>CP124714.1:56708571-58050714 GCA_031232105.1 Capsicum rhomboideum
TTTAGTAACTTGAATTATGAATTGGTGTTGTGAAAATGGTTAAGTGTAGTAACTTGAATTATGAATTAGTGTTGTGAAAATGGTTAAATATAGTAACAGGAATTATGAATTAGTGTTGTGAAAGTGGTTTAGTAACTTGAATTATGAATTAGTGTTGTGAAAAATGGTTAAGTGTAGTAAATTGAATTATGAATTTGTGTTGTGAAAATGGTTAAGTATGGTAACTTGAATTATGAATTAGTGTTGTGAAAATAGTTAAGTGTAGTAACTTGAATTATGAAATAGTGTTGTGAACATGGTTAAATCTAGTAACTTGAATTATGAATTAGCGTTGTGAAATGGTTAAGTATAGTAACTTGAATTATGAATTAATGTTGTGAAAATGATTATGTATAGTAACTTTAATTATGAATTTGTGTTGTTAAAATAGTTATGTATAGTAGCTTGAATTATGAATTTGTGTTGTGAAAATGGTTAACTATAGTAACTTGAATTATGAATTAGTGTTGTGAAAATGGTTAAGTATAGTAACTTGAATTATGAATTAGCGTTGTGAAAATGGTTAAGTGTAGTAACTTGAATTATGAATTAGTGTTGTGAAAATGATTAAGTATAGTAACTTGAATTATGAATTAGTGTTGTGAAAATGGTCAAGTGTAGTAACTTGAATTATGAATTAGTGTTTTTAAAATAGTTAAGTATAGTAACTTGAATTATGAATTAGTGTTGTGAAAATGGTTAAGTATGGTAAATTGAATTATAAATTAGTGTTGTGGAAATTTTTAAGTATAGTAACTTAAATTATGAATTAGTGTTGTGAAAATAGTTAAGAATAGTAACTTGAATTATGAATTAGTGTTGTGAAAATGGTTAAGTGTAGTAACTTGAATTATGAATTAGTGTTGTGAAAATGGTTAAGTGTAGTAACTTGAATTATGAAATAGTGTTGTGAAAATGGTTAAATCTAGTAACTTGAATTACGAAATAGTGTTGTGAAAATGGTTAAGTGTAGTAACTTGAATTATGAAATAGTGTTTTGAAAATGGTTAAATCTAGTAACTTGAATTACGAAATAGTGTTGTGAAAATAGTTAAGTATAGTAACTTGAATTATGAATTAGTGTTGTGAAAAAATGGTTAAGTGTAGTAACTTGAATTATCAATTAGTGTTGTGAAAATGGTTAAGTGTAGTAACTTGAATTATGAATTAGTGTTGTAAAAATGGTTAAGTATAGTAACTTGAATTATGAATTAGTGTTGTAAAAATGGTCAAGTGTAGTAACTTTAATTATAAATTAGTGTTCTGAAAATGGTTTAGTAACTTGAATTATGAATTAGTGTTGTGAAAATGGTTAAGTGTAGTAAATTGATTAAGAATTAGTGTTGTGATAATGGTTAAGTATAGTAACTTGAATTATGAATTAGTGTTGTGAAAATGGTTAAATATAGTAACAGGAATTATGAATTAGTGTTGTGAAAGTGGTTTAGTAACTTGAATTATGAATTAGTGTTGTGAAAAATGGTTAAGTGTAGTAAATTGAATTATGAATTTGTGTTGTGAAAATGGTTAAGTATGGTAACTTGAATTATGAATTAGTGTTGTGAAAATGGTTAAGTGTAGTAACTTGAATTATGAAATAGTGTTGTGAAAATGGTTAAATCTAGTAACTTGAATTATGAATTAGCGTTGTGAAATGGTTAAGTATAGTAACTTGAATTATGAATTAATGTTGTGAAAATGATTATGTATAGTAACTTTAATTATGAATTAGTGTTGTGAAAATGGTTAAATATAGTAACTTGAATTATGAATTAGCGTTGTGAAAATGGTTAAGTGTAGTAACTTGAATTATGAATTAGTGTTGTGAAAATGATTAAGTATAGTAACTTTAATTATGAATTAGTGTTGTGAAAATGGTCAAGTGTAGTAACTTTAATTATGAATTAGTGTTTTTAAAATAGTTAAGTATAGTAACTTGAATTATGAATTAGTGTTGTGAAAATGGTTAAGTATAGTAACTTGAATTATGAATTAGTGTTGTGAAAATGGTTAAGTGTAGTAACTTTAATTTGGAAATAGTGTTGTGATAATGGTTAAGTCTAGTAACTTGAATTATGAATTAGTGTTGTGAAAATGGTTTAGTAACTTGAATTATGAATTGGTGTTGTGAAAATGGTTAAGTGTAGTAACTTGAATTATGAATTAGTGTTGTGAAAATGGTTAAGTGTAGTAAATTGAATTATGAATTAGTGTTGTGATAATAGTTAAGTATAGTAACTTGAATTATGAATTAGTGTTGTGAAAATGGTTAAATATAGTAACAGGAATTATGAATTAGTGTTGTGAAAGTGGTTTAGTAACTTGAATTATGAATTAGTGTTGTGAAAAATGGTTAAGTGTAGTAAATTGAATTATGAATTAGTGTTGTTAAAATAGTTAAGTATAGTAGCTTGAATTATGAATTAGTGTTGTGAAAATGGTTAAGTATAGTAACTTGAATTATGAATTAGTGTTGTGAAAGTGGTTAAGTGTAGTAACTTGAATTATGAATTAGACTTGTGAAAATTGTTAAGTATAGTAACTTGAATTATGAATTAGTGTTGTGAAAATGGTTAAGTATAGCAACCTGAATTATGAAATAGTGTTGTGAAAATGGTTAAGTATAGTAACTTGAATTATGAATTAGTGTTGTGAAAATGGTTAAATCAATTTAGTTGAAATGTGAATTATTGAATTGAAAATAGTTAAGTGTATTTAGTTAAAATGTGAATTATTGACTTGAAAATATTTAAGTGTATTTAGTTGAAATGTGAATTAGTGTTGTAAAAATGATTAAGTGTAGTAGCTTTAATTATGAATTTGTGTTGTTAAAATAGTTAAGTATAATAGCTTAAATTATGAATTAGTGTTGTGAAAATGGTTAAGTATAGTAATTTGAATTATGAATTAGTGTTATGGAAATTGTTAAGTATAGTAACTTAAATTATGAATTAGTGTTGTGAAAATAGTTAAGTATAGTAACTTGAATTATGAATTAGTGTTGTGAAAATGGTTAAGTGTAGTAACTTGAATTATGAATTAGTGTTGTGAAAATGGTTAAGTGTAGTAACTTGAATTATGAATTAGTGTTGTGAAAATGGTTAAGTATAGTAATTCGAATTATGAAATAGTGTTATGAAAATGGTTAAGTATAGTAACTTGAATTATGAATTAGTGTTGTGAAAATGGTTAAGTATAGTAACTTGAATTATAAATTAGTATTGTGAAAATGGTTAAGTGTAGTAACTTTAATTATGAATTTGTGTTGTGAAAAGGGTTAAATATGGTAACTTGAATTATGAATTAGTGTTGTGAAAATGGTTAAGTGTAGTAACTTGAATTATGAAATAGTGTTGTGAAAATGGTTAAGTCTAGTAACTTGAATTATGAATTAGCGTTGTGAAATGGTTAAGTATAGTAACTTGAATTATGAATTAGTGTTGTGAAAATGATTAAGTATAGTAACTTTAATTATGAATTTGTGTTGTTAAAATAGTTATGTATAGTAGCTTGAATTATGAATTTGTGTTGTGAAAATGGTTAAGTATAGTAACTTGAATTATGAATTTGTGTTGTGAAAATGGTTAAGTATGGTAACTTGAATTATGAATTAGTGTTGTGAAAATGGTTAAGTGTAGTAACTTGAATTATGAAATAGTGTTGTGAAAATGGTTAAATCTAGTAACTTGAATTACGAAATAGTGTTGTGAAAATGGTTAAGTGTAGTAACTTGAATTATGAAATAGTGTTTTGAAAATGGTTAAATCTAGTAACTTGAATTACGAAATAGTGTTGTGAAAATGGTTAAGTATAGTAACTTGAATTATGAATTAGTGTTGTGAAAATGGTTAAGTGTAGTAACTTGAATTATCAATTAGTGTTGTGAAAATGGTTAAGTGTAGTAACTTGAATTATGAATTAGTGTTGTAAAAATGGTTAAGTATAGTAACTTGAATTATGAATTAGTGTTGTAAAAATGGTCAAGTGTAGTAACTTTAATTGTAAATTAGTGTTCTGAAAATGGTTTAGTAACTTGAATTATGAATTAGTGTTGTGAAAATGGTTAAGTGTAGTAAATTGATTATGAATTAGTGTTGTGATAATGGTTAAGTATAGTAACTTGAATTATGAATTAGTGTTGTGAAAATGGTTAAATATAGTAACAGGAATTATGAATTAGTGTTGTGAAAGTGGTTTAGTAACTTGAATTATGAATTAGTGTTGTGAAAAATGGTTAAGTGTAGTAAATTGAATTATGAATTTGTGTTGTGAAAATGGTTAAGTATGGTAACTTGAATTATGAATTAGTGTTGTGAAAATGGTTAAGTGTAGTAACTTGAATTATGAAATAGTGTTGTGAACATGGTTAAATCTAGTAACTTGAATTATGAATTAGCGTTGTGAAATGGTTAAGTATAGTAACTTGAATTATGAATTAATGTTGTGAAAATGATTATGTATAGTAACTTTAATTATGAATTTGTGTTGTTAAAATAGTTATGTATAGTAGCTTGAATTATGAATTTGTGTTGTGAAAATGGTTAAGTATAGTAACTTGAATTATGAATTAGTGTTGTGAAAATGGTTAAGTATAGTAACTTGAATTATGAATTAGCGTTGTGAAAATGGTTAAGTGTAGTAACTTGAATTATGAATTAGTGTTGTGAAAATGATTAAGTATAGTAACTTTAATTATGAATTAGTGTTGTGAAAATGGTCAAGTGTAGTAACTTTAATTATGAATTAGTGTTTTTAAAATAGTTAAGTATAGTAACTTGAATTATGAATTAGTGTTGTGAAAATGGTTAAGTATAGTAACTTGAATTATGAATTAGTGTTGTGAAAATGGTTAAGTGTAGTAACTTGAATTATGAATTAGTGTTTTTAAAATAGTTAAGTATAGTAACTTGAATTATGAATTAGTGTTGTGAAAATGGTTAAGTATGGTAAATTGAATTATAAATTAGTGTTGTGGAAATTTTTAAGTATAGTAACTTAAATTATGAATTAGTGTTGTGAAAATAGTTAAGAATAGTAACTTGAATTATGAATTAGTGTTGTGAAAATGGTTAAGTGTAGTAACTTGAATTATGAATTAGTGTTGTGAAAATGGTTAAGTGTAGTAACTTGAATTATGAAATAGTGTTGTGAAAATGGTTAAATCTAGTAACTTGAATTACGAAATAGTGTTGTGAAAATGGTTAAGTGTAGTAACTTGAATTATGAAATAGTGTTTTGAAAATGGTTAAATCTAGTAACTTGAATTACGAAATAGTGTTGTGAAAATGGTTAAATCTAGTAACTTGAATTACGAAATAGTGTTGTGAAAATGGTTAAGTGTAGTAACTTGAATTATGAAATAGTGTTTTGAAAATGGTTAAATCTAGTAACTTGAATTACGAAATAGTGTTGTGAAAATAGTTAAGTATAGTAACTTGAATTATGAATTAGTGTTGTGAAAAAATGGTTAAGTGTAGTAACTTGAATTATCAATTAGTGTTGTGAAAATGGTTAAGTGTAGTAACTTGAATTATGAATTAGTGTTGTAAAAATGGTTAAGTATAGTAACTTGAATTATGAATTAGTGTTGTAAAAATGGTCAAGTGTAGTAACTTTAATTATAAATTAGTGTTCTGAAAATGGTTTAGTAACTTGAATTATGAATTAGTGTTGTGAAAATGGTTAAGTGTAGTAAATTGATTAAGAATTAGTGTTGTGATAATGGTTAAGTATAGTAACTTGAATTATGAATTAGTGTTGTGAAAATGGTTAAATATAGTAACAGGAATTATGAATTAGTGTTGTGAAAGTGGTTTAGTAACTTGAATTATGAATTAGTGTTGTGAAAAATGGTTAAGTGTAGTAAATTGAATTATGAATTTGTGTTGTGAAAATGGTTAAGTATGGTAACTTGAATTATGAATTAGTGTTGTGAAAATGGTTAAGTGTAGTAACTTGAATTATGAAATAGTGTTGTGAAAATGGTTAAATCTAGTAACTTGAATTATGAATTAGCGTTGTGAAATGGTTAAGTATAGTAACTTGAATTATGAATTAATGTTGTGAAAATGATTATGTATAGTAACTTTAATTATGAATTAGTGTTGTGAAAATGGTTAAATATAGTAACTTGAATTATGAATTAGCGTTGTGAAAATGGTTAAGTGTAGTAACTTGAATTATGAATTAGTGTTGTGAAAATGATTAAGTATAGTAACTTTAATTATGAATTAGTGTTGTGAAAATGGTCAAGTGTAGTAACTTTAATTATGAATTAGTGTTTTTAAAATAGTTAAGTATAGTAACTTGAATTATGAATTAGTGTTGTGAAAATGGTTAAGTATAGTAACTTGAATTATGAATTAGTGTTGTGAAAATGGTTAAGTGTAGTAACTTTAATTTGGAAATAGTGTTGTGATAATGGTTAAGTCTAGTAACTTGAATTATGAATTAGTGTTGTGAAAATGGTTTAGTAACTTGAATTATGAATTGGTGTTGTGAAAATGGTTAAGTGTAGTAACTTGAATTATGAATTAGTGTTGTGAAAATGGTTAAGTGTAGTAAATTGAATTATGAATTAGTGTTGTGATAATAGTTAAGTATAGTAACTTGAATTATGAATTAGTGTTGTGAAAATGGTTAAATATAGTAACAGGAATTATGAATTAGTGTTGTGAAAGTGGTTTAGTAACTTGAATTATGAATTAGTGTTGTGAAAAATGGTTAAGTGTAGTAAATTGAATTATGAATTAGTGTTGTTAAAATAGTTAAGTATAGTAGCTTGAATTATGAATTAGTGTTGTGAAAATGGTTAAGTATAGTAACTTGAATTATGAATTAGTGTTGTGAAAGTGGTTAAGTGTAGTAACTTGAATTATGAATTAGACTTGTGAAAATTGTTAAGTATAGTAACTTGAATTATGAATTAGTGTTGTGAAAATGGTTAAGTATAGCAACCTGAATTATGAAATAGTGTTGTGAAAATGGTTAAGTATAGTAACTTGAATTATGAATTAGTGTTGTGAAAATGGTTAAATCAATTTAGTTGAAATGTGAATTATTGAATTGAAAATAGTTAAGTGTATTTAGTTAAAATGTGAATTATTGACTTGAAAATATTTAAGTGTATTTAGTTGAAATGTGAATTAGTGTTGTAAAAATGATTAAGTGTAGTAGCTTTAATTATGAATTTGTGTTGTTAAAATAGTTAAGTATAATAGCTTAAATTATGAATTAGTGTTGTGAAAATGGTTAAGTATAGTAATTTGAATTATGAATTAGTGTTATGGAAATTGTTAAGTATAGTAACTTAAATTATGAATTAGTGTTGTGAAAATAGTTAAGTATAGTAACTTGAATTATGAATTAGTGTTGTGAAAATGGTTAAGTGTAGTAACTTGAATTATGAATTAGTGTTGTGAAAATGGTTAAGTGTAGTAACTTGAATTATGAATTAGTGTTGTGAAAATGGTTAAGTATAGTAATTCGAATTATGAAATAGTGTTATGAAAATGGTTAAGTATAGTAACTTGAATTATGAATTAGTGTTGTGAAAATGGTTAAGTATAGTAACTTGAATTATAAATTAGTATTGTGAAAATGGTTAAGTGTAGTAACTTTAATTATGAATTTGTGTTGTGAAAAGGGTTAAATATGGTAACTTGAATTATGAATTAGTGTTGTGAAAATGGTTAAGTGTAGTAACTTGAATTATGAAATAGTGTTGTGAAAATGGTTAAGTCTAGTAACTTGAATTATGAATTAGCGTTGTGAAATGGTTAAGTATAGTAACTTGAATTATGAATTAGTGTTGTGAAAATGATTAAGTATAGTAACTTTAATTATGAATTTGTGTTGTTAAAATAGTTATGTATAGTAGCTTGAATTATGAATTTGTGTTGTGAAAATGGTTAAGTATAGTAACTTGAATTATGAATTTGTGTTGTGAAAATGGTTAAGTATGGTAACTTGAATTATGAATTAGTGTTGTGAAAATGGTTAAGTGTAGTAACTTGAATTATGAAATAGTGTTGTGAAAATGGTTAAATCTAGTAACTTGAATTACGAAATAGTGTTGTGAAAATGGTTAAGTGTAGTAACTTGAATTATGAAATAGTGTTTTGAAAATGGTTAAATCTAGTAACTTGAATTACGAAATAGTGTTGTGAAAATGGTTAAGTATAGTAACTTGAATTATGAATTAGTGTTGTGAAAATGGTTAAGTGTAGTAACTTGAATTATCAATTAGTGTTGTGAAAATGGTTAAATATAGTAACAGGAATTATGAATTAGTGTTGTGAAAGTGGTTTAGTAACTTGAATTATGAATTAGTGTTGTGAAAAATGGTTAAGTGTAGTAAATTGAATTATGAATTTGTGTTGTGAAAATGGTTAAGTATGGTAACTTGAATTATGAATTAGTGTTGTGAAAATGGTTAAGTGTAGTAACTTGAATTATGAAATAGTGTTGTGAACATGGTTAAATCTAGTAACTTGAATTATGAATTAGCGTTGTGAAATGGTTAAGTATAGTAACTTGAATTATGAATTAATGTTGTGAAAATGATTATGTATAGTAACTTTAATTATGAATTTGTGTTGTTAAAATAGTTATGTATAGTAGCTTGAATTATGAATTTGTGTTGTGAAAATGGTTAAGTATAGTAACTTGAATTATGAATTAGTGTTGTGAAAATGGTTAAGTATAGTAACTTGAATTATGAATTAGCGTTGTGAAAATGGTTAAGTGTAGTAACTTGAATTATGAATTAGTGTTGTGAAAATGATTAAGTATAGTAACTTTAATTATGAATTAGTGTTGTGAAAATGGTCAAGTGTAGTAACTTTAATTATGAATTAGTGTTTTTAAAATAGTTAAGTATAGTAACTTGAATTATGAATTAGTGTTGTGAAAATGGTTAAGTATAGTAACTTGAATTATGAATTAGTGTTGTGAAAATGGTTAAGTGTAGTAACTTTAATTTGGAAATAGTGTTGTGATAATGGTTAAGTATAGTAACTTGAATTATGAATTAGTGTTGTGAAAATGGTTTAGTAACTTAAATTATGAATTGGTGTTGTGAAAATGGTTAAGTGTAGTAACTTGAATTATGAATTAGTGTTGTGAAAATGGTTAAGTGTAGTAAATTGAATTATGAATTAGTGTTGTGATAATAGTTAAGTATAGTAACTTGAATTATGAATTAGTGTTGTGAAAATGGTTAAATATAGTAACAGGAATTATGAATTAGTGTTGTGAAAATGGTTAAATATAGTAACAGGAATTATGAATTAGTGTTGTGAAAGTGGTTTAGTAACTTGAATTATGAATTAGTGTTGTGAAAAATGGTTAAGTGTAGTAAATTGAATTATGAATTAGTGTTGTTAAAATAGTTAAGTATAGTAGCTTGAATTATGAATTAGTGTTGTGAAAATGGTTAAGTATAGTAACTTGAATTATGAATTAGTGTTGTGAAAGTGGTTAAGTGTAGTAACTTGAATTATGAATTAGACTTGTGAAAATTGTTAAGTATAGTAACTTGAATTATGAATTAGTGTTGTGAAAATGGTTAAGTATAGCAACTTGAATTATGAAATAGTGTTGTGAAAATGGTTAAGTATAGTAACTTGAATTATGAATTAGTGTTGTGAAAATGGTTAAGTATAGTAACTTGATTATGAAATAGTGTTGTAAAAATGGTTAAATCTAGTAACTTGAATTACGAAATAGTTGTGAAAATGGTTAAGTGTAGTAACTTGAATTATGAATTAGTGTTGTTAAAATGGTTAAGTATAGCAACTTGAATTATGAATTAGTGTTGTGAAAATGGTTAAGTATAGTAACTTGAA
This sequence comes from Capsicum rhomboideum, assembly GCA_031232105.1. Taxonomy (NCBI): domain Eukaryota; kingdom Viridiplantae; phylum Streptophyta; class Magnoliopsida; order Solanales; family Solanaceae; genus Capsicum; species Capsicum rhomboideum. Next base: position 56,718,459 of record CP124714.1, read on the forward strand.
TTATGAATTAGTATTGTGAAAATGGTTAAGTGTAGTAACTTGAATTATGAATTAGTGTTGTGAAAATAATTAAGTGTAGTAACTTTAATTATGAATTTGTGTTGTTAAAATAGTTAAGTATAATAGCTTAAATTATGAATTAGTGTTGTGAAAATGGTTAAGTATAGTAATTTGAATTATGAATTAGTGTTGTGGAAATTGTTAAGTATAGTAACTTAAATTATGAATTAGTGTTGTGAAAATAGTTAAGTATAGTAACTTGAATTATGAATTACTGTTGTGAAAATGGTTAAATCTAGTAACTTGAATTACGAATTAATGTTGTGAAAATGGTCAAGTGTAGTAACTTTAATTATGAATTAGTGTTTTTAAAATAGTTATGTGTTGTAACTTGAATTATGAATTAGTGTTGTGAAAATGGTTTAGTATAGTAACTTGAATTATGAATTAGTGTTGTGAAATTGGTTAAGTGTAGTAACTTGATTATGAAATAGTGTTGTGAAAATGGTTAAATCTAGTAACTTGAATTACGAAATAGTGTTGTGAAAATGGTTAAGTGTAGTAACTTGAATTATGAATTAGTGTTGTGAAAATGGTTAAGTGTAGTAACTTGAATTATGAAATAGTGTTGTGAAAATGGTTAAATCTAGTAACTTGAATTACGAAATAGTGTTGTGAAAATGGTTAAGTGTAGTAACTTGAATTATGAAATAGTGTTGTGAAAATGGTTTAGTAACTTGAATTATGAATTGGTGTTGTGAAAATGGTTTAGTGTAGTAAATTGAATTATGAATTAGTGTTGTTAAAATAGTTAAGTATAGTAGCTTGAATTATGAATTAGTGTTGTGAAAATGGTTAAGTATAGTAACTTGAATTATGAATTAGTGTTGTGAAAGTGGTTAAGTGTAGTAACTTGAATTATGAATTAGACTTGTGAAAATTGTTAAGTATAGTAACTTGAATTATGAATTAGTGTTGTGAAAATGGTTAAGTATAGCAACTTGAATTATGAAATAGTGTTGTGAAAATGGTTAAGTATAGTAACTTGAATTATGAATTAGTGTTGTGAAAATGGTTAAGTATAGTAACTTGATTATGAAATAGTGTTGTGAAAATGGTTAAATCTAGTAACTTGAATTACGAAATAGTTGTGAAAATGGTTAAGTGTAGTAACTTGAATTATGAATTAGTGTTGTGAAAATGGTTAAGTGTAGTAAATTGATTAAGAATTAGTGTTGTGATAATGGTTAAGTATAGTAACTTAAATTATGAATTAGTGTTGTGAAAATAGTTAAGTATAGTAACTTGAATTATGAATTACTGTTGTGAAAATGGTTAAGTGCAGTAACATGAATTATGAATTAGTGTTGTAAATATGATTAAGTATAGTAACTTGAATTATGAATTAGTGTTGTGAAAATGGTTAAATCTAGTAACTTGAATTACGAATTAATGTTGTGAAAATGGTCAAGTGTAGTAACTTTAATTATGAATTAGTGTTTTTAAAATAGTTATGTGTTGTAACTTGAATTATGAATTAGTGTTGTGAAAATGGTTTAGTATAGTAACTTGAATTATGAATTAGTGTTGTGAAATTGGTTAAGTGTAGTAACTTGATTATGAAATAGTGTTGTGAAAATGGTTAAATCTAGTAACTTGAATTACGAAATAGTGTTGTGAAAATGGTCAAGTGTAGTAACTTGAATTATGAATTAGTGTTGTGAAAATGGTTAAGTGTAGTAACTTGAATTATGAAATAGTGTTGTGAAAATGGTTAAATCTAGTAACTTGAATTACGAAATAGTGTTGTGAAAATGGTCAAGTGTAGTAACTTTAATTATGAATTAGTGTTTTTAAAATAGTTAAGTATAGTAACTTGAATTATGAATTAGTGTTGTGAAAATGGTTAAGTATAGTAACTTGAATTATGAATTAGTGTTGTGAAAATGGTTAAGTGTAGTAACTTTAATTTGGAAATAGTGTTGTGATAATGGTTAAGTCTAGTAACTTGAATTATGAATTAGTGTTGTGAAAATGGTTTAGTAACTTGAATTATGAATTGGTGTTGTGAAAATGGTTTAGTGTAGTAAATTGAATTATGAATTAGTGTTGTTAAAATAGTTAAGTATAGTAGCTTGAATTATGAATTAGTGTTGTGAAAATGGTTAAGTATAGTAACTTGAATTATGAATTAGTGTTGTGAAAGTGGTTAAGTGTAGTAACTTGAATTATGAATTAGACTTGTGAAAATTGTTAAGTATAGTAACTTGAATTATGAATTAGTGTTGTGAAAATGGTTAAGTATAGCAACTTGAATTATGAAATAGTGTTGTGAAAATGGTTAAGTATAGTAACTTGAATTATGAATTAGTGTTGTGAAAATGGTTAAGTATAGTAACTTGAATATGAAATAGTGTTGTGAAAATGGTTAAATCTAGTAACTTGAATTACGAAATAGTTGTGAAAATGGTTAAGTGTAGTAACTTGAATTATGAATTAGTGTTGTGAAAATGGTTAAGTGTAGTAAATTGATTAAGAATTAGTGTTGTGATAATGGTTAAGTATAGTAACTTAAATTATGAATTAGTGTTGTGAAAATAGTTAAGTATAGTAACTTGAATTATGAATTACTGTTGTGAAAATGGTTAAGTACAGTAACATGAATTATGAATTAGTGTTGTAAATATGATTAAGTATAGTAACTTGAATTATGAATTAGTGTTGTGAAAATGGTTAAATCTAGTAACTTGAATTACGAATTAATGTTGTGAAAATGGTCAAGTGTAGTAACTTTAATTATGAATTAGTGTTTTTAAAATAGTTATGTGTTGTAACTTGAATTATGAATTAGTGTTGTGAAAATGGTTTAGTATAGTAACTTGAATTATGAATTAGTGTTGTGAAATTGGTTAAGTGTAGTAACTTGATTATGAAATAGTGTTGTGAAAATGGTTAAATCTAGTAACTTGAATTACGAAATAGTGTTGTGAAAATGGTCAAGTGTAGTAACTTGAATTATGAATTAGTGTTGTGAAAATGGTTAAGTGTAGTAACTTGAATTATGAAATAGTGTTGTGAAAATGGTTAAATCTAGTAACTTGAATTACGAAATAGTGTTGTGAAAATGGTCAAGTGTAGTAACTTTAATTATGAATTAGTGTTTTTAAAATAGTTAAGTATAGTAACTTGAATTATGAATTAGTGTTGTGAAAATGGTTAAGTATAGTAACTTGAATTATGAATTAGTGTTGTGAAAATGGTTAAGTGTAGTAACTTTAATTTGGAAATAGTGTTGTGATAATGGTTAAGTCTAGTAACTTGAATTATGAATTAGTGTTGTGAAAATGGTTTAGTAACTTGAATTATGAATTGGTGTTGTGAAAATGGTTAAGTGTAGTAACTTGAATTATGAATTAGTGTTGTGAAAATGGTTAAGTGTAGTAAATTGAATTATGAATTAGTGTTGTGATAATAGTTAAGTATAGTAACTTGAATTATGAATTAGTGTTGTGAAAATGGTTAAATATAGTAACAGGAATTATGAATTAGTGTTGTGAAAGTGGTTTAGTAACTTGAATTATGAATTAGTGTTGTGAAAAATGGTTAAGTGTAGTAAATTGAATTATGAATTAGTGTTGTTAAAATAGTTAAGTATAGTAGCTTGAATTATGAATTAGTGTTGTGAAAATGGTTAAGTATAGTAACTTGAATTATGAATTAGTGTTGTGAAAGTGGTTAAGTGTAGTAACTTGAATTATGAATTAGACTTGTGAAAATGGTTAAGTATAGTAACTTGAATTATGAATTAGTGTTGTGAAAATGGTTAAGTATAGCAACTTGAATTATGAAATAGTGTTGTGAAAATGGTTAAGTATAGTAACTTGAATTATGAATTAGTGTTGTGAAAATGGTTAAGTATAGTAACTTGATTATGAAATAGTGTTGTGAAAATGGTTAAATCTAGTAACTTGAATTACGAAATAGTTGTGAAAATGGTTAAGTGTAGTAACTTGAATTATGAATTAGTGTTGTGAAAATTGTTAAGTATAGTAACTTAAATTATGAATTAGTGTTGTGAAAATAGTTAAGTATAGTAACTTGAATTATGAATTACTGTTGTGAAAATGGTTAAGTGCAGTAACATGAATTATGAATTAGTGTTGTAAAAATGATTAAGTATAGTAACTTGAATTATGAATTAGTGTTGTGAAAATGGTTAAATCTAGTAACTTGAATTACGAATTAATGTTGTGAAAATGGTCAAGTGTAGTAACTTGAATTATGAATTAGTGTTTTTAAAATAGTTATGTGTTGTAACTTGAATTATGAATTAGTGTTGTGAAAAATGGTTTAGTATAGTAACTTGAATTATGAATTAGTGTTGTGAAATTGGTTAAGTGTAGTAACTTGATTATGAAATAGTGTTGTGAAAATGGTTAAATCTAGTAACTTGAATTACGAAATAGTGTTGTGAAAATGGTTAAGTGTAGTAACTTGAATTATGAATTAGTGTTGTGAAAATGGTTAAGTGTAGTAACTTGAATTATGAAATAGTGTTGTGAAAATGGTTAAATCTAGTAACTTGAATTATGAATTAGCGTTGTGAAATGGTTAAGTATAGTAACTTGAATTATGAATTAATGTTGTGAAAATGATTATGTATAGTAACTTTAATTATGAATTTGTGTTGTTAAAATAGTTATGTATAGTAGCTTGAATTATGAATTTGTGTTGTGAAAATGGTTAAGTATAGTAACTTGAATTATGAATTAGTGTTGTGAAAATGGTTAAGTATAGTAACTTGAATTATGAATTAGCGTTGTGAAAATGGTTAAGTGTAGTAACTTGAATTATGAATTAGTGTTGTGAAAATGATTAAGTATAGTAACTTTAATTATGAATTAGTGTTGTGAAAATGGTCAAGTGTAGTAACTTTAATTATGAATTAGTGTTTTTAAAATAGTTAAGTATAGTAACTTGAATTATGAATTAGTGTTGTGAAAATGGTTAAGTATAGTAACTTGAATTATGAATTAGTGTTGTGAAAATGGTTAAGTGTAGTAACTTTAATTTGGAAATAGTGTTGTGATAATGGTTAAGTCTAGTAACTTGAATTATGAATTAGTGTTGTGAAAATGGTTTAGTAACTTGAATTATGAATTGGTGTTGTGAAAATGGTTAAGTGTAGTAACTTGAATTATGAATTAGTGTTGTGAAAATGGTTAAGTGTAGTAAATTGAATTATGAATTAGTGTTGTGATAATAGTTAAGTATAGTAACTTGAATTATGAATTAGTGTTGTGAAAATGGTTAAATATAGTAACAGGAATTATCAATTAGTGTTGTGAAAGTGGTTTAGTAACTTGAATTATGAATTAGTGTTGTGAAAAATGGTTAAGTGTAGTAAATTGAATTATGAATTAGTGTTGTTAAAATAGTTAAGTATAGTAGCTTGAATTATGAATTAGTGTTGTGAAAATGGTTAAGTATAGTAACTTGAATTATGAATTAGTGTTGTGAAAATGGTTAAGTATAGTAACTTGATTATGAAATAGTGTTGTGAAAATGGTTAAATCTAGTAACTTGAATTACGAAATAGTTGTGAAAATGGTTAAGTGTAGTAACTTGAATTATGAATTAGTGTTGTGAAAATGGTTAAGTATAGTAACTTGAATTATGAATTAGTGTTGTGAAAATGGTTAAGTGTAGTAACTTTAATTATGAATTAGTGTTGTGAAAATGGTTAAGTGTAGTAACTTGAATTATGAAATAGTGTTGTGAAAATAGTTAAATCTAGTAACTTGAATTACGAAATAGTGTTGTGACAATGGTTAAGTGCAGTAACATGAATTATGAAATAGTGTTGTGAAAATGGTTAAGTGTAGTAACTTGAATTATGAATTAGTGTTGTGAAAATGGTTAAGTGTAGTAACTTGAATTATGAATTAGCATTGTGAAAATGGTTAAGTATAGTAACTTGAATTATGAATTAGTGTTGTGAAAATGGTTAAGTATAGTAACTTGAATTATGAATTAGTGTTGTGAAAATGGTTAAGTGTAGTAACTTGAATTATGAAATAGTGTTGTGAAAATAGTTAAATCTAGTAACTTGAATTACGAAATAGTGTTGTGAAAATGGTTAAGTGCAGTAACATGAATTATGAAATAGTGTTGTGAAAATGGTTAAGTGTAGTAACTTGAATTATGAATTAGTGTTGTGAAAATGGTTAAGTGTAGTAACTTGAATTATGAATTAGCATTGTGAAAATGGTTAAGTATAGTAACTTGAATTATGAATTAGTGTTGTGAAAATGGTTAAGTATAGTAACTTGAATTATGAATTAGTGTTGTGAAAATGGTTAAGTGTAGTAACTTGAATTATGAAATAGTGTTGTGAAAATAGTTAAATCTAGTAACTTGAATTACGAAATAGTGTTGTGAAAATGGTTAAGTGCAGTAACATGAATTATGAAATAGTGTTGTGAAAATGGTTAAGTGTAGTAACTTGAATTATGAATTAGTGTTGTGAAAATGGTTAAGTGTAGTAACTTGAATTATGAATTAGTGTTGTGAAAATGGTTAAGTATAGTAATTCGAATTTTGAAATAGTGTTGTGAAAATGGTTAAGTATAGTAACTTAAATTATGAATTAGTGTTGTGAAAAATGGTTTAGTAACTTGAATTATGAATTAATGTTGTGAAAATGATTATGTATAGTAACTTTAATTATGAATTTGTGTTGTTAAAATAGTTATGTATAGTAGCTTGAATTATGAATTTGTGTTGTGAAAATGGTTAAGTATAGTAACTTGAATTATGAATTAGTGTTGTGAAAATGGTTAAGTATAGTAACTTGAATTATGAACTAGCGTTGTGAAAATGGTTAAGTGTAGTAACTTGAATTATGAATTAGTGTTGTGAAAATGATTAAGTATAGTAACTTTAATTATGAATTAGTGTTTTGAAAATGGTCAAGTGTAGTAACTTTAATTATGAATTAGTGTTTTTAAAATAGTTAAGTATAGTAACTTGAATTATGAATTAGTGTTGTGAAAATGGTTAAGTATAGTAACTTGAATTATGAATTAGTGTTGTGAAAATGGTTAAGTGTAGTAACTTTAATTTGGAAATAGTGTTGTGATAATGGTTAAGTCTAGTAACTTGAATTATGAATTAGTGTTGTGAAAATGGTTTAGTAACTTGAATTATGAATTGGTGTTGTGAAAATGGTTAAGTGTAGTAACTTGAATTATGAATTAGTGTTGTGAAAATGGTTAAGTGTAGTAAATTGAATTATGAATTAGTGTTGTGATAATAGTTAAGTATAGTAACTTGAATTATGAATTAGTGTTGTGAAAACGGTTAAATATAGTAACAGGAATTATGAATTAGTGTTGTGAAAGTGGTTTAGTAACTTGAATTATGAATTAGTGTTGTGAAAAATGGTTAAGTATAGTAAATTGAATTATGAATTAGTGTTGTTAAAATAGTTAAGTATAGTAGCTTGAATTATGAATTAGTGTTGTGAAAATGGTTAAGTATAGTAACTTGAATTATGAATTAGTGTTGTGAAAGTGGTTAAGTGTAGTAACTTGAATTATGAATTAGACTTGTGAAAATTGTTAAGTATAGCAACTTGAATTATGAATTAGTGTTGTGAAAATGGTTAAGTATAGTAACTTGAATTATGAAATAGTGTTGTGAAAATAATTAAGTGTAGTAACTTTAATAATGAATTTGTGTTGTTAAAATAGTTAAGTATAATAGCTTAAATTATGAATTAGTGTTGTGAAAATGGTTAAGTATAGTAATTTGAATTATGAATTACTGTTGTGAAAATGGTTAAGTGCAGTAACATGAATTATGAATTAGTGTTGTAAAAATGATTAAGTATAGTAACTTGAATTATGAATTAGTGTTGTGAAAATGATTAAATCTAGTAACTTGAATTACGAATTAATGTTGTGAAAATGGTCAAGTGTAGTAACTTTAATTATGAATTAGTGTTTTTAAAATAGTTATGTGTAGTAACTTGAATTATGAATTAGTGTTGTGAAAATGGTTTAGTATAGTGACTTGAATTATGAATTAGTGTTGTGAAATTGGTTAAGTGTAGTAACTTGATTATGAAATAGTGTTGTGAAAATGGTTAAATCTAGTAACTTGAATTACGAAATAGTGTTGTGAAAATGGTTAAGTGTAGTAACTTGAATTATGAATTAGTGTTGTGAAAATGGTTAAGTGTAGTAACTTGAATTATGAAATAGTGTTGTGAAAATGGTTAAATCTAGTAACTTGAATTACGAAATAGTGTTGTGAAAATGGTTAAGTGTAGTAACTTGAATTATGAAATAGTGTTGTGAAAATGGTTAAATCTAGTAACTTGAATTACGAAATAGTGTTGTGAAAATGGTTAAGTATAGTAACTTGAATTATGAATTAGTGTTGTGAAAATGGTTAAGTGTAGTAACTTGAATTATGAATTAGTGTTGTGAAAATGGTTAAGTGTAGTAACTTGAATTATGAATTAGTGTTGTAAAAATGGTTAAGTATAGTAACTTGAATTATGAATTAGTGTTGTAAAAATGGTCAAGTGTAGTAACTTTAATTATAAATTAGTGTTCTGAAAATGGTTTAGTAACTTGAATTATGAATTAGTGTTGTGAAAATGGTTAAGTGTAGTAAATTGATTATGAATTAGTGTTGTGATAATGGTTAAGTATAGTAACTTGAATTATGAATTAGTGTTGTGAAAATGGTTAAATATAGTAACAGGAATTATGAATTAGTGTTGTGAAAGTGGTTTAGTAACTTGAATTATGAATTAGTGTTGTGAAAAATGGTTAAGTGTAGTAAATTGAATTATGAATTAGTGTTGTTAAAATAGTTAAGTATAGTAGCTTGAATTATGAATTAGTGTTGTGAAAATGGTCAAGTGTAGTAACTTTAATTATGAATTAGTGTTTTTAAAATAGTTAAGTGTAGTAACTTGAATTATAAATTAATGTTGTGAAAATTGTTAAATATAGTAACTTGAATTATGAAATAGTATTGTGAAAATGGTTAAGTGTAGTAACTTTAATTATGAATTTGTGTTGTGAAAATGGTTAAGTATGGTAACTTGAATTATGAATTAGTGTTGTGAAAATGGTTAAGTGTAGTAACTTGAATTATGAAATAGTGTTGTGAAAATGGTTAAATCTAGTAACTTGAATTATGAATTAGCGTTGTGAAATGGTTAAGTATAGTAACTTGAATTATGAATTAATGTTGTGAAAATGATTATGTATAGTAACTTTAATTATGAATTTGTGTTGTTAAAATAGTTATGTATAGTAGCTTGAATTATGAATTTGTGTTGTGAAAATAGTTAAGTATAGTAACTTGAATTATGAATTAGTGTTGTGAAAATGGTTAAGTATAGTAACTTGAATTATGAATTAGCGTTGTGAAAATGGTTAAGTGTAGTAACTTGAATTATGAATTAGTGTTGTGAAAATGATTAAGTATAGTAACTTTAATTATGAATTTGTGTTGTTAAAATAGTTAATAGTTATGTATAGTAGCTTGAATTATGAATTAGTGTTGTGATAATGGTTAAGTCTAGTAACTTGAATTATGAATTAGTGTTGTGAAAATGGTTAAATCTAGTAACTTGAATTACGAAATAGTGTTGTGAAAGTGGTTAAGTGTAGTAACTTGAATTATGAATTAGACTTGTGAAAATTGTTAAGTATAGTAACTTGAATTATGAATTAGTGTTGTGAAAATGGTTAAGTATAGCAACTTGAATTATGAAATAGTGTTGTGAAAATGGTTAAGTATAGTAACTTGAATTATGAATTAGTGTTGTGAAAATGGTTAATAGTTATGTATAGTAACTTGATTATGAAATAGTGTTGTGAAAATGGTTAAATCTAGTAACTTGAATTACGAAATAGTTGTGAAAATGGTTAAGTGTAGTAACTTGAATTATGAATTAGTGTTGTTAAAATGGTTAAGTATAGTAATTTGAATTATGAATTAGTGTTGTGGAAATTGTTAAGTATAGCAACTTGAATTATGAATTAGTGTTGTGAAAATGTGAAAATGGTTAAGTATAGTAACTTGATTATGAAATAGTGTTGTGAAAGTGGTTAAATCTAGTAACTTGAATTATGAATTAGACTTGTGAAAATGGTTAAGTGTAGTAACTTGAATTATGAATTAGTGTTGTTAAAATGGTTAAGTATAGTAATTTGAATTATGAATTAGTGTTGTGGAAATTGTTAAGTATAGCAACTTGAATTATGAATTAGTGTTGTGAAAATGGTTAAGTATAGTAACTTGAATTATGAATGAGTGTTGTGAAAATTGTTAAGTATAGTAACTTAAATTATAAATTAGTATTGTGAAAATGGTTAAGTGTAGTAACTTGAATTATGAATTAGTGTTGTGAAAATAATTAAGTGTAGTAACTTTAATAATGAATTTGTGTTGTTAAAATAGTTAAGTATAATAGCTTAAATTATGAATTAGTGTTGTGAAAATGGTTAAGTATAGTAATTTGAATTATGAATTAGTGTTGTGGAAATTGTTAAGTATAGTAACTTAAATTATGAATTAGTGTTGTGAAAATAGTTAAGTATAGTAACTTGAATTATGAATTACTGTTGTGAAAATGGTTAAGTGCAGTAACATGAATTATGAATTAGTGTTGTAAAAATGATTAAGTATAGTAACTTGAATTATGAATTAGTGTTGTGAAAATGATTAAATCTAGTAACTTGAATTACGAATTAATGTTGTGAAAATGGTCAAGTGTAGTAACTTTAATTATGAATTAGTGTTTTTAAAATAATTATGTGTAGTAACTTGAATTATGAATTAGTGTTGTGAAAATGGTTTAGTATAGTGACTTGAATTATGAATTAGTGTTGTGAAATTGGTTAAGTATAGTAACTTGAATTATGAATTAGTGTTGTGAAAATGGTTAAGTGTAGTAACTTTAATTATGAATTAGTGTTGTGAAAATGGTTAAGTGTAGTAACTTGAATTATGAAATAGTGTTGTGAAAATAGTTAAATCTAGTAACTTGAATTACGAAATAGTGTTGTGACAATGGTTAAGTGCAGTAACATGAATTATGAAATAGTGTTGTGAAAATGGTTAAGTGTAGTAACTTGAATTATGAATTAGTGTTGTGAAAATGGTTAAGTGTAGTAACTTGAATTATGAATTAGCATTGTGAAAATGGTTAAGTATAGTAACTTGAATTATGAATTAGTGTTGTGAAAATGGTTAAGTATAGTAACTTCAATTATGAATTAGTGTTGTGAAAATGGTTAAGTGTAGTAACTTGAATTATGAAATAGTGTTGTGAAAATAGTTAAATCTAGTAACTTGAATTACGAAATAGTGTTGTGAAAATGGTTAAGTGCAGTAACATGAATTATGAAATAGTGTTGTGAAAATGGTTAAGTGTAGTAACTTGAATTATGAATTAGTGTTGTGAAAATGGTTAAGTGTAGTAACTTGAATTATGAATTAGCATTGTGAAAATGGTTAAGTATAGTAACTTGAATTATGAATTAGTGTTGTGAAAATGGTTAAGTATAGTAACTTGAATTATGAATTAGTGTTGTGAAAATGGTTAAGTGTAGTAACTTGAATTATGAAATAGTGTTGTGAAAATAGTTAAATCTAGTAACTTGAATTACGAAATAGTGTTGTGAAAATGGTTAAGTGCAGTAACATGAATTATGAAATAGTGTTGTGAAAATGGTTAAGTGTAGTAACTTGAAATTATGAATTAGTGTTGTGAAAATGGTTAAGTGTAGTAACTTGAATTATGAATTAGTGTTGTGAAAATGGTTAAGTATAGTAATTCGAATTTTGAAATAGTGTTGTGAAAATGGTTAAGTATAGTAACTTAAATTATGAATTAGTGTTGTGAAAAATGGTTTAGTAACTTAAATTATGAATTAATGTTGTGAAAATGATTATGTATAGTAACTTTAATTATGAATTTGTGTTGTTAAAATAGTTATGTATAGTAGCTTGAATTATGAATTTGTGTTGTGAAAATGGTTAAGTATAGTAACTTGAATTATGAATTAGTGTTGTGAAAATGGTTAAGTATAGTAACTTGAATTATGAACTAGCGTTGTGAAAATGGTTAAGTGTAGTAACTTGAATTATGAATTAGTGTTGTGAAAATGATTAAGTATAGTAACTTTAATTATGAATTAGTGTTTTGAAAATGGTCAAGTGTAGTAACTTTAATTATGAATTAGTGTTTTTAAAATAGTTAAGTATAGTAACTTGAATTATGAATTAGTGTTGTGAAAATGGTTAAGTATAGTAACTTGAATTATGAATTAGTGTTGTGAAAATGGTTAAGTGTAGTAACTTTAATTTGGAAATAGTGTTGTGATAATGGTTAAGTCTAGTAACTTGAATTATGAATTAGTGTTGTGAAAATGGTTTAGTAACTTGAATTATGAATTGGTGTTGTGAAAATGGTTAAGTGTAGTAACTTGAATTATGAATTAGTGTTGTGAAAATGGTTAAGTGTAGTAAATTGAATTATGAATTAGTGTTGTGATAATAGTTAAGTATAGTAACTTGAATTATGAATTAGTGTTGTGAAAACGGTTAAATATAGTAACAGGAATTATGAATTAGTGTTGTGAAAGTGGTTTAGTAACTTGAATTATGAATTAGTGTTGTGAAAAATGGTTAAGTATAGTAAATTGAATTATGAATTAGTGTTGTTAAAATAGTTAAGTATAGTAGCTTGAATTATGAATTAGTGTTGTGAAAATGGTTAAGTATAGTAACTTGAATTATGAATTAGTGTTGTGAAAGTGGTTAAGTGTAGTAACTTGAATTATGAATTAGACTTGTGAAAATTGTTAAGTATAGCAACTTGAATTATGAATTAGTGTTGTGAAAATGGTTAAGTATAGTAACTTGAATTATGAAATAGTGTTGTGAAAATAATTAAGTGTAGTAACTTTAATAATGAATTTGTGTTGTTAAAATAGTTAAGTATAATAGCTTAAATTATGAATTAGTGTTGTGAAAATGGTTAAGTATAGTAATTTGAATTATGAATTACTGTTGTGAAAATGGTTAAGTGCAGTAACATGAATTATGAATTAGTGTTGTAAAAATGATTAAGTATAGTAACTTGAATTATGAATTAGTGTTGTGAAAATGATTAAATCTAGTAACTTGAATTACGAATTAATGTTGTGAAAATGGTCAAGTGTAGTAACTTTAATTATGAATTAGTGTTTTTAAAATAGTTATGTGTAGTAACTTGAATTATGAATTAGTGTTGTGAAAATGGTTTAGTATAGTGACTTGAATTATGAATTAGTGTTGTGAAATTGGTTAAGTGTAGTAACTTGATTATGAAATAGTGTTGTGAAAATGGTTAAATCTAGTAACTTGAATTACGAAATAGTGTTGTGAAAATGGTTAAGTGTAGTAACTTGAATTATGAATTAGTGTTGTGAAAATGGTTAAGTGTAGTAACTTGAATTATGAAATAGTGTTGTGAAAATGGTTAAATCTAGTAACTTGAATTACGAAATAGTGTTGTGAAAATGGTTAAGTGTAGTAACTTGAATTATGAAATAGTGTTGTGAAAATGGTTAAATCTAGTAACTTGAATTACGAAATAGTGTTGTGAAAATGGTTAAGTATAGTAACTTGAATTATGAATTAGTGTTGTGAAAATGGTTAAGTGTAGTAACTTGAATTATGAATTAGTGTTGTGAAAATGGTTAAGTGTAGTAACTTGAATTATGAATTAGTGTTGTAAAAATGGTTAAGTATAGTAACTTGAATTATGAATTAGTGTTGTAAAAATGGTCAAGTGTAGTAACTTTAATTATAAATTAGTGTTCTGAAAATGGTTTAGTAACTTGAATTATGAATTAGTGTTGTGAAAATGGTTAAGTGTAGTAAATTGATTATGAATTAGTGTTGTGATAATGGTTAAGTATAGTAACTTGAATTATGAATTAGTGTTGTGAAAATGGTTAAATATAGTAACAGGAATTATGAATTAGTGTTGTGAAAGTGGTTTAGTAACTTGAATTATGAATTAGTGTTGTGAAAAATGGTTAAGTGTAGTAAATTGAATTATGAATTAGTGTTGTTAAAATAGTTAAGTATAGTAGCTTGAATTATGAATTAGTGTTGTGAAAATGGTCAAGTGTAGTAACTTTAATTATGAATTAGTGTTTTTAAAATAGTTAAGTGTAGTAACTTGAATTATAAATTAATGTTGTGAAAATTGTTAAATATAGTAACTTGAATTATGAAATAGTATTGTGAAAATGGTTAAGTGTAGTAACTTTAATTATGAATTTGTGTTGTGAAAATGGTTAAGTATGGTAACTTGAATTATGAATTAGTGTTGTGAAAATGGTTAAGTGTAGTAACTTGAATTATGAAATAGTGTTGTGAAAATGGTTAAATCTAGTAACTTGAATTATGAATTAGCGTTGTGAAATGGTTAAGTATAGTAACTTGAATTATGAATTAATGTTGTGAAAATGATTATGTATAGTAACTTTAATTATGAATTTGTGTTGTTAAAATAGTTATGTATAGTAGCTTGAATTATGAATTTGTGTTGTGAAAATAGTTAAGTATAGTAACTTGAATTATGAATTAGTGTTGTGAAAATGGTTAAGTATAGTAACTTGAATTATGAATTAGCGTTGTGAAAATGGTTAAGTGTAGTAACTTGAATTATGAATTAGTGTTGTGAAAATGATTAAGTATAGTAACTTTAATTATGAATTTGTGTTGTTAAAATAGTTAATAGTTATGTATAGTAGCTTGAATTATGAATTAGTGTTGTGATAATGGTTAAGTCTAGTAACTTGAATTATGAATTAGTGTTGTGAAAATGGTTAAATCTAGTAACTTGAATTACGAAATAGTGTTGTGAAAATGGTTAAGTATAGTAACTTGAATTATGAATTAGTGTTGTGAAAGTGGTTAAGTGTAGTAACTTGAATTATGAATTAGACTTGTGAAAATTGTTAAGTATAGTAACTTGAATTATGAATTAGTGTTGTGAAAATGGTTAAGTATAGCAACTTGAATTATGAAATAGTGTTGTGAAAATGGTTAAGTATAGTAACTTGAATTATGAATTAGTGTTGTGAAAATGGTTAATAGTTATGTATAGTAACTTGATTATGAAATAGTGTTGTGAAAATGGTTAAATCTAGTAACTTGAATTACGAAATAGTTGTGAAAATGGTTAAGTGTAGTAACTTGAATTATGAATTAGTGTTGTTAAAATGGTTAAGTATAGTAATTTGAATTATGAATTAGTGTTGTGGAAATTGTTAAGTATAGCAACTTGAATTATGAATTAGTGTTGTGAAAATGTGAAAATGGTTAAGTATAGTAACTTGATTATGAAATAGTGTTGTGAAAGTGGTTAAATCTAGTAACTTGAATTATGAATTAGACTTGTGAAAATGGTTAAGTGTAGTAACTTGAATTATGAATTAGTGTTGTTAAAATAGTTAAGTATAGTAATTTGAATTATGAATTAGTGTTGTGGAAATTGTTAAGTATAGCAACTTGAATTATGAATTAGTGTTGTGAAAATGGTTAAGTATAGTAACTTGAATTATGAATGAGTGTTGTGAAAATTGTTAAGTATAGTAACTTAAATTATAAATTAGTATTGTGAAATGGTTAAGTGTAGTAACTTGAATTATGAATTAGTGTTGTGAAAATAATTAAGTGTAGTAACTTTAATAATGAATTTGTGTTGTTAAAATAGTTAAGTATAATAGCTTAAATTATGAATTAGTGTTGTGAAAATGGTTAAGTATAGTAATTTGAATTATGAATTAGTGTTGTGGAAATTGTTAAGTATAGTAACTTAAATTATGAATTAGTGTTGTGAAAATAGTTAAGTATAGTAACTTGAATTATGAATTACTGTTGTGAAAATGGTTAAGTGCAGTAACATGAATTATGAATTAGTGTTGTAAAAATGATTAAGTATAGTAACTTGAATTATGAATTAGTGTTGTGAAAATGATTAAATCTAGTAACTTGAATTACGAATTAATGTTGTGAAAATGGTCAAGTGTAGTAACTTTAATTATGAATTAGTGTTTTTAAAATAGTTATGTGTAGTAACTTGAATTATGAATTAGTGTTGTGAAAATGGTTTAGTATAGTGACTTGAATTATGAATTAGTGTTGTGAAATTGGTTAAGTGTAGTAACTTGATTATGAAATAGTGTTGTGAAAATGGTTAAATCTAGTAACTTGAATTACGAAATAGTGTTGTGAAAATGGTTAAGTGTAGTAACTTGAATTATGAATTAGTGTTGTGAAAATGGTTAAGTGTAGTAACTTGAATTATGAAATAGTGTTGTGAAAATGGTTAAATCTAGTAACTTGAATTACGAAATAGTGTTGTGAAAATGGTTAAATCTAGTAACTTGAATTACGAAATAGTGTTGTGAAAATGGTTAAGTATAGTAACTTGAATTATGAATTAGTGTTGTGAAAATGGTTAAGTGTAGTAACTTGAATTATGAATTAGTGTTGTGAAAATGGTTAAGTGTAGTAACTTGAATTATGAATTAGTGTTGTAAAAATGGTTAAGTATAGTAACTTGAATTATGAATTAGTGTTGTAAAAATGGTCAAGTGTAGTAACTTTAATTATAAATTAGTGTTCTGAAAATGGTTTAGTAACTTGAATTATGAATTAGTGTTGTGAAAATGGTTAAGTGTAGTAAATTGATTATGAATTAGTGTTGTGATAATGGTTAAGTATAGTAACTTGAATTATGAATTAGTGTTGTGAAAATGGTTAAATATAGTAACAGGAATTATGAATTAGTGTTGTGAAAGTGGTTTAGTAACTTGAATTATGAATTAGTGTTGTGAAAAATGGTTAAGTGTAGTAAATTGAATTATGAATTAGTGTTGTTAAAATAGTTAAGTATAGTAGCTTGAATTATGAATTAGTGTTGTGAAAATGGTCAAGTGTAGTAACTTTAATTATGAATTAGTGTTTTTAAAATAGTTAAGTGTAGTAACTTGAATTATAAATTAATGTTGTGAAAATTGTTAAATATAGTAACTTGAATTATGAAATAGTATTGTGAAAATGGTTAAGTGTAGTAACTTTAATTATGAATTTGTGTTGTGAAAATGGTTAAGTATGGTAACTTGAATTATGAATTAGTGTTGTGAAAATGGTTAAGTGTAGTAACTTGAATTATGAAATAGTGTTGTGAAAATGGTTAAATCTAGTAACTTGAATTATGAATTAGCGTTGTGAAATGGTTAAGTATAGTAACTTGAATTATGAATTAATGTTGTGAAAATGATTATGTATAGTAACTTTAATTATGAATTTGTGTTGTTAAAATAGTTATGTATAGTAGCTTGAATTATGAATTTGTGTTGTGAAAATAGTTAAGTATAGTAACTTGAATTATGAATTAGTGTTGTGAAAATGGTTAAGTGTAGTAACTTGAATTATCAATTAGCGTTGTGAAAATGGTTAAGTGTAGTAACTTGAATTATGAATTAGTGTTGTGAAAATGATTAAGTATAGTAACTTTAATTATGAATTTGTGTTGTTAAAATAGTTAATAGTTATGTATAGTAGCTTGAATTATGAATTAGTGTTGTGATAATGGTTAAGTCTAGTAACTTGAATTATGAATTAGTGTTGTGAAAATGGTTAAATCTAGTAACTTTAATTACGAAATAGTGTTGTGAAAATGGTTAAGTATAGTAACTTGAATTATGAATTAGTGTTGTGAAAGTGGTTAAGTGTAGTAACTTGAATTATGAATTAGACTTGTGAAAATTGTTAAGTATAGTAACTTGAATTATGAATTAGTGTTGTGAAAATGGTTAAGTATAGCAACTTGAATTATGAAATAGTGTTGTGAAAATGGTTAAGTATAGTAACTTGAATTATGAATTAGTGTTGTGAAAATGGTTAAATCAATTTAGTTGAAATGTGAATTATTGAATTGAAAATAGTTAAGTGTATTTAGTTAAAATGTGAATTATTGACTTGAAAATATTTAAGTGTATTTAGTTGAAATGTGAATTAGTGTTGTAAAAATGATTAAGTGTAGTAGCTTTAATTATGAATTTGTGTTGTTAAAATAGTTAAGTATAATAGCTTAAATTATGAATTAGTGTTGTGAAAATGGTTAAGTATGGTAACTTGAATTATGAATTAGTGTTGTGAAAATGGTTAAGTGTAGTAACTTAAATTATGAATTAGTGTTGTGAAAATGGTTAAATCTAGTAACTTGAATTACGAAATAGTGTTGTGAAAATGGTTAAGTGTAGTAACTTGAATTACGAAATAGTGTTGTAAAATGGTTAAGTGTAGTAACTTGAATTATGAATTAGTGTTGTGAAAATGGTTAAGTATAGTAACTTGAATTATGAATTAGTGTTGTGAAAATGGTTAAGTGTAGTAACTTGAATTATGAATTAGTGTTGTGAAAATGGTTAAGTATAGTAACTTGAATTATGAATTAGTGTTGTGAAAATGGTTAAGTGTAGTAACTTAAATTATGAATTAGTGTTGTGAAAATGGTTAAATCTAGTAACTTGAATTACGAAATAGTGTTGTGAAAATGGTTAAGTGTAGTAACTTGAATTACGAAATAGTGTTGTAAAATGGTTAAGTGTAGTAACTTGAATTATGAATTAGTGTTGTGAAAATGGTTAAGTATAGTAACTTGAATTATGAATTAGTGTTGTGAAAATGGTTAAGTATAGTAACTTGATTATGAAATAGTGTTGTGAAAATGGTTAAATCTAGTAACTTGAATTACGAAATAGTTGTGAAAATGGTTAAGTGTAGTAACTTGAATTATGAATTAGTGTTGTTAAAATGGTTAAGTATAGTAATTTGAATTATGAATTAGTGTTGTGGAAATTGTTAAGTATAGCAACTTGAATTATGAATTAGTGTTGTGAAAATGGTTAAGTATAGTAACTTGAATTATGAATGAGTGTTGTGAAAATTGTTAAGTATAGTAACTTAAATTATAAATTAGTATTGTGAAAATGGTTAAGTGTAGTAACTTGAATTATGAATTAGTGTTGTGAAAATAATTAAGTGTAGTAACTTTAATTATGAATTTGTGTTGTTAAAATAGTTAAGTATAATAGCTTAAATTATGAATTAGTGTTGTGAAAATGGTTAAGTATAGTAATTTGAATTATGAATTAGTGTTGTGGAAATTGTTAAGTATAGTAACTTAAATTATGAATTAGTGTTGTGAAAATAGTTAAGTATAGTAACTTGAATTATGAATTACTGTTGTGAAAATGGTTAAGTGCAGTAACATGAATTATGAATTAGTGTTGTAAAAATGATTAAGTATAGTAACTTGAATTATGAATTAGTGTTATGAAAATGGTTAAATCTAGTAACTTGAATTACGAATTAATGTTGTGAAAATGGTCAAGTGTAGTAACTTTAATTATGAATTAGTGTTTTTAAAATAGTTATGTGTAGTAACTTGAATTATGAATTAGTGTTGTGAAAATGGTTTAGTATAGTAACTTGAATTATGAATTAGTGTTGTGAAATTGGTTAAGTGTAGTAACTTGATTATGAAATAGTGTTGTGAAAATGGTTAAATCTAGTAACTTGAATTACGAAATAGTGTTGTGAAAATGGTTAAGTGTAGTAACTTGAATTATGAATTAGTGTTGTGAAAATGGTTAAGTGTAGTAACTTGAATTATGAAATAGTGTTGTGAAAATGGTTAAATCTAGTAACTTGAATTACGAAATAGTGTTGTGAAAATGGTTAAGTGTAGTAACTTGAATTATGAAATAGTGTTGTGAAAATGGTTAAATCTAGTAACTTGAATTACGAAATAGTGTTGTGAAAATGGTTAAGTATAGTAACTTGAATTATGAATTAGTGTTGTGAAAATGGTTAAATATAGTAACAGGAATTATGAATTAGTGTTGTGAAAGTGGTTTAGTAACTTGAATTATGAATTAGTGTTGTGAAAAATGGTTAAGTGTAGTAAATTGAATTATGAATTTGTGTTGTGAAAATGGTTAAGTATGGTAACTTGAATTATGAATTAGTGTTGTGAAAATGGTTAAGTGTAGTAACTTGAATTATGAAATAGTGTTGTGAACATGGTTAAATCTAGTAACTTGAATTATGAATTAGCGTTGTGAAATGGTTAAGTATAGTAACTTGAATTATGAATTAATGTTGTGAAAATGATTATGTATAGTAACTTTAATTATGAATTTGTGTTGTTAAAATAGTTATGTATAGTAGCTTGAATTATGAATTTGTGTTGTGAAAATGGTTAAGTATAGTAACTTGAATTATGAATTAGTGTTGTGAAAATGGTTAAGTATAGTAACTTGAATTATGAATTAGCGTTGTGAAAATGGTTAAGTGTAGTAACTTGAATTATGAATTAGTGTTGTGAAAATGATTAAGTATAGTAACTTTAATTATGAATTAGTGTTGTGAAAATGGTCAAGTGTAGTAACTTTAATTATGAATTAGTGTTTTTAAAATAGTTAAGTATAGTAACTTGAATTATGAATTAGTGTTGTGAAAATGGTTAAGTATAGTAACTTGAATTATGAATTAGTGTTGTGAAAATGGTTAAGTGTAGTAACTTTAATTTGGAAATAGTGTTGTGATAATGGTTAAGTCTAGTAACTTGAATTATGAATTAGTGTTGTGAAAATGGTTTAGTAACTTGAATTATGAATTGGTGTTGTGAAAATGGTTAAGTGTAGTAACTTGAATTATGAATTAGTGTTGTGAAAATGGTTAAGTGTAGTAAATTGAATTATGAATTAGTGTTGTGATAATAGTTAAGTATAGTAACTTGAATTATGAATTAGTGTTGTGAAAATGGTTAAATATAGTAACAGGAATTATGAATTAGTGTTGTGAAAGTGGTTTAGTAACTTGAATTGTGAATTAGTGTTGTGAAAAATGGTTAAGTGTAGTAAATTGAATTATGAATTAGTGTTGTTAAAATAGTTAAGTATAGTAGCTTGAATTATGAATTAGTGTTGTGAAAATGGTTAAGTATAGTAACTTGAATTATGAATTAGTGTTGTGAAAGTGGTTAAGTGTAGTAACTTGAATTATGAATTAGACTTGTGAAAATTGTTAAGTATAGTAACTTGAATTATGAATTAGTGTTGTGAAAATGGTTAAGTATAGCAACTTGAATTATGAAATAGTGTTGTGAAAATGGTTAAGTATAGTAACTTGAATTATGAATTAGTGTTGTGAAAATGGTTAAGTATAGTAACTTGATTATGAAATAGTGTTGTGAAAATGGTTAAATCTAGTAACTTGAATTACGAAATAGTTGTGAAAATGGTTAAGTGTAGTAACTTGAATTATGAATTAGTGTTGTTAAAATGGTTAAGTATAGTAATTTGAATTATGAATTAGTGTTGTGGAAATTGTTAAGTATAGCAACTTGAATTATGAATTAGTGTTGTGAAAATGGTTAAGTATAGTAACTTGAATTATGAATGAGTGTTGTGAAAATTGTTAAGTATAGTAACTTAAATTATAAATTAGTATTGTGAAAATGGTTAAGTGTAGTAACTTGAATTATGAATTAGTGTTGTGAAAATAATTAAGTGTAGTAACTTTAATTATGAATTTGTGTTGTTAAAATAGTTAAGTATAATAGCTTAAATTATGAATTAGTGTTGTGAAAATGGTTAAGTATAGTAATTTGAATTATGAATTAGTGTTGTGGAAATTGTTAAGTATAGTAACTTAAATTATGAATTAGTGTTGTGAAAATAGTTAAGTATAGTAACTGGAATTATGAATTACTGTTGTGAAAATGGTTAAGTGCAGTAACATGAATTATGAATTAGTGTTGTAAAAATGATTAAGTATAGTAACTTGAATTATGAATTAGTGTTGTGAAAATGGTTAAATCTAGTAACTTGAATTACGAATTAATGTTGTGAAAATGGTCAAGTGTAGTAACTTTAATTATGAATTAGTGTTTTTAAAATAGTTATGTGTAGTAACTTGAATTATGAATTAGTGTTGTGAAAATGGTTTAGTATAGTAACTTGAATTATGAATTAGTGTTGTGAAATTGGTTAAGTGTAGTAACTTGATTATGAAATAGTGTTGTGAAAATGGTTAAATCTAGTAACTTGAATTACGAAATAGTGTTGTGAAAATGGTTAAGTGTAGTAACTTGAATTATGAATTAGTGTTGTGAAAATGGTTAAGTGTAGTAACTTGAATTATGAAATAGTGTTGTGAAAATGGTTAAATCTAGTAACTTGAATTACGAAATAGTGTTGTGAAAATGGTTAAGTGTAGTAACTTGAATTATGAAATAGTGTTGTGAAAATGGTTAAATCTAGTAACTTGATTACGAAATAGTGTTGTGAAAATGGTTAAGTATAGTAACTTGAATTATGAATTAGTGTTGTGAAAATGGTTAAGTGTAGTAACTTGAATTATGAATTAGTGTTGTGAAAATGGTTAAGTGTAGTAACTTGAATTATGAATTAGTGTTGTAAAAATGGTTAAGTATAGTAACTTGATTTATGAATTAGTGTTGTAAAAATGGTCAAGTGTAGTAACTTTAATTATAAATTAGTGTTCTGAAAATGGTTTAGTAACTTGAATTATGAATTAGTGTTGTGAAAATGGTTAAGTGTAGTAAATTGATTATGAATTAGTGTTGTGATAATGGTTAAGTATAGTAACTTGAATTATGAATTAGTGTTGTGAAAATGGTTAAATATAGTAACAGGAATTATGAATTAGTGTTGTGAAAGTGGTTTAGTAACTTGAATTATGAATTAGTGTTGTGAAAAATGGTTAAGTGTAGTAAATTGAATTATGAATTAGTGTTGTTAAAATAGTTAAGTATAGTAGCTTGAATTATGAATTAGTGTTGTGAAAATGGTCAAGTGTAGTAACTTTAATTATGAATTAGTGTTTTTAAAATAGTTAAGTGTAGTAACTTGAATTATAAATTAATGTTGTGAAAATTGTTAAATATAGTAACTTGAATTATGAAATAGTATTGTGAAAATGGTTAAGTGTAGTAACTTTAATTATGAATTTGTGTTGTGAAAATGGTTAAGTATGGTAACTTGAATTATGAATTAGTGTTGTGAAAATGGTTAAGTGTAGTAACTTGAATTATGAAATAGTGTTGTTAAATGGTTAAATCTAGTAACTTGAATTATGAATTAGCGTTGTGAAATGGTTAAGTATAGTAACTTGAATTATGAATTAATGTTGTGAAAATGATTATGTATAGTAACTTTAATTATGAATTTGTGTTGTTAAAATAGTTATGTATAGTAGCTTGAATTATGAATTTGTGTTGTGAAAATAGTTAAGTATAGTAACTTGAATTATGAATTAGTGTTGTGAAAATGGTTAAGTATAGTAACTTGAATTATGAATTAGCGTTGTGAAAATGGTTAAGTGTAGTAACTTGAATTATGAATTAGTGTTGTGAAAATGATTAAGTATAGTAACTTTAATTATGAATTTGTGTTGTTAAAATAGTTATGTATAGTAGCTTGAATTATGAATTAGTGTTGTGATAATGGTTAAGTCTAGTAACTTGAATTATGAATTAGTGTTGTGAAAATGGTTAAGTGTAGTAACTTTAATTAGGAAATAGTGTTGTGATAATGGTTAAGTCTAGTAACTTGAATTATGAATTAGTGTTCTGAAAATGGTTTAATAACTTGAATTATGAATTAGTGTTGTGAAAATGGTTAAGTGTAGTAACTTGAATTATGAATTAGTGTTGTGAAAATGGTTAAGTGTAGTAAATTGATTATGAATTAGTGTTGTGATAATGGTTAAGTATAGTAACTTGAATTATGAATTAGTGTTGTGAAAATGGTTAAATATAGTAACAGGAATTATGAATTAGTGTTGTGAAAGTGGTTTAGTAACTTGAATTATGAATTAGTGTTGTGAAAAATGGTTAAGTGTAGTAAATTGAATTATGAATTAGTGTTGTTAAAATAGTTAAGTCTAGTAGCTTGAATTATGAATTAGTGTTGTGAAAATGGTCAAGTGTACTAACTTTAATTATGAATTAGTGTTTTTAAAATAGTTAAGTGTAGTAACTTGAATTATAAATTAATGTTGTGAAAATTGTTAAGTATAGTAACTTGAATTATGAATTAGTATTGTGAAAATGGTTAAGTGTAGTAACTTTAATTATGAATTTGTGTTGTGAAAATGGTTAAGTATGGTAACTTGAATTATGAATTAGTGTTGTGAAAATGGTTAAGTATAGTAACTTGAATTATGAAATAGTGTTGTGAAAATGGTTAAATCTAGTAACTTGAATTATGAATTAGCGTTGTGAAATGGTTAAGTATAGTAACTTGAATTATGAATTAGTGTTGTGAAAATGGTTTAGTAACTTGAATTATGAATTAGTGTTGTGAAATGGTCAAGTGTAGTAACTTTAATTATGAATTAGTGTTGTTAAAATAGTTAAGTATAGTAGCTTGAATTATGAATTAGTGTTGTGAAAATGGTTAAGTATAGCAACTTGAATTATGAAATAGTGTTGTGAAAATGGTTAAGTATAGTAATTTGAATTATGAATTAGTGTTGTGAAAAATGGTCAAGTGTAGTAACTTTAATTATGAATTAGTGGTGTTAAAATAGTTAAGTATAGTAGCTTGAATTATCAATTAGTGTTGTGAAAATGGTTAAGTGTAGTAACTTGAATTATGAAATAGTGTTGTGAAAATGGTTAAATCTAGTAACTTGAATTACGAAATAGTGTTGTGAAAATGGTTAAGTGTAGTAACTTGAATTATGAATTAGTGTTGTGAAAATGGTTAAGTGTAGTAACTTGAATTATGAATTAGTGTTGTGAAAATAATTAAGTGTAGTAACTTTAATTATGAATTTGTTTTGTTAAAATAGTTAAGTATAATAGATTAAATTATGAATTAGTGTTGTGAAAATGGTTAAGTATAGTAATTTGAATTATGAATTAGTGTTGTGGAAATGGTTAAGTGTAGTAACTTGAATTATAAATTAGTGTTGTGAAAATGGTTAAGTATAGTAATTCGAATTATGAAATAGTGTTGTGAAAATGGTTAAGTATAGTAATTTTAATTATGAAGTAGTGTTGTGAAAATGGTTAAGTATAGTAATTCGAATTATGAAATAGTGTTGTGAAAATGGTTAAGTATAGTAACTTGAATTATGAATTAGTGTTGTGAAAATGGTTATGTGTAGTAAATTGAATTATGAATTAGTGTTGTGAAAATGGTTAAGTATAGTAATTCGAATTATGAAATAGTGTTGTGAAAATGGTTAAGTATAGTAACTTGAATTATGAATTAGTGTTGTGAAAATGGTTAAGTATAGTAACTTGAATTATAAATTAGTATTGTGAAAATGGTTAAGTGTAGTAACTTGAATTATGAATTAGTGTTGTGAAACTAATTAAGTGTAGTAACTTTAATTATGAATTTGTGTTGTTAAAATAGTTAAGTATAATAGCTTAAATTATGAATTAGTGTTGTGAAAATGGTTAAGTATAGTAATTTGAATTATGAATTAGTGTTGTGGAAATTGTTAAGTATAGTAACTTAAATTATGAATTAGTATTGTGAAAATAGTTAAGTATAGTAACTTGAATTATGAATTAGTGTTGTGAAAATGGTTAAGTGCAGTAACATGAATTATGAATTAGTGTTGTAAAAATGATTAAGTGTAGTAACTTTAATTATGAATTTGTGTTGTGAAGATGGTTAAGTATGGTAACTTGAATTATGAATTAGTGTTGTGAAAATGGTTAAGTGTAGTAACTTGAATTATGAAATAGTGTTGTGAAAATGGTTAAGTATAGTAATTTGAATTATGAATTAGTGTTGTGGAAATTGTTAAGTATAACAACTTGAATTATGAATATTGTTGTGAAAATGGTTAAGTATAGTAACTTGAATTATGAATGAGTGTTGTGAAAATGGTTAAGTATAGTAACTTAAATTATAAATTAGTATTGTGAAAATGGTTAAGTGTAGTAACTTGAATAATGAAATAGTGTTGTGAAAATGGTTAAATCTAGTAACTTGAATTACGAAATAGTGTTGTGAAAATGGTTAAGTGTAGTAACTTGAATTATGAATTAGTGTTGTGAAAATGGTTAAGTGTAGTAACTTCAATTATGAATTAGTGTTGTGAAAATGGTTAAGTGTAGTAACTTTAATTATGAATTAGTGTTTTTAAAATAGTTAAGTATAGTAACTTGAATTATGAATTAGTGTTGTGAAAATGGTTAAGTATAGTAACTTAAATTATGAATTAGTGTTGTGAAAATGGTTAAGTGTAGTAACTTGAATTATGAAATAGTGTTGTGAAAATGGTTAAATCTAGTAACTTGAATTACGAAATAGTGTTGTGAAAATGGTTAAGTGTAGTAACTTGAATTATGAATTAGTGTTGCTAAAATGGTTAAGTGTAGTAACTTGAATTATGAATTAGTGTTGTGAAAATGGTTAAGTATAGTAATTCGAATTATGAAATAGTGTTGTGAAAATGGTTAAGTATAGTAACTTGAATTATGAATTAGTGTTGTGAAAATGGTTAAGTATAGTAACTTGATTATGAAATAGTGTTGTGAAAATGGTTAAATCTAGTAACTTGAATTACGAAATAGTTGTGAAAATGGTTAAGTGTAGTAACTTGAATTATGAATTAGTGTTGTGAAAATGGTTAAGTATAGTAATTTGAATTATGAATTAGTGTTGTGGAAATTGTTAAGTATAGCAACTTGAATTATGAATTAGTGTTGTGAAAATGGTTAAGTATAGTAACTTGAATTATGAATGAGTGTTGTGAAAATTGTTAAGTATAGTAACTTAAATTATAAATTAGTATTGTGAAAATGGTTAAGTGTAGTAATTTGAATTATGAATTAGTGTTGTGAAGATAATTAAGTGTAGTAACTTTAATTATGAATTTGTGTTGTTAAAATAGTTAAGTATAATAGCTTAAATTATGAATTAGTGTTGTGAAAATGGTTAAGTATAGTAATTTGAATTATGAATTAGTGTTGTGAAAATTGTTAAGTATAGTAACTTAAATTATGAATTAGTGTTGTGAAAATAGTTAAGTATAGTAACTTGAATTATGAATTACTGTTGTGAAAATGGTTAAGTGCAGTAACATGAATTATGAATTAGTGTTGTAAAAATGATTAAGTATAGTAACTTGAATTATGAATTAGTGTTGTGAAAATGGTTAAATCTAGTAACTTGAATTACGAATTAATGTTGTGAAAATGGTCAAGTGTAGTAACTTTAATTATGAATTAGTGTTTTTAAAATAGTTATGTGTAGTAACTTGAATTATGAATTAGTGTTGGGAAAATGGTTAAGTATAGTAACTTGAATTATGAATTAGTGTTGTGAAATTGGTTAAGTGTAGTAACTTGATTATGAAATAGTGTTGTGAAAATGGTTAAATCTAGTAACTTGAATTACGAAATAGTGTTGTGAAAATGGTTAAGTGTAGTAACTTGAATTATGAATTAGTGTTGTGAAAATAGTTAAGTGTAGTAACTTGAATTATGAAATAATGTTGTGAAAATGGTTAAATCTAGTAACTTGAATTACGAAATAGTGTTGTGAAAATGGTTAAGTGTAGTAACTTGAATTATGAAATAGTGTTGTGAAAATGGTTAAATCTAGTAACTTGAATTACGAAATAGTGTTGTGAAAATGGTTAAGTATAGTAACTTGAATTATGAATTAGTGTTGTGAAAATGGTTAAGTGTAGTAACTTGAATTATGAATTAGTGTTGTGAAAATGGTTAAGTGTAGTAACTTGAATTATGAATTAGTGTTGTAAAAATGGTTAAGTATAGTAACTTGAATTATGAATTAGTGTTGTAAAAATGGTCAAGTGTAGTAACTTTAATTATAAATTAGTGTTCTGAAAATGGTTTAGTAACTTGAATTATGAATTAGTGTTGTGAAAATGGTTAAGTGTAGTAAATTGATTATGAATTAGTGTTGTGATAATGGTTAAGTATAGTAACTTGAATTATGAATTAGTGTTGTGAAAATGGTTAAATATAGTAACAGAAATTATGAATTAGTGTTGTGAAAGTGGTTTAGTAACTTGAATTATGAATTAGTGTTGTGAAAAATGGTTAAGTGTAGTAAATTGAATTATGAATTAGTGTTGTTAAAATAGTTAAGTATAGTAGCTTGAATTATGAATTAGTGTTGTGAAAATGGTCAAGTGTAGTAACTTTAATTATGAATTAGTGTTTTTAAAATAGTTAAGTGTAGTAACTTGAATTATAAATTAATGTTGTGAAAATTGTTAAATATAGTAACTTGAATTATGAAATAGTATTGTGAAAATGGTTAAGTGTAGTAACTTTAATTATGAATTTGTGTTGTGAAAATGGTTAAGTATGGTAACTTGAATTATGAATTAGTGTTGTGAAAATGGTTAAGTGTAGTAACTTGAATTATGAAATAGTGTTGTGAAAATGGTTAAATCTAGTAACTTGAATTATGAATTAGCGTTGTGAAATGGTTAAGTATAGTAATTTGAATTATGAATTAATGTTGTGAAAATGATTATGTATAGTAACTTTAATTATGAATTTGTGTTGTTAAAATAGTTATGTATAGTAGCTTGAATTATGAATTTGTGTTGTGAAAATAGTTAAGTATAGTAACTTGAATTATGAATTAGTGTTGTGAAAATGGTTAAGTATAGTAACTTGAATTATGAATTAGCGTTGTGAAAATGGTTAAGTGTAGTACCTTGAATTATGAATTAGTGTTGTGAAAATGATTAAGTATAGTAACTTTAATTATGAATTTGTGTTGTTAAAATAGTTATGTATAGTAGCTTGAATTATGAATTAGTGTTGTGATAATGGTTAAGTCTAGTAACTTGAATTATGAATTAGTGTTGTGAAAATGGTTAAGTGTAGTAACTTTAATTAGGAAATAGTGTTGTGATAATGGTTAAGTCTAGTAACTTGAATTATGAATTAGTGTTCTGAAAATGGTTTAGTAACTTGAATTATGAATTAGTGTTGTGAAAATGGTTAAGTGTAGTAACTTGAATTATGAATTAGTGTTGTGAAAATGGTTAAATATAGTAACAGGAATTATGAATTAGTGTTGTGAAAGTGGTTAAATATAGTAACAGGAATTATGAATTAGTGTTGTGAAAGTGGTTTAGTAACTTGAATTATGAATTAGTGTTGTGAAAAATGATTAAGTGTAGTAAATTGAATTATGAATTAGTGTTGTTAAAATAGTTAAGTCTAGTAGCTTGAATTATGAATTAGTGTTGTGAAAATGGTCAAGTGTACTAACTTTAATTATGAATTAGTGTTTTTAAAATAGTTAAGTGTAGTAACTTGAATTATAAATTAATGTTGTGAAAATTGTTAAGTATAGTAACTTGAATTATGAATTAGTATTGTGAAAATGGTTAAGTGTAGTAACTTTAATTATGAATTTGTGTTGTGAAAATGGTTAAGTATGGTAACTTGAATTATGAATTAGTGTTGTGAAAATGGTTAAGTATAGTAACTTGAATTATGAAATAGTGTTGTGAAAATGGTTAAATCTAGTAACTTGAATTATGAATTAGCGTTGTGAAATGGTTAAGTATAGTAACTTGAATTATGAATTAGTGTTGTGAAAATGGTTAAGTGTAGTAACTTTAATTATGAATTAGTGTTTTTAAAATAGTTAAGTATAGTAACTTGAATTATGAATTAGTGTTGTGAAAATGGTTAAGTATAGTAACTTGAATTATGAATTAGTGTTGTGAAAATGGTTAAGTGTAGTAACTTGAATTATGAAATAGTGTTGTGAAAATGGTTAAATCTAGTAACTTGAATTACGAAATAGTGTTGTGAAAATGGTTAAGTGTAGTAACTTGAATTATGAATTAGTGTTGTGAAAATGGTTAAGTGTAGTAACTTGAATTATGAATTAGTGTTGTGAAAATGGTTAAATCTAGTAACTTGAATTACGAAATAGTTGTGAAAATGGTTAAGTGTAGTAACTTGAATTATGAATTAGTGTTGTGAAAATGGTTAAGTATAGTAATTTGAATTATGAATTAGTGTTGTGGAAATTGTTAAGTATAGCAACTTGAATTATGAATATTGTTGTGAAAATGGTTAAGTATAGTAACTTGAATTATGAATGAGTGTTGTGAAAATGGTTAAGTATAGTAACTTAAATTATAAATTAGTATTGTGAAAATGGTTAAGTGTAGTAACTTGAATAATGAATTAGTGTTGTGAAAATAATTAAGTGTAGTAACTTTAATTATGAATTTGTGTTGTTAAAATAGTTAAGTATAATAGCTTAAATTATGAATTAGTGTTGTGAAAATGGTTAAGTATAGTAATTTGAATTATGAATTAGTGTTGTGGAAATTGTTAAGTATAGTAACTTAAATTATGAATTAGTGTTGTGAAAATAGTTAAGTATAGTAACTTGAATTATGAATTACTGTTGTGAAAATGGTTAAGTGCAGTAACATGAATTATGAATTAGTGTTGTAAAAATGATTAAGTATAGTAACTTGAATTATGAATTAGTGTTGTGAAAATGGTTAAATCTAGTAACTTGAATTACGAATTAATGTTGTGAAAATGGTCAAGTGTAGTAACTTTAATTATGAATTAGTGTTTTTAAAATGGTTAAGTGTAGTAACTTGAATTATGAATTAGTGTTGTGAAAATGGTTAAGTATAGTAATTTGAATTATGAATTAGTGTTGTGGAAATTGTTAAGTATAGCAACTTGAATTATGAATATTGTTGTGAAAATGGTTAAGTATAGTAACTTGAATTATGAATGAGTGTTGTGAAAATGGTTAAGTATAGTAACTTAAATTATAAATTAGTATTGTGAAAATGGTTAAGTGTAGTAACTTGAATTATGAATTAGTGTTGTGAAAATAATTAAGTGGAGTAACTTTAATTATGAATTTGTGTTGTTAAAATAGTTAAGTATAATAGCTTAAATTATGAATTAGTGTTGTGAAAATGGTTAAGTATAGTAATTTGAATTATGAATTAGTGTTGTGGAAATTGTTAAGTATAGTAACTTAAATTATGAATTAGTGTTGTGAAAATAGTTAAGTATAGTAACTTGAATTATGAATTACTGTTGTGAAAATGGTTAAGTGCAGTAACATGAATTATGAATTAGTGTTGTAAAAATGATTAAGTATAGTAACTTGAATTATGAATTAGTGTTGTGAAAATGGTTAAATCTAGTAACTTGAATTACGAAATAGTGTTGTGAAAATGGTTAAGTGTAGTAACTTGAATTATGAATTATTGTTGTGAAAATGGTTAAGTGTAGTAACTTGAATTATGAATTAGTGTTGTGAAAATGGTTAAGTGTAGTAACTTTAATTATGAATTAGTGTTTTTAAAATTGTTAAGTATAGTAACTTGAATTATGAATTAGTGTTGTGAAAATGGTTAAGTATAGTAACTTGAATTATGAATTAGTGTTGTGAAAATGGTTAAGTGTAGTAACTTGAATTATGAAATAGTGTTGTGAAAATGGTTAAATCTAGTAACTTGAATTATGAAATAGTGTTGTGAAAATGGTTAAGTGTAGTAACTTGAATTATGAATTAGTGTTGTGAAAATGGTTAAGTGTAGTAACTTGAATTATGAATTAGTGTTGTGAAAATGGTTAAGTATAGTAATTCGAATTATGAAATAGTGTTGTGAAAATGGTTAAGTACAGTAACTTGAATTATGAATTAGTGTTGTGAAAATGGTTAAGTATAGTAACTTGATTATGAAATAGTGTTGTGAAAATGGTTAAATCTAGTAACTTGAATTACGAAATAGTTGTGAAAATGGTTAAGTGTAGTAACTTGAATTATGAATTAGTGTTGTGAAAATGGTTAAGTATAGTAATTTGAATTATGAATTAGTGTTGTGGAAATTGTTAAGTATAGCAACTTGAATTATGAATATTGTTGTGAAAATAGTTAAGTATAGTAACTTGAATTATGAATGAGTGTTGTGAAAATGGTTAAGTATAGTAACTTAAATTATAAATTAGTATTGTGAAAATGGTTAAGTGTAGTAACTTGAATAATGAATTAGTGTTGTGAAAATAATTAAGTGTAGTAACTTTAATTATGAATTTGTGTTGTTAAAATAGTTAAGTATAATAGCTTAAATTATGAATTAGTGTTGTGAAAATGGTTAAGTATAGTAATTTGAATTATGAATTAGTGTTGTGGAAATTGTTAAGTATAGTAACTTAAATTATGAATTAGTGTTGTGAAAATAGTTAAGTATAGTAACTTGAATTATGAATTACTGTTGTGAAAATGGTTAAGTGCA
Organism: Capsicum rhomboideum; assembly: GCA_031232105.1. Lineage (NCBI taxonomy): Eukaryota > Viridiplantae > Streptophyta > Magnoliopsida > Solanales > Solanaceae > Capsicum > Capsicum rhomboideum. The sequence continues at coordinate 56,750,901 of CP124714.1, forward strand.
GTAACATGAATTATGAATTAGTGTTGTAAAAATGATTAAGTATAGTAACTTGAATTATGAATTAGTGTTGTGAAAATGGTTAAATCTAGTAACTTGAATTACGAATTAATGTTGTGAAAATGGTCAAGTGTAGTAACTTTAATTATGAATTAGTGTTTTTAAAATAGTTATGTGTAGTAACTTGAATTATGAATTTGTGTTGTGAAAATGGTTAAGTATAGTAACTTGAATTATGAATTAGTGTTGTGAAAATGGTTAAGTGTAGTAACTTGAATTATGAAATAGTGTTGTGAAAATGGTTAAATCTAGTAACTTGAATTACGAAATAGTGTTGTGAAAATAGTTAAATCTAGTAACTTGAATTACGAAATAGTGTTGTGAAAATGGTTAAGTGTAGTAACTTGAATTATGAATTAGTGTTGTGAAAATGGTTAAGTGTAGTAACTTGAATTATTAATTAGTGTTGTGAAAATGGTTAAATCTATTTAGTTGAAATGTGAATTATTGAATTGAAAATAGTTAAGTGTATTTAGTTATAATGTGAATTATTGACTTGAAAATATTTAAGTGTATTTAGTTGAAATGTGAATTAGTGACTTGAAAATGGCTAATTGTAGTAACTTGAATTATGAAATAGTGTTGTGAAAATGGTTTAGTAACTTGAATTATGAATTAAAGTTGTGGAAATTGTTAAGTATAGTAACTTAAATTATGAATTAGTATTGTGAAAATAGTTAAGTATAGTAACTTGAATTATGAATTAGTGTTGTGAAAATGGTTAAGTGCAGTAACATGAATTATGAATTAGTGTTTTTAAAATAGTTAAGTATAGTAACTTGAATTATGAATTAGTGTTGTGAAAATGGTTAAGTATAGTAACTTGAATTATGAATTAGTGTTGTGAAAATGGTTAAGTGTAGTAACTTGAATTATGAAATAGTGTTGTGAAAATAGTTAAATCTAGTAACTTGAATTACGAAATAGTGTTGTGAAAATGGTTAAGTGTAGTAACTTGAATTATGAATTAGTGTTGTGAAAATGGTTAAGTGTAGTAACTTGAATTATGAATTAGTGTTGTGAAAATGGTTAAGTGTAGTAACTTGAATTATGAATTAGCATTGTGAAAATGGTTAAGTATAGTAACTTGAATTATGAATTAGTGTTGTGAAAATGGTTAAGTATAGTAACTTGAATTATGAATTAGTGTTGTGAAAATGGTTAAGTGTAGTAACTTGAATTATGAAATAGTGTTGTGAAAATAGTTAAATCTAGTAACTTGAATTACGAAATAGTGTTGTGAAAATGGTTAAGTGCAGTAACATGAATTATGAAATAGTGTTGTGAAAATGGTTAAGTGTAGTAACTTGAATTATCAATTAGTGTTGTGAAAATGGTTAAGTGTAGTAACTTGAATTATGAATTAGTGTTGTGAAAATGGTTAAGTATAGTGATTCGAATTTTGAAATAGTGTTGTGAAAATGGTTAAGTATAGTAACTTAAATTATGAATTAGTGTTGTGAAAAATGGTTTAGTAACTTGAATTATGAATTAGTATTGTGAAATGGTCAAGTGTAGTAACTTTAATTATGAATTAGTGTTGTTAAAATAGTTAAGTATAGTAGCTTGAATTATGAATTAGTGTTGTGAAAATGGTTAAGTATAGCAACTTGAATTATGAAATAGTGTTGTGAAAATGGTTAAGTGTAGTAACTTGAATTATGAATTAGTGTTGTGAAAATGGTTAAGTATAGTAACTTGAATTATGAATTAGTGTTGTGAAAATAATTAAGTGTCGTAACTTTAATTATGAATTTGTTTTGTTAAAATAGTTAAGTATAATAGATTAAATTATGAATTAGTGTTGTGAAAATGGTTAAGTATAGTAATTTGAATTATGAATTAGTGTTGTGGAAATGGTTAATTGTAGTAACTTGAATTATGAATTAGTGTTGTGAAAATGGTTAAGTATAGTAATTCGAATTATGAAATAGTGTTGTGAAAATGGTTAAGTATAGTAACTTGAATTATGAATTAGTGTTGTGAAAATGGTTAAGTATAGTAACTTGAATTATAAATTAGTATTGTGAAAATGGTTAAGTGTAGTAACTTGAATTATAAATTAGTGTTGTGAAAATAATTAAGTGTAGTAACTTTAATTATGAATTTGTGTTGTTAAAATAGTTAAGTATAATAGCTTAAATTATGAATTAGTGTTGTTAAAAAAAATTGTTAAGTATAGTAATTTGAATTATGAATTAGTGTTGTGGAAATTGTTAAGTATAGTAACTTAAATTATGAATTAGTATTGTGAAAATAGTTAAGTATAGTAACTTGAATTATGAATTAGTGTTGTGAAAATGGTTAATTGCAGTAACATGAATTATGAATTAGTGTTGTAAAAATGATTAAGTGTAGTAACTTTAATTATGAATTTGTGTTGTGAAAATGGTTAAGTATGGTAACTTGAATTATGAATTAGTGTTGTGAAAATGGTTAAGTGTAGTAACTTGAATTATTAAATAGTGTTGTGAAAATGGTTAAATCTAGTAACTTGAATTACGAAATAGTGTTGTGAAAATGGTTAAATCTAGTAACTTGAATTACGAAATAGTGTTGTGAAAATGGTTAAGTGTAGTAACTTGAATTATGAATTAGTGTTGTGAAAATGGTTAAGTGTAGTAACTTGAATTATGAATTAGTGTTGTGAAAATGGTTAAGTGTAGTAACTTTAATTATGAATTAGTGTTTTTAAAATAGTTAAGTATAGTAACTTGAATTATGATTTAGTGTTGTGAAAATGGTTAAGTATAGTAACTTGAATTATGAATTAGTGTTGTGAAAATGGTTAAGTGTAGTAACTTGAATTATGAAATAGTGTTGTGAAAATGGTTAAATCTAGTAACTTGAATTACGAAATAGTGTTGTGAAAATGGTTAAGTGTAGTAACTTGAATTATGAATTAGTGTTGTGAAAATGGTTAAGTGTAGTAACTTGAATTATGAATTAGTGTTGTGAAAATGGTTAAGTATAGTAATTCGAATTATGAAATAGTGTTGTGAAAATGGTTAAGTATAGTAACTTGAATTATGAATTAGTGTTGTGAAAATGGTTAAGTATAGTAACTTGAATTATGAAATAGTGTTGTGAAAATGGTTAAATCTGGTAACTTGAATTACGAAATAGTTGTGAAAATGGTTAAGTGTAGTAACTTGAATTATGAATTAGTGTTGTGAAATGGTTAAGTATAGTAATTTGAATTATGAATTAGTGTTGTGGAAATAGTAAAGTATAGCAACTTGAATTATGAATTAGTGTTGTGAAAATAGTTAAGTATAGTAACTTGAATTATGAATTAGTGTTGTGAAAATGGTTAAGTGCAGTAACATGAATTATGAATTAGTGTTGTAAAAATGATTAAATGTAGTAACTTTAATTATGAATTTGTGTTGTGAAAATGGTTACGTATGGTAACTTGAATTATGAATTAGTGTTGTGAAAATGGTTAAGTGTAATAACTTGAATTATGAAATAGTGTTGTGAAAATGGTTAAATCTAGTAACTTGAATTACGAATTAATGTTGTGAAAATGGTCAAGTGTAGTAACTTTAATTATGAATTAGTGTTTTTAAAATAGTTATGTGTAGTAACTTGAATTATGAATTAGTGTTGTGAAAATGGTTAAGTATAGTAACTTGAATTATGAATTAGTGTTGTGAAATTGGTTAAGTGTAGTAACTTGATTATGAAATAGTGTTGTGAAAATGGTTAAATCTAGTAACTTGAATTACGAAATAGTGTTGTGAAAATGGTTAAGTGTAGTAACTTGAATTATGAATTAGTGTTGTGAAAATGGTTAAGTATAGTAATTCGAATTATGAAATAGTGTTGTGAAAATTGTTAAGTATAGTAACTTGAATTATGAATGAGTGTTGTGAAAATGGTTAAGTATAGTAACTTAAATTATAAATTAGTATTGTGAAAATGGTTAAGTGTAGTAACTTGAATTACGAAATAGTGTTGTGAAAATGGTTAAGTGTAGTAACTTGAATTATGAATTAGTGTTGTGAAAATGGTTAAGTATAGTAATTCGAATTATGAAATAGTGTTGTGAAAATTGTTAAGTATAGCAACTTGAATTATGAATTAGTGTTGTGAAAATGGTTAAGTGCAGTAACATGAATTATGAATTAGTGTTGTAAAAATGATTAAGTGTAGTAACTTTAATTATGAATTTGTGTTGTGAAAATGGTTACGTATGGTAACTTGAATTATGAATTAGTGTTGTGAAAATGGTTAAGTGTAGTAACTTGAATTATGAATTAGCATTGTGAAAATGGTTAAGTATAGTAACTTGAATTATGAATTAGTGTTGTGAAAATGGTTAAGTATAGTAACTTGAATTATGAATTAATGTTGTGAAAATGGTTAAGTGTAGTAACTTGAATTATGAAATAGTGTTGTAAAAATAGTTAAATCTAGTAACTTGAATTACGAAATAGTGTTGTGAAAATGGTTAAGTGCAGTAACATGAATTATGAAATAGTGTTGTGAAAATGGTTAAGTGTAGTAACTTGAATTATGAATTAGTGTTGTGAAAATGGTTAAGTGTAGTAACTTGAATTATGAATTAGTGTTGTGAAAATGGTTAAGTATAGTAATTCGAATTTTGAAATAGTGTTGTGAAAATGGTTAAGTATAGTAACTTAAATTATGAATTAGTGTTGTGAAAAATGGTTTAGTAACTTGAATTATGAATTAGTATTGTGAAATGGTCAAGTGTAGTAACTTTAATTATGAATTAGTGTTGTTAAAATAGTTAAGTATAGTAGCTTGAATTATGAATTAGTGTTGTGAAAATGGTTAATTGCAGTAACATGAATTATGAATTAGTGTTGTAAAAATGATTAAGTGTAGTAACTTTAATTATTAATTTGTGTTGTGAAAATGGTTAAGTATGGTAACTTGAATTATGAATTAGTGTTGTGAAAATGGTTAAGTGTAGTAACTTGAATTATTAAATAGTGTTGTGAAAATGGTTAAATCTAGTAACTTGAATTACGAAATAGTGTTGTGAAAATGGTTAAATCTAGTAACTTGAATTACGAAATAGTGTTGTGAAAATGGTTAAGTGTAGTAACTTGAATTATGAATTAGTGTTGTGAAAATGGTTAAGTGTAGTAACTTGAATTATGAATTAGTGTTGTGAAAATGGTTAAGTGTAGTAACTTTAATTATGAATTAGTGTTTTTAAAATAGTTAAGTATAGTAACTTGAATTATGATTTAGTGTTGTGAAAATGGTTAAGTATAGTAACTTGAATTATGAATTAGTGTTGTGAAAATGGTTAAGTGTAGTAACTTGAATTATGAAATAGTGTTGTGAAAATGGTTAAATCTAGTAACTTGAATTACGAAATAGTGTTGTGAAAATGGTTAAGTGTAGTAACTTGAATTATGAATTAGTGTTGTGAAAATGGTTAAGTGTAGTAACTTGAATTATGAATTAGTGTTGTGAAAATGGTTAAGTATAGTAATTCGAATTATGAAATAGTGTTGTGAAAATGGTTAAGTATAGTAACTTGAATTATGAATTAGTGTTGTGAAAATGGTTAAGTATAGTAACTTGAATTATGAAATAGTGTTGTGAAAATGGTTAAATCTAGTAACTTGAATTACGAAATAGTTGTGAAAATGGTTAAGTGTAGTAACTTGAATTATGAATTAGTGTTGTGAAATGGTTAAGTATAGTAATTTGAATTATGAATTAGTGTTGTGAAAATGGTTAAGTGCAGTAACATGAATTATGAATTAGTGTTGTAAAAATGATTAAGTGTAGTAACTTTAATTATGAATTTGTGTTGTGAAAATGGTTACGTATGGTAACTTGAATTATGAATTAGTGTTGTGAAAATGGTTAAGTGTAATAACTTGAATTATGAAATAGTATTGTGAAAATGGTTAAATCTAGTAACTTGAATTACGAATTAATGTTGTGAAAATGGTCAAGTGTAGTAACTTTAATTATGAATTAGTGTTTTTAAAATAGTTATGTGTAGTAACTTGAATTATGAATTAGTGTTGTGAAAATGGTTAAGTATAGTAACTTGAATTATGAATTAGTGTTGTGAAATTGGTTAAGTGTAGTAACTTGATTATGAAATAGTGTTGTGAAAATGGTTAAATCTAGTAACTTGAATTACGAAATAGTGTTGTGAAAATGGTTAAGTGTAGTAACTTGAATTATGAATTAGTGTTGTGAAAATGGTTAAGTATAGTAATTCGAATTATGAAATAGTGTTGTGAAAATTGTTAAGTATAGTAACTTGAATTATGAATGAGTGTTGTGAAAATGGTTAAGTATAGTAACTTAAATTATAAATTAGTATTGTGAAAATGGTTAAGTGTAGTAACTTGAATTACGAAATAGTGTTGTGAAAATGGTTAAGTGTAGTAACTTGAATTATGAATTAGTGTTGTGAAAATGGTTAAGTATAGTAATTCGAATTATGAAATAGTGTTGTGAAAATTGTTAAGTATAGCAACTTGAATTATGAATTAGTGTTGTGAAAATAGTTAAGTATAGTAACTTGAATTATGAATTAGTGTTGTGAAAATGGTTAAGTGCAGTAACATGAATTATGAATTAGTGTTGTAAAAATGATTAAGTGTAGTAACTTTAATTATGAATTTGTGTTGTGAAAATGGTTACGTATGGTAACTTGAATTATGAATTAGTGTTGTGAAAATGGTTAAGTGTAGTAACTTGAATTATGAATTAGCATTGTGAAAATGGTTAAGTATAGTAACTTGAATTATGAATTAGTGTTGTGAAAATGGTTAAGTATAGTAACTTGAATTATGAATTAATGTTGTGAAAATGGTTAAGTGTAGTAACTTGAATTATGAAATAGTGTTGTAAAAATAGTTAAATCTAGTAACTTGAATTACGAAATAGTGTTGTGAAAATGGTTAAGTGCAGTAACATGAATTATGAAATAGTGTTGTGAAAATGGTTAAGTGTAGTAACTTGAATTATGAATTAGTGTTGTGAAAATGGTTAAGTGTAGTAACTTGAATTATGAATTAGTGTTGTGAAAATGGTTAAGTATAGTAATTCGAATTTTGAAATAGTGTTGTGAAAATGGTTAAGTATAGTAACTTAAATTATGAATTAGTGTTGTGAAAAATGGTTTAGTAACTTGAATTATGAATTAGTATTGTGAAATGGTCAAGTGTAGTAACTTTAATTATGAATTAGTGTTGTTAAAATAGTTAAGTATAGTAGCTTGAATTATGAATTAGTGTTGTGAAAATGGTTAAGTATAGCAACTTGAATTATGAAATAGTGTTGTGTAAATGGTTAAGTATAGTAATTTGAATTATGAATTAGTGTTGTGAAAAATGGTCAAGTGTAGTAGCTTGAATTATGAATTAGTGTTGTTAAAATAGTTAAGTATAGTAGCTTGAATTATGAAATAGTGTTGTGAAAATGGTTAAATCTAGTAACTTGAATTACGAAATAGTGTTGTGAAAATGGTTAAGTGTAGTAACTTGAATTATGAATTAGTGTTGTGAAAATGGTTAAGTATAGTAACTTGAATTATGAATTAGTGTTGTGAAAATAATTAAGTGTAGTAACTTTAATTATGAATTTGTTTTGTTAAAATAGTTAAGTATAATAGATTAAATTATGAATTAGTGTTGTGAAAATGGTTAAGTATAGTAATTTGAATTATGAATTAGTGTTGTGGAAATGGTTAATTGTAGTAACTTGAATTATGAATTAGTGTTGTGAAAATGGTTAAGTATAGTAATTCGAATTATGAAATAGTGTTGTGAAAATGGTTAAGTATAGTAACTTGAATTATGAATTAGTGTTGTGAAAATGGTTAAGTATAGTAACTTGAATTATAAATTAGTATTGTGAAAATGGTTAAATGTAGTAACTTGAATTATAAATTAGTGTTGTGAAAATAATTAAGTGTAGTAACTTTAATTATGAATTTGTGTTGTTAAAATAGTTAAGTATAATAGCTTAAATTATGAATTAGTGTTGTGAAAATGGTTAAGTATAGTAATTTGAATTATGAATTAGTGTTGTGGAAATGGTTAATTGTAGTAACTTGAATTATGAATTAGTGTTGTGAAAATGGTTAAATCTAGTAACTTGAATTACGAAATAGTGTTGTGAAAATGGTTAAGTGTAGTAACTTGAATTATGAATTAGTGTTGTGAAAATAGTTAAGTGTAGTAACTTGAATTATGAATTAGTGTTGTGAAAATGGTTAAGTATAGTAATTAGTGTTGTGAAAATGGTTAAGTATAGTAACTTGAATTATGAATTAGTGTTGTGAAAATGGTTAAGTATAGTAACTTGAATTATGAAATAGTGTTGTGAAAATGGTTAAATCTAGTAACTTGAATTACGAAATAGTTGTGAAAATGGTTAAGTGTAGTAACTTGAATTATGAATTAGTGTTGTGAAATGGTTAAGTATAGTAATTTGAATTATGAATTAGTGTTGTGGAAATTGTTAAGTATAGCAACTTGAATTATGAATTAGTGTTGTGAAAATAGTTAAGTATAGTAACTTGAATTATGAATTAGTGTTGTGAAAATGGTTAAGTGCAGTAACATGAATTATGAATTAGTGTTTTTAAAATAGTTATGTGTAGTAACTTGAATTATGAATTTGTGTTGTGAAAATGGTTAAGTATAGTAACTTGAATTATGAATTAGTGTTGTGAAAATGGTTAAGTGTAGTAACTTGAATTATGAAATAGTGTTGTGAAAATGGTTAAATCTAGTAACTTGAATTACGAAATAGTGTTGTGAAAATAGTTAAATCTAGTAACTTGAATTACGAAATAGTGTTGTGAAAATGGTTAAGTGTAGTAACTTGAATTATGAATTAGTGTTGTGAAAATGGTTAAGTGTAGTAACTTGAATTATTAATTAGTGTTGTGAAAATGGTTAAATCTATTTAGTTGAAATGTGAATTATTGAATTGAAAATAGTTAAGTGTATTTAGTTATAATGTGAATTATTGACTTGAAAATATTTAAGTGTATTTAGTTGAAATGTGAATTAGTGACTTGAAAATGGCTAATTGTAGTAACTTGAATTATGAAATAGTGTTGTGAAAATGGTTTAGTAACTTGAATTATGAATTAGTGTTGTGGAAATTGTTAAGTATAGTAACTTAAATTATGAATTAGTATTGTGAAAATAGTTAAGTATAGTAACTTGAATTATGAATTAGTGTTGTGAAAATGGTTAAGTGCAGTAACATGAATTATGAATTAGTGTTTTTAAAATAGTTAAGTATAGTAACTTGAATTATGAATTAGTGTTGTGAAAATGGTTAAGTATAGTAACTTGATTATGAATTAGTGTTGTGAAAATGGTTAAGTGTAGTAACTTGAATTATGAAATAGTGTTGTGAAAATAGTTAAATCTAGTAACTTGAATTACGAAATAGTATTGTGAAAATGGTTAAGTGTAGTAACTTGAATTATGAATTAGTGTTGTGAAAATGGTTAAGTGTAGTAACTTGAATTATGAATTAGTGTTGTGAAAATAGTTAAGTATAATAGCTTAAATTATGAATTAGTGTTGTGAAAATGGTTAAGTATAGTAACTTGAATTATGAATTAGTGTTGTGAAAATGGTTAAGTATAGTAACTTGAATTATGAATTAGTGTTGTGAAAATGGTTAAGTGTAGTAACTTGAATTATGAAATAGTGTTGTGAAAATAGTTAAATCTAGTAACTTGAATTACGAAATAGTGTTGTAAAATGGTTAAGTGCAGTAACATGAATTATGAAATAGTGTTGTGAAAATGGTTAAGTGTAGTAACTTGAATTATCAATTAGTGTTGTGAAAATGGTTAAGTGTAGTAACTTGAATTATGAATTTGTGTTGTTAAAATAGTTAAGTATAATAGCTTAAATTATGAATTAGTGTTGTGAAAATGGTTAAGTATAGTAATTTGAATTATGAATTAGTGTTGTGGAAATTGTTAAGTATAGTAACTTAAATTATGAATTAGTATTGTGAAAATAGTTAAGTATAGTAACTTGAATTATGAATTAGTGTTGTGAAAATGGTTAATTGCAGTAACATGAATTATGAATTAGTGTTGTAAAAATGATTAAGTGTAGTAACTTTAATTATGAATTTGTGTTGTGAAAATGGTTAAGTATGGTAACTTGAATTATGAATTAGTGTTGTGAAAATGGTTAAGTGTAGTAACTTGAATTATGAAATAGTGTTGTGAAAATGGTTAAATCTAGTAACTTGAATTACGAAATAGTGTTGTGAAAATGGTTAAATCTAGTAACTTGAATTACGAAATAGTGTTGTGAAAATGGTTAAGTGTAGTAACTTGAATTATGAATTAGTGTTGTGAAAATGGTTAAGTGTAGTAACTTGAATTATGAATTAGTGTTGTGAAAATGGTTAAGTGTAGTAACTTTAATTATGAATTAGTGTTTTTAAAATAGTTAAGTATAGTAACTTGAATTATGATTTAGTGTTGTGAAAATGGTTAAGTATAGTAACTTGAATTATGAATTAGTGTTGTGAAAATGGTTAAGTGTAGTAACTTTAATTATGAATTTGTGTTGTGAAAATGGTTAAATCTAGTAACTTGAATTACGAAATAGTGTTGTGAAAATGGTTAAGTGTAGTAACTTGAATTATGAATTAGTGTTGTGAAAATAGTTAAGTGTAGTAACTTGAATTATGAATTAGTGTTGTGAAAATGGTTAAGTATAGTAATTAGTGTTGTGAAAATGGTTAAGTATAGTAACTTGAATTATGAATTAGTGTTGTGAAAATGGTTAAGTATAGTAACTTGAATTATGAAATAGTGTTGTGAAAATGGTTAAATCTAGTAACTTGAATTACGAAATAGTTGTGAAAATGGTTAAGTGTAGTAACTTGAATTATGAATTAGTGTTGTGAAATGGTTAAGTATAGTAATTTGAATTATGAATTAGTGTTGTGGAAATAGTAAAGTATAGCAACTTGAATTATGAATTAGTGTTGTGAAAATAGTTAAGTATAGTAACTTGAATTATGAATTAGTGTTGTGAAAATGGTTAAGTGCAGTAACATGAATTATGAATTAGTGTTGTAAAAATGATTAAGTGTAGTAACTTTAATTATGAATTTGTGTTGTGAAAATGGTTACGTATGGTAACTTGAATTATGAATTAGTGTTGTGAAAATGGTTAAGTGTAATAACTTGAATTATGAAATAGTGTTGTGAAAATGGTTAAATCTAGTAACTTGAATTACGAATTAATGTTGTGAAAATGGTCAAGTGTAGTAACTTTAATTATGAATTAGTGTTTTTAAAATAGTTATGTGTAGTAACTTGAATTATGAATTAGTGCTGTGAAAATGGTTAAGTATAGTAACTTGAATTATGAATTAGTGTTGTGAAATTGGTTAAGTGTAGTAACTTGATTATGAAATAGTGTTGTGAAAATGGTTAAATCTAGTAACTTGAATTACGAAATAGTGTTGTGAAAATGGTTAAGTGTAGTAACTTGAATTATGAATTAGTGTTGTGAAAATGGTTAAGTATAGTAATTCGAATTATGAAATAGTGTTGTGAAAATTGTTAAGTATAGTAACTTGAATTATGAATGAGTGTTGTGAAAATGGTTAAGTATAGTAACTTAAATTATAAATTAGTATTGTGAAAATGGTTAAGTGTAGTAACTTGAATTACGAAATAGTGTTGTGAAAATGGTTAAGTGTAGTAACTTGAATTATGAATTACTGTTGTGAAAATGGTTAAGTGCAGTAACATGAATTATGAATTAGTGTTGTAAAAATGATTAAGTATAGTAACTTGAATTATGAATTAGTGTTGTGAAAATGGTTAAATCTAGTAACTTGAATTACGAATTAATGTTGTGAAAATGGTCAAGTGTAGTAACTTTAATTATGAATTAGTGTTTTTAAAATAGTTATGTGTAGTAACTTGAATTATGAATTTGTGTTGTGAAAATAGTTAAGTATAGTAACTTGAATTATGAATTACTGTTGTGAAAATGGTTAAGTGCAGTAACATGAATTATGAATTAGTGTTGTAAAAATGATTAAGTATAGTAACTTGAATTATGAATTAGTGTTGTGAAAATGGTTAAATCTAGTAACTTGAATTACGAATTAATGTTGTGAAAATGGTCAAGTGTAGTAACTTTAATTATGAATTAGTGTTTTTAAAATAGTTATGTGTAGTAACTTGAATTATGAATTTGTGTTGTGAAAATGGTTAAGTATAGTAACTTGAATTATGAATTAGTGTTGTGAAAATGGTTAAGTGTAGTAACTTGAATTATGAAATAGTGTTGTGAAAATGGTTAAATCTAGTAACTTGAATTACGAAATAGTGTTGTGAAAATAGTTAAATCTAGTAACTTGAATTACGAAATAGTGTTGTGAAAATGGTTAAGTGTAGTAACTTGAATTATGAATTAGTGTTGTGAAAATGGTTAAGTGTAGTAACTTGAATTATTAATTAGTGTTGTGAAAATGGTTAAATCTATTTAGTTGAAATGTGAATTATTGAATTGAAAATAGTTAAGTGTATTTAGTTATAATGTGAATTATTGACTTGAAAATATTTAAGTGTATTTAGTTGAAATGTGAATTAGTGACTTGAAAATGGCTAATTGTAGTAACTTGAATTATGAAATAGTGTTGTGAAAATGGTTTAGTAACTTGAATTATGAATTAGTGTTGTGGAAATTGTTAAGTATAGTAACTTAAATTATGAATTAGTATTGTGAAAATAGTTAAGTATAGTAACTTGAATTATGAATTAGTGTTGTGAAAATGGTTAAGTGCAGTAACATGAATTATGAATTAGTGTTTTTAAAATAGTTAAGTATAGTAACTTGAATTATGAATTAGTGTTGTGAAAATGGTTAAGTATAGTAACTTGAATTATGAATTAGTGTTGTGAAAATGGTTAAGTGTAGTAACTTGAATTATGAAATAGTGTTGTGAAAATAGTTAAATCTAGTAACTTGAATTACGAAATAGTGTTGTGAAAATGGTTAAGTGTAGTAACTTGAATTATGAATTAGTGTTGTGAAAATGGTTAAGTGTAGTAACTTGAATTATGAATTAGTGTTGTGAAAATGGTTAAGTGTAGTAACTTTAATTATGAATTAGTGTTTTTAAAATAGTTAAGTATAGTAACTTGAATTATGATTTAGTGTTGTGAAAATGGTTAAGTATAGTAACTTGAATTATGAATTAGTGTTGTGAAAATGGTTAAGTGTAGTAACTTGAATTATGAAATAGTATTGTGAAAATGGTTAAATCTAGTAACTTGAATTACGAATTAATGTTGTGAAAATGGTCAAGTGTAGTAACTTTAATTATGAATTAGTGTTTTTAAAATAGTTATGTGTAGTAACTTGAATTATGAATTAGTGTTGTGAAAATGGTTAAGTATAGTAATTAGTGTTGTGAAAATGGTTAAGTATAGTAACTTGAATTATGAATTAGTGTTGTGAAAATGGTTAAATATAGTAACTTGAATTATGAAATAGTGTTGTGAAAATGGTTAAATCTAGTAACTTGAATTACGAAATAGTTGTGAAAATGGTTAAGTGTAGTAACTTGAATTATGAATTAGTGTTGTGAAATGGTTAAGTATAGTAATTTGAATTATGAATTAGTGTTGTGGAAATAGTAAAGTATAGCGACTTGAATTATGAATTAGTGTTGTGAAAATAGTTAAGTATAGTAACTTGAATTATGAATTAGTGTTGTGAAAATGGTTAAGTGCAGTAACATGAATTATGAATTAGTGTTGTAAAAATGATTAAGTGTAGTAACTTTAATTATGAATTTGTGTTGTGAAAATGGTTACGTATGGTAACTTGAATTATGAATTAGTGTTGTGAAAATGGTTAAGTGTAATAACTTGAATTATGAAATAGTGTTGTGAAAATGGTTAAATCTAGTAACTTGAATTACGAATTAATGTTGTGAAAATGGTCAAGTGTAGTAACTTTAATTATGAATTAGTGTTTTTAAAATAGTTATGTGTAGTAACTTGAATTATGAATTAGTGCTGTGAAAATGGTTAAGTATAGTAACTTGAATTATGAATTAGTGTTGTGAAATTGGTTAAGTGTAGTAACTTGATTATGAAATAGTGTTGTGAAAATGGTTAAATCTAGTAACTTGAATTACGAAATAGTGTTGTGAAAATGGTTAAGTGTAGTAACTTGAATTATGAATTAGTGTTGTGAAAATGGTTAAGTATAGTAATTCGAATTATGAAATAGTGTTGTGAAAATTGTTAAGTATAGTAACTTGAATTATGAATGAGTGTTGTGAAAATGGTTAAGTATAGTAACTTAAATTATAAATTAGTATTGTGAAAATGGTTAAGTGTAGTAACTTGAATTACGAAATAGTGTTGTGAAAATGGTTAAGTGTAGTAACTTGAATTATGAATTACTGTTGTGAAAATGGTTAAGTGCAGTAACATGAATTATGAATTAGTGTTGTAAAAATGATTAAGTATAGTAACTTGAATTATGAATTAGTGTTGTGAAAATGGTTAAATCTAGTAACTTGAATTACGAATTAATGTTGTGAAAATGGTCAAGTGTAGTAACTTTAATTATGAATTAGTGTTTTTAAAATAGTTATGTGTAGTAACTTGAATTATGAATTTGTGTTGTGAAAATAGTTAAGTATAGTAACTTGAATTATGAATTACTGTTGTGAAAATGGTTAAGTGCAGTAACATGAATTATGAATTAGTGTTGTAAAAATGATTAAGTATAGTAACTTGAATTATGAATTAGTGTTGTGAAAATGGTTAAATCTAGTAACTTGAATTACGAATTAATGTTGTGAAAATGGTCAAGTGTAGTAACTTTAATTATGAATTAGTGTTTTTAAAATAGTTATGTGTAGTAACTTGAATTATGAATTTGTGTTGTGAAAATGGTTAAGTATAGTAACTTGAATTATGAATTAGTGTTGTGAAAATGGTTAAGTGTAGTAACTTGAATTATGAAATAGTGTTGTGAAAATGGTTAAATCTAGTAACTTGAATTACGAAATAGTGTTGTGAAAATAGTTAAATCTAGTAACTTGAATTACGAAATAGTGTTGTGAAAATGGTTAAGTGTAGTAACTTGAATTATGAATTAGTGTTGTGAAAATGGTTAAGTGTAGTAACTTGAATTATTAATTAGTGTTGTGAAAATGGTTAAATCTATTTAGTTGAAATGTGAATTATTGAATTGAAAATAGTTAAGTGTATTTAGTTATAATGTGAATTATTGACTTGAAAATATTTAAGTGTATTTAGTTGAAATGTGAATTAGTGACTTGAAAATGGCTAATTGTAGTAACTTGAATTATGAAATAGTGTTGTGAAAATGGTTTAGTAACTTGAATTATGAATTAGTGTTGTGGAAATTGTTAAGTATAGTAACTTAAATTATGAATTAGTATTGTGAAAATAGTTAAGTATAGTAACTTGAATTATGAATTAGTGTTGTGAAAATGGTTAAGTGCAGTAACATGAATTATGAATTAGTGTTTTTAAAATAGTTAAGTATAGTAACTTGAATTATGAATTAGTGTTGTGAAAATGGTTAAGTATAGTAACTTGAATTATGAATTAGTGTTGTGAAAATGGTTAAGTGTAGTAACTTGAATTATGAAATAGTGTTGTGAAAATAGTTAAATCTAGTAACTTGAATTACGAAATAGTGTTGTGAAAATGGTTAAGTGTAGTAACTTGAATTATGAATTAGTGTTGTGAAAATGGTTAAGTGTAGTAACTTGAATTATGAATTAGTGTTGTGAAAATGGTTAAGTGTAGTAACTTTAATTATGAATTAGTGTTTTTAAAATAGTTAAGTATAGTAACTTGAATTATGATTTAGTGTTGTGAAAATGGTTAAGTATAGTAACTTGAATTATGAATTAGTGTTGTGAAAATGGTTAAGTGTAGTAACTTGAATTATGAAATAGTATTGTGAAAATGGTTAAATCTAGTAACTTGAATTACGAATTAATGTTGTGAAAATGGTCAAGTGTAGTAACTTTAATTATGAATTAGTGTTTTTAAAATAGTTATGTGTAGTAACTTGAATTATGAATTAGTGTTGTGAAAATGGTTAAGTATAGTAATTAGTGTTGTGAAAATGGTTAAGTATAGTAACTTGAATTATGAATTAGTGTTGTGAAAATGGTTAAATATAGTAACTTGAATTATGAAATAGTGTTGTGAAAATGGTTAAATCTAGTAACTTGAATTACGAAATAGTTGTGAAAATGGTTAAGTGTAGTAACTTGAATTATGAATTAGTGTTGTGAAATGGTTAAGTATAGTAATTTGAATTATGAATTAGTGTTGTGGAAATAGTAAAGTATAGCGACTTGAATTATGAATTAGTGTTGTGAAAATAGTTAAGTATAGTAACTTGAATTATGAATTAGTGTTGTGAAAATGGTTAAGTGCAGTAACATGAATTATGAATTAGTGTTGTAAAAATGATTAAGTGTAGTAACTTTAATTATGAATTTGTGTTGTGAAAATGGTTACGTATGGTAACTTGAATTATGAATTAGTGTTGTGAAAATGGTTAAGTGTAATAACTTGAATTATGAAATAGTGTTGTGAAAATGGTTAAATCTAGTAACTTGAATTACGAATTAATGTTGTGAAAATGGTCAAGTGTAGTAACTTTAATTATGAATTAGTGTTTTTAAAATAGTTATGTGTAGTAACTTGAATTATGAATTAGTGCTGTGAAAATGGTTAAGTATAGTAACTTGAATTATGAATTAGTGTTGTGAAATTGGTTAAGTGTAGTAACTTGATTATGAAATAGTGTTGTGAAAATGGTTAAATCTAGTAACTTGAATTACGAAATAGTGTTGTGAAAATGGTTAAGTGTAGTAACTTGAATTATGAATTAGTGTTGTGAAAATGGTTAAGTATAGTAATTCGAATTATGAAATAGTGTTGTGAAAATTGTTAAGTATAGTAACTTGAATTATCAATGAGTGTTGTGAAAATGGTTAAGTATAGTAACTTAAATTATAAATTAGTATTGTGAAAATGGTTAAGTGTAGTAACTTGAATTACGAAATAGTGTTGTGAAAATGGTTAAGTGTAGTAACTTGAATTATGAATTACTGTTGTGAAAATGGTTAAGTGCAGTAACATGAATTATGAATTAGTGTTGTAAAAATGATTAAGTATAGTAACTTGAATTATGAATTAGTGTTGTGAAAATGGTTAAATCTAGTAACTTGAATTACGAATTAATGTTGTGAAAATGGTCAAGTGTAGTAACTTTAATTATGAATTAGTGTTTTTAAAATAGTGATGTGTAGTAACTTGAATTATGAATTTGTGTTGTGAAAATAGTTAAGTATAGTAACTTGAATTATGAATTACTGTTGTGAAAATGGTTAAGTGCAGTAACATGAATTATGAATTAGTGTTGTAAAAATGATTAAGTATAGTAACTTGAATTATGAATTAGTGTTGTGAAAATGGTTAAATCTAGTAACTTGAATTACGAATTAATGTTGTGAAAATGGTCAAGTGTAGTAACTTTAATTATGAATTAGTGTTTTTAAAATAGTTATGTGTAGTAACTTGAATTATGAATTTGTGTTGTGAAAATGGTTAAGTATAGTAACTTGAATTATGAATTAGTGTTGTGAAAATGGTTAAGTGTAGTAACTTGAATTATGAAATAGTGTTGTGAAAATGGTTAAATCTAGTAACTTGAATTACGAAATAGTGTTGTGAAAATAGTTAAATCTAGTAACTTGAATTACGAAATAGTGTTGTGAAAATGGTTAAGTGTAGTAACTTGAATTATGAATTAGTGTTGTGAAAATGGTTAAGTGTAGTAACTTGAATTATTAATTAGTGTTGTGAAAATGGTTAAATCTATTTAGTTGAAATGTGAATTATTGAATTGAAAATAGTTAAGTGTATTTAGTTATAATGTGAATTATTGACTTGAAAATATTTAAGTGTATTTAGTTGAAATGTGAATTAGTGACTTGAAAATGGCTAATTGTAGTAACTTGAATTATGAAATAGTGTTGTGAAAATGGTTTAGTAACTTGAATTATGAATTAGTGTTGTGGAAATTGTTAAGTATAGTAACTTAAATTATGAATTAGTATTGTGAAAATAGTTAAGTATAGTAACTTGAATTATGAATTAGTGTTGTGAAAATGGTTAAGTGCAGTAACATGAATTATGAATTAGTGTTTTTAAAATAGTTAAGTATAGTAACTTGAATTATGAATTAGTGTTGTGAAAATGGTTAAGTATAGTAACTTGAATTATGAATTAGTGTTGTGAAAATGGTTAAGTGTAGTAACTTGAATTATGAAATAGTGTTGTGAAAATAGTTAAATCTAGTAACTTGAATTACGAAATAGTGTTGTGAAAATGGTTAAGTGTAGTAACTTGAATTATGAATTAGTGTTGTGAAAATGGTTAAGTGTAGTAACTTGAATTATGAATTAGTGTTGTGAAAATGGTTAAGTGTAGTAACTTTAATTATGAATTAGTGTTTTTAAAATAGTTAAGTATAGTAACTTGAATTATGATTTAGTGTTGTGAAAATGGTTAAGTATAGTAACTTGAATTATGAATTAGTGTTGTGAAAATGGTTAAGTGTAGTAACTTGAATTATGAAATAGTATTGTGAAAATGGTTAAATCTAGTAACTTGAATTACGAATTAATGTTGTGAAAATGGTCAAGTGTAGTAACTTTAATTATGAATTAGTGTTTTTAAAATAGTTATGTGTAGTAACTTGAATTATGAATTAGTGTTGTGAAAATGGTTAAGTATAGTAATTAGTGTTGTGAAAATGGTTAAGTATAGTAACTTGAATTATGAATTAGTGTTGTGAAAATGGTTAAATATAGTAACTTGAATTATGAAATAGTGTTGTGAAAATGGTTAAATCTAGTAACTTGAATTACGAAATAGTTGTGAAAATGGTTAAGTGTAGTAACTTGAATTATGAATTAGTGTTGTGAAATGGTTAAGTATAGTAATTTGAATTATGAATTAGTGTTGTGGAAATAGTAAAGTATAGCGACTTGAATTATGAATTAGTGTTGTGAAAATAGTTAAGTATAGTAACTTGAATTATGAATTAGTGTTGTGAAAATGGTTAAGTGCAGTAACATGAATTATGAATTAGTGTTGTAAAAATGATTAAGTGTAGTAACTTTAATTATGAATTTGTGTTGTGAAAATGGTTACGTATGGTAACTTGAATTATGAATTAGTGTTGTGAAAATGGTTAAGTGTAATAACTTGAATTATGAAATAGTGTTGTGAAAATGGTTAAATCTAGTAACTTGAATTACGAATTAATGTTGTGAAAATGGTCAAGTGTAGTAACTTTAATTATGAATTAGTGTTTTTAAAATAGTTATGTGTAGTAACTTGAATTATGAATTAGTGCTGTGAAAATGGTTAAGTATAGTAACTTGAATTATGAATTAGTGTTGTGAAATTGGTTAAGTGTAGTAACTTGATTATGAAATAGTGTTGTGAAAATGGTTAAATCTAGTAACTTGAATTACGAAATAGTGTTGTGAAAATGGTTAAGTGTAGTAACTTGAATTATGAATTAGTGTTGTGAAAATGGTTAAGTATAGTAATTCGAATTATGAAATAGTGTTGTGAAAATTGTTAAGTATAGTAACTTGAATTATCAATGAGTGTTGTGAAAATGGTTAAGTATAGTAACTTAAATTATAAATTAGTATTGTGAAAATGGTTAAGTGTAGTAACTTGAATTACGAAATAGTGTTGTGAAAATGGTTAAGTGTAGTAACTTGAATTATGAATTACTGTTGTGAAAATGGTTAAGTGCAGTAACATGAATTATGAATTAGTGTTGTAAAAATGATTAAGTATAGTAACTTGAATTATGAATTAGTGTTGTGAAAATGGTTAAATCTAGTAACTTGAATTACGAATTAATGTTGTGAAAATGGTCAAGTGTAGTAACTTTAATTATGAATTAGTGTTTTTAAAATAGTGATGTGTAGTAACTTGAATTATGAATTTGTGTTGTGAAAATAGTTAAGTATAGTAACTTGAATTATGAATTACTGTTGTGAAAATGGTTAAGTGCAGTAACATGAATTATGAATTAGTGTTGTAAAAATGATTAAGTATAGTAACTTGAATTATGAATTAGTGTTGTGAAAATGGTTAAATCTAGTAACTTGAATTACGAATTAATGTTGTGAAAATGGTCAAGTGTAGTAACTTTAATTATGAATTAGTGTTTTTAAAATAGTTATGTGTAGTAACTTGAATTATGAATTTGTGTTGTGAAAATGGTTAAGTATAGTAACTTGAATTATGAATTAGTGTTGTGAAAATGGTTAAGTGTAGTAACTTGAATTATGAAATAGTGTTGTGAAAATGGTTAAATCTAGTAACTTGAATTACGAAATAGTGTTGTGAAAATAGTTAAATCTAGTAACTTGAATTACGAAATAGTGTTGTGAAAATGGTTAAGTGTAGTAACTTGAATTATGAATTAGTGTTGTGAAAATGGTTAAGTGTAGTAACTTGAATTATTAATTAGTGTTGTGAAAATGGTTAAATCTATTTAGTTGAAATGTGAATTATTGAATTGAAAATAGTTAAGTGTATTTAGTTATAATGTGAATTATTGACTTGAAAATATTTAAGTGTATTTAGTTGAAATGTGAATTAGTGACTTGAAAATGGCTAATTGTAGTAACTTGAATTATGAAATAGTGTTGTGAAAATGGTTTAGTAACTTGAATTATGAATTAGTGTTGTGGAAATTGTTAAGTATAGTAACTTAAATTATGAATTAGTATTGTGAAAATAGTTAAGTATAGTAACTTGAATTATGAATTAGTGTTGTGAAAATGGTTAAGTGCAGTAACATGAATTATGAATTAGTGTTTTTAAAATAGTTAAGTATAGTAACTTGAATTATGAATTAGTGTTGTGAAAATGGTTAAGTATAGTAACTTGAATTATGAATTAGTGTTGTGAAAATGGTTAAGTGTAGTAACTTGAATTACGAAATAGTGTTGTGAAAATAGTTAAATCTAGTAACTTGAATTACGAAATAGTGTTGTGAAAATGGTTAAGTGTAGTAACTTGAATTATGAATTAGTATTGTGAAAATGGTTAAGTGTAGTAACTTGAATTATGAATTAGTGTTGTGAAAATGGTTAAGTGTAGTAACTTGAATTATGAATTAGTGTTTTTAAAATAGTTAAGTATAGTAACTTGAATTATGATTTAGTGTTGTGAAAATGGTTAAATATAGTAACTTGAATTATGAATTAGTGTTGTGAAAATGGTTAAGTGTAGTAACTTGAATTATGAAATAGTGTTGTGAAAATGGTTAAATCTAGTAACTTGAATTACGAAATAGTGTTGTGAAAATGGTTAAGTGTAGTAACTTGAATTATGAATTAGTGTTGTGAAAATAGTTAAGTGTAGTAACTTGAATTATGAATTAGTGTTGTGAAAATGGTTAAGTATAGTAATTAGTGTTGTGAAAATGGTTAAGTATAGTAACTTGAATTATGAATTAGTGTTGTGAAAATGGTTAAGTATAGTAACTTGAATTATGAAATAGTGTTGTGAAAAATGGTTAAATCTAGTAACTTGAATTACGAAATAGTTGTGAAAATGGTTAAGTGTAGTAACTTGAATTATGAATTAGTGTTGTGAAATGGTTAAGTATAGTAATTTGAATTATGAATTAGTGTTGTGGAAATTGTTAAGTATAGCAACTTGAATTATGAATTAGTGTTGTGAAAATAGTTAAGTATAGTAACTTGAATTATGAATTAGTGTTGTGAAAATGGTTAAGTGCAGTAACATGAATTATGAATTAGTGTTGTAAAAATGATTAAGTGTAGTAACTTTAATTATGAATTTGTGTTGTGAAAATGGTTACGTATGGTAACTTGAATTATGAATTAGTGTTGTGAAAATGGTTAAGTGTAGTAACTTGAATTATGAATTAGTGTTGTGAAAATGGTTAAGTGTAGTAACTTGAATTATGAATTAGCATTGTGAAAATGGTTAAGTATAGTAACTTGAATTATGAATTAGTATTGTGAAAATGGTTAAGTATAGTAACTTGAATTATGAATTAGTGTTGTGAGAATGGTTAAGTGTAGTAACTTGAATTATGAAATAGTGTTGTAAAAATAGTTAAATCTAGTAACTTGAATTACGAAATAGTGTTGTGAAAATGGTTAAGTGCAGTAACATGAATTATGAAATAGTGTTGTGAAAATGGTTAAGTGTAGTAACTTGAATTATGAATTAGTGTTGTGAAAATGGTTAAGTGTAGTAACTTGAATTATGAATTAGTGTTGTGAAAATGGTTAAGTATAGTAATTCGAATTTTGAAATAGTGTTGTGAAAATGGTTAAGTATAGTAACTTAAATTATGAATTAGTGTTGTGAAAAATGGTTTAGTAACTTGAATTATGAATTAGTATTGTGAAATGGTCAAG
Source organism: Capsicum rhomboideum (assembly GCA_031232105.1). Classification (NCBI taxonomy): domain Eukaryota; kingdom Viridiplantae; phylum Streptophyta; class Magnoliopsida; order Solanales; family Solanaceae; genus Capsicum; species Capsicum rhomboideum. The sequence goes on from CP124714.1 coordinate 56,773,491, forward strand.
TGTAGTAACTTTAATTATGAATTAGTGTTGTTAAAATAGTTAAGTATAGTAGCTTGAATTATGAATTAGTGTTGTGAAAATGGTTAAGTATAGCAACTTGAATTATGAAATAGTGTTGTGTAAATGGTTAAGTATAGTAATTTGAATTATGAATTAGTGTTGTGAAAAATGGTCAAGTGTAGTAACTTTAATTATGAATTAGTGTTGTTAAAATAGTTAAGTATAGTAGCTTGAATTATCAATTAGTGTTGTGAAAATGGTTAAATCTAGTAACTTGAATTACGAAATAGTGTTGTGAAAATGGTTAAGTGTAGTAACTTGAATTATGAATTAGTGTTGTGAAAATGGTTAAGTATAGTAACTTGAATTATGAATTAGTGTTGTGAAAATAATTAAGTGTAGTAACTTTAATTATGAATTTGTTTTGTTAAAATAGTTAAGTATAATAGATTAAATTATGAATTAGTGTTGTGAAAATGGTTAAGTATAGTAATTTGAATTATGAATTAGTGTTGTGGAAATGGTTAATTGTAGTAACTTGAATTATGAATTAGTGTTGTGAAAATGGTTAAGTATAGTAATTCGAATTATGAAATAGTGTTGTGAAAATGGTTAAGTATATTAACTTGAATTATGAATTAGTGTTGTGAAAATGGTTAAGTATAGTAACTTGAATTATAAATTAGTATTGTGAAAATGGTTAAGTGTAGTAACTTGAATTATAAATTAGTGTTGTGAAAATAATTAAGTGTAGTAACTTTAATTATGAATTTGTGTTGTTAAAATAGTTAAGTATAATAGCTTAAATTATGAATTAGTGTTGTGAAAATGGTTAAATATAGTAATTTGAATTATGAATTAGTGTTGTGGAAATTGTTAAGTATAGTAACTTAAATTATGAATTAGTATTGTGAAAATAGTTAAGTATAGTAACTTGAATTATGAATTAGTGTTGTGAAAATGGTTAATTGCAGTAACATGAATTATGAATTAGTGTTGTAAAAATGATTAAGTGTAGTAACTTTAATTATGAATTTGTGTTGTGAAAATGGTTAAGTATGGTAACTTGAATTATGAATTAGTGTTGTGAAAATGGTTAAGTGTAGTAACTTGAATTATGAAATAGTGTTGTGAAAATGGTTAAATCTAGTAACTTGAATTACGAAATAGTGTTGTGAAAATGGTTAAATCTAGTAACTTGAATTACGAAATAGTGTTGTGAAAATGGTTAAGTGTAGTAACTTGAATTATGAATTAGTGTTGTGAAAATGGTTAAGTGTAGTAACTTGAATTATGAATTAGTGTTGTGAAAATGGTTAAGTGTAGTAACTTTAATTATGAATTAGTGTTTTTAAAATAGTTAAGTATAGTAACTTGAATTATGATTTAGTGTTGTGAAAATGGTTAAGTATAGTAACTTGAATTATGAATTAGTGTTGTGAAAATGGTTAAGTGTAGTAACTTGAATTATGAATTAGCATTGTGAAAATGGTTAAGTATAGTAACTTGAATTATGAATTAGTGTTGTGAAAATGGTTAAGTATAGTAACTTGAATTATGAATTAGTGTTGTGAAAATGGTTAAGTGTAGTAACTTGAATTATGAAATAGTGTTGTGAAAATAGTTAAATCTAGTAACTTGAATTACGAAATAGTGTTGTGAAAATGATTAAGTGTAGTAACTTTAATTATGAATTTGTGTTGTGAAAATGGTTACGTATGGTAACTTGAATTATGAATTAGTGTTGTGAAAATGGTTAAGTGTAATAACTTGAATTATGAAATAGTGTTGTGAAAATGGTTAAATCTAGTAACTTGAATTACGAATTAATGTTGTGAAAATGGTTAAATCTAGTAACTTGAATTACGAAATAGTTGTGAAAATGGTTAAGTGTAGTAACTTGAATTATGAATTAGTGTTGTGAAATGGTTAAGTATAGTAATTTGAATTATGAATTAGTGTTGTGGAAATTGTTAAGTATAGCAACTTGAATTATGAATTAGTGTTGTAAAAATGATTAAGTGTAGTAACTTTAATTATGAATTTGTGTTGTGAAAATGGTTACGTATGGTAACTTGAATTATGAATTAGTGTTGTGAAAATGGTTAAGTGTAATAACTTGAATTATGAAATAGTGTTGTGAAAATGGTTAAATCTAGTAACTTGAATTACGAATTAATGTTGTGAAAATGGTCAAGTGTAGTAACTTTAATTATGAATTAGTGTTTTTAAAATAGTTATGTGTAGTAACTTGAATTATGAATTAGTGCTGTGAAAATGGTTAAGTATAGTAACTTGAATTATGAATTAGTGTTGTGAAATTGGTTAAGTGTAGTAACTTGATTATGAAATAGTGTTGTGAAAATGGTTAAATCTAGTAACTTGAATTACGAAATAGTGTTGTGAAAATGGTTAAGTGTAGTAACTTGAATTATGAATTAGTGTTGTGAAAATGGTTAAGTATAGTAATTCGAATTATGAAATAGTGTTGTGAAAATTGTTAAGTATAGTAACTTGAATTATGAATGAGTGTTGTGAAAATGGTTAAGTATAGTAACTTAAATTATAAATTAGTATTGTGAAAATGGTTAAGTGTAGTAACTTGAATTACGAAATAGTGTTGTGAAAATGGTTAAGTGTAGTAACTTGAATTATGAAATAGTATTGTGAAAATGGTTAAATCTAGTAACTTGAATTACGAATTAATGTTGTGAAAATGGTCAAGTGTAGTAACTTTAATTATGAATTAGTGTTTTTAAAATAGTTATGTGTAGTAACTTGAATTATGAATTAGTGTTGTGAAAATGGTTAAGTATAGTAACTTGAATTATGAATTAGTGTTGTGAAATTGGTTAAGTGTAGTAACTTGATTATGAAATAGTGTTGTGAAAATGGTTAAATCTAGTAACTTGAATTACGAAATAGTGTTGTGAAAATGGTTAAGTGTAGTAACTTGAATTATGAATTAGTGTTGTGAAAATGGTTAAGTATAGTAATTCGAATTATGAAATAGTGTTGTGAAAATTGTTAAGTATAGTAACTTGAATTATGAATGAGTGTTGTGAAAATGGTTAAGTATAGTAACTTAAATTATAAATTAGTATTGTGAAAATGGTTAAGTGTAGTAACTTGAATTACGAAATAGTGTTGTGAAAATGGTTAAGTGTAGTAACTTGAATTATGAATTAGTGTTGTGAAAATGGTTAAGTATAGTAATTCGAATTATGAAATAGTGTTGTGAAAATTGTTAAGTATAGCAACTTGAATTATGAATTAGTGTTGTGAAAATAGTTAAGTATAGTAACTTGAATTATGAATTAGTGTTGTGAAAATGGTTAAGTGCAGTAACATGAATTATGAATTAGTGTTGTAAAAATGATTAAGTGTAGTAACTTTAATTATGAATTTGTGTTGTGAAAATGGTTACGTATGGTAACTTGAATTATGAATTAGTGTTGTGAAAATGGTTAAGTGTAGTAACTTGAATTATGAATTAGTGTTGTGAAAATGGTTAAGTGTAGTAACTTGAATTATGAATTAGCATTGTGAAAATGGTTAAGTATAGTAACTTGAATTATGAATTAGTGTTGTGAAAATGGTTAAGTATAGTAACTTGAATTATGAATTAGTGTTGTGAAAATGGTTAAGTGTAGTAACTTGAATTATGAAATAGTGTTGTAAAAATAGTTAAATCTAGTAACTTGAATTACGAAATAGTGTTGTGAAAATGGTTAAGTGCAGTAACATGAATTATGAAATAGTGTTGTGAAAATGGTTAAGTGTAGTAACTTGAATTATGAATTAGTGTTGTGAAAATGGTTAAGTGTAGTAACTTGAATTATGAATTAGTGTTGTGAAAATGGTTAAGTATAGTAATTCGAATTTTGAAATAGTGTTGTGAAAATGGTTAAGTATAGTAACTTAAATTATGAATTAGTGTTGTGAAAAATGGTTTAGTAACTTGAATTATGAATTAGTATTGTGAAATGGTCAAGTGTAGTAACTTTAATTATGAATTAGTGTTGTTAAAATAGTTAAGTATAGTAGCTTGAATTATGAATTAGTGTTGTGAAAATGGTTAAGTATAGCAACTTGAATTATGAAATAGTGTTGTGTAAATGGTTAAGTATAGTAATTTGAATTATGAATTAGTGTTGTGAAAAATGGTCAAGTGTAGTAACTTTAATTATGAATTAGTGTTGTTAAAATAGTTAAGTATAGTAGCTTGAATTATCAATTAGTGTTGTGAAAATGGTTAAATCTAGTAACTTGAATTACGAAATAGTGTTGTGAAAATGGTTAAGTGTAATAACTTGAATTATGAATTAGTGTTGTGAAAATGGTTAAGTATAGTAACTTGAATTATGAATTAGTGCTGTGAAAATAATTAAGTGTAGTAACTTTAATTATGAATTTGTTTTGTTAAAATAGTTAAGTATAATAGATTAAATTATGAATTAGTGTTGTGAAAATGGTTAAGTATAGTAATTTGAATTATGAATTAGTGTTGTGGAAATGGTTAATTGTAGTAACTTGAATTATGAATTAGTGTTGTGAAAATGGTTAAGTATAGTAATTCGAATTATGAAATAGTGTTGTGAAAATGGTTAAGTATAGTAACTTGAATTATGAATTAGTGTTGTGAAAATGGTTAAGTATAGTAACTTGAATTATAAATTAGTATTGTGAAAATGGTTAAATGTAGTAACTTGAATTATAAATTAGTGTTGTGAAAATAATTAAGTGTAGTAACTTTAATTATGAATTTGTGTTGTTAAAATAGTTAAGTATAATAGCTTAAATTATGAATTAGTGTTGTGAAAATGGTTAAGTATAGTAATTTGAATTATGAATTAGTGTTGTGGAAATTGTTAAGTATAGTAACTTAAATTATGAATTAGTATTGTGAAAATAGTTAAGTATAGTAACTTGAATTATGAATTAGTGTTGTGAAAATGGTTAATTGCAGTAACATGAATTATGAATTAGTGTTGTAAAAATGATTAAGTGTAGTAACTTTAATTATGAATTTGTGTTGTGAAAATGGTTAAGTATGGTAACTTGAATTATGAATTAGTGTTGTGAAAATGGTTAAGTGTAGTAACTTGAATTATGAAATAGTGTTGTGAAAATGGTTAAATCTAGTAACTTGAATTACGAAATAGTGTTGTGAAAATGGTTAAATCTAGTAACTTGAATTACGAAATAGTGTTGTGAAAATGGTTAAGTGTAGTAACTTGAATTATGAATTAGTGTTGTGAAAATGGTTAAGTGTAGTAACTTGAATTATGAATTAGTGTTGTGATAATGGTTAAGTGTAGTAACTTTAATTATGAATTAGTGTTTTTAAAATAGTTAAGTATAGTAACTTGAATTATGATTTAGTGTTGTGAAAATGGTTAAGTATAGTAACTTGAATTATGAATTAGTGTTGTGAAAATGGTTAAGTGTAGTAACTTGAATTATGAAATAGTGTTGTGAAAATGGTTAAATCTAGTAACTTGAATTACGAAATAGTGTTGTGAAAATGGTTAAGTGTAGTAACTTGAATTATGAATTAGTGTTGTGAAAATAGTTAAGTGTAGTAACTTGAATTATGAATTAGTGTTGTGAAAATGGTTAAGTATAGTAATTAGTGTTGTGAAAATGGTTAAGTATAGTAACTTGAATTATGAATTAGTGTTGTGAAAATGGTTAAGTATAGTAACTTGAATTATGAAATAGTGTTGTGAAAATGGTTAAATCTAGTAACTTGAATTACGAAATAGTTGTGAAAATGGTTAAGTGTAGTAACTTGAATTATGAATTAGTGTTGTGAAATGGTTAAGTATAGTAATTTGAATTATGAATTAGTGTTGTGGAAATTGTTAAGTATAGCAACTTGAATTATGAATTAGTGTTGTGAAAATAGTTAAGTATAGTAACTTGAATTATGAATTAGTGTTGTGAAAATGGTTAAGTGCAGTAACATGAATTATGAATTAGTGTTGTAAAAATGATTAAGTGTAGTAACTTTAATTATGAATTTGTGTTGTGAAAATGGTTACGTATGGTAACTTGAATTATGAATTAGTGTTGTGAAAATGGTTAAGTGTAATAACTTGAATTATGAAATAGTGTTGTGAAAATGGTTAAATCTAGTAACTTGAATTACGAATTAATGTTGTGAAAATGGTCAAGTGTAGTAACTTTAATTATGAATTAGTGTTTTTAAAATAGTTATGTGTAGTAACTTGAATTATGAATTAGTGCTGTGAAAATGGTTAAGTATAGTAACTTGAATTATGAATTAGTGTTGTGAAATTGGTTAAGTGTAGTAACTTGATTATGAAATAGTGTTGTGAAAATGGTTAAATCTAGTAACTTGAATTACGAAATAGTGTTGTGAAAATGGTTAAGTGTAGTAACTTGAATTATGAATTAGTGTTGTGAAAATGGTTAAGTATAGTAATTCGAATTATGAAATAGTGTTGTGAAAATTGTTAAGTATAGTAACTTGAATTATGAATGAGTGTTGTGAAAATGGTTAAGTATAGTAACTTAAATTATAAATTAGTATTGTGAAAATGGTTAAGTGTAGTAACTTGAATTACGAAATAGTGTTGTGAAAATGGTTAAGTGTAGTAACTTGAATTATGAATTAGTGTTGTGAAAATGGTTAAGTATAGTAATTCGAATTATGAAATAGTGTTGTGAAAATTGTTAAGTATAGCAACTTGAATTATGAATTAGTGTTGTGAAAATAGTTAAGTATAGTAACTTGAATTATGAATTAGTGTTGTGAAAATGGTTAAGTGCAGTAACATGAATTATGAATTAGTGTTGTAAAAATGATTAAGTGTAGTAACTTTAATTATGAATTTGTGTTGTGAAAATGGTTACGTATGGTAACTTGAATTATGAATTAGTGTTGTGAAAATGGTTAAGTGTAATAACTTGAATTATGAAATAGTGTTGTGAAAATGGTTAAATCTAGTAACTTGAATTACGAAATAGTGTTGTGAAAATGGTTAAATCTAGTAACTTGAATTACGAAATAGTATTGTGAAAATGGTTAAGTGTAGTAACTTGAATTATGAATTAGTGTTGTGAAAATGGTTAAGTATAGTAACTTGAATTATGAATTAGTGTTGTGAAAATGGTTAAGTGTAGTAACTTGAATTATGAAATAGTGTTGTGAAAATGGTTAAATCTAGTAACTTGAATTACGAAATAGTGTTGTGAAAATGGTTAAGTGTAGTAACTTGAATTATGAATTAGTGTTGTGAAAATGGTTAAGTGTAGTAACTTGAATTACGAAATAGTGTTGTGAAAATGGTTAAGTGTAGTAACTTTAGTTATGAATTAGTGTTTTTAAAATAGTTAAGTATAGTAAATTGAATTATGAATTAGTGTTGTGAAAATGGTTAAGTATAGTAACTTTAATTATGAATTAGTGTTGTGAAAATGGTTAAGTGTAGTAACTTGAATTATGAAATAGTGTTGTGAAAATGGTTAAATCTAGTAACTTGAATTACGAAATAGTGTTGTGAAAATGGTTAAGTGTAGTAACTTGAATTATGAATTAGTGTTGTGAAAATGGTTAAGTGTAGTAACTTGAATTATGAATTAGTGTTGTGAAAATGGTTAAGTATAGTAATTCGAATTATGAAATAGTGTTGTGAATATGGTTAAGCATCGTAACTTGAATTATGAATTGGTGTTGTGATAATGGTTAAGTCTAGTAACTTGAATTATGAATTAGTGTTGTGAAAATGGTTAAGTGTGGTAACTTGAATTATGAATTAGTGTTGTGAAAATGGTTAAGTGTAGTAACTTGAATTATGAATTAGTGTTGTGAAAATGGTTAAGTGTAGTAACTTGAATTATGAATTAGCATTGTGAAAATGGTTAAGTATAGTAACTTGAATTATGAATTAGTGTTGTGAAAATGGTTAAGTATAGTAACTTGAATTATGAATTAGTGTTGTGAAAATGGTTAAGTGTAGTAACTTGAATTATGAAATAGTGTTGTGAAAATAGTTAAATCTAGTAACTTGAATTACGAAATAGTGTTGTGAAAATGATTAAGTGTAGTAACTTTAATTATGAATTTGTGTTGTGAAAATGGTTACGTATGGTAACTTGAATTATGAATTAGTGTTGTGAAAATGGTTAAGTGTAATAACTTGAATTATGAAATAGTGTTGTGAAAATGGTTAAATCTAGTAACTTGAATTACGAATTAATGTTGTGAAAATGGTTAAATCTAGTAACTTGAATTACGAAATAGTTGTGAAAATGGTTAAGTGTAGTAACTTGAATTATGAATTAGTGTTGTGAAATGGTTAAGTATAGTAATTTGAATTATGAATTAGTGTTGTGGAAATTGTTAAGTATAGCAACTTGAATTATGAATTAGTGTTGTAAAAATGATTAAGTGTAGTAACTTTAATTATGAATTTGTGTTGTGAAAATGGTTACGTATGGTAACTTGAATTATGAATTAGTGTTGTGAAAATGGTTAAGTGTAATAACTTGAATTATGAAATAGTGTTGTGAAAATGGTTAAATCTAGTAACTTGAATTACGAATTAATGTTGTGAAAATGGTCAAGTGTAGTAACTTTAATTATGAATTAGTGTTTTTAAAATAGTTATGTGTAGTAACTTGAATTATGAATTAGTGCTGTGAAAATGGTTAAGTATAGTAACTTGAATTATGAATTAGTGTTGTGAAATTGGTTAAGTGTAGTAACTTGATTATGAAATAGTGTTGTGAAAATGGTTAAATCTAGTAACTTGAATTACGAAATAGTGTTGTGAAAATGGTTAAGTGTAGTAACTTGAATTATGAATTAGTGTTGTGAAAATGGTTAAGTATAGTAATTCGAATTATGAAATAGTGTTGTGAAAATTGTTAAGTATAGTAACTTGAATTATGAATGAGTGTTGTGAAAATGGTTAAGTATAGTAACTTAAATTATAAATTAGTATTGTGAAAATGGTTAAGTGTAGTAACTTGAATTACGAAATAGTGTTGTGAAAATGGTTAAGTGTAGTAACTTGAATTATGAATTAGTGTTGTGAAAATGGTTAAGTATAGTAATTCGAATTATGAAATAGTGTTGTGAAAATTGTTAAGTATAGCAACTTGAATTATGAATTAGTGTTGTGAAAATAGTTAAGTATAGTAACTTGAATTATGAATTAGTGTTGTGAAAATGGTTAAGTGCAGTAACATGAATTATGAATTAGTGTTGTAAAAATGATTAAGTGTAGTAACTTTAATTATGAATTTGTGTTGTGAAAATGGTTACGTATGGTAACTTGAATTATGAATTAGTGTTGTGAAAATTGTTAAGTGTAATAACTTGAATTATGAAATAGTGTTGTGAAAATGGTTAAATCTAGTAACTTGAATTACGAAATAGTGTTGTGAAAATGGTTAAATCTAGTAACTTGAATTACGAAATAGTATTGTGAAAATGGTTAAGTGTAGTAACTTGAATTATGAATTAGTGTTGTGAAAATGGTTAAGTATAGTAACTTGAATTATGAATTAGTGTTGTGAAAATGGTTAAGTGTAGTAACTTGAATTATGAAATAGTGTTGTGAAAATGGTTAAATCTAGTAACTTGAATTACGAAATAGTGTTGTGAAAATGGTTAAGTGCAGTAACATGAATTACGAAATAGTGTTGTGAAAATGGTTAAGTGTAGTAACTTGAATTATGAATTAGTGTTGTGAAAATGGTTAAGTGTAGTAACTTGAATTATGAATTAGTGTTGTGAAAATGGTTAAGTGTAGTAACTTGAATTATGAATTAGCATTGTGAAAATGGTTAAGTATAGTAACTTGAATTATGAATTAGTGTTGTGAAAATGGTTAAGTATAGTAACTTGAATTATGAATTAGTGTTGTGAAAATGGTTAAGTGTAGTAACTTGAATTATGAAATAGTGTTGTGAAAATAGTTAAATCTAGTAACTTGAATTACGAAATAGTGTTGTGAAAATGATTAAGTGTAGTAACTTGAATTATGAATTAGTGTTGTGAAAATGGTTAAGTATAGTAATTCGAATTATGAAATAGTGTTGTGAATATGGTTAAGCATCGTAACTTGAATTATGAATTGGTGTTGTGATAATGGTTAAGTCTAGTAACTTGAATTATGAATTAGTGTTGTGAAAATGGTTAAGTGTGGTAACTTGAATTATGAATTAGTGTTGTGAAAATGGTTAAGTGTAGTAACTTGAATTATGAATTAGTGTTGTGAAAATGGTTAAGTGTAGTAACTTGAATTATGAATTAGCATTGTGAAAATGGTTAAGTATAGTAACTTGAATTATGAATTAGTGTTGTGAAAATGGTTAAGTATAGTAACTTGAATTATGAATTAGTGTTGTGAAAATGGTTAAGTGTAGTAACTTGAATTATGAAATAGTGTTGTGAAAATAGTTAAATCTAGTAACTTGAATTACGAAATAGTGTTGTGAAAATGATTAAGTGTAGTAACTTTAATTATGAATTTGTGTTGTGAAAATGGTTACGTATGGTAACTTGAATTATGAATTAGTGTTGTGAAAATGGTTATGTGTAATAACTTGAATTATGAAATAGTGTTGTGAAAATGGTTAAATCTAGTAACTTGAATTACGAATTAATGTTGTGAAAATGGTTAAATCTAGTAACTTGAATTACGAAATAGTTGTGAAAATGGTTAAGTGTAGTAACTTGAATTATGAATTAGTGTTGTGAAATGGTTAAGTATAGTAATTTGAATTATGAATTAGTGTTGTGGAAATTGTTAAGTATAGCAACTTGAATTATGAATTAGTGTTGTGAAAATAGTTAAGTATAGTAACTTGAATTATGAATTAGTGTTGTGAAAATGGTTAAGTGCAGTAACATGAATTATGAATTAGTGTTGTAAAAATGATTAAGTGTAGTAACTTTAATTATGAATTTGTGTTGTGAAAATGGTTACGTATGGTAACTTGAATTATGAATTAGTGTTGTGAAAATGGTTAAGTGTAATAACTTGAATTATGAAATAGTGTTGTGAAAATGGTTAAATCTAGTAACTTGAATTACGAATTAATGTTGTGAAAATGGTCAAGTGTAGTAACTTTAATTATGAATTAGTGTTTTTAAAATAGTTATGTGTAGTAACTTGAATTATGAATTAGTGCTGTGAAAATGGTTAAGTATAGTAACTTGAATTATGAATTAGTGTTGTGAAATTGGTTAAGTGTAGTAACTTGATTATGAAATAGTGTTGTGAAAATGGTTAAATCTAGTAACTTGAATTACGAAATAGTGTTGTGAAAATGGTTAAGTGTAGTAACTTGAATTATGAATTAGTGTTGTGAAAATGGTTAAGTATAGTAATTCGAATTATGAAATAGTGTTGTGAAAATTGTTAAGTATAGTAACTTGAATTATGAATGAGTGTTGTGAAAATGGTTAAGTATAGTAACTTAAATTATAAATTAGTATTGTGAAAATGGTTAAGTGTAGTAACTTGAATTACGAAATAGTGTTGTGAAAATGGTTAAGTGTAGTAACTTGAATTATGAATTAGTGTTGTGAAAATGGTTAAGTATAGTAATTCGAATTATGAAATAGTGTTGTGAAAATTGTTAAGTATAGCAACTTGAATTATGAATTAGTGTTGTGAAAATAGTTAAGTATAGTAACTTGAATTATGAATTAGTGTTGTGAAAATGGTTAAGTGCAGTAACATTAATTATGAATTAGTGTTGTAAAACTGATTAAGTGTAGTAACTTTAATTATGAATTTGTGTTGTGAAAATGGTTACGTATGGTAACTTGAATTATGAATTAGTGTTGTGAAAATGGTTAAGTGTAATAACTTGAATTATGAAATAGTGTTGTGAAAATGGTTAAATCTAGTAACTTGAATTACGAAATAGTGTTGTGAAAATGGTTAAATCTAGTAACTTGAATTACGAAATAGTATTGTGAAAATGGTTAAGTGTAGTAACTTGAATTATGAATTAGTGTTGTGAAAATGGTTAAGTATAGTAACTTGAATTATGAATTAGTGTTGTGAAAATGGTTAAGTGTAGTAACTTGAATTATGAAATAGTGTTGTGAAAATGGTTAAATCTAGTAACTTGAATTACGAAATAGTGTTGTGAAAATGGTTAAGTGTAGTAACTTGAATTATGAATTAGTGTTGTGAAAATGGTTAAGTGTAGTAACTTGAATTACGAAATAGTGTTGTGAAAATGGTTAAGTGTAGTAACTTTAATTATGAATTAGTGTTTTTAAAATAGTTAAGTATAGTAAATTGAATTATGAATTAGTGTTGTGAAAATGGTTAAGTATAGTAACTTTAATTATGAATTAGTGTTGTGAAAATGGTTAAGTGTAGTAACTTGAATTATGAAATAGTGTTGTGAAAATGGTTAAATCTAGTAACTTGAATTACGAAATAGTGTTGTGAAAATGGTTAAGTGTAGTAACTTGAATTATGAATTAGTGTTGTGAAAATGGTTAAGTGTAGTAACTTGAATTATGAATTAGTGTTGTGAAAATGGTTAAGTATAGTAATTCGAATTATGAAATAGTGTTGTGAATATGGTTAAGCATCGTAACTTGAATTATGAATTGGTGTTGTGATAATGGTTAAGTCTAGTAACTTGAATTATGAATTAGTGTTGTGAAAATGGTTAAGTGTGGTAACTTGAATTATGAATTAGTGTTGTGAAAATAATTAAGTGTAGTAACTTTAATTATGAATTTGTTTTGTTAAAATAGTTAAGTATAATAGATTAAATTATGAATTAGTGTTGTGAAAATGGTTAAGTATAGTAATTTGAATTATGAATTAGTGTTGTGAAAATGGTTATGTGTAGTAAATTGAATTATGAATTAGTGTTGTGAAAATGGTTAAGTATAGTAATTCAAATTATGAAATAGTGTTGTGAAAATGGTTAAATATAGTAACTTGAATTATGAATTAGTGTTGTGAAAATGGTTAAGTATAGTAATTTGAATTATAAATTAGTATTGTGAAAATGGTTAAGTGTAGTAACTTGAATTATGAATTAGTGTTCTGAAAATAATTAAGTGTAGTAACTTTAATTATGAATTTGTATTGTTAAAATAGTTAAGTATAATAGCTTAAATTATGAATTAGTGTTGTGAAAATGGTTAAGTATAGTAATTTGAATTATGAATTAGTGTTGTGGAAATTGTTAAGTATAGTAACTTAAATTATGAATTAGTATTGTGAAAATAGTTAAGTATAGTAACTTGAATTATGAATTAGTGTTGTGAAAATGGTTAAGTGCAGTAACATGAATTATGAATTAGTGTTGTAAAAATGATTAAGTGTAGTAACTTTAATTATGAATTTGTGTTGTGAAAATGGTTAAGTATGGTAACTTGAATTATGAATTAGTGTTGTGAAAATGGTTAAGTGTAGTAACTTGAATTATGAAATAGTGTTGTGAAAATGGTTAAATCTAGTAACTTGAATTACGAAATAGTGTTGTGAAAATGGTTAAATCTAGTAACTTGAATTACGAAATAGTATTGTGAAAATGGTTAAGTGTAGTAACTTGAATTATGAATTAGTGTTGTGAAAATGGTTAAGTGTAGTAACTTTAATTATGAATTAGTGTTTTTAAAATAGTTAAGTATAGTAACTTGAATTATGAATTAGTGTTGTGAAAATGGTTAAATCTAGTAACTTGAATTACGAAATAGTGTTGTAAAAATGGTTAAGTGTAGTAACTTGAATTATGAATTAGTGTTGTGAAAATGGTTAAGTGTAGTAACTTGAATTACGAAATAGTGTTGTGAAAATGGTTAAGTGTAGTAACTTTAATTATGAATTAGTGTTTTTAAAATAGTTAAGTATAGTAACTTGAATTATGAATTAGTGTTGTGAAAATGGTTAAGTATAGTAACTTGAATTATGAATTAGTGTTGTGAAAATGGTTAAGTGTAGTAACTTGAATTATGAAATAGTGTTGTGAAAATGGTTAAATCGAGTAACTTGAATTACGAAATAGTGTTGTGAAAATGGTTAAGTGTAGTAACTTGAATTATGAATTAGTGTTGTGAAAATGGTTAAGTGTAGTAACTTGAATTATGAATTAGTGTTGTGAAAATGGTTAAGTGTAGTAACTTGAATTATTAATTAGTTTTGTGAAAATGGTTAAATCTATTTAGTTGAAATGTGAATTATTGAATTGAAAATAGTTAAGTGTATTTAGTTATAATGTGAATTATTGACTTGAAAATATTTAAGTGTATTTAGTTGAAATGTGAATTAGTGACTTGAAAATGGCTAATTGTAGTAACTTGAATTATGAAATAGTGTTGTGAAAATGGTTTAGTAACTTGAATTATGAATTAGTGTTGTGGAAATTGTTAAGTATAGTAACTTAAATTATGAATTAGTATTGTGAAAATAGTTAAGTATAGTAACTTGAATTATGAATTAGTGTTGTGAAAATGGTTAAGTGCAGTAACATGAATTATGAATTAGTGTTTTTAAAATAGTTAAGTATAGTAACTTGAATTATGAATTATTGTTGTGAAAATGGTTAAGTATAGTAACTTGAATTATGAATTAGTGTTGTGAAAATGGTTAAGCGTAGTAACTTGAATTATGAAATAGTGTTGTGAAAATAGTTAAATCTAGTAACTTGAATTACGAAATAGTGTTGTGAAAATGGTTAAGTGTAGTAACTTGAATTATGAATTAGTGTTGTGAAAATGGTTAAGTGTAGTAACTTGAATTATGAATTAGTGTTGTGAAAATGGTTAAGTGTAGTAACTTGAATTATGAATTAGCATTGTGAAAATGGTTAAGTATAGTAACTTGAATTATGAATTAGTGTTGTGAAAATGGTTAAGTATAGTAACTTGAATTATGAATTAGTGTTGTGAAAATGGTTAAGTGTAGTAACTTGAATTATGAAATAGTGTTGTGAAAATAGTTAAATCTAGTAACTTGAATTACGAAATAGTGTTGTGAAAATGGTTAAGTGCAGTAACATGAATTATGAAATAGTGTTGTGAAAATGGTTAAGTGTAGTAACTTGAATTATGAATTAGTGTTGTGAAAATGGTTAAGTGTAGTAACTTGAATTATGAATTAGTGTTGTGAAAATGGTTAAGTATAGTAATTCGAATTATGAAATAGTGTTGTGAAAATTGTTAAGTATAGTAACTTGAATTATGAATGAGTGTTGTGAAAATGGTTAAGTATAGTAACTTAAATTATAAATTAGTATTGTGAAAATGGTTAAGTGTAGTAACTTGAATTATGAATTAGTGTTGTGAAAATAATTAAGTGTAGTAACTTTAATTATGAATTTGTGTTGTTAAGATAGTTAAGTATAATAGCTTAAATTATGAATTAGTGTTGTGAAAATGGTTAAGTATAGTAATTTGAATTATGAATTAGTGTTGTGGAAATTGTTAAGTATAGTAACTTAAATTATGAATTAGTGTTGTGAAAATAGTTAAGTATAGTAACTTGAATTATGAATTACTGTTGTGAAAATGGTTAAGTGCAGTAACATGAATTATGAATTAGTGTTGTAAAAATGATTAAGTGTAGTAACTTTAATTATGAATTTGTGTTGTGAAAATGGTTAAGTATGGTAACTTGAATTATGAATTAGTGTTGTGAAAATGGTTAAGTGTAGTAACTTGAATTATGAAATAGTGTTGTGAAAATGGTTAAATCTAGTAACTTGAATTACGAAATAGTGTTGTGAAAATAGTTAAATCTAGTAACTTGAATTACGAAATAGTGTTGTGAAAATGGTTAAGTGTAGTAACTTGAATTATGAATTAGTGTTGTGAAAATGGTTAAGTGTAGTAACTTGAATTATGAATTAGTGTTGTGAAAATGGTTAAGTGTAGTAACTTGAATTATGAATTAGTGTTGTGAAAATGGTTAAATCTATTTAGTTGAAATGTGAATTATTGAATTGAAAATAGTTAAGTGTATTTAGTTATAATGTGAATTATTGACTTGAAAATATTTAAGTGTATTTAGTTGAAATGTGAATTAGTGACTTGAAAATGGCTAATTGTAGTAACTTGAATTATGAAATAGTGTTGTGAAAATGGTTTAGTAACTTGAATTATGAATTAGTGTTGTGGAAATTGTTAAGTATAGTAACTTAAATTATGAATTAGTATTGTGAAAATAGTTAAGTATAGTAACTTGAATTATGAATTAGTGTTGTGAAAATGGTTAAGTATAGTAACTTGAATTATGAATTAGTGTTGTGAAAATGGTTAAGTGTAGCAACTTGAATTATGAAATAGTGTTGTGAAAATGGTTAAATCTAGTAACTTGAATTACGAAATAGTGTTGTGAAAATGGTTAAGTGTAGTAACTTGAATTATGAATTAGTGTTGTGAAAATGGTTAAGTGTAGTAACTTGAATTATGAATTAGTGTTGTGAAAATGGTTAAGTGTAGTAACTTGAATTATGAATTAGCATTGTGAAAATGGTTAAGTATAGTAACTTGAATTATGAATTAGTGTTGTGAAAATGGTTAAGTATAGTAACTTGAATTATGAATTAGTGTTGTGAAAATGGTTAAGTGTAGTAACTTGAATTATGAAATAGTGTTGTGAAAATAGTTAAATCTAGTAACTTGAATTACGAAATAGTGTTGTGAAAATGGTTAAGTGCAGTAACATGAATTATGAAATAGTGTTGTGAAAATGGTTAAGTGTAGTAACTTGAATTATGAATTAGTGTTGTGAAAATGGTTAAGGGTAGTAACTTGAATTATGAATTAGTGTTGTGAAAATGGTTAAGTATAGTAATTCGAATTTTGAAATAGTGTTGTGAAAATGGTTAAGTATAGTAACTTAAATTATGAATTAGTGTTGTGAAAAATGGTTTAGTAACTTGAATTATGAATTAGTATTGTGAAATGGTCAAGTGTAGTAACTTTAATTATGAATTAGTGTTGTTAAAATAGTTAAGTATAGTAGCTTGAATTATGAATTAGTGTTGTGAAAATGGTTAAGTATAGCAACTTGAATTATGAAATAGTGTTGTGTAAATGGTTAAGTATAGTAATTTGAATTATGAATTAGTGTTGTGAAAAATGGTCAAGTGTAGTAACTTTAATTATGAATTAGTGTTGTTAAAATAGTTAAGTATAGTAGCTTGAATTATCAATTAGTGTTGTGAAAATGGTTAAGTGTAGTAACTTGAATTATGAAATAGTGTTGTGAAAATGGTTAAATCTAGTAACTTGAATTACGAAATAGTGTTGTGAAAATGGTTAAGTGTAGTAACTTGAATTATGAATTAGTGTTGTGTAAATGGTTAAGTATAGTAACTTGAATTATGAATGAATTATGAATTAGTGTTGTGAATATGGTTAAGTATAGTAACTTGAATTATGAATTAGCGTTGTGAAAATAGTTAAGTCTATTTAGTTGAAATGTGAATTATTGAATTGAAAATGGTTAAGTGTATTTAGTTGAAATGTGAATTATTGACTTGAAAATATTTAAGTGTATTTAGTTGAAATGTGAATTAGTGACTTGAAAATGGCTTAGTGTAGTAACTTGAATTATGAAATAGTGTTGTGAAAATGGTTTAGTAACTTGAGTTATGAATTAGTGTTGTGAAAATGGTCAAGTGTAGTAACTTTAATTACGAATTAGTGTTGTTAAAATGGTTAAGTATAGTAACTTGAATTATGAATGAATTATGAATTAGTGTTGTGAATATGGTTAAGTATAGTAACTTGAATTATGAATTAGCGTTGTGAAAATGGTTAAATCTATTTAGTTGAAATGTGAATTATTGAATTGAAAATAGTTAAGTGTATTTAGTTATAATGTGAATTATTGACTTGAAAATATTTAAGTGTATTTAGTTGAAATGTGAATTAGTGACTTGAAAATGGCTAATTGTAGTAACTTGAATTATGAAATAGTGTTGTGAAAATGGTTTAGTAACTTGAATTATGAATTAGTGTTGTGGAAATTGTTAAGTATAGTAACTTAAATTATGAATTAGTATTGTGAAAATAGTTAAGTATAGTAACTTGAATTATGAATTAGTGTTGTGAAAATGGTTAAGTATAGTAACTTGAATTATGAATTAGTGTTGTGAAAATAATTAAGTGTAGTAACTTTAATTATGAATTTGTTTTGTTAAAATAGTTAAGTATAATAGATTAAATTATGAATTAGTGTTGTGAAAATGGTTAAGTATAGTAATTTGAATTATGAATTAGTGTTGTGGAAATGGTTAATTGTAGTAACTTGAATTATGAATTAGTGTTGTGAAAATGGTTAAGTATAGTAACTTGAATTATAAATTAGTATTGTGAAAATGGTTAAGTGTAGTAACTTGAATTATAAATTAGTGTTGTGAAAATAATTAAGTGTAGTAACTTTAATTATGAATTTGTGTTGTTAAAATAGTTAAGTATAATAGCTTAAATTATGAATTAGTGTTGTGAAAATGGTTAAGTATAGTAATTTGAATTATGAATTAGTGTTGTGGAAATTGTTAAGTATAGTAACTTAAATTATGAATTAGTATTGTGAAAATAGTTAAGTATAGTAACTTGAATTATGAATTAGTGTTGTGAAAATGGTTAAGTGCAGTAACATGAATTATGAATTAGTGTTGTAAAAATGATTAAGTGTAGTAACTTTAATTATGAATTTGTGTTGTGAAAATGGTTAAGTATGGTAACTTGAATTATGAATTAGTGTTGTGAAAATGGTTAAGTGTAGTAACTTGAATTATGAAATAGTGTTGTGAAAATGGTTAAATCTAGTAACTTGAATTACGAAATAGTGTTGTGAAAATGGTTAAATCTAGTAACTTGAATTACGAAATAGTGTTGTGAAAATGGTTAAGTGTAGTAACTTGAATTATGAATTAGTGTTGTGAAAATGGTTAAGTGTAGTAACTTGAATTATGAATTAGTGTTGTGAAAATGGTTAAGTGTAGTAACTTTAATTATGAATTAGTGTTTTTAAAATAGTTAAGTATAGTAACTTGAATTATGATTTAGTGTTGTGAAAATGGTTAAGTATAGTAACTTGAATTATGAATTAGTGTTGTGAAAATGGTTAAGTGTAGTAACTTGAATTATGAAATAGTGTTGTGAAAATGGTTAAATCTAGTAACTTGAATTACGAAATAGTATTGTGAAAATGGTTAAGTGTAGTAACTTGAATTATGAATTAGTGTTGTGAAAATGGTTAAGTGTAGTAACTTGAATTATGAATTAGTGTTGTGAAAATGGTTAAGTATAGTAATTCGAATTATGAAATAGTGTTGTGAAAATGGTTAAGTATAGTAACTTGAATTATGAATTAGTGTTGTGAAAATGGTTAAGTATAGTAACTTGAATTATGAAATAGTGTTGTGAAAATGGTTAAATCTAGTAACTTGAATTACGAAATAGTTGTGAAAATGGTTAAGTGTAGTAACTTGAATTATGAATTAGTGTTGTGAAATGGTTAAGTATAGTAATTTGAATTATGAATTAGTGTTGTGGAAATTGTTAAGTATAGCAACTTGAATTATGAATTAGTGTTGTGAAAATAGTTAAGTATAGTAACTTGAATTATGAATTAGTGTTGTGAAAATGGTTAAGTGCAGTAACATGAATTATGAATTAGTGTTGTAAAAATGATTAAGTGTAGTAACTTTAATTATGAATTTGTGTTGTGAAAATGGTTACGTATGGTAACTTGAATTATGAATTAGTGTTGTGAAAATGGTTAAGTGTAATAACTTGAATTATGAAATAGTGTTGTGAAAATGGTTAAATCTAGTAACTTGAATTACGAATTAATGTTGTGAATATGGTCAAGTGTAGTAACTTTAATTATGAATTAGTGTTTTTAAAATAGTTATGTGTAGTAACTTGAATTATGAATTAGTGTTGTGAAAATGGTTAAGTATAGTAACTTGAATTATGAATTAGTGTTGTGAAATTGGTTAAGTGTAGTAACTTGATTATGAAATAGTGTTGTGAAAATGGTTAAATCTAGTAACTTGAATTACGAAATAGTGTTGTGAAAATGGTTAAGTGTAGTAACTTGAATTATGAATTAGTGTTGTGAAAATGGTTAAGTGTAGTAACTTGAATTATGAATTAGTGTTGTGAAAATGGTTAAGTATAGTAACTTGAATTATGAATTAGTGTTGTGAAAATAGTTAAGTGTAGTAACTTGAATTATGAAATAGTGTTGTGAAAATGGTTAAATCTAGTAACTTGAATTACGAAATAGTGTTGTGAAAATGGTTAATTGTAGTAACTTGAATTACGAAATAGTGTTGTGAAAATGGTTAAGTGTAGTAACTTGAATTATGAATTAGTGTTGTGAAAATGGTTAAGTGTAGTAACTTGAATTATGAATTAGTGTTGTGAAAATGGTTAAGTATAGTAATTTGAATTTTGAAATAGTGTTGTGAAAATGGTTAAGTATAGTAACTTAAATTATGAATTAGTGTTGTGAAAATGGTTTAGTAACTTGAATTATGAATTAGTGTTGTGAAATGGTCAAGTGTAGTAACTTTAATTATGAATTAGTGTTGTTAAAATAGTTAAGTATAGTAGCTTGAATTATGAATTAGTGTTGTGAAAATGGTTAAGTATAGCAACTTGAATTATGAAATAGTGTTGTGTAAATGGTTAAGTATAGTAATTTGAATTATGAATTAGTGTTGTGAAAAATGGTCAAGTGTAGTAACTTTAATTATGAATTAGTGTTGTTAAAATAGTTAAGTATAGTAGCTTGAATTATCAATTAGTGTTGTGAAAATGGTTAAGTGTAGTAACTTGAATTATGAAATAGTGTTGTGAAAATGGTTAAATCTAGTAACTTGAATTACGAAATAGTGTTGTGAAAATGGTTAAGTGTAGTAACTTGAATTATGAATTAGTGTTGTGAAAATAGTTAAGTGTAGTAACTTGAATTATAAATTAGTGTTGTGAAAATAATTAAGTGTAGTAACTTTAATTATGAATTTGTTTTGTTAAAATAGTTAAGTATAATAGATTAAATTATGAATTAGTGTTGTGAAAATGGTTAAGTATAGTAATTTGAATTATGAATTAGTGTTGTGAAAATGGTTATGTGTAGTAAATTGAATTATGAATTAGTGTTGTGAAAATGGTTAAGTATAGTAATTCAAATTATGAAATAGTGTTGTGAAAATGGTTAAATATAGTAACTTGAATTATGAATTAGTGTTGTGAAAATGGTTAAGTATAGTAACTTGAATTATAAATTAGTATTGTGAAAATGGTTAAGTGTAGTAACTTGAATTATGAATTAGTGTTCTGAAAATAATTAAGTGTAGTAACTTTAATTATGAATTTGTGTTGTTAAAATAGTTAAGTATAATAGCTTAAATTATGAATTAGTGTTGTGAAAATGGTTAAGTATAGTAATTTGAATTATGAATTAGTGTTGTGGAAATTGTTAAGTATAGTAACTTAAATTATGAATTAGTATTGTGAAAATAGTTAAGTATAGTAACTTGAATTATGAATTAGTGTTGTGAAAATGCTTAAGTGCAGTAAAATGAATTATGAATTAGTGTTGTAAAAATGATTAAGTGTAGTAACTTTAATTATGAATTTGTGTTGTGAAAATGGTTAAGTATGGTAACTTGAATTATGAATTAGTGTTGTGAAAATGGTTAAGTGTAGTAACTTGAATTATGAAATAGTGTTGTGAAAATGGTTAAATCTAGTAACTTGAATTACGAAATAGTGTTGTGAAAATGGTTAAATCTAGTAACTTGAATAAAGAAATAGTATTGTGAAAATGGTTAAGTGTAGTAACTTGAATTATGAATTAGTGTTGTGAAAATGGTTAAGTATAGTAACTTGAATTATGAATTAGTGTTGTGAAAATGGTTAAGTGTAGTAACTTGAATTATGAAATAGTGTTGTGAAAATGGTTAAATCTAGTAACTTGAATTACGAAATAGTGTTGTGAAAATGGTTAAGTGTAGTAACTTGAATTATGAATTAGTGTTGTGAAAATGGTTAAGTGTAGTAACTTGAATAACGAAATAGTGTTGTGAAAATGGTTAAGTGTAGTAACTTTAATTATGAATTAGTGTTTTTAAAATAGTTAAGTATAGTAACTTGAATTATGAATTAGTGTTGTGAAAATGGTTAAGTATAGTAACTTGAATTATGAATTAGTGTTGTGAAAATGGTTAAGTGTAGTAACTTGAATTATGAAATAGTGTTGTGAAAATGGTTAAATCTAGTAACTTGAATTACGAAATAGTGTTGTGAAAATGGTTAAGTGTAGTAACTTGAATTATGAATTAGTGTTGTGAAAATGGTTAAGTGTAGTAACTTGAATTATGAATTAGTGTTGTGAAAATGGTTAAGTATAGTAATTCGAATTATGAAATAGTGTTGTGAATATGGTTAAGTATAGTAACTTAAATTATGAATTAGTGTTGTGAAAATGGTTTAGTAACTTGAATTATGAATTAGTGTTGTGAAATGGTCAAGTGTAGTAACTTTAATTATGAATTAGTGTTGTGAAAATAATTAAGTGTAGTAACTTTAATTATGAATTTGTTTTGTTAAAATAGTTAAGTATAATAGATTAAATTATGAATTAGTGTTGTGAAAATGGTTAAGTATAGTAATTTGAATTATGAATTAGTGTTGTGAAAATGGTTATGTGTAGTAAATTGAATTATGAATTAGTGTTGTGAAAATGGTTAAGTATAGTAATTCAAATTATGAAATAGTGTTGTGAAAATGGTTAAATATAGTAACTTGAATTATGAATTAGTGTTGTGAAAATGGTTAAGTATAGTAACTTGAATTATAAATTAGTATTGTGAAAATGGTTAAGTGTAGTAACTTGAATTATGAATTAGTGTTGTGAAAATGGTTAAGTGCAGTAACATGAATTATGAATTAGTGTTGTAAAAATGATTAAGTGTAGTAACTTTAATTATGAATTTGTGTTGTGAAAATGGTTAAGTATGGTAACTTGAATTATGAATTAGTGTTGTGAAAATGGTTAAGTGTAGTAACTTGAATTATGAAATACTGTTGTGAAAATGGTTAAATCTAGTAACTTGAATTACGAAATAGTGTTGTGAAAATGGTTAAATCTAGTAACTTGAATTACGAAATAGTATTGTGAAAATGGTTAAGTGTAGTAACTTGAATTATGAATTAGTGTTGTGAAAATGGTTAAGTGTAGTAACTTTAATTATGAATTAGTGTTTTTAAAATAGTTAAGTATAGTAACTTGAATTATGAAATAGTGGTGTGAAAATGGTTAAGTATAGTAACTTAAATTATGAATTAGTGTTGTGAAAATGGTTTAGTAACTTGAATTATGAATTAGTGTTGTGAAATGGTCAAGTGTAGTAACTTTAATTATGAATTAGTGTTGTTAAAATAGTTAAGTATAGTAGCTTGAATTATGAATTAGTGTTGTGAAAATGGTTAAGTATAGCAACTTGAATTATGAAATAGTGTTGAGTAAATGGTTAAGTATAGTAATTTGAATTATGAATTAGTGTTGTGAAAATGGTCAAGTGTAGTAACTTTAATTATGAATTAGTGTTGTTAAAATAGTTAAGTATAGTATCTTGAATTATGAATTAGTGTTGTGAAAATGGTTAAGTGTAGTAACTTGAATTACGAATTAGTGTTGTGAAAATGGTTAAGTGTAGTAACTTGAATTATGAATTAGTGTTGTGAAAATGGTTAAGTATAGTAACTTGAATTATGAATTAGTGTTGTGAAAATGGTTAAGTGTAGTAACTTGAATTATGAAATAGTGTTGTGAAAATGGTTAAATCTAGTAACTTGAATTACGAAATAGTGTTGTGAAAATGGTTAAGTGTAGTAACTTGAATTATGAATTAGTGTTGTGAAAATGGTTAAGTGTAGTAACTTGAATTATGAATTAGTGTTGTGAAAATGGTTAAGTATAGTAATTCGAATTATGAAATAGTGTTGTGAAAATGGTTAAGTATAGTAACTTGAATTATGATTTAGTGTTGTGAAAATGGTTAAGTATAGTAACTTGAATTATGAAATAGTGTTGTGAAAATGGTTAAATCTAGTAACTTGAATTATGAATTAGTGTTGTGAAAATGGTTAAGTATGGTAACTTGAATTATGAATTAGTGTTGTGAAAATGGTTAAGTATAGTAACTTGAATTATGAATTAGTGTTGTGAAAATGGTTAAGTGTAGTAACTTGAATTATGAAATAGTGTTGTGAAAACGGTTAAATCTAGTAACTTGAATTACGAAATAGTGTTGTGAAAATGGTTACGTGTAGTAACTTGAATTAAGAATTAGTGTTGTGAAAATGGTTAAGTGTAGTAACTTGAATTATGAATTAGTGTTGTGAAAATGGTTAAGTATAGTAATTCGAATTATGAAATAGTGTTGTAAAAATGGTTAAGTATAGTAACTTGAATTATGAATTAGTGTTGTGAAAATGGTTAAGTATAGTAACTTAAATTATAAATTAGTATTGTGAAAATGGTTAAGTGTAGTAACTTGAATTATGAATTAGTGTTGTGAAAATAATTAAGTGTAGTAACTTTAATTATGAATTTGTGTTGTTAAAATAGTTAAGTATAATAGCTTAAATTATGAATTAGTGTTGTGAAAATGGTTAAGTATAGTAATTTGAATTATGAATTAGTGTTGTGGAAATTGTTAAGTATAGTAACTTAAATTATGAATTAGTGTTGTGAAAATAGTTAAGTATAGTAACTTGAATTATGAATTACTGTTGTGGAAATGGTTAAGTGCAGTAAATGAATTATGAATTAGTGTTGTAAAAATGATTAAGTGTAGTAACTTTAATTATGAATTTGTGTTGTGAAAATGGTAAAGTATGGTAACTTGAATTATGAATTAGTGTTGTGAAAATGGTTAAGTGTAGTAACTTGAATTATGAAATAGTGTTGTGAAAATGGTTAAATCTAGTAACTTGAATTACGAAATAGTGTTGTGAAAATGGTTAAGTGTAGTAACTTGAATTATGAATTAGTGTTGTGAAAATGGTTAAGTGTAGTAACTTGAATTATGAATTAGTGTTGTGAAAATGGTTAAGTGTAGTAACTTGAATTATGAATTAGTGTTGTGAAAATGGTTAAGTATAGTAATTCGAATTATGAAATAGTGTTGTGAAAATGGTTAAGTATAGTAACTTGAATTATGAATTAGTGTTGTGAAAATGGTTAAGTATAGTAACTTGAATTATGAAATAGTGTTGTGAAAATGGTTAAATCTAGTAACTTGAATTACGAAATAGTTGTGAAAATGGTTAAGTGTAGTAATTTGAATTATGAATTAGTGTTGTGAAAATGGTTAAGTATAGTAATTTGAATTATGAATTAGTGTTGTGGAAATTGTTAAGTATAGTAACTTAAATTATGAATTAGTATTGTGAAAATAGTTAAGTATAGTAACTTTAATTATGAATTTGTGTTGTGAAAATGGTTAAGTATGGTAACTTGAATTATGAATTAGTGTTGTGAAAATGGTTAAGTGTGGTAACTTGAATTATGAAATAGTGTTGTGAAAATGGTTAAGTGTAGTAACTTTAATTAAGAATTAGCGTTGTGAAAATGGTTAAGTATAGTAACTTGAATTATGAATTAGTGTTGTGAAAATGGTTAAGTGTAGTAACTTGAATTATGAAATAGTGTTGTGAAAATGGTTAAATCTAGTAACTTGAATTACGAAATAGTGTTGTGAAAATGGTTAAATCTAGTAACTTGAATTCCGAAATAGTGTTGTGAAAATGGTTAAGTGTAGTAACTTGAATTATGAATTAGTGTTGTGAAAATGGTTAAGTGTAGTAACTTGAATTATGAATTAGTGTTGTGAAAATGGTTAAATCTATTTAGTTGAAATGTGAATTATTGAATTGAAAATAGTTAAGTGTATTTAGTTATAATATGAATTATTGACTTGAAAATATTTAAGTGTATTTAGTTGAAATGTGAATTAGTGACTTGAAAATGGCTAATTGTAGTAACTTGAATTATGAAATAGTGTTGTGAAAATGGTTTAGTAACTTGAATTATGAATTAGTGTTGTGAAATGGTCAAGTGTAGTAACTTTAATTATGAATTAGTGTTGTTAAAATAGTTAAGTATAGTAGCTTGAATTAGGAATTAGTGTTGGGAAAATGGTTAAGTATAGTAACTTGAATTATGAATTAGTGTTGTGAAAATGGTTAAGTATAGTAACTTGAATTATGAATTAGTGTTGTGAAAATGGTTAAGTGTAGTAACTTGAATTATGAAATAGTGTTGTGAAAATGGTTAAATCTAGTAACTTGAATTACGAAATAGTGTTGTGAAAATGGTTAAATCTAGTAACTTGAATTACGAAATAGTGTTGTGAAAATGGTTAAGTGTAGTAACTTTAATTAAGAATTAGCGTTGTGAAAATGGTTAAGTATAGTAACTTGAATTATGAATTAGTGTCACGACCAAAAATTTGGACCGTGATGGCACCTATCCAACCCTCCGTGATAGGTAAGCCAAGAACCCAATACCAAATAAAATATCCCGAATGTATAGAAGCGGAAGAAATAAGAGCAAAACAAAACCCAAATAATCTCCCAAAACGGATTAATAGAGTAGTGTAGTCGAAATGTAGATAATCCCAGATCTGGTAGTCACTAATACAAGCCTCTAAATTCTGAAATCAAAGAAAAGTCTTGAATATCTTAAAATGCGGAAAAATGCATAAAGATAAGAGTGGAGGAGATTTCAGTAGTCACTAAAATCAATAGCAGCTACCTCGAATCTCCAAAGATGCTAACATAGGAGAAACCACAGTAATCAATGTCCAGAGGCCGTCGGATCGGTACCTGTACGGAGGGTACAGAAAAAGCAAGGGTGAGTACGGAACCACGTGTACTCAGCAAGCATCGTCGACCGACCCTAATTCAAAGTGGTGACGAGTGACACCACGTCAAACCTCTAAAACTACCATACAACCTGCACTCAGAAAGGCACCCTAACCTCACATAATAATCAAGTCTAACAGTCATAAGAATATCATAACACAATCCAAGAATTCTTTAATATAGTGAGATCGAGAAACAGATATTCAAGTACTCAACGAATAGCACAAAATCAACAAAACACCTTACTAAATATAAACAAGAAAAGGACGAATGCAATGCAATGCATATGATGTGTACACACCTACCGAGCAATGGCTTCAAAGTCAGGACCCATGGGGGACTCTCAAGGTCCGTGTACTGTGCAGGCGTGCACTCCGATCCCAATAAATATATTGTGCAGGCGTGCACTCCGACCCCAATAATAGATAATAATAATAATGTGCAGGCGTGCACTCCGACCCCATATGAAATACAATGCATGATGTGCAGGCGTGCAACTCCATCCCATATCAACAATAAAACTAAGCAAAGCATCTCATGTCTTATGCCCGATAGATTTCGATTTCAAAATCAACCCAACTTATCAAGCGGGAGTATTCTCATTAGCTAGCATTTTCAACAAGTTATTTACAATAGCAAATCTACCCAATCATGCTAGCAAATATGGAAAAAACCATTCAAACAGACAATTAACTGATTTTAACCCTTCAAATAACACCGGTACCCGCATAGATGCTCGTCACTTCATCTATACGGGACCCCCATTCCCATTACTCCCATTACACATAACTAACACATAAGTACTTTGAAAAAAAGTCTAAGAAAGTCTCAACTTGCCTCAAATCGAAGCCCAAGCGTCAATTAACAAACTTGTCCTTCCGTAAATTCTCCAAATAGTAAGAATCTGTTCAAATACATAATCCCCATAAGAGTACGAATCTAACGACACCCATCTTATAAATTCTTACTCTAATGATCTTAGACCTAAACCTCAATTTCTCTAAATCCCCAAATATGAAGCAATGCCTAAAAAAAATATACAATAAACTATACAACCCTCGAATTCATGTAAACTATTAGATATATACTTATTCTACAACTATTGTCCAATCATTAATAATTCATTGCATTATCAGTATACTACTGTACGTTTATAAGTAATCATTTTAAAATCAAATAATTAATTCTCTACCAGTTCAAATCTAATTCTAATAGAAGCCTAAGTATAACTTCACCCGTAATAATGGATTATTGCCTAACTTCTAGTCACCTGCAAATCACTGCCCACTATTCTCGTATCTATAATAGTAAAGGACACAATTTACTCAATCCTTAGCCATTGTATCTTGTCATCATTAGCCCATGATTACTTCACTAATAATTTAACCAAATGGCACCAGACAAGTCCAAACAAACTGGTTACTAATTGTTAAGCTTGTTAAGGTGGTACAACATATATCAATTCGGCAAAAACTGACCTGGAGCTTAAACTGAGAGATGAGAGATCCCCTTTTTCTTTTGAAACTGCAATCGTGAAAATCGTAGGTTTCGTGCCCCTCTTCTGGTAACTTTCTGATGATATTAATAAATATGGTAAATCCCTTCCACTTAAATTAACTCTTGTATTGGCCACATAAGTAATTAAATTGTGGCTTTGACCCATTAAGTTACTAATTAATCTAATTATCTAAAATACCCAAAACTTCTAATAAATTCTCAAAATTTATTCGGAATCCCATAAAATAAATCAAATATGTAAATTGGCTAAAAAGTATGTTCCGAACCTATTGGAAGTATTAAAAACCTAATTTGAGGTCGTCTTGATCGAAGGTTGATTGTGGTCAAACTTAACTTTATTAAAATTCAAGAACTCGACTAATGACTTAAATAGCTCCCGAATACCTCGAGGTTTGTACTATCCATCCCCAAAAGTCATAAATCACGTCTAAAAACTAAGAGGAGGGTTAAAATAATAAAATTTCACAAAACGACTTGGAGGGTCGTTACATCATCCACCACTAAAACAAACGTTTGTCCTCGAACGTAAAGAGAAAGAAGGTAACTGGGTTATCGAAAAGATGAGGATATCTGCTCCGCATGTCAGACTCAACCTCCCAAGTGGCTTCCGCCATAGGACGATACCTCCACTGCACCTTTACAGAAGCTATCTCCTTGGATCTCAACTTTCTAACCTGCCTATCCAGAATAGCTATAGGCTCCTCCTCAAATGCTAGATTCTGATTCAAACTCACTGAGTCCCACTGAATCACATGCGAATCATCCGGATGGTACCTCTTTAACATCAAAACATGAAAAATCGGATGCACGGCTGAAAAACCCGGTGGCAAAGCCAACTCATAAGCCACTAGCCCAATGTGCTGGAGAATCTCAAAAGGGCCAATGAACCTTGGACTGAGCTTTCCTTTCTTCCCAAACCTCATCACACCCTTCATGGGTGATACCTTTAACAAGACCCGCTCACCCTGCATGAACTCCAAGTCACGGACCTTCCTGTCAGCATAACTCTTTTGTCTACTCTGAGCAGCCAAGAGCCGATCCTGGATCAATCTCACTCGGTCCATCGAGTCTCTCAGTAAGTCAGTACCCCAAGGTCTAACCTCAAAAGAGTCGAACCACCCAACTGGGGACCTACACCTTCTTCCATACAATGCCTCGAATGGAGCCATTTGAATACTGGAATGGTAGCTATTATTATAGGAGAACTCTACCAAGGGTAAAAGCTGATCCCAGTGACCCCCGAAATCCATCACACAAGCTCGTAACATGTCCTCCAATACCTGAATAGTTCGCTCCGACTGGCCATCGGTCTGTGGATGAAATGCTGTACTCATATCCAATTGAGTACCCAACTCCCGCTGTAAAGTACTCCAAAAGTTTGAAGTGAACTGAGTACCTCTATCTGAAATGATGGAAATGGGCACGCCATGTAATCGAACTATCTCACGAATGTAGATCTTGGCTAATTTCTCTGCATTATAGTTCATCTTCACAGGCACAAAATGGGCTGATTTGGTCAATCTGTCCACAATCACCCAAACAGAATCAAATTTTCCTAAGGTCTGAGGCAACCCAACTACGAAATCCATAGTGATCCGCTCCCATTTCCATTCGGGAATGGGCATCCTCTGAAGCAAACCACCTGGTCTCCGGTGCTCATATTTCACCTGCTGGCAATTCAGACACTTAGCTACAAACTCTATAATATCCTTCTTCATCCCACACCACCAATAATGTTGTTTTAGGTCATGATACATCTTTGCTGCGCCCGGATGGATGGAATACCGCGAAGAATGGGCCTCCTCCATAATAGATCTAGGCAAATCACCCACTCTAGGAACACATATCCGCCCTTTTATCCTCAAAACACCCTCCTGATCTAAAATCGCCTCCTTAGCCTCACCTCGCATCACCTTATCTCTGATAATACACAACTTTTCATCCTCAAATTGACGATCTCGAATTTGCTCTATCAACAAGGACCTCGCCTCTACACTTGCAAGAACTCTACCAGACTCGGAGATATCCAGACGCACAAAACTGTTAGCCAACCGCTGGACCTCCCTGGCTAATGGTCGCTCCTCTACACTCAATAATGCAAGACTACCCATACTAACCGCCTTCCTACTCAAGGCATCCGCCACTACATTGGCCTTGCCCGGATGATATAGGATAGTCATATCATAATCTTTCAACAACTCCAACCACCTACGCTGTCTCAAATTCAACTCCTTTTGCTTGAAGATATATTGAAGGCTGCGATGATCGGTGTACACCTCACAATGAACCCCATATAAATAGTGCCGCCACAACTTCAGTACGAATACAACCGCTGCTAACTCCAAATCATGGGTAGGGTAATTCCTCTCATGTGGTTTTAACTGCCTCGAAGCATACGCTATCACCTTATTTTTCTGCATCAACACACCACCCAAGCCAATATCGGAAGCATCACAAAATACAATAAAGCCCTCACCTTCCACAGGAAGAGTCAAGATAGGAGCTGAAGTCAACAGAGTCTTGAGCTTTTGAAAGCTCTCCTCACACTTATTAGACCACTGAAAAACCACATTCTTCTGAGTCAATCGAGTCATAGGAGCTGCAATGGAAGAAAAACCCTGCACAAATCGCCTGTAATAGCCTGCCAACCCAAGAAAACTCCGAATATCTGAAGGTGAAGTAGGACGTGACCAATTTCGAACTGCCTCAACTTTGGCCGGATCGACCATAATACCATCCTTGGACACCACATGTCCCAAGAATGCCACAGAACTAAGCCAAAATTCGCACTTTGAAAACTTGGCATATAACTTCTCATCCCTCAACCTCTGGAGTACGATCCTCAAATGTTTCACATGATCCTCCTCGCTCCTAGAATACACCAAAATGTCATCGATGAACACAATAACAAATGAATCCAGATAAGGTCGAAACACATTATTCATTAACTCCATGAACGCTGCAGGGGCATTAGTCAACCCAAAGGACATAACCAAGAACTCATAGTGACCATATCTAGTCCGAAAAGCTGTCTTAGGAATGTCTGAAGCCCGAATCTTCAACTGATGATACCCTGACCTCAAGTCAATCTTTGAGAACACTGAAGCACCCTGAAGCTGGTTAAAAAGGTCATCAATACGTGGTAGAGGATACTTATTCTTGATTGTCACCTTGTTCAACTGTCGATAATCAATGCACATCCTCATAGACCCATCTTTCTTCTTCACAAACAACACCGGAGCACCCCAAGGTGATACACTAGGTCGAATAAACCCCTTACTTAACAAATCCTGAAGCTGGTCTTTCAATTCCTTTAACTCCGCCGGTGCCATTCTATAAGGAGGAATCGAAATGGGTTTAGTGCCCGGTTCCAAATCAATACCAAAATCGATGTCTCTATCAGGAGGAACACCCGAAAGATCGGTAGGAAATACATCCATGAACTCTTTAACTACCCTCACTGACTCCAAAGAAGGTGTCTCGGTACTAGTATCACGAACATAAGCCAAATATGATAGACACCCTTTCTCAACTAACCGCTGGGCCTGAATAAACGAAATCACCTTCTTAGGATACGAACTCTGAACACCTTTCCACTCCAACCTCGGACGATCAGGCATAGCCAAAGTAACTGTTTTAGCATGACAATCTAAGATAGCATGATAGGTAGAAAGCCAATCCATGCCCAAAATCACATCAAAATCGACCATATCAAGGATAATTAAATCTATCCAGGTATCACACCCCAAAATAGAAATAACACAGGATCGGTACACCCGATCCACCACTAAGGAATCACCTACTGGGGTAGAAACACGAATAGGAACAGCTATAGACTCACATATCATATCAAGGCTGGAAGCAAAGTATGCAGACACATAGGAAAAGGTAGAACCAGGATCAAATAACACTGAAGCAGGTTGGTGGCAAACCGAGACGATACCTGTAATGACTGCATCAGAAGACTCTGCCTCGGGCTTCCCTGGGAAAGCATAACAATGAGCTCTATCATCTATCACCTGGGTCGCTCCTCTACCATCTCCCCTACTAGCTGGTGGTGCACCTCTACCTCCCTGAGATCTGCCCCGACCCCTAGCCGGAGGGGCTGTTCCTCTAGCAAGGGCCTGATGACCGTGTTGTGGATCCCTCTGTCTATACATTGGACAATCCCTCCGAAGATGATCTGGACTACCACACTCATAACAGGACTTGGGAGCCATCAACTGATGAGAGTGACCTGAATACCCAGTATGACCACCACGACCAGAAAACCGCTGAGATGAACCATATGAAGCTTGTCCCGAACCATAAGAACCCCTACCTGAATGTCCATTATCTGATGCCTGCATCGCTGCCTGGACTGGTCTACCCTGCTGAGGGCGAAAATCTCGTCTGAACGAACCCTTACCTCCAGATGAGGTACTACTGAATCGACCAGAAGTGCGGAACCTCTTGTCCCTCAGATCCCCATACTCCTCACGGTGCATCAACTCAAACTCCTTTGCTGACTCAACTACCCTCTGAAGAGAAGCCCCAGACTGGGCTACAGCGAACACGGCCTCTTTAATCTTGAGGGTCAAACCTCTCATAAACCTCCTAATCATCTCAGCCTCGTCTGGCAAAATCACCATAGCATAACGGGACAAGGCATAAAATCGAATCTCATACTCAGCCACAGAAATACCCTCCTGTGTCAAATGCTCAAACTGGCGTCTACGCTCCTCCCTCAAGCTATGAGGGACGAATCTGTCAAGAAAAGCTTGTGCAAACATAGCCCAAGTCATCGGTGGAGAACCGGCTGGCCTGGAATCAATATAGGAGCGCCACCACTGCTTGGCTGGACCACGCATCTGCAAGGCAGTATAATCAACTCTGTGGGAGTCAACCAATCCCACACTCTGAAGTCTCTCATGACAACTGACCAGAAATTCATAGGCGTCCTCACGCTGATCACCCTGAAACTGCAGTGGGTCCATCTTCCTAAACTTCTCAAATCGACGCTGCTCATCATCAGACATAACTGCCCTAACCCCACCGGTAGCTCCTACCCCAGGTAGAGGCATACCATCATACCTCGGTGCTGGATGAACCACTGGACCCTGATAAATAGGAATGGGCTGCTGATCTGGGGTCTGGGCCCCCACCCTAGCATGTGAACCCTGTGGAGTACCTAATGATCCGCCTCCCTGAGCAATACTCTCCAAAACTCCCAGAACCCGAATCAAGGTATCCTGAAGAACCGGTGTAGCAACAAATCCCGGTGGTGCCTGACCTGGGGCCACACCATCCACTGGAACCTGAATATCATCATTACCTGCCTCAAACTCAGCCTCGAGAGACCCTACCCTATGAGGAATCTGAGTGGCTCTCCGAGCTCTCTCTCTACCATGACCTCTGCCCCTACCACGTCCCCTACCACGTCCACGTGTCCTAGCATGGGCAGCAGGCTCAGGGGCTGGTACGAGCTCCTGACCATCATCCTGAGATGCACGAGTCCTAAGCATCTGTGAGAGAATAAGACAAGAATCTCAGTATTTCAAATTAAAGGATCAATATTGCACGATAAGAAAGAAGAAATGAATATTTCCTAAAGTCCCATAGCCTCTCGAAGATAGGTAACGGACGTCTCCGCACCGATCCGCAAGACTCTACTAGACTTGGCTTGTATTTGTGAGACCAATGAACCTGGGGCTCTGATACCATCTGTCACGACCAAAAATTTGGACCGTGATGGCACCTATCCAACCCTCCGTGATAGGTAAGCCAAGAACCCAATCCCAAATAAAATATCCCGAATGTATAAAAGCGGAAGAAATAAGAGCAAAACAAAACCCAAATAATCTCCCAAAACGGATTAATAGAGTAGTGTAGTCGAAATGTAGATAATCCCAGATCTGGTAGTCACTAATACAAGCCTCTAAATTCTGAAATCAAAGAAAAGTCTTGAATATCTTAAAATGCGGAAAAATGCATAAAGATAAGAGTGGAGGAGATTTCAGTAGTCACTAAAATCAATAGCAGCTACCTCGAATCTCCAAAGATGCTAACACAGGAGAAACCACAGTAATCAATGTCCAGAGGCCGTCGGATCGGTACCTGTACGGAGGGTACAGAAAAAGCAAGGGTGAGTACGGAACCACGTGTACTCAGCAAGCATCGTCGACCGACCCTAATTCAAAGTGGTGACGAGTGACACCACGTCAAACCTCTAAAACTACCATACAACCTGCACTCAGAAAGGCACCCTAACCTCACATAATAATCAAGTCTAACAGTCATAAGAATATCATAACACAATCCAAGAATTCTTTAATATAGTGAGATCGAGAAACAGATATTCAAGTACTCAACGAATAGCACAAAATCAACAAAACACCTTACTAAATATAAACAAGAAAAGGACGAATGCAATGCAATGCATATGATGTGTACACACCTACCGAGCAATGGCTTCAAAGTCAGGACCCATGGGGGACTCTCAAGGTCCGTGTACTGTGCAGGCGTGCACTCCGATCCCAATAAATATATTGTGCAGGCGTGCACTCCGACCCCAATAATAGATAATAATAATAATGTGCAGGCGTGCACTCCGACCCCATATGAAATATAATGCATGATGTGCAGGCGTGCAACTCCATCCCATATCAACAATAAAACTAAGCAAAGCATCTCATGTCTTATGCCCGATAGATTTCGATTTCAAAATCAACCCAACTTATCAAGCGGGAGTATTCTCATTAGCTAGCATTTTCAACAAGTTATTTACAATAGCAAATCTACCCAATCATGCTAGCAAATATGGAAAAAACCATTCAAACAGACAATTAACTGATTTTAACCCTTCAAATAACACCGGTACCCGTATAGATGCTCGTCACTTCATCTATACGGGACCCCCATTCCCATTACTCCCATTACACATAACTAACACATAAGTACTTTGAAAAAAAGTCTAAGAAAGTC
Source organism: Capsicum rhomboideum (assembly GCA_031232105.1). Lineage (NCBI taxonomy): Eukaryota > Viridiplantae > Streptophyta > Magnoliopsida > Solanales > Solanaceae > Capsicum > Capsicum rhomboideum. The sequence continues at coordinate 56,808,895 of CP124714.1, forward strand.
TCAACTTGCCTCAAATCGAAGCCCAAGCGTCAATTAACAAACTTGTCCTTCCGTAAATTCTCCAAATAGTAAGAATCTGTTCAAATACATAATCCCCATAAGAGTACGAATCTAACGACACCCATCTTATAAATTCTTACTCTAATGATCTTAGACCTAAACCTCAATTTCTCTAAATCCCCAAATATGAAGCAATGCCTAAAAAAAATATACAATAAACTATACAACCCTCGAATTCATGTAAACTATTAGATATATACTTATTCTACAACTATTGTCCAATCATTAATAATTCATTGCATTATCAGTATACTACTGTACGTTTATAAGTAATCATTTTAAAATCAAATAATTAATTCTCTACCAGTTCAAATCTAATTCTAATAGAAGCCTAAGTATAACTTCACCCGTAGTAATGGATTATTGCCTAACTTCTAGTCACCTGCAAATCACTGCCCACTATTCTCGTATCTATAATAGTAAAGGACACAATTTACTCAATCCTTAGCCATTGTATCTTGTCATCATTAGCCCATGATTACTTCACTAATAATTTAACCAAATGGCACCAGACAAGTCCAAACAAACTGGTTACTAATTGTTAAGCTTGTTAAGGTGGTACAACATATATCAATTCGGCAAAAACTGACCTGGAGCTTAAACTGAGAGATGAGAGATCCCCTTTTTCTTTTGAAACTGCAATCGTGAAAATCGTAGGTTTTGTGCCCCTCTTCTGGTAACTTTCTGATGATATTAATAAATATGGTAAATCCCTTCCACTTAAATTAACTCTTGTATTGGCCACATAAGTAATTAAATTGTGGCTTTGACCCATTAAGTTACTAATTAATCTAATTATCTAAAATACCCAAAACTTCTAATAAATTCTCAAAATTTATTCGGAATCCCATAAAATAAATCAAATATGTAAATTGGCTAAAAAGTATGTTCCGAACCTATTGGAAGTATTAAAAACCTAATTTGAGGTCGTCTTGATCGAAGGTTGATTGTGGTCAAACTTAACTTTATTAAAATTCAAGAACTCGACTAATGACTTAAATAGCTCCCGAATACCTCGAGGTTTGTACTATCCATCCCCAAAAGTCATAAATCACGTCTAAAAACTAAGAGGAGGGTTAAAATAATAAAATTTCACAAAACGACTTGGCGGGTCGTTACAATTAGTGTTGTGAAAATGGTTAAGTATGGTAACTTGAATTATGAATTAGTGTTGTGAAAATGGTTAAGTGTAGTAACTTGAATTATGAAATATTGTTTTGAAAATGGTTAAATCTAGTAACTTGAATTACGAAATAGTGTTGTGAAAATGGTTAAATCTAGTAACTTGAATTACGAAATAGTGTTGTGAAAATGGTTAAGTGTAGTAACTTGAATTATGAATTAGTGTTGTGAAAATGGTTAAATCTAGTAACTTGAATTATGAAATAGTGTTGTGAAAATGGTTAAGTGTAGTAACTTGAATTATGAATTAGTGTTGTGAAAATGGTTAAGTGTAGTAACTTGAATTATGAATTAGTGTTGTGAAAATGGTTAAGTATAGTAATTCGAATTATGAAATAGTGTTGTGAAAATGGTTAAGTATAGTAACTTAAATTATGAATTAGTGTTGTGAAAATGGTTTAGTAACTTGAATTATGAATTAGTGTTGTGAAATGGTCAAGTGTAGTAACTTTAATTATTAATTAGTGTTGTTAAAATAGTTAAGTATAGTAGCTTGAATTATGAATTAGTGTTGTGAAAATGGTTAAGTATAGCAACTTGAATTATGAAATAGTATTGTGTAAATGGTTAAGTATAGTAATTTGAATTATGAATTAGTGTTGTGAAAATGGTCAAGTTTAGTAACTTTAATTATGAATTAGTGTTGTTAAAATAGTTAAGTGTAGTAGCTTGAATTATGAATTAGTGTTGTGAAAATGGTTAAGTGTAGTAACTTGAATTATGAAATAGTGTTGTGAAAATGGTTAAGTATAGTAACTTGAATTATGAATTAGTGTTGTGAAAATGGTCAAGTGTAGTAACTTTAATTATGAATTAGTGTTTTTAAAATAGTTAAGTGTAATAACTTGAATTATGAATTAGTGTTGTGAAAATGGTTAAGTATACTAACTTGAATTATGAATTAGTGTTGTGAAAATGGTTAAGTGTAGTAACTTGAATTATGAAATAGTGTTGTGAAAATGGTTAAATCTAGTAACTTGAATTACGAAATAGTGTTGTGAAAATGGTTAAGTGTAGTAACTTGAATTATGAATTAGTGTTGTGAAAATGGTTAAGTGTAGTAACTTTAATTATGAATTTGTGTTGTGAAAATGGTTAAGTATGGTAACTTGAATTATGAATTATGGTTGTGAAAATGGTTAAGTGTAATAACTTGAATTATGAAATAGTGTTGTGAAAATGGTTAAATCTAGTAACTTGAATTACGAATTAATGTTGTGAAAATGGTCAAGTGTAGTAACTTTAATTATGAATTAGTGTTTTTAAAATAGTTATGTGTAGTAACTTGAATTATGAATTAGTGTTGTGAAAATGGTTAAGTATAGTAACTTGAATTATGAATTAGTGTTGTGAAAATGGTTAAGTATAGTAATTCGAATTATGAAATAGTGTTGTGAAAATGGTTAAGTATAGTAACTTGAATTATGAATTAGTGTTGTGAAAAAGGTTAAGTATAGTAACTTAAATTATAAATTAGTATTGTGAAAATGGTTAAGTGTAGTAACTTGAATTGTGAATTAGTGTTGTGAAAATAATTAAGTGTAGTAACTTTAATTATGAATTTGTGTTGTTAAAATAGTTAAGTATAATAGCTTAAATTATGAATTAGTGTTGTGAAAATGGTTAAGTATAGTAATTTGAATTATGAATTAGTGTTGTGGAAATTGTTAAGTATAGTAACTTAAATTATGAATTAGTGTTGTGAAAATAGTTAAGTATAGTAACTTGAATTATGAATTACTGTTGTGAAAATGGTTAAGTGCAGTAACATGAATTATGAAATAGTATTGTGTAAATGGTTAAGTATAGTAATTTGAATTATGAATTAGTGTTGTGAAAATGGTCAAGTGTAGTAACTTTAATTATGAATTAGTGTTGTTAAAACAGTTAAGTATAGTAGCTTGAATTATGAATTAGTGTTGTGAAAATGGTTAAGTGTAGTAACTTGAATTATGAAATAGTGTTGTGAAAATGGTTAAATCTTGTAACTTGAATTACGAAATAGTGTTGTGAAAATGGTTAAGTGTAGTAACTTGAATTATGAATTAGTGTTGTGAAAATGGTTAAGTGTAGTAACTTGAATTATGAATTAGTGTTGTGAAAATAATTAAGTGTAGTAACTTTAATTATGAATTTGTGTTGTTAAAATAGTTAAGTATAATAGATTAAATTATGAATTAGTGTTGTGAAAATGGTTAAGTATAGTAATTTGAATTATGAATTAGTGTTGTGGAAATTGTTAAGTATAGTAACTTAAATTATGAATTAGTGTTGTGAAAATAGTTAAGTATAGTAACTTGAATTATGAATTAGCGTTGTGAAAAATGGTTAAGTGTAGTAACTTGAATTATGAATTAGTGTTGTAAAAATGGTTAAGTGTAGTAACTTTAATTATGAATTAGTGTTGTGAAAATGGTCAAGTATAGTAACTTTAATTATGAATTAGTGTTGTTAAAATAGTTAAGTATAGTAGCTTGAATTATGAATTAGTGTTGTGAAAATGGTTAAGTGTAGTAACTTGAATTATGAATTAGTGTTGTGAAAATGGTTAAGTATAGTAGCTTGAATTATGAATTAGTGTTGTGAAAATGGTTAAGTGTAGTAACTTGAATTATGAATTAGTGTCTTGAAAATTGTTAAGTATAGTAACCTGAATTATGAATTAGTGTTGTGAAAATGGTTAAGTATAGCAACTTGAATTATGAAATAGTGTTGTGTAAATGGTTAATTATAGTAACTTGAATTATGAATTAGTGTTGTGAAAATAGTCAAGTGTAGTAACTTTAATTATGAATTAGTGTTGTTAAAATAGTTAAGTATAGTAGCTTGAATTATGAATTAGTGTTGTGAAAATGGTTAAGTGTAGTAACTTGAATTATGAATTAGTGTTGTGAAAATAGATTAAGTATAGTAACTTAAATTATGAAATAGTGTTGTGAAAGTGGTTAAGTGTAGTAACTTGAATTATGAATTAGTGTTCTGAAAATTGTTAAGTATAGTAACTTGAATTATGAATTAGTGTTGTGAAAATGGTTAAGTGTAGTAAGTTGAATTATGAATTAGTGTTGTGCAAATGGTTAAGTGTAATAACTTGAATTATGAATTAGTGTTGTGAAAATGGTTAAATCTAGTAACTTGAATTACGAAATAGTGTTGTGAAAATGGTTAAGTGTAGTAACTTGAATTATGAATTAGTGTTGTGAAAATGGTTAAGTGTTGTAACTTTAATTAAGAATTAGCGTTGTGAAAATGGTTAAGTATAGTAACTTGAATTATGAATTAGTGTTGTGAAAATGGTTAAATCTAGTAACTTGAATTACGAAATAGTGTTGTGAAAATGGTTAAGTGTAGTAACTTGAATTATGAATTAGTGTTGTGAAAATGGTTAAGTGTAGTAACTTGAATTATGAATTAGTGTTGTGAAAATGGTTAAATATAGTAACTTGAATTATGAATTAGTGTTGTGAAAATGGTTAAGTGTAGTAACTTTAATTATGAATTAGTGTTGTGATAATGGTTAAGTCTAGTAACTTGAATTATGAATTAGTGTTGTGAAAATGGCTAAGTGTAGTAACTTTAATTAGGAAATAGTGTTGTGATAATGGTTAAGTCTAGTAACTTAAATTATGAATTAGTGTTGTGAAAATGATTAAATATAGTAACTGGAATTATGAATTAGTGTTGTGAAAATTGTTAAGTATAGTAACTTGAATTAAGAATTAGTGTTGTGAAAATGGTTAAGTATAGCAACTTGAATTATTAAATAGTGTTGTGTAAATGGTTAAGTATAGTAACTTGAATTATAAATTAGTGTTGTGAAAATGGTCAAGTGTAGTTACTTTAATTATGAATTAGTGTTGTTAAAATAGTTAAATATAGTAGCTTGAATTATGAATTAGTGTTGTGATAATGGTTAAGTATAGTAACTTGAATTATGAATTAGTGTTGTGAAAATGGTTAAATATAGTAACTTGAATTATGAATTAGTGTTGTGGAAATTGTTTAAGTATAGTAACTTGAATTATGAATTAGTGTTGTGAAAATGGTTAAGTATAGCAACTTGAACTATGAATTAGTGTTGTTAAAATAGTTAAGTATAGTAGTTTGAATTATGAATTAGTGTTGTGAAAATGGTTAAGTGTAGTAACTTTAATTAGGAAATAGTGTTGTGAAAATGGTTAAGTCTAGTAACTTGAATTATGAATTAGTGTTGTGAAAATGGTTAAATATAGTAACTGGAATTATGAATTAGTGTTGTGAAAGTGGTTTAGTAACTTGAATTATGAATTAGTGTTGTGAAAATGGTTAAGTTTAGTAAATTGAATTATGAATTAGTGTTGTGAAATTGTTAAGTGTAGTAAATTGAATTATGAATTAGTGTTGTGAAAATGGTTAAGTATAGTAACTTGAATTATGAATTAGTGTTGTGTAAACGGTTAAGTATAGTAACTTGATTTATGAATTAGTGTTGTGAAAATGGTTAAGTGTAGTAACTTGAATTATGAATTAGTGTTGTGAAAATGGTTAAGTGTAATAACTTGAATTATGAATTAGTGTTGTGAAAATGTTTTAAGTATAGTAACTTGAATTATGAAATAGTGTTGTGAAAGTGGTTAAGTGTAGTAACTTGAATTATGAATTAGTGTTGTGAAAATTGTTAAGTATAGTAACTTGAATTATGAATTAGTGTTGTGAAAATGGTTAAGTACAGTAATTTGAATTATGAATTAGTGTTGTGAAAATGGTTAAGTGTAGTTAGTTGAATTATGAATTAGTGTTGTGCAAATGGTTAAGTTTAATAACTTGAATAATGAATTAGTGTTGTGAAAATGGTTTAAGTATAGTAACTTGAATTATGAAATAGTGTTGTGAAAGTGGTTAAGTGTAGTAACTTGAATTATGAATTAGTGTCTTGAAAATTGTTAAGTATAGTAACCTGAATTATGAATTAGTGTTGTGAAAATGGTTAAGTATATAGTAACTTGAATTATGAATTAGTGTTGTGAAAATGGTTAAGTATAGTAACTTAAATTATGAATTAGTGTTGTGAAAAAGGTTAAGTATAGTAACTTGAATTATGAATTAGCGTTGTGAAAATGGTTAAGTATAGTAACTTGAATTATGAATTAGTGTTGTGAAAAATATTAAGTATAGTAACTTTAATTATGAATTTGTGTTGTTAAAATAGTTATGTATAGTAGCTTGAATTATGAATTTGTGTTGTGAAAATGGTTAAGTATAGTAACTTGAATTATGAATTAGTGTTGTGAAAATGGTTAAGTATAGTAACTTGAATTATGAATTAGCGTTGTGAAAATGGTTAAGTGTAGTAACTTGAATTATGAATTAGTGTTGTGAAAATGATTAAGTATAGTAACTTTAATTATGAATTTGTGTTGTTAAAATTGTTATGTATAGTATCTTGAATTATGAATTAGTGTTGTGATAATGGTTAAGTCTAGTAACTTGAATTATGAATTAGTGTTGTGAAAAATGGTTAAGTGTAGTAACTTTAATTAGGAAATAGTGTTGTGATAATGGTTAAGTCTAGTAACTTGAATTATGAATTAGTGTTGTGAAAATGGTTTAGTAACTTGAATTATGAATTAGTGTTGTGAAAATGGTTAAGTGTAGTAAATTGAATTATGAATTAGTGTTGTGATAATGGTTAAGTATAGTAACTTGAATTATGAATTAGTGTTGTGAAAATGGTTAAATATAGTAACAGGAATTATGAATTAGTGTTGTGAAAGTGGTTTAGTAACTTGAATTATGAATTAGTGTATTGAAAATGGTTAAGTGTAGTAAATTGAATTATGAATTAGTGTTGTTAAAATAGTTAAGTATAGTAGCTTGAATTATGAATTAGTGTTGTGAAAATGGTTAAGTATAGTAACTTGAATTATGAATTAGTGTTGTGAAAAATGGTTAAGTCTATTTAGTTGAAATGTGAATTATTGAATTGAAAATAGTTAAGTGTATTTAGTTAAAATGTGAATTATTGACTTGAAAAAATTTAAGTGTATTTAGTTGAAATGTGAATTAGTGACTTGAAAATGGCTAATTGTAGTAACTTGAATTATGAATTAGTGTTGTGAAAATGGTTAAGTGTAGTAACTTGAATTACGAAATAGTGTTGTGAAAATGGTTAAGTGTAGTAACTTGAATTATGAATTAGTGTTGTGAAAATAGTTAAGTATAGTAACTTGAATTATGAATTAGTGTTGTGAAAATGGTTAAGTATAGTAACTTGAATTATGAATTAGTGTTGTGAAAATGGTTAAGTGTAGTAACTTGAATTATGAAATAGTGTTGTGAAAATGGTTAAATCTAGTAACTTGAATTACGAAATAGTGTTGTGAAAATGGTTAAGTGTAGTAACTTGAATTATGAATTAGTGTTGTGAAAATGGTTAAGTGTAGTAACTTGAATTATGAATTAGTGTTGTGAAAATGGTTAAGTGTTGTAACTTTAATTAAGAATTAGCGTTGTGAAAATGGTTAAGTATAGTAACTTGAATTATGAATTAGTGTTGTGAAAATGGTTAAATCTAGTAACTTGAATTACGAAATAGTGTTGTGAAAATGGTTAAGTGTAGTAACTTGAATTATGAATTAGTGTTGTGAAAATGGTTAAGTGTAGTAACTTGAATTATGAATTAGTGTTGTGAAAATGGTTAAGTGTAGTAACTTTAATTATGAATTTGTGTTGTGAAAATGGTTAAGTATGGTAACTTGAATTATGAATTAGTGTTGTGAAAATGGTTAAGTGTAATAACTTGAATTATGAAATAGTGTTGTGAAAATGGTTAAATCTAGTAACTTGAATTACGAATTAATGTTGTGAAAATGGTCAAGTGTAGTAACTTTAATTATGAATTAGTGTTTTTAAAATAGTTATGTGTAGTAACTTGAATTATGAATTAGTGTTGTGAAAATGGTTAAGTATAGTAACTTGAATTATAAATTAGTGTTGTGAAAATGGTTAAGTATAGTAATTCGAATTATGAAATAGTGTTGTGAAAATGGTTAAGTATAGTAACTTGAATTATGAATTAGTGTTGTGAAAAAGGTTAAGTATAGTAACTTAAATTATAAATTAGTATTGTGAAAATGGTTAAGTGTAGTAACTTGAATTATGAATTAGTGTTGTGAAAATAATTAAGTGTAGTAACTTTAATTATGAATTTGTGTTGTTAAAATAGTTAAGTATAATAGCTTAAATTATGAATTAGTGTTGTGAAAATGGTTAAGTATAGTAATTTGAATTATGAATTAGTGTTGTGGAAATTGTTAAGTATAGTAACTTAAATTATGAATTAGTGTTGTGAAAATAGTTAAGTATAGTAACTTGAATTATGAATTACTGTTGTGAAAATGGTTAAGTGCAGTAACATGAATTATGAAATAGTATTGTGTAAATGGTTAAGTACAGTAATTTGAATTATGAATTAGTGTTGTGAAAATGGTCAAGTGTAGTAACTTTAATTATAATTAGTGTTGTTAAAACAGTTAAGTATAGTAGCTTGAATTATGAATTAGTGTTGTGAAAATGGTTAAGTGTAGTAACTTAAATTATGAAATAGTGTTGTGAAAATGGTTAAATCTAGTAACTTGAATTACGAAATAGTGTTGTGAAAATGGTTAAGTGTAGTAACTTGAATTATGAATTAGTGTTGTGAAAATGGTTAAGTGTAGTAACTTGAATTATGAATTAGTGTTGTGAAAATAATTAAGTGTAGTAACTTTAATTATGAATTTGTGTTGTTAAAATAGTTAAGTATAATAGATTAAATTATGAATTAGTGTTGTGAAAATGGTTAAGTATAGTAATTTGAATTATGAATTAGTGTTGTGGAAATTGTTAAGTATAGTAACTTGAATTATGAATTAGTGTTGTGAAAATAGTTAAGTATAGTAACTTGAATTATGAATTAGCGTTGTGAAAAATGGTTAAGTGTAGTAACTTGAATTATGAATTAGTGTTGTAAAAATGGTTAAGTGTAGTAACTTTAATTATGAATTAGTGTTGTGAAAATGGTCTAGTATAGTAACTTTAATTATGAATTAGTGTTGTTAAAATAGTTAAGTATAGTAGCTTGAATTATGAATTAGTGTTGTGAAAATGGTTAAGTGTAGTAACTTGAATTATGAATTAGTGTTGTGAAAATGGTTAAGTATAGTAGCTTGAATTATGAATTAGTGTTGTGAAAATGGTTAAGTGTAGTAACTTGAATTATGAATTAGTGTCTTGAAAATTGTTAAGTATAGTAACCTGAATTATGAATTAGTGTTGTGAAAATGGTTAAGTATAGCAACTTGAATTATGAAATAGTGTTGTGTAAATGGTTAATTATAGTAACTTGAATTATGAATTAGTGTTGTGAAAATAGTCAAGTGTAGTAACTTTAATTATGAATTAGTGTTGTTAAAATAGTTAAGTATAGTAGCTTGAATTATGAATTAGTGTTGTGAAAATGGTTAAGTGTAGTAACTTGAATTATGAATTAGTGTTGTGAAAATAGATTAAGTATAGTAACTTAAATTATGAAATAGTGTTGTGAAAGTGGTTAAGTGTAGTAACTTGAATTATGAATTAGTGTTCTGAAAATTGTTAAGTATAGTAACTTGAATTATGAATTAGTGTTGTGAAAATGGTTAAGTGTAGTAAGTTGAATTATGAATTAGTGTTGTGCAAATGGTTAAGTGTAATAACTTGAATTATGAATTAGTGTTGTGAAAATGGTTAAATCTAGTAACTTGAATTACGAAATAGTGTTGTGAAAATGGTTAAGTGTAGTAACTTGAATTATGAATTAGTGTTGTGAAAATGGTTAAGTGTTGTAACTTTAATTAAGAATTAGCGTTGTGAAAATGGTTAAGTATAGTAACTTGAATTATGAATTAGTGTTGTGAAAATGGTTAAATCTAGTAACTTGAATTACGAAATAGTGTTGTGAAAATGGTTAAGTGTAGTAACTTGAATTATGAATTAGTGTTGTGAAAATGGTTAAGTGTAGTAACTTGAATTATGAATTAGTGTTGTGAAAATGGTTAAATATAGTAACTTGAATTATGAATTAGTGTTGTGAAAATGGTTAAGTGTAGTAACTTTAATTATGAATTAGTGTTGTGATAATGGTTAAGTCTAGTAACTTGAATTATGAATTAGTGTTGTGAAAATGGCTAAGTGTAGTAACTTTAATTAGGAAATAGTGTTGTGATAATGGTTAAGTCTAGTAACTTAAATTATGAATTAGTGTTGTGAAAATGTTTTAAGTATAGTAACTTGAATTATGAAATAGTGTTGTGAAAGTGGTTAAGTGTAGTAACTTGAATTATGAATTAGTGTTGTGTAAACGGTTAAGTATAGTAACTTGAATTATGAATTAGTGTTGTGAAAATGGTTAAGTGTAGTAACTTGAATTATGAATTAGTGTTGTGAAAATGGTTAAGTGTAATAACTTGAATTATGAATTAGTGTTGTGAAAATGTTTTAAGTATAGTAACTTGAATTATGAAATAGTGTTGTGAAAGTGGTTAAGTGTAGTAACTTGAATTATGAATTAGTGTTGTGAAAATTGTTAAGTATAGTAACTTGAATTATGAATTAGTGTTGTGAAAATGGTTAAGTACAGTAATTTGAATTATGAATTAGTGTTGTGAAAATGGTTAAGTGTAGTAAGTTGAATTATGAATTAGTGTTGTGCAAATGGTTAAGTTTAATAACTTGAATAATGAATTAGTGTTGTGAAAATGGTTTAAGTATAGTAACTTGAATTATGAAATAGTGTTGTGAAAGTGGTTAAGTGTAGTAACTTGAATTATGAATTAGTGTCTTGAAAATTGTTAAGTATAGTAACCTGAATTATGAATTAGTGTTGTGAAAATGGTTAAGTATATAGTAACTTGAATTATGAATTAGTGTTGTGAAAATGGTTAAGTATAGTAACTTAAATTATGAATTAGTGTTGTGAAAAAGGTTAAGTATAGTAACTTGAATTATGAATTAGCGTTGTGAAAATGGTTAAGTATAGTAACTTGAATTATGAATTAGTGTTGTGAAAAAGATTAAGTATAGTAACTTTAATTATGAATTTGTGTTGTTAAAATAGTTATGTATAGTAGCTTGAATTATGAATTTGTGTTGTGAAAATGGTTAAGTATAGTAACTTGAATTATGAATTAGTGTTGTGAAAAATGGTTAAGTCTATTTAGTTGAAATGTGAATTATTGAATTGAAAATAGTTAAGTGTATTTAGTTAAAATGTGAATTATTGACTTGAAAAAATTTAAGTGTATTTAGTTGAAATGTGAATTAGTGACTTGAAAATGGCTAATTGTAGTAACTTGAATTATGAATTAGTGTTGTGAAAATGGTTAAGTGTAGTAACTTGAATTACGAAATAGTGTTGTGAAAATGGTTAAGTGTAGTAACTTGAATTATGAATTAGTGTTGTGAAAATAGTTAAGTATAGTAACTTGAATTATGAATTAGTGTTGTGAAAATGGTTAAGTATAGTAACTTGAATTATGAATTAGTGTTGTGAAAATGGTTAAGTGTAGTAACTTGAATTATGAAATAGTGTTGTGAAAATGGTTAAATCTAGTAACTTGAATTACGAAATAGTGTTGTGAAAATGGTTAAGTGTAGTAACTTGAATTATGAATTAGTGTTGTGAAAATGGTTAAGTGTAGTAACTTGAATTATGAATTAGTGTTGTGAAAATGGTTAAGTGTTGTAACTTTAATTAAGAATTAGCGTTGTGAAAATGGTTAAGTATAGTAACTTGAATTATGAATTAGTGTTGTGAAAATGGTTAAATCTAGTAACTTGAATTACGAAATAGTGTTGTGAAAATGGTTAAGTGTAGTAACTTGAATTATGAATTAGTGTTGTGAAAATGGTTAAGTGTAGTAACTTTAATTATGAATTAGTGTTGTGAAAATGGTTAAGTGTAGTAACTTTAATTATGAATTTGTGTTGTGAAAATGGTTAAGTATGGTAACTTGAATTATGAATTAGTGTTGTGAAAATGGTTAAGTGTAATAACTTGAATTATGAAATAGTGTTGTGAAAATGGTTAAATCTAGTAACTTGAATTACGAATTAATGTTGTGAAAATGGTCAAGTGTAGTAACTTTAATTATGAATTAGTGTTTTTAAAATAGTTATGTGTAGTAACTTGAATTATGAATTAGTGTTGTGAAAATGGTTAAGTATAGTAACTTGAATTATAAATTAGTGTTGTGAAAATGGTTAAGTATAGTAATTCGAATTATGAAATAGTGTTGTGAAAATGGTTAAGTATAGTAACTTGAATTATGAATTAGTGTTGTGAAAAAGGTTAAGTATAGTAACTTAAATTATAAATTAGTATTGTGAAAATGGTTAAGTGTAGTAACTTGAATTATGAATTAGTGTTGTGAAAATAATTAAGTGTAGTAACTTTAATTATGAATTTGTGTTGTTAAAATAGTTAAGTATAATAGCTTAAATTATGAATTAGTGTTGTGAAAATGGTTAAGTATAGTAATTTGAATTATGAATTAGTGTTGTGGAAACTGTTAAGTATAGTAACTTAAATTATGAATTAGTGTTGTGAAAATAGTTAAGTATAGTAACTTGAATTATGAATTACTGTTGTGAAAATGGTTAAGTGCAGTAACATGAATTATGAAATAGTATTGTGTAAATGGTTAAGTACAGTAATTTGAATTATGAATTAGTGTTGTGAAAATGGTCAAGTGTAGTAACTTTAATTATGAATTAGTGTTGTTAAAACAGTTAAGTATAGTAGCTTGAATTATGAATTAGTGTTGTGAAAATGGTTAAGTGTAGTAACTTAAATTATGAAATAGTGTTGTGAAAATGGTTAAATCTAGTAACTTGAATTACGAAATAGTGTTGTGAAAATGGTTAAGTGTAGTAACTTGAATTATGAATTAGTGTTGTGAAAATGGTTAAGTGTAGTAACTTGAATTATGAATTAGTGTTGTGAAAATAATTAAGTGTAGTAACTTTAATTATGAATTTGTGTTGTTAAAATAGTTAAGTATAATAGATTAAATTATGAATTAGTGTTGTGAAAATGGTTAAGTATAGTAATTTGAATTATGAATTAGTGTTGTGGAAATTGTTAAGTATAGTAACTTGAATTATGAATTAGTGTTGTGAAAATAGTTAAGTATAGTAACTTGAATTATGAATTAGCGTTGTGAAAAATGGTTAAGTGTAGTAACTTGAATTATGAATTAGTGTTGTAAAAATGGTTAAGTGTAGTAACTTTAATTATGAATTAGTGTTGTGAAAATGGTCAAGTATAGTAACTTTAATTATGAATTAGTGTTGTTAAAATAGTTAAGTATAGTAGCTTGAATTATGAATTAGTGTTGTGAAAATGGTTAAGTGTAGTAACTTGAATTATGAATTAGTGTTGTGAAAATGGTTAAGTATAGTAGCTTGAATTATGAATTAGTGTTGTGAAAATGGTTAAGTGTAGTAACTTGAATTATGAATTAGTGTCTTGAAAATTGTTAAGTATAGTAACCTGAATTATGAATTAGTGTTGTGAAAATGGTTAAGTATAGCAACTTGAATTATGAAATAGTGTTGTGTAAATGGTTAATTATAGTAACTTGAATTATGAATTAGTGTTGTGAAAATAGTCAAGTGTAGTAACTTTAATTATGAATTAGTGTTGTTAAAATAGTTAAGTATAGTAGCTTGAATTATGAATTAGTGTTGTGAAAATGGTTAAGTGTAGTAACTTGAATTATGAATTAGTGTTGTGAAAATAGATTAAGTATAGTAACTTAAATTATGAAATAGTGTTGTGAAAGTGGTTAAGTGTAGTAACTTGAATTATGAATTAGTGTTCTGAAAATTGTTAAGTATAGTAACTTGAATTATGAATTAGTGTTGTGAAAATGGTTAAGTGTAGTAAGTTGAATTATGAATTAGTGTTGTGCAAATGGTTAAGTGTAATAACTTGAATTATGAATTAGTGTTGTGAAAATGGTTAAATCTAGTAACTTGAATTACGAAATAGTGTTGTGAAAATGGTTAAGTGTAGTAACTTGAATTATGAATTAGTGTTGTGAAAATGGTTAAGTGTTGTAACTTTAATTAAGAATTAGCGTTATGAAAATGGTTAAGTATAGTAACTTGAATTATGAATTAGTGTTGTGAAAATGGTTAAATCTAGTAACTTGAATTACGAAATAGTGTTGTGAAAATGGTTAAGTGTAGTAACTTGAATTATGAATTAGTGTTGTGAAAATGGTTAAGTGTAGTAACTTGAATTATGAATTAGTGTTGTGAAAATGGTTAAATATAGTAACTTGAATTATGAATTAGTGTTGTGAAAATGGTTAAGTGTAGTAACTTTAATTATGAATTAGTGTTGTGATAATGGTTAAGTCTAGTAACTTGAATTATGAATTAGTGTTGTGAAAATGGCTAAGTGTAGTAACTTTAATTAGGAAATAGTGTTGTGATAATGGTTAAGTCTAGTAACTTAAATTATGAATTAGTGTTGTGAAAATGTTTTAAGTATAGTAACTTGAATTATGAAATAGTGTTGTGAAAGTGGTTAAGTGTAGTAACTTGAATTATGAATTAGTGTTGTGTAAACGGTTAAGTATAGTAACTTGAATTATGAATTAGTGTTGTGAAAATGGTTAAGTGTAGTAACTTGAATTATGAATTAGTGTTGTGAAAATGGTTAAGTGTAATAACTTGAATTATGAATTAGTGTTGTGAAAATGTTTTAAGTATAGTAACTTGAATTATGAAATAGTGTTGTGAAAGTGGTTAAGTGTAGTAACTTGAATTATGAATTAGTGTTGTGAAAATTGTTAAGTATAGTAACTTGAATTATGAATTAGTGTTGTGAAAATGGTTAAGTACAGTAATTTGAATTATGAATTAGTGTTGTGAAAATGGTTAAGTGTAGTAAGTTGAATTATGAATTAGTGTTGTGCAAATGGTTAAGTTTAATAACTTGAATAATGAATTAGTGTTGTGAAAATGGTTTAAGTATAGTAACTTGAATTATGAAATAGTGTTGTGAAAGTGGTTAAGTGTAGTAACTTGAATTATGAATTAGTGTCTTGAAAATTGTTAAGTATAGTAACCTGAATTATGAATTAGTGTTGTGAAAATGGTTAAGTATATAGTAACTTGAATTATGAATTAGTGTTGTGAAAATGGTTAAGTATAGTAACTTAAATTATGAATTAGTGTTGTGAAAAAGGTTAAGTATAGTAACTTGAATTATGAATTAGCGTTGTGAAAATGGTTAAGTATAGTAACTTGAATTATGAATTAGTGTTGTGAAAAAGATTAAGTATAGTAACTTTAATTATGAATTTGTGTTGTTAAAATAGTTATGTATAGTAGCTTGAATTATGAATTTGTGTTGTGAAAATGGTTAAGTATAGTAACTTGAATTATGAATTAGTGTTGTGAAAAATGGTTAAGTCTATTTAGTTGAAATGTGAATTATTGAATTGAAAATAGTTAAGTGTATTTAGTTAAAATGTGAATTATTGACTTGAAAAAATTTAAGTGTATTTAGTTGAAATATGAATTAGTGACTTGAAAATGGCTAATTGTAGTAACTTGAATTATGAATTAGTGTTGTGAAAATGGTTAAGTGTAGTAACTTGAATTACGAAATAGTGTTGTGAAAATGGTTAAGTGTAGTAACTTGAATTATGAATTAGTGTTGTGAAAATAGTTAAGTATAGTAACTTGAATTATGAATTAGTGTTGTGAAAATGGTTAAGTATAGTAACTTGAATTATGAATTAGTGTTGTGAAAATGGTTAAGTGTAGTAACTTGAATTATGAAATAGTGTTGTGAAAATGGTTAAATCTAGTAACTTGAATTACGAAATAGTGTTGTGAAAATGGTTAAGTGTAGTAACTTGAATTATGAATTAGTGTTGTGAAAATGGTTAAGTGTAGTAACTTGAATTATGAATTAGTGTTGTGAAAATGGTTAAGTGTTGTAACTTTAATTAAGAATTAGCGTTGTGAAAATGGTTAAGTATAGTAACTTGAATTATGAATTAGTGTTGTGAAAATGGTTAAATCTAGTAACTTGAATTACGAAATAGTGTTGTGAAAATGGTTAAGTGTAGTAACTTGAATTATGAATTAGTGTTGTGAAAATGGTTAAGTGTAGTAACTTGAATTATGAATTAGTGTTGTGAAAATGGTTAAGTGTAGTAACTTTAATTATGAATTTGTGTTGTGAAAATGGTTAAGTATGGTAACTTGAATTATGAATTAGTGTTGTGAAAATGGTTAAGTGTAATAACTTGAATTATGAAATAGTGTTGTGAAAATGGTTAAATCTAGTAACTTGAATTACGAATTAATGTTGTGAAAATGGTCAAGTGTAGTAACTTTAATTATGAATTAGTGTTTTTAAAATAGTTATGTGTAGTAACTTGAATTATGAATTAGTGTTGTGAAAATGGTTAAGTATAGTAACTTGAATTATAAATTAGTGTTGTGAAAATGGTTAAGTATAGTAATTCGAATTATGAAATAGTGTTGTGAAAATGGTTAAGTATAGTAACTTGAATTATGAATTAGTGTTGTGAAAAAGGTTTAGTATAGTAACTTAAATTATAAATTAGTATTGTGAAAATGGTTAAGTGTAGTAACTTGAATTATGAATTAGTGTTGTGAAAATAATTAAGTGTAGTAACTTTAATTATGAATTTGTGTTGTTAAAATAGTTAAGTATAATAGCTTAAATTATGAATTAGTGTTGTGAAAATGGTTAAGTATAGTAATTTGAATTATGAATTAGTGTTGTGGAAATTGTTAAGTATAGTAACTTAAATTATGAATTAGTGTTGTGAAAATAGTTAAGTATAGTAACTTGAATTATGAATTACTGTTGTGAAAATGGTTAAGTGCAGTAACATGAATTATGAAATAGTATTGTGTAAATGGTTAAGTACAGTAATTTGAATTATGAATTAGTGTTGTGAAAATGGTCAAGTGTAGTAACTTTAATTATGAATTAGTGTTGTTAAAACAGTTAAGTATAGTAGCTTGAATTATGAATTAGTGTTGTGAAAATGGTTAAGTGTAGTAACTTAAATTATGAAATAGTGTTGTGAAAATGGTTAAATCTAGTAACTTGAATTACGAAATAGTGTTGTGAAAATGGTTAAGTGTAGTAACTTGAATTATGAATTAGTGTTGTGAAAATGGTTAAGTGTAGTAACTTGAATTATGAATTAGTGTTGTGAAAATAATTAAGTGTAGTAACTTTAATTATGAATTTGTGTTGTTAAAATAGTTAAGTATAATAGATTAAATTATGAATTAGTGTTGTGAAAATGGTTAAGTATAGTAATTTGAATTATGAATTAGTGTTGTGAAAATTGTTAAGTATAGTAACTTGAATTATGAATTAGTGTTGTGAAAATAATTAAGTATAGTAACTTGAATTATGAATTAGCGTTGTGAAAAATGGTTAATTGTAGTAACTTGAATTATGAATTAGTGTTGTAAAAATGGTTAAGTGTAGTAACTTTAATTATGAATTAGTGTTGTGAAAATGGTTAAGTGTAGTAACTTGAATTATGAATTAGTGTTGTGAAAATGGTTAAGTGTTGTAACTTTAATTAAGAATTAGCGTTGTGAAAATGGTTAAGTATAGTAACTTGAATTATGAATTAGTGTTGTGAAAATGGTTAAATCTAGTAACTTGAATTACGAAATAGTGTTGTGAAAATGGTTAAGTGTAGTAACTTGAATTATGAATTAGTGTTGTGAAAATGGTTAAGTGTAGTAACTTGAATTATGAATTAGTGTTGTGAAAATGGTTAAATATAGTAACTTGAATTATGAATTAGTGTTGTGAAAATGGTTAAGTGTAGTAACTTTAATTATGAATTAGTGTTGTGATAATGGTTAAGTCTAGTAACTTGAATTATGAATTAGTGTTGTGAAAATGGCTAAGTGTAGTAACTTTAATTAGGAAATAGTGTTGTGATAATGGTTAAGTCTAGTAACTTAAATTATGAATTAGTGTTGTGAAAATGATTAAATATAGTAACTGGAATTATGAATTAGTGTTGTGAAAATTGTTAAGTATAGTAACTTGAATTAAGAATTAGTGTTGTGAAAATGGTTAAGTATAGCAACTTGAATTATTAAATAGTGTTGTGTAAATGGTTAAGTATAGTAACTTGAATTATAAATTAGTGTTGTGAAAATGGTCAAGTGTAGTTACTTTAATTATGAATTAGTGTTGTTAAAATAGTTAAATATAGTAGCTTGAATTATGAATTAGTGTTGTGATAATGGTTAAGTATAGTAACTTGAATTATGAATTAGTGTTGTGAAAATGGTTAAATATAGTAACTTGAATTATGAATTAGTGTTGTGGAAATTGTTTAAGTATAGTAACTTGAATTATGAATTAGTGTTGTGAAAATGGTTAAGTATAGCAACTTGAACTATGAATTAGTGTTGTTAAAATAGTTAAGTATAGTAGTTTGAATTATGAATTAGTGTTGTGAAAATGGTTAAGTGTAGTAACTTTAATTAGGAAATAGTGTTGTTATAATGGTTAAGTCTAGTAACTTGAATTATGAATTAGTGTTGTGAAAATGGTTTAGTAACTTGAATTATGAATTAGTGTTGTGAAAATGGTTAAGTGTAGTAAATTGAATTATGAATTAGTGTTGTGATACTGGTTAAGTATAGTAACTTGAATTATGAATTAGTGTTGTGAAAATGGTTAAATATAGTAACAGGAATTATGAATTAGTGTTGTGAAAGTGGTTTAGTAACTTGAATTATGAATTAGTGTATTGAAAATGGTTAAGTGTAGTAAATTGAATTATGAATTAGTGTTGTTAAAATAGTTAAGTATAGTAGCTTGAATTATGAATTAGTGTTGTGAAAATGGTTAAGTATAGTAACTTGAATTATGAATTAGTGTTGTGAAAAATGGTTAAGTCTATTTAGTTGAAATGTGAATTATTGAATTGAAAATAGTTAAGTGTATTTAGTTAAAATGTGAATTATTGACTTGAAAAAATTTAAGTGTATTTAGTTGAAATGTGAATTAGTGACTTGAAAATGGCTAATTGTAGTAACTTGAATTATGAAAGAGTGTTGTGAAAATGGTTTAGTAACTTGAATTATGAATTAGTGTTGTGAAATGGTCAAGTGTAGTAACTTTAATTATGAATTAGTGTTGTTAAAATAGTTAAGTATAGTAGCTTGAATTATGAATTAGTGTTGTAAAAATAGTTAAGTATAGCAACTTGAATTATGAAATAGTGTTGTGTAAATGGTTAAGTATAGTAATTTGAATTATGAATTAGTGTTGTGAAAATGGTCAAGTGTAGTAACTTGAATTATGAAATAGAGTTGTGAAAATGGTTAAGTATAGTAACTTGAATTATAAATTAGTATTGTGAAAATGGTTAAGTGTGGTAACTTGAATTATGAATTAGTGTTGTGAAAATAATTAAGTGTAGTAACGTTAATTATGAATTTGTGTTGTTAAAATAGTTAAGTATAATAGCTTAAATTATGAATTAGTGTTGTGAAAATGGTTAAGTATGGTAACTTGAATTATGAATTAGTGTTGTGGAAATTGTTAAGTATAGTAACTTAAATTATGAATTAGTGTTGTGAAAATAGTTAAGTATAGTAACTTGAATTATGAATTAGTGTTGTGAAAATGGTTAAGTGCAGTAACATGAATTATGAATTAGTGTTGTAAAAATGACTAAGTCTAGTAACTTTAATTATGAATTTGTGTTGTGAAAATGGTTAAGTATGGTAACTTGAATTATGAATTAGTGTTGTGAAAATGGTTAAGTGTAGTAACTTGAATTATGAAATAGTGTTTTGAAAATGGTTAAATCTAGTAACTTGAATTACGAAATAGTGTTGTGAAAATGGTTAAATCTAGTAACTTGAATTACGAAATAGTGTTGTGAAAATGGTTAAGTGTAGTAACTTGAATTATGAATTAGTGTTGTGAAAATGGTTAAGTATAGTAACTTGAATTATGAATTAGTGTTGTCAAAATGGTTAAGTGTAGTAACTTGAATTACGAAATAGTGTTGTGAAAATGGTTAAGTGTAGTAACTTGAATTATGAATTAGTGTTGTGAAAATAGTTAAGTATAGTAACTTGAATTATGAATTAGTGTTGTGAAAATGGTTAAGTATAGTAACTTGAATTATGAATTAGTGTTGTGAAAATGGTTAAGTGTAGTAACTTGAATTATGAAATAGTGTTGTGAAAATGGTTAAATCTAGTTACTTGAATTACGAAATAGTGTTGTGAAAATGGTTAAGTGTAGTAACTTGAATTATGAATTAGTGTTGTGAAAATGGTTAAGTGTAGTAACTTGAATTATGAATTAGTGTTGTGAAAATGGTTAAGTATAGTAATTCGAATTATGAAATAGTGTTGTGAAAATGGTTAAGTATAGTAACTTGAATTATGAATTAGTGTTGTGAAAAAGGTTAAGTATAGTAACTTGAATTATGAATTAGCGTTGTGAAAATGGTTAAGTATAGTAACTTGAATTATGAATTAGTGTTGTGAAAATGATTAAGTATAGTAACTTTAATTATGAATTTGTGTTGTTAAAATAGTTATGTATAGTAGCTTGAATTATGAATTTGTGTTGTGAAAATGGTTAAGTATAGTAACTTGAATTATGAATTAGTGTTGTGAAAATGGTTAAGTATAGTAACTTGAATTATGAATTAGCGTTGTGAAAATGGTTAAGTGTAGTAACTTGAATTATGAATTAGTGTTGTGAAAATGATTAAGTATAGTAACTTTAATTATGAATTTGTGTTGTTAAAATAGTTATGTATAGTAACTTGAATTATGAATTAGTGTTGTGAAAATGGTTAAGTGCAGTAACATGAATTATGAATTAGTGTTGTAAAAATGACTAAGTCTAGTAACTTGAATTATGAATTAGTGTTGTGAAAATGGTTAAGTGTAGTAACTTTAATTAGGAAATAGTGTTGTGATAATGGTTAAGTCTAGTAACTTAAATTATGAATTAGTGTTGTGAAAATGGTTTAGTAACTTGAATTATGAATTAGTGTTGTGAAAATGGTTAAGTGTAGTAAATTGAATTATGAATTAGTGTTGTGATAATGGTTAAGTATAGTAACTTGAATTATAAATTAGTGTTGTGAAAATGGTTAAATATAGTAACAGGAATTATGAATTAGTGTTGTGAAAGTGGTTTAGTAACTTGAATTATGAATTAGTGTATTGAAAATGGTTAAGTGTAGTAAATTGAATTATGAATTAGTGTTGTTAAAATAGTTAAGTATAGTAGCTTGAATTATGAATTAGTGTTGTGAAAATGGTTAAGTATAGTAACTTGAATTATGAATTAGTGTTGTGAAAATGGTTAAGTATAGTAACTTGAATTATGAATTAGTGTTGTGAAAATGGTTAAATTTAGTAACTTCAATTACGAAATAGTGTTGTGAAAATGGTTAAGTGTAGTAACTTGAATTATGAATTAGTGTTGTGAAAATGGTTAAGTGTAGTAACTTGAATTATGAATTAGTGTTGTGAAAATGGTTAAGTATAGTAATTCGAATTATGAAATAGTGTTGTGAAAATGGTTAAGTATAGTAACTTGAATTATGAATTAGTGTTGTGAAAAAGGTTAAGTATAGTAACTTGAATTATGAATTAGTGTTGTGAAATTGTTAAGTGTAGTAAATTGAATTATGAATTAGTGTTGTGAAAATGGTTAAGTATAGTAACTTGAATTATGAATTAGTGTTGTGTAAACGGTTAAGTATAGTAACTTGAATTATGAATTAGTGTTGTGAAAATGGTTAAGTGTAGTAACTTGAATTATGAATTAGTGTTGTGAAAATGGTTAAGTGTAATAACTTGAATTATGAATTAGTGTTGTGAAAATGTTTTAAGTATAGTAACTTGAATTATGAAATAGTGTTGTGAAAGTGGTTAAGTGTAGTAACTTGAATTATGAATTAGTGTTGTGAAAATTGTTAAGTATAGTAACTTGAATTATGAATTAGTGTTGTGAAAATGGTTAAGTACAGTAATTTGAATTATGAATTAGTGTTGTGAAAATGGTTAAGTGTAGTAAGTTGAATTATGAATTAGTGTTGTGCAAATGGTTAAGTTTAATAACTTGAATAATGAATTAGTGTTGTGAAAATGGTTTAAGTATAGTAACTTGAATTATGAAATAGTGTTGTGAAAGTGGTTAAGTGTAGTAACTTGAATTATGAATTAGTGTCTTGAAAATTGTTAAGTATAGTAACCTGAATTATGAATTAGTGTTGTGAAAATGGTTAAGTATATAGTAACTTAAATTATGAATTAGTGTTGTGAAAATGGTTAAGTATAGTAACTTAAATTATGAATTAGTGTTGTGAAAAAGGTTAAGTATAGTAACTTGAATTATGAATTAGCGTTGTGAAAATGGTTAAGTATAGTAACTTGAATTATGAATTAGTGTTGTGAAAAAGATTAAGTATAGTAACTTTAATTATGAATTTGTGTTGTTAAAATAGTTATGTATAGTAGCTTGAATTATGAATTTGTGTTGTGAAAATGGTTAAGTATAGTAACTTGAATTATGAATTAGTGTTGTGAAAATGGTTAAGTATAGTAACTTGAATTATGAATTAGCGTTGTGAAAATGGTTAAGTGTAGTAACTTGAATTATGAATTAGTGTTGTGAAAATGGTTAAGTATAGTAGCTTGAATTATGAATTAGTGTTGTGAAAATGGTTAAGTGTAGTAACTTGAATTATGAATTAGTGTCTTGAAAATTGTTAAGTATAGTAACCTGAATTATGAATTAGTGTTGTGAAAATGGTTAAGTATAGCAACTTGAATTATGAAATAGTGTTGTGTAAATGGTTAATTATAGTAACTTGAATTATGAATTAGTGTTGTGAAAATAGTCAAGTGTAGTAACTTTAATTATGAATTAGTGTTGTTAAAATAGTTAAGTATAGTAGCTTGAATTATGAATTAGTGTTGTGAAAATGGTTAAGTGTAGTAACTTGAATTATGAATTAGTGTTGTGAAAATAGATTAAGTATAGTAACTTAAATTATGAAATAGTGTTGTGAAAGTGGTTAAGTGTAGTAACTTGAATTATGAATTAGTGTTCTGAAAATTGTTAAGTATAGTAACTTGAATTACGAAATAGTGTTGTGAAAATGGTTAAGTGTAGTAACTTGAATTATGAATTAGTGTTGTGAAAATAGTTAAGTATAGTAACTTGAATTATGAATTAGTGTTGTGAAAATGGTTAAGTATAGTAACTTGAATTATGAATTAGTGTTGTGAAAATGGTTAAGTGTAGTAACTTGAATTATGAAATAGTGTTGTGAAAATGGTTAAATCTAGTTACTTGAATTACGAAATAGTGTTGTGAAAATGGTTAAGTGTAGTAACTTGAATTATGAATTAGTGTTGTGAAAATGGTTAAGTGTAGTAACTTGAATTATGAATTAGTGTTGTGAAAATGGTTAAGTATAGTAATTCGAATTATGAAATAGTGTTGTGAAAATGGTTAAGTATAGTAACTTGAATTATGAATTAGTGTTGTGAAAAAGGTTAAGTATAGTAACTTGAATTATGAATTAGCGTTGTGAAAATGGTTAAGTATAGTAACTTGAATTATGAATTAGTGTTGTGAAAATGATTAAGTATAGTAACTTTAATTATGAATTTGTGTTGTTAAAATAGTTATGTATAGTAGCTTGAATTATGAATTTGTGTTGTGAAAATGGTTAAGTATAGTAACTTGAATTATGAATTAGTGTTGTGAAAATGGTTAAGTATAGTAACTTGAATTATGAATTAGCGTTGTGAAAATGGTTAAGTGTAGTAACTTGAATTATGAATTAGTGTTGTGAAAATGATTAAGTATAGTAACTTTAATTATGAATTTGTGTTGTTAAAATAGTTATGTATAGTAACTTGAATTATGAATTAGTGTTGTGAAAATGGTTAAGTATAGTAATTCGAATTATTAAATAGTGTTGTGAAAATGGTTAAGTATAGTAACTTGAATTATGAATTAGTGTTGTGAAAAAGGTTAAGTATAGTAACTTGAATTATGAATTAGTGTTGTGAAATTGTTAAGTGTAGTAAATTGAATTATGAATTAGTGTTGTGAAAATGGTTAAGTATAGTAACTTGAATTATGAATTAGTGTTGTGTAAACGGTTAAGTATAGTAACTTGAATTATGAATTAGTGTTGTGAAAATGGTTAAGTGTAGTAACTTGAATTATGAATTAGTGTTGTGAAAATGGTTAAGTGTAATAACTTGAATTATGAATTAGTGTTGTGAAAATGTTTTAAGTATAGTAACTTGAATTATGAAATAGTGTTGTGAAAGTGGTTAAGTGTAGTAACTTGAATTATGAATTAGTGTTGTGAAAATTGTTAAGTATAGTAACTTGAATTATGAATTAGTGTTGTGAAAATGGTTAAGTACAGTAATTTGAATTATGAATTAGTGTTGTGAAAATGGTTAAGTGTAGTAAGTTGAATTATGAATTAGTGTTGTGCAAATGGTTAAGTTTAATAACTTGAATAATGAATTAGTGTTGTGAAAATGGTTTAAGTATAGTAACTTGAATTATGAAATAGTGTTGTGAAAGTGGTTAAGTGTAGTAACTTGAATTATGAATTAGTGTCTTGAAAATTGTTAAGTATAGTAACCTGAATTATGAATTAGTGTTGTGAAAATGGTTAAGTATATAGTAACTTAAATTATGAATTAGTGTTGTGAAAATGGTTAAGTATAGTAACTTAAATTATGAATTAGTGTTGTGAAAAAGGTTAAGTATAGTAACTTGAATTATGAATTAGCGTTGTGAAAATGGTTAAGTATAGTAACTTGAATTATGAATTAGTGTTGTGAAAAAGATTAAGTATAGTAACTTTAATTATGAATTTGTGTTGTTAAAATAGTTATGTATAGTAGCTTGAATTATGAATTTGTGTTGTGAAAATGGTTAAGTATAGTAACTTGAATTATGAATTAGTGTTGTGAAAATGGTTAAGTATAGTAACTTGAATTATGAATTAGCGTTGTGAAAATGGTTAAGTGTAGTAACTTGAATTATGAATTAGTGTTGTGAAAATGGTTAAGTATAGTAGCTTGAATTATGAATTAGTGTTGTGAAAATGGTTAAGTGTAGTAACTTGAATTATGAATTAGTGTCTTGAAAATTGTTAAGTATAGTAACCTGAATTATGAATTAGTGTTGTGAAAATGGTTAAGTATAGCAACTTGAATTATGAAATAGTGTTGTGTAAATGGTTAATTATAGTAACTTGAATTATGAATTAGTGTTGTGAAAATAGTCAAGTGTAGTAACTTTAATTATGAATTAGTGTTGTTAAAATAGTTAAGTATAGTAGCTTGAATTATGAATTAGTGTTGTGAAAATGGTTAAGTGTAGTAACTTGAATTATGAATTAGTGTTGTGAAAATAGATTAAGTATAGTAACTTAAATTATGAAATAGTGTTGTGAAAGTGGTTAAGTGTAGTAACTTGAATTATGAATTAGTGTTCTGAAAATTGTTAAGTATAGTAACTTGAATTACGAAATAGTGTTGTGAAAATGGTTAAGTGTAGTAACTTGAATTATGAATTAGTGTTGTGAAAATAGTTAAGTATAGTAACTTGAATTATGAATTAGTGTTGTGAAAATGGTTAAGTGTAGTAACTTGAATTATGAATTAGTGTTGTGAAAATGGTTAAGTGTAGTAACTTGAATTATGAAATAGTGTTGTGAAAATGGTTAAATCTAGTTACTTGAATTACGAAATAGTGTTGTGAAAATGGTTAAGTGTAGTAACTTGAATTATGAATTAGTGTTGTGAAAATGGTTAAGTGTAGTAACTTGAATTATGAATTAGTGTTGTGAAAATGGTTAAGTATAGTAATTCGAATTATGAAATAGTGTTGTGAAAATGGTTAAGTATAGTAACTTGAATTATGAATTAGTGTTGTGAAAAAGGTTAAGTATAGTAACTTGAATTATGAATTAGCGTTGTGAAAATGGTTAAGTATAGTAACTTGAATTATGAATTAGTGTTGTGAAAATGATTAAGTATAGTAACTTTAATTATGAATTTGTGTTGTTAAAATAGTTATGTATAGTAGCTTGAATTATGAATTTGTGTTGTGAAAATGGTTAAGTATAGTAACTTGAATTATGAATTAGTGTTGTGAAAATGGTTAAGTATAGTAACTTGAATTATGAATTAGCGTTGTGAAAATGGTTAAGTGTAGTAACTTGAATTATGAATTAGTGTTGTGAAAATGATTAAGTATAGTAACTTTAATTATGAATTTGTGTTGTTAAAATAGTTATGTATAGTAACTTGAATTATGAATTAGTGTTGTGAAAATGGTTAAGTGCAGTAACATGAATTATGAATTAGTGTTGTAAAAATGACTAAGTCTAGTAACTTGAATTATGAATTAGTGTTGTGAAAATGGTTAAGTGTAGTAACTTTAATTAGGAAATAGTGTTGTGATAATGGTTAAGTCTAGTAACTTAAATTATGAATTAGTGTTGTGAAAATGGTTTAGTAACTTGAATTATGAATTAGTGTTGTGAAAATGGTTAAGTGTAGTAAATTGAATTATGAATTAGTGTTGTGATAATGGTTAAGTATAGTAACTTGAATTATGAATTAGTGTTGTGAAAATGGTTAAATATAGTAACAGGAATTATGAATTAGTGTTGTGAAAGTGGTTTAGTAACTTGAATTATGAATTAGTGTATTGAAAATGGTTAAGTGTAGTAAATTGAATTATGAATTAGTGTTGTTAAAATAGTTAAGTATAGTAGATTGAATTATGAATTAGTGTTGTGAAAATGGTTAAGTATAGTAACTTGAATTATGAATTAGTGTTGTGAAAATGGTTAAGTATAGTAACTTGAATTATGAATTAGTGTTGTGAAAATGGTTAAATTTAGTAACTTCAATTACGAAATAGTGTTGTGAAAATGGTTAAGTGTAGTAACTTGAATTATGAATTAGTGTTGTGAAAATGGTTAAGTGTAGTAACTTGAATTATGAATTAGTGTTGTGAAAATGGTTAAGTATAGTAATTCGAATTATGAAATAGTGTTGTGAAAATGGTTAAGTATAGTAACTTGAATTATGAATTAGTGTTGTGAAAAAGGTTAAGTATAGTAACTTGAATTATGAATTAGTGTTGTGAAATTGTTAAGTGTAGTAAATTGAATTATGAATTAGTGTTGTGAAAATGGTTAAGTATAGTAACTTGAATTATGAATTAGTGTTGTGTAAACGGTTAAGTATAGTAACTTGAATTATGAATTAGTGTTGTGAAAATGGTTAAGTGTAGTAACTTGAATTATGAATTAGTGTTGTGAAAATGGTTAAGTGTAATAACTTGAATTATGAATTAGTGTTGTGAAAATGTTTTAAGTATAGTAACTTGAATTATGAAATAGTGTTGTGAAAGTGGTTAAGTGTAGTAACTTGAATTATGAATTAGTGTTGTGAAAATTGTTAAGTATAGTAACTTAAATTATGAAATAGTGTTGTGAAAGTGGTTAAGTGTAGTAACTTGAATTATGAATTAGTGTTCTGAAAATTGTTAAGTATAGTAACTTGAATTATGAATTAGTGTTGTGAAAATGGTTAAGTGTAGTAAGTTGAATTATGAATTAGTGTTGTGCAAATGGTTAAGTGTAATAACTTGAATTATGAATTAGTGTTGTGAAAATGGTTAAATCTAGTAACTTGAATTACGAAATAGTGTTGTGAAAATGGTTAAGTGTAGTAACTTGAATTATGAATTAGTGTTGTGAAAATGGTTAAGTGTTGTAACTTTAATTAAGAATTAGCGTTGTGAAAATGGTTAAGTATAGTAACTTTAATTATGAATTAGTGTTGTGAAAATGGTTAAATCTAGTAACTTGAATTACGAAATAGTGTTGTGAAAATGGTTAAGTGTAGTAACTTGAATTATGAATTAGTGTTGTGAAAATGGTTAAGTACAGTAATTTGAATTATGAATTAGTGTTGTGAAAATGGTTAAGTGTAGTAAGTTGAATTATGAATTAGTGTTGTGCAAATGGTTAAGTTTAATAACTTGAATAATGAATTAGTGTTGTGAAAATGGTTTAAGTATAGTAACTTGAATTATGAAATAGTGTTGTGAAAGTGGTTAAGTGTAGTAACTTGAATTATGAATTAGTGTCTTGAAAATTGTTAAGTATAGTAACCTGAATTATGAATTAGTGTTGTGAAAATGGTTAAGTATATAGTAACTTGAATTATGAATTAGTGTTGTGAAAATGGTTAAGTATAGTAACTTAAATTATGAATTAGTGTTGTGAAAAAGGTTAAGTATAGTAACTTGAATTATGAATTAGCGTTGTGAAAATGGTTAAGTATAGTAACTTGAATTATGAATTAGTGTTGTGAAAAAGATTAAGTATAGTAACTTTAATTATGAATTTGTGTTGTTAAAATAGTTATGTATAGTAGCTTGAATTATGAATTTGTGTTGTGAAAATGGTTAAGTATAGTAACTTGAATTATGAATTAGTGTTGTGAAAATGGTTAAGTATAGTAACTTGAATTATGAATTAGCGTTGTGAAAATGGTTAAGTGTAGTAACTTGAATTATGAATTAGTGTTGTGAAAATGGTTAAGTATAGTAGCTTGAATTATGAATTAGTGTTGTGAAAATGGTTAAGTGTAGTAACTTGAATTATGAATTAGTGTCTTGAAAATTGTTAAGTATAGTAACCTGAATTATGAATTAGTGTTGTGAAAATGGTTAAGTATAGCAACTTGAATTATGAAATAGTGTTGTGTAAATGGTTAATTATAGTAACTTGAATTATGAATTAGTGTTGTGAAAATAGTTAAGTATAGTAACTTGAATTATGAATTAGTGTTGTGAAAATGGTTAAGTGCAGTAACATGAATTATGAATTAGTGTTGTAAAAATGACTAAGTCTAGTAACTTTAATTATGAATTTGTGTTGTGAAAATGGTTAAGTATGGTAACTTGAATTATGAATTAGTGTTGTGAAAATGGTTAAGTGTAGTAACTTGAATTATGAAATAGTGTTTTGAAAATGGTTAAATCTAGTAACTTGAATTACGAAATAGTGTTGTGAAAATGGTTAAATCTAGTAACTTGAATTACGAAATAGTGTTGTGAAAATGGTTAAGTGTAGTAACTTGAATTATGAATTAGTGTTGTGAAAATGGTTAAGTATAGTAACTTGAATTATGAATTAGTGTTGTGAAAATGGTTAAGTGTAGTAACTTGAATTACGAAATAGTGTTGTGAAAATGGTTAAGTGTAGTAACTTGAATTATGAATTAGTGTTGTGAAAATAGTTAAGTATAGTAACTTGAATTATGAATTAGTGTTGTGAAAATGGTTAAGTATAGTAACTTGAATTATCAATTAGTGTTGTGAAAATGGTTAAGTGTAGTAACTTGAATTATGAAATAGTGTTGTGAAAATGGTTAAATCTAGTTACTTGAATTACGAAATAGTGTTGTGAAAATGGTTAAGTGTAGTAACTTGAATTATGAATTAGTGTTGTGAAAATGGTTAAGTGTAGTAACTTGAATTATGAATTAGTGTTGTGAAAATGGTTAAGTATAGTAATTCGAATTATGAAATAGTGTTGTGAAAATGGTTAAGTATAGTAACTTGAATTATGAATTAGTGTTGTGAAAAAGGTTAAGTATAGTAACTTGAATTATGAATTAGCGTTGTGAAAATGGTTAAGTATAGTAACTTGAATTATGAATTAGTGTTGTGAAAATGATTAAGTATAGTAACTTTAATTATGAATTTGTGTTGTTAAAATAGTTATGTATAGTAGCTTGAATTATGAATTTGTGTTGTGAAAATGGTTAAGTATAGTAACTTGAATTATGAATTAGTGTTGTGAAAATGGTTAAGTATAGTAACTTGAATTATGAATTAGCGTTGTGAAAATGGTTAAGTGTAGTAACTTGAATTATGAATTAGTGTTGTGAAAATGATTAAGTATAGTAACTTTAATTATGAATTTGTGTTGTTAAAATAGTTATGTATAGTAACTTGAATTATGAATTAGTGTTGTGAAAATGGTTAAGTGCAGTAACATGAATTATGAATTAGTGTTGTAAAAATGACTAAGTCTAGTAACTTGAATTATGAATTAGTGTTGTGAAAATGGTTAAGTGTAGTAACTTTAATTAGGAAATAGTGTTGTGATAATGGTTAAGTCTAGTAACTTAAATTATGAATTAGTGTTGTGAAAATGGTTTAGTAACTTGAATTATGAATTAGTGTTGTGAAAATGGTTAAGTGTAGTAAATTGAATTATGAATTAGTGTTGTGATAATGGTTAAGTATAGTAACTTGAATTATGAATTAGTGTTGTGAAAATGGTTAAATATAGTAACAGGAATTATGAATTAGTGTTGTGAAAGTGGTTTAGTAACTTGAATTATGAATTAGTGTATTGAAAATGGTTAAGTGTAGTAAATTGAATTATGAATTAGTGTTGTTAAAATAGTTAAGTATAGTAGCTTGAATTATGAATTAGTGTTGTGAAAATGGTTAAGTATAGTAACTTGAATTATGAATTAGTGTTGTGAAAATGGTTAAGTATAGTAACTTGAATTATGAATTAGTGTTGTGAAAATGGTTAAATTTAGTAACTTCAATTACGAAATAGTGTTGTGAAAATGGTTAAGTGTAGTAACTTGAATTATGAATTAGTGTTGTGAAAATGGTTAAGTGTAGTAACTTGAATTATGAATTAGTGTTGTGAAAATGGTTAAGTATAGTAATTCGAATTATGAAATAGTGTTGTGAAAATGGTTAAGTATAGTAACTTGAATTATGAATTAGTGTTGTGAAAAAGGTTAAGTATAGTAACTTGAATTATGAATTAGTGTTGTGAAAATGATTAAGTATAGTAACTTTAATTATGAATTTGTGTTGTTAAAATAGTTATGTATAGTAGCTTGAATTATGAATTTGTGTTGTGAAAATGGTTAAGTATAGTAACTTGAATTATGAATTAGTGTTGTGAAAATGGTTAAGTATAGTAACTTGAATTATGAATTAGCGTTATGAAAATGGTTAAGTGTAGTAACTTGAATTATGAATTAGTGTTGTGAAAATGATTAAGTATAGTAACTTTTATTATGAATTTGTGTTGTTAAAATAGTTATGTATAGTAGCTTTAATTATGAATTAGTGTTGTGATAATGGTTAAGTCTAGTAACTTGAATTATGAATTAGTGTTGTGAAAATGGTTAAGTGTAGTAACTTTAATTAGGAAATAGTGTTGTGATAATGGTTAAGTCTAGTAACTTAAATTATGAATTAGTGTTGTGAAAATGGTTTAGTAACTTGAATTATGAATTAGTGTTGTGAAAATGGTTAAGTGTAGTAAATTGAATTATGAATTAGTGTTGTGATAATGGTTAAGTATAGTAACTTGAATTATGAATTAGTGTTGTGAAAATGGTTAAATATAGTAACAGGAATTATGAATTAGTGTTGTGAAAGTGGTTTAGTAACTTGAATTATGAATTAGTGTATTGAAAATGGTTAAGTGTAGTAAATTGAATTATGAATTAGTTTTCTTAAAATAGTTAAGTATAGTAGCTTGAATTATGAATTAGTGTTGTGAAAATGGTTAAGTATAGTAACTTGAATTATGAATTAGTGTTGTGAAAATGGTTAAGTATAGTAACTTGAATTATGAATTAGTGTTGTGAAAATGGTTAAGTCTATTTAGTTGAAATGTGAATTATTGAATTGAAAATAGTTAAGTTTATTTAGTTAAAATGTGAATTATTGACTTGAAAATATTTAAGTGTATTTAGTTGAAATGTGAATTAGTGACTTGAAAATGGCTAATTGTAGTAACTTGAATTATGAAATAGTGTTGTGAAAATGGTTTAGTAACTTGAATTATGAATTAGTGTTGTGAAATGGTCAAGTGTAGTAACTTGAATTATGAATTAGTGTTGTGAAATGGTCAAGTGTAGTAACTTGAATTATGAATTAGTGTTGTGAAAATGGTTAAATATAGTAACAGGAATTATGAATTAGTGTTGTGAAAGTGGTTTAGTAACTTGAATTATGAATTAGTGTATTGAAAATGGTTAAGTGTAGTAAATTGAATTATGAATTAGTGTTGTTAAAATAGTTAAGTATAGTAGCTTGAATTATGAATTAGTGTTGTGAAAAATGGTTAAGTATAGTAACTTGAATTATGAATTAGCGTTGTGAAAATGGTTAAGTATAGTAACTTGAATTATGAATTAGTGTTGTTAAATGGTTAAGTATAGTAACTTGAATTATGAATTAGTGTTGTGAAAATGGTTAAGTGTAGTAACTTGAATTATGAAATAGTGTTGTGAAAATGGTTAAATCTAGTAACTTGAATTACGAAATAGTGTTGTGAAAATGGTTAAGTGTAGTAACTTGAATTATGAATTAGTGTTGTGAAAATGGTTAAGTGTAGTAACTTGAATTATGAATTAGTGTTGTGAAAATGGTTAAGTATAGTAATTCGAATTATGAAATAGTGTTGTGAAAATGGTTAAGTATAGTAACTTGAATTATGAATTAGTGTTGTGATAATGGTTAAGTCTAGTAACTTGAATTATGAATTAGTGTTGTGAAAATGGTTAAGTGTGGTAACTTTAATTAGGAAATAGTGTTGTGATAATGGTTAAGTCTAGTAACTTGAATTATGAATTAGTGTTGTGAAAATGGTTAAGTGTAGTAACTTGAATTATGAAATAGTGTTGTGAAAATGGTTAAATCTAGTAACTTGAATTACGAAATAGTGTTGTGAAAATGGTTAAGTGTAGTAACTTGAATTATGAAATAGTGTTGTGAAAATGGTTAAATCTAGTAACTTGAATTACGAAATAGTGTTGTGAAAATGGTTAAGTGTAGTAACTTGAATTATGAATTAGTGTTGTGAAAATGGTTAAGTGTAGTAACTTGAATTATGAATTAGTGTTGTGAAAATGGTTAAGTATAGTAATTCGAATTATGAAATAGTGTTGTGAAAATGGTTAAGTATAGTAACTTGAATTATGAATTAGTGTTGTGAAAAAGGTTAAGTATAGTAACTTGAATTATGAATTAGCGTTGTGAAAATGGTTAAGTATAGTAACTTGAATTATGAATTAGTGTTGTGAAAATGATTAAGTATAGTAACTTTAATTATGAATTTGTGTTGTTAAAATAGTTATGTATAGTAGCTTGAATTATGAATTGGTGTTGTGAAAATGGTTAAGTATAGTAACTTGAATTATGAATTAGTGTTGTGAAAATGGTTAAGTATAGTAACTTGAATTATGAATTAGTGTTGTGATAATGGTTAAGTCTAGTAACTTGAATTATGAATTAGTGTTGTGAAAATGGTTAAGTGTAGTAACTTTAATTAGGAAATAGTGTTGTGATAATGGTTAAGTCTAGTAACTTAAATTATGAATTAGTGTTGTGAAAATGGTTTAGTAACTTGAATTATGAATTAGTGTTGTGAAAATGGTTAAGTGTAGTAAATTGAATTATGAATTAGTGTTGTGATAATGGTTAAGTATAGTAACTTGAATTATGAATTAGTGTTGTGAAAATGGTTAAATATAGTAACAGGAATTGTGAATTAGTGTTGTGAAAGTGGTTTAGTAACTTGAATTATGAATTAGTGTATTGAAAATGGTTAAGTGTAGTAAATTGAATTATGAATTAGTGTTCTTAAAATAGTTAAGTATAGTAGCTTGAATTATGAATTAGTGTTGTGAAAATGGTTAAGTATAGTAACTTGAATTATGAATTAGTGTTGTGAAAATGGTTAAGTATAGTAACTTGAATTATGAATTAGTGTTGTGAAAATGGTTAAGTCTATTTAGTTGAAATGTGAATTACTGAATTGAAAATAGTTAAGTTTATTTAGTTAAAATGTGAATTATTGACTTGAAAATATTTAAGTGTATTTAGTTGAAATGTGAATTAGTGACTTGAAAATGGCTAATTGTAGTAACTTGAATTATGAAATAGTGTTGTGAAAATGGTTTAGTAACTTGAATTATGAATTAGTGTTGTGAAATGGTCAAGTGTAGTAACTTGAATTATGAATTAGTGTTGTGAAATGGTCAAGTGTAGTAACTTGAATTATGAATTAGTGTTGTGAAAATGGTTAAATATAGTAACAGGAATTATGAATTAGTGTTGTGAAAGTGGTTTAGTAACTTGAATTATGAATTAGTGTATTGAAAATGGTTAAGTGTAGTAAATTGAATTATGAATTAGTGTTGTTAAAATAGTTAAGTATAGTAGCTTGAATTATGAATTAGTGTTGTGAAAATGGTTAAGTATAGTAACTTGAATTATGAATTAGCGTTGTGAAAATGGTTAAGTATAGTAACTTGAATTATGAATTAGTGTTGTTAAATGGTTAAGTATAGTAACTTGAATTATGAATTAGTGTTGTGAAAATGGTTAAGTGTAGTAACTTGAATTATGAAATAGTGTTGTGAAAATGGTTAAATCTAGTAACTTGAATTACGAAATAGTGTTGTGAAAATGGTTAAGTGTAGTAACTTGAATTATGAATTAGTGTTGTGAAAATGGTTAAGTGTAGTAACTTGAATTATGAATTAGTGTTGTGAAAATGGTTAAGTATAGTAATTCGAATTATGAAATAGTGTTGTGAAAATGGTTAAGTATAGTAACTTGAATTATGAATTAGTGTTGTGATAATGGTTAAGTCTAGTAACTTGAATTATGAATTAGTGTTGTGAAAATGGTTAAGTGTGGTAACTTTAATTAGGAAATAGTGTTGTGATAATGGTTAAGTCTAGTAACTTGAATTATGAATTAGTGTTGTGAAAATGGTTAAGTGTAGTAACTTGAATTATGAAATAGTGTTGTGAAAATGGTTAAATCTAGTAACTTGAATTACGAAATAGTGTTGTGAAAATGGTTAAGTGTAGTAACTTGAATTATGAAATAGTGTTGTGAAAATGGTTAAATCTAGTAACTTGAATTACGAAATAGTGTTGTGAAAATGGTTAAGTGTAGTAACTTGAATTATGAATTAGTGTTGTGAAAATGGTTAAGTATAGTAACTTGAATTATGAATTAGCGTTGTGAAAATGGTTAAGTATAGTAACTTGAATTATGAATTAGTGTTGTTAAATGGTTAAGTATAGTAACTTGAATTATGAATTAGTGTTGTGAAAATGGTTAAGTGTAGTAACTTGAATTATGAAATAGTGTTGTGAAAATGGTTAAATCTAGTAACTTGAATTACGAAATAGTGTTGTGAAAATGGTTAAGTGTAGTAACTTGAATTATGAATTAGTGTTGTGAAAATGGTTAAGTGTAGTAAGTTGAATTATGAATTAGTGTTGTGAAAATGGTTAAGTATAGTAATTCGAATTATGAAATAGTGTTGTGAAAATGGTTAAGTATAGTAACTTGAATTATGAATTAGTGTTGTGATAATGGTTAAGTCTAGTAACTTGAATTATGAATTAGTGTTGTGAAAATGGTTAAGTGTGGTAACTTTAATTAGGAAATAGTGTTGTGATAATGGTTAAGTCTAGTAACTTGAATTATGAATTAGTGTTGTGAAAATGGTTAAGTGTAGTAACTTGAATTATGAAATAGTGTTGTGAAAATGGTTAAATCTAGTAACTTGAATTACGAAATAGTGTTGTGAAAATGGTTAAGTGTAGTAACTTGAATTATGAAATAGTGTTGTGAAAATGGTTAAATATAGTAACTTGAATTACGAAATAGTGTTGTGAAAATGGTTAAGTGTAGTAACTTGAATTATGAATTAGTGTTGTGAAAATGGTTAAGTGTAGTAACTTGAATTATGAATTAGTGTTGTGAAAATGGTTAAGTATAGTAATTCGAATTATGAAATAGTGTTGTGAAAATGGTTAAGTATAGTAACTTGAATTATGAATTAGTGTTGTGAAAAAGGTTAAGTATAGTAACTTGAATTATGAATTAGCGTTGTGAAAATGGTTAAGTATAGTAACTTGAATTATGAATTAGTGTTGTGAAAATGATTAAGTATAGTAACTTTAATTATGAATTTGTGTTGTTAAAATAGTTATGTATAGTAGCTTGAATTATGAATTGGTGTTGTGAAAATGGTTAAGTATAGTAACTTGAATTATGAATTAGTGTTGTGAAAATGGTTAAGTATAGTAACTTGAATTATGAATTAGCGTTGTGAAAATGGTTAAGTGTTATAACTTGAATTATGAATTAGTGTTGTGAAAATGATTAAGTATAGTAACTTTAATTATGAATTTGTGTTGTTAAAATAGTTATGTATAGTAGCTTGAATTATGAATTAGTGTTGTGATAATGGTTAAGTCTAGTAACTTGAATTATGAATTAGTGTTGTGAAAATGGTTAAGTGTAGTAACTTTAATTAGGAAATAGTGTTGTGATAATGGTTAAGTCTAGTAACTTAAATTATGAATTAGTGTTGTGAAAATGGTTTAGTAACTTGAATTATGAATTAGTGTTGTGAAAATGGTTAAGTGTAGTAAATTGAATTATGAATTAGTGTTGTGATAATGGTTAAGTATAGTAACTTGAATTATGAATTAGTGTTGTGAAAATGGTTAAATATAGTAACAGGAATTATGAATTAGTGTTGTGAAAGTGGTTTAGTAACTTGAATTATGAATTAGTGTATTGAAAATGGTTAAGTGTAGTAAATTGAATTATGAATTAGTGTTGTTAAAATAGTTAAGTATAGTAGCTTGAATTATGAATTAGTGTTGTGAAAATGGTTAAGTATAGTAACTTGAATTATGAATTAGTGTTGTGAAAATGGTTAAGTATAGTAACTTGAATTATGAATTAGTGCTGTGAAAATGGTTAAGTCTATTTAGTTGAAATGTGAATTATTGAATTGAAAATAGTTAAGTTTATTTAGTTAAAATGTGAATTATTGACTTGAAAATATTTAAGTGTATTTAGTTGAAATGTGAATTAGTGACTTGAAAATGGCTAATTGTAGTAACTTGAATTATGAAATAGTGTTGTGAAAATGGTTTAGTAACTTGAATTATGAATTAGTGTTGTGAAATGGTCAAGTGTAGTAACTTGAATTATGAATTAGTGTTGTGAAATGGTCAAGTGTAGTAACTTGAATTATGAATTAGTGTTGTGAAAATGGTTAAATATAGTAACAGGAATTATGAATTAGTGTTGTGAAAGTGGTTTAGTAACTTGAATTATGAATTAGTGTATTGAAAATGGTTAAGTGTAGTAAATTGAATTATGAATTAGTGTTGTTAAAATAGTTAAGTATAGTAGCTTGAATTATTAATTAGTGTTGTTAAATGGTTAAGTATAGTAACTTGAATTATGAATTAGTGTTGTGAAAATGGTTAAGTGCAGTAACTTGAATTATGAATTAGTGTTGTGAAAATGGTTAAGTATAGTAACTTGAATTATGAATTAGTGTTGTGAAAATGGTTAAGTGTAGTAACTTGAATTATGAAATAGTGTTGTGAAAATGGTTAAATCTAGTAACTTGAATTACGAAATAGTGTTGTGAAAATGGTTAAGTGTAGTAACCTGAATTATGAATTAGTGTTGTGAAAATGGTTAAGTGTAGTAACTTGAATTATGAAATAGTGTTGTGAAAATGGTTAAGTGTAGTAACTTGAATTATGAAATAGTGTTTTGAAAATGGTTAAATCTAGTAACTTGAATTACGAAATTGTGTTGTGAAAATGGTTAAATCTAGTAACTTGAATTACGAAATAGTGTTGTGAAAATGGTTAAGTGTAGTAACTTGAATTATGAATTAGTGTTGTGAAAATGGTTAAGTGTAGTAACTTGAATTATGAATTAGTGTTGTGAAAATGGTTAAGTATAGTAATTCGAATTATGAAATAGTGTTGTGAAAATGGTTAAGTATAGTAACTTAAATTATGAATTAGTGGTGTGAAAATGGTTTAGTAACTTGAATTATGAATTAGTGTTGTGAAATGGTCAAGTGTAGTAACTTTAATTATGAATTAGTGTTGTTAAAATAGTTAAGTATAGTAGCTTGAATTATGAATTAGTGTTGTGAAAATGGTTAAGTATAGCAACTTGAATTATGAAATAGTGTTGTGTAAATGGTTAAGTATAGTAATTTGAATTATGAATTAGTGTTGTGAAAATGGTCAAGTGTAGTAACTTTAATTATGAATTAGTGTTGTTAAAATAGTTAAGTATAGTAGCTTGAATTATGAATTAGTGTTGTGAAAATGGTTAAGTGTAGTAACTTGAATTATGAATTAGTGTTGTGAAAATGGTTAAGTGTAGTAAATTGAATTATGAATTAGCGTTGTGAAAATGGTTAAGTATAGTAACTTGAATTATGAATTAGTGTTGTGAAAATGATTAAGTATAGTAACTTTAATTATGAATTTGTGTTGTTAAAATAGTTATGTATAGTAGCTTGAATTATGAATTTGTGTTGTGAAAATGGTTAAGTATAGTAACTTGAATTATGAATTAGTGTTGTGAAAATGGTTAAGTATAGTAACTTGAATTATGAATTAGCGTTGTGAAAATGGTTAAGTGTAGTAACTTGAATTATGAATTAGTGTTGTGAAAATGATTAAGTATAGTAACTTTAATTATGAATTTGTGTTGTTAAAATAGTTATGTATAGTAGCTTGAATTATGAATTAGTGTTGTGATAATGGTTAAGTCTAGTAACTTGAATTATGAATTAGTGTTGTGAAAATGGTTAAGTGTAGTAACTTTAATTAGGAAATAGTGTTGTGATAATGGTTAAGTCTAGTAACTTGAATTATGAATTAGTGTTGTGAAAATGGTTTAGTAACTTGAATTATGAATTAGTGTTGTGAAAATGGTTTAGTAACTTGAATTATGAATTAGTGTTGTGAAAATGGTTAAGTGTAGTAACTTGAATTATGAATTAGTGTTGTGAAAATGGTTAAGTATAGTAACTTGAATTATGAATTAGTGTTGTGAAAATGGTTAAGTGTAGTAACTTGAATTATGAAATAGTGTTGTGAAAATGGTTAAATCTAGTAACTTGAATTACGAAATAGTGTTGTGAAAATGGTTAAGTGTAGTAACTTGAATTATGAATTAGTGTTGTGAAAATGGTTAAGTGTAGTAACTTGAATTATGAATTAGTGTTGTGAAAATGGTTAAGTATAGTAATTCGAATTATGAAATAGTGTTGTGAAAATGGTTAAGTATAGTAACTTGTATTATGAATTAGTGTTGTGATAATGGTTAAGTCTAGTAACTTGAATTATGAATTAGTGTTGTGAAAATGGTTAAGTGTGGTAACTTTAATTAGGAAATAGTGTTGTGATAATGGTTAAGTCTAGTAACTTGAATTATGAATTAGTGTTGTGAAAATGGTTAAGTGTAGTAACTTGAATTACGAAATAGTGTTGTGAAAATGGTTAAATCTAGTAACTTGAATTACGAAATAGTGTTGTGAAAATGGTTAAGTGTAGTAACTTGAATTATGAAATAGTGTTGTGAAAATGGTTAAATCTAGTAACTTGAATTACGAAATAGTGTTGTGAAAATGGTTAAATCTAGTAACTTGAATTACGAAATAGTGTTGTGAAAATGGTTAAGTGTAGTAACTTGAATTATGAATTAGTGTTGTGAAAATGGTTAAGTGTAGTAACTTGAATTATGAATTAGTGTTGTGAAAATGGTTAAGTATAGTAATTCGAATTATGAAATAGTGTTGTGAAAATGGTTAAGTATAGTAACTTAAATTATGAATTAGTGTTGTGAAAATGGTTTAGTAACTTGCTGTCACGACCCGATTTTTCGAGTCATGATGGCGCCTACCGTAACCCACCAATAGGTAAGCCAAACCCTAGCCCGGAGCGACAAGCAACGGGCTAACGGGCGGAATCTCATAAAACAGAGAAGAAGTAGAAGTAACCATATTTATAAACATGCTATAATGCTAAAGACAGAGTCAGAATATGTATATATGCCAAGACTGAGAAGGAAGAGGACAGTATATAAAGTCAAGAACCCTTCCCAAGACCTGGTGAGGTCGGTACAAGAGCCACTACTAGACATGTCAAAAAAAAATAAGACAGAAACCAAATATATACAACAAGTACTACAGTCTCGAGAGCAAAAGACTATACAATAGAGATGGAGTAGGATCTGCCTCGGACGTCAGTAAGCTCACCCTGCTCCGGAGTCAGTGCTGGAAAGAGAGTCACGTCAAAACCGTCGACTAGTGCCCGGATCTGCATCGGGAAAAAAGATGCAGAAGTGCAGTATGAGTACCGGGGCAACGGGTACTCAGTAGGCATCATCGGCCGACTGAGCTCAATATAATATAAGCAAGCTAAAATGCGAGGGTGCATGCTAGGTCCGGGGTATAAATAATAAGTAAATACACTACTGCCGAGGCGTGTAGATATGCTCAGGAGATAAATAAATACGATACTGAGTAAAGAGTAAATAAATGCATAAGTAAGCACTCAAGTCAAACATAACCTATCTGGGCCCCCATAAACCCGATAGGCACACGAAAGAAAACAATAACCCAGCCTGGCCCCCATAAACCGGCGGGACACACAAGAATAGTAAATGCATAGTCACCAGTGTATCGAAGCTGTATCAGTATCCAGTAACCAGAATAACCAACAAGGGTGCACCGGGCTTGAACCGGCACCAATGGGTAATAACAAGAGGCCAGACACCGGAATCGAACCGGACATAATGGATAATAACAATAGGCCACATATATCATAACCGCCGGACTCGAACCGGAACTCAGTACCAAAACTCTCCAATCATATCATAACCAGATGCCGGACTCGAACCGGATTTCATAATAATCAGTGGCCGGACTCGAACCGGAACTCATAATAATCAGTAACCAAGTGACATAGTAGTGCCAGAATCCACACAAATACAAGTAAACGGGGACATACCAGCCCCAAAATAAACTCGAAACATAAGTAAAGGAGCTAACCCACCACGTACTACAAGTCAATCTCGGGATCCTTCCAGGTCAACTATCTACCATAAACAATATGTATATACAAGTCTGGGTATACATTATAAGTCTTGGCAAGGCGGTTCCGCATCCTAAATCAAACTAGCCGACCCCGATCAAATACGGTGCTATTAGGGACTAACAAGGCTAAACAGGTCAAAAGGGCATAAATAGGGTAATTTAATACACATTTTATCCTAAAAGATCATTTCGGGGCTTAACTAAGCCTAATAAGGTTTAAAGCTAACTACACCGACTGTGAAGAGTAGCGGGGCCCACTACGGGGTTCCGGAACCAAGTCTGGGCTAAGGTTCCCCAAACCCCTACTAACAGCGGTACAACATTAACCAACCCTATAAAAGTAATATCTGGCACACCACGAGGATTACAGGCCCAAAACACATCCGAACAAGGCCCTAAACGGCCCAAAAGGCCTAGTCATAGCAAGTCAGTGCCAATCCACAATTACCAGCCCAAACACTAGCATAATAACATGCAAATACTATAAACAAACTCAATCTAGGTATACGGTAAGCCTAGCCTACCTGGACGCCGCCAAACGCCTGCCAAAGCTTGCTAAATAGGAGTCTTTCCCTTTCGAGAGACCTTCGATTGCTGCCACGCAAGCAAAATAATAAACTACATGTCAAAACATGAATTTTGATACCCATATTGCATTAGTTCAAAAAAATATCCAAACGGTCCATGTGGGGCCCACTTGCGGAATCGAAAAACCAAAACCGTCACAGCGTCCCAAATCACCCCGTGACCAATAGTCACAACTAACACCGCTCAATTTGAGCTCAATATCTAGCTCAAATATCAACACCAATTCCAACAACCACCGTAACTAAAACTAC
Organism: Capsicum rhomboideum; assembly: GCA_031232105.1. Taxonomy (NCBI): domain Eukaryota; kingdom Viridiplantae; phylum Streptophyta; class Magnoliopsida; order Solanales; family Solanaceae; genus Capsicum; species Capsicum rhomboideum. The sequence continues at coordinate 56,851,136 of CP124714.1, forward strand.
CGTAAAAATAAGAAAACGTACCGTAGAAATGACGAGAACGAGTCCACGAACTCAAATATACCAACCCCTAACCTTGAATCTCTCTAGAAATGCCTAAAATTGAGCTTAAAGTACTTAAAAAAAATGGTGGAATATATGTATTATGTAGTTTTAATAAAGAACACAAAATGAGGAAAAAGTAAATAAAACTATAGTATATATATATATACACTACACGTACAAGACCAACAAAAAAGTAAGTCTTTTAGTCAAATGCCAATTAATGTTGCATGCACATGGCCTTATCCATTATTTTGCTCTCCGTATATATATATTCGGATACTGCATAGGCTCGTGGTAAAATACATATAATATTTTAAATATACCATCATGAATAGAAAATTATTTTGAACAAAACTTCTATAAAATAAAAATAGTATTTTAACATATTTAGATTTACTATCTCCGTTTAAAATATAAATAAATTATAGAACTTTTATAAAGTAGTATAGATACATCATCACTAAAGAATTTTAGTGTTGTGAAATGGTCAAGTGTAGTACCTTTAATTATGAATTAGTGTTGTTAAAATAGTTAAGTATAGTAACTTGAATTATGAATTAGCGTTGTGAAAATGGTTAAGTATAGTAACTTGAGTTATGAATTAGTGTTGTGAAAATGATTAAGTATAGTAACTTGAATTATGAATTAGTGTTGTGAAAATTGTTAAGTATAGTAACTTGAATTATGAATTAGTGTTGTGAAAATGGTTAAGTATAGCAACTTGAATTATGAAATAGTGTTGTGTAAATGGTTAAGTATAGTAACTTGAATTATGAATTAATGTTGTGAAAATGGTCAAGTGTAGTAACTTTAATTAAGAATTAGCGTTGTGAAAATGGTTAAGTATAGTAACTTGAATTATGAATTAGTGTTGTTAAATGGTTAAGTATAGTAACTTGAATTATGAATTAGTGTTGTGAAAATGGTTAAGTGTAGTAACTTGAATTATGAATTAGTGTTGTGAAAATAATTAAATATAGTAACTGGAATTATGAATTAGTGTTGTGAAAGTGGTTTAGTAACTTGAATTATGAATTAGTGTTGTGAAAATGGTTAAGTGTAGTAAATTGAATTATGAATTAGTGTTGTGAAAATGGTCAAGTGTAGTAACTTTAATTATGAATTAGTGTTGTTAAAATAGTTAAGTATAGTAGCTTGAATTATGAATTAGTGTTGCGAAAATGGTTAAGTGTAGTAACTTTAATTAGGAAATAGTGTTGTGATAATGGTTAAGTCTAGTAACTTGAATTATGAATTAGTGTTGTGAAAATGGTTAAATATAGTAACTGGAATTATGAATTAGTGTTGTGAAAGTGGTTTAGTAACTTGAATTATGAATTAGTGTTGTGAAAATGGTTAAGTGTAGTAAATTGAATTATAAATTAGTGTTGTGAAAATGGTTAAGTATAGTAACTTGAATTATGAATTAGTGTTGTGAAAATGGTTAAGTATAGTAACTTGAATTATGAATTAGCGTTGTGAAAATGGTCAAGTGTAGTAACTTTAATTAAGAATTAGCGTTGTGAAAATGGTTAAGTATAGTAACTTGAATTATGAATTAGTGTTGTTAAATGGTTAAGTATAGTAACTTGAATTATGAATTAGTGTTGTGAAAATGGTTAAGTGTAGTAACTTGAATTATGAATTAGTGTTGTGAAAATGATTAAATATAGTAACTGGAATTATGAATTAGTGTTGTGAAAGTGGTTTAGTAACTTGAATTATGAATTAGTGTTGTGAAAATGGTTAAGTGTAGTAAATTGAATTATGAATTAGTGTTGTGAAAATGGTCAAGTGTAGTAACTTTAATTATGAATTAGTGTTGTTAAAATAGTTAAGTATAGTAGCTTGAATTATGAATTAGTGTTGCGAAAATGGTTAAGTGTAGTAACCTTAATTAGGAAATAGTGTTGTGATAATGGTTAAGTCTAGTAACTTGAATTATGAATTAGTGTTGTGAAAAATGGTTAAATATAGTAACTGGAATTATGAATTAGTGTTGTGAAAGTGGTTTAGTAACTTGAATTATGAATTAGTGTTGTGAAAATGGTTAAGTGTAGTAAATTGAATTATAAATTAGTGTTGTGAAAATGGTTAAGTATAGTAACTTGAATTATGAATTAGTGTTGTGAAAATGGTTAAGTGTATTTAGTTGAAATGTGAATTAGTGACTTGAAAATAGTCAAGTATAGTAACTTGAATTATGAATTAGTGTTGTGAAAATGGTCAAGTGTAGTAACTTTAATTAAGAATTAGCGTTGTGAAAATGGTTAAGTATAGTAACTTGAATTATGAATTAGTGTTGTTAAATGGTTAAGTATAGTAACTTGAATTATGAATTAGTGTTGTGAAAATGGTTAAGTGTAGTAACTTGAATTATGAATTAGTGTTGTGAAAATGATTAAATATAGTAACTGGAATTATGAATTAGTGTTGTGAAAGTGGTTTAGTAACTTGAATTATGAATTAGTGTTGTGAAAATGGTTAAGTGTAGTAAATTGAATTATGAATTAGTGTTGTGAAAATAGTTAAGTCTAGTAACTTGAATTATGAATTAGTGTTGTGAAAATGGTTAAGTGTGGTAACTTTAATTAGGAAATAGTGTTGTGATAATGGTTAAGTCTAGTAACTTGAATTATGAATTAGTGTTGTGAAAATGGTTAAGTGTAGTAACTTGAATTATGAAATAGTGTTGTGAAAATGGTTAAATCTAGTAACTTGAATTACGAAATAGTGTTGTGAAAATGGTTAAGTGTAGTAACTTGAATTATGAAATAGTGTTGTGAAAATGGTTAAGTGTAGTAACTTGAATTATGAATTAGTGTTGTGCAAATGGTTAAGTGTAATAACTTGAATTATGAATTAGTGTTGTGAAAATGGTTTAAGTATAGTAACTTGAATTATGAAATAGTGTTGTGAAAGTGGTTAAGTGTAGTAACTTGAATTATGAATTAGTGTCTTGAAAATTGTTAAGTATAGTAACCTGAATTATGAATTAGTGTTGTGAAAATGGTTAAGTATATAGTAACTTGAATTATGAATTAGTGTTGTGAAAATGGTTAAGTATAGTAACTTGAATTATGAATTAGTGTTGTGAAAATGGTTTAAGTATAGTAACTTGAATTATGAAATAGTGTTGTGCAAATGGTTAAGTGTAGTAACTTGAATTATGAATTAGTGTCTTGAAAATGGTTAAGTATAGTAACCTGAATTATGAATTAGTGTTGTGAAAATGGTTAAGTATAGCAACTTGAATTATGAAATAGTGTTGTGTAAATGGTTAATTATAGTAACTTGAATTATGAATTAGTGTTGTGAAAATGGTCAAGTGTAGTAACTTTAATTATGAATTAGTGTTGTTAAAATAGTTAAGTATAGTAGCTTGAATTATGAATTAGAGTTGTGTAAATGGTTAAGTGTAGTAACTTGAATTATGAATTAGTGTTGTGAAAATAGTTTAAGTATAGTAACTTGAATTATGAAATAGTGTTGTGAAAGTGGTTAAGTGTAGTAACTTGAATTATGAATTAGTGTTGTGAAAATGGTTAAATATAGTAACTGGAATTATGAATTAGTGTTGTGAAAGTGGTTTAGTAACTTGAATTATGAATTAGTGTTGTGAAAGTGGTTAAATATAGTAACTGGAATTATGCATTAGTGTTGTGAAAGTGGTTTAGTAACTTGAATTATGAATTAGTGTTGTGAAAATGGTTAAGTGTAGTAAATTGAATTATAAATTAGTGTTGTGAAAATGGTTAACTGTAGTAACTTGAATTATGAATTAGTGTTGTGCAAATGGTTAAGTGTAGTAACTTGAATTATGAATTAGTGTTGTGAAAATGGTTTAAGTATAGTAACTTGAATTATGAATTAGTGTTGTGAAAATGGTTAAGTGTAGTAACTTGAATTATGAAATAGTGTTTTGAAAATGGTTAAATCTAGTAACTTGAATTACGAAATAGTGTTGTGAAAATGGTTAAATCTAGTAACTTGAATTACGAAATAGTGTTGTGAAAATGGTTAAGTGTAGTAACTTGAATTATGAATTAGTGTTGTCAAAATGGTTAAGTATAGTAACTTGAATTATGAATTAGTGTTGTGAAAATGGTTAAGTGTAGTAACTTGAATTACGAAATAGTGTTGTGAAAATGGTTAAGTGTAGTAACTTGAATTATGAATTAGTGTTGTGAAAATAGTTAAGTATAGTAACTTGAATTATGAATTAGTGTCGTGAAAATGGTTAAGTATAGTAACTTGAATTATGAATTAGTGTTGTGAAAATGGTTAAGTGTAGTAACTTGAATTATGAAATAGTGTTGTGAAAATGGTTAAATCTAGTAACTTGAATTACGAAATAGTGTTGTGAAAATGGTTAAGTGTAGTAACTTGAATTATGAATTAGTGTTGTGAAAATGGTTAAGTGTAGTAACTTGAATTAAGAATTAGTGTTGTGAAAATGGTTAAGTATAGTAATTCGAATTATGAAATAGTGTTGTGAAAATGGTTAAGTATAGTAACTTGAATTATGAATTAGTGTTGTGAAAATGGTTAAGTGTAGTAACTTTAATTAGGAAATAGTGTTGTGATAATGGTTAAGTCTAGTAACTTAAATTATGAATTAGTGTTGTGAAAATGGTTTAGTAACTTGAATTATGAATTAGTGTTGTGAAAATGGTTAAGTGTAGTAACTTGAATTATGAATTAGCGTTGTGAAAATGGTTAAGTGTAGTAACTTGAATTATGAATTTGTGTTGTTAAAATAGTTATGTATAGTAGCTTGAATTATGAATTTGTGTTGTGAAAATGGTTAAGTATAGTAACTTGAATTATGAAATAGTGTTGTGAAAATGGTTAAGTATAGTAACTTGAATTATGAATTAGCGTTGTGAAAATGGTTAAGTGTAGTAACTTGAATTATGAATTAGTGTTGTGAAAATGATTAAGTATAGTAACTTTAATTATGAATTTGTGTTGTTAAAATAGTTATGTATAGTAGCTTGAATTATGAATTAGTGTTGTGATAATGGTTAAGTCTAGTAACTTGAATTATGAATTAGTGTTGTGAAAATGGTTAAGTGTAGTAACTTTAATTAGGAAATAGTGTTGTGATAATGGTTAAGTCTAGTAACTTAAATTATGAATTAGTGTTGTGAAAATGGTTTAGTAACTTGAATTATGAATTAGTGTTGTGAAAATGGTTAAGTGTAGTAAATTGAATTATGAATTAGTGTTGTGATAATGGTTAAGTATAGTAACTTGAATTATGAATTAGTGTTGTGAAAATGGTTAAATATAGTTACAGGAATTATGAATTAGTGTTGTGAAAGTGGTTTAGTAACTTGAATTATGAATTAGTGTATTGAAAATGGTTAAGTGTAGTAAATTGAATTATGAATTAGCGTTGTTAAAATAGTTAAGTATAGTAGCTTGAATTATGAATTAGTGTTGTGATAATGGTTAAGTCTAGTAACTTGAATTATGAATTAGTGTTGTGAAAATGGTTAAGTGTAGTAACTTTAATTAGGAAATAGTGTTGTGATAATGGTTAAGTCTAGTAACTTAAATTATGAATTAGTGTTGTGAAAATGGTTTAGTAACTTGAATTATGAATTAGTGTTGTGAAAATGGTTAAGTGTAGTAAATTGAATTATGAATTAGTGTTGTGATAATGGTTAAGTATAGTAACTTGAATTATGAATTAGTGTTGTGAAAATGGTTAAATATAGTAACAGGAATTATGAATTAGTGTTGTGAAAGTGGTTTAGTAACTTGAATTATGAATTAGTGTATTGAAAATGGTTAAGTGTAGTAAATTGAATTATGAATTAGTGTTGTTAAAATAGTTAAGTATAGTAGCTTGAATTATGAATTAGTGTTGTGAAAATGGTTAAGTATAGTAACTTGAATTATGAATTAGTGTTGTGAAAATGGTTAAGTATAGTAACTTGAATTATGAATTAGTGTTGTGAAAATGGTTAAGTCTATTTAGTTGAAATGTGAATTATTGAATTGAAAATAGTTAAGTTTATTTAGTTAAAATGTGAATTATTGACTTGAAAATATTTAAGTGTATTTAGTTGAAATGTGAATTAGTGACTTGAAAATGGCTAATTGTAGTAACTTGAATTATGAAATAGTGTTGTGAAAATGGTTTAGTAACTTGAATTATGAATTAGTGTTGTGAAATGGTCAAGTGTAGTAACTTGAATTATGAATTAGTGTTGTGAAATGGTCAAGTGTAGTAACTTGAATTATGAATTAGTGTTGTGAAAATGGTTAAATATAGTAACAGGAATTATGAATTAGTGTTGTGAAAGTGGTTTAGTAACTTGAATTATGAATTAGTGTATTGAAAATGGTTAAGTGTAGTAAATAGAATTATGAATTAGTGTTGTTAAAATAGTTAAGTATAGTAGCTTGAATTATGAATTAGTGTTGTGAAAATGGTTAAGTATAGTAACTTGAATTATGAATTAGCGTTGTGAAAATGGTTAAGTATAGTAACTTGAATTATGAATTAGTGTTGTTAAATGGTTAAGTATAGTAACTTGAATTATGAATTAGTATTGTGAAAATGGTTAAGTGTAGTAACTTGAATTATGAAATAGTGTTGTGAAAATGGTTAAATCTAGTAACTTGAATTACGAAATAGTGTTGTGAAAATGGTTAAGTGTAGTAACTTGAATTATGAATTAGTGTTGTGAAAATGATTAAGTATAGTAACTTTAATTATGAATTTGTGTTGTTAAAATAGTTATGTATAGTAGCTTGAATTATGAATTAGTGTTGTGATAATGGTTAAGTCTAGTAACTTGAATTATGAATTAGTGTTGTGAAAATGGTTAAGTGTAGTAACTTTAATTAGGAAATAGTGTTGTGATAATGGTTAAGTCTAGTAACTTAAATTATGAATTAGTGTTGTGAAAATGGTTTAGTAACTTGAATTATGAATTAGTGTTGTGAAAATGGTTAAGTGTAGTAAATTGAATTATGAATTAGTGTTGTGATAATGGTTAAGTATAGTAACTTGAATTATGAATTAGTGTTGTGAAAATGGTTAAATATAGTAACAGGAATTATGAATTAGTGTTGTGAAAGTGGTTTAGTAACTTGAATTATGAATTAGTGTATTGAAAATGGTTAAGTGTAGTAAATTGAATTATGAATTAGTGTTGTTAAAATAGTTAAGTATAGTAGCTTGAATTATGAATTAGTGTTGTGAAAATGGTTAAGTATAGTAACTTGAATTATGAATTAGTGTTGTGAAAATGGTTAAGTATAGTAACTTGAATTATGAATTAGTGTTGTGAAAATGGTTAAGTCTATTTAGTTGAAATGTGAATTATTGAATTGAAAATAGTTAAGTTTATTTAGTTAAAATGTGAATTATTGACTTGAAAATATTTAAGTGTATTTAGTTGAAATGTGAATTAGTGACTTGAAAATGGCTATTTGTAGTAACTTGAATTATGAAATAGTGTTGTGAAAATGGTTTAGTAACTTGAATTATGAATTAGTGTTGTGAAATGGTCAAGTGTAGTAACTTGAATTATGAATTAGTGTTGTGAAATGGTCAAGTGTAGTAACTTGAATTATGAATTAGTGTTGTGAAAATGGTTAAATATAGTAACAGGAATTATGAATTAGTGTTGTGAAAGTGGTTTAGTAACTTGAATTATGAATTAGTGTATTGAAAATGGTTAAGTGTAGTAAATTGAATTATGAATTAGTGTTGTTAAAATAGTTAAGTATAGTAGCTTGAATTATGAATTAGTGTTGTGAAAATGGTTAAGTATAGTAACTTGAATTATGAATTAGCGTTGTGAAAATGGTTAAGTATAGTAACTTGAATTATGAATTAGTGTTGTTAAATGGTTAAGTATAGTAACTTGAATTATGAATTAGTGTTGTGAAAATGGTTAAGTGTAGTAACGTGAATTATGAAATAGTGTTGTGAAAATGGTTAAATCTAGTAACTTGAATTACGAAATAGTGTTGTGAAAATGGTTAAGTGTAGTAACTTGAATTATGAATTAGTGTTGTGAAAATGGTTAAGTGTAGTAACTTGAATTATGAATTAGTGTTGTGAAAATGGTTAAGTATAGTAATTCGAATTATGAAATAGTGTTGTGAAAATGGTTAAGTATAGTAACTTGAATTATGAATTAGTGTTGTGATAATGGTTAAGTCTAGTAACTTGAATTATGAATTAGTGTTGTGAAAATGGTTAAGTGTGGTAACTTTAATTAGGAAATAGTGTTGTGATAATGGTTAAGTCTAGTAACTTGAATTATGAATTAGTGTTGTGAAAATGGTTAAGTGTAGTAACTTGAATTATGAAATAGTGTTGTGAAAATGGTTAAATCTAGTAACTTGAATTACGAAATAGTGTTGTGAAAATGGTTAAGTGTAGTAACTTGAATTATGAAATAGTGTTGTGAAAATGGTTAAATCTAGTAACTTGAATTACGAAATAGTGTTGTGAAAATGGTTAAGTGTAGTAACTTGAATTATGAATTAGTGTTGTGAAAATGGTTAAGTGTAGTAACTTGAATTATGAATTAGTGTTGTGAAAATGGTTAAGTATAGTAACTTGAATTATGAATTAGTGTTGTGATAATGGTTAAGTCTAGTAACTTGAATTATGAATTAGTGTTGTGAAAATGGTTAAGTGTAGTAACTTTAATTAGGAAATAGTGTTGTGATAATGGTTAAGTCTAGTAACTTAAATTATGAATTAGTGTTGTGAAAATGGTTTAGTAACTTGAATTATGAATTAGTGTTGTGAAAATGGTTAAGTGTAGTAAATTGAATTATGAATTAGTGTTGTGATAATGGTTAAGTATAGTAACTTGAATTATGAATTAGTGTTGTGAAAATGGTTAAATATAGTTACAGGAATTATGAATTAGTGTTGTGAAAGTGGTTTAGTAACTTGAATTATGAATTAGTGTATTGAAAATGGTTAAGTGTAGTAAATTGAATTATTAATTAGCGTTGTTAAAATAGTTAAGTATAGTAGCTTGAATTATGAATTAGTGTTGTGATAATGGTTAAGTCTAGTAACTTGAATTATGAATTAGTGTTGTGAAAATGGTTAAGTGTAGTAACTTTAATTAGGAAATAGTGTTGTGATAATGGTTAAGTCTAGTAACTTAAATTATGAATTAGTGTTGTGAAAATGGTTTAGTAACTTGAATTATGAATTAGTGTTGTGAAAATGGTTAAGTGTAGTAAATTGAATTATGAATTAGTGTTGTGATAATGGTTAAGTATAGTAACTTGAATTATGAATTAGTGTTGTGAAAATGGTTAAATATAGTAACAGGAATTATGAATTAGTGTTGTGAAAGTGGTTTAGTAACTTGAATTATGAATTAGTGTATTGAAAATGGTTAAGTGTAGTAAATTGAATTATGAATTAGTGTTGTTAAAATAGTTAAGTATAGTAGCTTGAATTATGAATTAGTGTTGTGAAAATGGTTAAGTATAGTAACTTGAATTATGAATTAGTGTTGTGAAAATGGTTAAGTGTAGTAACTTGAATTATGAAATAGTGTTGTGAAAATGGTTAAATCTAGTAACTTGAATTACGAAATAGTGTTGTGAAAATGGTTAAGTGTAGTAACTTGAATTATGAATTAGTGTTGTGAAAATGGTTAAGTGTAGTAACTTGAATTATGAATTAGTGTTGTGAAAATGGTTAAGTATAGTAATTCGAATTATGAAATAGTGTTGTGAAAATGGTTAAGTCTAGTAACTTGAATTATGAATTAGTGTTGTGAAAATGGTTAAGTGTAGTAACTTGAATTATGAAATAGTGTTGTGAAAATGGTTAAATCTAGTAACTTGAATTACGAAATAGTGTTGTGAAAATGGTTAAGTGTAGTAACTTGAATTATGAAATAGTGTTGTGAAAATGGTTAAATCTAGTAACTTGAATTACGAAATAGTGTTGTGAAAATGGTTAAGTGTAGTAACTTGAATTATGAATTAGTATTGTGAAAATGGTTAAGTGTAGTAACTTGAATTATGAATTAGTGTTGTGAAAATGGTTAAGTATAGTAATTCGAATTATGAAATAGTGTTGTGAAAATGGTTAAGTATAGTAACTTGAATTATGAATTAGTGTTGTGAAAAAGGTTAAGTATAGTAACTTGAATTATGAATTAGTGTTGTGAAAATGATTAAGTATAGTAACTTTAATTATGAATTTGTGTTGTTAAAATAGTTATGTATAGTAGCTTGAATTATGAATTAGTGTTGTGAAAATGGTTAAGTATAGTAACTTGAATTATGAATTATTGTTGTGAAAATGGTTAAGTCTATTTAGTTGAAATGTGAATTATTGAATTGAAAATAGTTAAGTTTATTTAGTTAAAATGTGAATTATTGACTTGAAAATATTTAAGTGTATTTAGTTGAAATGTGAATTAGTGACTTGAAAATGGCTAATTGTAGTAACTTGAATTATGAAATAGTGTTGTGAAAATGGTTTAGTAACTTGATTTATGAATTAGTGTTGTGAAATGGTCAAGTGTAGTAACTTGAATTATGAATTAGTGTTGTGAAATGGTCAAGTGTAGTAACTTGAATTATGAATTAGTGTTGTGAAAATGGTTAAATATAGTAACAGGAATTATGAATTAGTGTTGTGAAAGTGGTTTAGTAACTTGAATTATGAATTAGTGTATTGAAAATGGTTAAGTGTAGTAAATTGAATTATGAATTAGTGTTGTTAAAATAGTTAAGTATAGTAGCTTGAATTATGAATTAGTGTTGTGAAAATGGTTAAGTATAGTAACTTGAATTATGAATTAGCGTTGTGAAAATGGTTAAGTATAGTAACTTGAATTATGAATTAGTGTTGTTAAATGGTTAAGTATAGTAACTTGAATTATGAATTAGTGTTGTGAAAATGGTTAAGTGTAGTAACTTGAATTATGAAATAGTGTTGTGAAAATGGTTAAATCTAGTAACTTGAATTACGAAATAGTGTTGTGAAAATGGTTAAGTGTAGTAACTTGAATTATGAATTAGTGTTGTCAAAATGGTTAAGTGTAGTAACTTGAATTATGAATTAGTGTTGTGAAAATGGTTAAGTATAGTAATTCGAATTATGAAATAGTGTTGTGAAAATGGTTAAGTATAGTAACTTGAATTATGAATTAGTGTTGTGATAATGGTTAAGTCTAGTAACTTGAATTATGAATTAGTGTTGTGAAAATGGTTAAGTGTGGTAACTTTAATTAGGAAATAGTGTTGTGATAATGGTTAAGTCTAGTAACTTGAATTATGAATTAGTGTTGTGAAAATGGTTAAGTGTAGTAACTTGAATTATGAAATAGTGTTGTGAAAATGGTTAAATCTAGTAACTTGAATTACGAAATAGTGTTGTGAAAATGGTTAAGTGTAGTAACTTGAATTATGAAATAGTGTTGTGAAAATGGTTAAATCTAGTAACTTGAATTACGAAATAGTGTTGTGAAAATGGTTAAGTGTAGTAACTTGAATTATGAATTAGTGTTGTGAAAATGGTTAAGTGTAGTAACTTGAATTATGAATTAGTGTTGTGAAAATGGTTAAGTATAGTAATTCGAATTATGAAATAGTGTTGTGAAAATGGTTAAGTATAGTAACTTGAATTATGAATTAGTGTTGTGAAAAAGGTTAAGTATAGTAACTTGAATTATGAATTAGCGTTGTGAAAATGGTTAAGTATAGTAACTTGAATTATGAATTAGTGTTGTGAAAATGATTAAGTATAGTAACTTTAATTATGAATTTGTGTTGTTAAAATAGTTATGTATAGTAGCTTGAATTATGAATTGGTGTTGTGAAAATGGTTAAGTATAGTAACTTGAATTATGAATTACTGTTGTGAAAATGGTTAAGTATAGTAACTTGAATTATGAATTAGCGTTGTGAAAATGGTTAAGTGTAGTAACTTGAATTATGAATTAGTGTTGTGAAAATGATTAAGTATAGTAACTTTAATTATGAATTTGTGTTGTTAAAATAGTTATGTATAGTAGCTTGAATTATGAATTAGTGTTGTGATAATGGTTAAGTCTAGTAACTTGAATTATGAATTAGTGTTGTGAAAATGGTTAAGTGTAGTAACTTTAATTAGGAAATAGTGTTGTGATAATGGTTAAGTCTAGTAACTTAAATTATGAATTAGTGTTGTGAAAATGGTTTAGTAACTTGAATTATGAATTAGTGTTGTGAAAATGGTTAAGTGTAGTAAATTGAATTATGAATTAGTGTTGTGATAATGGTTAAGTATAGTAACTTGAATTATGAATTAGTGTTGTGAAAATGGTTAAATATAGTAACAGGAATTATGAATTAGTGTTGTGAAAGTGGTTTAGTAACTTGAATTATGAATTAGTGTATTGAAAATGGTTAAGTGTAGTAAATTGAATTATGAATTAGTGTTGTTAAAATAGTTAAGTATAGTAGCTTGAATTATGAATTAGTGTTGTGAAAATGGTTAAGTATAGTAACTTGAATTATGAATTAGTGTTGTGAAAATGGTTAAGTATAGTAACTTGAATTATGAATTAGTGTTGTGAAAATGGTTAAGTCTATTTAGTTGAAATGTGAATTATTGAATTGAAAATAGTTAAGTTTATTTAGTTAAAATGTGAATTATTGACTTGAAAATATTTAAGTGTATTTAGTTGAAATGTGAATTAGTGACTTGAAAATGGCTAATTGTAGTAACTTGAATTATGAAATAGTGTTGTGAAAATGGTTTAGTAACTTGAATTATGAATTAGTGTTGTGAAATGGTCAAGTGTAGTAACTTGAATTATGAATTAGTGTTGTGAAATGGTCAAGTGTAGTAACTTGAATTATGAATTAGTGTTGTGAAAATGGTTAAATATAGTAACAGGAATTATGAATTAGTGTTGTGAAAGTGGTTTAGTAACTTGAATTATGAATTAGTGTATTGAAAATGGTTAAGTGTAGTAAATTGAATTATGAATTAGTGTTGTTAAAATAGTTAAGTATAGTAGCTTGAATTATTAATTAGTGTTGTTAAATGGTTAAGTATAGTAACTTGAATTATGAATTAGTGTTGTGAAAATGGTTAAGTGTAGTAACTTGAATTATGAATTAGTGTTGTGAAAATGGTTATGTATAGTAACTTGAATTATGAATTAGTGTTGTGAAAATGGTTAAGTGTAGTAACTTGAATTATGAAATAGTGTTGTGAAAATGGTTAAATCTAGTAACTTGAATTACGAAATAGTGTTGTGAAAATGGTTAAGTGTAGTAACTTGAATTATGAATTAGTGTTGTGAAAATGGTTAAGTGTAGTAACTTGAATTATGAATTAGTGTTGTGAAAATGGTTAAGTATAGTAACCTGAATTATGAATTAGTGTTGTGAAAATGGTTAAGTGTAGTAACTTGAATTATGAAATAGTGTTGTGAAAATGGTTAAGTGTAGTAACTTGAATTATGAAATAGTGTTTTGAAAATGGTTAAATCTAGTAACTTGAATTACGAAATTGTGTTGTGAAAATGGTTAAATCTAGTAACTTGAATTACGAAATAGTGTTGTGAAAATGGTTAAGTGTAGTAACTTGAATTATGAATTAGTGTTGTGAAAATGGTTAAGTGTAGTAACTTGAATTATGAATTAGTGTTGTGAAAATGGTTAAGTATAGTAATTCGAATTATGAAATAGTGTTGTGAAAATGGTTAAGTATAGTAACTTAAATTATGAATTAGTGTTGTGAAAATGGTTTAGTAACTTGAATTATGAATTAGTGTTGTGAAATGGTCAAGTGTAGTAACATTAATTATGAATTAGTGTTGTTAAAATAGTTAAGTATAGTAGCTTGAATTATGAATTAGTGTTGTGAAAATGGTTAAGTATAGCAACTTGAATTATGAAATAGTGTTGTGTAAATGGTTAAGTATAGTAATTTGAATTATGAATTAGTGTTGTGAAAATGGTCAAGTGTAGTAACTTTAATTATGAATTAGTGTTGTTAAAATAGTTAAGTATAGTAGCTTGAATTATGAATTAGTGTTGTGAAAATGGTTAAGTGTAGTAACTTGAATTATGAATTAGTGTTGTGAAAATGGTTAAGTGTAGTAAATTGAATTATGAATTAGCGTTGTGAAAATGGTTAAGTATAGTAACTTGAATTATGAATTAGTGTTGTGAAAATGGTTAAGTATAGTAACTTTAATTATGAAATAGTGTTGTGAAAATAGTTATGTATAGTAGCTTGAATTATGAATTTGTGTTGTGAAAATGGTTAAGTATAGTAACTTGAATTATGAATTAGTGTTGTGAAAATGGTTAAGTATAGTAACTTGAATTATGAATTAGCGTTGTGAAAATGGTTAAGTGTAGTAACTTGAATTATGAATTAGTGTTGTGAAAATGATTAAGTATAGTAACTTTAATTATGAATTTGTGTTGTTAAAATAGTTATGTATAGTAGCTTGAATTATGAATTAGTGTTGTGATAATGGTTAAGTCTAGTAACTTGAATTATGAATTAGTGTTGTGAAAATGGTTAAGTGTAGTAACTTTAATTAGGAAATAGTGTTGTGATAATGGTTAAGTCTAGTAACTTGAATTATGAATTAGTGTTGTGAAAATGGTTTAGTAACTTGAATTATGAATTAGTGTTGTGAAAATGGTTAAGTGTAGTAACTTGAATTATGAATTAGTGTTGTGAAAATGGTTAAGTATAGTAACTTGAATTATGAATTAGTGTTGTGAAAATGGTTAAGTGTAGTAACTTGAATTATGAAATAGTGTTGTGAAAATGGTTAAATCTAGTAACTTGAATTACGAAATAGTGTTGTGAAAATGGTTAAGTGTAGTAACTTGAATTATGAATTAGTGTTGTGAAAATGGTTAAGTGTAGTAACTTGAATTATGAATTAGTGTTGTGAAAATGGTTAAGTATAGTAATTCGAATTATGAAATAGTGTTGTGAAAATGGTTAAGTATAGTAACTTGAATTATGAATTAGTGTTGTGATAATGGTTAAGTCTAGTAACTTGAATTATGAATTAGTGTTGTGAAAATGGTTAAGTGTGGTAACTTTAATTAGGAAATAGTGTTGTGATAATGGTTAAGTCTAGTAACTTGAATTATGAATTAGTGTTGTGAAAATGGTTAAGTGTAGTAACTTGAATTATGAAATAGTGTTGTGAAAATGGTTAAATCTAGTAACTTGAATTACGAAATAGTGTTGTGAAAATGGTTAAGTGTAGTAACTTGAATTATGAAATAGTGTTGTGAAAATGGTTAAATCTAGTAACTTGAATTACGAAATAGTGTTGTGAAAATGGTTAAATCTAGTAACTTGAGTTACGAAATAGTGTTGTGAAAATGGTTAAGGGTAGTAACTTGAATTATGAATTAGTGTTGTGAAAATGGTTAAGTGTAGTAACTTGAATTATGAATTAGTGTTGTGAAAATGGTTAAGTATAGTAATTCGAATTATGAAATAGTGTTGTGAAAATAGTTAAGTATAGTAACTTAAATTATGAATTAGTGTTGTGAAAATGGTTTAGTAACTTGCTGTCACGACCCGATTTTTCGAGTCATGATGGCGCCTACCGTAACCCACCAATAGGTAAGCCAAACCCTAGCCCGGAGCGACAAGCAACAGGCTAACGGGCGGAATCTCATAAAACAGAGAAGAAGTAGAAGTAACCATATTTATAAACATGCTATAATGCTAAAGACAGAGTCAGAATATGTATATATGCCAAGACTGAGAAGGAAGAGGACAGTATATAAAGTCAAGAACCCTTCCCAAGACCTGGTGAGGTCGGTACAAGAGCCACTACTAGACATGTCAAAAAAAAAATAAGACAGAAACCAAATATATACAACAAGTACTACAGTCTCGAGAGCAAAAGACTATACAATAGAGATGGAGTAGGATCTGCCTCGGACGTCAGTAAGCTCACCCTGCTCTGGAGTCAGTGCTGGAAAGAGAGTCACGTCAAAACCGTCGACTAGTGCCCGGATCTGCATCGGGGAAAAAGATGCAGAAGTGCAGTATGAGTACCGGGGCAACGGGTACTCAGTAGGCATCATCGGCCGACTGAGCTCAATATAATATAAGCAAGCTAAAATGCGAGGGTGCATGCTAGGTCCGGGGTATAAATAATAAGTAAATACACTACTGCCGAGGCGTGTAGATATGCTCAGGAGATAAATAAATACGATACTGAGTAAAGAGTAAATAAATGCATAAGTAAGCACTCAAGTCAAACATAACCTATCTGGGCCCCCATAAACCCGATAGGCACACGAAAGAAAACAATAACCCAGCCTGGCCCCCATAAACCGGCGGGACACATAAGAATAGTAAATGCATAGTCACCAGTGTATCGAAGCTGTATCAGTATCCAGTAACCAGAATAACCAACAAGGGTGCACCGGGCTTGAACCGGCACCAATGGGTAATAACAAGAGGCCAGACACCGGAATCGAACCGGACATAATGGATAATAACAATAGGCCACATATATCATAACCGCCGGACTCGAACCGGAACTCAGTACCAAAACTCTCCAATCATATCATAACCAGATGCCGGACTCGAACCGAATTTCATAATAATCAGTGGCCGGACTCGAACCGAAACTCATAATAATCAGTAACCAAGTGACATAGTAGTGCCAGAATCCACACAAATACAAGTAAACGGGGACATACCAGCCCCAAAATAAACTCGAAACATAAGTAAAGGAGCTAACCCACCACGTACTACAAGTCAATCTCGGGATCCTTCCAGGTCAACTATCTACCATAAACAATATGTATATACAAGTCTGGGTATACATTATAAGTCTTGGCAAGGCGGTTCCGCATCCTAAATCAAACTAGCCGACCCCGATCAAATACGGTGCTATTAGGGACTAACAAGGCTAAACAGGTCAAAAGGGCATAAATAGGGTAATTTAATACACATTTTATCCTAAAAGATCATCTCGGGGCTTAACTAAGCCTAATAAGGTTTAAAGCTAACTACACCGACTGTGAAGAGTAGCGGGGCCCACTACGGGGTTCCGGAACCAAGTCTGGGCTAAGGTTCCCCAAACCCCTACTAACAGCGGTACAACATTAACCAACCCTATAAAAGTAATATCTGGCACACCACGAGGATTACAGGCCCAAAACACATCCGAACAAGGCCCTAAACGGCCCAAAACGCCTAGTCATAGCAAGTCAGTGCCAATCCACAATTACCAGCCCAAACACTAGCATAATAACATGCAAATACTATAAATAAACTCAATCTAGGTATACGGTAAGCCTAGCCTACCTGGACGCCGCCAAACGCCTGCCAAAGCTTGCTAAATAGGAGTCTTTCCCTTTCGAGAGACCTTCGATTGCTGCCACGCAAGCAAAATAATAAACTACATGTCAAAACATGAATTTTGATACCCATATTGCATTAGTTCAAAAAAATATCCAAACGGTCCATGTGGGGCCCACTTGCGGAATCGAAAACCGAAACCGTCATAGCGTCCCAAATCACCCCGTGACCAATAGTCACAACTAACACCGCTCAATTTGAGCTCAATATCTAGCTCAAATATCAACACCAATTCCAACAACCACCGTAACTAAAACTACCGTAAAAATAAGAAAACGTACCGTAGAAATGACGAGAACGAGTCCACGAACTCAAATATACCAACCCCTAACCTTGAATCTCTCTAGAAATGCCTAAAATTGAGCTTAAAGTACTTAAAAAAAATGGTGGAATATATGTATTATGTAATTTTAATAAAGAACACAAAATGAGGAAAAAGTAAATAAAACTATAGTATATATATATATACACTACACGTACAAGACCAACAAAAAAGTAAGTCTTTTAGTCAAATGCCAATTAATGTTGCATGCACATGGCCTTATCCATTATTTTGCTCTCCGTATATATATATTCGGATACTGCATAGGCTCGTGGTAAAATACATATAATATTTTAAATATACCATCATGAATAGAAAATTATTTTGAACAAAACTTCTATAAAATAAAAATAGTATTTTAACATATTTAGATTTACTATCTCCGTTTAAAATATAAATAAATTATAGAACTTTTATAAAGTAGTATAGATACATCATCACTAAAGAATTTTAGTGTTGTGAAATGGTCAAGTGTAGTAACTTTAATTATGAATTAGTGTTGTTAAAATAGTTAAGTATAGTAACTTGAATTATGAATTAGCGTTGTGAAAATGGTTAAGTATAGTAACTTGAGTTATGAATTAGTGTTGTGAAAATGATTAAGTATAGTAACTTGAATTATGAATTAGTGTTGTGAAAATTGTTAAGTATAGTAACTTGAATTATGAATTAGTGTTGTGAAAATGGTTAAGTATAGCAACTTGAATTATGAAATAGTGTTGTGTAAATGGTTAAGTATAGTAACTTGAATTATGAATTAGTGTTGTGAAAATGGTCAAGTGTAGTAACTTTAATTAAGAATTAGCGTTGTGAAAATGGTTAACTATAGTAACTTGAATTATGAATTAGTGTTGTTAAATGGTTAAGTATAGTAACTTGAATTATGAATTAGTGTTGTGAAAATGGTTAAGTGTAGTAACTTGAATTATGAATTAGTGTTGTGAAAATAATTAAATATAGTAACTGGAATTATGAATTAGTGTTGTGAAAGTGGTTTAGTAACTTGAATTATGAATTAGTGTTGTGAAAATGGTTAAGTGTAGTAAATTGAATTATGAATTAGTGTTGTGAAAATGGTCAAGTGTAGTAACTTTAATTATGAATTAGTGTTGTTAAAATAGTTAAGTATAGTAGCTTGAATTATGAATTAGTGTTGCGAAAATGGTTAAGTGTAGTAACTTTAATTAGGAAATAGTGTTGTGATAATGGTTAAGTCTAGTAACTTGAATTATGAATTAGTGTTGTGAAAATGGTTAAATATAGTAACTGGAATTATGAATTAGTGTTGTGAAAGTGGTTTAGTAACTTGAATTATGAATTAGTGTTGTGAAAATGGTTAAGTGTAGTAAATTGAATTATAAATTAGTGTTGTGAAAATGGTTAAGTATAGTAACTTGAATTATGAATTAGTGTTGTGAAAATGGTTAAGTATAGTAACTTGAATTATGAATTAGCGTTGTGAAAATGGTCAAGTGTAGTAACTTTAATTAAGAATTAGCGTTGTGAAAATGGTTAAGTATAGTAACTTGAATTATGAATTAGTGTTGTTAAATGGTTAAGTATAGTAACTTGAATTATGAATTAGTGTTGTGAAAATGGTTAAGTGTAGTAACTTGAATTATGAATTAGTGTTGTGAAAATGATTAAATATAGTAACTGGAATTATGAATTAGTGTTGTGAAAGTGGTTTAGTAACTTGAATTATGAATTAGTGTTGTGAAAATGGTTAAGTGTAGTAAATTGAATTATGAATTAGTGTTGTGAAAATGGTCAAGTGTAGTAACTTTAATTATGAATTAGTGTTGTTAAAATAGTTAAGTATAGTAGCTTGAATTATGAATTAAGTTGCGAAAATGGTTAAGTGTAGTAACCTTAATTAGGAAATAGTGTTGTGATAATGGTTAAGTCTAGTAACTTGAATTATCAATTAGTGTTGTGAAAATGGTTAAATATAGTAACTGGAATTATGAATTAGTGTTGTGAAAGTGGTTTAGTAACTTGAATTATGAATTAGTGTTGTGAAAATGGTTAAGTGTAGTAAATTGAATTATAAATTAGTGTTGTGAAAATGGTTAAGTATAGTAACTTGAATTATGAATTAGTGTTGTGAAAATGGTTAAGTGTAGTAAATTGAATTATAAATTAGTGTTGTGAAAATGGTTAAGTATAGTAACTTGAATTATGAATTAGTGTTGTGAAAATGGTCAAGTGTAGTAACTTTAATTAAGAATTAGCGTTGTGAAAATGGTTAAGTATAGTAACTTGAATTATGAATTAGTGTTGTTAAATGGTTAAGTATAGTAACTTGAATTATGAATTAGTGTTGTGAAAATGGTTAAGTGTAGTAACTTGAATTATGAATTAGTGTTGTGAAAATGATTAAATATAGTAACTGGAATTATGAATTAGTGTTGTGAAAGTGGTTTAGTAACTTGAATTATGAATTAATGTTGTGAAAATGGTTAAGTGTAGTAAATTGAATTATGAATTAGTGTTGTGAAAATGGTCAAGTGTAGTAACTTTAATTATGAATTAGTGTTGTTAAAATAGTTAAGTATAGTAGCTTGAATTATGAATTAGTGTTGCGAAAATGATTAAGTGTAGTAACTTTAATTAGGAAATAGTGTTGTGATAATGGTTAAGTCTAGTAACTTGAATTATGAATTAGTGTTGTGAAAATGGTTAAATATAGTAACTGGAATTATGAATTAGTGTTGTGAAAGTGGTTAAGTGTAGTAACTTGAATTATGAATTAGTGTTGTGAAAATTGTTAAGTATAGTAACTTGAATTATGAATTAGTGTTGTGAAAATGGTTAAGTATAGTAACTTGAATTATGAATTAGTGTTGTGAAAATGGTTAAGTGTAGTAACTTGAATTATGAATTAGTGTTGTGCAAATGGTTAAGTGTAATAACTTGAATTATGAATTAGTGTTGTGAAAATGGTTTAAGTATAGTAACTTGAATTATGAAATAGTGTTATGAAAGTGGTTAAGTGTAGTAACTTGAATTATGAATTAGTGTCTTGAAAATTGTTAAGTATAGTAACCTAAATTATGAATTAGTGTTGTGAAAATGGTTAAGTATATAGTAACTTGAATTATGAATTAGTGTTGTGAAAATGGTTAAGTATAGTAACTTGAATTATGAATTAGTGTTGTGAAAATGGTTAAGTGTAGTAACTTGAATTATGAATTAGTGTTGTGAAAATGGTTTAAGTATAGTAACTTGAATTATGAAATAGTGTTGTGCAAATGGTTAAGTGTAGTAACTTGAATTATGAATTAGTGTCTTGAAAATGGTTAAGTATAGTAACCTGAATTATGAATTAGTGTTGTGAAAATGGTTAAGTATAGCAACTTGAATTATGAAATAGTGTTGTGTAAATGGTTAATTATAGCAACTTGAATTATGAATTAGTGTTGTGAAAATGGTCAAGTGTAGTAACTTTAATTATGAATTAGTGTTGTTAAAATAGTTAAGTATAGTAGCTTGAATTATGAATTAGTGTTGTGTAAATGGTTAAGTGTAGTAACTTGAATTATGAATTAGTGTTGTGAAAATAGTTTAAGTATAGTAACTTGAATTATGAAATAGTGTTGTGAAAGTGGTTAAGTGTAGTAACTTGAATTATGAATTAGTGTTGTGAAAATGGTTAAATATAGTAACTGGAATTATGAATTAGTGTTGTGAAAGTGGTTTAGTAACTTGAATTATGAATTAGTGTTGTGAAAATGGTTAAGTGTAGTAAATTGAATTATAAATTAGTGTTGTGAAAATGGTTAACTGTAGTAACTTGAATTATGAATTAGTGTTGTGCAAATGGTTAAGTGTAATAACTTGAATTATGAATTAGTGTTGTGAAAATGGTTTAAGTATAGTAACTTGAATTATGAAATAGTGTTGTGAAAGTGGTTAAGTGTAGTAACTTGAATTATGAATTAGTGTCTTGAAAATTGTTAAGTATAGTAACCTGAATTATGAATTAGTGTTGTGTAAATGGTTAAGTATAGTAACTTGAATTATGAATTAGCGTTGTGAAAATGGTTAACTGTAGTAACTTGAATTATGAATTAGCGTTGTGAAAATGGTCAAGTGTAGTAACTTTAATTAAGAATTAGCGTTGTGAAAATTGTTAAGTATAGTAACTTGAATTATGAATTAGTGTTGTTAAATGGTTAAGTATAGTAACTTGAATTATGAATTAGTGTTGTGAAAATGGTTAAGTATAGCAACTTGAATTATGAAATAGTGTTGTGTAAATGGTTAAGTATAGTAACTTGAATTATGAATTAGCGTTGTGAAAATGGTCAAGTGTAGTAACTTTAATTAAGAATTAGCGTTGTGAAAATGGTTAAGTATAGTAACTTGAATTATGAATTAGTGTTGTTAAATGGTTAAAGTATAGTAACTTGAATTATGAATTAGTGTTGTGAAAATGGTTAAGTATAGCAACTTGAATTATGAAATAGTGTTGTGTAAATGGTTAATTATAGTAACTTGAATTATGAATTAGTGTTGTGAAAATGGTCAAGTGTAGTAACTTTAATTATGAATTAGTGTTGTTAAAATAGTTAAGTATAGTAGCTTGAATTATGAATTAGTGTTGTGAAAATGGTTAAGTGTAGTAACTTGAATTATGAATTAGTGTTGTGAAAATAGTTTAAGTATAGTAACTTGAATTATGAAATAGTGTTGTGAAAGTGGTTAAGTGTAGTAACTTGAATTATGAATTAGTGTTGTGAAAATGGTTAAATATAGTAACTGGAATTATGAATTAGTGTTGTGAAAGTGGTTTAGTAACTTGAATTATGAATTAGTGTTGTGAAAATGGTTAAATATAGTAACTGGAATTATGAATTAGTGTTGTGAAAGTGGTTTAGTAACTTGAATTATGAATTAGTGTTGTGAAAATGGTTAAATATAGTAACTGGAATTATGAATTAGTGTTGTGAAAGTGGTTTAGTAACTTGAATTATGAATTAGTGTTGTGAAAATGGTTAAGTGTAGTAAATTGAATTATAAATTAGTGTTGTGAAAATGGTTAAGTATATAGTAACTTGAATTATGAATTAGTGTTTTGAAAATGGTTAAGTATAGTAACTTGAATTATGAATTAGTGTTGTGAAAATGGTTAACTGTAGTAACTTGAATTATGAATTAGTGTTGTGCAAATGGTTAAGTGTACTAACTTGAATTATGAATTAATGTTGTGAAAATGGTTTAAGTATAGTAACTTGAATTATGAAATAGTGTTGTGAAAGTGGTTAAGTGTAGTAACTTGAATTATGAATTAGTGTCTTGAAAATTGTTAAGTATAGTAACCTGAATTATGAATTAGTGTTGTGTAAATGGTTAAGTATAGTAACTTGAATTATGAATTAGCGTTGTGAAAATGGTCAAGTGTAGTAACTTTAATTAAGAATTAGCGTTGTGAAAATGGTTAAGTATAGTAACTTGAATTATGAATTAGTGTTGTTAAATGGTTAAGTATAGTAACTAGAATTATGAATTAGTGTTGTGAAAATGGTTAAGTATAGCAACTTGAATTATGAAATAGTGTTGTGTAAATGGTTAAGTATAGTAACTTGAATTATGAATTAGCGTTGTGAAAATGGTCAAGTGTAGTAACTTTAATTAAGAATTAGCGTTGTGAAAATGGTTAAGTATAGTAACTTGAATTATGAATTAGTGTTGTTAAATGGTTAAGTATAGTAACTTGAATTATGAATTAGTGTTGTGAAAATGGTTAAGTGTAGTAACTTGAATTATGAATTAGTGTTGTGAAAATGATTAAATATAGTAACTGGAATTATGAATTAGTGTTGTGAAAGTGGTTTAGTAACTTGAATTATGAATTAGTGTTGTGAAAATGGTTAAGTGTAGTAAATTGAATTATGAATTAGTGTTGTGAAAATGGTCAAGTGTAGTAACTTTAATTATGAATTAGTGTTGTTAAAATAGTTAAGTATAGTAGCTTGAATTATGAATTAGTGTTGCGAAAATGGTTAAGTGTAGTAACTTTAATTAGGAAATAGTGTTGTGATAATGGTTAAGTCTAGTAACTTGAATTATGAATTAGTGTTGTGAAAATGGTTAAATATAGTAACTGGATTTATGAATTAGTGTTGTGAAAGTGGTTTAGTAACTTGAATTATGAATTAGTGTTGTGAAAATGGTTAAGTGTAGTAAATTGAATTATAAATTAGTGTTGTAAAATGGTTAAGTATAGTAACTTGAATTATGAATTAGTGTTGTGAACATGGTTAAGTGTAGTAAATTGAATTATAAATTAGTGTTGTGAAAATGGTTAAGTATAGTAACTTGAATTATGAATTAGTGTTGTGAAAATGGTCAAGTGTAGTAACTTTAATTAAGAATTAGCGTTGTGAAAATGGTTAAGTATAGTAACTTGAATTATGAATTAGTGTTGTTAAATGGTTAAGTATAGTAACTTGAATTATGAATTAGTGTTGTGAAAATGGTTAAGTGTAGTAACTTGAATTATGAATTAGTGTTGTGAAAATGATTAAATATAGTAACTTTAATTAGGAAATAGTGTTGTGAAAGTGGTTTAGTAACTTGAATTATGAATTAGTGTTGTGAAAATGGTTAAGTGTAGTAAATTGAATTATGAATTAGTGTTGTGAAAATGGTCAAGTGTAGTAACTTTAATTATGAATTAGTGTTGCTAAAATAGTTAAGTATAGTAGCTTGAATTATGAATTAGTGTTGCGAAAATGGTTAAGTGTGGTAACTTTAATTAGGAAATAGTGTTGTGATAATGGTTAAGTCTAGTAACTTGAATTATGAATTAGTGTTGTGAAAATGGTTAAATATAGTAACTGAAATTATGAATTAGTGTTGTGAAAGTGGTTTAGTAACTTGAATTATGAATTAGTGTTGTGAAAATGGTTAAGTGTAGTAAATTGAATTATGAATTAGTGTTGTGAAAATGGTTAAGTATAGTAACTTGAATTATGAATTAGTGTTGTGAAAATGGTTAAGTATAGTAACTTGAATTATGAATTAGCGTTGTGAAAATGGTCAAGTGTAGTAACTTTAATTAAGAATTAGCGTTGTGAAAATGGTTAAGTATAGTAACTTGAATTATGAATTAGTGTTGTTAAATGGTTAAGTATAGTAACTTGAATTATGAATTAGTGTTGTGAAAATGGTTAAGTGTAGTAACTTGAATTATGAATTAGTGTTGTGAAAATGATTAAATATAGTAACTGGAATTATGAATTAGTGTTGTGAAAGTGGTTTAGTAACTTGAATTATGAATTAGTGTTGTGAAAATGGTTAAGTGTAGTAAATTGAATTATGAATTAGTGTTGTGAAAATGGTCAAGTGTAGTAACTTTAATTATGAATTAGTGTTGTTAAAATAGTTAAGTATAGTACCTTGAATTATGAATTAGTGTTGTGAAAATGGTTAAGTGTAGTAACTTGAATTATGAATTAGTGTCTTGAAAATTGTTAAGTATAGTAACTTGAATTATGAATTAGTGTTGTGAAAATGGTTAAGTATAGCAACATGAATTATGAAATAGTGTTGTGTAAATGGTTAATTATAGTAACTTGAATTATGAATTAGTGTTGTGAAAATGGTCAAGTATAGTAACTTTAATTATGAATTAGTGTTGTTAAAATAGTTAAGTATAGTAGCTTGAATTATGAATTAGTGTTGTGAAAATGGTTAAGTGTAGTAACTTGAATTATGAATTAGTGTTGTGAAAGTGGTTTAGTAACTTGAATTATGAATTAGTGTTGTGAAAATGGTTAAATATAGTAACTGGAATTATGAATTAGTGTTGTGAAAGTGGTTTAGTAACTTGAATTATGAATTAGTGTTGTGAAAATGGTTAAGTGTAGTAAATTGAATTATAAATTAGTGTTGTGAAAATGGTTAACTGTAGTAACTTGAATTATGAATTAGTGTTGTGCAAATGGTTAAGTGTAATAACTTGAATTATGAATTAGTGTTGTGAAAATGGTTTAAGTATAGTAACTTGAATTATGAAATAGTGTTGTGAAAGTGGTTAAGTGTAGTAACTTGAATTATGAATTAGTGTCTTGAAAATTGTTAAGTATAGTAACCTGAATTATGAATTAGTGTTGTGTAAATGGTTAAGTATAGTAACTTGAATTATGAATTAGCGTTGTGAAAATGGTCAAGTGTAGTAACTTTAATTAAGAATTAGCGTTGTGAAAATGGTTAAGTATAGTAACTTGAATTATGAATTAATGTTGTTAAATGGTTAAGTATAGTAACTTGAATTATGAATTAGTGTTGTGAAAATGGTTAAGTGTAGTAACTTGAATTATGAATTAGTGTTGTGAAAATGATTAAATATAGTAACTGGAATTATGAATTAGTGTTGTGAAAGTGGTTTAGTAACTTGAATTATGAATTAGTGTTGTGAAAATGGTTAAGTGTAGTAAATTGAATTATGAATTAGTGTTGTGAAAATGGTCAAGTGTAGTAACTTTAATTATGAATTAGTGTTGTTAAAATAGTTAAGTATAGTAGCTTGAATTATGAATTAGCGTTGCGAAAATGGTTAAGTGTAGTAACTTTAATTAGGAAATAGTGTTGTGATAATGGTTAAGTCTAGTAACTTGAATTATGAATTAGTGTTGTGAAAATGGTTAAATATAGTAACTGGATGTCACTCTAATACTTCGGTGGGAGAACCATCTAACCCAAAACATTACCCAATCATTGCAGTCAATATTAAGAAGGGGCTATCATAAAAACCAACTTAATATTAATAAATCCAAAACTAATCTTTAATTATTGCGGAAATCAAACGAACTACTTATTAAAATCCCCAAGACCCGAAAGTCATCGTACAAGAACTTCTAAAATAAAAACCACATCTAGAAGAAATGTCTAAAATAACAAAAGATAAAGAGTGTATCATTGTCCGAAAGAAGGACAAGAACTAATATGATGATCCATGGCAGCCTGGAGATGAAGTGCTCACCCTTGGATCGAGATCAACTATCAAATGCTAGAGATGAGGTCGTGTCTGAGCCTCTGGAACACTTTCTGCACTCAACAAAAGAAGAGTACAGGGTAGTATCAGTACAAGCCACTATGTACTGGTAGGTATCATAGGCCAACTCAATTTAATGACATGTATACAACATAAATCAAATAACAAGTAGATGAGCATCAACACATAGCAAGTATTCAATAAATCAGTAAATACATTAATGACGGACCAAGCAATGCTTACAAACAATCCACGTAGTCATCAACAATATCACGGAATCAACAATAATACCATAAGTAATAAATATGTCCTTCTCAACCTCACCTTTAGAACACCGTTAGCTCGTTATCATCTTATTAAACTACACAACCTCTCATTATCAACATTAGTCTGTACACACACGCTAAGGGACTTATTTCTGCCCAACTAGTCATGACCTGCAGGGGACAATCTAAGTCCATGTACCGTACCGGCGTGGTACCCGATCCTCCATAAATAAGTAATATCAATATTCATATCCGTACCGGCGTGGTACCCGATCCTCCATAATCCTATTATGTATATTTTATCAAATTCATACTATCTCTCAGGATACAACATGATGTACCAAAATTTACAAGTACACTTATAATCATAAGGAAATTCAATCAAGTTTGATTTTTCAATAATTATTCATGCAAGTGTCAACAATCCAAATACTATCAAATTCAAGTATGTCCGAAGACCAATCAACAAGCATCCAATTTAGGAGTATACACACAATTAAATTGAGTCTAAACTCCAATTAAACCATAACCTACCTCAACCGAAGAATCCAAATGCAAGCTAATTTGCAAGGGTCTTGCCCTTCCGTAAAGCTTCTGAATGGTTAAAATCTGTTCAAATACATAATCCCCATAAGAATACGAATCTATTAACACCTACTTTATAAATTCTTGCTCTAAAAATCCTAGGCCCAAAACTAAAACTTACCTAAACCGTAATTAATCAAAATTTCGTAAACCGAAGCTAAGCGAGGAAAAACTAGCAACTGTAGTACTTTATACGTACAGAAACCATCCTACCATATATATTGTTTTCCTCCTAATCACTGCAATGTCATATCTTCCAATTCATGGTGTAATCATTTTCCAATTATTGGTTCCATTATTAACCTTATAATTGATTTAATAATTTTCTTTTTCCAATCCAAATGGCACCAGATACGTCCAACTATGAGATTCACATTCCATCCTACCTAATAATGAATATACTATTGTAGTATTGCATATATCAGTTTAACCTAAGCTAACCAAAAGTTACAACAAGAAAATTAGTCACTAAATTACTTTCAAATCCATTCGAAACCACCAAACATGCACCCGTAATAATGGTCCTTGTCAACTTCCACTCACCCTCAAATCACATTATATAAATAACACAGTGAAATATATAACCTCAAAGTTTCTAACCTGAATAGTTGACAATCTCTTCCGGAGTATCGATGTAGCAACTCCCGTGTTCGGCCGCCTCTCTTGCCCCAAACTTTCTGATTTTATTATTAGTGTATAGGATAAACCCTACCCACTTAAATTATTCTTGTATTGGCCACATAAGTAAATAAATTGTAGTCTTGACCCATTAAATCACTAATTAGCTAATTATCTAAAATACTCAAAACTTCTAATAAATTCTTAATATTTATTCGGAACCCCATAGAAACGGATAAAATATGTAAATTGACTAAAAAGCACGTTCCAGGCCTATGGACAACACTAAAATACCAAATTGATGTCATCTTGACCGAAGGTTGTCCGTAATCAAGCTTAATTTTATTTAAACTCAAGAACCCAACCAATGACTCAAATCACTTTTGAGCACCTCGAGAATCGGTACTACCTATCCCCGTAAGTCATAAATCACGTATACCAACAATGGGGAGAGCTAAAATGGAAAAATTCACAAAATGACTAAGAGGGTCGTTACATCAGATACCAATTAAACAACCGTTCGCCCTCGAACGGGCAAATAAGAAGCAAGAAGGAAAAATAAGGAACTACCTGAATCAACTAAAAGATGCGGATACTTGCTACGCATGTCTGCTTCGGTCTCCCAAGTGGCCTCCTCAATGGGACGATTCTTCCACTGGACCTTCACAGACGCAATCTCCTTAGTCCTCAACTTACGGACATCTCTATCAAGAATAGCAACAGGTTCCTCTTCATAAGAGAGGTTTTCATCTAACAAGACCGAATCCCAATGAATTATGTAGTTACCGTCACTATGAAACTTCTTCAACATAGATACATGAAACACGGGATGAACTCCCGACAAACTCGGAGGCAATGCCAATCTATATGCCACCGCCCCCACGCGTTGAAGAATCTCAAACGGCCCAATATATCTCGGACTGAGCTTACCTCGCTTCCCAAAACGCATAACACCCTTCATGGGTGAAACCTTAAGCAATACCCGCTCACCCTCCATAAAGTGCATATCTCTCACTTTTCGATCAGCATACTCTTTTTGTCTGCTTTGAGCCGCTATAAGTTTCTCCTGGATGAACCTAACCTTTTCAAATGAGTCTCTTAACAGATCAGTACCCCACGGTCTCACCTCAAAGGCATCAAACCATCCAATGGGAGATCTACACCTCCTCCCATATAAGGCCTCAAATGGTGCCATGTCGATACTTGAATGGTAACTGTTATTATATGCAAACTCAGCCAAAGGTAGGAACTGATCCCAATGACCTCCAAAATCCATCACACACGCACGGAGCATGTCCTCCAATACCTGAATTGTTCGCTCGGACTGCCCATCGGTCTGAGGGTGAAAAGCTGTACTAAGGTCCAACCTAGTACCCAACTCCTCATGTAACTTCTCCCAAAAGTTAGAGGTAAATTGAGTGCCCCTATCGGAGATAATAGAAATCGGGACCCCATGCAATCGCACAATCTCCTTAAGATAAATCTTGGCTAACTTTGCTGCATTGTAAGTCACCTGAACTGGAATGAAATGTGCAGACTTAGTCAGCCTATCTACAACAACCCATATAGAATCGTATTTCCCCAAAGTCTTGGGAAGACCAACAACGAAATCCATAGCTATCCTCTCCCATTTCCATTCAGGAATGGGCATCCTCTGAAGAGTACCACCAGGCTTCTGATGCTCGTACTTTATCTGCTGACAACTCTGACATTTAGCAACAAAATCAACTATGTCTCGCTTCATCCGACCCCACCAGTAATGCTGCCGCAAATCACGGTACATCTTGGTGGCACCAGGATGTATAGAGTATTTCGAACAATGAGCCTCAGTTAGAATAGTATGAATCAAATCATCAACACGGGGCACACAAACTCGTCCCTTAATCCGCAACACACCCTCACCATCAAGAATGGCCTCCTTGGCCTCACCTTGCAAAACCTTATCACGAATCTTGCTCAACTTAGCATCCTCAAATTGTTTAGCCTTGATTTGATCAAGAAATGTAGACCTTGCCTCTACACTAGCTAGTAATCCTCCTCTTTCAGAAACCTCAAGTCGTATGAATTTGTTAGCTAGAGTCTGAATCTCTCTAGCCAACGGGCGCCTGGTAGCATTCAAATAAGCCAAGCTCCCCATACTCGCTGACTTTCTGCTCAATGCATCGGCTACCACATTAGCCTTTCCTGGATGGTATAGAATGGTGATGTCATAATCTTTCAGCAACTCCATCCATCTACGTTGTCTCAAATTCAAATCCCTTTGCGTGAACACATGTTGTAAACTGCGATGATCAGTGAACACTTCACAACGAACCCCATACAAGTAATGCCTCCATATCTTAAGAGCAAAAACCACAGCTGCCAACTCCAAGTCATGAGTTGGATAATTCCTCTCATTAGGCTTTAACTGCCTCGAAGCATAAGCAATCACATTCTTTTCCTGCATCAAAACAGCACCTAAACCAGAACGTGAGGCATCACAATAAATAATAAAATCCTTACCCTCTACAGGCAAGGCAAGAATAGGAGCAGTAGTCAACAAGGTCTTGAGTTTTTGAAAGCTCTCCTCACACTCATCAGACCAAACAAAAGGTACCTCCTTCTGAGTTAACCGTGTCATATGAGTAGCAATGGAAGCAAATCCTTTCACAAACCTGCGGTAATAACTGGCTAACCCCACAAAGCTGCGAACTTCTGTCACCGAAGTGGGCCTAGCCCAATTCTTAACCGCTTCAATCTTCTGTGGGTCAACCATCACCCCTTCCTTCGAAACCACATGCCCCAGAAAGGAAACAGAAGCCAACCAAAATTCACACTTAGAAAACTTCGCATAAAGCTTCTTCTCTTTTAATAAGCCCAGAACAGTTCTTAAGTGATCCTCATGTTCCTCCTTACTCTTAGAATAAATCAGAATATCATCAATAAAGACAATCACGAAAGAATCTAAGTAGGGTTTAAATATCCCATTCATCAAACTCATAAAAGCAGCCGGGGCATTAGTCAGTCCAAAAGACATCACCAGAAACTCATAGTGCCCATACCTGGTCCGAAATGCGGTCTTAGGAATATCGTCAGCGCGAATCTTAAGTTGATGATATCCAGACCTCAAATCAATCTTAGAAAAGATGGATGCACCCTGCAACTGGTCAAATAAATCATCTATACGAGGTAAAGGATACTTGTTACGAATTGTTACCTTGTTCAACTGCCTATAGTCTATACACATACGAAGGCTACCATCTTTCTTCTTTACGAACAAAATAGGAGCACCCCATGGAGAGGCACTCGGACGGATAAATCCCTTACCCAACAAATCCTGCAACTGAGCCTTTAGCTCCCTCAACTCAGCCGGAGCCATCCTGTAGGGCGGAATAGAAATAGGACGAGTTCCCGGCTCTAGATCAATACAGAAATCAATGTCACGGTCTGGTGGCATGCCAGGCAAATCTGCAGGAAACACCCCTTGGAACTCACACACCACAGGAACTGACTCAATAGATGGGACCTCTGCAGTAGTGTCCCGTAGATGTGCTAGGAAGGCCGAACACCCCCTCCCAATCAACCTCTTGGCACGAATAAAGGAAATAAGTTTCATTGAAGCAGGGTTGTAATCACCCTCCCACTCCAATCTATCCATCCCCGGCATAGCCACAGTCACTGTCTTAGCGTGACAGTCTAATATAGCATGATACGGAGACAACCAACTCATTCCCAAAATTATGTCAAAATCTACCATGTCTAGAATCACCAGATCTGCCCAAGTTTGATACCCCATAAACATAACAGAACAAGAGCGGTAAACCCTATCAACAACAACAGAATCACCAACAGGGGTAGACACATGAACAGGAAAGTCAAATAGATCACACACCATGTCCAACCCCACAGCAAAACTGACAGATACATATGAGAAAGTAGAACCAGGGTCAAATAATACAGTAGCCATCCGGTCACAGACAAGAATAGTACCTGTAATAACCGCATCTGATGCCTCTGCCTCGGGCCTGCCTGGAAAAGCATAGAAATGGGCCCTATCACCAGTCTGAGCATCACCTCTGCCGAGCTGAGAACCACCTCGATGGGGTTGGTTACCACCCCTACCTGTCTGGTGACCACCACGCCCACCCTGTGGACGACCTCTTCCATTACCACCACCTCCCCTACCTGCTGGAGCTGGAGCTGGAGCTGGAGCTCTGGGAGTCTGCTGCTGGCCAGACTGACCATACTGTCTGAGATTAGGACAATACTTTCGAATGTGGCCAACCCCACCACACTCATAACATGTACGATCTAAGGTGGGTCGCTGAGCTGAAGAAGATGAAGTGAGGTAACCACCAAAGTTTGAAGACGGCTGGCTAGCCCCTACTGGACCCCCAACAGATACTGGCATCGCTGACTGAATAGGGTAGGCAGGGTATCCCCGCAAACTCTGACCCCTAGAATAAGAACCACTGAAACTGCCTCCTTTGCGAGCCTTCTTTCCTGCTGCCTTGGCATAACCCTCTTGCTTTACACCCTCCACCTTCTTAACAAAATCCACCATCTCCTGAAAAGACTTACCTGAAGATGCCATCTGAAGAGCAGAAATCTGGAGACCTGTGTTCAAACCCTTCACAAAGAGACGAATCCTTTCCTCCTCAGTTTGCAGCAGCTGAGATGAATACCGAGACAATGAATGGAATTTGGCCTCATAGGCCGCAACTGACAAACTTCCCTGCTCAAGATTAGTGAACTCATCCCTTTTCCTGTCCCTCAATGTACGAGGCACATACTTCTCTAGAAAAACTGAATAAAACTGAGTCCAAGTCAACGGAGGTGAACCTGCAGCCCTACACTCAACATAAGCTCTCCACCACATCTTGGCATCTTCCTGAAACTGAAAAGTGACAAGTTCCACACCATACCTCTCAACTACCCCCATCTTGTGAACTCTCTCATGACAATCAATAATGAACTCATAGGCATCCTCAGACTCGGTGCCATGAAAAACAGGCGGCTTCATTTTGATAAACTTACAAAACAAGTCATGCTCATCTCCAGTCATCACCGGACCTACTACCTGTCTCGGAAAAGCACCTGATCCTGACATCTGTTCCATCTGAGGAGCTACAGCAGTAGCATGCTGCAACCCCGGACGCTGAACCCCGGGTACTGCTGGCATAGTCCCATTTCCTGCTAACCCACTTAGGAAGCTCAGAACTTGCTGAATCACTTCGGAAGACATCTGAATCGGAGTTGTACCTCTCTGGGCTGGTTCTGCCCCATCATGAATCGGAATCCCATCATCCCGCACCGGTATCGCTCCCTCCTCCTCCATCTCAGGCATATCCTCATGTGGAGGAGGAGATACTAACCTCTCCCGAGCCGGTCCTGTGGCTCGAGGCCTGCCCCTGACGGGCGCTGCTCTCCTTCCTCTACCTCGTCCTCCCCTCACCTGTCCTCTACCACGAACTGCAGCCCCAACAGCTGGTTCGGGTACCCCTACTCTTGCTCCATTTCTTCGTGTTCTCACCATCTACGAGAATAAGAATGGAAGAAGTCAGATACCAATTTGTATCACCAGATACCAATTGAAATCAAGTAATAACACGAAGGAAAGAAAAATTTGAATTTTCCTAGTGTCCTGTAGCCTCTAGAAGAAAAGTACAGACGTCTCCGTACCGTTCCGCAAGACTCTACTAGACATGTTCTTGTACGACGAGATCGACGAACCTAGGGCTCTGATACCAACTTTGTCACGACCCAAATGGCCATGAGTGGCACCCACTCTAATACTTCGGTGGGAGAACCATCTAACCCAAAACATTACCCAATCATTGCAGTCAATATTAAGAAGGGGCTATCATAAAAACCAACTTAATATTAATAAATCCAAAACTAATCTTTAATTATTGCGGAAATCAAACGAACTACTTATTAAAATCCCCAAGACCCGAAAGTCATCGTACAAGAACTTCTAAAATAAAAACCACATCTAGAAGAAATGTCTAAAATAACAAAAGATAAAGAGTGTATCATTGTCCGAAAGAAGGACAAGAACTAATATGATGATCCATGGCAGCCTGGAGATGAAGTGCTCACCCTTGGATCGAGATCAACTATCAAATGCTAGAGATGAGGTCGTGTCTGAGCCTCTGGAACACTTTCTGCACTCAACAAAAGAAGAGTACAGGGTAGTATCAGTACAAGCCACTATGTACTGGTAGGTATCATAGGCCAACTCAATTTAATGACATGTATACAACATAAATCAAATAACAAGTAGATGAGCATCAACACATAGCAAGTATTCAATAAATCAGTAAATACATTAATGACGGACCAAGCAATGCTTACAAACAATCCACGTAGTCATCAACAATATCACGGAATCAACAATAATACCATAAGTAATAAATATGTCCTTCTCAACCTCACCTTTAGAACACCGTTAGCTCGTTATCATCTTATTAAACTACACAACCTCTCATTATCAACATTAGTCTGTACACACACGCTAAGGGACTTATTTCTGCCCAACTAGTCATGACCTGCAGGGGACAATCTAAGTCCATGTACCGTACCGGCGTGGTACCCGATCCTCCATAAATAAGTAATATCAATATTCATATCCGTACCGGCGTGGTACCCGATCCTCCATAATCCTATTATGTATATTTTATCAAATTCATACTATCTCTCAGGATACAACATGATGTACCAAAATTTACAAGTACACTTATAATCATAAGGAAATTCAATCAAGTTTGATTTTTCAATAATTATTCATGCAAGTGTCAACAATCCAAATACTATCAAATTCAAGTATGTCCGAAGACCAATCAACAAGCATCCAATTTAGGAGTATACACACAATTAAATTGAGTCTAAACTCCAATTAAACCATAACCTACCTCAACCGAAGAATCCAAATGCAAGCTAATTTGCAAGGGTCTTGCCCTTCCGTAAAGCTTCTGAATGGTTAAAATCTGTTCAAATACATAATCCCCATAAGAATACGAATCTATTAACACCTACTTTATAAATTCTTGCTCTAAAAATCCTAGGCCCAAAACTAAAACTTACCTAAACCGTAATTAATCAAAATTTCGTAA
Organism: Capsicum rhomboideum; assembly: GCA_031232105.1. Classification (NCBI taxonomy): domain Eukaryota; kingdom Viridiplantae; phylum Streptophyta; class Magnoliopsida; order Solanales; family Solanaceae; genus Capsicum; species Capsicum rhomboideum. The sequence goes on from CP124714.1 coordinate 56,886,444, forward strand.
ACCGAAGCTAAGCGAGGAAAAACTAGCAACTGTAGTACTTTATACGTACAGAAACCATCCTACCATATATATTGTTTTCCTCCTAATCACTGCAATGTCATATCTTCCAATTCATGGTGTAATCATTTTCCAATTATTGGTTCCATTATTAACCTTATAATTGATTTAATAATTTTCTTTTTCCAATCCAAATGGCACCAGATACGTCCAACTATGAGATTCACATTCCATCCTACCTAATAATGAATATACTATTGTAGTATTGCATATATCAGTTTAACCTAAGCTAACCAAAAGTTACAACAAGAAAATTAGTCACTAAATTACTTTCAAATCCATTCGAAACCACCAAACATGCACCCGTAATAATGGTCCTTGTCAACTTCCACTCACCCTCAAATCACATTATATAAATAACACAGTGAAATATATAACCTCAAAGTTTCTAACCTGAATAGTTGACAATCTCTTCCGGAGTATCGATGTAGCAACTCCCGTGTTCGGCCGCCTCTCTTGCCCCAAACTTTCTGATTTTATTATTAGTGTATAGGATAAACCCTACCCACTTAAATTATTCTTGTATTGGCCACATAAGTAAATAAATTGTAGTCTTGACCCATTAAATCACTAATTAGCTAATTATCTAAAATACTCAAAACTTCTAATAAATTCTTAATATTTATTCGGAACCCCATAGAAACGGATAAAATATGTAAATTGACTAAAAAGCACGTTCCAGGCCTATGGACAACACTAAAATACCAAATTGATGTCATCTTGACCGAAGGTTGTCCGTAATCAAGCTTAATTTTATTTAAACTCAAGAACCCAACCAATGACTCAAATCACTTTTGAGCACCTCGAGAATCGGTACTACCTATCCCCGTAAGTCATAAATCACGTATACCAACAATGGGGAGAGCTAAAATGGAAAAATTCACAAAATGACTAAGAGGGTCGTTACACTGGATTTATGAATTAGTGTTGTGAAAGTGGTTTAGTAACTTGAATTATGAATTAGTGTTGTGAAAATGGTTAAGTGTAGTAAATTGAATTATAAATTAGTGTTGTGAAAATGGTTAAGTATAGTAACTTGAATTATGAATTAGTGTTGTGAACATGGTTAAGTGTAGTAAATTGAATTATAAATTAGTGTTGTGAAAATGGTTAAGTATAGTAACTTGAATTATGAATTAGTGTTGTGAAAATGGTTAAGTGTAGTAAATTGAATTATGAATTAGTGTTGTGAAAATGGTCAAGTGTAGTAACTTTAATTATGAATTAGTGTTGTTAAAATAGTTAAGTATAGTAGCTTGAATTATGAATTAGTGTTGCGAAAATGGTTAAGTGTAGTAACTTTAATTAGGAAATAGTGTTGTGATAATGGTTAAGTCTAGTAACTTGAATTATGAATTAGTGTTGTGAAAATGGTTAAATATAGTAACTGAAATTATGAATTAGTGTTGTGAAAGTGGTTTAGTAACTTGAATTATGAATTAGTGTTGTGAAAATGGTTAAGTGTAGTAAATTGAATTATAAATTAGTGTTGTGAAAATGGTTAAGTATAGTAACTTGAATTATGAATTAGTGTTGTGAAAATGGTTAAGTATAGTAACTTGAATTATGAATTAGTGTTGTGAAAATGGTTAAGTGTAATAACTTGAATTATGAATTAGTGATGTGTAAATGGTTAAGTATAGTAACTTGAATTATGAATTAGTGTTGTGAAAATGGTCAAGTGTAGTAACTTTAATTATGAATTAGTGTTGTTAAAATAGTTAAGTATAGTAGCTTGAATTATGAATTAGTGTTATGAAAATGGTTAAGTGTAGTAACTTGAATTATGAATTAGTGTTGTGAAAATGGTTAAGTATAGTAACTTGAATTATGAATTAGCGTTGTGAAAATGGTTAAGTGTAGTAACTTGAATTATGAATTAGTGTTGTGAAAATGATTAAGTATAGTAACTTTAATTATGAATTTGTGTTGTTAAAATAGTTATGTATAGTAGTTTGAATTATGAATTTGTGTTGTGAAAATGGTTAAGTATAGTAACTTGATTTATGAATTAGTGTTGTGAAAATGGTTAAGTATAGTAACTTGAATTATGAATTAGCGTTGTGAAAATGGTTAAGTGTAGTAACTTGAATTATGAATTAGTGTTGTGAAAATAATTAAGTATAGTAACTTTAATTATGAATTTGTGTTGTTAAAATAGTTATGTATAGTAGCTTGAATTATGAATTAGTGTTGTGATAATGGTTAAGTCTAGTAACTTGAATTATGAATTAGTGTTGTGAAAATGGTTAAGTGTAGTAACTTTAATTAGGAAATAGTGTTGTGATAATGGTTAAGTGTAGTAACTTGAATTATGAATTAGTGTTGTGAAAATGGTTTAGTAACTTGAATTATGAATTAGTGTTGTGAAAAATGGTTAAGTGTAATAACTTGAATTATGAATTAGTGTTGTGAAAATGGTTTAAGTATAGTAACTTGAATTATGAATTAGTGTTGTGATAATGGTTAAGTCTAGTAACTTGAATTATGAATTACTGTTCTGAAAATGGTTAAATATAGTAACAGGAATTATGAATTAGTGTTGTGAAAGTGGTTTAGTAACTTGAATTATGAATTAGTGTTGTGAAAATGGTTAAGTGTAGTAAATTGAATTATGAATTAGTGTTGTGATAATGGTTAAGTCTAGTAACTTGAATTATGAATTAGTGTTGTGAAAATGGTTAAATATAGTAACAGGAATTATGAATTAGTTTTGTGAAAGTGGTTTAGTAACTTAAATTATGAATTAGTGTAGTGAAAATGGTTAAGTGTAGTAAATTGAATTATGAATTAGTGTTGTGAAAATGGTCAAGTGTAGTAACTTTAATTATGAATTAGTGTTGTTAAAATAGTTAAGTATAGTAACTTGAATTATGAATTAGTGTTGTGAAAATGGTTAAGTATAGCAACTTGAATTATGAAATAGTGTTGTGTAAATGGTTAAGTATAGTAACTTGAATTATGAATTAGTGTTGTGAAAATGGTCAAGTGTAGTAACTTTAATTATGAATTAGTGTTGTTAAAATAGTTAAGTATAGTAGCTTGAATTATGAATTAGTTTTATGAAAATGGTTAAGTGTAGTAACTTGAATTATGAATTAGTGTTGTGAAAATGGTTAAGTATAGTAACTTGAATTATGAATTAGCGTTGTGAAAATGGTTAAGTGTACTAACTTGAATTATGAATTAGCGTTGTGAAAATGGTTAAGTGTACTAACTTGAATTATGAATTAGTGTTGTGAAAATGATTAAGTATAGTAACTTTAATTATGAATTTGTGTTGTTAAAATAGTTATGTATAGTAGCTTGAATTATGAATTTGTGTTGTGAAATTGGTTAAGTATAGTAACTTGAATTATGAATTAGTGTTGTGAAAATGGTTAAGTATAGTAACTTGAATTATGAATTAGCGTTGTGAAACTGGTTAAGTGTAGTAACTTGAATTATGAATTAGTGTTGTGAAAATAATTAAGTATAGTAACTTTAATTATGAATTTGTGTTGTTAAAATAGTTATGTATAGTAGCTTGAATTATGAATTAGTGTTGTGATAATGGTTAAGTCTAGTAACTTGAATTATGAATTAGTGTTGTGAAAATGGTTAAGTGTAGTAACTTTAATTAGGAAATAGTGTTGTGATAATGGTTAAGACTAGTAACTAGAATTATGAATTAGTGTTGTGAAAATGGTTGAGTAACTTGAATTATGAATTAGTGTGGTGAAAATGGTTAAGTGTAGTAACTTGAATTATGAATTAGTGTTGTGAAAATGGTTTAAGTATAGTAACTTGAATTATGAATTAGTGTTGTGATAATGGTTAAGTCTAGTAACTTGAATTATGAATTAGTGTTGTTAAAATAGTTAAGTATAGTAGCTTGAATTATGAATTAGTGTTGTGAAAATGGTTAAGTGTAGTAACTTTAATTAGGAAATAGTGTTGTGATAATGGTTAAGTCTAGTAACTTGAATTATGAATTAGTGTTGTGAAAATGGTTAAATATAGTAACTGGAATTATGAATTAGTGTTGTGAAAGTGGTTTAGTAACTTGAATTATGAATTAGTGTGGTGAAAATGGTTAAGTGTAGTAACTTGAATTATGAATTAGTGTTGTGAAAATGGTTTAAGTATAGTAACTTGAATTATGAATTAGTGTTGTGATAATGGTTAAGTATAGCAACTTGAACTATGAATTAGTGTTGTTAAAATAGTTAAGTATAGTAGCTTGAATTATGAATTAGTGTTGTGAAAATGGTTAAGTGTAGTAACTTTAATTAGAAAATAGTGTTGTGATAATGGTTAAGTCTAGTAACTTGAATTATGAATTAGTGTTGTGAAAATGGTTAAATATAGTAACTGGAATTATGAATTAGTGTTGTGAAAGTGGTTTAGTAACTTGAATTATGAATTAGTGTTGTGATAATGGTTAAGTGTAGTAAATTGAATTGTGAATTAGTGTTGTGAAAATTGTTAAGTGTAGTAAATTGAAATATGAATTAGTGTTGTGAAAATGGTTAAGTGTAGTAACTTGAATTATGAATTAGTGTTGTGAAAATGGTTAAGTGTAATAACTTGAATTATGAATTAGTGATGTGTAAATGGTTAAGTATAGTAACTTGAATTATGAATTAGTGTTATGAAAATGGTTAAGTGTAGTAACTTGAATTATGAATTAGTGTTGTGAAAATGGTTAAGTATAGTAACTTGAATTATGAATTAGCGTTGTGAAAATGGTTAAGTGTAGTAACTTGAATTATGAATTAGTGTTGTGAAAATGATTAAGTATAGTAACTTTAATTATGAATTTGTGTTGTTAAAATAGTTATGTATAGTAGTTTGAATTATGAATTTGTGTTGTGAAAATGGTTAAGTATAGTAACTTGATTTATGAATTAGTGTTGTGAAAATGGTTAAGTATAGTAACTTGAATTATGAATTAGCGTTGTGAAAATGGTTAAGTGTAGTAACTTGAATTATGAATTAGTGTTGTGAAAATAATTAAGTATAGTAACTTTAATTATGAATTTGTGTTGTTAAAATAGTTATGTATAGTAGCTTGAATTATGAATTAGTGTTGTGATAATGGTTAAGTCTAGTAACTTGAATTATGAATTAGTGTTGTGAAAATGGTTAAGTGTAGCAACTTTAATTAGGAAATAGTGTTGTGATAATGGTTAAGTGTAGTAACTTGAATTATGAATTAGTGTTGTGAAAATGGTTTAGTAACTTGAATTATGAATTAGTGTTGTGAAAAATGGTTAAGTGTAGTAACTTGAATTATGAATTAGTGTTGTGAAAATGGTTTAAGTATAGTAACTTCAATTATGAATTAGTGTTGTGATAATGGTTAAGTCTAGTAACTTGAATTATGAATTAGTGTTGTGAAAATGGTTAAATATAGTAACAGGAATTATGAATTAGTGTTGTAAAAGTGGTTTAGTAACTTGAATTATGAATTAGTGTTGTGAAAATGGTTAAGTGTAGTAAATTGAATTATGAATTAGTGTTGTGATAATGGTTAAGTCTAGTAACTTGAATTATGAATTAGTGTTGTGAAAATGGTTAAATATAGTAACTTGAATTATGAATTAGTGTAGTGAAAATGGTCAAGTATAGTAACTTGAATTATGAAATAGTGTTGTGAAAGTGGTTAAGTGTAGTAACTTGAATTATGAATTAGTGTTGTGAAAATTGTTAAGTATAGTAACTTGAATTATGAATTAGAGTTGTGAAAATGGTTAAGTATAGCAACTTGAATTATGAAATAGTGTTGTGTAAATGGTTAAGTATAGTAACTTGAATTATGAATTAGTGTAGTGAAAATGGTCAAGTGTAGTAACTTTAATTAAGAATTAGCGTTGTGAAAATGGTTAAGTATAGTAACTTGAATTATGAATTAGTGTTGTGAAAATGGTTAAGTATAGTAACTTGAATTATGAATTAGTGTTGTGAAAATGGTTAAGTGTAGTAACTTGAATTATGAATTAGTGTTGTGAAAATGATTAAATATAGTAACTGGAATTATGAATTAGTGTTGTGAAAGTGGTTTAGTAACTTGAATTATGAATTAGTGTTGTGAAAATGGTTAAGTGTAGTAAATTGAATTATGAATTAGTGTTGTGAAAATGGTCAAGTGTAGTAACTTAAATTAAGAATTAGCGTTGTGAAAATGGTTAATTATAGTAACTTGAATTATGAATTAGTGTTGTTAAATGGTTAAGTATAGTAACTTGAATTATGAATTAGTGTTGTGAAAATGGTTAAGTGTAGTAAATTGAATTATGAATTTGTGTTGTTAAAATAGTTATGTATAGTAGCTTGAATTATGAATTAGTGTTGTGATAATGGTTAAGTCTAGTAACTTGAATTATGAATTAGTGTTGTAAAAATGGTTAAGTGTAGTAACTTTAATTAGGAAATAGTGTTGTGATAATGGTTAAGTGTAGTAACTTGAATTATGATTTAGTGTTGTGAAAATGGTTTAGTAACTTGAATTATGAATTAGTGTTGTGAAAAATGGTTAAGTGTAGTAACTTGAATTATGAATTAGTGTTGTGAAAATGGTTTAAGTATATTAACTTGAATTATGAATTAGTGTTGTGATAATGGTTAAGTCTAGTAACTTGAATTATGAATTAGTGTTGTGAAAATGGTTAAATATAGTAACAGGAATTATGAATTAGTGTTATGAAAGTGGTTTAGTAACTTGAATTATGAATTAGTGTTGTGAAAATGGTTAAGTGTAGTAAATTGAATTATGAATTAGTGTTGTGATAATGGTTAAGTCTAGTAACTTGAATTATGAATTAGTGTTGTGAAAATGGTTAAATATAGTAACAGGAATTATGAATTAGTGTTGTGAAAGTGGTTTAGTAACTTGAATTATGAATTAGTGTTGTGAAAATGGTCAAGTGTAGTAACTTTAATTAAGAATTAGCGTTGTGAAAATGGTTAATTATAGTAACTTGAATTATGAATTAGTGTTGATAAATGGTTAAGTATAGTAACTTGAATTATGAATTAGTGTTGTGAAAATGGTTAAGTGTAGTAAATTGAATTCTGAATTAGTGTTGTGAAAATGGTCAAGTGTAGTAACTTTAATTATGAATTAGTGTTGTTAAAATAGTTAAGTATAGTAGCTTGAATTATGAATTAGTGTTGCGAAAATGGTTAAGTGTAGTAACTTTAATTAGGAAATAGTGTTGTGATAATGGTTAAGTCTAGTAACTTGAATTATGAATTAGTGTTGTGAAAATGGTTAAATATAGTAACTGGAATTATGAATTAGTGTTGTGAAAGTGGTTTAGTAACTTGAATTATGAATTAGTGTTGTGAAAATGGTTAAGTGTAGTAAATTGAATTATGAATTAGTGTTGTGAAAAATGGTTAAGTATAGTAAGTTGAATTATGAAATAGTGTTGTGAAAGTGGTTAAGTGTAGTAACTTGAATTATGAATTAGTGTCTTGAAAATTGTTAAGTATAGTAACTTGAATTATGAATTAGTGTTGTGAAAATGGTTAAGTATAGCAACTTGAATTATGAAATAGTGTTGTGTAAATGGTTAAGTATAGTAACTTGAATTATGAATTAGTGTTGTGAAAATGGTCAAGTGTAGTAACTTTAATTAAGAATTAGCGTTGTGAAAATGGTTAAGTATAGTAACTTGAATTATGAATTAGTGTTGTGAACATGGTTAAGTGTAGTAAATTGAATTATAAATTAGTGTTGTGAAAATGGTTAAGTATAGTAACTTGAATTATGAATTAGTGTTGTGAAAATGGTTAAGTGTAGTAAATTGAATTATGAATTAGTGTTGTGAAAATGGTCAAGTGTAGTAACTTTAATTATGAATTAGTGTTGTTAAAATAGTTAAGTATAGTAGCTTGAATTATGAATTAGTGTTGCGAAAATGGTTAAGTGTAGTAACTTTAATTAGGAAATAGTGTTGTGATAATGGTTAAGTCTAGTAACTTGAATTATGAATTAGTGTTGTGAAAATGGTTAAATATAGTAACTGAAATTATGAATTAGTGTTGTGAAAGTGGTTTAGTAACTTGAATTATGAATTAGTGTTGTGAAAATGGTTAAGTGTAGTAAATTGAATTATAAATTAGTGTTGTGAAAATGGTTAAGTATAGTAACTTGAATTATAATTAGTGTTGTGAAAATGGTTAAGTATAGTAACTTGAATTATGAATTAGTGTTGTGAAAATGGTTAAGTGTAATAACTTGAATTATGAATTAGTGATGTGTAAATGGTTAAGTATAGTAACTTGAATTATGAATTAGTGTTGTGAAAATGGTCAAGTGTAGTAACTTTAATTATGAATTAGTGTTGTTAAAATAGTTAAGTATAGTAGCTTGAATTATGAATTAGTGTTATGAAAATGGTTAAGTGTAGTAACTTGAATTATGAATTAGTGTTGTGAAAATGGTTAAGTATAGTAACTTGAATTATGAATTAGCGTTGTGAAAATGGTTAAGTGTAGTAACTTGAATTATGAATTAGTGTTGTGAAAATGATTAAGTATAGTAACTTTAATTATGAATTTGTGTTGTTAAAATAGTTATGTATAGTAGTTTGAATTATGAATTTGTGTTGTGAAAATGGTTAAGTATAGTAACTTGATTTATGAATTAGTGTTGTGAAAATGGTTAAGTATAGTAACTTGAATTATGAATTAGCGTTGTGAAAATGGTTAAGTGTAGTAACTTGAATTATGAATTAGTGTTGTGAAAATAATTAAGTATAGTAACTTTAATTATGAATTTGTGTTGTTAAAATAGTTATGTATAGTAGCTTGAATTATGAATTAGTGTTGTGATAATGGTTAAGTCTAGTAACTTGAATTATGAATTAGTGTTGTGAAAATGGTTAAGTGTAGTAACTTTAATTAGGAAATAGTGTTGTGATAATGGTTAAGTGTAGTAACTTGAATTATGAATTAGTGTTGTGAAAATGGTTTAGTAACTTGAATTATGAATTAATGTTGTGAAAAATGGTTAAGTGTAATAACTTGAATTATGAATTAGTGTTGTGAAAATGGTTTAAGTATAGTAACTTGAATTATGAATTAGTGTTGTGATAATGGTTAAGTCTAGTAACTTGAATTATGAATTACTGTTCTGAAAATGGTTAAATATAGTAACAGGAATTATGAATTAGTGTTGTGAAAGTGGTTTAGTAACTTGAATTATGAATTAGTGTTGTGAAAATGGTTAAGTGTAGTAAATTGAATTATGAATTAGTGTTGTGATAATGGTTAAGTCTAGTAACTTGAATTATGAATTAGTGTTGTGAAAATGGTTAAATATAGTAACAGGAATTATGAATTAGTTTTGTGAAAGTGGTTTAGTAACTTAAATTATGAATTAGTGTAGTGAAAATGGTTAAGTGTAGTAAATTGAATTATGAATTAGTGTTGTGAAAATGGTCAAGTGTAGTAACTTTAATTATGAATTAGTGTTGTTAAAATAGTTAAGTATAGTGACTTGAATTATGAATTAGTGTTGTGAAAATGGTTAAGTATAGCAACTTGAATTATGAAATAGTGTTGTGTAAATGGTTAAGTATAGTAACTTGAATTATGAATTAGTGTTGTGAAAATGGTCAAGTGTAGTAACTTTAATTATGAATTAGTGTTGTTAAAATAGTTAAGTATAGTAGCTTGAATTATGAATTAGTGTTATGAAAATGGTTAAGTGTAGTAACTTGAATTATGAATTAGTGTTGTGAAAATGGTTAAGTATAGTAACTTGAATTATGAATTAGCGTTGTGAAAATGGTTAAGTGTACTAACTTGAATTATGAATTAGCGTTGTGAAAATGGTTAAGTGTACTAACTTGAATTATGAATTAGTGTTGTGAAAATGATTAAGTATAGTAACTTTAATTATGAATTTGTGTTGTTAAAATAGTTATGTATAGTAGCTTGAATTATGAATTTGTGTTGTGAAATTGGTTAAGTATAGTAACTTGAATTATGAATTAGTGTTGTGAAAATGGTTAAGTATAGTAACTTGAATTATGAATTAGCGTTGTGAAACTGGTTAAGTGTAGTAACTTGAATTATGAATTAGTGTTGTGAAAATAATTAAGTATAGTAACTTTAATTATGAATTTGTGTTGTTAAAATAGTTATGTATAGTAGCTTGAATTATGAATTAGTGTTGTGATAATGGTTAAGTCTAGTAACTTGAATTATGAATTAGTGTTGTGAAAATGGTTAAGTGTAGTAACTTTAATTAGGAAATAGTGTTGTGATAATGGTTAAGACTAGTAACTAGAATTATGAATTAGTGTTGTGAAAATGGTTGAGTAACTTGAATTATGAATTAGTGTGGTGAAAATGGTTAAGTGTAGTAACTTGAATTATGAATTAGTGTTGTGAAAATGGTTTAAGTATAGTAACTTGAATTATGAATTAGTGTTGTGATAATGGTTAAGTCTAGTAACTTGAATTATGAATTAGTGTTGTTAAAATAGTTAAGTATAGTAGCTTGAATTATGAATTAGTGTTGTGAAAATGGTTAAGTGTAGTAACTTTAATTAGGAAATAGTGTTGTGATAATGGTTAAGTCTAGTAACTTGAATTATGAATTAGTGTTGTGAAAATGGTTAAATATAGTAACTGGAATTATGAATTAGTGTTGTGAAAGTGGTTTAGTAACTTGAATTATGAATTAGTGTGGTGAAAATGGTTAAGTGTAGTAAATTGAATTGTGAATTAGTGTTGTGAAAATTGTTAAGTGTAGTAAATTGAAATATGAATTAGTGTTGTGAAAATGGTTAAGTGTAGTAACTTGAATTATGAATTAGTGTTGTGAAAATGGTTAAGTGTAATAACTTGAATTATGAATTAGTGATGTGTAAATGGTTAAGTATAGTAACTTGAATTATGAATTAGTGTTATGAAAATGGTTAAGTGTAGTAACTTGAATTATGAATTAGTGTTGTGAAAATGGTTAAGTATAGTAACTTGAATTATGAATTAGCGTTGTGAAAATGGTTAAGTGTAGTAACTTGAATTATGAATTAGTGTTGTGAAAATGATTAAGTATAGTAACTTTAATTATGAATTTGTGTTGTTAAAATAGTTATGTATAGTAGTTTGAATTATGAATTTGTGTTGTGAAAATGGTTAAGTATAGTAACTTGATTTATGAATTAGTGTTGTGAAAATGGTTAAGTATAGTAACTTGAATTATGAATTAGCGTTGTGAAAATGGTTAAGTGTAGTAACTTGAATTATGAATTAGTGTTGTGAAAATAATTAAGTATAGTAACTTTAATTATGAATTTGTGTTGTTAAAATAGTTATGTATAGTAGCTTGAATTATGAATTAGTGTTGTGATAATGGTTAAGTCTAGTAACTTGAATTATGAATTAGTGTTGTGAAAATGGTTAAGTGTAGCAACTTTAATTAGGAAATAGTGTTGTGATAATGGTTAAGTGTAGTAACTTGAATTATGAATTAGTGTTGTGAAAATGGTTTAGTAACTTGAATTATGAATTAGTGTTGTGAAAAATGGTTAAGTGTAGTAACTTGAATTATGAATTAGTGTTGTGAAAATGGTTTAAGTATAGTAATTTCAATTATGAATTAGTGTTGTGATAATGGTTAAGTCTAGTAACTTGAATTATGAATTAGTGTTGTGAAAATGGTTAAATATAGTAACAGGAATTATGAATTAGTGTTGTGAAAGTGGTTTAGTAACTTGAATTATGAATTAGTGTTGTGAAAATGGTTAAGTGTAGTAAATTGAATTTTGAATTAGTGTAGTGAAAATGGTTAAATATAGTAACTTGAATTATGAATTAGTGTAGTGAAAATGGTCAAGTATAGTAACTTGAATTATGAAATAGTGTTGTGAAAGTGGTTAAGTGTAGTAACTTGAATTATGAATTAGTGTTGTGAAAATTGTTAAGTATAGTAACTTGAATTATGAATTAGAGTTGTGAAAATGGTTAAGTATAGCAACTTGAATTATGAAATAGTGTTGTGTAAATGGTTAAGTATAGTAACTTGAATTATGAATTAGTGTAGTGAAAATGGTCAAGTGTAGTAACTTTAATTAAGAATTAGCGTTGTGAAAATGGTTAAGTATAGTAACTTGAATTATGAATTAGTGTTGTGAAAATGGTTAAGTATAGTAACTTGAATTATGAATTAGTGTTGTGAAAATGGTTAAGTGTAGTAACTTGAATTATGAATTAGTGTTGTGAAAATGATTAAATATAGTAACTGGAATTATGAATTAGTGTTGTGAAAGTGGTTTAGTAACTTGAATTATGAATTAGTGTTGTGAAAATGGTTAAGTGTAGTAAATTGAATTATGAATTAGTGTTGTGAAAATGGTCAAGTGTAGTAACTTAAATTAAGAATTAGCGTTGTGAAAATGGTTAATTATAGTAACTTGAATTATGAATTAGTGTTGTTAAATGGTTAAGTATAGTAACTTGAATTATGAATTAGTGTTGTGAAAATGGTTAAGTGTAGTAAATTGAATTATGAATTTGTGTTGTTAAAATAGTTATGTATAGTAGCTTGAATTATGAATTAGTGTTGTGATAATGGTTAAGTCTAGTAACTTGAATTATGAATTAGTGTTGTAAAAATGGTTAAGTGTAGTAACTTTAATTAGGAAATAGTGTTGTGATAATGGTTAAGTGTAGTAACTTGAATTATGATTTAGTGTTGTGAAAATGGTTTAGTAACTTGAATTATGAATTAGTGTTGTGAAAAATGGTTAAGTGTAGTAACTTGAATTATGAATTAGTGTTGTGAAAATGGTTTAAGTATATTAACTTGAATTATGAATTAGTGTTGTGATAATGGTTAAGTCTAGTAACTTGAATTATGAATTAGTGTTGTGAAAATGGTTAAATATAGTAACAGGAATTATGAATTAGTGTTATGAAAGTGGTTTAGTAACTTGAATTATGAATTAGTGTTGTGAAAATGGTTAAGTGTAGTAAATTGAATTATGAATTAGTGTTGTGATAATGGTTAAGTCTAGTAACTTGAATTATGAATTAGTGTTGTTAAAATGGTTAAATATAGTAACAGGAATTATGAATTAGTGTTGTGAAAGTGGTTTAGTAACTTGAATTATGAATTAGTGTTGTGAAAATGGTCAAGTGTAGTAACTTTAATTAAGAATTAGCGTTGTGAAAATGGTTAATTATAGTAACTTGAATTATGAATTAGTGTTGATAAATGGTTAAGTATAGTAACTTGAATTATGAATTAGTGTTGTGAAAATGGTTAAGTGTAGTAAATTGAATTCTGAATTAGTGTTGTGAAAATGGTCAAGTGTAGTAACTTTAATTATGAATTAGTGTTGTTAAAATAGTTAAGTATAGTAGCTTGAATTATGAATTAGTGTTGCGAAAATGGTTAAGTGTAGTAACTTTAATTAGGAAATAGTGTTGTGATAATGGTTAAGTCTAGTAACTTGAATTATGAATTAGTGTTGTGAAAATGGTTAAATATAGTAACTGGAATTATGAATTAGTGTTGTGAAAGTGGTTTAGTAACTTGAATTATGAATTAGTGTTGTGAAAATGGTTAAGTGTAGTAAATTGAATTATGAATTAGTGTTGTGAAAAATGGTTAAGTATAGTAAGTTGAATTATGAAATAGTGTTGTGAAAGTGGTTAAGTGTAGTAACTTGAATTATGAATTAGTGTCTTGAAAATTGTTAAGTATAGTAACTTGAATTATGAATTAGTGTTGTGAAAATGGTTAAGTATAGCAACTTGAATTATGAAATAGTGTTGTGTAAATGGTTAAGTATAGTAACTTGAATTATGAATTAGTGTTGTGAAAATGGTTTAGTAACTTGAATTATGAATTAGTGTTGTGAAAAATGGTTAAGTGTAGTAACTTGAATTATGAATTAGTGTTGTGAAAATGGTTTAAGTATAGTAACTTCAATTATGAATTAGTGTTGTGATAATGGTTAAGTCTAGTAACTTGAATTATGAATTAGTGTTGTGAAAATGGTTAAATATAGTAACAGGAATTATGAATTAGTGTTGTGAAAGTGGTTTAGTAACTTGAATTATGAATTAGTGTTGTGAAAATGGTTAAGTGTAGTAAATTGAATTATGAATTAGTGTTGTGATAATGGTTAAGTCTAGTAACTTGAATTATGAATTAGTGTTGTGAAAATGGTTAAATATAGTAACTTGAATTATGAATTAGTGTAGTGAAAATGGTCAAGTATAGTAACTTGAATTATGAAATAGTGTTGTGAAAGTGGTTAAGTGTAGTAACTTGAATTATGAATTAGTGTTGTGAAAATTGTTAAGTATAGTAACTTGAATTATGAATTAGAGTTGTGAAAATGGTTAAGTATAGCAACTTGAATTATGAAATAGTGTTGTGTAAATGGTTAAGTATAGTAACTTGAATTATGAATTAGTGTAGTGAAAATGGTCAAGTGTAGTAACTTTAATTAAGAATTAGCGTTGTGAAAATGGTTAAGTATAGTAACTTGAATTATGAATTAGTGTTGTGAAAATGGTTAAGTATAGTAACTTGAATTATGAATTAGTGTTGTGAAAATGGTTAAGTGTAGTAACTTGAATTATGAATTAGTGTTGTGAAAATGATTAAATATAGTAACTGGAATTATGAATTAGTGTTGTGAAAGTGGTTTAGTAACTTGAATTATGAATTAGTGTTGTGAAAATGGTTAAGTGTAGTAAATTGAATTATGAATTAGTGTTGTGAAAATGGTCAAGTGTAGTAACTTAAATTAAGAATTAGCGTTGTGAAAATGGTTAATTATAGTAACTTGAATTATGAATTAGTGTTGTTAAATGGTTAAGTATAGTAACTTGAATTATGAATTAGTGTTGTGAAAATGGTTAAGTGTAGTAAATTGAATTATGAATTTGTGTTGTTAAAATAGTTATGTATAGTAGCTTGAATTATGAATTAGTGTTGTGATAATGGTTAAGTCTAGTAACTTGAATTATGAATTAGTGTTGTAAAAATGGTTAAGTGTAGTAACTTTAATTAGGAAATAGTGTTGTGATAATGGTTAAGTGTAGTAACTTGAATTATGATTTAGTGTTGTGAAAATGGTTTAGTAACTTGAATTATGAATTAGTGTTGTGAAAAATGGTTAAGTGTAGTAACTTGAATTATGAATTAGTGTTGTGAAAATGGTTTAAGTATATTAACTTGAATTATGAATTAGTGTTGTGATAATGGTTAAGTCTAGTAACTTGAATTATGAATTAGTGTTGTGAAAATGGTTAAATATAGTAACAGGAATTATGAATTAGTGTTATGAAAGTGGTTTAGTAACTTGAATTATGAATTAGTGTTGTGAAAATGGTTAAGTGTAGTAAATTGAATTATGAATTAGTGTTGTGATAATGGTTAAGTCTAGTAACTTGAATTATGAATTAGTGTTGTGAAAATGGTTAAATATAGTAACAGGAATTATGAATTAGTGTTGTGAAAGTGGTTTAGTAACTTGAATTATGAATTAGTGTTGTGAAAATGGTCAAGTGTAGTAACTTTAATTAAGAATTAGCGTTGTGAAAATGGTTAATTATAGTAACTTGAATTATGAATTAGTGTTGATAAATGGTTAAGTATAGTAACTTGAATTATGAATTAGTGTTGTGAAAATGGTTAAGTGTAGTAAATTGAATTCTGAATTAGTGTTGTGAAAATGGTCAAGTGTAGTAACTTTAATTATGAATTAGTGTTGTTAAAATAGTTAAGTATAGTAGCTTGAATTATGAATTAGTGTTGCGAAAATGGTTAAGTGTAGTAACTTTAATTAGGAAATAGTGTTGTGATAATGGTTAAGTCTAGTAACTTGAATTATGAATTAGTGTTGTGAAAATGGTTAAATATAGTAACTGGAATTATGAATTAGTGTTGTGAAAGTGGTTTAGTAACTTGAATTATGAATTAGTGTTGTGAAAATGGTTAAGTGTAGTAAATTGAATTATGAATTAGTGTTGTGAAAAATGGTTAAGTATAGTAAGTTGAATTATGAAATAGTGTTGTGAAAGTGGTTAAGTGTAGTAACTTGAATTATGAATTAGTGTCTTGAAAATTGTTAAGTATAGTAACTTGAATTATGAATTAGTGTTGTGAAAATGGTTAAGTATAGCAACTTGAATTATGAAATAGTGTTGTGTAAATGGTTAAGTATAGTAACTTGAATTATGAATTAGTGTTGTGAAAATGGTCAAGTGTAGTAACTTTAATTAAGAATTAGCGTTGTGAAAATGGTTAAGTATAGTAACTTGAATTATGAATTAGTGTTGTGAAAATGGTTAAGTATAGTAACTTGAATTATGAATTAGTGTTGTAAAAATGGTTAAGTGTAGTAACTTGAATTATGAATTATTGTTGTGAAAATGATTAAATATAGTAACTGGAATTATGAATTAGTGTTGTAAAAGTGGTTTAGTAACTTGAATTATGAATTAGTGTTGTGAAAATGGTTAAGTGTAGTAAATTGAATTATGAATTAGTGTTGTGAAAATGGTCAAGTGTAGTAACTTTAATTAAGAATTAGCGTTGTGAAAATGGTTAATTATAGTAACTTGAATTATGAATTAGTGTTGTTAAATGGTTAAGTATAGTAACTTGAATTATGAATTAGTGTTGTGAAAATGGTTAAGTGTAGTAAATTGAATTATGAATTAGTGTTGTGAAAATGGTCAAGTGTAGTAACTTTAATTATGAATTAGTGTTGTTAAAATAGTTAAGTATAGTAGCTTGAATTATGAATTAGTGTTGCGAAAATGGTTAAGTGTAGTAACTTTAATTAGGAAATAGTGTTGTGATAATGGTTAAGTCTAGTAACTTGAATTATGAATTAGTGTTGTGAAAATGGTTAAATATAGTAACTGGAATTATGAATTAGTGTTGTGAAAGTGGTTTAGTAACTTAAATTATGAATTAGTGTTGTGAAAATGGTTAAGTATAGTAAATTGAATTATAAATTAGTGTTGTGAAAATGGTTAAGTATAGTAACTTGAATTATGAATTAGTGTTGTGAAAATGGTTAAGTATAGTAACTTGAATTATGAATTAGTGTTGTGAAAATGGTTAAGTGTAGTAACTTGAATTATGAATTAGTGTTGTGCAAATGGTTAAGTGTAATAACTTGAATTATGAATTAGTGTTGTGAAAATGGTTTAAGTATAGTAACTTGAATTATGAAATAGTGTTGTGAAAGTGGTTAAGTGTAGTAACTTGAATTATGAATTAGTGTCTTGAAAATTGTTAAGTATAGTAACTTGAATTATGAATTAGTGTTGTGAAAATGGTTAAGTATAGCAACTTGAATTATGAAATAGTGTTGTGTAAATGGTTAAGTATAGTAACTTGAATTATGAATTAGTGTTGTGAAAATGGTCAAGTGTAGTAACTTTAATTATGAATTAGTGTTGTTAAAATAGTTAAGTATAATAGCTTGAATTATGAATTAGTGTAGTTAAAATAGTTAAGTATAGTAGCTTGAATTATGAATTAGTGTTGCGAAAATAGTTAAGTGTAGTAACTTGAATTATGAATTAGCGTTGTGAAAATGGTTAAGTGTAGTAACTTGAATTATGAATTAGTGTTGTGAAAATGATTAAGTATAGTAACTTTAATTATGAATTTGTGTTGTTAAAATAGTTATGTATAGTAGCTTGAATTATGAATTTGTGTTGTGAAAATGGTTAAGTATAGTAACTTGAATTATGAATTAGTGTTGTGAAAATGGTTAAGTATAGTAACTTGAATTATGAATTAGCGTTGTGAAAATGGTTAAGTGTAGTAACTCGAATTATGAATTAGTGTTGTAAAAGTGGTTTAGTAACTTGAATTATGAATTAGTGTTGTGAAAATGGTTAAGTGTAGTAAATTGAATTATGAATTAGTGTTGTGAAAATGGTCAAGTGTAGTAACTTTAATTAAGAATTAGCGTTGTGAAAATGGTTAATTATAGTAACTTGAATTATGAATTAGTGTTGTTAAATGGTTAAGTATAGTAACTTGAATTATGAATTAGTGTTGTGAAAATGGTTAAGTGTAGTAAATTGAATTATGAATTAGTGTTGTGAAAATGGTCAAATGTAGTAACTTTAATTATGAATTTGTGTTGTTAAAATAGTTATGTATAGTAGCTTGAATTATGAATTAGTGTTGTGATAATGGTTAAGTCTAGTAACTTGAATTATGAATTAGTGTTGTGAAAATGGTTTAGTAACTTGAATTATGAATTAGTGTTGTGAAAATGGTTAAGTGTAGTAACTTGAATTATGAATTAGTGTTGTGAAAATGGTTTAAGTATAGTAACTTGAATTATGAAATAGTGTTGTGAAAGTGGTTAAGTGTAGTAACTTGAATTATGAATTAGTGTTGTGAAAATTGTTAAGTATAGTAACTTGAATTATGAATTAGTGTTGTGAAAATGGTTAAGTATAGCAACTTGAATTATGAAATAGTGTTGTGTAAATGATTAAGTATAGTAACTTGAATTATGAATTAGTGTTGTGAAAATGGTCGAGTGTAGTAACTTTAATTATGAATTAGTGTTGTTAAAATAGTTAAGTATAGTAGCTTGAATTATGAATTATTGTTGTGAAAAATGGTTAAGTGTAGTAATTTGAATTATGAATTAGTGTTGTGAAAATGGTTAAGTATAGTAACTTGAATTATGAATTAGTGTTGTGAAAATGGTTAAGTGTAGTAACTTGCATTATGAATTAGTGTTGTGAAAATGATTAAGTATAGTAACTTTAATTAGGAAATAGTGTTGTGATAATGGTTAAGTGTAGTAACTTTAATTAGGAAATAGTGTTGTGATAATGGTTAAGTATAGTAACTTTAATTATGAATTTGTGTTGTTAAAATAGTTATGTATAGTTGCTTGAATTATGAATTAGTGTTGCGATAATGGTTAAGTCTAGTAACTTGAATTAAGAATTAGTTTTGTGAAAAATGGTTAAGTTTAGTAACTTTAATTAGGAAATAGTGTTGTGAAAATGGTTAAGTGTAGTAACTTGAATTATGAATTAGTGTGGTGAAAATGGTTAAGTATAGTAACTTGAATTATGAATTAGTGTTGTGAAAATGGTTAAGTGTAGTAAATTGAATTATGAATTAGTGTTGTGAAAATGATTAAGTATAGTAACTTTAATTATGAATTTGTGTTGTTAAAATAGTTATGTATAGTAGCTTGAATTATGAATTTGTGTTGTGAAAATGGTTAAGTATAGTAACTTGAATTATGAATTAGTGTTGTGAAAATGGTTAAGTATAGTAACTTGAATTATGAATTAGCGTTGTGAAAATGGTTAAGTGTAGTAACTTGAATTATGAATTAGTGTTGTGAAAATAATTAAGTATAGTAACTTTAATTATGAATTTGTGTTGTTAAAATAGTTATGTATAGTAGCTTGAATTATGAATTAGTGTTGTGATAATGGTTAAGTCTAGTAACTTGAATTATGAATTAGTGTTGTGAAAATGGTTAAGTGTAGTAACTTTAATTAGGAAATAGTGTTGTGATAATGGTTAAGTCTAGTAACTTGAATTATGAATTAGTGTTGTGAAAATGGTTGAGTAACTTGAATTATGAATTAGTGTGGTGAAAATGGTTAAGTGTAGTAAATTGAATTATGAATTAGTGTTGTGATAATGGTTAAGTCTAGTAACTTGAATTATGAATTAGTGTTGTGAAAATGGTTAAATATAGTAACAGGAATTATGAATTAGTTTTGTGAAAGTGGTTTAGTAACTTGAATTATGAATTAGTGTAGTGAAAATGGTTAAGTGTAGTAAATTGAATTATGAATTAGTGTTGTGAAAATGGTCAAGTGTAGTAACTTTAATTAAGAATTAGCGTTGTGAAAATGGTTAATTATAGTAACTTGAATTATGAATTAGCGTTGTTAAATGGTTAAGTATAGTAACTTGAATTATGAATTAGTGTTGTGAAAATGGTTAAGTGTATTAAATTGAATTATGAATTAGTGTTGTGAAAATGGTCAAGTGTAGTAACTTTAATTATGAATTAGTGTTGTTAAAATAGTTAAGTATAGTAGCTTGAATTATGAATTAGTGTTGCGAAAATGGTTAAGTGTAGTAAATTGAATTATGAATTAGTGTTGTGAAAATTGTTAAGTGTAGTAAATTGAATTATGAATTAGTGTTGTGAAAATGGTTAAGTATAGTAGTAACTTGAATTATGAATTAGTGTTGTAAGAATGGTTAAGTATAGTAACTTGAATTATGAATTAGTGTTGTGAAAATGGTCAAGTGTAGTAGCTTGAATTATGAATTAGTAACTTGAATTATGAATTAGTGTTGTGAAAATGGTTAAGTATAGTAACTTGAATTATGAATTAGTGTTGTGAAAATGGTTAAGTATAGCAACTTGAATTATGAATTAGTGTTGTTAAAATAATTAAGTATAGTAGCTTGAATTATGAATTAGTGTTGTGAAAATGGTTAAGTGTAGTAACTTTAATTAGGAAATAGTGTTGTGATAATGGTTAAGTCTAGTAACTTGAATTATGAATTAGTGTTGTGAAAATGGTTAAATATAGTAACTGGAATTATGAATTAGTGTTGTGAAAGTGGTTTAGTAACTTGAATTATGAATTAGTGTAGTGAAAATGGTTAAGTGTAGTAAATTGAATTATGAATTAGTGTTGTGATAATGGTTAAGTCTAGTAACTTGAATTATGAATTAGTGTTGTGAAAATTGTTAAATATAGTAACAGGAATTATGAATTAGTGTTGTGAAAGTGGTTTAGTAACTTGAATTATGAATTAGTGTTGTGAAAATGGTTAAGTGTAGTAAATTGAATTATGAATTAGTGTTGTGATAATGGTTAAGTCTAGTAACTTGAATTATGAATTAGTGTTGTGAAAATGGTTAAATATAGTAACAGGAATTATGAATTAGTGTTGTGAAAGTGATTTAGTAACTTGAATTATGAATTAGTGTTGTGAAAGTGATTTAGTAACTTGAATTATGAATTAGTGTTGTGATAATGGTTTAGTCTAGTAAATTGAATTATGAATTAGTGTTGTGATAATGGTTAAGTCTAGTAACTTGAATTATGAATTAGTGTTGTGAAAATGGTTAAGTAACTTGAATTATGAATTAGTGTTGTGAAAATGGTTAAGTGTAGTAAATTGAATTATGAATTAGTGTTGTGAAAATGGTTAAGTATAGTAACTTGAATTATGAATTAGTGTTGTGAAAATGGTTAAGTATAGTAACTTGAATTATGAATTAGTGTTGTGAAAATGGTTAAGTGTAATAACTTGAATTATGAATTAGTGTTGTGAAAATGGTTTAAGTATAGTAACTTGAATTATGAAATAGTGTTGTGAAAGTGGTTAAGTGTAGTAACTTGAATTATGAATTAGTGTTGTGAAAATTGTTAAGTATAGTAACTTGAATTATGAATTAGTGTTGTGAAAATGGTTAAGTATAGCAACTTGAATTATGAAATAGTGTTGTGTAAATGATTAAGTATAGTAACTTGAATTATGAATTAGTGTTGTGAAAATGGTCGAGTGTAGTAACTTTAATTATGAATTAGTGTTGTTAAAATAGTTAAGTATAGTAGCTTGAATTATGAATTATTGTTGTGAAAAATGGTTAAGTGCAGTAATTTGAATTATGAATTAGTGTTGTGAAAATGGTTAAGTATAGTAACTTGAATTATGAATTAGTGTTGTGAAAATGGTTAAGTGTAGTAACTTGCATTATGAATTAGTGTTGTGAAAATGATTAAGTATAGTAACTTTAATTAGGAAATAGTGTTGTGATAATGGTTAAGTGTAGTAACTTTAATTAGGAAATAGTGTTGTGATAATGGTTAAGTATAGTAACTTTAATTATGAATTTGTGTTGTTAAAATAGTTATGTATAGTAGCTTGAATTAGGAATTAGTGTTGTGATAATGGTTAAGTCTAGTAACTTGAATTATGAATTAGTTTTGTGAAAAATGGTTAAGTTTAGTAACTTTAATTAGGAAATAGTGTTGTGAAAATGGTTAAGTGTAGTAACTTGAATTATGAATTAGTGTGGTGAAAATGGTTAAGTATAGTAACTTGAATTATGAATTAGTGTTGTGAAAATGGTTAAGTGTAGTAAATTGAATTATGAATTAGTGTTGTGAAAATGATTAAGTATAGTAACTTTAATTATGAATTTGTGTTGTTAAAATAGTTATGTATAGTAGCTTGAATTATGAATTAGTGTTGTGATAATGGTTAAGTCTAGTAACTTGAATTATGAATTAGTGTTGTGAAAATGGTTAAGTGTAGTAACTTTAATTAGGAAATAGTGTTGTGATAATGGTTAAGTCTAGTAACTTGAATTATGAATTAGTGTTGTGAAAATGGTGTAGTAACTTGAATTATGAATTAGTGTTGTGAAAATGGTTAAGTTTAGTAACTTGAATTATGAATTAGTGTTGTGAAAATGGTTTAAGTATAGTAACTTGAATTATGAATTAGTGTTGTGATAATGGTTAAGTCTAGTAACTTGAATTATGAATTAGTGTTGTGAAAATGGTTAAATATAGTAACAGGAATTATGAATTAGTGTTGTGAAAGTGGTTTAGTAACTTGAATTATGAATTAGTGTTGTGAAAATGGTTAAGTGTAGTAAATTGAATTATGAATTAGTGTTGTGAAAATGGTTAAATATAGTAACAGGAATTATGAATTAGTGTTGTGAAAGTGGTTTAGTAACTTGAATTATGAATTAGTGTTGTGAAAATGGTTAAGTGTAGTAAATTGAATTATGAATTAGTGTTGTGATAATGGTTAAGTCTAGTAACTTGAATTATGAATTAGTGTTGTGAAAATAGTTAAATATAGTAACAGGAATTATGAATTTGTGTTGTGAAAGTGGTTTAGTAACTTGAATTATGAATTAGTGTTGTGAAAATGGTCTAGTATAGTAACTTTAATTATGAATTAGTGCTGTTAAAATAGTTAAGTATAGTAGCTTGAATTATGAATTAGTGTTGTGAAAAATGGTTAAGTGTAGTAACTTGAATTATGAATTAGTGTTGTGAAAATGGTTAAGTATAGTAACTTGAATTATGAATTAGCGTTGTGAAAATGGTTAAGTGTAGTAACTTGCATTATGAATTAGTGTTGTGAAAATGATTAAGTATAGTAACTTTAATTAGGAAATAGTGTTGTGATAATGGTTAAGTGTAGTAACTTTAATTAGGAAATAGTGTTGTGATAATGGTTAAGTATAGTAACTTTAATTATGAATTTGTGTTGTTAAAATAGTTATGTATAGTAGCTTGAATTATGAATTAGTGTTGGGATAATGGTTAAATCTAGTAACTTGAATTATGAATTAGTGTAGTGAAAAAATGGTTAAGTGTAGTAACTTTAATTAGGAAATAGTGTTGTGAAAATGGTTAAGTGTAGTAAATTGAATTATGAATTAGTGTTGTGAAAAATGGTTAAGTATAGTAACTTGAATTATGAATTAGTGTTGTGAAAATGGTTAAGTGTAGTAACTTGAATTATGAATTAGTGTTGTGAAAATGGTTTAAGTATAGTAACTTGAATTATGAATTAGTGTTGTGATAATGGTTATGTCTAGTAACTTGAATTATGAATTAGTGTTGTGAAAATGGTTAAATATAGTAACAGGAATTATGAATTAGTGTTGTGAAAGTGGTTTAGTAACTTGAATTATGAATTAGTGTAGTGAAAATGGTTAAGTGTAGTAAATTGAATTATGAATTAGTGTTGTGATAATGGTTAAGTCTAGTAACTTGAATTATGAATTAGTGTTGTTAAATGGTTAAGTATAGTAACTTGAATTATGAATTAGTGTTGTGAAAATGGTTAAGTGTAGTAAATTGAATTATGAATTTGTGTTGTTAAAATAATTATGTATAGTAGCTTGAATTATGAATTAGTGTTGTGATAATGGTTAAGTCTAGTAACTTGAATTATGAATTAGTGTTGTGAAAATGGTTAAGTGTAGTAAATTGAATTATGAATTAGTGTTGTGAAAGTGGTTAAGTGTAGTAACTTGAATTATGAATTAGTGTTGTGAAAGTGGTTTAGTAACTTGAATTATGAATTAGTGTTGTGAAAATGGTTAAGTGTAGTAACTTGAATTATGAATTAGTGTTGTGAAAATGGTCAAGTGTAGTAACTTTAATTATGAATTAGTGTTGTTAAAATAGTTAAGTATAGTAGCTTGAATTATGAATTAGTGTTGCGAAAATGGTTAAGTGTAGTAACTTTAATTAGGAAATAGTGTTGTGATAATGGTTAAGTCTAGTAACTTAAATTATGAATTAGTGTTGTGAAAATGGTTAAATATAGTAACTGAAATTATGAATTAGTGTTGTGAAAGTGGTTTAGTAACTTGAATTATGAATTAGTGTTGTGAAAATGGTTAAGTATAGTAACTTGAATTATGAATTAGTGTTGTGAAAATGGTTAAGTGTAGTAAATTGAATTATGAATTAGTGTTGTGAAAATGATTAAGTATAGTAACTTTAATTATGAATTTGTGTTGTTAAAATAGTTATGTATAGTAGCTTGAATTATGAATTAGTGTTGTGATAATGGTTAAGTCTAGTAACTTGAATTATGAATTAGTGTTGTGAAAATGGTTAAGTGTAGTAACTTTAATTAGGAAATAGTGTTGTGATAATGGTTAAGTCTAGTAACTTGAATTATGAATTAGTGTTGTGAAAATGGTTTAGTAACTTGAATTATGAATTAGTGTTGTGAAAATGGTTAAGTTTAGTAACTTGAATTATGAATTAGTGTTGTGAAAATGGTTTAAGTATAGTAACTTGAATTATGAATTAGTGTTGTGATAATGGTTAAGTCTAGTAACTTGAATTATGAATTAGTGTTGTGAAAATGGTTAAATATAGTAACAGGAATTATGAATTAGTGTTGTGAAAGTGGTTTAGTAACTTGAATTATGAATTAGTGTTGTGAAAATGGTTAAGTGTAGTAAATTGAATTATGAATTAGTGTTGTGAAAATGGTTAAATATAGTAACAGGAATTATGAATTAGTGTTGTGAAAGTGGTTTAGTAACTTGAATTATGAATTAGTGTTGTGAAAATGGTTAAGTGTAGTAAATTGAATTATGAATTAGTGTTGTGATAATGGTTAAGTCTAGTAACTTGAATTATGAATTAGTGTTGTGAAAATAGTTAAATATAGTAACAGGAATTATGAATTTGTGTTGTGAAAGTGGTTTAGTAACTTGAATTATGAATTAGTGTTGTGAAAATGGTCTAGTATAGTAACTTTAATTATGAATTAGTGCTGTTAAAATAGTTAAGTATAGTAGCTTGAATTATGAATTAGTGTTGTGAAAAATGGTTAAGTGTAGTAACTTGAATTATGAATTAGTGTTGTGAAAATGGTTAAGTATAGTAACTTGAATTATGAATTAGCGTTGTGAAAATGGTTAAGTGTAGTAACTTGCATTATGAATTAGTGTTGTGAAAATGATTAAGTATAGTAACTTTAATTAGGAAATAGTGTTGTGATAATGGTTAAGTGTAGTAACTTTAATTAGGAAATAGTGTTGTGATAATGGTTAAGTATAGTAACTTTAATTATGAATTTGTGTTGTTAAAATAGTTATGTATAGTAGCTTGAATTATGAATTAGTGTTGGGATAATGGTTAAATCTAGTAACTTGAATTATGAATTAGTGTAGTGAAAAAATGGTTAAGTGTAGTAACTTTAATTAGGAAATAGTGTTGTGAAAATGGTTAAGTGTAGTAAATTGAATTATGAATTAGTGTTGTGAAAATGGTTAAGTATAGTAACTTGAATTATGAATTAGTGTTGTGAAAATGGTTAAGTGTAGTAACTTGAATTATGAATTAGTGTTGTGAAAATGGTTTAAGTATAGTAACTTGAATTATGAATTAGTGTTGTGATAATGGTTATGTCTAGTAACTTGAATTATGAATTAGTGTTGTGAAAATGGTTAAATATAGTAACAGGAATTATGAATTAGTGTTGTGAAAGTGGTTTAGTAACTTGAATTATGAATTAGTGTAGTGAAAATGGTTAAGTGTAGTAAATTGAATTATGAATTAGTGTTGTGATAATGGTTAAGTCTAGTAACTTGAATTATGAATTAGTGTTGTTAAATGGTTAAGTATAGTAACTTGAATTATGAATTAGTGTTGTGAAAATGGTTAAGTGTAGTAAATTGAATTATGAATTTGTGTTGTTAAAATAATTATGTATAGTAGCTTGAATTATGAATTAGTGTTGTGATAATGGTTAAGTCTAGTAACTTGAATTATGAATTAGTGTTGTGAAAATGGTTAAGTGTAGTAAATTGAATTATGAATTAGTGTTGTGAAAGTGGTTAAGTGTAGTAACTTGAATTATGAATTAGTGTTGTGAAAGTGGTTTAGTAACTTGAATTATGAATTAGTGTTGTGAAAATGGTTAAGTGTAGTAACTTGAATTATGAATTAGTGTTGTGAAAATGGTCAAGTGTAGTAACTTTAATTATGAATTAGTGTTGTTAAAATAGTTAAGTATAGTAGCTTGAATTATGAATTAGTGTTGCGAAAATGGTTAAGTGTAGTAACTTTAATTAGGAAATAGTGTTGTGATAATGGTTAAGTCTAGTAACTTAAATTATGAATTAGTGTTGTGAAAATGGTTAAATATAGTAACTGAAATTATGAATTAGTGTTGTGAAAGTGGTTTAGTAACTTGAATTATGAATTAGTGTTGTGAAAATGGTTAAGTATAGTAACTTGAATTATGAATTAGTGTTGTGAAAATGGTTAAGTGTAGTAAATTGAATTATGAATTAGTGTTGTGAAAATGATTAAGTATAGTAACTTTAATTATGAATTTGTGTTGTTAAAATAGTTATGTATAGTAGCTTGAATTATGAATTAGTGTTGTGATAATGGTTAAGTCTAGTAACTTGAATTATGAATTAGTGTTGTGAAAATGGTTAAGTGTAGTAACTTTAATTAGGAAATAGTGTTGTGATAATGGTTAAGTCTAGTAACTTGAATTATGAATTAGTGTTGTGAAAATGGTTTAGTAACTTGAATTATGAATTAGTGTTGTGAAAATGGTTAAGTTTAGTAACTTGAATTATGAATTAGTGTTGTGAAAATGGTTTAAGTATAGTAACTTGAATTATGAATTAGTGTTGTGATAATGGTTAAGTCTAGTAACTTGAATTATGAATTAGTGTTGTGAAAATGGTTAAATATAGTAACAGGAATTATGAATTAGTGTTGTGAAAGTGGTTTAGTAACTTGAATTATGAATTAGTGTTGTGAAAATGGTTAAGTGTAGTAAATTGAATTATGAATTAGTGTTGTGAAAATGGTTAAATATAGTAACAGGAATTATGAATTAGTGTTGTGAAAGTGGTTTAGTAACTTGAATTATGAATTAGTGTTGTGAAAATGGTTAAGTGTAGTAAATTGAATTATGAATTAGTGTTGTGATAATGGTTAAGTCTAGTAACTTGAATTATGAATTAGTGTTGTGAAAATAGTTAAATATAGTAACAGGAATTATGAATTTGTGTTGTGAAAGTGGTTTAGTAACTTGAATTATGAATTAGTGTTGTGAAAATGGTCTAGTATAGTAACTTTAATTATGAATTAGTGCTGTTAAAATAGTTAAGTATAGTAGCTTGAATTATGAATTAGTGTTGTGAAAAATGGTTAAGTGTAGTAACTTGAATTATGAATTAGTGTTGTGAAAATGGTTAAGTATAGTAACTTGAATTATGAATTAGCGTTGTGAAAATGGTTAAGTGTAGTAACTTGCATTATGAATTAGTGTTGTGAAAATGATTAAGTATAGTAACTTTAATTAGGAAATAGTGTTGTGATAATGGTTAAGTGTAGTAACTTTAATTAGGAAATAGTGTTGTGATAATGGTTAAGTATAGTAACTTTAATTATGAATTTGTGTTGTTAAAATAGTTATGTATAGTAGCTTGAATTATGAATTAGTGTTGGGATAATGGTTAAATCTAGTAACTTGAATTATGAATTAGTGTAGTGAAAAAATGGTTAAGTGTAGTAACTTTAATTAGGAAATAGTGTTGTGAAAATGGTTAAGTGTAGTAAATTGAATTATGAATTAGTGTTGTGAAAATGGTTAAGTATAGTAACTTGAATTATGAATTAGTGTTGTGAAAATGGTTAAGTGTAGTAACTTGAATTATGAATTAGTGTTGTGAAAATGGTTTAAGTATAGTAACTTGAATTATGAATTAGTGTTGTGATAATGGTTATGTCTAGTAACTTGAATTATGAATTAGTGTTGTGAAAATGGTTAAATATAGTAACAGGAATTATGAATTAGTGTTGTGAAAGTGGTTTAGTAACTTGAATTATGAATTAGTGTAGTGAAAATGGTTAAGTGTAGTAAATTGAATTATGAATTAGTGTTGTGATAATGGTTAAGTCTAGTAACTTGAATTATGAATTAGTGTTGTTAAATGGTTAAGTATAGTAACTTGAATTATGAATTAGTGTTGTGAAAATGGTTAAGTGTAGTAAATTGAATTATGAATTTGTGTTGTTAAAATAATTATGTATAGTAGCTTGAATTATGAATTAGTGTTGTGATAATGGTTAAGTCTAGTAACTTGAATTATGAATTAGTGTTGTGAAAATGGTTAAGTGTAGTAAATTGAATTATGAATTAGTGTTGTGAAAGTGGTTAAGTGTAGTAACTTGAATTATGAATTAGTGTTGTGAAAGTGGTTTAGTAACTTGAATTATGAATTAGTGTTGTGAAAATGGTTAAGTGTAGTAACTTGAATTATGAATTAGTGTTGTGAAAATGGTCAAGTGTAGTAACTTTAATTATGAATTAGTGTTGTTAAAATAGTTAAGTATAGTAGCTTGAATTATGAATTAGTGTTGCGAAAATGGTTAAGTGTAGTAACTTTAATTAGGAAATAGTGTTGTGATAATGGTTAAGTCTAGTAACTTAAATTATGAATTAGTGTTGTGAAAATGGTTAAATATAGTAACTGAAATTATGAATTAGTGTTGTGAAAGTGGTTTAGTAACTTGAATTATGAATTAGTGTTGTGAAAATGGTTAAGTATAGTAACTTGAATTATGAATTAGTGTTGTGAAAATGGTTAAGTATAGTAGTAACTTGAATTATGAATTAGTGTTGTGATAATGGTTAAGTGTAGTAACTTGAATTATGAATTAGTGTTGTGAAAATGGTTAAGTATAATAACTTGAATTATGAATTTGTGTTGTGAAAATGGTTTAAGTATAGTAACTTGAATTATGAAATAGTGTTGTGAAAGTGGTTAAGTGTAGTAACTAGAATTATGAATTAGTGTTGTGAAAATTGTTAAGTATAGTAACTTGAATTATGAATTAGTGTTGTGAAAATGGTTAAGTATAGCAACTTGAATTATGAAATAGTGTTGTGTAAATGGTTAAGTATAGTAACTTGAATTATGAATTAGTGTTGTGAAAATGGTCAAGTGTAGTAACTTGAATTATGAATTAGTAACTTGAATTATGAATTAGTGTTGTGAAAATGGTTAAGTATAGCAACTTGAATTATGAATTAGTGTTGTTAAAATAATTAAGTATAGTAGCTTGAATTATGAATTAGTGTTGTGAAAATGGTTAAGTGTAGTAACTTTAATTAGCAAATAGTGTTGTGATAATGGTTAAGTCTAGTAACTTGAATTATGAATTAGTGTTGTGAAAATGGTTAAATATAGTAACTGGAATTATGAATTAGTGTTGTGAAAGTGGTTTAGTAACTTGAATTATGAATTAGTGTAGTGAAAATGGTTAAGTCTAGTAACTTGAATTATGAATTAGTGTTGTGAAAATTGTTAAATATAGTAACAGGAATTATGAATTAGTGTTGTGAAAGTGGTTTAGTAACTTGAATTATGAATTAGTGTTGTGAAAATGGTTAAGTGTAGTAAATTGAATTATGAATTAGTGTTGTGATAATGGTTAAGTCTAGTAACTTGAATTATGAATTAGTGTTGTGAAAATGGTTAAATATAGTAACAGGTATTATGAATTTGTGTTGTGAAAGTGGTTTAGTAACTTGAATTATGAATTCGTGTTGTGAAAATGGTTAAGTGTAGTAAATTGAATTATGAATTAGTGTTGTGAAAGTGGTTAAGTGTAGTAACTTGAATTATGAATTAGTGTTGTGAAAGTGGTTTAGTAACTTGAATTATGAATTAGTGTTGTGAAAATGGTTAAGTGTAGTAAATTGAATTATGAATTAGTGTTGTGAAAATGGTCAAGTGTAGTAACTTTAATTATGAATTAGTGTTGTTAAAATAGTTAAGTATAGTAGCTTGAATTATGAATTAGTGTTGCGAAAATGGTTAAGTGTAGTAACTTTAATTAGGAAATAGTGTTGTGATAATGGTTAAGTCTAGTAACTTAAATTATGAATTAGTGTTGTGAAAATGGTTAAATATAGTAACTGGAATTATGAATTAGTGTTGTGAAAGTGGTTTAGTAACTTGAATTATGAATTAGTGTTGTGAAAATGGTTAAGTATAGTAACTTGAATTATGAATTAGTGTTGTGAAAATGGTTAAGTATAGTAGTAACTTGAATTATGAATTAGTGTTGTGATAATGGTTAAGTGTAGTAACTTGAATTATGAATTAGTGTTGTGAAAATGGTTAAGTGTAATAACTTGAATTATGAATTTGTGTTGTGAAAATGGTTTAAGTATAGTAACTTGAATTATGAAATAGTGTTGTGAAAGTGGTTAAGTGTAGTAACTAGAATTATGAATTAGTGTTGTGAAAATTGTTAAGTATAGTAACTTGAATTATGAATTAGTGTTGTGAAAATGGTTAAGTATAGCAACTTGAATTATGAAATAGTGTTGTGTAAATGGTTAAGTATAGTAACTTGAATTATGAATTAGTGTTGTGAAAATGGTCAAGTGTAGTAACTTGAATTATGAATTAGTAACTTGAATTATGAATTAGTGTTGTGAAAATGGTTAAGTATAGTAATTTGAATTATGAATTAGTGTTGTGAAAATGGTTAAGTATAGCAACTTGAATTATGAATTAGTGTTGTTAAAATAATTAAGTATAGTAGCTTGAATTATAAATTAGTGTTGTGAAAATGGTTAAGTGTAGTAACTTTAATTAGGAAATAGTGTTGTGATAATGGTTAAGTCTAGTAACTTGAATTATGAATTAGTGTTGTGAAAATGGTTAAATATAGTAACTGGAATTATGAATTAGTGTTGTGAAAGTGGTTTAGTAACTTGAATTATGAATCAGTGTTGTGAAAATTGTTAAGTATAGTAACTTGAATTATGAATTAGTGTTGTGAAAATGGTTAAGTATAGTAGTAACTTGAATTATGAATTAGTGTTGTGATAATGGTTAAGTGTAGTAACTTGAATTATGAATTAGTGTTGTGAAAATGGTTAAGTGTAATAACTTGAATTATGAAATAGTGTTGTGAAAATGGTTAAATCTAGTAACTTGAATTACGAAATAGTGTTGTGAAAGTGGTTAAGTGTAGTAACTAGAATTATGAATTAGTGTTGTGAAAATTGTTAAGTATAGTAACTTGAATTATGAATTAGTGTTGTGAAAATGGTTAAGTATAGCAACTTGAATTATGAAATAATGTTGTGTAAATGGTTAAGTATAGTAACTTGAATTATGAATTAGTGTTGTGAAAATGGTCAAGTGTAGTAACTTGAATTATGAATTAGTAACTTGAATTATGAATTAGTGTTGTGAAAATGGTTAAGTATAGTAACTTGAATTATGAATTAGTGTTGTGAAAATGGTTAAGTATAGCAACTTGAATTATGAATTAGTGTTGTTAAAATAATTAAGTATAGTAGCTTGAATTATGAATTAGTGTTGTGAAAATGGTTAAGTGTAGTAACTTTAATTAGGAAATAGTGTTGTGATAATGGTTAAGTCTAGTAACTTGAATTATGAATTAGTGTTGTGAAAATGGTTAAATATAGTAACTGGAATTATGAATTAGTGTTGTGAAAGTGGTTTAGTAACTTGAATTATGAATTAGTGTTGTGAAAATGGTTAAGTGTAGTAAATTGAATTATGAATTAGTGTTGTGAAAATGGTTAAGAGTAGTAACTTGAATTATGAAATAGTGTTGTGAAAATGGTTAAGTATAGTAACTTGAATTATGAATTAGTGTTGTGAAAATGATTAAGTGTAATAACTTGAATTATGAATTAGTGTTGTGAAAATGGTTTAAGTATAGTAACTTGAATTATGAATTAGTGTTGTTAAAATAATTAAGTATAGTAGCTTGAATTATGAATTAGTGTTGTGAAAATGGTTAACTGTAGTAACTTTAATTAGGAAATAGTGTTGTGATAATGGTTAAGTCTAGTAACTTGAATTATGAATTAGTGTTGTGAAAATGGTTAAATATAGTAACTGGAATTATGAATTAGTGTTGTAAAAGTGGTTTAGTAACTTGAATTATGAATTAGTGTTGTGAAAATGGTTAAGTGTAGTAAATTGAATTATGAATTAGTGTTGTGAAAATTGTTAAATATAGTAACAGGAATTATGAATTAGTGTTGTGAAAGTGGTTTAGTAACTTGAATTATGAATTAGTGTTGTGAAAATGGTTAAGTGTAGTAAATTGAATTATGAATTAGTGTTGTGAAAATGGTTAAGTATAGTAACTTGAATTATGAATTAGCGTTGTGACAATGGTTAAGTGTAGTAACTTGCATTATGAATTAGTGTTGTGAAAATGATTAAGTATAGTAACTTTAATTAGGAAATAGTGTTGTGATAATGGTTAAGTGTAGTAACTTGAATTATGAATTAGTGTTGTGAAAATGGTTAAGTGTAGTAAATTGAATTATGAATTAGTGTTGTGAAAATGATTAAGTATAGTAACTTTAATTATGAATTTGTGTTGTTAAAATAGTTATGTATAGTAGCTTGAATTATGAATTAGTGTTGTGATAATGGTTAAGTCTAGTAACTTGAATTATGAATTAGTGTTGTGAAAATGGTTAAGTGTAGTAACTTTAATTAGGAAATAGTGTTGTGATAATGGTTAAGTCTAGTAACTTGAATTATGAATTATTGTTGTGAAAATGGTTTAGTAACTTGAATTATGAATTTGTGTTGTGAAAATGGTTAAGCGTAGTAACTTGAATTATGAATTAATGTTGTGAAAATGGTTAAGTGTAGTAACTTTAATTATGAATTAGTGTTGTGAAAATGGTTAAGTGTAGTAACTTTAATTAGGAAATAGTGTTGTGATAATGGTTAAGTGTAGAAACTTGAATTATGAATTAGTGTTGTGAAAATGGTTAAATATAGTAACTTGAATTATGCATTAGTGTTGTGAAAATGGTTAAGTGTAGTAAATTGAATTATGAATTAGTGTTGTAAAAATGGTTAAGTGTAGTAACTTGATTTATGAAATAGTGTTGTGAAAATGGTTAAGTATAGTAACTTGAATTATGAATTAGTGTTGTGAAAATGGTTAAGTATAATAACTTGAATTATGAATTAGTGTTGTGAAAATGGTTAAGTGTAGTAAATTGAATTATGAATTAGTGTTGTGAAAATGGTCAAATGTAGTAACTTTAATTATGAATTTGTGTTGTTAAAATAGTTATGTATAGTAGCTTGAATTATGAATTTGTGTTGTGAAAATGGTTAAGTATAGTAACTTGAATTATGAATTAGTGTTGTGAAAATGGTTAAATATAGTAACTGGAATTATAAATTAGTGTTGTGAAAGTGGTTTAGTAACTTCAATTATGAATTAGTGTTGTGAAAATGGTTAAGTGTAGTAAATTGAATTATGAATTAGTGTTGTGAAAATGGTTAAGTGTAGTAAATTGAATTATGAATTAGTGTTGTGAAAATGGTCAAGTGTAGTAACTTTAATTATGAATTAGTGTTGTTAAAATAGTTAAGTATAGTAGCTTGAATTATGAATTAGAGTTGCGAAAATGGTTAAGTGTAGTAACTTTAATTAGGAAATAGTGTTGTGATAATGGTTAAGTCTAGTAACTTAAATTATGAATTAGTGTTGTGAAAATGGTTAAATATAGTAACTGGAATTATGAATTAGTGTTGTGAAAGTGGTTTAGTAACTTGAATTATGAATTAGTGTTGTGAAAATGGTTAAGTATAGTAACTTGAATTATGAATTAGTGTTGTGAAAATGGTTAAGTATAGTAGTAACTTGAATTATGAATTAGTGTTGTGATAATGGTTAAGTGTAGTAACTTGAATTATGAATTAGTGTTGTGAAAATGGTTAAGTGTAATAACTTGAATTATGAATTTGTGTTGTGAAAATGGTTTAAGTATAGTAAATTGAATTATGAAATAGTGTTGTGAAAGTGGTTAAGTGTAGTAACTAGAATTATGAATTAGTGTTGTGAAAATTGTTAAGTATAGTAACTTAAATTATGAATTAGTGTTGTGAAAATGGTTAAGTATAGCAACTTGAATTATGAAATAGTGTTGTGTAAATGGTTAAGTATAGTAACTTGAATTATGAATTAGTGTTGTGAAAATGGTCAAGTGTAGTAACTTGAATTATGAATTAGTAACTTGAATTATGAATAAGTGTTGTGAAAATGGTTAAGTATAGTAACTTGAATTATGAATTAGTGTTGTGAAAATGGTTAAGTATAGCAACTTGAATTATGAATTAGTGTTGTTAAAATAATTAAGTATAGTAGCTTGAATTATGAATTAGTGTTGTGAAAATGGTTAAGTGTAGTAACTTTAATTAGGAAATAGTGTTGTGATAATGGTTAAGTCTAGTAACTTGAATTATGAATTAGTGTTGTGAAAATGGTTAAATATAGTAACTGAAATTATGAATTAGTGTTGTGAAAGTGGTTTAGTAACTTGAATTATGCATTAGTGTTGTGAAAATGGTTAAGTGTAGTAAATTGAATTATGAATTAGTGTTGTGAAAATTGTTAAGTATAGTAACTTGAATTATGAAATAGTGTTGTGAAAATGGTTAAGTATAGTAACTTGAATTATGAATTAGTGTTGTGAAAATGGTTAAGTGTAATAACTTGAATTATGAATTAGTGTTGTGAAAATAGTTAAGTGTAGTAAATTGAATTATAAATTAGTGTTGTGAAAATAGTCAAGTGTAGTAACTTTAATTATGAATTAGTGTTGTTAAAATAGTTAAGTATAGTAGCTTGAATTATGAATTAGTGTTGCGAAAAATTGTTAAGTGTAGTAACTTTAATTAGGAAATAGTGTTGTGATAATGGTTAAGTCTAGTAACTTGAATTATGAATTAGTGTAGTGAAAATGGTTAAATCTAGTAACTTGAATTATGAATTAGTGTTGTGAAAATTGTTAAATATAGTAACAGGAATTATGAATTAGTGTTGTGAAAGTGGTTTAGTAACTTGAATTATGAATTAGTGTTGTGAAAATGGTTAAGTGTAGTAAATTGAATTATGAATTAGTGTTGTGATAATGGTTAAGTCTAGTAACTTGAATTATGAATTAGTGTTGTGAAAATGGTTAAATATAGTAACAGGTATTATGAATTTGTGTTGTGAAAGTGGTTTAGTAACTTGAATTATGAATTCGTGCTGTGAAAATGGTTAAGTGTAGTAAATTGAATTATGAATTAGTGTTGTGAAAGTGGTTAAGTGTAGTAACTTGAATTATGAATTAGTGTTGTGAAAGTGGTTTAGTAACTTGAATTATGAATTAGTGTTGTGAAAATGGTTAAGTGTAGTAAATTGAATTATGAATTAGTGTTGTGAAAATAGTCAAGTGTAGTAACTTTAATTATGAATTAGTGTTGTTAAAATAGTTAAGTATAGTAGCTTGAATTATGAATTAGTGTTGCGAAAAATTGTTAAGTGTAGTAACTTTAATTAGGAAATAGTGTTGTGATAATGGTTAAGTCTAGTAACTTGAATTATGAATTAGTGTTGTGATAATGGTTAAGTCTAGTAACTTGAATTATGAATTAGTGTTGTGAAAATGGTTAAATATAGTAACAGGAATTATGAATTAGTGTTGTGAAAGTGGTTTAGTAACTTGAATTATGAATTAGTGTTGTGAAAATGGTTAAGTGTAGTAAATTGAATTATGAATTAGTGTTGTGATAATGGTTAAGTCTAGTAACTTGAATTATGAATTAGTGTTGTGAAAATGGTTAAATATAGTAACAGGAATTATGAATTTGTGTTGTGAAAGTGGTTTAGTAACTTGAATTATGAATTAGTGTTGTGAAAATGGTCTAGTGTAGTAACTTTAATTATGAATTAGTGCTGTTAAAATAGTTAAGTATAGTAGCTTGAATTATGAATTAGTGTTGTGAAAAATGGTTAAGTGTAGTAACTTGAATTATGAATTAGTGTTGTGAAAATGGTTAAGTATAGTAACTTGAATTATGAATTAGCGTTGTGAAAATGGTTAAGTGTAGTAACTTGCATTATGAATTAGTGTTGTGAAAATGATTAAGTATAGTAACTTTAATTAGGAAATAGTGTTGTGATAATGGTTAAGTGTAGTAACTTTAATTAGGAAATAGTGTTGTGATAATGGTTAAGTATAGTAACTTTAATTATGAATTTGTGTTGTTAAAATAGTTATGTATAGTAGCTTGAATTATGAATTAGTGTTGGGATAATGGTTAAATCTAGTAACTTGAATTATGAATTAGTGTAGTGAAAAAATGGTTAAGTGTAGTAACTTTAATTAGGAAATAGTGTTGTGAAAATGGTTAAGTGTAGTAACTTGAATTATGAATTAGTGTTGTGAAAATGGTTAAGTATAGTAACTTGAATTATGAATTAGTGTTGTGAAAATGGTTAAGTGTAGTAACTTGAATTATGAATTAGTGTTGTGAAAATGGTTTAAGTATAGTAACTTGAATTATGAATTAGTGTTGTGATAATGGTTATGTCTAGTAACTTGAATTATGAATTAGTGTTGTGAAAATGGTTAAATATAGTAACAGGAATTATGAATTAGTGTTGTGAAAGTGGTTTAGTAACTTGAATTATGAATTAGTGTAGTGAAAATGGTTAAGTGTAGTAAATTGAATTATGAATTAGTGTTGTGATAATGGTTAAGTCTAGTAACTTGAATTATGAATTAGTGTTGTTAAATGGTTAAGTATAGTAACTTGAATTATGAATTAGTGTTGTGAAAATGGTTAAGTGTAGTAAATTGAATTATGAATTTGTGTTGTTAAAATAATTATGTATAGTAGCTTGAATTATGAATTAGTGTTGTGATAATGGTTAAGTCTAGTAACTTGAATTATGAATTAGTGTTGTGAAAATGGTTAAGTGTAGTAAATTGAATTATGAATTAGTGTTGTGAAAGTGGTTAAGTGTAGTAACTTGAATTATGAATTAGTGTTGTGAAAGTGGTTTAGTAACTTGAATTATGAATTAGTGTTGTGAAAATGGTTAAGTTTAGTAAATTGAATTATGAATTAGTGTTGTGAAAATGGTCAAGTGTAGTAACTTTAATTATGAATTAGTGTTGTTAAAATAGTTAAGTATAGTAGCTTGAATTATGAATTAGTGTTGCGAAAATGGTTAAGTGTAGTAACTTTAATTAGGAAATAGTGTTGTGATAATGGTTAAGTCTAGTAACTTAAATTATGAATTAGTGTTGTGAAAATGGTTAAATATAGTAACTGGAATTATGAATTAGTGTTGTGAAAGTGGTTTAGTAACTTGAATTATGAATTAGTGTTGTGAAAATGGTTAAGTATAGTAACTTGAATTATGAATTAGTGTTGTGAAAATGGTTAAGTATAGTAGTAACTTGAATTATGAATTAGTGTTGTGATAATGGTTAAGTGTAGTAACTTGAATTATGAATTAGTGTTGTGAAAATGGTTAAGTATAATAACTTGAATTATGAATTTGTGTTGTGAAAATGGTTTAAGTATAGTAACTTGAATTATGAAATAGTGTTGTGAAAGTGGTTAAGTGTAGTAACTAGAATTATGAATTAGTGTTGTGAAAATTGCTAAGTATAGTAACTTGAATTATGAATTAGTGTTGTGAAAATGGTTAAGTATAGCAACTTGAATTATGAAATAGTGTTGTGTAAATGGTTAAGTATAGTAACTTGAATTATGAATTAGTGTTGTGAAAATGGTCAAGTGTAGTAACTTGAATTATGAATTAGTAACTTGAATTATGAATTAGTGTTGTGAAAATGGTTAAGTATAGCAACTTGAATTATGAATTAGTGTTGTTAAAATAATTAAGTATAGTAGCTTGAATTATGAATTAGTGTTGTGAAAATGGTTAAGTGTAGTAACTTTAATTAGCAAATAGTGTTGTGATAATGGTTAAGTCTAGTAACTTGAATTATGAATTAGTGTTGTGAAAATGGTTAAATATAGTAACTGGAATTATGAATTAGTGTTGTGAAAGTGGTTTAGTAACTTGAATTATGAATTAGTGTAGTGAAAATGGTTAAGTCTAGTAACTTGAATTATGAATTAGTGTTGTGAAAATTGTTAAATATAGTAACAGGAATTATGAATTAGTGTTGTGAAAGTGGTTTAGTAACTTGAATTATGAATTAGTGTTGTGAAAATGGTTAAGTGTAGTAAATTGAATTATGAATTAGTGTTGTGATAATGGTTAAGTCTAGTAACTTGAATTATGAATTAGTGTTGTGAAAATGGTTAAATATAGTAACAGGTATTATGAATTTGTGTTGTGAAAGTGGTTTAGTAACTTGAATTATGAATTCGTGTTGTGAAAATGGTTAAGTGTAGTAAATTGAATTATGAATTAGTGTTGTGAAAGTGGTTAAGTGTAGTAACTTGAATTATGAATTAGTGTTGTGAAAGTGGTTTAGTAACTTGAATTATGAATTAGTGTTGTGAAAATGGTTAAGTGTAGTAAATTGAATTATGAATTAGTGTTGTGAAAATGGTCAAGTGTAGTAACTTTAATTATGAATTAGTGTTGTTAAAATAGTTAAGTATAGTAGCTTGAATTATGAATTAGTGTTGCGAAAATGGTTAAGTGTAGTAACTTGATTTATGAAATAGTGTTGTGAAAATGGTTAAGTATAGTAACTTGAATTATGAATTAGTGTTGTGAAAATGGTTAAGTATAATAACTTGAATTATGAATTAGTGTTGTGAAAATGGTTAAGTGTAGTAAATTGAATTATGAATTAGTGT
The DNA here is from genome assembly GCA_031232105.1 of Capsicum rhomboideum. Classification (NCBI taxonomy): domain Eukaryota; kingdom Viridiplantae; phylum Streptophyta; class Magnoliopsida; order Solanales; family Solanaceae; genus Capsicum; species Capsicum rhomboideum. The sequence goes on from CP124714.1 coordinate 56,925,737, forward strand.
TGTGAAAATGGTCAAATGTAGTAACTTTAATTATGAATTTGTGTTGTTAAAATAGTTATGTATAGTAGCTTGAATTATGAATTTGTGTTGTGAAAATGGTTAAGTATAGTAACTTGAATTATGAATTAGTGTTGTGAAAATGGTTAAATATAGTAACTGGAATTATAAATTAGTGTTGTGAAAGTGGTTTAGTAACTTCAATTATGAATTAGTGTTGTGAAAATGGTTAAGTGTAGTAAATTGAATTATGAATTAGTGTTGTGAAAATGGTTAAGTGTAGTAAATTGAATTATGAATTAGTGTTGTGAAAATGGTCAAGTGTAGTAACTTTAATTATGAATTAGTGTTGTTAAAATAGTTAAGTATAGTAGCTTGAATTATGAATTAGAGTTGCGAAAATGGTTAAGTGTAGTAACTTTAATTAGGAAATAGTGTTGTGATAATGGTTAAGTCTAGTAACTTAAATTATGAATTAGTGTTGTGAAAATGGTTAAATATAGTAACTGGAATTATGAATTAGTGTTGTGAAAGTGGTTTAGTAACTTGAATTATGAATTAGTGTTGTGAAAATGGTTAAGTATAGTAACTTGAATTATGAATTAGTGTTGTGAAAATGGTTAAGTATAGTAGTAACTTGAATTATGAATTAGTGTTGTGATAATGGTTAAGTGTAGTAACTTGAATTATGAATTAGTGTTGTGAAAATGGTTAAGTGTAATAACTTGAATTATGAATTTGTGTTGTGAAAATGGTTTAAGTATAGTAAATTGAATTATGAAATAGTGTTGTGAAAGTGGTTAAGTGTAGTAACTAGAATTATGAATTAGTGTTGTGAAAATTGTTAAGTATAGTAACTTAAATTATGAATTAGTGTTGTGAAAATGGTTAAGTATAGCAACTTGAATTATGAAATAGTGTTGTGTAAATGGTTAAGTATAGTAACTTGAATTATGAATTAGTGTTGTGAAAATGGTCAAGTGTAGTAACTTGAATTATGAATTAGTAACTTGAATTATGAATAAGTGTTGTGAAAATGGTTAAGTATAGTAACTTGAATTATGAATTAGTGTTGTGAAAATGGTTAAGTATAGCAACTTGAATTATGAATTAGTGTTGTTAAAATAATTAAGTATAGTAGCTTGAATTATGAATTAGTGTTGTGAAAATGGTTAAGTGTAGTAACTTTAATTAGGAAATAGTGTTGTGATAATGGTTAAGTCTAGTAACTTGAATTATGAATTAGTGTTGTGAAAATGGTTAAATATAGTAACTGAAATTATGAATTAGTGTTGTGAAAGTGGTTTAGTAACTTGAATTATGCATTAGTGTTGTGAAAATGGTTAAGTGTAGTAAATTGAATTATGAATTAGTGTTGTGAAAATTGTTAAGTATAGTAACTTGAATTATGAAATAGTGTTGTGAAAATGGTTAAGTATAGTAACTTGAATTATGAATTAGTGTTGTGAAAATGGTTAAGTGTAATAACTTGAATTATGAATTAGTGTTGTGAAAATAGTTAAGTGTAGTAAATTGAATTATAAATTAGTGTTGTGAAAATAGTCAAGTGTAGTAACTTTAATTATGAATTAGTGTTGTTAAAATAGTTAAGTATAGTAGCTTGAATTATGAATTAGTGTTGCGAAAAATTGTTAAGTGTAGTAACTTTAATTAGGAAATAGTGTTGTGATAATGGTTAAGTCTAGTAACTTGAATTATGAATTAGTGTTGTGAAAATGGTTAAATATAGTAACTGGAATTATGAATTAGTGTTGTGAAAGTGGTTTAGTAACTTGAATTATGAATTAGTGTTGTGAAAATGATTAAGTGTAGTAAATTGAATTATGAATTAGTGTTGTGAAAATGGTTAAGTGTAGTAACTTGAATTATGAAATAGTGTTGTGAAAATGGTTTAAGTATAGTAACTTGAATTATGAAATAGTGTTGTGAAAGTGGTTAAGTGTAGTAACTTGAATTATGAATTAGTGTTGTGAAAATTGTTAAGTATAGTAACTTGAATTATGAATTAGTGTTGTGAAAATGGTTAAGTATAGCAACTTGAATTATGAAATAGTGTTCTGAAATGGTTAAGTATAACAACTTGAATTATGAAATAGTGTTGTGTAAATGGTTAAGTATAGTAACTTTAATTAAGAATTAGCGTTGTGAAAATGGTTAAGTATAGTAACTTGAATTATGAATTAGTGTTGTGAAAATGGTTAAGTGTAGTAACTTGAATTATGAATTAGTGTTGTGAAAATGATTAAATATAGTAACTGGAATTATGAATTAGTGTTGTGAAAGTGGTTTAGTAACTTGAATTATGAATTAGTGTTGTGAAAATGGTTAAGTGTAGTAACTTGAATTATGAATTAGTGTTGTGAAAATTGTTAAGTATAGTAACTTGAATTATGAATTAGTGTTGTGAAAATGGTTAAGTATAGCAACTTGAATTATGAAATAGTGTTCTGAAATGGTTAAGTATAACAACTTGAATTATGAAATAGTGTTGTGTAAATGGTTAAGTATAGTAACTTTAATTAAGAATTAGCGTTGTGAAAATGGTTAAGTATAGTAACTTTAATTATGAATTAGTGTTGTTAAAATAGTTAAGTATAGTAGCTTGAATTATGAATTAGTGTTGCGAAAATGGTTAAGTGTAGTAACTTTAATTAGGAAATAGTGTTGTGATAATGGTTAAGTGTAGTAACTTGAATTATGAATTAGTGTTGTGAAAATGGTTAAATATAGTAACTGGAATTATGAATTAGTGTTGTGAAAGTGGTTTAGTAACTTGAATTATGAATTAGTGTTGTGAAAATGATTAAGTGTAGTAAATTGAATTATGAATTAGTGTTGTGAAAATGGTTAAGTGTAGTAACTTGAATTATGAAATAGTGTTGTGAAAATGGTTTAAGTATAGTAACTTGAATTATGAAATAGTGTTGTGAAAGTGGTTAAGTGTAGTAACTTTAATTATGAATTAGTGTTGTGAAAATTGTTAAGTATAGTAACTTGAATTATGAATTAGTGTTGTGAAAATGGTTAAGTATAGCAACTTGAATTATGAAATAGTGTTCTGAAATGGTTAAGTATAACAACTTGAATTATGAAATAGTGTTGTGTAAATGGTTAAGTATAGTAACTTTAATTAAGAATTAGCGTTGTGAAAATGGTTAAGTATAGTAACTTGAATTATGAATTAGTGTTGTGAAAATGGTTAAGTGTAGTAACTTGAATTATGAATTAGTGTTGTGAAAATGATTAAATATAGTAACTGGAATTATGAATTAGTGTTGTGAAAGTGGTTTAGTAACTTGAATTATGAATTAGTGTTGTGAAAATGGTTAAGTGTAGTAACTTGAATTATGAATTAGTGTTGTGAAAATTGTTAAGTATAGTAACTTGAATTATGAATTAGTGTTGTGAAAATGGTTAAGTATAGCAACTTGAATTATGAAATAGTGTTCTGAAATGGTTAAGTATAACAACTTGAATTATGAAATAGTGTTGTGTAAATGGTTAAGTATAGTAACTTTAATTAAGAATTAGCGTTGTGAAAATGGTTAAGTATAGTAACTTTAATTATGAATTAGTGTTGTGAGAATGGTTAAGTGTAGTAACTTGAATTATCAAATAGTGTTGTGAAAATGATTAAATATAGTAACTGGAATTATGAATTAGTGTTGTGAAAGTGGTTTAGTAACTTGAATTATGAATTAGTGTTGTGAAAATGGTTAAGTGTAGTAAATTGAATTATGAATTAGTGTTGTGAAAATGGTCAAGTGTAGTAACTTTAATTATGAATTAGTGTTGTTAAAATAGTTAAGTATAGTAGCTTGAATTATGAATTAGTGTTGCGAAAATGGTTAAGTGTAGTAACTTTAATTAGGAAATAGTGTTGTGATAATGGTTAAGTATAGTAACTTAAATTATGAATTAGTGTTGTGAAAATGGTTAAATATAGTAACTGGAATTATGAATTAGTGTTGTGAAAGTGGTTTAGTAACTTGAATTATGAATTAGTGTTGTGAAAATGGTTAAGTATAGTAACTTGAATTATGAATTAGTGTTGTGAAAATGGTTAAGTATAGTAGTAACTTGAATTATGAATTAGTGTTGTGATAATGGTTAAGTGTAGTAACTTGAATTATGAATTAGTGTTGTGAAAATTGTTAAGTATAGTAACTTGAATTATGAATTAGTGTTGTGAAAATGGTTAAGTATAGCAACTTGAATTATGAAATAGTGTTCTGAAATGGTTAAGTATAACAACTTGAATTATGAAATAGTGTTGTGTAAATGGTTAAGTATAGTAACTTTAATTAAGAATTAGCGTTGTGAAAATGGTTAAGTATAGTAACTTGAATTATGAATTAGTGTTGTGAAATGGTTAAGTGTAGTAACTTGAATTATGAATTAGTGTTGTGAAAATGATTAAATATAGTAATTGGAATTATGAATTAGTGTTGTGAAAGTGGTTTAGTAACTTGAATTATGAATTAGTGTTGTGAAAATGGTTAAGTGTAGTAACTAGAATTATGAATTAGTGTTGTGAAAATTGTTAAGTATAATAACTTGAATTATGAATTAGTGTTGTGAAAATGGTTAAGTATAGCAACTTGAATTATGAAATAGTGTTGTGTAAATGGTTAAGTATAGTAAATTTAATTATGAATTAGTGTTGTGAAAATGGTCAAGTGTAGTAACTTGAATTATGAATTAGTAACTTGAATTATGAATTAGTGTTGTGAAAATGGTTAAGTATAGTAACTTGAATTATGAATTAGTGTTGTGAAAATGGTTAAGTATAGCAACTTGAATTATGAATTAGTGTTGTTAAAATAATTAAGTATAGTAGCTTGAATTATGAATTAGTGTTGTGAAAATGGTTAAGTGTAGTAACTTTAATTAGGAAATAGTGTTGTGATAATGGTTAAGTCTAGTAACTTGAATTATAAATTAGTGTTGTGAAAATGGTTAAACATAGTAACTGGAATTATGAATTAGTGCTGTGAAAGTGGTTTAGTAACTTGAATTATGAATTAGTGTTGTGAAAATGGTTAAGTGTAGTAAATTGAATTATGAATTAGTGTTGTGAAAATGGTTAAGTGTAGTAACTTTAATTAGGAAATAGTGTTGTGATAATGGTTAAGTCTAGTAACTTGAATTATGAATTAGTGTTGTGAAAATGGTTTAGTAACTTGAATTATGAATTAGTGTTGTGAAAATGGTTAAGTGTAGTAACTTGAATTATGAATTAGTATTTTGAAAATGATTAAGTGTAGTAACTTTAATTATGAATTTGTGTTGTTAAAATAGTTATGTATAGTAGCTTGAATTATGAATTAGTGTTGTGAAAAATGGTTAAGTGTAGTAACTTGAATTATGAATTAGTGTTGTGAAAATGGTTAAGTATAGTAACTTGAATTATAAATTAGCGTTGTGAAAATGGTTAAGTGTAGTAACTTGCATTATGAATTAGTGTTGTGAAAATGATTAAGTATAGTAACTTTAATTAGGAAATAGTGTTGTGATAATGGTTAAGTGTAGTAACTTTAATTAGGAAAAAGTGTTGTGATAATGGTTAAGTATAGTAACTTTAATTATGAATTTGTGTTGTTATAATAGTTATGTATAGTAGCTTGAATTATGAATTAGTGTTGTGATAATGGTTAAGTCTAGTAACTTGAATTATGAATTAGTGTTGTGAAAAATGGTTAAGTGTAGTAACTTTAATTAGGAAATAGTGTTGTGAAAATGGTTAAGTGTAGTAACTTGAATTATGAATTAGTGTTGTGAAAATAGTTAAGTATAGTAACTTGAATTATGAATTAGTGTTGTGAAAATGGTTAAGTGTAGTAACTTGAATTATGAATTAGTGTTGTGAAAATGATTAAGTATAGTAACTTTAATTATGAATTTGTGTTGTTAAAATAGTTCTGTCTAGTAGCTTGAATTATGAATTAGTGTTGTGATAATGGTTAAGTCTATTAACTTGAATTATGAAATAGTGTTGTGAAAATGGTTATGTGTAGTAACTTGAATTATGAATTAGTGTTGTGAAAATGGTTAAGTATAACAACTTGAATTATGAATTAGCGTTGTGAAAATGGTTAAGTGTAGTAATTTGAATTATGAATTAGTGTTGTGAAAATGATTAAGTGTAGTAACTTTAATTATGAATTTGTGTTGTTAAAATAGTTATGTATAGTAGCTTGAATTATGAATTTGTGTTGTGAAAATGGTTAAGCGTAGTAACTTGAATTATGAATTAATGTTGTGAAAATGGTTAAGTGTAGTAACTTTAATTATGAATTAGTGTTGTGAAAATGGTTAAGTGTAGTAACTTTAATTAGGAAATAGTGTTGTGATAATGGTTAAGTGTAGAAACTTGAATTATGAATTAGTGTTGTGAAAATGGTTAAATATAGTAACTTGAATTATGAATTAGTGTTGTGAAAATTGTTTAAGTATAGTAACTTGAATTATGAATTAGTGTTGTGAAAATGGTTAAGTATAGCAACTTGAATTATAAATTAGTGTTGTTAAAATAGTTAAGTATAGTAGCTTGAATTATGAATTAGTGTTGTGAAAATGGTTAAGTGTAGTAACTTGAATTAGGAAATAGTGTTGTGATAATGGTTAAGTCTAGTAACTTGAATTATGAATTAGTGTTGTGAAAATGGTTAAATATAGTAACTGGATTATGAATTAGTGTTGTGAAAGTGGTTTAGTAACTTGAATTATGAATTAGTTTGTGAAAATGGTTAAGTGTAGTAACTGGATTATGAATTAGTGTTGTGAAAGTGGTCTAGTAACTGGAATTATGAATTAGTGTTGTGAAAATGGTTAAGTATAGCAACTTGAATTATGAATTAGTGTTGTTAAAATAGTTAAGTATAGTAGCTTGAATTATGAATTAGTGTTGTGAAAATGGTTAAGTGTAGTAACTTTAATTAGGAAATAGTGTTGTGATAATGGTTAAGTCTAGTAACTTGAATTATGAATTAGTGTTGTGAAATTGGTTAAATATAGTAACTGGATTATGAATTAGTGTTGTGAAAGTGGTTTAGTAACTTGAATTATGAATTAGTTTGTGAAAATGGTTAAGTGTAGTAACTGGAATTATGAATTAGTGTTGTGAAACTGGTTTAGTAACTTGAATTATGAATTAGTCTTGTGAAAATGGTTAAGTGTAGTAAATTAATTATGAATTAGTGTTGTGAAAATGGTTAAGTGTAGTAAATTAATTATGAATTAGTGTTGTGAAAATGGTTAAGTGTAGTAACTTGAATTATGAATTAGTGTTGTGAAAATGGTTAAGTGTAGTAACTTTAATTAGGAAATAGTGTTGTGATAATGGTTAAGTCTAGTAACTTGAATTATGAATTAGTGTTGTGAAAATGGTTTAGTAACTTGAATTATGAATTAGTGTTGTGAAAATGGTTAAGTGTAGTAACTTGAATTATGAATTAGTATTTTGAAAATGATTAAGTGTAGTAACTTTAATTATGAATTTGTGTTGTTAAAATAGTTATGTATAGTAGCTTGAATTATGAATTAGTGTTGTGAAAAATGGTTAAGTGTAGTAACTTGAATTATGAATTAGTGTTGTGAAAATGGTTAAGTATAGTAACTTGAATTATGAATTAGCGTTGTGAAAATGGTTAAGTGTAGTAACTTGCATTATGAATTAGTGTTGTGAAAATGATTAAGTATAGTAACTTTAATTAGGAAATAGTGTTGTGATAATGGTTAAGTGTAGTAACTTTAATTAGGAAAAAGTGTTGTGATAATGGTTAAGTATAGTAACTTTAATTATGAATTTGTGTTGTTATAATAGTTATGTATAGTAGCTTGAATTATGAATTAGTGTTGTGATAATGGTTAAGTCTAGTAACTTGAATTATGAATTAGTGTTGTGAAAAATGGTTAAGTGTAGTAACTTTAATTAGGAAATAGTGTTGTGAAAATGGTTAAGTGTAGTAACTTTAATTATGAATTAGTGTTGTGAAAATGGTTAAGTATAGTAACTTGAATTATGAATTAGTGTTGTGAAAATGGTTAAGTGTAGTAACTTGAATTATGAATTAGTGTTGTGAAAATGATTAAGTATAGTAACTTTAATTATGAATTTGTGTTGTTAAAATAGTTCTGTATAGTAGCTTGAATTATGAATTAGTGTTGTGATAATGGTTAAGTCTAGTAACTTGAATTATAAAATAGTGTTGTGAAAATGGTTATGTGTAGTAACTTGAATTATGAATTAGTGTTGTGAAAATGGTTAAGTATAACAACTTGAATTATGAATTAGCGTTGTGAAAATGGTTAAGTGTAGTAATTTGAATTATGAATTAGTGTTGTGAAAATGATTAAGTGTAGTAACTTTAATTATGAATTTGTGTTGTTAAAATAGTTATGTATAGTAGCTTGAATTATGAATTTGTGTTGTGAAAATGGTTAAGCGTAGTAACTTGAATTATGAATTAATGTTGTGAAAATGGTTAAGTGTAGTAACTTTAATTATGAATTAGTGTTGTGAAAATGGTTAAGTGTAGTAACTTTAATTAGGAAATAGTGTTGTGATAATGGTTAAGTGTAGAAACTTGAATTATGAATTAGTGTTGTGAAAATGGTTAAATATAGTAACTTGAATTATGAATTAGTGTTGTGAAAATTGTTTAAGTATAGTAACTTGAATTATGAATTAGTGTTGTGAAAATGGTTAAGTATAGCAACTTGAATTATAAATTAGTGTTGTTAAAATAGTTAAGTATAGTAGCTTGAATTATGAATTAGTGTTGTGAAAATGGTTAAGTGTAGTAACTTGAATTAGGAAATAGTGTTGTGATAATGGTTAAGTCTAGTAACTTGAATTATGAATTAGTGTTGTGAAAATGGTTAAATATAGTAACTGGAATTATGAATTAGTGTTGTGAAAATGGTTAAGTATAGCAACTTGAATTATGAATTAGTGTTGTTAAAATAGTTAAGTATAGTAGCTTGAATTATGAATTAGTGTTGTGAAAATGGTTAAGTGTAGTAACTTTAATTAGGAAATAGTGTTGTGATAATGGTTAAGTCTAGTAACTTGAATTATGAATTAGTGTTGTGAAATTGGTTAAATATAGTAACTGGATTATGAATTAGTGTTGTGAAAGTGGTTTAGTAACTTGAATTATGAATTAGTTTGTGAAAATGGTTAAGTGTAGTAACTGGAATTATGAATTAGTGTTGTGAAACTGGTTTAGTAACTTGAATTATGAATTAGTGTTGTGAAAATGGTTAAGTGTAGTAAATTGAATTATGAATTAGTGTTGTGAAAATGGTTAAGTGTAGTAACTTGAATTATGAATTAGTGTTGTGAAAATGGTTAAGTGTAGTAACTTTAATTAGGAAATAGTGTTGTGATAATGGTTAAGTCTAGTAACTTGAATTATGAATTAGTGTTGTGAAATTGGTTAAGTATAGTAACTGGATTATGAATTAGTGTTGTGAAAGTGGTTTAGTAACTTGAATTATGAATTAGTGTTGTGAAAATGGTTAAGTGTAGTAAATTGAATTATGAATTAGTGTTGTGAAAATGGTTAAGTATAGTAACTTGAATTATGAATTAGTGTTGTGAAAATGGTTAAGTGTAGTAACTTTAATTAGGAAATAGTGTTGTGATAATGGTTAAGTCTAGTAACTTGAATTATGAATTAGTGTTGTGAAAATGGTTAAATATAGTAACTGGAATTATGAATTAGTGTTGTGAAAATGGTTAAGTATAGCAACTTGAATTATGAATTAGTGTTGTTAAAATAGTTAAGTATAGTAGCTTGAATTATGAATTAGTGTTGTGAAAATGGTTAAGTGTAGTAACTTTAATTAGGAAATAGTGTTGTGATAATGGTTAAGTCTAGTAACTTGAATTATGAATTAGTGTTGTGAAATTGGTTAAATATAGTAACTGGATTATGAATTAGTGTTGTGAAAGTGGTTTAGTAACTTGAATTATGAATTAGTGTTGTGAAAATGGTTAAGTGTAGTAAATTGAATTATGAATTAGTGTTGTGAAAATGGTTAAGTATAGTAAATTGAATTATGAATTAGTGTTGTGAAAATGGTTAAATATAGTAACTGGAATTATGAATTAGTGTTGTGAAAGTGGTTTAGTAACTTGAATTAGGAATTAGTGTTGTGAAAATGGTTAAGTGTAGTAAATTGAATTATGAATTAGTGTTGTGAAAATGGTTAAGTGTAGTAACTTGAATTATGAATTAGTGTTGTGAAAATGGTTAAGTATAGTAACTTGAATTATGAATTAGTGTTGTGAAAATGGTTAAGTATAGTAACTTGAATTATGAATTAGTGTTGTGAAAATGGTTTAAGTATAGTAACTTTAATTATGAATTAGTGTTGAGAAAATGGTTAAGTATAGCAACTTGAATTATGAAATAGTGTTGTGTAAATGGTTAAGTATAGTAACTTGAATTATGAATTAGTGTTGTGAAAATGGTCAAATGTAGTAACTTTAATTTTGAATTAGTGTTGTTAAAATAGTTAAGTATAGTAGCTTGAATTATGAATTAGTGTTGTGAAAAATGGTTAAGTATAGTAACTTGAATTATGAATTAGTGTTGTGAAAATGGTTGTAATGACCTTCCCGGTCATTTTCCTCATTTTCGTGCGTTCTCAGCGTTTAGAGCTTTTCTATAACTGCCCCAAGTTATTTATGACTTGCTGGGACTGACAGTTCGGTTCTCGGGCAGTTCGTTTGAGAATATTATTTAGACCGAGCACGTTGTAAAATGTTAAATTAAATTATAATTTGATAAAATGACATAGTTAATTACCTTTCAAAAATATTTATGATATTTATAAAATTCTTTAGTGATGATGTATCTATACTACTTTATAAAAGTTCTATAATTTATTTATATTTTAAACGGAGATAGTAAATCTAAATATGTTAAAATAATATTTTTTATTTTATAGAAGTTTTGTTCAAAATAATTTTCTATTCATGATGGTATATTTAAAATATTATATTTATTTTACCACGAGCCTCTGCAGTATCCGAATATATATATACGGAGAGCAAAATAATGGATAAAGCCATGTGCATGCAACATTAATTGGCATTTGACTAAAAGACTTACTTTTTTGTTGGTCTTGTACGTTTAGTGTATATATATATATACTACAGTTTTATTTATTTTTTTCTCATTTTGTGTTCTTTATTACACTACATATATTCCACCATTTTTATTTTTAAGTAATTTAAGCTCAATTTTAGGCATTTCTAGAGAGATTCAAGGTTAGGGGTTGGTATATTTGAGTTCGTGGACTCGTTCTCGTCATTTCTACGGTACGTTTTCTTATTTTTACGGTAGTTTTAGTTACGGTGGTTGTTGGAATTGGTGTTGATGTTTGAGCTAGATATTGAGCTCAAATTGAGCGGTGTTAGTTGTGACTATTGGTCATGGGGTGATTTGGGACGCTGTGACGGTTTTGGTTTTTTGATTCCGCAAGTGGGCCCCACATGGGCCATTTGGATATTTTTTTGAACTAATGCAATATGGGTATCAAAATTCATGTTTTGACATGTAGTTTATTATTTTGCTAGCGTGGCAGCAATCGGAGGTCTCTCGAAAGGGAAAGACTCCTATTTAGCAAGCTTTGGCAGGCGTTTGGCGGCGTCCAGGTAGGCTAGGCTTACCGTATACCTAGATTGAGTTTGTTTATAGTATTTGCATGTTATTATGCTAGTGTTTGGGCTGGTAGTTGTGGATTGGCACTGACTTGCTATGACTAGGCCTTTTGGGCCGTTTAGGGCCTTGTTCGGGTGTGTTTCGGGCCTGTTATCCTCGTGGTGTGCCAGATATTACTTTTATAGGGTTGGTTAATGTTGTACCGCTGTTAGTAGGGGTTTGGGGAACCTTAGCCCAGACTTGGTTCCGGGACCCCGTAGTGGGCCCCGCTACTCTTCACAGTCGGTGTAGTTAGCTTTAAACCTTATTAGGCTTAGTTAATCCCCGAGATGATCTTTTAGGATACCATTTGTATTAAATTACCCTATTTATGCCCTTTTGACCTGTTTAGCCTTGTTAGTCTCTAATAGCACCGTATTTGACCGGGTCGGCTAGTTTGATTTAGAATGCGGACCCGCCTTGCCATGACTTAGAATGTATACCCAGACTTGTAGTACGTGGTGGGTTAGCTCCTTTACTTATGTTTCGAGTTTATTTTGGGGCTGGTATGTCCCCGTTTACTTGTATTTGTGTGGATTCTGGCACTATTATGTCACTTGGTTACTGATTATTATGAGTTCCGGTTCAAGTCCGGCCACTGATTCAGCATGATGGTTACTGATTATTATGAGTTCCGGTTAGAGTCTGGCCACTGATTATTATGAGTTTCGGTTTAAGTCCGGCATCTGGTTATGATATGATTGGAGAGTTTTGGTACTGAGTTCCGGTTCGAGTCCGGCGGTTATGATATATGTGGCCTATTGTTATTATCCACTATGTCCGGTTCGATTCCGGTGTCTGGCCTCTTGTTATTACCCATTGGTGCCGGTTCAAGCCTGGTGCACCCTTGTTGGTTATTCTGGTTACTGGATACTGATACAGCTTCGAGACACTGGCGACTATGCATTTACTATTCTTGTGTGTCCCGCCGGTTTATGGGGGCCAGGCTGGGTTATTGTTTTCTTTCGTGTGCCTATCGGGTTTATGGGGGCCCAGATAGGTTATGTTTGACTTGAGTGCTTACTTATGCATTTATTTACTCTTTACTTAGTATCGTATTTATTTATCTCCTGAGCATATCTACACGCCTCGGCAGTAGTGTATTTACTTATTATTTATACCCCGGACCTAGCATGCACCCTCGCATTTTAGCTTGCTTATATTATATTGAGCTCAGTCGGCCGATGATGCCTACTGAGTACCCGTTGCCCCGGTACTCATACTGCACTTCTGCATCTTTTTCCCCGATGCAGATCCGGGCACTAGTCGACGGTTTTGAATTGACTCTCTTTCCAGCACTTACTCCGGAGCAGGGTGAGCTTACTGACATCCGAGGCAGATTCTACTCCATCTCTATTGTATAGTCTTTTGCTCTCGAGACTGTAGTACTTGTTGTATATATTTGGTTTCTGTATTATTTTTTTTTGACATGTCTAGTAGTGGCTCTTGTACCGACTTCACCAGGTCTTAGGAGGGGTTCTCAGCTATATATATTGTTCTCTTCTTTCTCAGTCTTGGTATGGATATATATTTTGATTTTGTTTTTTTTGTATTTCTAGCATGTTTATTAGTATGGTTACTTCCACTTCATCTCTGTTTCCTGAGATTCCACCCGTTAGCCTGTCGCTCCGGGCTAGGGTTTGGCTTGCCTATTGGTGGGTTACGGTAGGCGCCATCAGGACTCGAAAAATCGGGTCGTGACAATGGTTAAGTATAATAACTTGAATTATGAATTAGTGTTGTGAAAACGATTAAGTGTAGTAACTTGAATTATGAATTAGTGTTGTGAAAATGATTAAGTGTAGTAACTTTAATTATGAATTTGTGTTGTTAAAATAGTTATGTATAGTAGCTTGAATTATGAATTAGTGTTGTTAAAATAGTTAAGTGTAGTAACTTTAATTATGAATTAGTGTTGGTAAAATATTTAAGTATAGTAGCTTGAATTATGAATTAGTGTTGTGAAAACGGTTAAGTATAGTAACTTGAATTATGAATTAGTGTTGTGAAAATGGTTAAGAGTAGTAACTTGAATTATGAATTAGTGTTGTGAAAATGGTTAAATGCAGTAACTTTAATTATGAATTTGTGTTGTTAAAATAGTTAAGTATAGTAGCTTGAATTATGAATTAGTGTTGTGAAAATTGTTAAGTATAGTAACTTGATTTATGAATTAGTGTTGTGAAAATGGTTAAGTATAATAACTTGAATTATGAATTAGTGTTGTGAAAATGGTTAAGTGTAGTAACTTTAATTATGAATTAGTGTTGTTAAAATATTTAAGTATAGTAGCTTGAATTATGAAGTAGTGTTGTGAAAACGGTTAAGTATAGTAACTTGAATTATGAATTAGTGTTGTGAAAATGGTTAAGAGTAGTAACTTGAATTATGAATTAGTGTTGTGAAAATGATTAAGTGTAGTAACTTTAATTATGAATTTGTGTTGTTAAAATAGTTATGTATAGTAGCTTGAATTATGAATTAGTGTTGTTAAAATAGTTAAGTATAGTAGCTTGAATTATGAATTAGTGTTGTGAAAATGGTTAAGTGTAGTAAATTGAATTATGAATTAGTGTTGTGAAAATGGTTAAGTGTAGTTAATTGAATTATGAATTAGTGTTGTGAAAATGGTTAAGAGTAGTAACTTGAATTATGAATTAGTGTTGTGAAAATGATTAAGTGTAGTAACTTTAATTATGAATTTGTGTTGTTAAAATAGTTATGTATAGTAGCTTGAATTATGAATTAGTGTTGTTAAAATAGTTAAGTATAGTAGCTTGAATTATGAATTAGTGTTGTGAAAATAGTTAAGTGTAGTAACTTGAATTATGAATTAGTGTTGTGAAAAATTGTTAAGTATAGTAACTTGAATTATGAATTAGTGTTGTTAGCCGATTTTCAGGTCCAAAACTCCAAAACTTCATTCCCCAACCCTATAGAGGTGATTTTTCAAGGTTTAGGGTGAAAGTCCTTCGTGGAGGTAAGTTTTTCCATCATCTTCTTCGTCTTTTAATCCTTTAACATCCTAGAATTATTAGAAAGACCTTCAATGGTGAAATTTTGGGTTAGAACCTTTAATGGTGGATTTTTGGGAAAAACTTATGGGTGTTCTTAATATCATCTAGAACTAATTCTAGATTATAAATTAATAATTTCTAACATGTTCTTGATAAACTAGATTATGTATTTTGTTAGTTGGAAATCTTGAATTCCATAAAGATGAGACCTTTAGCATAAAAACTCCATTAATGGAGATGGGTTAAGTTTGAAAGAACTAGTTAATAGTTAATTGACCTTGGAGAATGATATAGACCTGGAATTAGGGTAGAATTAGTGGGTTTTGAATTCCCAAAGATATTTATTTAAAGAGTAATTGATTAATTACTCTTATAATTGTTTGATATTTAGATGATTGATCATTCCGAAGCATGAAGAAAGGGAATGAGCATCCTTGACATGACTTGTTGATTCAAAAAGCTTGGCGTCCAGGTAGGCTAGGTTAATGAGTAGAAGACTGTGTTATTTCATATTTTCATAATTTATAATTGATGGGAGAAAGCATGTCTAGGCCTGCAGACATGGAGTTGAGGTGAATAAAGACATAAGAACTTTACTTTAATCCCGAAAACTATGTTATTGATTGATTATGTGATATTTATAATATTATGTGTTATGTGCCCGAAAGGGGATTGTTGTGAATGAAGTATGTGGACATGATGTTTCTTAGTTGTTCTAGTGATGAACCTAATTGAATTATAAAGGTTTAAGTTCCATATTGTGCCATGATAATGGTGAGGCCTAAGGGATAGATGACTTGAATCATTGTGTGCATTGTATTATGCGGAGAGAGGTAAAGAATAATGATAAGGTTGAATGTGCTAGTTATGGGTGGTGATGTTAGAACCCAAGTTGTGGTATTTGAGTAGGTTATGATTTAATTAGAGTTTAGACTCAATTTAATTGTGTGTATGCTCCTAAATTGGATGCTTGTTGATTGGTTTTCGGACATACTTGAATTGATGATATTTGGATTTTGATACTTGCATGAATAATTATGAAAAATCCAACTTGATCGAATCGTCTTGTGATTATGAGTGTACTTGTAAATTTAGTACGTCGTGTTGTATCTTGAGAGATAGTATGAAGTTGATAAAATATACATAATATGATTATGGAGGATCGGGTACCACGCCGGTACGGATATGGATGTTGATATTACTTATTTATGGAGGATCGGGTACCACGCCGGTACGGTACATGGACTTAGATTGTCCCCTGCAGGTCATGACTAGTTGGGCAGAAATAAGTCCCTTAGCATGTGTGTACAGACTATTGTTGATAAATGAAAAATCTTGATTCATAATGATAATGTGATTGAAAAGAATGCCTTGAGTAAAGAAGGCTTGTGATATACCTTCATACAGGTTGAAAAGTGAATGATGAATATTTATTAAGAACAGAAAAGTGGAAAGATTGTTAGTAGCAATGTGGCCGACGTTAAATTTCGGTATTGCTATAAGACGTGATTGGATCGGGTGCCACGAGCCGACATGGTAATATTAATAATAAAGGAATTGATAATGAAGTGATCTAAAGTGATGAATCCAATGAATAATCTCAAAGAAACAATCCCAAAGTTTCAATAATTGAATTAATCTTTCTCCAAGAGTATCTATAAGGTTTGCTAATGAAACTTGAGTTCTCTTGTGTGTTTTACTGAGATGTGGGTTGATTTGTATTCCCTGTTTGATTGTATCCTTGAGATTGATTGTGTGACATGTACTTGGAAAAGTGGAACTCTGTGCTTACTTGCTATATGTTGGTCGACTTACTTTATTTATACTTGGTGTGATCTTGGCTTATCCGATTGGCTAGTTATTATTCTTTAATATTATAAGAGAGTGTTTGGTTGTTAGCCCGAGAGTTTAGTGTGAGTTATCTATGATTATTGGGTTGATCCTATAGATGTGGATAATGGAAACGGCAACGTGAATAAAAGGGTGATAGTGATGGTTTAGTGTTAGATTGTGGTGGATGGTGTGAATTAGTGAGGCTAGACTATGCAAGTGGTGAATATAATCTCATTAATAGAGTTGGAAAATTGTAAATTATATTGGCAAAGTGTTATAATGATATTACAGCCTTAGTAGAATTATACTCTATTAAGATGTCATGATTTCTTTTCTTTGATTCTATTTTATGATTATGTGGACAAACACTGGTCGGCCGATGATGCCTACCAGTACGTGTGTTTGTACTGACCCTACTCTTCTACATCCCTTATTGGGATGTAGACTGGATGCAGGTTAGTTTGCAGTTACTAGATCAATGGCGATATTCAGCACTAACTTCTGCACTTCCTTCCTAGCAGATGTTAGAGTCTTTGTGTTATTTATTTTATTGTCAATCTATTTTGTAATAGGTAGCTCTTGTACATGTCTGACCAGGTCTTGGGGTAGTGAAGGACAGTTGTAAGAAGTTTTTTTGAAAATTTTATTTATTGGTGTTTAATTTACTTTGTTATATTTAATTCAGTATTCTCTTAAAAACAGAAGTCTTCCGCATATTTTTGGTTGGGTAATAAGGGTTCTCCTAGCTACTTAGGATAGCATAGGTGCCCGCACGGTCCGTTTGTTTGGGTCGTGACACTTGAATTATGAATTAGTGTTGTGAAAATGGTCAAGTGTAGTAACTTGAATTATGAATTAGTGTTGTTAAAATAGTTAAGTGTAGTAACTTGAATTATGAATTAGTGTTGTGAAAATGGTTAAGTGTAGTAACTTGAATTATGAATTAGTGTTGCGGAAATGGTTAAGTGTTGTAACTTTAATTATGAATTAGTGTTGTGAAAATGGTTAAGTGTAGTAACTTGAATTATGAATTAGTGTTGCGGAAATGGTTAAGTGTTGTAACTTTAATTATGAATTAGTGTTGTTAAAATATTTAAGTATAGTAGCTTGAATTATGAATTAGTGTTGTGAAAATGGTTAAGTGTAGTAACTTTAATTATGAATTAGTGTTGTTAAAATATTTAAGTGTAGTAGCTTGAATTATGAATTAGTGTTATGAAAATTGTTAAGTATAGTAACTTGAATTATGAATTAGCGTTGTGAAAATGGTTAAGTATAGTAACTTGAATTATGAATTAGTGTTGTGAAAATGGTTAAGTGTAGTAACTTGAATTATGAATTAGTGTTGTGAAAATGGTTAAATGTAGTAACTTTAATTATGAATTTCTATTGTTAAAATAGTTAAGTATAGTAGCTTGAAATGTGAATTAGTGACTTGAAAATGGTTAAGTGTAGTAACTTGAATTATGAATTAGTGTTGTGAAAATGGTTAAGTATAGTAACTTGAATTATGAATTAGTGTTGTGAAAATGGTCAAGTGTAGTAACTTTAATTATGAATTAATGTTGTTAAAATAGTTAAGTATAGTAGCTTGAATTAAGAATTAGTGTTGTGAAAAAGGTTAAGTGTAGTAACTTGAATTATGAATTAGTGTTGTGAAAATGGTTAATTATAGTAACTTGAATTATGAATTAGTGTTGTGAAAACGGTTAACTATAGTAACTTGAATTATGAATTAGTGTTGTGAAAATGGTTAAGTGTAGTAACTTGAATTATGAATTAGTGTTGTGAAAATGATTAAGTGTAGTAACTTTAATTATGAATTTGTGTTGTTAAAATAGTTATGTATAGTAGCTTGAATTATGAATTAGTGTTGTGAAAATGGTTAAGTATAGTAACTTGAATTATGAATTAGTGTTGTGAAAATGGTTAAGTGTAATAACTTGAATTATGAATTTGTGTTGTTAAAATAGTTTTGTATAGTAGCTTGAATTATGAATTAGTGTTGTGAAAATGGTTAAGTATAGTAACTTGAATTATGAATTAGTGTTGTGAAAATGGTCAAGTGTAGTAACTTTAATTATGAATTAGTGTTGTTAAAATAGTTAAGTGTAGTAACTTGAATTATGAATTAGTGTTGTGAAAATGGTTAAGTGTAGTAACTTGAATTATGAATTAGTGTTGTTGTCACGACCCAATTTAGGACCATGACCGGCGCTAAGGAGGTTAGAACTCCAAAGCAAGCCTCGTCATAATTCTACAGAAAATCGGACAGAATTTCCCCTGTTTTGGGGCCTATCAGAAATTTTCCTGTCTCAAATGAACAACAACACAACCAACTTCACCAGAATAATTCACCAACATCATCAACAACCCATTCACCAAAAAATAACAATACGAAATCCATCTCCCAACACGAGAAGGAGTCAAATACTCCACAAATCCATAATAACAAAAGAATACTCAAACTCAAATGGAGTGACTATGGAGCGACTTTAAGAGTTCAAATAATAAGCCATAATGAATAAATAAATGTCCTGCCCTCGCTAACAAGTGCGGGGCTCACCAGGAATAAGCCAACTCGAATGCTCTAGCTAACGAAATCCTCACCATCACCTGTGTTCTCTGGGGAAAAAAAATAGCGAGGAGTGAGACGCTAGCTCAGTGAGTAATAACACTTAACCACAACCGATTTAATGGGGCCAAGTCATAAAACATGGTAGTATGATAATCAGAAAATATCATGAAATAATGCTCTTTCAGAAAATGTTGACCATCATATAAGAAATTAATTTAGCAATTTAGTAATAACTAACAAATACTATCATATCAATTTTTATCTTTTGGGAGGTTTCCAAGAATGAATTATGTAATCAGTGTGGCATTCTACTTCAAGAAATAGCCAATAACAGTGAACCCCTCATAAAGGAGTCAAATATCTTATCAATAGGTCCCTACTCGAGGGAAATCAGTAACAGTATGCTAGTTCTACCTTCCTACTAGCGAGGGCTGTAACAGTAATCTGTAAATACAAGGTGCACCAGGTCTAACGAACCCGCCGTTAGCTACGGAATCCAAATCAAAGTCTACTCCCATTTAAACTTTCTTTGTAAACAGTAGGTACTCATATGAAAGCATTTTCAAAATAATATAAGGCATTTAAGTTCATATCAAATCATATTTCATATAAGCCTGAACAAAACACATGTGAAAATACTTATTTCTCAAGTAAATGAATAACCTTCACAATAATAGTAGTTGCGTCTCAAATAACGGTAAATATGTCTTATAATAGTGAGAATATCTCAAATAACCACTTCAATATCATATCAAGTAAAAGACTTTCCCCACGTGCAATTTCAAAGCATTCGGTAACTCTTGTTTGCATCAAAATCATATATAAACTATGCAAGTTAAGAAACACAAATTATGGCAAGATTACTACTCACAGTACACTTGTCGAAATACCAAACTTGTCACCTCGAACAATTCGTATGACTTCCTTCGATCGAATCTATAATCACATCATATCAATCTTGTGTTAAAATTCTTTTATTTAAGTTATAAGCTAAAATTAGCTTAGAACACCCAACCCGATATAATCTTATCGTTCAAGTCATTCTCTATTTCTTTTCTTATTGATTGCTAAAGTTAAAGAAATTACTAGAATATCGATACTTCAGTTCCCAAACGCCAGAAATCAAATTCCAAAATCGTTCATATACGATGATTAAAAAAAATAAATTAATATATGTTATTACCTTGAATTTCAAAGATGGAGTTCAATCAAAGTAAATGTTAAAACTCCTTTTCAGAACTTCCCAAGACTTGAGCAATTAAATCTGCGATTTCCTTAACCCAATTCGTTGTTTTTGGTTTGCTGCGCAACCTTTTCTTGAAACTGAGGGGGTTAAATCGTGAGGGAGTATAAGGGTGTTTTTTTTTTCTTGGTTTGTTTGCCCTTTCCCTTTTATTTTTTATCACAGATGGGCTAAAGCCCGTGACTTTATATTTTGCTTTCAACCTTTTTTTTTTTTTTTATAAATTACTTTTATGCCCTTTTAAATGTAGGGTATTACATTCTCCCCACCTTATAAAATTCGGTCCCCGAATTTAAAATAAGCGTGTACCTGAAGACTGAAACAATTGAGGGTACTTGACTCACATATCCCTTTTCGTCTCCCAAGTAGCTTCTTCTTTTGTATGATTTCTCCATAAGACTTTCATGGATGCAATCTCCTTTGACCGTAACCTTCTTACTTGCCTGTCAACAATAGCTACTGGTTTTTCCTCATAGCTTAAATCCTCATCAAGCTGCAAAGTCGGTGCTTCGAGCACACGAGACGAGTCTGACATACATTTTCTTAGCATAGAGACATGAAACACCGGATGGATGAATGACATATCGGGAGGAAGTGCCAACCGATACGCCACACCTCCTACTTGATCAAGTATCTCATATGGTCCTATATATCTTGGGCTCAATTTACCTCTTTTCCCGAAGCGCATCACACCTTTCATAGGGGAGATTCGTAGAAAAACCTTGTCCCCAACTGTGAACACTAAATCTCTTCTCCTCTTGTCTGTATAAGACTTCTGTCTGCCTTGAGCTGTGAGCAACCTCTGTCTAATCAATTGGACCTTGTCCGTAGCTTCCTGTACCAAGTCTGGTCCTAAAATCTTAGCTTCTCCAACTTCAAACCAGCCGATAGGAGAACGACATCACCTACCATACAAGGCTTCATATGGAGCCATCTGAATGCTTGACTGAAAACTATTATTATAAGCGAATTCAGCTAAGGGTAGGTAAGTATCCCAACTACCTCTGAAATCAAGAATGCAAGCTCTCAACATATCCTCTAAAATTTGTATAGTACGCTCAGACTGCCCGTCTGTCTGCGGATGAAATGCAGTACTAAGATCTACACGGGTACCCAATGCTTCTTGGAAAGATCTCCAAAAGCGTGAAGTAAATTAGTGTTGTTAAAATAGTTAAGTATAGTAGCTTGAATTATGAATTAGTGTTGTGAAAATGGTTAAGTGTAGTAACTTTAATTAGGAAATAGTGTTGTGATAATGGTTAAGTCTAGTAACTTGAATTATGAATTAGTGTTGTGAAAATGGTCAAGTGTAGTAACTTTAATTATGAATTAATGTTGTTAAAATAGTTAAGTATAGTAGCTTGAATTAAGAATTAGTGTTGTGAAAAAGGTTAAGTGTAGTAACTTGAATTATGAATTAGTGTTGTGA
The DNA here is from genome assembly GCA_031232105.1 of Capsicum rhomboideum. Lineage (NCBI taxonomy): Eukaryota > Viridiplantae > Streptophyta > Magnoliopsida > Solanales > Solanaceae > Capsicum > Capsicum rhomboideum. The sequence continues at coordinate 56,947,572 of CP124714.1, forward strand.
AAATGGTTAATTATAGTAACTTGAATTATGAATTAGTGTTGTGAAAACGGTTAACTATAGTAACTTGAATTATGAATTAGTGTTGTGAAAATGGTTAAGTGTAGTAACTTGAATTATGAATTAGTGTTGTGAAAATGATTAAGTGTAGTAACTTTAATTAAGAATTTGTGTTGTTAAAATAGTTATGTATAGTAGCTTGAATTATGAATTAGTGTTGTGAAAATGGTTAAGTATAATAACTTGAATTATAAATTAGTGTTGTGAAAATGGTTAAGTGTAGTAACTTTAATTATGAATTAGTGTTGTTAAAATATTTAAGTATAGTAGCTTGATTATGAATTAGTGTTATGAAAATTGTTAAGTATAGTAACTTGAATTACGAATTAGCGTTGTGAAAATGGTTAAGTATAGTAACTTGAATTATGAATTAGTGTTGTGAAAAATGGTTAAGTGTAGTAACTTGAATTATGAATTAGTGTTGTGAAAATGGTTAAATGTAGTAACTTTAATTATGAATTTGTGTTGTTAAAATAGTTAAGTATAGTAGCTTGAATTATGAATTAGTGTTGTGAAAATGGTTAAGTATAGTAACTTGAATTATGAATTAGTGAATTGAAAATGGTTGAGTATAATAACATGAATTATGAATTAGTGTTGTGAAAATGGTTAAGTGTAGTAACTTTAATTATGAATTAGTGTTGTTAAAATATTTAAGTATAGTAGCTTGATTATGAATTAGTGTTATGAAAATTGTTAAGTATAGTAACTTGAATTACGAATTAGCGTTGTGAAAATGGTTAAGTATAGTAACTTGAATTATGAATTAGTGTTGTGAAAAATGGTTAAGTGTAGTAACTTGAATTATGAATTAGTGTTGTGAAAATGGTTAAATGTAGTAACTTTAATTATGAATTTGTGTTGTTAAAATAGTTAAGTATAGTAGCTTGAATTATGAATTAGTGTTGTGAAAATGGTTAAGTATAGTAACTTGAATTATGAATTAGTGAATTGAAAATGGTTGAGTATAATAAAATGAATTATGAATTAGTGTTGTGAAAATGGTTAAGTGTAGTAACTTTAATTATGAATTAGTGTTGTTAAAATATTTAAGTATAGTAGCTTGAATTATGAATTAGTGTTATGAAAATGGTTAAGTATAGTAACTTGAATTATGAATTAGCGTTGTGAAAATGGTTAAGTATAGTAACTTGAATTATGAATTAGTGTTGTGAAAATGGTTAAGTGTAATAACTTGAATTATGAATTTGTGTTGTTAAAATAGTTTTGTATAGTAGCTTGAATTATGAATTATTGTTGTGAAAATGGTTAAGTATAGTAACTTGAATTATGAATTAGTGTTGTGAAAATGGTTAAGTGTAGTAACTTTAATTATGAATTAGTGTTGTTAAAATAGTTAAGTATAGTAGCTTTAATTATGAATTAGTGTTGTTAAAATAGTTAAGTATAGTAGCTTGAATTATGAATTAGTGTTGTTAAAATAGTTAAGTATAGTAGCTTGAATTATGAATTAGTGTTGTGAAAATGGTTAAGTATAGTAACTTGAATTATGAATTAGTGTTGTGAAAATGGTTAAGTGTAGTAACTTGAATTATGAATTAGTGTTGTGAAAATGATTAAGTGTAGTAACTTTAATTAAGAATTTGTGTTGTTAAAATAGTTATGTATAGTAGCTTGAATTATGAATTAGTGTTGTGAAAATGGTTAAGTATAATAACTTGAATTATGAATTAGTGTTGTGAAAATGGTTAAGTGTAGTAACTTTAATTATGAATTAGTGTTGTTAAAATATTTAAGTATAGTAGCTTGATTATGAATTAGTGTTATGAAAATTGTTAAGTATAGTAACTTGAATTACGAATTAGCGTTGTGAAAATGGTTAAGTATAGTAACTTGAATTATGAATTAGTGTTGTGAAAAATGGTTAAGTGTAGTAACTTGAATTATGAATTAGTGTTGTGAAAATGGTTAAATGTAGTAACTTTAATTATGAATTTGTGTTGTTAAAATAGTTAAGTATAGTAGCTTGAATTATGAATTAGTGTTGTGAAAATGGTTAAGTATAGTAACTTGAATTATGAATTAGTGAATTGAAAATGGTTGAGTATAATAACATGAATTATGAATTAGTGTTGTGAAAATGGTTAAGTGTAGTAACTTTAATTATGAATTAGTGTTGTTAAAATATTTAAGTATAGTAGCTTGAATTATGAATTAGTGTTATGAAAATTGTTAAGTATAGTAACTTGAATTATGAATTAGTGTTGTGAAAATGGTTAAGTGTAATAACTTGAATTATGAATTTGTGTTGTTAAAATAGTTTTGTATAGTAGCTTGAATTATGAATTAGTGTTGTGAAAATGGTTAAGTATAGTAACTTGAATTATGAATTAGTGTTGTGAAAATGGTTAAGTGTAGTAACTTTAATTATGAATTAGTGTTGTTAAAATAGTTAAGTATAGTAGCTTTAATTATGAATTAGTGTTGTTAAAATAGTTAAGTATAGTAGCTTGAATTATGAATTAGTGTTGTTAAAATAGTTAAGTGTAGTAGCTTGAATTATGAATTAGTGTTGTGAAAATGGTTAAGTATAGTAACTTGAATTATGAATTAGTGTTGTGAAAATGGTTAAGTATAGTAACTTGAATTATGAATTAGTGTTGTGAAAATGGTTAAATGCAGTAACTTTAATTATGAATTTGTGTTGTTAAAATAGTTAAGTATAGTAGCTTGATTTATGAATTAGTGTTGTGAAAATGGTTAAGTATAGTAACTTGAATTATGAATTAGTGTTGTGAAAATGGTTAAATATAGTAACTGGAATTATGAAATAGTGTTCTGAAATGGTTAAGTATAACAACTTGAATTATGAAATAGTGTTGTGTAAATGGTTAAGTATAGTAACTTTAATTAAGAATTAGCGTTGTGAAAATGGTTAAGTATAGTAACTTGAATTATGAATTAGTGTTGTGAAAATGGTTAAGTGTAGTAACTTGAATTATGAATTAGTGTTGTGAAAATGATTAAATATAGTAACTGGAATTATGAATTAGTGTTGTGAAAGTGGTTTAGTAACTTGAATTATGAATTAGTGTTGTGAAAATGGTTAAGTGTAGTAAATTGAATTATGAATTAGTGTTGTGAAAATGGTCAAGTGTAGTAACTTTAATTATGAATTAGTGTTGTTAAAATAGTTAAGTATAGTAGCTTGAATTATGAATTAGTGTTGCGAAAATGGTTAAGTGTAGTAACTTTAATTAGAAAATAGTGTTGTGATAATGGTTAAGTCTAGTAACTTAAATTATGAATTAGTGTTGTGAAAATGGTTAAATATAGTAACTGGAATTATGAATTAGTGTTGTGAAAGTGGTTTAGTAACTTGAATTATGAATTAGTGTTGTGAAAATGGTTAAGTATAGTAACTTGAATTATGAATTAGTGTTGTGAAAATGGTTAAGTATAGTAGTAACTTGAATTATGAATTAGTGTTGTGATAATGGTTAAGTGTAGTAACTTGAATTATGAATTAGTGTTGTGAAAATTGTTAAGTATAGTAACTTGAATTATGAATTAGTGTTGTGAAAATGGTTAAGTATAGCAACTTGAATTATGAAATAGTGTTCTGAAATGGTTAAGTATAGTAACTTGATTTATGAAATAGTGTTGTGAAAGTGGTTAAGTGTAGTAACTTTAATTAGGAAATAGTGTTGTGAAAATTGTTAAGTATAGTAACTTGAATTATGAATTAGTGTTGTGAAAATGGTTAAGTATAGCAACTTGAATTATGAAATAGTGTTCTGAAATGGTTAAGTATAACAACTTGAATTATGAAATAGTGTTGTGTAAATGGTTAAGTATAGTAACTTTAATTAAGAATTAGCGTTGTGAAAATGGTTAAGTATAGTAACTTGAATTATGAATTAGTGTTGTGAAAATGGTTAAGTGTAGTAACTTGAATTATGAATTAGTGTTGTGAAAATGATTAAATATAGTAACTGGAATTATGAATTAGTGTTGTGAAAGTGGTTTAGTAACTTGAATTATGAATTAGTGTTGTGAAAATGGTTAAGTGTAGTAAATTGAATTATGAATTAGTGTTGTGAAAATGGTCAAGTGTAGTAACTTTAATTATGAATTAGTGTTGTTAAAATAGTTAAGTATAGTAGCTTGAATTATGAATTAGTGTTGCGAAAATGGTTAAGTGTAGTAACTTTAATTAGGAAATAGTGTTGTGATAATGGTTAAGTCTAGTAACTTAAATTATGAATTAGTGTTGTGAAAATGGTTAAATATAGTAACTGGAATTATGAATTAGTGTTGTGAAAGTGGTTTAGTAACTTGAATTATGAATTAGTGTTGTGAAAATTGTTAAGTATAGTAACTTGAATTATGAATTAGTGTTGTGAAAATGGTTAAGTATAGTAGTAACTTGAATTATGAATTAGTGTTGTGATAATGGTTAAGTGTAGTAACTTGAATTATGAATTAGTGTTGTGAAAATTGTTAAGTATAGTAACTTGAATTATGAATTAGTGTTGTGAAAATGGTTAAGTATAGCAACTTGAATTATGAAATAGTGTTCTGAAATGGTTAAGTATAACAACTTGAATTATGAAATAGTGTTGTGAAAATGGTTAAGTATAGTAACTTTAATTAAGAATTAGCGTTGTGAAAATGGTTAAGTATTGTAACTTGAATTATGAATTAGTGTTGTGAAAATGGTTAAGTGTAGTAACTTGAATTATGAATTAGTGTTGTGAAAATGATTAAATATAGTAACTGGAATTATGAATTAGTGTTGTGAAAGTGGTTTAGTAACTTGAATTATGAATTAGTGTTGTGAAAATGGTTAAGTGTAGTAAATTGAATTATGAATTAGTGTTGTGAAAATGGTCAAGTGTAGTAACTTTAATTATGAATTAGTATTGTTAAAATAGTTAAGTATAGTAGCTTGAATTATGAATTAGTGTTGCGAAAATGGTTAAGTGTAGTAACTTTAATTAGGAAATAGTGTTGTGATAATGGTTAAGTCTAGTAACTTAAATTATGAATTAGTGTTGTGAAAATGGTTAAATATAGTAACTGGAATTATGAATTAGTGTTGTGAAAGTGGTTTAGTAACTTGAATTATGAATTAGTGTTGTGAAAATGGTTAAGTATAGTAACTTGAATTATGAATTAGTGTTGTGAAAATTGATAAGTGTAGTAACTTGAATTATGAATTAGTGTTGTGAAAATGGTTAAGTAAAGCAACTTGAATTATGAAATAGTGTTCTAAAAATGGTTAAGTATAACAACTTGAATTATGAAATAGTGTTGTGTAAATGGTTAAGTATAGTAACTTTAATAGTGTTGTTAAAATCGTTAAGTATTGTAGCTTGAATTATGAATTAGTGTTGCGAAAATAGTTAAGTGTAGTAACTTTAATTAGGAAATAGTGTTGTGATAATGGTTAAGTCTAGTAACTTGAATTATGAATTAGTGTTGTGAAAATGGTTAAATATAGTAACTGAAATTATGAATTAGTGTTGTGAAAGTGGTTTAGTAACTTGAATTATGAATAAGTGTTGTGAAAATGGTTAAGTATAGTAAATTGAATTATGAATTAGTGTTGTGAAAATGGTTAAGTATAGTAACTTGAATTATGAATTAGTGTTGTGAAAATGGTTAAGTATAGTAACTGGAATTATGAATTAGTGTTGTGAAAATGGTTAAGTGTAATAACTTGAATTATGAATTAGTGTTGTGAAAATGGTTTAAGTATAGTAACTTGAATTATGAAATAGTGTTGTGAAAGTGGTTAAGTGTAGTAACTTGAATTATGAATTAGTGTTGTGAAAATTGTTAAGTATAGTAACTTGAATTATGAATTAGTGTTGTGAAAATTGTTAAGTATAGCAACTTGAATTATGAAATAGTGTTCTGAAAATGGTTAAGTATAACAACTTGAATTATGAAATAGTGTTGTGTAAATGGTTAAGTATAGTAACTTTAATTAAGAATTAGCGTTGTGAAAATGGTTAAGTATAGTAACTTGAATTATGAATTAGTGTTGTGAAAATGGTTAAGTATAGTAACTTGAATTATGAATTAGTGTTGTGAAAATGGTTAAGTGTAGTAATTTGAATTATGAATTAGTGTTGTGAAAATGATTAAATATAGTAACTGGAATTATGAATTAGTGTAGTGAAAGTGGTTTAGTAACTTGAATTATGAATTAGTGTTGTGAAAATGGTTAAGTGTAGTAAATTGAATTATGAATTAGTGTTGTGAAAATGGTCAAGTGTAGTAACTTTAATTATGAATTAGTGTTGTTAAAATAGTTAAGTATAGTAGCTTGAATTATGAATTAGTGTTGCGAAAATGGTTAAGTGTAGTAACTTTAATTAGGAAATAGTGTTGTGATAATGGTTAAGTGTAGTAACTTAAATTATGAATTAGTGTTGTGAAAATGGTTAAATATAGTAACTGGAATTATGAATTAGTGTTGTTAAAGTGGTTTAGTAACTTGAATTATGAATTAGTGTTGTGAAAATGGTTAAGTATAGTAACTTGAATTATGAATTAGTGTTGTGAAAATGGTTAAGTATAGTAGTAACTTGAATTATGAATTAGTGTTGTGATAATGGTTAAGTGTAGTAACTTAAATTATGAATTAGTGTTGTGAAAATGGTTAAGTGTAATAACTTGAATTATGAATTTGTGTTGTGAAAATGGTTTAAGTATAGTAACTTGAATTATGAAATAGTGTTGTGAAAGTGGTTAAGTGTAGTAACTAGAATTATGAATTAGTGTTGTGAAAATTGTTAAGTATAATAACTTGAATTATGAATTAGTGTTGTGAAAATGGTTAAGTATAGTAAATTTAATTATGAATTAGTGTTGTGAAAATGGTCAAGTGTTGTAAGTTGAATTATGAATTAGTAACTTGAATTATGAATTAGTGTTGTGAAAATGGTTAAGTATAGTAACTTGAATTATGAATTAGTGTTGTGAAAATGGTTAAGTATAGTAACTTGAATTATGAATTAGTGTTGTGAAAATGGTTAAGTGTAGTAACTTGAATTATGAATTAGTGTTGTGAAAATGGTTAAATATAGTAACTTGAATTATGAATTAGTGTTGTGAAAATGGTTAAGTGTAGTAACTTGAATTATGAATTAGTGTTGTGAAAATGATTAAATATAGTAACTGGAATAATGATTTAGTGTTGTGAAAGTGGTTTAGTAACTTGAATTATGAATTAGTGTTGTGAAAATGGTTAAGTGTTGTAAATTGAATTATGAATTAGTGTTGTGAAAATGGTTAAGTATAGTAAATTGAATTATGAATTAGTGTTGTGAAAATGGTCAAGTGTAGTAAGTTGAATTATGAATTAGTAACTTGAATTATGAATTAGTGTTGTGAAAATGATTAAATATAGTAACTGGAATAATGATTTAGTGTTGTGAAAGTGGTTTAGTAACTTGAATTATGAATTAGTGTTGTGAAAATGGTTAAGTGTTGTAAATTGAATTATGAATTAGTGTTGTGAAAATGGTTAAGTATAGTAAATTGAATTATGAATTAGTGTTGTGAAAATGGTCAAGTGTAGTAACTTTAATTATGAATTAGTGTTGTTAAAATAGTTAAGTATAGTAGCTTGAATTATGAATTAGTGTTGCGAAAATGGTTAAGTGTAGTAACTTTAATTAGGAAATAGTGTTGTGATAATGGTTAAGTCTAGTAACTTAAATTATGAATTAGTGTTGTGAAAATGGTTAAATATAGTAACTGGAATTATGAAATAGTGTTGTGAAAGTGGTTTAGTAACTTGAATTATGAATTAGTGTTGTGAAAATGGTTAAGTATAGTAACTTGAATTATGAATTAGTGTTGTGAAAATGGTTAAGTATAGTAGTAACTTGAATTATGAATTAGTGTTGTGATAATGGTTAAGTGTAGTAACTTGAATTATGAATTAGTGTTGTGAAAATGATTAAATATAGTAACTGGAATTATGAATTAGTGTTGTGAAAGTGGTTTAGTAACTTGAATTATGAATTAGTGTTGTGAAAATGGTTAAGTGTTGTAAATTGAATTATGAATTAGTGTTGTGAAAATGGTCAAGTGTAGTAACTTTAATTATGAATTAGTGTTGTTAAAATAGTTAAGTATAGTAGCTTGAATTATGAATTAGTGTTGCGAAAATGGTTAAGTGTAGTAACTTTAATTAGGAAATAGTGTTGTGATAATGGTTAAGTCTAGTAACTTAAATTATGAATTAGTGTTGTGAAAATGGTTAAATATAGTAACTGGATTATGAATTAGTGTTGTTAAAGTGGTTTAGTAACTTGAATTATGAATTAGTGTTGTGAAAATTGTTAAGTATAGTAACTTGAATTATGAATTAGTGTTGTGAAAATGGTTAAGTATAGTAGTAACTTGAATTATGAATTAGTGTTGTGATAATGGTTAAGTGTAGTAACTTGAATTATGAATTAGTGTTGTGAAAATTGTTAAGTATAGTAACTTGAATTATGAATTAGTGTTGTGAAAATGGTTAAGTATAGCAACTTGAATTATGAAATAGTGTTCTGAAATGGTTAAGTATAACAACTTGAATTATGAAATAGTGTTGTGTAAATGATTAAATATAGTAACTGGAATTATGAATTAGTGTTGTGAAAGTGGTTTAGTAACTTGAATTATGAATTAGTGTTGTGAAAATGGTTAAGTGTAGTAAATTGAATTATGAATTAGTGTTGTGAAAATGGTCAAGTGTAGTAACTTTAATTATGAATTAGTGTTGTTAAAATAGTTAAGTATAGTAGCTTGAATTATGAATTAGTGTTGCGAAAATGGTTAAGTGTAGTAACTTTAATTAGGAAATAGTGTTGTGATAATGGTTAAGTCTAGTAACTTAAATTATGAATTAGTGTTGTGAAAATGGTTAAATATAGTAACTGCAATTATGAATTAGTGTTGTGAAAGTGGTTTAGTAACTTGAATTATGAATTAGTGTTGTGAAAATGGTTAAGTATAGTAACTTGAATTATGAATTAGTGTTGTGAAAATTGTTAAGTGTAGTAACTTGAATTATGAATTAGTGTTGTGAAAATGGTTAAGTAAAGCAACTTGAATTATGAAATAGTGTTCTGAAAATGGTTAAGTATAACAACTTGAATTATGAAATAGTGTTGTGTAAATGGTTAAGTATAGTAACTTTAATAGTGTTGTTAAAATCGTTAAGTATTGTAGCTTGAATTATGAATTAGTGTTGCGAAAATAGTTAAGTGTAGTAACTTTAATTAGGAAATAGTGTTGTGATAATGGTTAAGTCTAGTAACTTGAATTATGAATTAGTGTTGTTAAATGGTTAAGTATAGTAGCTTGAATTATGAATTAGTGTTGTGAAAATGGTTAAGTGTAGTAACTTGAATTATGAATTAGTGTTGTGAAAATGGTTAAGTATAGTAAATTGAATTATGAATTAGTGTTGTGAAAATGGTTAAGTATAGTAACTTGAATTATGAATTAGTGTTGTGAAAATGGTTAAGTATAGTAACTGGAATTATGAATTAGTGTTGTGAAAATGGTTAAGTGTAATAACTTGAATTATGAATTAGTGTTGTGAAAATGGTTTAAGTATAGTAACTTGAATTATGAAATAGTGTTGTGAAAGTGGTTAAGTGTAGTAACTTGAATTATGAATTAGTGTTGTGAAAATTGTTAAGTATAGTAACTTGAATTATGAATTAGTGTTGTGAAAATTGTTAAGTATAGCAACTTGAATTATGAAATAGTGTTTTGAAAATGGTTAAGTATAACAACTTGAATTATGAAATAGTGTTGTGTAAATGGTTAAGTATAGTAACTTTAATTAAGAATTAGCGTTGTGAAAATGGTTAAGTATAGTAACTTGAATTATGAATTAGTGTTGTGAAAATGGTTAAGTATAGTAACTTGAATTATGAATTAGTGTTGTGAAAATGGTTAAGTGTAGTAACTTGAATTATGAATTAGTGTTGTGAAAATGATTAAATATAGTAACTGGATTATGAATTAGTGTTGTGAAAGTGGTTTAGTAACTTGAATTATGAATTAGTGTTGTGAAAATGGTTAAGTGTTGTAAATTGAATTATGAATTAGTGTTGTGAAAATGGTCAAGTGTAGTAACTTTAATTATGAATTAGTGTTGTTAAAATGGTTAAGTGTAGTAACTTTAATTAGGAAATAGTGTTGTGATAATGGTTAAGTCTAGTAACTTGAATTATGAATTAGTGTTGTGAAATTGGTTAAATATAGCAACTGGATTATGAATTAGTGTTGTGAAAGTGGTTTAGTAACTTGAATTATGAATTAGTGTTGTGAAAATGGTTAAGTGTAGTAAATTGAATTATGAATTAGTGTTGTGAAAAATGGTTAAGTATAGTAACTTGAATTATGAATTAGTGTTGTGAAAATGGTTAAGTGTAGTAACTTAAATTATGAATTAGTGTTGTGAAAATGGTTAAGTGTAATAACTTTAATTAGGAAATAGTGTTGTGATAATGGTTAAGTCTAGTAACTTGAATTATGAATTAGTGTTGTGAAATTGGTTAAATATAGTAACTGGATTATGAATTAGTGTTGTGAAAGTGGTTTAGTAACTTGAATTATGAATTAGTGTTGTGAAAATGGTTTAGTGTAGTAAATTGAATTATGAATTAGTGTTGTGAAAATGGTTAAGTGTAGTAACTTGAATTATGAATTAGTGTTGTGAAAATGATTAAATATAGTAACTGGATTATGAATTAGTGTTGTGAAAGTGGTTTAGTAACTTGAATTATGAATTAGTGTTATGAAAATGGTTAAGTGTAGTAAATTGAATTATGAATTTGTGTTGTGAAAATGGTTAAGTATAGTAACTTGAATTATGAATTAGTGTTGTGAAAATGGTTAAATATAGTAACTGGAATTATGAATTAGTGTTGTGAAAGTGGTTTAGTAACTTGAATTATGAATTAGTGTTGTGAAAATGGTTAAGTGTAGTAAATTGAATTATGAATTAGTGTTGTGAAAATGGTTAAGTGTAGTAACTTGAATTATGAATTAGTGTTGTGAAAATGGTTAAGTGTAGTAACTTTAATTAGGAAATAGTGTTGTGATAATGGTTAAGTCTAGTAACTTGAATTATGAATTAGTGTTGTGAAATTGGTTAAATATAGTAACTGGATTATGAATTAGTGTTGTGAAAGTGGTTTAGTAACTTGAATTATGAATTAGTGTTGTGAAAATGGTTAAGTGTAGTAAATTGAATTATGAATTAGTGTTGTGAAAATGGTTAAGTATAGTAACTTGAATTATGAATTAGTGTTGTGAAAATGGTTAAATATAGTAAATGGAATTATGAATTAGTGTTGTGAAAGTGGTTTAGTAACTTGAATTATGAATTAGTGTTGTGAAAATGGTTAAGTGTAGTAAATTGAATTATGAATTAGTGTTGTGAAAATGGTTAAGTGTAGTAACTTGAATTATGAATTGGTGTTGTGAAAATGGTTAAGTATAGTAACTTGAATTATGAATTAGTGTTGTGAAAATGGTTAAGTATAGTAACTTGAATTATGAATTAGCGTTGTGAAAATGGTTAAATATAGTAACTTGAATTATGAAATAGTGTTGTGAAAGTGGTTAAGTGTAGTAACTTGAATTATGAATTAGTGTTGTGAAAATTGTTAAGTATAGTAACTTGAATTATGAATTAGTGTTGTGAAAATAGTTAAGTATAGCAACTTGAATTATGAAATAGTGTTGTGTAAATGGTTAAGTATAGTAACTTGAATTATGAATTAGTGTTGTGAAAATAGTCAAGTGTAGTAACTTTAATTATGAATTTGCGTTGTTAAAATAGTTATGTATAGTAGCTTGAATTATGAATTAGTGTTGTGAAATTGGTTAAATATAGTAACTGGATTATGAATTAGTGTTGTGAAAGTGGTTTAGTAACTTGAATTATGAATTAGTGTTGTGAAAATGGTTAAGTGTAGTAAATTGAATTATGAATTAGTTTTGTGAAAATGGTTAAGTATAGTAACTTGAATTATGAATTAGTGTTGTGAAAATGGTTTAAGTATAGTAACTTGAATTATGAAATAGTGTTGTGAAAGTGGTTAAGTGTAGTAACTTGAATTATGAATTAGTGTTGTGAAAATTGTTAAGTATAGTAACTTGAATTATGAATTAGTGTTGTGAAAATAGTTAAGTATAGCAACTTGAATTATGAAATAGTGTTGTGTAAATGGTTAAGTATAGTAACTTGAATTATGAATTAGTGTTGTGAAAATAGTCAAGTGTAGTAACTTTAATTAAGAATTAGCGTTGTGAAAATGGTTAAGTATAGTAACTTGAATTATGAATTAGTGTTGTTAAATGGTTAAGTATAGTAACTTGCATTATGAATTAGTGTTGTGAAAAATGGTTAAGTGTAGTAACTTGAATTATGAATTAGTGTTGTGAAAATGATTAAATATAGTAACTGGAATAATGAATTAGTGTTGTGAAAGTGGTTTAGTAACTTGAATTATGAATTAGTGTTGTGAAAATGGTTAAGTGTTGTAAATTGAATTATGAATTAGTGTTGTGAAAATGGTCAAGTGTAGTAACTTTAATTATGAATTAGTGTTGTTAAAATGGTTAAGTGTTGTAACTTTAATTAGGAAATAGTGTTGTGATAATGGTTAAGTCTAGTAACTTGAATTATGAATTAGTGTTGTGAAATTGGTTAAATATAGTAACTGGATTATGAATTAGTGTTGTGAAAGTGGTTTAGTAACTTGAATTATGAATTAGTGTTGTGAAAATGGTTAAGTGTAGTAAATTGAATTATGAATTAGTGTTGTGAAAATGGTTAAGTATAGTAATTTGAATTATGAATTAGTGTTGTGAAAATGGTTAAGTGTAGTAACTTCAATTAGGAAATAGTGTTGTGATAATGGTTAAGTCTAGTAACTGGAATTATGAATTAGTGTTGTGAAAATGGTTAAGTATAGCAACTTGAATTATGAATTAGTGTTGTTAAAATAGTTAAGTATAGTAGCTTGAATTATGAATTAGTGTTGTGAAAATGGTTAAGTGTAGTAACTTTAATTAGGAAATAGTATTGTGATAATGGTTAAGTCTAGTAACTTGAATTATGAATTAGTGTTGTGAAATTGGTTAAATATAGTAACTGGATTATGAATTAGTGTTGTGAAAGTGGTTTAGTAACTTGAATTATGAATTAGTTTTGTGAAAATGGTTTAGTGTAGTAAATTGAATTATGAATTAGTGTTGTGAAAATGGTTAAGTTTAGTAACTTGAATTATGAATTAGTGTTGTGAAAATGATTAAATATAGTAACTGGATTATGAATTAGTGTTGTGAAAGTGGTTTAGTAACTTGAATTATGAATTAGTGTTGTGAAAATGGTTAAGTGTAGTAAATTGAATTATGAATTTGTGTTGTGAAAATGGTTAAGTATAGTAACTTGAATTATGAATTAGTGTTGTGAAAAATGGTTAAATATAGTAACTGGAATTATGAATTAGTGTTGTGAAAGTGGTTTAGTAACTTGAATTATGAATTAGTGTTGTGAAAATGGTTAAGTGTAGTAAATTGAATTATGAATTAGTGTTGTGAAAATGGTTAAGTGTAGTAACTTTAATTATGAATTAGTGTTGTGAAAATGGTTAAGTATAGTTACTTGAATTATGAATTAGTGTTGTGAAAATAGTTAAGTATAGCAACTTGAATTATGAAATAGTGTTGTATAAATGGTTAAGTATAGTAACTTGAATTATGAATTAGTGTTGTGAAAATGGTCAAGTGTAGTAACTTTAATTAAGAATTAGCGTTGTGAAAATGGTTAAGTATAGTAACTTGAATTATGAATTAGTGTTGTTAAATGGTTAAGTATAGTAACTTGAATTATGAATTAGTGTTGTGAAAATGGTTAAGTGTAGTAACTTGAATTATGAATTAGTGTTGTGAAAATGATTAAATATAGTAACTGGAATTATGAATTAGTTTTGTGAAAGTGGTTTAGTAACTTGAATTATGAATTAGTGTTGTGAAAATGGTCAAGTGTAGTAACTTTAATTAAGAATTAGCGTTGTGAAAATGGTTAAGTATAGTAACTTGAATTATGAATTAGTGTTGTTAAATGGTTAAGTATAGTAACTTGCATTATGAATTAGTGTTGTGAAAAATGGTTAAGTGTAGTAACTTGAATTATGAATTAGTGTTGTGAAAATGATTAAATATAGTAACTGGAATAATGAATTAGTGTTGTGAAAGTGGTTTAGTAACTTGAATTATGAATTAGTGTTGTGAAAATGGTTAAGTGTTGTAAATTGAATTATGAATTAGTGTTGTGAAAATGGTCAAGTGTAGTAACTTTAATTATGAATTAGTGTTGTTAAAATGGTTAAGTGTTGTAACTTTAATTAGGAAATAGTGTTGTGATAATGGTTAAGTCTAGTAACTTGAATTATGAATTAGTGTTGTGAAATTGGTTAAATATAGTAACTGGATTATGAATTAGTGTTGTAAAAGTGGTTTAGTAACTTGAATTATGAATTAGTGTTGTGAAAATGGTTAAGTGTAGTAAATTGAATTATGAATTAGTGTTGTGAAAATGGTTAAGTATAGTAATTTGAATTATGAATTAGTGTTGTGAAAATGGTTAAGTGTAGTAACTTCAATTAGGAAATAGTGTTGTGATAATGGTTAAGTCTAGTAACTTGAATTATGAATTAGTGTTGTGAAAATGGTTAAATATAGTAACTGGAATTATGAATTAGTGTTGTGAAAATGGTTAAGTATAGCAACTTGAATTATGAATTAGTGTTGTTAAAATAGTTAAGTATAGTAGCTTGAATTATGAATTAGTGTTGTGAAAATGGTTAAGTGTAGTAACTTTAATTAGGAAATAGTATTGTGATAATGGTTAAGTCTAGTAACTTGAATTATGAATTAGTGTTGTGAAATTGGTTAAATATAGTAACTGGATTATGAATTAGTGTTGTGAAAGTGGTTTAGTAACTTGAATTATGAATTAGTTTTGTGAAAATGGTTTAGTGTAGTAAATTGAATTATGAATTAGTGTTGTGAAAATGGTTAAGTGTAGTAACTTGAATTATGAATTAGTGTTGTGAAAATGATTAAATATAGTAACTGGATTATGAATTAGTGTTGTGAAAGTGGTTTAGTAACTTGAATTATGAATTAGTGTTGTGAAAATGGTTAAGTGTAGTAAATTGAATTATGAATTTGTGTTGTGAAAATGGTTAAGTATAGTAACTTGAATTATGAATTAGTGTTGTGAAAATGGTTAAATATAGTAACTGGAATTATGAATTAGTGTTGTGAAAGTGGTTTAGTAACTTGAATTATGAATTAGTGTTGTGAAAATGGTTAAGTGTAGTAAATTGAATTATGAATTAGTGTTGTGAAAATGGTTAAGTGTAGTAACTTTAATTATGAATTAGTGTTGTGAAAATGGTTAAGTATAGTAACTTGAATTATGAATTAGTGTTGTGAAAATGGTTAAGTGTAGTAACTTGAATTATGAATTAGTGTTGTGAAAATGATTAAATATAGTAACTGGAATTATGAATTAGTTTTGTGAAAGTGGTTTAGTAACTTGAATTATGAATTATTGTTGTGAAAATGGTTAAGTGTTGTAAATTGAATTATGAATTAGTGTTGTGAAAATGGTTAAGTCTAGTAACTTGAATTATGAATTAGTGTTGTGAAAATGGTTAAATATAGTAACTTGAATTATGAATTAGTGTTGTGAAAATGGTTAAGTATAGTAACTTGAATTATGAATTAGTGTTGTGAAAATGGTTTAAGTATAGTAACTTGAATTATGAAATAGTGTTGTGAAAATGGTTAAGTATAGTAACTTGAATTATGAATTAGTGTTGTGAAAATGGTTAAGTGTTGTAAATTGAATTATGAATTAGTATTGTGAAAATGGTCAAGTGTAGTAACTTTAATTATGAATTAGTGTTGTTAAAATAGTTAAGTATAGTAGCTTGAATTATGAATTAGTGTTGTGAAAATAGTTAAGTATAGCAACTTGAATTATGAAATAGTGTTGTATAAATGGTTAAGTATAGTAACTTGAATTATGAATTAGTGTTGTGAAAAATGGTCAAGTGTAGTAACTTTAATTAAGAATTAGCGTTGTGAAAATGGTTAAGTATAGTAACTTGAATTATGAATTAGTGTTGTTAAATGGTTAAGTATAGTAACTTGAATTATGAATTAGTGTTGTGAAAATGGTTAAGTATAGTAATTTGAATTATGAATTAGTGTTGTGAAAATGGTTAAGTGTAGTAACTTCAATTAGGAAATAGTGTTGTGATAATGGTTAAGTCTAGTAACTTGAATTATGAATTAGTGTTGTGAAAATGGTTAAATATAGTAACTGGAATTATGAATTAGTGTTGTGAAAATGGTTAAGTATAGCAACTTGAATTATGAATTAGTGTTGTTAAAATAGTTAAGTATAGTAGCTTGAATTATGAATTAGTGTTGTGAAAATGGTTAAGTGTAGTAACTTTAATTAGGAAATAGTATTGTGATAATGGTTAAGTCTAGTAACTTGAATTATGAATTAGTGTTGTGAAATTGGTTAAATATAGTAACTGGATTATGAATTAGTGTTGTGAAAGTGGTTTAGTAACTTGAATTATGAATTAGTTTTGTGAAAATGGTTTAGTGTAGTAAATTGAATTATGAATTAGTGTTGTGAAAATGGTTAAGTGTATAACTTGAATTATGAATTAGTGTTGTGAAAATGATTAAATATAGTAACTGGATTATGAATTAGTGTTGTGAAAGTGGTTTAGTAACTTGAATTATGAATTAGTGTTGTGAAAATGGTTAAGTGTAGTAAATTGAATTATGAATTTGTGTTGTGAAAATGGTTAAGTATAGTAACTTGAATTATGAATTAGTGTTGTGAAAATGGTTAAATATAGTAACTGGAATTATGAATTAGTGTTGTGAAAGTGGTTTAGTAACTTGAATTATGAATTAGTGTTGTGAAAATGGTTAAGTGTAGTAAATTGAATTATGAATTAGTGTTGTGAAAATGGTTAAGTGTAGTAACTTTAATTATGAATTAGTGTTGTGAAAATGGTTAAGTATAGTTACTTGAATTATGAATTAGTGTTGTGAAAATAGTTAAGTATAGCAACTTGAATTATGAAATAGTGTTGTATAAATGGTTAAGTATAGTAACTTGAATTATGAATTAGTGTTGTGAAAATGGTCAAGTGTAGTAACTTTAATTAAGAATTAGCGTTGTGAAAATGGTTAAGTATAGTAACTTGAATTATGAATTAGTGTTGTTAAATGGTTAAGTATAGTAACTTGAATTATGAATTAGTGTTGTGAAAATGGTTAAGTGTAGTAACTTGAATTATGAATTAGTGTTGTGAAAATGATTAAATATAGTAACTGGAATTATGAATTAGTTTTGTGAAAGTGGTTTAGTAACTTGAATTATGAATTAGTGTTGTGAAAATGGTCAAGTGTAGTAACTTTAATTATGAATTAGTGTTGTTAAAATAGTTAAGTATAGTAGCTTGAATTATGAATTAGTGTTGCGAAAATGGTTAAGTGTAGTAACTTTAATTAGGAAATAGTGTTGTGATAATGGTTAAGTCTAGTAACTTGAATTATAAATTAGTGTTGTGAAAATGGTTAAATATAGTAACTGGAATTATGAATTAGTGTTGTGAAAGTGGTTTAGTAACTTGAATTATGAATTAGTGTTGTGAAAATTGTTAAGTGTAGTAAATTGAATTATGAATTAGTGTTGTGAAAATGGTTAAGTATAGTAACTTGAATTATGAATTAGTGTTGTGAAAATGGTTAATTATAGTAACTTGAATTATGAATTAGTGTTGTGAAAATGGTTAAGTGTAGTAACTTGAATTATGAATTAGTGTTGTGAAAATGGTTAAGTTTAATTACTTGAATTATGAATTAGTGTTGTGAAAAATGGTTTAAGTATAGTAACTTGAATTATGAAATAGTGTTGTGAAAATGGTTAAGTGTAGTAATTTGAATTATGAATTAGTGTTGTAAAAATGGTTAAGTATAGTAACTTGAATTATGAATTAGTGTTGTGAAAAATGGTTTAAGTATAGTAACTTGAATTATGAAATAGTGTTGTGAAAATGGTTAAGTGTAGTAACTTAAATTATGAATTAGTGTTGTGAAAATGGTTAAGTATAGTAACTGGAATTATGAATTAGTGTTGTGAAAGTGGTTTAGTAACTTGAATTATGAATTAGTGTTGTGAAAATGGTTAAGTGTAGTAAATTGAATTATGAATTAGTGTTGTCAAAATGGTTAAGTGTAGTAACTTAAATTATGAATTAGTGTTGTGAAAATGGTTAAGTATAGTAACTTGAATTATGAATTAGTGTTGTGAAAATGGTTAAGTGTAGTAACTTGAATTATGAAATAGTGTTGTGAAAGTGGTTAAGTGTAGTAACTTGAATTATGAATTAGTGTTGTGAAAATGGTTAAGTATAGTAACTTGAATTATGAATTAGTGTTGTGAAAATGGTTAAGTATAGTAACTTGAATTATGAATTAGTGTTGTGAAAATGGTTTAAGTATAGTAACTTGAATTATGAAATAGTGTTGTGAAGGTGGTTAAGTGTAGTAACTTGAATTATGAATTAGTGTTGTGAAAATTGTTAAGTATAATAACTTGAATTATGAATTAGTGTTGTGAAAATAGTTAAGTATAGCAACTTGAATTATGAAATAGTGTTGTGTAAATGGTTAAGTATAGTAACTTGAATTATGAATTAGTGTTGTGAAAATGGTCAAGTGTAGTAACTTTAATTAAGAATTAGCGTTGTGAAAATGGTTAAGTATAGTAACTTGAATTATGAATTAGTGTTGTTAAATGGTTAAGTATAGTAACTTGAATTATGAATTAGTGTTGTGAAAATGGTTAAGTGTAGTAACTTGAATTATGAATTAGTGTTGTGAAAATGATTAAATATAGTAACTGGAATTATGAATTAGTTTTGTGAAAGTGGTTTAGTAACTTGAATTATGAATTAGTGTTGTGAAAATGGTCAAGTGTAGTAACTTTAATTATGAATTAGTGTTGTTAAAATAGTTAAGTATAGTAGCTTGAATTATGAATTAGTGTTGCAAAAATGGTTAAGTGTAGTAACTTTAATTAGGAAATAGTGTTGTGATAATGGTTAAGTCTAGTAACTTGAATTATGAATTAGTGTTGTGAAAATGGTTAAATATAGTAACTGGAATTATGAATTAGTGTTGTGAAAGTGGTTTAGTAACTTGAATTATGAATTAGTGTTGTGAAAATGGTTAAGTGTAGTAAATTGAATTATGAATTAGTGTTGTGAAAATGGTTAAGTATAGTAACTTGAATTATGAATTAGTGTTGTGAAAATGGTTAATTATAGTAACTTGAATTATGAATTAGTGTTGTGAAAATGGTTAAGTGTAGTAACTTGAATTATGAATTAGTGTTGTGAAAATGGTTAAGTTTAATAACTTGAATTATGATTAGTGTTGTGAAAAATGGTTTAAGTATAGTAACTTGAATTATGAAATAGTGTTGTGAAAATGGTTAAGTGTAGTAATTTGAATTATGAATTAGTGTTGTGAAAATGGTTAAGTATAGTAACTTGAATTATGAATTAGTGTTGTGAAAAATGGTTTAAGTATAGTAACTTGAATTATGAAATAGTGTTGTGAAAATGGTTAAGTGTAGTAACTTGAATTATGAATTAGTGTTGTGAAAAATGGTTTAAGTATAGTAACTTGAATTATGAAATAGTGTTGTGAAAATGGTTAAGTGTAGTAACTTGAATTATGAATTAGTGTTGTGAAAATGGTTAAGTATAGTAACTTGAATTATGAATTAGCGTTGTGAAAATGGTTAAGTGTAGTAACTTGAATTATGAATTAGTGTTGTGAAAATGGTTAAGTATAGTAACTTGAATTATGAATTATCGTTGTGAAAATGGTTAAGTGTAGTAACTTGAATTATGAATTAGTGTTGTGAAAATGATTAAGTATAGTAACTTTAATTATGAATTTGTGTTGTTAAAATAGTTATGTATAGTAGCTTGAATTATGAATTTGTGTTGTGAAAATGGTTAAGTATAGTAACTTGAATTATGAATTTGTGTTGTGATAATGGTTAAGTCTAGTAACTTGAAGTATGAATTAGTGTTGTGAAAATGGTTAAATATAGTAACAGGAATTATGAATTAGTGTTGTGAAAGTGGTTTAGTAACTTGAATTATGAATTAGTGTTGTGAAAATGGTTAAGTGTAGTAACTTTAATTATGAATTAGTGTTGTTAAAATAGTTAAGTATAGTAGCTTGAATTATGAATTAGTGTTGTTAAAATAGTTAAGTATAGTAGCTTGAATTATGAATTAGTGTTGTTAAAATAGTTAAGTATAGTAGCTTGAATTATGAATTAGTGTTGTGAAAATGGTTAAGTATAGTAACTTGAATTATGAATTAGTGTTGTGAAAATGGTTAAGTATAGTAACTTGAATTATGAATTAGCGTTGTGAAAATGGTTAAGTCTGTTTAGTTGAAATGTGAATTATTGAATTGAAAATGGTTAAATATATTTAGTTGAAATGTGAATTATTGACTTGAAAATGTTTAAGTGTATTTAGTTGAAATGTGAATTAGCGACTTGAAAATGGTTAAGTGTAGTAACTTGAATTATGAATTAGTGTTGTGAAAATTGTTAAGTATAGTAACTTGAATTATGAATTAGTTTTGTGAAAATGGTTTAAGTATAGTAAATTGAATTATGAATTAGTGTTGTGAAAATGGTTAAGTATAGCAACTTGAATTATGAAATAGTGTTGTGTAAATGGTTAAGTATAGTAACTTGAATTATGAATTAGTGTTGTGAAAATGGTCAAGTGTAGTAACTTTAATTATGAATTAGTGTTGTTAAAATAGTTAAGTATAGTAGCTTGAATTATGAATTAGTGTTGTGAAAAATGGTTAAGTGTAGTAACTTGAATTATGAATTAGTGTTGTGAAAAAATGGTTAAGTATAGTAACTTGAATTATGAATTAGCGTTGTAAAAATGGTGAAGTGTAGTAACTTGAATTATGAATTAGTGTTGTGAAAATGATTAAGTGTAGTAACTTTAATTATGAATTTGTGTTGTTAAAATAGTTATGTATAGTAGCTTGAATTATAAATTAGTGTTGTTAAAATAGTTAAGTATAGTAGCTTGAATTATTAATTAGTGTTGTGAAAATGATAAAGTATAGTAACTTGAATTATGAATTAGTGAATTGAAAATGGTTGAGTATAATAACTTGAATTATGAATTAGTATTGTGAAAAATGGTTAAGTGTAGTAACTTTAATTATGAATTAGTGTTGTTACAATATTTAAGTATAGTAGCTTGAATTATGAATTAGTGTTATGAAAATTGTTAAGTATAGTAACTTGAATTATGAATTAGCGTTGTGAAAATGGTTAAGTATAGTAACTTGATTTATGAATTAGTGTTGTGAAAATGGTTAAGTGTAATAAGTTGATTTATGAATTTGTGTTGTTAAAATAGTTTTGTATAGTAGCTTGAATTATGAATTAGTGTTGTGTAAATGGTTAAGTATAGTAACTTGAATTATGAATTAGTGTTGTGAAAATGGTTAAGTGTAGTAATTTTAATTATGAATTAGTGTTGGTAAAATAGTTAAGTATAGTAGCTTTAATTATGAATTAGTGTTGTTAAAATAGTTAAGTATAGTAGCTTGAATTATGAATTAGTGTTGTTAAAATAGTTAAGTATAGTAGCTTGATTTATGAATTAGTGTTGTGAAAATGGTTAAGTTTAGTAACTTGAATTATGAATTAGTGTTGTGAAAAATGGTTAAGTATAGTAACTTGAATTATGAATTAGTGTTGTCAAAATGGTTAAGTATAGTAACTTGAATTAGGAATTAGCGTTGTGAAAATGGTTAAGTCTATTTAGTTGAAATGTGAATTATTGAATTGAAAATGGTTAAATATATTTAGTTGAAATGTGAATTATTGACTTGAAAATGTTTAAGTGTATTTAGTTGAAATGTGAATTAGCGACTTGAAAATGGTTTAGTGTAGTAACTTGAATTATGAATTAGTGTTGTGAAAATGGTTAAATGTAGTAACTTGAATTATGAATTAGTGTTGTGAAAATGGTTAAGTGTAGTAACTTGAATTATGAATTAGTGTTGTGAAAATGATTAAGTATAGTAACTTGAATTATGAAATAGTGTTGTGAAAATGGTTAAGTCTAGTAACTTGAATTATGAAATAGTGTTGTGAAAGTGGTTAAGTGTAGTTACTTGAATTATGAATTAGTGTTGTGAAAATTGTTAAGTATAGTAACTTGAATTATGAATTAGTGTTGTGAAAATGGTTTAAGTATAGTAACTTGAATTATGAATTAGTGTTGTGAAAATGGTTAAGTGTAGTAACTTTAATTATGAATTAGTGTTGTTAAAATATTTAAGTATAGTAGCTTGAATTACGAATTAGCGTTGTGAAAATGGTTAAGTATAGTAACTTGAATTATGAATTAGTGTTGTGAAAATGGTTAAATGTAGTAACTTGAATTATGAATTAGTGTTGTGAAAATGGTTAAATGTAGTAACTTTAATTATGAATTTGTGTTGTTAAAATAGTTAAGTATAGTAGCTTGAATTATGAATTAGTGTTGTGAAAATGGTTAAGTATAGTAACTTGAATTATGAATTAGTGAATTGAAAATGGTTGAGTATAATAACTTGAATTATGAATTAGTGTTGTGAAAATGGTTAAGTGTAGTAACTTTAATTATGAATTAGTGTTGTTACAATATTTAAGTATAGTAGCTTGAATTATGAATTAGTGTTATGAAAATTGTTAAGTATAGTAACTTGAATTATGAATTAGTGTTGTGAAAATGGTTAAGTGTAGTAACTTTAATTATGAATTAGTGTTGTTAAAATAGTTAAGTATAGTAGCTTTAATTATGAATTAGTGTTGTTAAAATAGTTAAGTATAGTAGCTTGAATTATGAATTAGTGTTGTTAAAATAGTTAAGTATAGTAGCTTGAATTATGAATTAGTGTTGTGAAATGGTTAAGTAATTATGAATTAGTGTTGTGAAAATGGTTAAGTATAGTAACTTGAATTATGAATTAGTGTTGTGAAAATGGTTAAGTATAGTAACTTGAATTATGAATTAGCGTTGTGAAAATGGTTAAGTGTAGTAACTTTAATTATGAATTAGTGTTGTTAAAATAGTTAAGTATAGTAGCTTTAATTATGAATTAGTGTTGTTAAAATAGTTAAGTATAGTAGCTTGAATTATGAATTAGTGTTGTTAAAATAGTTAAGTATAGTAGCTTGAATTATGAATTAGTGTTGTGAAAATGGTTAAGTAATTATGAATTAGCGTTGTGAAAATGGTTAAGTCTATTTAGTTGAAATGTGAATTATTGAATTGAAAATGGTTAAATATATTTAGTTGAAATGTGAATTATTGACTTGAAAATGTTTAAGTGTATTTAGTTGAAATGTGAATTAGCGACTTGAAAATGGTTAAGTGTAGTAACTTGAATTATGAATTAGTGTTGTGAAAATTGTTAAATGTAGTAACTTGAATTATGAATTAGTGTTGTGAAAATGGTTAAGTGTAGTAACTTGAATTATGAATTAGTGTTGTAAAAATGATTAAGTGTAATAACTTGAATTATGAAATAGTGTTGTGAAAATGGTTAAGTCTAGTAACTTGAATTATGAAATAGTGTTGTGAAAGTGGTTAAGTGTAGTTACTTGAATTATGAATTAGTGTTGTGAAAATTGTTAAGTATAGTAACTTGAATTATGAATTAGTTTTGTGAAAATGGTTTAAGTATAGTAAATTGAATTATGAATTAGTGTTGTGAAAATGGTTAAGTATAGCAACTTGAATTATGAATTAGTGTTGTGAAAATGGTTAAGTATAGTAACTTGAATTATGAATTAGCGTTGTAAAAATGGTGAAGTGTAGTAACTTGAATTATGAATTAGTGTTGTGAAAATGATTAAGTGTAGTAACTTTAATTATGAATTTGTGTTGTTAAAATAGTTATGTATAGTAGCTTGAATTATGAATTAGTGTTGTTAAAATAGTTAAGTATAGTAGCTTGAATTATTAATTAGTGTTGTGAAAATGATAAAGTATAGTAACTTGAATTATGAATTAGTGAATTGAAAATGGTTGAGTATAATAACTTGAATTATGAATTAGTATTGTGAAAAATGGTTAAGTGTAGTAACTTTAATTATGAATTAGTGTTGTTACAATATTTAAGTATAGTAGCTTGAATTATGAATTAGTGTTATGAAAATTGTTAAGTATCGTAACTTGAATTATGAATTAGCGTTGTGAAAATGGTTAAGTATAGTAACTTGATTTATGAATTAGTGTTGTGAAAATGGTTAAGTGTAATAACTTGATTTATGAATTTGTGTTGTTAAAATAGTTTTGTATAGTAGCTTGAATTATGAATTAGTGTTGTGTAAATGGTTAAGTATAGTAACTTGAATTATGAATTAGTGTTGTGAAAATGGTTAAGTGTAGTAATTTTAATTTTGAATTAGTGTTGGTCAAATAGTTAAGTATAGTAGCTTTAATTATGAATTAGTGTTGTTAAAATAGTTAAGTATAGTAGCTTGAATTATGAATTAGTGTTGTTAAAATAGTTAAGTATAGTAGCTTGATTTATGAATTAGTGTTGTGAAAATGGTTAAGTTTAGTAACTTGAATTATGAATTAGTGTTGTGAAAAATGGTTAAGTATAGTAACTTGAATTATGAATTAGTGTTGTCAAAATGGTTAAGTATAGTAACTTGAATTAGGAATTAGCGTTGTGAAAATGGTTAAGTATAGTAACTTGAATTATGAATTAGTGTTGTGAAAATGGTTAAATTTAGTAACTTTAATTATGAATTTGTGTTGTTAAAATAGTTAAGTATAGTAGCTTGAATTATGAATTAGTATTGTGAAAATGGTTAAGTATAGTAACTTGAATTATGAATTAGTGAATTGAAAATGGTTGAGTATAATAACTTGAATTATGAATTAGTGTTGTGAAAATGGTTAAGTGTAGTAACTTTAATTATGAATTAGTGTTGTTAAAATAGTTAAGTATAGTAGCTTTAATTATGAATTAGTGTTGTTAAAATAGTTAAGTATAGTAGCTTGAATTATGAATTAGTGTTGTTAAAATAGTTAAGTATAGTAGCTTGAATTATGAATTAGTGTTGTGAAAATGGTTAAGTATAGTAACTTGAATTATGAATTAGTGTTGTGAAAATGGTTTAAGTATAGTAACTTGAATTATGAATTAGTGTTGTGAAAATGGTTAAGTGTAGTAACTTTAATTATGAATTAGTGTTGTTAAAATATTTAAGTATAGTAGCTTGAATTACTAATTAGCGTTGTGAAAATGGTTAAGTATAGTAACTTGAATTATGAATTAGTGTTGTGAAAATGGTTAAATGTAGTAACTTGAATTATGAATTAGTGTTGTGAAATGGTTAAATTTAGTAACTTTAATTATGAATTTGTGTTGTTAAAATAGTTAAGTATAGTAGGTTGAATTATGAATTAGTATTGTGAAAATGGTTAAGTATAGTAACTTGAATTATGAATTAGTGAATTGAAAATGGTTGAGTATAATAACTTGAATTATGAATTAGTGTTGTGAAAATGGTTAAGTGTAGTAACTTTAATTATGAATTAGTGTTGTTAAAATAGTTAAGTATAGTAGCTTTAATTATGAATTAGTGTTGTTAAAATAGTTAAGTATAGTAGCTTGAATTATGAATTAGTGTTGTTAAAATAGTTAAGTATAGTAGCTTGAATTATGAATTAGTGTTGTGAAAATGGTTAAGTATAGTAACTTGAATTATGAATTAGTGTTGTAAAATGGTTAAGTATAGTAACTTGAATTATGAATTAGTGTTGTGAAAATGGTTAAGTATAGTAACTTGAATTATGAATTAGCGTTGTGAAAATGGTTAAGTCTATTTAGTTGAAATGTGAATTATTGAATTGAAAATGGTTAAATATATTTAGTTGAAATGTGAATCATTGACTTGAAAATGTTTAAGTGTATTTAGTTGACATGTGAATTAGCGACTTGAAAATGGTTAAGTGTAGTAACTTGAATTATGAATTAGTGTTGTGAAAATTGTTAAATGTAGTAACTTGAATTATGAATTAGTGTTGTGAAAATGGTTAAGTGTAGTAACTTGAATTATGAATTAGTGTTGTGAAAATGATTAAGTGTAATAACTTGAATTATGAAATAGTGTTGTGAAAATGGTTAAGTCTAGTAACTTGAATTATGAAATAGTGTTGTGAAAGTGGTTAAGTGTAGTTACTTGAATTATGAATTAGTGTTGTGAAAATTGTTGAGTATAGTAACTTGAATTATGAATTAGTTTTGTGAAAATGGTTTAAGTGTAGTAAATTGAATTATGAATTAGTGTTGTGAAAATGGTTAAGTATAGCAACTTGAATTATGAAATAGTGTTGTGTAAATGGTTAAGTATAGTAACTTGAATTATGAATTAGTGTTGTGAAAATGGTCAAGTGTAGTAACTTTAATTATGAATTAGTGTTGTTAAAATAGTTAAGTATAGTAGCTTGAATTATGAATTAGTGTTGTGAAAAATGGTTAAGTGTAGTAACTTGAATTATGAATTAGTGTTGTGAAAATGGTTAAGTATAGTAACTTGAATTATGAATTAGCGTTGTAAAAATGGTGAAGTGTAGTAACTTGAATTATGAATTAGTGTTGTGAAAATGATTAAGTGTAGTAACTTTAATTATGAATTTGTGTTGTTAAAATAGTTATGTATAGTAGCTTGAATTATGAATTAGTGTTGTTAAAATAGTTAAGTATAGTAGCTTGAATTATTAATTAGTGTTGTGAAAATGGTAAAGTATAGTAACTTGAATTATGAATTAGTGAATTGAAAATGGTTGAGTATAATAACTTGAATTATGAATTAGTATTGTGAAAAATGGTTAAGTGTAGTAACTTTAATTATGAATTAGTGTTGTTACAATATTTAAGTATAGTAGCTTGAATTATGAATTAGTGTTATGAAAATTGTTAAGTATAGTAACTTGAATTATGAATTAGCGTTGTGAAAATGGTTAAGTATAGTAACTTGATTTATGAATTAGTGTTGTGAAAATGGTTAAGTGTAATAACTTGATTTATGAATTTGTGTTGTTAAAATAGTTTTGTATAGTAGCTTGAATTATGAATTTGTGTTGTGTAAATGGTTAAGTATAGTAACTTGAATTATGAATTAGTGTTGTGAAAATGGTTAAGTGTAGTAATTTTAATTATGAATTAGTGTTGGTAAAATAGTTAAGTATAGTAGCTTTAATTATGAATTAGTGTTGTTAAAATAGTTAAGTATAGTAGCTTGAATTATGAATTAGTGTTGTTAAAATAGTTAAGTATAGTAGCTTGATTTATGAATTAGTGTTGTGAAAATGGTTAAGTTTAGTAACTTGAATTATGAATTAGTGTTGTGAAAAATGGTTAAGTATAGTAACTTGAATTATGAATTAGTGTTGTCAAAATGGTTAAGTATAGTAACTTGAATTAGGAATTAGCGTTGTGAAAATGGTTAAGTCTATTTAGTTGAAATGTGAATTATTGAATTGAAAATGGTTAAATATATTTAGTTGAAATGTGAATTATTGACTTGAAAATGTTTAAGTGTATTTAGTTGAAATGTGAATTAGCGACTTGAAAATGGTTTAGTGTAGTAACTTGAATTATGAATTAGTGTTGTGAAAATGGTTAAATGTAGTAACTTGAATTATGAATTAGTGTTGTGAAAATGGTTAAGTGTAGTAACTTGAATTATGAATTAGTGTTGTGAAAATGATTAAGTATAGTAACTTGAATTATGAAATAGTGTTGTGAAAATGGTTAAGTCTAGTAACTTGAATTATGAAATAGTGTTGTGAAAGTGGTTAAGTGTAGTTACTTGAATTATGAATTAGTGTTGTGAAAATTGTTAAGTATAGTAACTTGAATTATGAATTAGTGTTGTGAAAATGGTTTAAGTATAGTAACTTGAATTATGAATTAGTGTTGTGAAAATGGTTAAGTGTAGTAACTTTAATTATGAATTAGTGTTGTTAAAATATTTAAGTATAGTAGCTTGAATTATGAATTAGTGTTATGAAAATTATTAAGTATAGTAACTTGAATTACGAATTAGCGTTGTGAAAATGGTTAAGTATAGTAACTTGAATTATGAATTAGTGTTGTGAAAATGGTTAAATGTAGTAACTTGAATTATGAATTAGTGTTGTGAAAATGGTTAAATGTAGTAACTTTAATTATGAATTTATGTTGTTAAAATAGTTAAGTATAGTAGCTTGAATTATGAATTAGTGTTGTGAAAATGGTTAAGTATAGTAACTTGAATTATGAATTAGTGAATTGAAAATGGTTGAGTATAATAACTTGAATTATGAATTAGTGTTGTGAAAATGGTTAAGTGTAGTAACTTTAATTATGAATTAGTGTTGTTACAATATTTAAGTATAGTAGCTTGAATTATGAATTAGTGTTATGAAAATTGTTAAGTATAGTAACTTGAATTATGAATTAGCGTTGTGAAAATGGTTAAGTATATTAACTTGAATTATGAATTAGTGTTGTGAAAATGGTTAAGTGTAATAACTTGAATTATGAATTAGTGTTGTTAAAATAGTTAAGTATAGTAGCTTGAATTATGAATTAGTGTTGTGAAAATGGTTAAGTATAGTAACTTGAATTATGAATTAGTGTTGTGAAAATGGTTAAGTATAGTAACTTGAATTATGAATTAGTGTTGTGATAATGGTTAAGTATAGTAACTTGAATTATGAATTAGCGTTGTGAAAATGGTTAAGTCTATTTAGTTGAAATGTGAATTATTGAATTGAAAATGGTTAAATATATTTAGTTAAAATGTGAATTATTGACTTGAAAATGTTTAAGTGTATTTAGTTGAAATGTGAATTAGTGACTTGAAAATAGTTAAGTGTAGTAACTTTAATTATTAATTAGTGTTGTTAAAATAGTTAAGTATAGTAGCTTGAATTATGAATTAGTGTTGTGAAAATGGTTAAGTGTAGTAACTTAATTATGAATTAGTGTTGTGAAAATGGTTAAATGTAGTAACTTGAATTATGAATTAGTGTTGTGAAAATGGTTTAAGTATAGTAACTTGAATTATGAATTAGTGTTGTGAAAATGGTTAAGTATAGCAACTTGATTTATGAAATAGTGTTGTGTAAATGGTTAAGTATAGTAACTTGAATTATGAATTAGTGTTGTGAAAATGGTTAAGTGTAGTAACTTTAATTATGAATTAGTGTTGGTAAAATAGTTAAGTGTAGTAGCTTTAATTATGAATTAGTGTTGTTAAAATAGTTAAGTATAGTAGCTTGAATTATGAATTAGTGTTGTTAAAATAGTTAAGTATAGTAGCTTGATTTATGAATTAGTGTTGTGAAAATGGTTAAGTATAGTAACTAGACTTATGAATTAGTGTTGTGAAAAATGGTTAAGTATAGTAACTTGAATTATGAATTAGTGTTGTCAAAATGGTTAAGTATAGTAACTTGAATTAGGAATTAGCGTTGTGAAAATGGTTAAGTCTATTTAGTTGAAATGTGAATTATTGAATTGAAAATGGTTAAATATATTTAGTTGAAATGTGAATTATTGACTTGAAAATGTTTAAGTGTATTTAGTTGAAATGTGAATTAGCGACTTGAAAATGGTTAAGTGTAGTAACTTGAATTATGAATTAGTATTGTGAAAATTGTTAAATGTAGTAGCTTGAATTATGAATTAGTGTTGTGAAAATGGTTAAGTATAGTAACTTGAATTATGAATTAGTGAATTGAAAATGGTTGAGTATAATAACTTGAATTATGAATTAGTGTTGTGAAAATGGTTAAGTGTAGTAACTTTAATTATGAATTAGTGTTGTTACAATATTTAAGTATAGTAGCTTGATTTATGAATTAGTGTTGTGAAAATGGTTAAGTATAGTAACTAGAATTATGAATTAGTGTTGTGAAAAATGGTTAAGTATAGTAACTTGAATTATGAATTAGTGTTGTGAAAATGGTTAAGTATAGTAACTTGAATTATGAATTAGCGTTGTGAAAATGGTTAAGTCTATTTAGTTGAAATGTGAATTATTGAATTGAAAATGGTTAAATATATTTAGTTGAAATGTGAATTATTGACTTGAAAATGTTTAAGTGTATTTAGTTGAAATGTGAATTAGCGACTTGAAAATGGTTAAGTGTAGTAACTTGAATTATGAATTAGTGTTGTGAAAATTGTTAAATGTAGTAACTTGAATTATGAATTAGTGTTGTGAAAATGGTTAAGTGTAGTAACTTGAATTATGAATTAGTGTTGTGAAAATGATTAAGTGTAATAACTTGAATTATGAAATAGTGTTGTGAAAATGGTTAAGTCTAGTAACTTGAATTATGAAATAGTGTTGTGAAAGTGGTTAAGTGTAGTTACTTGAATTATGAATTAGTGTTGTGAAAATTGTTAAGTATAGTAACTTGAATTATGAATTAGTTTTGTGAAAATGGTTTAAGTATAGTAAATTGAATTATGAATTAGTGTTGTGAAAATGGTTAAGTATAGCAACTTGAATTATGAAATAGTGTTGTGTAAATGGTTAAGTATAGTAACTTGAATTATGAATTAGTGTTGTGAAAATGGTCAAGTGTAGTAACTTTAATTATGAATTAGTGTTGTTAAAATAGTTAAGTATAGTAGTTTGAATTATGAATTAGTGTTGTGAAAAATGGTTAAGTGTAGTAACTTGAATTATGAATTAGTGTTGTGAAAATGGTTAAGTATAGTAACTTGAATTATGAATTAGCGTTGTGAAATTGGTTAAGTGTAGTAACTTGAATTATGAATTAGTGTTGTGAAAATGATTAAGTGTAGTAACTTTAATTATGAATTTGTGTTGTTAAAATAGTTATGTATAGTAGCTTGAATTATGAATTAGTGTTGTTAAAATAGTTAAGTATAGTAGCTTGAATTATGAATTAGTGTTGTGAAAATGGTTAAGTATAGTAACTTGAATTATGAATTAGTGAATTGAAAATGGTTGAGTATAATAACTTGAATTATGAATTAGTATTGTGAAAAATGGTTAAGTGTAGTAACTTTAATTATGAATTAGTGTTGTTAAAATATTTAAGTATAGTAGCTTGAATTATGAATTAGTGTTATGAAAATTGTTAAGTATAGTAACTTGAATTATGAATTAGCGTTGTGAAAATGGTTAAGTATAGTAACTTGAATTATGAATTAGTGTTGTGTAAATGGTTAAGTATAGTAACTTGAATTATGAATTAGTGTTGTGAAAATGGTTAAGTGTAGTAACTTTAATTATGAATTAGTGTTGGTAAAATAGTTAAGTGTAGTAGCTTTAATTATGAATTAGTTGTCACGACCCCATTATTTGAGTCATGATGGCGCCTACCGTAACCCACCGATAGGCAAGCCAAACCCTAGCCCGGAGCGACAAGCGACGGGCTAACGGGCGGAATCTCATAAAACAGAGAAGAAGTGAAA
This sequence comes from Capsicum rhomboideum, assembly GCA_031232105.1. Classification (NCBI taxonomy): domain Eukaryota; kingdom Viridiplantae; phylum Streptophyta; class Magnoliopsida; order Solanales; family Solanaceae; genus Capsicum; species Capsicum rhomboideum. The sequence goes on from CP124714.1 coordinate 56,979,309, forward strand.
GTACCCACATTTATAAACATGCTATAACGCTAAAGACAGAATTAGAATGTGTGTCAAGAACCCCTCCCAAGACCTGGTGGGGTCAGTACAGGAGCCACTACTAAATACCCAAAATACAAGACAGAAACCAAATATGTATAACAAGTACAATAGTCTTGAGAGCAAAAGACTATACAGTAGAAGATGGAGTAGGATCTGCCTCGGACGTTAGTAAGCTCACCCTGCTCCGAAATCAGTGCTGAGAAAAGAGTCACGTCAAAACAGTCGACTGGTGCCTGGATCTGCATCAGGGAAAAAGATGCAGAAGTGCAGTATGAGTACCGGGGCAACGGGTACTCAGTAGGCATCATCGGCCGACTGAGCTCAAAGTAATATAAGCAAGCTAAAATGCGAGGGTGCATGCTAAGTCTGGGGTATAAGTAATAAATACATAAGTAACTGCCGAGGCGTGTAGATATGCTTAGGAAATAAATAAATGTGATACCGAATACTTGAGTAAATAAATGCGTATGTAAACACACAAGTTAAACATAACCTATCTGGGCCCCCATAAACCCGATAGGCACACGGAAGAAAACAATAACCCAGCCTGGCCCCCATAAACCGGCGGGACACACAAAAATAGTAAATGCATAGTCACCAGTGTCTCGAAGTTGTATCAGTATCCAGTAACCACAATAACCAACAAGAGTGCACCGGGCTTGAACCGGCACCAATGGGTAATAACAAGAGGCCAGACGCCGGAGTCGAACCGAAAACAGTGGGTAATAACAAGAGGCCACATATATATCATATCTGCCGGACTCGAACCGGAACTCATAAAACAACAGTATCATGATCACGGTACCCAGTACCAAAACTCTCCAATCATATCATAATCAGATGCCGGACTCGAACCGGAACTCATAATAATCAGTGGCCGGACTCGAACCGGAACTCATAGTGTACCACAATCCGGGGCCGGACTCGAACCGGAACACCCAATAGTCAATAACCAAAATCATCATACCTGAATCAGTAGCCGGACTCGAACCGGAACTCATCATAGCCAGTAACCAGAACAGAATCAAATGTCATATCATATCAGATAAACGGGGAACGCCCTAGTTCCAAGTCAATACTAGTTTATGGGTACAGAAGCTAACCCCACAACATGTTGCAAGTCAATCTCGGGGTCCTTCTAGGTCAAATATCTACTATAAGAAATATGTATATACAAGTCTGAGTATACATCATAAGTCATGGAAAGGTAGGTCCGTATTCTAAATCAAACTAGCCGATCCCGGTCAAATACGGTGTTATCAAGGACTAATAAGGCTAAACAGGCCAACCGGGTATAATCGGGGTGACTCAATCCCGTCATAACCCTAATAGTCATATAGGGCTTATCTAAGCCCAAAGATGTCAAAGTTTCGACAAGTCGACAAAAAGGGTAACGGGGCCCGCTATCGGGTCCCGAGAACCAGGTCTGGTTATACTTGTCTAAGTCTGTCTAAGCCTGGACTAAGGTCCAACAATAACATTCCCAGACTAGCAACAACAACAACAATACTATTCGACCCCAAATAGGTCATCTGTGGGGTACCACGAGGATAACAGGCCTGGAATATATATTCGAATAGCCCTATCCGGCCTAGAAGGCCTAAATCACAGCAAACCACCACCACCAAGTCTATAGTACCAGCCCACAATACCAGCACAATAGCATACATATATCACACATAAGCCCAATCTAAGTGCAAAGGAAGGTAAACCTAGCCTACCTGGACGCCTGCCGCGAACCTGCCAAGAAAACCAGCTAAATAGGAGCCTTTCCCTTTCGAGAGGCCTCAGACTGCTGCCAAACTACCAAAATAATAAACTACATGTCAAAACATGACTATTGATACCCATATTGCATTAGTTCGGAAAATGTCCGAACAGTCCACGTGGGGCCCACTTGCGGTATCACAAAATTAAAACCGTCACAGTGTCCCAAATAACTCTGTGACCAATAGTCACAACAGATGTTATCCAATCCGAGCTCATATTAAGCTCTAAATAAGCACCAACAATACCAACGTATAAGAAAACTACCGTAAATAAAATAAAACTTACCAAAATAACGATTATTACACGTCCACAAACACTTTCCCACTAGAACCCGAGCTTGAATAACTTGATGTAGGTAATAAATTTATGAAACATCAAAAATGTTTTTATCTGAAATTCTCTTATCAAAGTATATATGGTCTTCATTTGGTAAGTGACGTGAATGAACAAAAAATGAATGCAAATGTCACTTGAAACAATATATGTCACTTAGTTGCTAAATGCACTAAGTTGCTGCCACCAATACACTTGTTGTATGCTTTCCTCCACTTCCACGTGTGAAGTGGAGGTGTTTAATACCTCACTCCTATATATCCCACTTGTGTATATTCGGGTATTGCATAGGTCCGTGGTAAAATAAATATAATATTTTGAATATACCATAATTAATAGAAAATTATTTCTAATAAAACCTCTATAAAATAATAATATTATTTTAACATATTTAGATTTACTATCTCCACTTAAACTATTAATAAATTATAAAACTATTATAAAATAGTATAGATATATCATAACTAAAGAATTTTATAAATTTCAAAAACATTTTCGAAAGGTAATTAACTATGTCATTTTACCAAATTTTAATTTAATTTAATATTTTACAACTTGCTCGGTCTAAATAATATTCTCAAACGAACTGCCCGGGAACCGGACTGTCAGTCCCAGCAAGTCATAAATAACTTGGGGCAGTTATAGAAAAGCTCTAAACGCTGAGAACACACAAAAACGAGGGAAATGACCGGGAAGGTCATTACAATATCCACTACTAAAAGGACTTTCGTCCGCGAAAGTCAAGAATAAGCACAAACCTGAAGACGTGAACAAGTAGGGATACTGGGCTCGCATGTCACGTTCAAGCTCCCAAGTTGCCTCCTCAACCGGACGGTGACGCCATTGTACCTTAACCACTGGAATGTCCCGGGAGCGTAACCGTCTGACATCTCTGGCTAAAATGGACATAGGCTCCTCCACAAATGCTAACTTCTCGTCTAACTGAACCGAGTCCCACTGAAGCACATGTGACTCATCTGGAATATATTGTCGTAGCATAGAAACATGAAATACTGGATGGATAGCTGAAAATACAGGAGGTAAAGCTAGCGCATAAGCGACCTCTCCAACTGTCCGCAAAATCTCAAAGGGTCCAATATATCTGGGGCTAAGCTTACCCTTCCTTCCAAACCGCATCACGCCCTTCATGGGCGATACTCGTAAGAAGACCCTATCACCCACCCTGAATTTCAATGGACGACGTCTACGGTCAGCATAACTCCTCTGTCTACTCTGAGCTGTCCGCAGCCTGTCCTGAATCACTCGAACTCGGTCCAAAGATTCTCGGAGCAAATCTGTGCCACGAGGATTGACTTCTGAAGTTTCAAACCAGCCAACTGGAGATCGACACCGTCTGCCATATAAAGCCTCAAACGGAGCCATTTGAATGCTGGAGTGGAAGCTATTATTATAAGCGAACTCGGTTAAAGGCAAGAACTGATCCCATTGACCCCCAAAGTCTAACACACAAGCGCGGAGCATATCTTCCAATACTTGAATAGTCCGCTATGATTGTACGTCGGTTTGAGGGTGAAATGCAGTACTAAGGTCCACTTGAGTACCCAATTCTTCTTAGAAAGTCTGCCAAAAACTGGAGGTAAACTGAGACCCTTGGTCTGAGATAATATCTCCAAATTCGCAGTGCAAACACAACTTCTGCTAACTCCAAATCATGAGTGGGATATTTACACTCGTGCACCTTCAGCTGCCTCGATGCATAAGCAATGACACGACCCTGCTGCATCAAAACACATCCCAAACCAATACAAGACGCATCACAATACACGATAAAACCCTCGCCCTCAACTGGAAGAGTCAACACAGGGGCAGAAGTAAGTCGATCCTTGAGTTTCAGAAAGCTCGCCTCGCAATCCTCAGACCATTGCAACAGAACATCCTTCCTGGTTAGTCTGGTCATAGGAGATGCAATAGACGAGAAGCCCTCAACAAATCGCCTATAGTACCCTGCCAACCCACCAAAATTGCAAACTTCAGTAGGTGACGTGGGCCTAGCCCAACCTTGAATAGCCTCAATCTTCGCTGGGTCTACCATGATACCGTGTCTGGACACAACATGGCCCAAGAAAGCTACATACTCAAGCCAGAACTCACATTTTGAGAACTTGGCATACAGCCGATGATCTCTCAAAGTGTGGAGCACAATCCTCAAATGCTGCTCATGCTCCTCGTTACTCCTCGAATAAACCAAGATGTCGTCAATAAACACAATCACAAAGGAGTCCAAGTATGGCCTGAATACACGATTCATCAAATCCATGAAAGCTGTGGGGCATTAGTCAATCCAAAAGACATCACCAGGAACTCATAATGGCCGTACCGAGTCCTGAAGGCTGTCCTTGGGATGTCCTCAGCCCTAATTCTCAACTGATGGTATCCAGATCTCAAATCTATTTTTGAGAATACCGCTGCACCCTGAAGTTGATCAAACAAATCATCGATACGAGGCATAGGATACTTATTCTTCACAGTTACCTTATTCAACTGCCTGTAATCAATACACATGCGCATAGATCCATCCTTCTTCTTTACAAACAGAACTGGAGCACCCCACGGAGACACACTCGGCCTGATAAAACCCTTCCCCAGAAGGTCCTGGAGCTAAGTACTCAACTCTCTCAACTCAGCAGGAGCCATCCGATAAGGAGCCATAGAAATAGGTCGGGTGCCCGGCTCGAGGTCAATAATGAACTCTATATCACGCTCAGGAGGAAGGCCAGGTAGGTCAGTCGGGAATACATCAGAAAACTCACGAACAACAGGGATGGAGTCAAGCGATGGACTCTCAATACTAGCATCCCGAACATAAGCAAGGAATGAATCACATCCCCTCGACATCAATCTACGAGCCCGAACATATGAAATAGTCCCTGTCGGTGTGCGGCTAACAGAACCCTGCCACACCACCGGGGGTACGCCAGGCATGGCTAAGGTCACGGTCTTGGCAAAGCAATCCAAGACTACATGATGAAAAGACAACCAGTCCATGCCCAGAATCACATCAAAGTCTACCATGGCCAATACAATAAAATCAATCCGAGTCTCAAACTCCTGAACAGTCACCAGACAAGATCTATATACTCGATCCACTACTAAGGAATCACCAACGGGGGTAGATACACGTAGGGGTACAGATAATAACTCAGAACATAAACCCAACCGTGGTGCATAATAAGTAGATACATAAGAAAACGTGGATCCGGGATCAAATAATGCAGAAGCTGGCTGATGGCATACGAAAATCATACCTGTAGTCACCGCATCCGAAGCCTCAGCCTCCGGCCTAGCCGGCACAGCATACAATTGACGCTGGCTACCACTAGTCTGAGCACCGCCCTGACCACCAGTCCGACCTCCCTGCGCTCTACCTCGAGAACCCTGGGGACCACCCCGACGACCCTGTGCACCACCTCTACCTGCTGGAGGTATAGATCTGAGGGGCTGTGCTGTCTGAACTGAAGGCTCAATCGCCATGCGCTGAGGACACTCACGCGCGAAATGACCGACAACCCCACAGGTATAACATGCTCCTGGCTCCCTGCTCGGCCTAGAAGGTCCGGCTGATCCGGTATGACCCCTCTAGTCGATGAACTGGACTAACCACATCCCTGAGGCTTTCTAACAGAACCACTATAGGCGGGCTGACCTCTATTAGATATTTGCAAAGCTGACTGTAGGGGCCTACTGGGCTGACCCTGTCGCTGAAAAGACTGCTGCTGCTGCTGAGGGTACCTACCCTGAAACTGGAAACCACGACCTCTCAACTGCGAACCACTATGGCTCCCACTGAAACTACCCTGAATACGAGGTCTCTTATCGCTGCCCCCTTGGGCCTCGCGATCCATCTCCTCAATAGAGTATACATGCTCAATAATCTCTGTGAATGATTTCCCTGAAGTCACTAAACTCTGGGTAGCCCGAGTGGCAATCTCAGTCCCCTCATACTCGGCGACAGCTAATGAACCCTGAGTCAATCTGGAGAACTCATCCCTGAGTCGCTCCTGCATTGTGCGGGGCATATACTTTCCCAAGAAAATCTCAGAGAACTGGGTCCAGGTAACCGGTGGAGATCTTGCTGGCCTGGAATCAAGATATCCCCTCCACCATCTCCTAGCTGCAGTATCAAACTGATATGCCACAAAATCAACACCACGAGACTGTACCAATCCCAAATTCCTCAGTCTATCCTCGCAGCTGGACAAGAACTCATATGCATCTTCACCCGGAGTACCAGCAAATCTGGATGGAGTCAACCTCAAGAAACGCCCCAACATCTTCTGCTCATCAACAGACATAGCAGGCTGATCTGCAACCGACTGTGGAGCTATCGGCGTTTGTGGAATCTCAACTCTGGGTGCTGCAGCTGTAGGCTGCGCCCCAACATTAACTCCCTGTACTGCTGGTTGGGCTCCCTCGGCTGACGGACCTCCAACTATCCCCAACAACTGAAGTAATGTACCTCGGGGAAAAGAAGCATCTATAAATCCAGGTGGAGCCTGGGCTGCTCCCTGGCCCACCGACTTCTGTGGAGGCGGAACATCTGGAGCTATAACGGGAACGGCTAACTGATCCCTAGCATGATCTCGGCCTGGGGCTGCTGCTCTGCCCTGCCCCCGACCTCTGGGTCGACTTTGGCCCCTAACAGAAGCCCTCGCTGTAGGCTTGGGGTCCTGACCCTCGGGTCTCGCACCATGCGTCCTTTCCATCTGCGTAAAGAGTGAATCAAATGAAGAGTAGAAACCAACATAGACTTAACGCACGGACATGAGTCAAGAAAATGAGAGACTCCCCTAAAAATGCTCCGTAGCCTCCCGAGGATAGGATACAGGCGTCCCCGCACCGATCCACAGGACTCTACTAAACATTGGCTCATGTACCGACACTACCTAGACAACCTAGGCTCTGATACCAAGCTGTCACGACCCCATTATTTGAGTCATGATGGCGCCTACCGTAACCCACCGATAGGCAAGCCAAACCCTAGCCCAGAGCGACAAGCGACGGGCTAACGGGCGGAATCTCATAAAACAGAGAAGAAGTGAAAGTACCCACATTTATAAACATGCTATAACGCTAAAGACAGAATTAGAATGTGTGTCAAGAACCCCTCCCAAGACCTGGTGGGGTCAGTACAGGAGCCACTACTAAATACCCAAAATACAAGACAGAAACCAAATATGTATAACAAGTACAATAGTCTTGAGAGCAAAAGACTATACAGTAGAAGATGGAGTAGGATCTGCCTCGGACGTTAGTAAGCTCACCCTGCTCCGAAATCAGTGCTGAGAAAAGAGTCACGTCAAAACAGTCGACTGGTGCCTGGATCTGCATCAGGGAAAAAGATGCAGAAGTGCAGTATGAGTACCGGGGCAACGGGTACTCAGTAGGCATCATCGGCCGACTGAGCTCAAAGTAATATAAGCAAGCTAAAATGCGAGGGTGCATGCTAAGTCTGGGGTATAAGTAATAAATACATAAGTAACTGCCGAGGCGTGTAGATATGCTTAGGAAATAAATAAATGTGATACCGAATACTTGAGTAAATAAATGCGTATGTAAACACACAAGTTAAACATAACCTATCTGGGCCCCCATAAACCCGATAGGCACACGGAAGAAAACAATAACCCAGCCTGGCCCCCATAAACCGGCGGGACACACAAAAATAGTAAATGCATAGTCACCAGTGTCTCGAAGTTGTATCAGTATCCAGTAACCACAATAACCAACAAGAGTGCACCGGGCTTGAACCGGCACCAATGGGTAATAACAAGAGGCCAGACGCCGGAGTCGAACCGAAAACAGTGGGTAATAACAAGAGGCCACATATATATCATATCTGCCGGACTCGAACCGGAACTCATAAAACAACAGTATCATGATCACGGTACCCAGTACCAAAACTCTCCAATCATATCATAATCAGATGCCGGACTCGAACCGGAACTCATAATAATCAGTGGCCGGACTCGAACCGGAACTCATAGTGTACCACAATCCGGGGCCGGACTCGAACCGGAACACCCAATAGTCAATAACCAAAATCATCATACCTGAATCAGTAGCCGGACTCGAACCGGAACTCATCATAGCCAGTAACCAGAACAGAATCAAATGTCATATCATATCAGATAAACGGGGAACGCCCTAGTTCCAAGTCAATACTAGTTTATGGGTACAGAAGCTAACCCCACAACATGTTGCAAGTCAATCTCGGGGTCCTTCTAGGTCAAATATCTACTATAAGAAATATGTATATACAAGTCTGAGTATACATCATAAGTCATGGAAAGGTAGGTCCGTATTCTAAATCAAACTAGCCGATCCCGGTCAAATACGGTGTTATCAAGGACTAATAAGGCTAAACAGGCCAACCGGGTATAATCGGGGTGACTCAATCCCGTCATAACCCTAATAGTCATATAGGGCTTATCTAAGCCCAAAGATGTCAAAGTTTCGACAAGTCGACAAAAAGGGTAACGGGGCCCGCTATCGGGTCCCGAGAACCAGGTCTGGTTATACTTGTCTAAGTCTGTCTAAGCCTGGACTAAGGTCCAACAATAACATTCCCAGACTAGCAACAACAACAACAATACTATCCGACCCCAAATAGGTCATCTGTGGGGTACCACGAGGATAACAGGCCTGGAATATATATTCGAATAGCCCTATCCGGCCTAGAAGGCCTAAATCACAGCAAACCACCACCACCAAGTCTATAGTACCAGCCCACAATACCAGCACAATAGCATACATATATCACACATAAGCCCAATCTAAGTGCAAAGGAAGGTAAACCTAGCCTACCTGGACGCCTGCCGCGAACCTGCCAAGAAAACCAGCTAAATAGGAGCCTTTCCCTTTCGAGAGGCCTCAGACTGCTGCCAAACTACCAAAATAATAAACTACATGTCAAAACATGACTATTGATACCCATATTGCATTAGTTCGGAAAATGTCCGAACAGTCCACGTGGGGCCCACTTGCGGTATCACAAAATTAAAACCGTCACAGTGTCCCAAATAACTCTGTGACCAATAGTCACAACAGATGTTATCCAATCCGAGCTCATATTAAGCTCTAAATAAGCACCAACAATACCAACGTATAAGAAAACTACCGTAAATAAAATAAAACTTACCAAAATAACGATTATTACACGTCCACAAACACTTTCCCACTAGAACCCGAGCTTGAATAACTTGATGTAGGTAATAAATTTATGAAACATCAAAAATGTTTTTATCTGAAATTCTCTTATCAAAGTATATATGGTCTTCATTTGGTAAGTGACGTGAATGAACAAAAAATGAATGCAAATGTCACTTGAAACAATATATGTCACTTAGTTGCTAAATGCACTAAGTTGCTGCCACCAATACACTTGTTGTATGCTTTCCTCCACTTCCACGTGTGAAGTGGAGGTGTTTAATACCTCACTCCTATATATCCCACTTGTGTATATTCGGGTATTGCATAGGTCCGTGGTAAAATAAATATAATATTTTGAATATACCATAATTAATAGAAAATTATTTCTAATAAAACCTCTATAAAATAATAATATTATTTTAACATATTTAGATTTACTATCTCCACTTAAAATATTAATAAATTATAAAACTATTATAAAATAGTATAGATATATCATAACTAAAGAATTTTATAAATTTCAAAAACATTTTCGAAAGGTAATTAACTATGTCATTTTACCAAATTTTAATTTAATTTAATATTTTACAACTTGCTCGGTCTAAATAATATTCTCAAACGAACTGCCCGGAAACCGGACTGTCAGTCCCAGCAAGTCATAAATAACTTGGGGCAGTTATAGAAAAGCTCTAAACGCTGAGAACACACAAAAACGAGGGAAATGACCGGGAAGGTCATTACATTAGTGTTGTTAAAATAGTTAAGTATAGTAGCTTGAATTATGAATTAGTGTTGTTAAAATAGTTAAGTATAGTAGCTTGATTTATGAATTAGTGTTGTGAAAATGGTTAAGTATAGTAACTAGAATTATGAATTAGTGTTGTGAAAAATGGTTAAGTATAGTAACTTGAATTATGAATTAGTGTTGTCAAAATGGTTAAGTATAGTAACTTGAATTAGGAATTAGCGTTGTGAAAATGGTTAAGTCTATTTAGTTGAAATGTGAATTATTGAATTGAAAATGGTTAAATATATTTAGTTGAAATGTGAATTATTGACTTGAAAATGTTTAAGTGTATTTAGTTGAAATGTGAATTAGCGACTTGAAAATGGTTAAGTGTAGTAACTTGAATTATGAATTAGTGTTGTTAAAATGGTTAAATGTAGTAACTTGAATTATGAATTAGTGTTGTGATAATGGTTAAGTATAGTAACTTGAATTATGAATTAGCGTTGTGAAAATGGTTAAGTCTATTTAGTTGAAATGTGAATTATTGAATTGAAAATGGTTAAATATATTTAGTTGAAATGTGAATTATTGACTTGAAAATGTTTAAGTGTATTTAGTTGAAATGTGAATTAGCGACTTGAAAATGGTTAAGTGTAGTAACTTGAATTATGAATTAGTGTTGTTAAAATGGTTAAATGTAGTAACTTGAATTATGAATTAGTGTTGTGAAAATGGTTAAGTGTAGTAACTTGAATTATGAATTAGTGTTGTGAAAATGATTAAGTATAGTAACTTGAATTATGAAATAGTGTTGTGAAAATGGTTAAGTCTAGTAACTTGAATTATGAAATAGTGTTGTGAAAGTGGTTAAGTGTAGTTACTTGAATTATGAATTAGTGTTGTGAAAATTGTTAAGTATAGTAACTTGAATTATCAATTAGTGTTGTGAAAATGGTTTAAGTATAGTAACTTGAATTATGAATTAGTGTTGTGAAAATGGTTAAGTATAGCAACTTGAATTATGAAATAGTGTTGTGTAAATGGTTAAGTATAGTAACTTGAATTATGAATTAGTGTTGTGAAAATGGTCAAGTGTAGTAACTTTAATTATGAATTAGTATTGTTAAAATAGTTAAGTATAGTAGCTTGAATTATGAATTAGTGTTGTGAAAAATGGTTAAGTGTAGTAACTTGAATTATGAATTAGTGTTGTGAAAATGGTTAAGTATAGTAACTTGAATTATGAATTAGCGTTGTGAAATTGGTTAAGTGTAGTAACTTGAATTATGAATTAGTGTTGTGAAAATGATTAAGTGTAGTAACTTTAATTATGAATTTGTGTTGTTAAAATAGTTATGTATAGTAGCTTGAATTATGAATTAGTGTTGTTGAAATAGTTAAGTATAGTAGCTTGAATTATGAATTAGTGTTGTGAAAATGGTTAAGTATAGTAACTTGAATTATGAATTAGTGAATTGAAAATGGTTGAGTATAATAACTTGAATTATGAATTAGTATTGTGAAAAATGGTTAAGTGTAGTAACTTTAATTATGAATTAGTGTTGTTAAAATATTTAAGTATAGTAGCTTGAATTATGAATTAGTGTTATGAAAATTGTTAAGTATAGTAACTTGAATTATGAATTAGCGTTGTGAAAATGGTTAAGTATAGTAACTTGAATTATGAATTAGTGTTGTGAAAATGGTTAAGTGTAATAACTTGATTTATGAATTAGTGTTGTGAAAGTGGTTAAGTGTAGTTACTTGAATTATGAATTAGTGTTGTGAAAATTGTTAAGTATAGTAACTTGAATTATGAATTAGTGTTGTAAAATGGTTTAAGTATAGTAACTTGAATTATGAATTAGTGTTGTGAAAATGGTTAAGTATAGCAACTTGAATTATGAAATAGTGTTGTGTAAATGGTTAAGTATAGTAACTTGAATTATGAATTAGTGTTGTGAAAATGGTCAAGTGTAGTAACTTTAATTATGAATTAGTATTGTTAAAATAGTTAAGTATAGTAGCTTGAATTATGAATTAGTGTTGTTAAAATAGTTAAGTATAGTAGCTTGAATTATGAATTAGTGTTGTTAAAATAGTTAAGTATAGTAGCTTGAATTATGAATTAGTGTTGTGAAAATGGTTAAATGCAGTAACTTTAATTATGAATTAGGGTTGTTAAAATAGTTAAGTATAGTAGCTTGAATTATGAATTAGTGTTGTGAAAATGGTTAAATGCAGTAACTTTAATTATGAATTTGTGTTGTTAAAATAGTTAAGTATAGTAGCTTGAATTATGAATTAGTGTTGTGAAAATTGTTAAGTACAGTAACTTGAATTATGAATTAGCGTTGTGAAAATGGTTAAGTATAGTAACTCGAATTGTGAATTAGTGTTGTGAAAATGGTTAAGTGTAATAACTTGAATTATGAATTTGTGTTATTAAAATAGTTTTGTATAGTAGCTTAAATTATGAATTAGTGTTGTGAAAATGGTTAAGTATAATAACTTGAATTATGAATTAGTGTTGTGAAAATGGTTAAGTGTAGTAACTTTAATTATGAATTAGTGTTGTTAAACTAGTTAAGTATAGTAGCTTTAATTATGAATTAGTGTTGTTAAAATAGTTAAGTATAGTAGCTTGAATTATGAATTAGTGTTGTTAAAATAGTTAAGTATAGTAGCTTGAATTATGAATTAGTGTTGTGAAAATGGTTAAATGCGGTAACTTTAATTATTAATTTGTGTTGTTAAAATAGTTAAGTATATTAGCTTGAATTATGAATTAGTGTTGTGAAAATTGTTAAGTATAGTAACTTCAATTATGAATTAGTGTTGTGAAAATGGTTAAGTATAATAACTTGAATTATGAATTAGTGTTGTGAAAATGGTTAAGTATAGTAACTTGAATTATGAATTAGTGTTGTTAAAATATTTAAGTATAGTAGCTTGAATTATGAATTAGTGTTGTGAAAATTGTTAAGTACAGTAACTTGAATTATGAAATAGTGTTGTGTAAATGGTTAAGTATAGTAACTTGAATTATGAATTAGTGTTGTGAAAATGGTCAAGTGTAGTAACTTTAATTATGAATTAGTGTTGTTAAAATAGTTAAGTATAGTAGCTTGATTTTATGAATTAGTGTTGTGAAAAATGGTTAAGTGTAGTAACTTGAATTATGAATTAGTGTTGTGAAAATGGTTAAGTATAGTAACTTGAATTATGAATTAGCGTTGTGAAAATGGTTAAGTGTAGTAACTTGAATTATGAATTAGTGTTGTGAAAATAGTTAAGTATAGTAGCTTGAATTATGAATTAGTGTTGTTAAAATAGTTAAGTATAGTAGCTTGATTTATGAATTAGTGTTGTGAAAATGGTTAAATGCAGTAACTTTAATTATGAATTTGTGTTGTTAAAATAGTTAAGTATAGTAGCTTGAATTATGAATTAGTGTTGTGAAAATTGTTAAGTACAGTAACTTGAATTATGAATTAGCGTTGTGAAAATGGTTAAGTGTAGTAACTTGAATTATGAATTAGTGTTGTGAAAATGGTTAAGTATAGTAACTTGAATTATGAATTAGCGTTGTGAAAATGGTTAAGTATAGTAACTTGAATTATGAATTAGTGTTGTGAAAATGATTAAGTGTAGTAACTTTAATTATGAATTTGTGTTGTTAAAAATAGTTATGTATAGTAGCTTGAATTGTGAATTTGTGTTGTGAAAATGGTTAAGTGTAGTAACTTGAATTATGAAATAGTGTTGTGAAAATGGTTAAATCTAGTAACTTGAATTACGAATTAGTGTTGTGAAAATGGTTAAATGCAGTAACTTTAATTATGAATTTGTGTTGTTAAAATAGTTAAGTATAGTAACTTTAATTATGAATTAGTGTTGTTAAAATAGTTAAGTATAGTAGCTTGAATTATGAATTAGTGTTGTGAAAATTGTTAAGTACAGTAACTTGAATTATGAATTAGCGTTGTGAAAATGGTTAAGTATAGTAACTTAAATTATGAATTAGTGTTGTGAAACTGATTAAGTGTAATAACTTGAATTATGAATTTGTGTTGTTAAAATAGTTTTGTATAGTAGCTTGAATTATGAATTAGTGTTGTGAAAATGGTTAAGTATAGTAACTTGAATTATGAATTAGTGTTGTGAAAATGGTTAAGTGTAGTAACTTTAATTATGAATTAGTGTTGTTAAACTAGTTAAGTATAGTAGCTTTAATTATGAATTAGTGTTGTTAAAATAGTTAAGTATAGTAGCTTGAATTATGAATTAGTGTTGTTAAAATAGTTAAGTATAGTAGCTTGAATTATGAATTAGTGTTGTTAAAATAGTTAAGTATAGTAGCTTGAATTATGAATTAGTGTTGTGAAAATGGTTAAGTATAGTAACTTGAATTATGAATTAGTGTTGTGAAAATGGTTAAGTATAGTAACTTGAATTATGAATTAGTGTTGTGATAATGGTTAAGTATAGTAACTTGAATTATGAATTAGCGTTGTGAAAATGGTTAAGTCTATTTAGTTGAAATGTGAATTATTGAATTGAAAATGGTTAAATATATTTAGTTAAAATGTGAATTATTGACTTGAAAATGTTTAAGTGTATTTAGTTGAAATGTGAATTAGTGACTTGAAAATAGTTAAGTGTAGTAACTTTAATTATGAATTAGTGTTGTTAAAATAGTTAAGTATAGTAGCTTGAATTATGAATTAGTGTTGTGAAAATGGTTAAGTGTAGTAACTTTAATTATGAATTAGTGTTGTGAAAATGGTTAAATGTAGTAACTTGAATTATGAATTAGTGTTGTGAAAATGGTTAAGTGTAGTAATTTAATTATGAATTAGTGTTGTGAAAATGGTTAAATGTAGTAACTTGAATTATGAATTAGTGTTGTGAAAATGGTTTAAGTATAGTGTAACGACCCTCCTAGTCGTTTGGTGAATTTTACTTGTCTTCCCATTTTAGCTCTCCTATAGTTGTATACGTGATTTATGACTTGCAGAGATGGGTAGTACCGATTCTCGAGGTATTCGAAAGTGATTTAAGTCATGAGTTGAGTTCTTGAGTTTAAATAGAGTTAAGTTTGATCACGGTCAACCTTTAGTCAAGACGATCCCGAATTAGTGTTTTAGTGATTCCAATAGGTTCGGAACATACCTTTTAGTCAACTTAAATATTTGATTTATTTCTATGGGGTTCCAAATAAATTTTGAGGATTTATTAGAAGTCTCGGATATTTTAGATAATTAGTTTAATTAATGATTTAATGGGTCAAAACCACACTTTATTTACTTATGTGGCCAATACAAAAATAATTTTAAGTGGGTAGGGTTTACCATATACAATAACAATAAAATTAAAAAAGTTGGCACATGGTCAGCAGCCGTTGTATGGTCAGCAGCCGTTGTTTTCCAATCCGCAGTCGAAGAGCAGCATTGCATGACATAGCTTCAGGTTAGCAAAAAAAAAATAACTCCTAGTGATTCTATTTCTTGTACATTAGGATTTAGATTGGTTAACTAATGAATTGTTGTTTTTACCTAATGATTACATGGACGATTAGTTACAGATTAGTATTGGTTTTGAGAGTTTATGTGGTTAATAAATTGATAACGAACTAATAGTGTTCTAAATGCGAGGGTGAGAAGGACATCGTGTTACTTATGGTATTATTGTTGATTTCGTGGTTGTTTACGGCATGGTTGATTCTCTTGATGATTACGTGGCTTGTTTGTAAGCATTGTTTGGCCGTCATTGATGTATTTGCTAATTCATTGAATATTTGCTATGTGTTGATGTCTGTCTACTTGTTATTTGATTTATGTTGTATACATTCTATTAAATTGAGTTGGCCTATGATACCTACCAGTACATAGTGGCTTGTACTGATACTACCCTGTACTCTTCTTTTGTTGAGTGCAGAAAGTGTTCCAGAGACTCAGACACGACCTCATCTCTAGCGTTTGATAGCTGATCTCGATCCAAGGGTGAGCACTTCATCTCCAGGCTGCCATGGATCATCATATTAGTTCTTGTCCTTCTTTCGGACAATGAGACACTCTTTATCTTTTGTTATTTTAGATATTTCTCTTAGACATGGTTTTTATTTTAGAAGTTCTTGTACGATGACTTTCGGGTCTTGGGGATTTTAATAAGTAGTTTGTTTGATTTTCTGCATTAATTAAAGATTAGTTTGAAATTATTATTATTAAGTTGGTTTTATGATAGTCTCGTCTTCATATTGACTAAATGACAGGGAAAGGTTTTGGGTTAGATGGTTCTCCCACCAAAGTATTAGAGTGGGTGCCACTCATGGCCATTTGGGTCGTGACAAAGTTGGTATTAGAGCCCTAGGTTCGTCGATCTCGTCGTACAAGAACATGTCTAGTAGAGTCTTGCGGAACGGTACGGAGACGTCTGTACTTTTCTTCTAGAGGCTACAGGACACTAGGAAAATTCAAATTTTTCTTTCCTTCGTGTTATTACTTGATTTCAATTGGTATCTGGTGATACAAATTGGTATCTGACTTCTTCCATTCTTATTCTCGTAGATGGTGAGAACACGAAGAAATGGAGCAAGAGCAGGGGTACCCGAACCAGCTGTTGGGGCTGCAGTTCGTGGTAGAGGACAGGTGAGGGGAGGACGAGGTAGAGGAAGGAGAGCAGCGCCCGTCAGGGGCAGGCCTCGAGCCACAGGACCGGCTCGGGAGAGGTTAGTATCTCCTCCTCCACATGAGGATATGCCTGAGATGGAGGAGGAGGGAGCGATACCGGTGCGAGATGATGGGATTCCGATTCATGATGGGGCAGAACCAGCCCAGAGAGGTACAACTCCGATTCAGATGTCTTCCGAAGTGATTCAGCAAGTTCTGAGCTTCCTAAGTGGGTTAGCAGGAAACGGGACTATGCCAGCAGTACCCGGGGTTCAGCGTCCGGGGTTGCAGCATGCTACTGCTGTAGCTCCTCAGATGGAACAGATGTCAGGATCAGGTGCTTTTTCGAGACAGGTAGTAGGTCCGGTGATGACTGGAGATGAGCATGACTTGTTTTGTAAGTTTATCAAAATGAAGCCGCCTGTTTTTTGTGGCACCGAGTCTGAGGATGCCTATGAGTTCATTATTGATTGTCATGAGAGAGTTCACAAGATGGGGGTAGTTGAGAGGTATGGTGTGGAACTTGTCACTTTTCAGTTTCAGGGAGATGCCAAGATGTGGTGGAGAGCTTATGTTGAGTGTAGGGCTGCAGGTTCACCTCCGTTGACTTGGACTCAGTTTTATTCAGTTTTTCTAGAGAAGTATGTGCCTCGTACATTGAGGGACAGGAAAAGGGATGAGTTCACTAATCTTAAGCAGGGAAGTTTGTCAGTTGCGGCCTATGAGGCCAAATTCCATTCATTGTCTCGGTATTCATCTCAGCTGCTGCAAACTGAGGAGGAAAGGATTCGTCTCTTTGTGAAGGGTTTGAACACAGGTCTCCAGATTTCTGCTCTTCAGATGGCATCTTCAGGTAAGTCTTTTCAGGAGATGGTGGATTTTGTTAAGAAGGTGGAGGGTGTAAAGCAAGAGGGTTATGCCAAGGCAGCAGGAAAGAAGGCTCGCAAAGGAGGCAGTTTCAGTGGTTCTTATTCTAGGGGTCAGAGTTTGCGGGGATACCCTGCCTACCCTATTCAGTCAGCGATGCCAGTATCTGTTGGGGGTCCAGTAGGGACTAGCCAGCCGTCTTCAAACTTTGGTGGTTACCTCACTTCATCTTCTTCAGCTCAGCGACCCACCTTAGATCGTACATGTTATGAGTGTGGTGGGGTTGGCCACATTCGAAAGTATTGTCCTAATCTCAGACAGTATGGTCAGTCTGGCCAGCAGCAGACTCCCAGAGCTCCAGCTCCAGCTCCAGCAGGTAGGGGAGGTGGTGGTAATGGAAGAGGTCGTCCACAGGGTGGGCGTGGTGGTCACCAGACAGGTAGGGGTGGTAACCAACCCCATCGAGGTGGTTCTCAACTCGGCAGAGGTGATGCTCAGACTGGTGATAGGGCCCATTTCTATGCTTTTCCAGGCAGGCCCGAGGCAGAGGCATCAGATGCTGTTATTACAGGTACTATTCTTGTCTGTGACCGGATGGCTACTGTATTATTTGACCCTGGTTCTACTTTCTCATATGTATCTGTCAGTTTTGCTGTGGGGTTGGACATGGTGTGTGATCTATTTGACTTTCCTGTTCATGTGTCTACCCCTGTTGGTGATTCTGTTGTTGTTGATAGGGTTTACCGCTCTTGTTCTGTTATGTTTATGGGGTATCAAACTTGGGCAGATCTGGTGATTCTAGACATGGTAGATTTTGACATAATTTTGGGAATGAGTTGGTTGTCTCCGTATCATGCTATATTAGACTGTCACGCTAAGACAGTGACTGTGGCTATGCCGGGGATGGATAGATTGGAGTGGGAGGGTGATTACAACCCTGCTTCAATGAAACTTATTTCCTTTATTCGTGCCAAGAGGTTGATTGGGAGGGGGTGTTCGGCCTTCCTAGCACATCTACGGGACACTACTGCAGAGGTCCCATCTATTGAGTCAGTTCCTGTGGTGTGTGAGTTCCAAGGGGTGTTTCCTGAAGATTTGCCTGGCATGCCACCAGACCGTGACATTGATTTCTGTATTGATCTAGAGCCGGGAACTCGTCCTATTTCTATTCCGCCCTACAGGATGGCTCCGGCTGAGTTGAGGGAGCTAAAGGCTCAGTTGCAGGATTTGTTGGGTAAGGGATTTATCCGTCCGAGTGCCTCTCCATGGGGTGCTCCTGTTTTGTTCGTAAAGAAGAAAGATGGTAGCCTTCGTATGTGTATAGACTATAGGCAGTTGAACAAGGTAACAATTCGTAACAAGTATCCTTTACCCCGTATAGATGATTTGTTTGACCAGTTGCAGGGTGCATCCATCTTTTCTAAGATTGATTTGAGGTCCGGATATCATCAACTTAAGATTCGCGCTGACGATATTCCTAAGACTGCATTCCGGACCAGGTATGGGCACTATGAGTTTCTTGTGATGTCCTTTGGGCTGACTAATGCCCCGGCTGCTTTTATGAGTTTGATGAATGGGATATTTAAGCCCTACTTGGATTCTTTCGTGATTGTCTTTATTGATGATATTCTGATTTATTCTAAGAGTAAGGAGGAACATGAGAATCACTTAAGAATTGTTCTGAGCTTATTAAAAGAGAAGAAGCTTTATGCGAAGTTTTCTAAGTGTGAATTTTGGTTGGCTTCTGTTTCCTTCCTGGGGAATGTGGTTTCGAAGGAAGGGGTGATGGTAGACCCGCAGAAGATTGAAGCAGTTAAGAATTGGGCTAGGCCCACTTCGGTGACAGAAGTTCGTAGCTTTGTGGGGTTAGTCAGTTATTACCGCCGATTCGTGAAAGGATTTGCTTCCATTGCTACTCATATGACACGGTTAACTCAGAAGGAGGTACCTTTTGTTTGGTCTGATGAGTGTGAGAAGAGCTTTCAAAAACTCAAGACCTTGTTGACTACTGCTCCTATTCTTGCCTTGCCTATAGAGGGTAAGGATTTTATTATTTATTGTGATGCCTCACGTTCTGGTTTAGGTGCTGTTTTGATGCAGGAAAGGAATGTGATTGCTTATGCTTCGAGGCAGTTGAAGCCTAATGAGAGAAATTATCCAACTCATGACTTGGAATTGGCAGCGGTGGTTTTTGCTCTTAAGATATGGAGACATTACTTGTATGGGGTTCGTTGTGAAGTGTTCACTGATCATCGCAGTTTACAGCATGTGTTCACGCAGAGGGATTTGAATTTGAGACAGCGTAGATGGATGGAGTTGCTGAAAGATTATGATATCACCATTCTATACCATCCAGGAAAGGCTAATGTGGTAGCCGATGCATTGAGCAGAAAGTCAGCAAGTATGGGTAGCTTAGCTTATTTGAATTCTACCAGGCGTCCGTTGGCTAGAGAGATTCAGACTCTAGCTAACAAGTTCATACGACTTGAGGTTTCTGAAAGAGGAGGATTGCTAGCTAGTGTAGAGGCAAGGTCTACGTTTCTGGATCAAATAAAGGCTAAACAATTCGAGGATGCCAAGTTGAGCAAAATTCGTGATAAGGTTTTGCAGGGTGAGGCCAAAGAGGCCATTCTTGATGGTGAGGGTGTGTTGCGGATTAAGGGGCAAGTTTGTGTTCCCCGTGTTGATGATTTGATTCCTATTATTCTAGCTGAGGCTCATTGTTCGAAGTACTCTATACATCCTGGTGTAACCAAGATGTATCATGATTTGAGGCAGCATTACTGGTGGGGTCGGATGAAGCGAGACATAGTTGATTTTGTTGCTAAATGCCAGAGTTGCCAGCAGATAAAGTACGAGCATCAGAAGCCTGGTGGTACTCTTCAGAGGATGCCCATTCCTGAATGGAAATGGGAGAGGATAGCTATGGATTTCGTTGTTGGTCTTCCCAAGACTTTGGGGAAATACGATTCTATATGGGTTGTTGTAGATAGGCTGACTAAGTCTGCACATTTTATTCCAGTTCAGGTGACTTACAATGCAGCAAAGTTAGCCAAGATTTATCTTAAGGAGATTGTTCGATTGCATGGGGTCCCGATTTCTATTATCTCGGATAGGGGTACTCAATTTACCTCTAACTTTTGGGAGAAGTTACATGAGGAGTTGGGTACTAGGTTGGACCTTAGTACAGCTTTTCACCCTCAGACCGATGGGCAGTCCGAGCGAACAATTCAGGTATTGGAGGACATGCTTCGTGCGTGTGTGATGGATTTTGGAGGTCATTGGGATCAGTTCCTACCTTTGGCTGAGTTTGCATATAATAACAGTTACCATTCGAGTATCGACATGGCTCCATTTGAGGCTTTATATGGGAGGAGGTGTAGATCTCCCATTGGATGGTTTGACGCCTTTGAGGTGAGACCGTGGGGTACTGATATGTTAAGAGACTCATTTGAGAAGGTTAGGTTCATCCAGGAGAAACTTATAGCGACTCAAAGCAGGCAAAAAGAGTATGCTGATCGAAAAGTGAGAGATATGCACTTTATGGAGGGTGAGCGGGTATTGCTCAAGGTTTCACCCATGAAGGGTGTTATGCGTTTTGGGAAGAGAGGTAAGCTCAGTCCGAGATATATTGGGCCGTTTGAGATTCTTCAGCGCGTGGGGGCGATGGCATATAGATTGGCATTGCCTCCGAGTTTATCAGGAGTTCATCCCGTATTCCATGTATCTATGTTGAAAAAGTTTCTTGGTGATGGTAACTACATAATTCGTTGGGATTCGGTCTTGTTAGATGAAAACCTCTCTTATGAAGAGGAACCTGTTGCTATTCTTGATAGAGATGTTCGTAAGTTGAGGACTAAGGATATTGCGTCTGTGAAGGTCCAGTGGAAGAATCGTCCTATTGAGGAGGCCACTTGGGAGACCGAAGCAGACATGCGTAGCAAGTATTCACATCTTTTTGCTAATTCAGGTATTCCTTATTTTCCCCTAGTATTTCTTATTTGTCCGTTCGAGGACGAACGGTTGTTTAATTGGTATCTATTGTAACGACCCTCCTAGTCGTTTGGTGAATTTTACTTGTCTTCCCATTTTAGCTCTCCTATAGTTGTATACGTGATTTATGACTTGCAGAGATGGGTAGTACCGATTCTCGAGGTATTCGAAAGTGATTTAAGTCATGAGTTGAGTTCTTGGGTTTAAATAGAGTTAAGTTTGATCACGGTCAACCTTTAGTCAAGACGATCCCGAATTAGTGTTTTAGTGATTCCAATAGGTTCGGAACATACCTTTTAGTCAACTTAAATATTTGATTTATTTCTATGGGGTTCCAAATAAATTTTGAGGATTTATTAGAAGTCTCGGATATTTTAGATAATTAGTTTAATTAATGATTTAATGGGTCAAAACCACACTTTATTTACTTATGTGGCCAATACAAAAATAATTTTAAGTGGGTAGGGTTTACCATATACAATAACAATAAAATTAAAAAAGTTGGCACATGGTCAGCAGCCGTTGTTTTCCAATCCGCAGTCGAAGAGCAGCACTGCATGACATAGCTTCAGGTTAGCAAAAAAAAAATAACTCCTAGTGATTCTATTTCTTGTACATTAGGATTTAGATTGGTTAACTAATGAATTGTTGTTTTTACCTAATGATTACATGGACGATTAGTTACAGATTAGTATTGGTTTTGAGAGTTTATGTGGTTAATAAATTGATAACGAACTAATAGTGTTCTAAATGCGAGGGTGAGAAGGACATCGTGTTACTTATGGTATTATTGTTGATTTCGTGGTTGTTTACGGCATGGTTGATTCTCTTGATGATTACGTGGCTTGTTTGTAAGCATTGTTTGGCCGTCATTGATGTATTTGCTAATTCATTGAATATTTGCTATGTGTTGATGTCTGTCTACTTGTTATTTGATTTATGTTGTATACATTCTATTAAATTGAGTTGGCCTATGATACCTACCAGTACATAGTGGCTTGTACTGATACTACCCTGTACTCTTCTTTTGTTGAGTGCAGAAAGTATTCCAGAGACTCAGACACGACCTCATCTCTAGCGTTTGATAGCTGATCTCGATCCAAGGGTGAGCACTTCATCTCCAGGCTGCCATGGATCATCATATTAGTTCTTGTCCTTCTTTCGGACAATGAGACACTCTTTATCTTTTGTTATTTTAGATATTTCTCTTAGACATGGTTTTTATTTTAGAAGTTCTTGTACGATGACTTTCGGGTCTTGGAGATTTTAATAAGTAGTTTGTTTGATTTTCCGCAATAATTAAAGATTAGTTTGAAATTATTATTATTAAGTTGGTTTTATGATAGTCTCGTCTTCATATTGACTAAATGACAGGGAAAGGTTTTGGGTTAGATGGTTGTCCCACCAAAGTATTAGAGTGGGTGCCACTCATGGCCATTTGGGTCGTGACATATAGTAACTTGAATTATGAATTAGTGTTGTGAAAATGGTTAAGTATAGCAACTTGATTTATGAAATAGTGTTGTGTAAATGGTTAAGTATAGTAACTTTAATTATGAATTAGTGTTGTGAAAATGGTCAAGTATAGTAACTTTAATTATGAATTAGTGTTGTTAAAATAGTTAAGTATAGTAGCTTGAATTATGAATTAGTGTTGTTAAAATAGTTAAGTATAGTAGCTTGAATTATGAATTAGTGTTGTGAAAATGGTTAAATGCAGTAACTTTAATTATGAATTTGTGTTGTTAAAATAGTTAAGTATAGTAGCTTGAATTATGAATTAGTGTTGTGAAAATTGTTAAGTATAGTAACTTGAATTATGAATTAGCGTTGTGAAAATGGTTAAGTATAGTAACTTGAATTATGAATTAGTGTTGTGAAAATGGTTAAGTGTAATAACTTGAATTATGAATTTGTGTTGTTAAAATAGTTTTGTATAGTAGCTTGAATTATGAATTAGTGTTGTGAAAATGGTTAAGTATAGTAACTTGAATTATGAATTAGTGTTGTGAAAATGGTTAAGTGTAGTAACTTTAATTATGAATTAGTGTTGTTAAACTAGTTAAGTATAGTAGCTTTAATTATGAATTAGTGTTGTTAAAATAGTTAAGTATAGTAGCTTGAATTATGAATTAGTGTTGTTAAAATAGTTAAGTATAGTAGCTTGAATTATGAATTAGTGTTGTTAAAATAGTTAAGTATAGTAGCTTGAATTATGAATTAGTGTTGTGAAAATGGTTAAGTATAGTAACTTGAATTATGAATTAGTGTTGTGAAAATGGTTAAGTATAGTAACTTGAATTATGAATTAGTGTTGTGATAATGGTTAAGTATAGTAACTTGAATTATGAATTAGCGTTGTGAAAATGGTTAAGTCTATTTAGTTGAAATGTGAATTATTGAATTGAAAATGGTTAAATATATTTAGTTAAAATGTGAATTATTGACTTGAAAATGTTTAAGTGTATTTAGTTGAAATGTGAATTAGTGACTTGAAAATAGTTAAGTGTAGTAACTTTAATTATGAATTAGTGTTGTTAAAATAGTTAAGTATAGTAGCTTGAATTATGAATTAGTGTTGTGAAAATGGTTAAGTGTAGTAACTTTAATTATGAATTAGTGTTGTGAAAATGGTTAAATGTAGTAACTTGAATTATGAATTAGTGTTGTGAAAATGGTTAAGTGTAGTAACTTAATTATGAATTAGTGCTGTGAAAATGGTTAAGTCTATTTAGTTGAAATGTGAATTATTGAATTGAAAATGGTTAAATATATTTAGTTAAAATGTGATTTATTGACTTGAAAATGTTTTAAGTGTATTTAGTTGAAATGTGAATTAGTGACTTGAAAATAGTTAAGTGTAGTAACTTTAATTATGAATTAGTGTTGTTAAAATAGTTAAGTATAGTAGCTTGAATTATGAATTAGTGTTGTGAAAATGGTTAAGTGTAGTAACTTTAATTATGAATTAGTGTTGTGAAAATGATTAAGTGTAGTAACTTTAATTATGAATTTGTGTTGTTAAAAATAGTTATGTATAGTAGCTTGAATTGTGAATTTGTGTTGTGAAAATGGTTAAGTGTAGTAACTTGAATTATGAAATAGTGTTGTGAAAATGGTTAAATCTAGTAACTTGAATTACGAATTAGTGTTGTGAAATTGGTTAAATGCAGTAACTTTAATTTTGAATTTGTGTTGTTAAAATAGTTAAGTATAGTAGCTTGAATTATGAATTAGTGTTGTTAAAATAGTTAAGTATAGTAGCTTGAATTATGAATTAGTGTTGTGAAAATGGTTAAATGCAGTAACTTTAATTATGAATTTGTGTTGTTAAAATAGTTAAGTATAGTAGCTTGAATTATGAATTAGTGTTGTGAAAATTGTTAAGTACAGTAACTTGAATTATGAATTAGCGTTGTGAAAATGGTTAAGTATAGTAACTTGAATTATGAATTAGTGTTGTGAAAATGGTTAAGTGTAATAACTTGAATTATGAATTTGTGTTGTTAAAATAGTTTTGTATAGTAGCTTGAATTATGAATTAGTGTTGTGAAAATGGTTAAGTATAGTAACTTGAATTATGAATTAGTGTTGTGAAAATGGTTAAGTGTAGTAACTTTAATTATGAATTAGTGTTGTTAAACTAGTTAAGTATAGTAGCTTTAATTATGAATTAGTGTTGTTAAAATAGTTAAGTATAGTAGCTTGAATTATGAATTAGTGTTGTTAAAATAGTTAAGTATAGTAGCTTGAATTATGAATTAGTGTTGTTAAAATAGTTAAGTATAGTAGCTTGAATTATGAATTAGTGTTGTGAAAATGGTTAAGTATAGTAACTTGAATTATGAATTAGTGTTGTGCAAATGGTTAAGTACAGTAACTTGAATTATGAATTAGTGTTGTGAAAATGGTCAGGTGTAGTAACTTTAATTATGAATTAGTGTTGTTAAAATAGTTAAGTATAGTAGCTTGAATTATGAATTAGTGTTGTGAAAAATGGTTAAGTGTAATAACTTGAATTATGAATTTGTGTTGTTAAAATAGTTTTGTATAGTAGCTTGAATTATGAATTAGTGTTGTGAAAATGGTTAAGTGTAGTAACTTGAATTATGAATTAGTGTTGTGAAAATGGTTAAGTGTAGTAACTTTAATTATGAATTAGTGTTGTTAAACTAGTTAAGTATAGTAGCTTTAATTATGAATTAGTGTTGTGAAAATGGTTAAGTGTAGTAACTTTAATTATGAATTAGTGTTGTGAAAATGGTTAAATGTAGTAACTTGAATTATGAATTAGTGTTGTGAAAATGGTTAAGTGTAGTAATTTAATTATGAATTAGTGTTGTGAAAATGGTTAAATGTAGTAACTTGAATTATGAATTAGTGTTGTGAAAATGGTTTAAGTATAGTAACTTGAATTATGAATTAGTGTTGTGAAAATGGTTAAGTATAGCAACTTGATTTATGAAATAGTGTTGTGTAAATGGTTAAGTATAGTAACTTGAATTATGAATTAGTGTTGTGAAAATGGTCAGGTGTAGTAACTTTAATTATGAATTAGTGTTGTTAAAATAGTTAAGTATAGTAGCTTGAATTATGAATTAGTGTTGTGAAAAATGGTTAAGTGTAATAACTTGAATTATGAATTTGTGTTGTTAAAATAGTTTTGTATAGTAGCTTGAATTATGAATTAGTGTTGTGAAAATGGTTAAGTGTAGTAACTTGAATTATGAATTAGTGTTGTGAAAATGGTTAAGTGTAGTAACTTTAATTATGAATAAGTGTTGTTAAACTAGTTAAGTATAGTAGCTTTAATTATAAATTAGTGTTGTTAAAATAGTTAAGTATAGTAGCTTGAATTATGAATTAGTGTTGTTAAAATAGTTAAGTATAGTAGCTTGAATCATGAATTAGTGTTGTGAAAATGGTTAAGTATAATAACTTGAATTATGAATTAGTGTTGTGAAAATGGTTAAGTATAGTAACTTGAATTATGAATTAGTGTTGTGATAATGGTTAAGTATAGTAACTTGAATTATGAATTAGCGTTGTGAAAATGGTTAAGTCTATTTAGTTGAAATGTGAATTATTGAATTGAAAATGGTTAAATATATTTAGTTAAAATGTGATTTATTGACTTGAAAATGTTTAAGTGTATTTAGTTGAAATGTGAATTAGTGACTTGAAAATAGTCAAGTGTAGTAACTTTAATTATGAATTAGTGTTGTTAAAATAGTTAAGTATAGTAGCTTGAATTATGAATTAGTGTTGTGAAAATGGTTAAGTGTAGTAACTTTAATTATGAATTAGTGTTGTGAAAATGGTTAAATGTAGTAACTTGAATTATGAATTAGTGTTGTGAAAATGGTTAAGTGTAGTAACTTAATTATGAATTAGTGTTGTGAAAATGGTTAAATGTAGTAACTTGAATTATGAATTAGTGTTGTGAAAATGGTTTAAGTATAGTAACTTGAATTATGAATTAGTGTTGTGAAAATGGTTAAGTATAGCAACTTGATTTATGAAATAGTGTTGTGTAATGGTTAAGTATTGTAACTTGAATTATGAATTAGTGTTGTGAAAATGGTCAGGTGTAGTAACTTTAATTATGAATTAGTGTTGTTAAAATAGTTAAGTATAGTAGCTTGAATTATGAATTAGTGTTGTGAAAAATGGTTAAGTGTAATAACTTGAATTATGAATATGTGTTGTTAAAATAGTTAAGTATAGTAGCTTGAATCATGAATTAGTGTTGTGAAAATGGTTAAGTATAGTAACTTGAATTATGAATTAGTGTTGTGAAAATGGTTAAGTATAGTAACTTGATTATGAATTAGTGTTGTGATAATGGTTAAGTATAGTAACTTGAATTATGAATTAGCGTTGTGAAAATGGTTAAGTCTATTTAGTTGAAATGTGAATTATTGAATTGAAAATGGTTAAATATATTTAGTTAAAATGTGATTTATTGACTTGAAAATGTTTTAAGTGTATTTAGTTGAAATGTGAATTAGTGACTTGAAAATAGTTAAGTGTAGTAACTTTAATTATGAATTAGTGTTGTTAAAATAGTTAAGTATAGTAGCTTGAATTATGAATTAGTGTTGTGAAAATGGTTAAGTGTAGTAACTTTAATTATGAATTAGTGTTGTGAAAATGATTAAGTGTAGTAACTTTAATTATGAATTTGTGTTGTTAAAAATAGTTATGTATAGTAGCTTGAATTGTGAATTTGTGTTGTGAAAATGGTTAAGTGTAGTAACTTGAATTATGAAATAGTGTTGTGAAAATGGTTAAATCTAGTAACTTGAATTACGAATTAGTGTTGTGAAATTGGTTAAATGCAGTAACTTTAATTTTGAATTTGTGTTGTTAAAATAGTTAAGTATAGTAGCTTGAATTATGAATTAGTGTTGTTAAAATAGTTAAGTATAGTAGCTTGAATTATGAATTAGTGTTGTGAAAATGGTTAAATGCAGTAACTTTAATTATGAATTTGTGTTGTTAAAATAGTTAAGTATAGTAGCTTGAATTATGAATTAGTGTTGTGAAAATTGTTAAGTACAGTAACTTGAATTATGAATTAGCGTTGTGAAAATGGTTAAGTATAGTAACTTGAATTATGAATTAGTGTTGTGAAAATGGTTAAGTGTAATAACTTGAATTATGAATTTGTGTTGTTAAAATAGTTTTGTATAGTAGCTTGAATTATGAATTAGTGTTGTGAAAATGGTTAAGTATAGTAACTTGAATTATGAATTAGTGTTGTGAAAATGGTTAAGTGTAGTAACTTTAATTATGAATTAGTGTTGTTAAACTAGTTAAGTATAGTAGCTTTAATTATGAATTAGTGTTGTTAAAATAGTTAAGTATAGTAGCTTGAATTATGAATTAGTGTTGTTAAAATAGTTAAGTATAGTAGCTTGAATTATGAATTAGTGTTGTTAAAATAGTTAAGTATAGTAGCTTGAATTATGAATTAGTGTTGTTAAAATAGTTAAGTATAGTAGCTTGAATTATGAATTAGTGTTGTGAAAATGGTTAAGTTTAGTAACTTGAATTATGAATTAGTGTTGTGTAAATGGTTAAGTACAGTAACTTGAATTATGAATTAGTGTTGTGAAAATGGTCAGGTGTAGTAACTTTAATTATGAATTAGTGTTGTTAAAATAGTTAAGTATAGTAGCTTGAATTATGAATTAGTGTTGTGAAAAATGGTTAAGTGTAATAACTTGAATTATGAATTTGTGTTGTTAAAATAGTTTTGTATAGTAGCTTGAATTATGAATTAGTGTTGTGAAAATGGTTAAGTGTAGTAACTTGAATTATGAATTAGTGTTGTGAAAATGGTTAAGTGTAGTAACTTTAATTATGAATTAGTGTTGTTAAACTAGTTAAGTATAGTAGCTTTAATTATGAATTAGTGTTGTGAAAATGGTTAAGTGTAGTAACTTTAATTATGAATTAGTGTTGTGAAAATGGTTAAATGTAGTAACTTGAATTATGAATTAGTGTTGTGAAAATGGTTAAGTGTAGTAATTTAATTATGAATTAGTGTTGTGAAAATGGTTAAATGTAGTAACTTGAATTATGAATTAGTGTTGTGAAAATGGTTTAAGTATAGTAACTTGAATTATGAATTAGTGTTGTGAAAATGGTTAAGTATAGCAACTTGATTTATGAAATAGTGTTGTGTAAATGGTTAAGTATAGTAACTTGAATTATGAATTAGTGTTGTGAAAATGGTCAGGTGTAGTAACTTTAATTATGAATTAGTGTTGTTAAAATAGTTAAGTATAGTAGCTTGAATTATGAATTAGTGTTGTGAAAAATGGTTAAGTGTAATAACTTGAATTATGAATTTGTGTTGTTAAAATAGTTTTGTATAGTAGCTTGAATTATGAATTAGTGTTGTGAAAATGGTTAAGTGTAGTAACTTGAATTATGAATTAGTGTTGTGAAAATGGTTAAGTGTAGTAACTTTAATTATGAATAAGTGTTGTTAAACTAGTTAAGTATAGTAGCTTTAATTATAAATTAGTGTTGTTAAAATAGTTAAGTATAGTAGCTTGAATTATGAATTAGTGTTGTTAAAATAGTTAAGTATAGTAGCTTGAATCATGAATTAGTGTTGTGAAAATGGTTAAGTATAGTAACTTGATTATGAATTAGTGTTGTGATAATGGTTAAGTATAGTAACTTGAATTATGAATTAGCGTTGTCAAAATGGTTAAGTCTATTTAGTTGAAATGTGAATTATTGAATTGAAAATGGTTAAATATATTTAGTTAAAATGTGATTTATTGACTTGAAAATGTTTAAGTGTATTTAGTTGAAACGTGAATTAGTGACTTGAAAATAGTTAAGTGTAGTAACTTAATTATGAATTAGTGTTGTTAAAATAGTTAAGTATAGTAGCTTGAATTATGAATTAGTGTTGTGAAAATGGTTAAGTGTAGTAACTTTAATTATGAATTAGTGTTGTGAAAATGGTTAAATGTAGTAACTTGAATTATGAATTAGTGTTGTGAAAATGGTTAAGTGTAGTAATTTAATTATGAATTAGTGTTGTGAAAATGGTTAAATGTAGTAACTTGAATTATGAATTAGTGTTGTGAAAATGGTTTAAGTATAGTAACTTGAATTATGAATTAGTGTTGTGAAAATGGTTAAGTATAGCAACTTGATTTATGAAATAGTGTTGTGTAAATGGTTAAGTATAGTAACTTGAATTATGAATTAGTGTTGTGAAAATGGTCAGGTGTAGTAACTTTAATTATGAATTAGTGTTGTTAAAATAGTTAAGTATAGTAGCTTGAATTATGAATTAGTGTTGTGAAAAATGGTTAAGTGTAATAACTTGAATTATGAATTTGTGTTGTTAAAATAGTTTTGTATAGTAGCTTGAATTATGAATTAGTGTTGTGAAAATGGTTAAGTGTAGTAACTTGAATTATGAATTAGTGTTGTGAAAATGGTTAAGTGTAGTAACTTTAATTATGAATAAGTGTTGTTAAACTAGTTAAGTATAGTAGCTTTAATTATAAATTAGTGTTGTTAAAATAGTTAAGTATAGTAGCTTGAATTATGAATTAGTGTTGTTAAAATAGTTAAGTATAGTAGCTTGAATCATGAATTAGTGTTGTGAAAATGGTTAAGTATAATAACTTGAATTATGAATTAGTGTTGTGAAAATGGTTAAGTATAGTAACTTGAATTATGAATTAGTGTTGTGATAATGGTTAAGTATAGTAACTTGAATTATGAATTAGCGTTGTGAAAATGGTTAAGTCTATTTAGTTGAAATGTGAATTATTGAATTGAAAATGGTTAAATATATTTAGTTAAAATGTGATTTATTGACTTGAAAATGTTTAAGTGTATTTAGTTGAAATGTGAATTAGTGACTTGAAAATAGTCAAGTGTAGTAACTTTAATTATGAATTAGTGTTGTTAAAATAGTTAAGTATAGTAGCTTGAATTATGAATTAGTGTTGTGAAAATGGTTAAGTGTAGTAACTTTAATTATGAATTAGTGTTGTGAAAATGGTTAAATGTAGTAACTTGAATTATGAATTAGTGTTGTGAAAATGGTTAAGTGTAGTAACTTAATTATGAATTAGTGTTGTGAAAATGGTTAAATGTAGTAACTTGAATTATGAATTAGTGTTGTGAAAATGGTTTAAGTATAGTAACTTGAATTATGAATTAGTGTTGTGAAAATGGTTAAGTATAGCAACTTGATTTATGAAATAGTGTTGTGTAATGGTTAAGTATTGTAACTTGAATTATGAATTAGTGTTGTGAAAATGGTCAGGTGTAGTAACTTTAATTATGAATTAGTGTTGTTAAAATAGTTAAGTATAGTAGCTTGAATTATGAATTAGTGTTGTGAAAAATGGTTAAGTGTAATAACTTGAATTATGAATATGTGTTGTTAAAATAGTTAAGTATAGTAGCTTGAATCATGAATTAGTGTTGTGAAAATGGTTAAGTATAGTAACTTGAATTATGAATTAGTGTTGTGAAAATGGTTAAGTATAGTAACTTGATTATGAATTAGTGTTGTGATAATGGTTAAGTATAGTAACTTGAATTATGAATTAGCGTTGTGAAAATGGTTAAGTCTATTTAGTTGAAATGTGAATTATTGAATTGAAAATGGTTAAATATATTTAGTTAAAATGTGATTTATTGACTTGAAAATGTTTTAAGTGTATTTAGTTGAAATGTGAATTAGTGACTTGAAAATAGTTAAGTGTAGTAACTTTAATTATGAATTAGTGTTGTTAAAATAGTTAAGTATAGTAGCTTGAATTATGAATTAGTGTTGTGAAAATGGTTAAGTGTAGTAACTTTAATTATGAATTAGTGTTGTGAAAATGATTAAGTGTAGTAACTTTAATTATGAATTTGTGTTGTTAAAAATAGTTATGTATAGTAGCTTGAATTGTGAATTTGTGTTGTGAAAATGGTTAAGTGTAGTAACTTGAATTATGAAATAGTGTTGTGAAAATGGTTAAATCTAGTAACTTGAATTACGAATTAGTGTTGTGAAATTGGTTAAATGCAGTAACTTTAATTTTGAATTTGTGTTGTTAAAATAGTTAAGTATAGTAGCTTGAATTATGAATTAGTGTTGTTAAAATAGTTAAGTATAGTAGCTTGAATTATGAATTAGTGTTGTGAAAATGGTTAAATGCAGTAACTTTAATTATGAATTTGTGTTGTTAAAATAGTTAAGTATAGTAGTTTGAATTATGAATTAGTGTTGTGAAAATTGTTAAGTACAGTAACTTGAATTATGAATTAGCGTTGTGAAAATGGTTAAGTATAGTAACTTGAATTATGAATTAGTGTTGTGAAAATGGTTAAGTGTAATAACTTGAATTATGAATTTGTGTTGTTAAAATAGTTTTGTATAGTAGCTTGAATTATGAATTAGTGTTGTGAAAATGGTTAAGTATAGTAACTTGAATTATGAATTAGTGTTGTGAAAATGGTTAAGTGTAGTAACTTTAATTATGAATTAGTGTTGTTAAACTAGTTAAGTATAGTAGCTTTAATTATGAATTAGTGTTGTTAAAATAGTTAAGTATAGTAGCTTGAATTATGAATTAGTGTTGTTAAAATAGTTAAGTATAGTAGCTTGAATTATGAATTAGTGTTGTTAAAATAGTTAAGTATAGTAGCTTGAATTATGAATTAGTGTTGTGAAAATGGTTAAGTATAGTAACTTGAATTATGAATTAGTGTTGTGTAAATGGTTAAGTACAGTAACTTGAATTATGAATTAGTGTTGTGAAAATGGTCAGGTGTAGTAACTTTAATTATGAATTAGTGTTGTTAAAATAGTTAAGTATAGTAGCTTGAATTATGAATTAGTGTTGTGAAAAATGGTTAAGTGTAATAACTTGAATTATGAATTTGTGTTGTTAAAATAGTTTTGTATAGTAGCTTGAATTATGAATTAGTGTTGTGAAAATGGTTAAGTGTAGTAACTTGAATTATGAATTAGTGTTGTGAAAATGGTTAAGTGTAGTAACTTTAATTATGAATTAGTGTTGTTAAACTAGTTAAGTATAGTAGCTTTAATTATGAATTAGTGTTGTTAAAATAGTTAAGTATAGTAGCTTGAATTATGAATTAGTGTTGTTAAAATAGTTAAGTATAGTAGCTTGAATCATGAATTAGTGTTGTGAAAATGGTTAAGTATAGTAACTTGAATTATGAATTAGTGTTGTGAAAATGGTTAAGTATAGTAACTTGATTATGAATTAGTGTTGTGATAATGGTTAAGTATAGTAACTTGAATTATGAATTAGCGTTGTCAAAATGGTTAAGTCTATTTAGTTGAAATGTGAATTATTGAATTGAAAATGGTTAAATATATTTAGTTAAAATGTGATTTATTGACTTGAAAATGTTTAAGTGTATTTAGTTGAAACGTGAATTAGTGACTTGAAAATAGTTAAGTGTAGTAACTTAATTATGAATTAGTGTTGTTAAAATAGTTAAGTATAGTAGCTTGAATTATGAATTAGTGTTGTGAAAATGGTTAAGTGTAGTAACTTTAATTATGAATTAGTGTTGTGAAAATGGTTAAATGTAGTAACTTGAATTATGAATTAGTGTTGTGAAAATGGTTAAGTGTAGTAACTTTAATTATGAATTAGTGTTGTGAAAATGGTTAAATGTAGTAACTTGAATTATGAATTAGTGTTGTGAAAATGGTTAAGTGTAGTAATTTAATTATGAATTAGTGTTGTGAAAATGGTTAAATGTAGTAACTTGAATTATGAATTAGTGTTGTGAAAATGGTTTAAGTATAGTAACTTGAATTATGAATTAGTGTTGTGAAAATGGTTAAGTATAGCAACTTGATTTATGAAATAGTGTTGTGTAAATGGTTAAGTATAGTAACTTGAATTATGAATTAGTGTTGTGAAAATGGTCAGGTGTAGTAACTTTAATTATGAATTAGTGTTGTTAAAATAGTTAAGTATAGTAGCTTGAATTATGAATTAGTGTTGTGAAAAATGGTTAAGTGTAATAACTTGAATTATGAATTTGTGTTGTTAAAATAGTTTTGTATAGTAGCTTGAATTATGAATTAGTGTTGTGAAAATGGTTAAGTGTAGTAACTTGAATTATGAATTAGTGTTGTGAAAATGGTTAAGTGTAGTAACTTTAATTATGAATAAGTGTTGTTAAACTAGTTAAGTATAGTAGCTTTAATTATAAATTAGTGTTGTTAAAATAGTTAAGTATAGTAGCTTGAATTATGAATTAGTGTTGTTAAAATAGTTAAGTATAGTAGCTTGAATCATGAATTAGTGTTGTGAAAATGGTTAAGTATAATAACTTGAATTATGAATTAGTGTTGTGAAAATGGTTAAGTATAGTAACTTGAATTATGAATTAGTGTTGTGATAATGGTTAAGTATAGTAACTTGAATTATGAATTAGCGTTGTGAAAATGGTTAAGTCTATTTAGTTGAAATGTGAATTATTGAATTGAAAATGGTTAAATATATTTAGTTAAAATGTGATTTATTGACTTGAAAATGTTTAAGTGTATTTAGTTGAAATGTGAATTAGTGACTTGAAAATAGTCAAGTGTAGTAACTTTAATTATGAATTAGTGTTGTTAAAATAGTTAAGTATAGTAGCTTGAATTATGAATTAGTGTTGTGAAAATGGTTAAGTGTAGTAACTTTAATTATGAATTAGTGTTGTGAAAATGGTTAAATGTAGTAACTTGAATTATGAATTAGTGTTGTGAAAATGGTTAAGTGTAGTAACTTAATTATGAATTAGTGTTGTGAAAATGGTTAAATGTAGTAACTTGAATTATGAATTAGTGTTGTGAAAATGGTTTAAGTATAGTAACTTGAATTATGAATTAGTGTTGTGAAAATGGTTAAGTATAGCAACTTGATTTATGAAATAGTGTTGTGTAATGGTTAAGTATTGTAACTTGAATTATGAATTAGTGTT
The DNA here is from genome assembly GCA_031232105.1 of Capsicum rhomboideum. Taxonomy (NCBI): domain Eukaryota; kingdom Viridiplantae; phylum Streptophyta; class Magnoliopsida; order Solanales; family Solanaceae; genus Capsicum; species Capsicum rhomboideum. The sequence goes on from CP124714.1 coordinate 57,014,382, forward strand.
GTGAAAATGGTCAGGTGTAGTAACTTTAATTATGAATTAGTGTTGTTAAAATAGTTAAGTATAGTAGCTTGAATTATGAATTAGTGTTGTGAAAAATGGTTAAGTGTAATAACTTGAATTATGAATATGTGTTGTTAAAATAGTTAAGTATAGTAGCTTGAATCATGAATTAGTGTTGTGAAAATGGTTAAGTATAGTAACTTGAATTATGAATTAGTGTTGTGAAAATGGTTAAGTATAGTAACTTGATTATGAATTAGTGTTGTGATAATGGTTAAGTATAGTAACTTGAATTATGAATTAGCGTTGTGAAAATGGTTAAGTCTATTTAGTTGAAATGTGAATTATTGAATTGAAAATGGTTAAATATATTTAGTTAAAATGTGATTTATTGACTTGAAAATGTTTTAAGTGTATTTAGTTGAAATGTGAATTAGTGACTTGAAAATAGTTAAGTGTAGTAACTTTAATTATGAATTAGTGTTGTTAAAATAGTTAAGTATAGTAGCTTGAATTATGAATTAGTGTTGTGAAAATGGTTAAGTGTAGTAACTTTAATTATGAATTAGTGTTGTGAAAATGATTAAGTGTAGTAACTTTAATTATGAATTTGTGTTGTTAAAAATAGTTATGTATAGTAGCTTGAATTGTGAATTTGTGTTGTGAAAATGGTTAAGTGTAGTAACTTGAATTATGAAATAGTGTTGTGAAAATGGTTAAATCTAGTAACTTGAATTACGAATTAGTGTTGTGAAATTGGTTAAATGCAGTAACTTTAATTTTGAATTTGTGTTGTTAAAATAGTTAAGTATAGTAGCTTGAATTATGAATTAGTGTTGTTAAAATAGTTAAGTATAGTAGCTTGAATTATGAATTAGTGTTGTGAAAATGGTTAAATGCAGTAACTTTAATTATGAATTTGTGTTGTTAAAATAGTTAAGTATAGTAGTTTGAATTATGAATTAGTGTTGTGAAAATTGTTAAGTACAGTAACTTGAATTATGAATTAGCGTTGTGAAAATGGTTAAGTATAGTAACTTGAATTATGAATTAGTGTTGTGAAAATGGTTAAGTGTAATAACTTGAATTATGAATTTGTGTTGTTAAAATAGTTTTGTATAGTAGCTTGAATTATGAATTAGTGTTGTGAAAATGGTTAAGTATAGTAACTTGAATTATGAATTAGTGTTGTGAAAATGGTTAAGTGTAGTAACTTTAATTATGAATTAGTGTTGTTAAACTAGTTAAGTATAGTAGCTTTAATTATGAATTAGTGTTGTTAAAATAGTTAAGTATAGTAGCTTGAATTATGAATTAGTGTTGTTAAAATAGTTAAGTATAGTAGCTTGAATTATGAATTAGTGTTGTTAAAATAGTTAAGTATAGTAGCTTGAATTATGAATTAGTGTTGTGAAAATGGTTAAGTATAGTAACTTGAATTATGAATTAGTGTTGTGTAAATGGTTAAGTACAGTAACTTGAATTATGAATTAGTGTTGTGAAAATGGTCAGGTGTAGTAACTTTAATTATGAATTAGTGTTGTTAAAATAGTTAAGTATAGTAGCTTGAATTATGAATTAGTGTTGTGAAAAATGGTTAAGTGTAATAACTTGAATTATGAATTTGTGTTGTTAAAATAGTTTTGTATAGTAGCTTGAATTATGAATTAGTGTTGTGAAAATGGTTAAGTGTAGTAACTTGAATTATGAATTAGTGTTGTGAAAATGGTTAAGTGTAGTAACTTTAATTATGAATTAGTGTTGTTAAACTAGTTAAGTATAGTAGCTTTAATTATGAATTAGTGTTGTTAAAATAGTTAAGTATAGTAGCTTGAATTATGAATTAGTGTTGTTAAAATAGTTAAGTATAGTAGCTTGAATCATGAATTAGTGTTGTGAAAATGGTTAAGTATAGTAACTTGAATTATGAATTAGTGTTGTGAAAATGGTTAAGTATAGTAACTTGATTATGAATTAGTGTTGTGATAATGGTTAAGTATAGTAACTTGAATTATGAATTAGCGTTGTCAAAATGGTTAAGTCTATTTAGTTGAAATGTGAATTATTGAATTGAAAATGGTTAAATATATTTAGTTAAAATGTGATTTATTGACTTGAAAATGTTTAAGTGTATTTAGTTGAAACGTGAATTAGTGACTTGAAAATAGTTAAGTGTAGTAACTTAATTATGAATTAGTGTTGTTAAAATAGTTAAGTATAGTAGCTTGAATTATGAATTAGTGTTGTGAAAATGGTTAAGTGTAGTAACTTTAATTATGAATTAGTGTTGTGAAAATGGTTAAATGTAGTAACTTGAATTATGAATTAGTGTTGTGAAAATGGTTAAGTGTAGTAATTTAATTATGAATTAGTGTTGTGAAAATGGTTAAATGTAGTAACTTGAATTATGAATTAGTGTTGTGAAAATGGTTTAAGTATAGTAACTTAAATTATGAATTAGTGTTGTGAAAATGGTTAAGTATAGCAACTTGATTTATGAAATAGTGTTGTGTAAATGGTTAAGTATAGTAACTTGAATTATGAATTAGTGTTGTGAAAATGGTCAGGTGTAGTAACTTTAATTATGAATTAGTGTTGTTAAAATAGTTAAGTATAGTAGCTTGAATTATGAATTAGTGTTGTGAAAAATGGTTAAGTGTAATAACTTGAATTATGAATTTGTGTTGTTAAAATAGTTTTGTATAGTAGCTTGAATTATGAATTAGTGTTGTGAAAATGGTTAAGTGTAGTAACTTGAATTATGAATTAGTGTTGTGAAAATGGTTAAGTGTAGTAACTTTAATTATGAATAAGTGTTGTTAAACTAGTTAAGTATAGTAGCTTTAATTATAAATTAGTGTTGTTAAAATAGTTAAGTATAGTAGCTTGAATTATGAATTAGTGTTGTTAAAATAGTTAAGTATAGTAGCTTGAATCATGAATTAGTGTTGTGAAAATGGTTAAGTATAATAACTTGAATTATGAATTAGTGTTGTGAAAATGGTTAAGTATAGTAACTTGAATTATGAATTAGTGTTGTGATAATGGTTAAGTATAGTAACTTGAATTATGAATTAGCGTTGTGAAAATGGTTAAGTATAGTAGCTTGAATTATGAATTAGTGTTGTGAAAAATGGTTAAGTGTAATAACTTGAATTATGAATTTGTGTTGTTAAAATAGTTTTGTATAGTAGCTTGAATTATGAATTAGTGTTGTGAAAATGGTTAAGTGTAGTAACTTGAATTATGAATTAGTGTTGTGAAAATGGTTAAGTGTAGTAACTTTAATTATGAATAAGTGTTGTTAAACTAGTTAAGTATAGTAGCTTTAATTATAAATTAGTGTTGTTAAAATAGTTAAGTATAGTAGCTTGAATTATGAATTAGTGTTGTTAAAATAGTTAAGTATAGTAGCTTGAATCATGAATTAGTGTTGTGAAAATGGTTAAGTATAATAACTTGAATTATGAATTAGTGTTGTGAAAATGGTTAAGTATAGTAACTTGAATTATGAATTAGTGTTGTGATAATGGTTAAGTATAGTAACTTGAATTATGAATTAGCGTTGTGAAAATGGTTAAGTCTATTTAGTTGAAATGTGAATTATTGAATTGAAAATGGTTAAATATATTTAGTTAAAATGTGATTTATTGACTTGAAAATGTTTAAGTGTATTTAGTTGAAATGTGAATTAGTGACTTGAAAATAGTCAAGTGTAGTAACTTTAATTATGAATTAGTGTTGTTAAAATAGTTAAGTATAGTAGCTTGAATTATGAATTAGTGTTGTGAAAATGGTTAAGTGTAGTAACTTTAATTATGAATTAGTGTTGTGAAAATGGTTAAATGTAGTAACTTGAATTATGAATTAGTGTTGTGAAAATGGTTAAGTGTAGTAACTTAATTATGAATTAGTGTTGTGAAAATGGTTAAATGTAGTAACTTGAATTATGAATTAGTGTTGTGAAAATGGTTTAAGTATAGTAACTTGAATTATGAATTAGTGTTGTGAAAATGGTTAAGTATAGCAACTTGATTTATGAAATAGTGTTGTGTAATGGTTAAGTATTGTAACTTGAATTATGAATTAGTGTTGTGAAAATGGTCAGGTGTAGTAACTTTAATTATGAATTAGTGTTGTTAAAATAGTTAAGTATAGTAGCTTGAATTATGAATTAGTGTTGTGAAAAATGGTTAAGTGTAATAACTTGAATTATGAATATGTGTTGTTAAAATAGTTAAGTATAGTAGCTTGAATCATGAATTAGTGTTGTGAAAATGGTTAAGTATAGTAACTTGAATTATGAATTAGTGTTGTGAAAATGGTTAAGTATAGTAACTTGATTATGAATTAGTGTTGTGATAATGGTTAAGTATAGTAACTTGAATTATGAATTAGCGTTGTGAAAATGGTTAAGTCTATTTAGTTGAAATGTGAATTATTGAATTGAAAATGGTTAAATATATTTAGTTAAAATGTGATTTATTGACTTGAAAATGTTTTAAGTGTATTTAGTTGAAATGTGAATTAGTGACTTGAAAATAGTTAAGTGTAGTAACTTTAATTATGAATTAGTGTTGTTAAAATAGTTAAGTATAGTAGCTTGAATTATGAATTAGTGTTGTGAAAATGGTTAAGTGTAGTAACTTTAATTATGAATTAGTGTTGTGAAAATGATTAAGTGTAGTAACTTTAATTATGAATTTGTGTTGTTAAAAATAGTTATGTATAGTAGCTTGAATTGTGAATTTGTGTTGTGAAAATGGTTAAGTGTAGTAACTTGAATTATGAAATAGTGTTGTGAAAATGGTTAAATCTAGTAACTTGAATTACGAATTAGTGTTGTGAAATTGGTTAAATGCAGTAACTTTAATTTTGAATTTGTGTTGTTAAAATAGTTAAGTATAGTAGCTTGAATTATGAATTAGTGTTGTTAAAATAGTTAAGTATAGTAGCTTGAATTATGAATTAGTGTTGTGAAAATGGTTAAATGCAGTAACTTTAATTATGAATTTGTGTTGTTAAAATAGTTAAGTATAGTAGTTTGAATTATGAATTAGTGTTGTGAAAATTGTTAAGTACAGTAACTTGAATTATGAATTAGCGTTGTGAAAATGGTTAAGTATAGTAACTTGAATTATGAATTAGTGTTGTGAAAATGGTTAAGTGTAATAACTTGAATTATGAATTTGTGTTGTTAAAATAGTTTTGTATAGTAGCTTGAATTATGAATTAGTGTTGTGAAAATGGTTAAGTATAGTAACTTGAATTATGAATTAGTGTTGTGAAAATGGTTAAGTGTAGTAACTTTAATTATGAATTAGTGTTGTTAAACTAGTTAAGTATAGTAGCTTTAATTATGAATTAGTGTTGTTAAAATAGTTAAGTATAGTAGCTTGAATTATGAATTAGTGTTGTTAAAATAGTTAAGTATAGTAGCTTGAATTATGAATTAGTGTTGTTAAAATAGTTAAGTATAGTAGCTTGAATTATGAATTAGTGTTGTGAAAATGGTTAAGTATAGTAACTTGAATTATGAATTAGTGTTGTGTAAATGGTTAAGTACAGTAACTTGAATTATGAATTAGTGTTGTGAAAATGGTCAGGTGTAGTAACTTTAATTATGAATTAGTGTTGTTAAAATAGTTAAGTATAGTAGCTTGAATTATGAATTAGTGTTGTGAAAAATGGTTAAGTGTAATAACTTGAATTATGAATTTGTGTTGTTAAAATAGTTTTGTATAGTAGCTTGAATTATGAATTAGTGTTGTGAAAATGGTTAAGTGTAGTAACTTGAATTATGAATTAGTGTTGTGAAAATGGTTAAGTGTAGTAACTTTAATTATGAATTAGTGTTGTTAAACTAGTTAAGTATAGTAGCTTTAATTATGAATTAGTGTTGTTAAAATAGTTAAGTATAGTAGCTTGAATTATGAATTAGTGTTGTTAAAATAGTTAAGTATAGTAGCTTGAATCATGAATTAGTGTTGTGAAAATGGTTAAGTATAGTAACTTGAATTATGAATTAGTGTTGTGAAAATGGTTAAGTATAGTAACTTGATTATGAATTAGTGTTGTGATAATGGTTAAGTATAGTAACTTGAATTATGAATTAGCGTTGTCAAAATGGTTAAGTCTATTTAGTTGAAATGTGAATTATTGAATTGAAAATGGTTAAATATATTTAGTTAAAATGTGATTTATTGACTTGAAAATGTTTAAGTGTATTTAGTTGAAACGTGAATTAGTGACTTGAAAATAGTTAAGTGTAGTAACTTAATTATGAATTAGTGTTGTTAAAATAGTTAAGTATAGTAGCTTGAATTATGAATTAGTGTTGTGAAAATGGTTAAGTGTAGTAACTTTAATTATGAATTAGTGTTGTGAAAATGGTTAAATGTAGTAACTTGAATTATGAATTAGTGTTGTGAAAATGGTTAAGTGTAGTAATTTAATTATGAATTAGTGTTGTGAAAATGGTTAAATGTAGTAACTTGAATTATGAATTAGTGTTGTGAAAATGGTTTAAGTATAGTAACTTAAATTATGAATTAGTGTTGTGAAAATGGTTAAGTATAGCAACTTGATTTATGAAATAGTGTTGTGTAAATGGTTAAGTATAGTAACTTGAATTATGAATTAGTGTTGTGAAAATGGTCAGGTGTAGTAACTTTAATTATGAATTAGTGTTGTTAAAATAGTTAAGTATAGTAGCTTGAATTATGAATTAGTGTTGTGAAAAATGGTTAAGTGTAATAACTTGAATTATGAATTTGTGTTGTTAAAATAGTTTTGTATAGTAGCTTGAATTATGAATTAGTGTTGTGAAAATGGTTAAGTGTAGTAACTTGAATTATGAATTAGTGTTGTGAAAATGGTTAAGTGTAGTAACTTTAATTATGAATAAGTGTTGTTAAACTAGTTAAGTATAGTAGCTTTAATTATAAATTAGTGTTGTTAAAATAGTTAAGTATAGTAGCTTGAATTATGAATTAGTGTTGTTAAAATAGTTAAGTATAGTAGCTTGAATCATGAATTAGTGTTGTGAAAATGGTTAAGTATAATAACTTGAATTATGAATTAGTGTTGTGAAAATGGTTAAGTATAGTAACTTGAATTATGAATTAGTGTTGTGATAATGGTTAAGTATAGTAACTTGAATTATGAATTAGCGTTGTGAAAATGGTTAAGTCTATTTAGTTGAAATGTGAATTATTGAATTGAAAATGGTTAAATATATTTAGTTAAAATGTGATTTATTGACTTGAAAATGTTTAAGTGTATTTAGTTGAAATGTGAATTAGTGACTTGAAAATAGTCAAGTGTAGTAACTTTAATTATGAATTAGTGTTGTTAAAATAGTTAAGTATAGTAGCTTGAATTATGAATTAGTGTTGTGAAAATGGTTAAGTGTAGTAACTTTAATTATGAATTAGTGTTGTGAAAATGGTTAAATGTAGTAACTTGAATTATGAATTAGTGTTGTGAAAATGGTTAAGTGTAGTAACTTAATTATGAATTAGTGTTGTGAAAATGGTTAAATGTAGTAACTTGAATTATGAATTAGTGTTGTGAAAATGGTTTAAGTATAGTAACTTGAATTATGAATTAGTGTTGTGAAAATGGTTAAGTATAGCAACTTGATTTATGAAATAGTGTTGTGTAATGGTTAAGTATTGTAACTTGAATTATGAATTAGTGTTGTGAAAATGGTCAGGTGTAGTAACTTTAATTATGAATTAGTGTTGTTAAAATAGTTAAGTATAGTAGCTTGAATTATGAATTAGTGTTGTGAAAAATGGTTAAGTGTAATAACTTGAATTATGAATATGTGTTGTTAAAATAGTTAAGTATAGTAGCTTGAATCATGAATTAGTGTTGTGAAAATGGTTAAGTATAGTAACTTGAATTATGAATTAGTGTTGTGAAAATGGTTAAGTATAGTAACTTGATTATGAATTAGTGTTGTGATAATGGTTAAGTATAGTAACTTGAATTATGAATTAGCGTTGTGAAAATGGTTAAGTCTATTTAGTTGAAATGTGAATTATTGAATTGAAAATGGTTAAATATATTTAGTTAAAATGTGATTTATTGACTTGAAAATGTTTTAAGTGTATTTAGTTGAAATGTGAATTAGTGACTTGAAAATAGTTAAGTGTAGTAACTTTAATTATGAATTAGTGTTGTTAAAATAGTTAAGTATAGTAGCTTGAATTATGAATTAGTGTTGTGAAAATGGTTAAGTGTAGTAACTTTAATTATGAATTAGTGTTGTGAAAATGGTTAAATGTAGTAACTTGAATTATGAATTAGTGTTGTGAAAATGGTTAAGTGTAGTAACTTAATTATTAATTAGTGTTGTGAAAATGGTTAAATGTAGTAACTTGAATTATGAATTAGTGTTGTGAAAATGGTTTAAGTATAGTAACTTGAATTATGAATTAGTGTTGTGAAAATGGTTAAGTATAGCAACTTGAATTATGAAATAGTGTTGTGTAAATTGTTAAGTATAGTAAATTGAATTATGAATTAGTGTTGTGAAAATGGTCAAGTGTAGTAACTTTAATTATGAATTAGTGTTGTTAAAATAGTTAAGTATAGTAGCTTGAATTATGAATTAGTGTTGTGAAAAATGGTTAAGTGTAGTAACTTGAATTATGAATTAGTGTTGTGAAAATGGTTAAGTATAGTAACTTGAATTATGAATTAGCGTTGTGAAAATGGTTAAGTGTAGTAACTTGAATTATGAATTAGTGTTGTGAAAATGATTAAGTGTAGTAACTTTAATTATGAATTTGTGTTGTTAAAATAGTTATGTATAGTAGCTTGAATTATGAATTTGTGTTGTGAAAATGGTTAAGTATAGTAACTTGAATTATGAATTAGTGTTGTGAAAATGCTTAAGTATAGTAGCTTGAATTATGAATTAGTGTTGTGAAAAATGGTTAAGTGTAGTAACTTGAATTATGAATTAGTGTTGTGAAAATGGTTAAGTATAGTAACTTGAATTATGAATTAGCGTTGTGAAAATGGTTAAGTGTAGTAACTTGAATTATGAATTAGTGTTGTGAAAATGATTAAGTGCAGTAACTTTAATTATGAATTTGTGTTGTTAAAATAGTTAAGTATAGTAGCTTGAATTATGAATTAGTGTTGTGAAAATGGTTAAGTGTAGTAACTTTATGTAATGACCTTCCCGGTCATTTACCTCCTTTTCGTGCGTTCTCAGCGTTTAGAGCTTTTCTATAACTGCCCCAAGTTATTTATGACTTGCTGGGACTGACAGTTCGGTTCCCGGACAGTTCGTTTGAGAATATTATTTAGACCGAGCTCGTTGTCAAATATTAAATTAAATTTGAATTGGGTAAAATGACATAGTTAATTACCTTTCAAAAATGTTTATGATATTTATAAAATTCTTTAGTTATGATGTGTCTATATTACTTTAATAATAAGTTTATAATTTAGTAATATTTTTAAATGGAGATAGTAAATCTAATTTTGTTGATATAATATTTAATTTTATTTTATAGAGGTTTTGTTCAAAATAATTTTCTATTCATAATGGTATATTTAAAATATTATATTTATTTTACCATGAGCCTATGCAGTATCCGAATATATCTATACGGAGAGCAAAATAATGGATAAGGCCATGTGCATGTCACATTAATTAGTATTGGACTACAAGATTGCTTTCTTTTGGGGACTTTGTACGTGTAGTGTATATATATATATATATATACTCTAATATTAATTCCTTTTCTTATTTTGTCTTGTTTAAAGAAAAAAAAAAAACTACATATATTCCACCATTTTTTTTAGCACTTTAAGCTCAACTTTAGACATTTCTAGAGAGATTCAAGGTTAGGGGTTGGTATATTTGAGTTCGTGGACTCGTTCTCGTCATTTCTACGGTATGTTTTCTTATTTTTACGGTAGTTTTAGTTACGGTGGTTGTTGGAATTGGTGTTGATATTTGAGCTAGATATTGAGCTCAAATTGAGCGGTGTTAGTTGTGACTATTGGTCACAGGGTGATTTGGGACGCTGTGACGGTTTCGGTTTTTTGATTCCGCAAGTGGGCCCCACATGGACCGTTTGGATATTTTTTTTGAACTAATGCAATATGGGTATCAAAATTCATGTTTTGACATGTAGTTTATTATTTTGCTAGCGTGGCAGCAATCGGAGGTCTCTCGAAAGGGAAAGACTCCTATTTAGCAAGCTTTGGCAGGCGTTTGGCGGCGTCCAGGTAGGCTAGGCTTACCGTATACCTAGATTGAGTTTGTTTATAGTATTTGCATGTTATTATGCTAGTGTTTGGGCTGGTAGTTGTGGATTGGCACTGGCTTGCTATGACTAGGCCTTTTGGGCCGTTTAGGGCCTGTTATCCTCGTGGTGTGCCAGATATTACTTTTATAGGGTTGGTTAATGTTGTACCGCTGTTAGTAGGGGTTTGGGGAACCTTAGCCCAGACTTGGTTCCGGAACCCCGTAGTGGGCCCCGCTACTCTTCACAGTCGGTGTAGTTAGCTTTAAACCTTATTAGGCTTAGTTAAGCCCCGAGATGATCTTTTAGGATAAAATTTGTAGTAAATTACCCTATTTATGCCCTTTTGACCTGTTTAGCCTTGTTAGTCCCTAATAGCACCGTATTTGACCGGGGTCGGCTAGTTTGATTTAGGATGCGGAACCGCCTTGCCATGACTTAGAATGTATACCCAGACTTGTATATACATATTGTTTATGGTAGATAGTTGACCTGGAAGGATCCCGAGATTGACTTGTAGTACGTGGTGGGTTAGCTCCTTTACTTATGTTTCAAGTTTATTTTGGGGCTGGTATGTCCCCGTTTACTTGTATTTTTGTGGATTCTGGCACTACTATGTCACTTGGTTACTGATTATTATGAGTTCCGGTTCGAGTCCGACCACTGATTATTATGAGTTCCGGTTCGAGTCCGGCATCTGGTTATGATATGATTGGAGAGTTTTGGTACTGAGTTCCGGTTCGAGTCCGGCGGTTATGATATATGTGGCCTATTGTTATTATCCACTATGTCCGGTTCGATTACGGTGTCTGGCCTCTTGTTATTACCCATTGGTGCCGGTTCAAGCCCGGTGCACCCTTGTTGGTTATTCTGGTTACTGGATACTGATACAGCTTTGAGACACTGGTGACTATGCATTTACTATTCTTGTGTGTCCCGCCGGTTTATGGGGGCCAGGCTGGGTTATTGTTTTCTTTCGTGTGCCTATCGGGTTTATGGGGGCCCAGATAGGTTATGTTTGACTTGAGTGCTTACTTATGCATTTATTTACTCTTTACTCAGTATCGTATTTATTTATCTCCTGAGCATATCTACACGCCTCGGCAGTAGTGTATTTACTTATTATTTATACCCCGGACCTAGCATGCACCCTCGCATTTTAGCTTGCTTATATTATATTGAGCTCAGTCGGCCGATGATGCCTACTGAGTACCCGTTGCCCCGGTACTCATACTGCACTTCTGCATCTTTTTCCCCGATGCAGATCCGGACACTAGTCGACGGTTTTGACGTGACTCTCTTTCTAGCACTGACTCCGGAGCAGGGTGAGCTTACTGACGTCCGAGGCAGATCCTACGCCATCTCTATTGTATAGTCTTTTGCTTTCGAGACTGTAGTACTTGTTGTATATATTTGGTTTCTGTCTTTTTTTTTTTGACATGTCTAGTAGTGGCTCTTGTACCGACTTCACCAGGTCTTGGGAGGGGGTCTCACCTGTATATATTGTCCTCTTCCTTCTCAGTCTTGGTATGGATATATATATTTTGATTTTGTTTTTTTTTGTCTTTCTAGCATGTTTATTAGTATGGTTACTTCCACTTCATCTCTGTTTCCTGAGATTCCACCCATTAGCCTGTCGCTTGTCGCTCCGGGCTAGGGTTTGTCTTGCCTATTGGTGGGTTACGGTAGGCGCCATCAGGACTCGAAAAATCGGGTCGTGACAGCTTGGTATCAGAGCCTAGGTTTCACTAGTATTGTTGGTGCATCAACCGATGTTTAGTAGAGTCTCGCGGATCGATACGGAGACGTTCGTATCCTATCTTTGGGAGGCTACCGAGCATGTTTAGGGTAAATCTTATTTCTTTGATTCGCCTCAGTGCGTTGGTGTCTATGTTGGTTTCTAATCTCTATTTGGTTCATTCTTAATACGAGAGCCGGGGGTCCGGACCCCGAGCCTACAGCGAGGGCTCCAGTTAGGGGTCGAGGTCGACCTAGAGGTAGAAGGCAGGGCAGAGTAGCAGCCCCAGGACCAGATCGTGCTAGGGATCCGTCACCCGATCCCGTTATAGTTCCAGATGTTCCGCCGCCACAGCAGCCGGTGGGCCAGGGGGCAGCCCAGGCTCCACCCGGATTTATTGATGCTTCTTTGCTCCGAGGTACATTGCTTCAGTTGTTGGAATTAGTTGGAGGTCCACCTGCTGCGGGAGTACAGCCAGCCGCACAGGGAGTTGGTGCTGGGGCGCAGCCTATAGCTGTGGCACCGAGAGTTGAGGTTCTACCTGTACCAGTAGCTCCACAGCCAGTTATAGATCAGCCAGTTATGTCTGCCGAGGAGCAGAAGATTTTGGGTCGCTTCCTGAGATTAGCTCCACCGAGATTTGCTGGTACTCCGGGTGAGGATGCATATGAGTTCTTGTCCAGCTGTGAGGATAGACTTAGGAATTTGGGATTGGTACAGTCTCGTGGTGTTGATTTCATGGCATATCAGTTCGATACTGCAGCGAGGAGATGGTGGAGGGGATATCTTGATTCCAGGCCAGTGGGATCTCCACCGATTACCTGGACCCAGTTCTTCGAGATTTTCTTGGGAAAGTATATGCCTCGTACTATGCGGGAGCGACTCAGGGATGAGTTCTCCAGGTTGGCTCAGGGTTCATTATCTGTCGCCGAGTATGAGGTGAGATTTCATGATCTTGCTAGGCACGCTACTTCTATTTTGCCTGATGAGTACGAGAGAGTTAGATGTTTTGTCAGGGGACTGAGATTGCCACTCCGCAGGGCTACCCAGAGTTTAGTGACTTCAGGGAAGTCATTCGCAGAGATTATTGAGCATGTATACTCTATTGAGGAGATGGATCGCGAGGCCCAAGGGGGCAGCGATAAGAGATCTCGTGTCCAGGGTAGTTTCAGTGGGAGCCATAGTGGTTCGCAGTTCAGAGGTCGTGGTTTCCAGTTTCAGGGTAGGTACCCTCATCAGCAGCAGCAGTCTTTTCAGCGACAGTAGTAGGCCCGTACAGTTAGCTTTGCATATATCTGATAGGGGTCAGCCCACCTATAGTGGTTCTGTTAGCCAGCCTCAGGGGCGTGGTCAACCCAGTTCATCTGCTAGAGGTGGTCATATTGGATCTTCTAGGCCGAGCAGGGAGCCAGGAGCATGTTATACTTGTGGGGTTTTCGGTCATTTCGCGCGTGAGTGTCCTCAGCGCAGGGCTATTGAGCCTTCAGTTCAGACAGCACAGCCCATCAGATCTGTACCGCCAGTAGGCAGAGGTGGTGCACAGGGTCGTCGGGGTGGTCCCCAGGGTTCTCGAGGTGGAGCACAGGGAGGTCGGACTGGTAGTCAGGTTGGTACTCAGACTAGTGGTAGCCAGCGTCAGTTGTATGCCGTGCCAGCTAGGCCAGAGGCTGAGGCTTCGGATGCGGTGATTACAGGTACGATTTCCGTATGCCGTCAGCCAGCTTCTGCATTATTTGATCCCGGATCCACGTTTTCTTATGTATCTACTTATTATGCACCACGGTTGGGTTTATGTTCTGAGTTATTATCTGTGCCCTTACGTGTATCTACCCCCGTTGGTGATTCTTTAGTAGTGGATCGGGTATATAGATCATGTCTGGTGACTATTCAGGAGTTTGAGACTCAGGTTGATTTTATTGTATTGGCCATGGTAGATTTTGATGTGATTCTGGGCATGGACTGGTTGTCTTTTCATCATGCAGTCTTGGATTGCTTTGCCAAGACCGTGACCTTAGCCATGCCTGGTGTACCCCCGGTAGTGTGGCAGGGTTCTGTTAGCCGCACACCGACGGGGATTATTTCATATGTTCGGGCTCGTAGATTGATGGTGAGGGGTTGTGATTCATTCCTTGCTTATGTTCGGGATGCTAGCATTGAGAGTCCGTCACTTGACTCTGTCCTTATTGTTCGTGAGTTTCCTGATGTATTCCCGACTGACCTACCTGGCCTTCCTCCTGAGTGTGATATAGAGTTTATTATTGACCTCGAGCCGGGCACCCGACCTATTTCTATGGCTCCATATCGTATGGCTTCTGCTGAGTTGAGGGAGCTGAGTATTCAGCTTAAGGATCTTTTGGGGAAGGGTTTTATTCATCCGAGTGTATCGCCGTGGGGTGCTCCAGTTCTTTTTGTAAAGAAGAAGGATGGGTCTATGCGAATGTGTATTGATTACAGGCAGCTAAATAAGGTGACAGTAAAGAATAAGTATCCGATGCCTCGTATTGACGATTTGTTTGATCAGCTTCAGGGTGCTGCGGTGTTCTCAAAGATAGATTTGAGATCTGGATATCATCAGTTGAGAGTTAGGGCTGAGGACATCCCAAAAACAGCCTTCAGGACTCGGTACGGCCATTATGAGTTCCTGGTGATGTCTTTTGGATTGACTAATGCCCCTGCAGCTTTCATGGATTTGATGAATCGGGTATTCAGTCCATACTTGGACTCCTTTGTCATTGTGTTTATTGACGACATCTTAGTTTATTCGAGGAGTAGCGAGGAGCACGAGCAGCATTTGAGGACTGTGCTCCACACTTTGAGAGATCATCGGCTTTATGCCAAATTCTCAAAGTGTGAGTTCTGGCTTGAGTCTGTAGCTTTCTTGGGGCATGTTGTATCCAGACAGGGTATCATGGTAGACCCAGCGAAGATTGAGGCTATTCGAGGTTGGGCTAGGCCCACGTCGCCTACTGAGGTTCGCAGTTTTGTTGGGTTGGCAGGTTATTACAGACGGTTTGTTGAGGGCTTCTCGTCTATTGCATCTCCTATGACCAGACTGACCAGGAAGGAGGTTCCGTTTCAGTGGTCCGAGGATTGTGAGGCAAGCTTCCTGAAGCTCAAGGATCGACTTACTTCTGCCCCTGTGTTGACTCTTCCAGTTGAGGGCGAGGGTTTCACCGTGTATTGTGATGTGTCTGGTATCGGTTTGGGGTGTGTTCTGATGCAGCGGGGTCGTGTTATTGCTTATGCATCGAGACAACTGAAGGTTCACGAACGTAATTACCCCACTCATGACTTGGAATTAGCAGCGGTAGTATTTGCACTGCGGATTTGGAGGCATTATCTATACGGTGTGCATTGTGAGATCTTTACAGACCACCGCAGTCTTCAACATATTATGACTCAGAGAGATCTTAATTCGAGGCAGCGCAGGTGGATTGAGTTGCTGAAGGACTATGATATCTCTATTCTCTATCATCCGGGCAAGGCGAATGTGGTAGCGGACGCCTTAAACCGGAAGACAGTGAGTATGGGTAGCTTAGCCTTCATTCCAGTCTTTCAGCGGCCATTAGCTTTGGACATTCAGTCCTTAGCTAACTCGATGGTTCGATTGGATATTTCTGACCCCAGGAGGATTGTTGCTTGTGTTGAGGCTAGATCTACTTTGCTGGAGCAGATTCAGGGTTGTCAGTTTGAGGATAGCGGTCTCTGTAGCATTCGAGATCAGGTATTGAGGGGTGAGTCTGAGAGAGCTACCTTGGGTTCTGATGGTGTTCTGAGGTTTGACGGTCGTATTTGTGTCCCAAGGGTTGGAGATTTGATTCAGTTGATTCTGCACGAGGCACACAGTTCCAGATATTCTATTCACCCTGGGACAGCTAAGATGTATCGGGATTTGAGGCAGCACTATTGGTGGAGTGGTATACGGAGAGACATAGCAGGGTTTGTAGCTCGATGCCTTTGTTGTCAGCAGGTAAAGGCCGAGCACCAGAGACCTGGTGGTCTATTTCATCTGTTACCCATTCCTGAGTGGAAGTGGGAGCGGATCACGATGGATTTCGTTGGTAGGTTACCTCGCACCTCTCGTGGCTTTGATAGTATTTGGGTTGTTGTAGATCGGTTGACTAAGTCCGCGCACTTTATCCCTGTTCGAACTTCCTATAGTGCTGAGAAGTTAGCTCATGTATATATTCAGGAGGTAGTTCGCCTACACGGAGTGCCGGTGTCTATTATCTCAGACAGAGGGTCTCAGTTTACCTCCAGTTTCTGGCAGGCTTTCCAGGAGGAGTTGGGTACTCAAGTGGACCTCAGTACTGCATTTCATCCTCAGACCGACGGGCAGTCAGAGCGGACTATTCAGGTGTTAGAGGATATGCTCCGTGCTTGTGTGTTAGACTTTGGGGGTCAGTGGGATCAATTCTTGCCTTTAGCGGAATTCGCGTATAATAATAGCTTCCACTCCAGCATTCAGATGGCTCCGTTCGAGGCTTTATATGGCAGACAGTGTCGGTCTCCAGTTGGTTGGTTCGAAACTTCGGAGGTCAGTCCTCGTGGCACAGATTTGCTCCGAGAGTCTTTGGACCGAGTTCGGGTGATTCAGGACAGGCTGCGGACAGCTCAGAGTAGACAGAGGAGTTATGCTGACCGTAGACGTCGTCCGTTGAGATTCAGAGTTGGTGATAGGGTCTTCTTACGAGTATCGCCAATGAAGGGCGTGATGCGATTCGGTAGGAGGGGCAAGCTTAGACCCAGGTATATTGGACCCTTTGAGATTCTTCGGACAATCGGGGAGGTAGCATATGTACTGGCCTTACCTCCGACCTTTTCAGCTATCCACCCAGTATTTCATGTTTCTATGCTGCGACAATATATCCCGGATGAGTCGCATGTGCTTCAGTGGGACTCGGTTCAGTTAGACGAGAAGTTAGCATTTGTTGAGGAGCCTGTGTCCATTTTAGCCAGAGATGTCAGACGGTTACGCTCCCGGGAAATTCCAGTGGTTAAGGTACAATGGCGTCACCGTCCAGTTGAGGAGGCTACTTGGGAGCTTGAACGTGACATGCGAGCCCAGTATCCCTACTTGTTTACGTCTTCAGGTATATGCTTATTCTTGACTTTCGCGGACGAAAGTCCTTTTAGTAGTGGATATTGTAATGACCTTCCCGGTCATTTACCTCCTTTTCGTGCGTTCTCAGCGTTTAGAGCTTTTCTATAACTGCCCCAAGTTATTTATGACTTGCTGGGACTGACAGTTCGGTTCTCGGACAGTTCGTTTGAGAATATTATTTAGACCGAGCTCGTTGTCAAATATTAAATTAAATTTGAATTGGGTAAAATGACATAGTTAATTACCTTTCAAAAATGTTTATGATATTTATAAAATTCTTTAGTTATGATGTGTCTATATTACTTTAATAATAAGTTTATAATTTAGTAATATTTTTAAATGGAGATAGTAAATCTAATTTTGTTGATATAATATTTATTTTTATTTTATAGAGGTTTTGTTCAAAATAATTTTCTATTCATAATGGTATATTTAAAATATTATATTTATTTTACCATGAGCCTATGCAGTATCCGAATATATCTATACGGAGAGCAAAATAATGGATAAGGCCATGTGCATGTCACATTAATTAGTATTGGACTACAAGATTGCTTTCTTTTGGGGACTTTGTACGTGTAGTGTATATATATATATATATACTCTAATATTAATTCCTTTTCTTATTTTGTCTTGTTTAAAGAAAAAAAAAAAAACTACATATATTCCACCATTTTTTTTAGCACTTTAAGCTCAACTTTAGACATTTCTAGAGAGATTCAAGGTTAGGGGTTGGTATATTTGAGTTCGTGGACTCGTTCTCGTCATTTCTACGGTATGTTTTCTTATTTTTACGGTAGTTTTAGTTACGGTGGTTGTTGGAATTGGTGTTGATATTTGAGCTAGATATTGAGCTCAAATTGAGCGGTGTTAGTTGTGACTATTGGTCACGGGGTGATTTGGGACGCTGTGACAGTTTCGGTTTTTCGATTCCACAAGTGGGCCCCACATGGACCGTTTGGATATTTTTTTTGAACTAATGCAATATGGGTATCAAAATTCATGTTTTGACATGTAGTTTATTATTTTGCTAGCGTGGCAGCAATCGGAGGTCTCTCGAAAGGGAAAGACTCCTATTTAGCAAGCTTTGGCAGGCGTTTGGCGGCGTCCAGGTAGGCTAGGCTTACCGTATACCTAGATTGAGTTTGTTTATAGTATTTGCATGTTATTATGCTAGTGTTTGGGCTGGTAGTTGTGGATTGGCACTGGCTTGCTATGACTAGGCCTTTTGGGCCGTTTAGGGCCTGTTATCCTCGTGGTGTGCCAGATATTACTTTTATAGGGTTGGTTAATGTTGTACCGCTGTTAGTAGGGGTTTGGGGAACCTTAGCCCAGACTTGGTTCCGGAATCCCATAGTGGGCCCCGCTACTCTTCACAGTCGGTGTAGTTAGCTTTAAACCTTATTAGGCTTAGTTAAGCCCCGAGATGATCTTTTAGGATAAAATTTGTAGTAAATTATCCTATTTATGCCCTTTTGACCTGTTTAGCCTTGTTAGTCCCTAATAGCACCGTATTTGACCGGGGTCGGCTAGTTTGATTTAGGATGCGGAACCGCCTTGCCATGACTTAGAATGTATACCCAGACTTGTATATACATATTGTTTATGGTAGATAGTTGACCTGGAAGGATCCCGAGATTGACTTGTAGTACGTGGTGGGTTAGCTCCTTTACTTATGTTTCGAGTATATTTTGGGGCTGGTATGTCCCCGTTTACTTGTATTTGTGTGGATTCTGGCACTACTATGTCACTTGGTTACTGATTATTATGAGTTCCGGTTTGAGTTAGGCCACTGATTATTATGAGTTTCGGTTCGAGTCCGGCATCTGGTTATGATATGATTGGAGAGTTTTGGTACTGAGTTCCGGTTCGAGTCCGGCGGTTATGATATATGTGGCCTATTGTTATTATCCACTATGTCCGGTTCGATTACGATGTCTGGCCTCTTGTTATTACCCATTGGTGCCGGTTCAAGCCCGGTGCACCCTTGTTGGTTATTCTGGTTACTGGATACTGATACAGCTTCGAGACACTGGTGACTATGCATTTACTATTCTTGTGTGTCCCGCCGGTTTATGGGGGCCAGGCTGGGTTATTGTTTTCTTTCGTGTGCCTATCGGGTTTATGGGGGCCCAGATAGGTTATGTTTGACTTGAGTGCTTACTTATGCATTTATTTACTCTTTACTCAGTATCGTATTTATTTATCTCCTGAGCATATCTACACGCCTCGGCAGTAGTGTATTTACTTATTATTTATACCCCGGACCTAGCATGCACCCTCGCATTTTAGCTTGCTTATATTATATTGAGCTCAGTCGGCCGATGATGCCTATTGAGTACCGGTTGCCCCGGTACTCATACTGCACTTCTGCATCTTTTTCCCCGATGCAGATCCGGGCACTAGTCGACGGTTTTGACGTGACTCTCTTTCCAGCACTGACTCCGGAGCAGGGTGAGCTTACTGACGTCCGAGGCAGATCCTACGCCATCTCTATTGTATAGTCTTTTGCTTTCGAGACTGTAGTACTTGTTGTATATATTTGGTTTCTGTCTTTTTTTTTTTTGACATGTCTAGTAGTGGCTCTTGTACCGACTTCACCAGGTCTTGGGAGGGGGTCTCACCTGTATATATTGTCCTCTTCCTTCTCAGTCTTGGTATGGATATATATATTTTGATTTTGTTTTTTTTGTCTTTCTAGCATGTTTATTAGTATGGTTACTTCCACTTCATCTCTGTTTCCTGAGATTCCACCCATTAGCCTGTCGCTTGTCCCTCCGGGCTAGGGTTTGTCTTGCCTATTGGTGGGTTACGGTAGGCGCCATCAGGACTCGAAAAATCGGGTCGTGACACTTTAATTATGAATTAGTGTTGTTAAAATATTTAAGTATAGTAGCTTGAATTATGAATTAGTGTTGTGAAAATTGTTAAGTACAGTAACTTGAATTATGAATTAGCGTTGTGAAAATGGTTAAGTATAGTAACTTGAATTATGAATTAGTGTTGTGAAAATGGTTAAGTGTAATAACTTGAATTATGAATTTGTGTTGTTAAAATAGTTTTGTATAGTAGCTTGAATTATGAATTAGTGTTGTGAAAATGGTTAAGTATAGTAACTTGAATTATGAATTAGTGTTGTGAAAATGGTTAAGTGTAGTAACTTTAATTATGAATTAGTGTTGTTAAACTAGTTAAGTATAGTAGCTTTAATTATGAATTAGTGTTGTTAAAATAGTTAAGTATAGTAGCTTGAATTATGAATTAGTGTTGTTAAAATAGTTAAGTATAGTAGCTTGAATTATGAATTAGTGTTGTGAAAATGGTTAAGTATAGTAACTTGAATTATGAATTAGTGTTGTGAAAATGGTTAAGTATAGTAACTTGAATTATGAATTAGTGTTGTGATAATGGTTAAGTATAGTAACTTGAATTATGAATTAGCGTTGTGAAAATGGTTAAGTGTATTTAGTTGAAATGTGAATTATTGAATTGAAAATGGTTAAATATATTTAGTTGAAATGTGAATTATTGACTTGAAAATGTTTAAGTGTATTTAGTTGAAATGTGAATTAGTGACTTGAAAATAGTTAAGTGTAGCAACTTTAATTATGAATTAGTGTTGTTAAAATAGTTAAGTATAGTAGCTTGAATTATGAATTAGTGTTGTGAAAATGGTTAAGTGTAGTAACTTTAATTATGAATTAGTGTTGTGAAAATGGTTAAATGTAGTAACATGAATTATGAATTAGTGTTGTGAAAATGGTTAAGTGTAGTAACTTGAATTATGAATTAGTGTTGTGAAAATGGTTAAATGTAGTAACTTGAATTATGAATTAGTGTTGTGAAAATGGTTAAGTGTAGTAACTTGAATTATGAATTAGTGTTGTGAAAATGATTAAGTGTAATAACTTGAATTATGAATTAGTGTTGTGATAATGGTTAAGTATAGTTACTTGAATTATGAATTAGCGTTGTGAAAATGGTTAAGTACATTTAGTTGAAATGTGAATTATTGAATTGAAAATGGTTAAATATATTTAGTTGAAATGTGCATTATTGACTTGAAAATGTTTAAGTGTATTTAGTTGAAATGTGAATTAGTGACTTGAAAATGGTTAAGTGTAGTAACTTTAATTATGAATTAGTGTTGTGAAAATGGTTAAATGTAGTAACTTGAATTATGAATTAGTGTTGTGAAAATGGTTAAGTGTAGTAACTTGAATTATGAATTAGTGTTGTGAAAATGATTAAGTGTAATAACTTGAATTATGAAATAGTGTTGTGAAAATGGTTAAGTCTAGTAACTTGATTTATGAAATAGTGTTGTGAAAGTGGTTAAGTGTAGTTACTGGAATTATGAATTAGTGTTGTGAAAATTGTTAAGTATAGTAACTTGAATTATGAATTAGTGTTGTGAAAATGGTTTAAGTATAGTAACTTGAATTATGAATTAGTGTTGTGAAAATGGTTAAGTATAGCAACTTGAATTATGAAATAGTGTTGTGTAAATGGTTAAGTGTAGTAACTTGAATTATGAATTAGTGTTGTGAAAATGGTTAAGTATAGTAACTTGAATTATGAATTAGTGTTGTGAAAATGCTTAAGTATAGTAACTTGAATTATGAATTAGCGTTGTGAAATTGGTTAAGTGTAGTAACTTGAATTATGAATTAGTGTTGTGAAAATGGTTAAGTGTAGTAACTTTAATTATGAATTAGTGTTGTTAAAATATTTAAGTATAGTAGCTTGAATTATGAATTAGTGTTGTGAAAATTGTTAAGTACAGTAACTTGAATTATGAATTAGCGTTGTGAAAATGGTTAAGTATAGTAACTTGAATTATGAATTAGTGTTGTGAAAATGGTTAAGTGTAATAACTTGAATTATGAATTTGTGTTGTTAAAATAGTTTTGTATAGTAGCTTGAATTATGAATTAGTGTTGTGAAAATGGTTAAGTATAGTAACTTGAATTATGAATTAGTGTTGTGAAAATGGTTAAGTGTAGTAACTTTAATTATGAATTAGTGTTGATAAACTAGTTAAGTATAGTAGCTTTAATTATGAATTAGTGTTGTTAAAATAGTTAACTATAGTAGCTTGAATTATGAATTAGTGTTGTTAAAATAGTTAAGTATAGTAGCTTGAATTATGAATTAGTGTTGTGAAAATGGTTAAGTATAGTAACTTAAATTATGAATTAGTGTTGTGAAAATAGTTAAGTATAGTAACTTGAATTATGAATTAGTGTTGTGATAATGGTTAAGTATAGTAACTTGAATTATGAATTAGCGTTGTGAAAATGGTTAAGTCTATTTAGCTGAAATGTGAATTATTTAATTGAAAATGGTTAAATATATTTAGTTCAAATGTGAATTATTGACTTGAAAATGTTTAAGTGTATTTAGTTGAAATGTGAATTAGTGACTTGAAAATGGTTAAGTGTAGCAACTTTAATTATGAATTAGTGTTGTTAAAATAGTTAAGTATAGTAGCTTGAATTATGGATTAGTGTTGTGAAAATGGTTAAGTGTAGTAACTTTAATTATGAATTAGTGTTGTGAAAATGGTTAAATGTAGTAACTTGAATTATGAATTAGTGTTGTGAAAATGGTTAAGTGTAGTAACTTGAATTCTGAATTAGTGTTGTGAAAATGGTTAAATGTAGTAACTTTAATTATGAATTTGTGTTGTTAAAATAGTTATGTATAGTAGCTTGAATTATGAATTAGTGTTGTGAAAATGGTTAAGTATAATAACTTGAATTATGAATTAGTGTTGTGAAAATGTGTCACGACCCGATTTTTCGAGTCCTGATGGCGCCTACCGTAACCCACCAATAGGCAAGCCAAACCCTAGCCTGGAGCGACAAGCGACAGGCTAACGGGTGGAATCTCAGGAAACAGAGATGAAGTGGAAGTAACCATACTAATACACATGCTAGAAATACAAAAAAAAAATAAAAAAATCAAAATATATATATCCATACCAAGACTGAGAAGGAAGAGAACAATATATACAACTGAGAACCCCTCCCAAGACCTGGTGAAGTCGGTACAAGAGCCACTACTAGACATGTCAAAAAAAACAAGACAGAAACCAAATATATACAACAAGTACTACAGTCTCGAGAGCAAAAGACTATACAATAGAGATGGAGTAGGATCTGCCTCGGACGTCAGTAAGCTCACCCTGCTCCGGAGTCAGTGCTGGAAAGAGAGTCACGTCAAAACCGTCGACTAGTGCCCGGATCTGCATCGGGGAAAAAGATACAGAAGTGCAGTATGAGTACCGGGGCAACGGGTACTCAGTAGGCATCATCGGCCGACTGAGCTCAATATAATATAAGCAAGCTAAAATGCGAGGGTGCATGCTAGGTCCGGGGTATAAATAATAAGTAAATACACTACTGCCGAGGCGTGTAGATATGCTCAGGAGATAAATAAATACGATACTATGTAAAGAGTAAATAAATGCATAAGTAAGCACTCAAGTCAAACATAACCTATCTGGGCCCCCATAAACCCGATAGGCACACGAAAGAAAACAATAACCCAGCCTGGCCCTCATAAACCGGCGGGACACACAAGAATAGTAAATGCATAGTCACCAGTGTCTCGAAGCTGTATCAGTATCCAGTAACCAGAATAACCAACAAGGGTGCACCGGGCTTGAACCGGCACCAATGGGTAATAACAAGAGGACAGACACCGGAATCGAACCGGACATAGTGGATAATAACAATAGGCCACATATATCATAACCGCCGGACTCGAACCGGAACTCAGTACCAAAACTCTCCAATCATATCATAACCAGATGCCGGACTCGAACCGGAACTCATAATAATCAGTGGCCGGACTCGAACCGAAACTCATAATAATCAGTAACCAAGTGACATAATAGTGCCAGAATCCACATAAATACAAGTAAACGGGGACATACCAGCCCCAAAATAAACTCGAAACATAAGTAAAGGAGCTAACCCACCACGTACTACAAGTCTGGGTATACATTCTAAGTCATGGCAAGGCGGGTCCGCATTCTAAATCAAACTAGCCGACCCCGGTCAAATACGGTGCTATTAGAGACTAACAAGGCTAAACAGGTCAAAAGGGCATAAATAGGGTAATTTAATACAAATGTTATCCTAAAAGATCATCTCGGGGATTAACTAAGCCTAATAAGGTTTAAAGCTAACTACACCGACTGTGAAGAGTAGCGGGGCCCACTACGGGGTCCCGGAACCAAGTCTGGGCTAAGGTTCCCCAAACCCCTACTAACAGCGGTACAACATTAACCAACCCTATAAAAGTAATATCTGGCACACCACGAGGATAGCAGGCCTGAAACACATCCGAACAAGGCCCTAACCGGCCCGAAAGGCCTAATCATAGCAAGCCAATGCCAATCTACAACTACCAGCCCAAACACTAGCATAATAATATGCAAATACTATAAACAAACTCAGTCTAGGTATATGGTAAGCCTAGCCTACCTGGACGCCGCCAAACGCCTGCCAAAGCTTGCTAAATAGGAGTCTTTCCCTTTCGAGAGACCTCCGATTGCTGCCACGCTAGCAAAATAATAAACTACATGTCAAAACATGAATTTTGATACCCATATTGCATTAGTTCAAAAAAATATCCAAACGGTCCATGTGGGGCCCACTTGTGGAATCGAAAAACCAAAACCGTCACAGCGTCCCAAATCACCCCATGACCAATAGTCACAACTAACACTGCTCAATTTGAGCTCAATATCTAGCTCAAACATCAATACCAATTCCAACAACCACCGTAACTAAAACTACCGTAAAAATAAGAAAACGTACCGTAGAAATGACGAGAACGAGTCCACGAACTCAAATATACCAACCCCTAACCTTGAATCTCTCTAGAAATGTTTAAAGTTGAGCTTAAAGTGCTAAAAAAAATGGTGGAATATATGTAGTTTTTTTTTCTTTAAACAAGACAAAATAAGAAAAGGAATTAATATTAGAGTATATATATATATATACACTACACGTACAAGACCAACAAAAAAGTAAGTCTTTTAGTCAAATGCCAATTAATGTTGCATGCACATGGCTTTATCCATTATTTTGCTCTCCGTATATATATATTCGGATACTGCATAGGCTCGTGGTAAAATAAATATAATATTTTAAATATACCATCATGAATAGAAAATTATTTTGAACAAAACTTCTATAAAATAAAAATATTATTTTAACATATTTAGATTTACTATCTCCGTTTAAAATATAAATAAATTATAGAACTTTTATAAAGTAGTATAGATACATCCTCACTAAAGAATTTTATAAATATCATAAATATTTTTGAAAGGTAATTAACTATGTCATTTTATCAAATTCTAATTTAATTTAACATTTTACAACGTGCTCGGTCTAAATAATATTCTCAAACGAACTGCCCGGGAACCGAACTGTCAGTCCCAGCAAGTCATAAATAACTTGGGGCAGTTATAGAAAAGCTCTAAACGCTGAGAACGCACGAAAATGAGGAAAATGACCGGGAAGGTCATTACAATATCCACTACTAAAAGGACTTTCGTCCGCGAAAGTCAAGAATAAGCATATACCTGAAGACGTAAACAAGTAGGGATACTGGGCTCGCATGTCACGTTCAAGTTCCCAAGTAGCCTCCTCAACTGGACGGTGACGCCATTGTACCTTAACCACTGGAATTTCCCGGGAGCGTAACCGTCTGACATCTCTGGCTAAAATGGACACAGGCTCCTCAACAAATGCTAACTTCTCGTCTAACTGAACCGAGTCCCACTGAAGCACATGCGACTCATCTGGGATATATTGTCGCAGCATAGAAACATGAAATACTGGGTGGATAGCTGAAAAGGTCGGAGGTAAGGCCAGTACATATGCTACCTCCCCGATTGTCCGAAGAATCTCAAAGGGTCCAATATACCTGGGGCTAAGCTTGCCCCTCCTACCGAATCGCATCACGCCCTTCATTGACGATACTCGTAAGAAGACCCTATCACCAACTCTGAATCTCAACGGACGACGTCTACGGTCAGCATAACTCCTCTGTCTACTCTGCGCTGTCCGCAGCCTGTCCTGAATCACCCGAACTCGGTCCAAAGACTCTCGGAGCAAATCTGTGCCACGAGGACTGACTTCTGAAGTCTCAAACCATCCAACTGGAGACCGACACCGTCTACCATACAAAGCCTCAAACGGAGCCATCTGAATGCTGGAGTGGAAGCTATTATTATACGCGAATTCCGCTAAAGGCAAGAACTGATCCCACTGACCCCCAAAGTCTAACACACAAGCACGGAGCATATCCTCTAACACCTGAATAGTCCGCTCTGATTGCCCGTCGGTCTGAGGATGAAACGCAGTACTGAGGTCCACTTGAGTACCCAACTCCTCCTGGAAAGCCT
Organism: Capsicum rhomboideum; assembly: GCA_031232105.1. NCBI lineage: Eukaryota > Viridiplantae > Streptophyta > Magnoliopsida > Solanales > Solanaceae > Capsicum > Capsicum rhomboideum. The sequence goes on from CP124714.1 coordinate 57,040,928, forward strand.
GCCAGAAACTGGAGGTAAACTGAGACCCTCGGTCTGAGATAATAGACATCGGTACTCCGTGTAGGCGAACTACCTCCTGAATATATACACGAGCTAACTTCTCAGCACTGTAGGAAGTTTGAACAGGGATAAAGTGCGCGAACTTAGTCAACCGATCTACAATAACCCAAATACTATCAAAGCCACGAGAGGTGCGAGGTAACCTACCAACGAAATCCATCGTGATTCGCTGCCACTTCCACTCAGGAATGGGTAACGGCTGAAGTAGACCACCAGGTCTCTGGTGCTCGGCCTTTACCTGCTGACAACAAAGGCATCGAGCTACAAACCCTGCTATGTCTCTCCGCATACCACTCCACCAATAGTGCTGCCTCAGATCCCGATACATCTTAGCTGTCCCAGGGTGAATAGAATATTTAGAACTGTGTGCCTCGTGCAGAATCAACTGAATCAAATCTCCAACCCTCGGGACACAAATACGACCGTCAAACCTCAGAACACCATCAGAACCCAAGGTAGCTCTCTCAGACTCACCCCTCAATACCTGATCTCGAATGCTACAGAGACCGCTATCCTCAAACTGACAACCCTGAATCTGCTCCAGCAAAGTAGATCTAGCCTCAACACAAGCAACAATCCTCCTGGGGTCAGAAATATCCAATCGAACCATCGAGTTAGCTAAGGACTGAATGTCCAAAGCTAATGGCCGCTGAGAGACTGGAATGAAGGCTAAGCTACCCATACTCACTGTCTTCCGGCTTAAGGCGTCCGCTACCACATTCGCCTTGCCCGGATGATAGAGAATAGAGATATCATAGTCCTTCAGCAACTCAATCCACCTGCGCTGCCTCGAATTAAGATCTCTCTGAGTCATAATATGCTGAAGACTGCGGTGGTCTGTAAAGATCTCACAATGCACACCGTATAGATAATGCCTCCAAATTCGCAGTGCAAATACTACCGCTGCTAATTCCAAGTCATGAGTGGGGTAATTACGTTCGTGCACCTTCAGTTGTCTCGATGCATAAGCAATAACACGACCCCGCTGCATCAGAACACACCCCAAACCGATACCAGACGCATCACAATACACGGTGAAACCCTCGCCCTCAACTGGAAGAGTCAACACAGGGGCAGAAGTAAGTCGATCCTTGAGCTTCAGGAAGCTTGCCTCACAATCCTCGGACCACTGAAACGGAACCTCCTTCCTGGTCAGTCTGGTCATAGGAGATGCAATAGACGAGAAGCCCTCAACAAACCGTCTGTAATAACCTGCCAACCCAACAAAACTGCGAACCTCAGTAGGCGACGTGGGCCTAGCCCAACCTCGAATAGCCTCAATCTTCGCTGGGTCTACCATGATACCCTGTCTGGATACAACATACCCCAAGAAAGCTACATACTCAAGCCAGAACTCACACTTTGAGAATTTGGCATAAAGCCGATGATCTCTCAAAGTGTGGAGCACAGTCCTCAAATGCTGCTCGTGCTCCTCGCTACTCCTCGAATAAACTAAGATGTCGTCAATAAACACAATGACAAAGGAGTCCAAGTATGGCCTGAATACCCGATTCATCAAATCCATGAAAGCTGCAGGGGCATTAGTCAATCCAAAAGACATCACCAGGAACTCATAATGGCCGTACCGAGTCCTGAAGGCTGTTTTTGGGATGTCCTCAGCCCTAACTCTCAACTGATGATATCCAGATCTCAAATCTATCTTTGAGAACGCCGCGGCACCCTGAAGCTGATCAAACAAATCGTCAATACGAGGCATCGGATACTTATTCTTTACTGTCACCTTATTTAGCTGCCTGTAATCAATACACATTCGCATAGACCCATCCTTCTTCTTTACAAAAAGAACTGGAGCACCCCAAGGCGACACACTCGGCCTAATAAAACCCTTCCCCAAAAGATCCTTAAGCTGAATACTCAGCTCCCTCAACTCAGCAGGAGCCATACGATACGGAGCCATAGAAATAGGTCGGGTGCCCGGCTCGAGGTCAATAATAAACTCTATATCACGCTCAGGAGGAAGGCCAGGTAGGTCAGTCGGGAATACATCAGGAAACTCACGAACAATAAGGACAGAGTCAAGTGACGGACTCTCAATGCTAGCATCCCGAACATAAGCAAGGAATGAATCACAACCCCTCACCATCAATCTACGAGCCCGAACATATGAAATAATCCCCGTCGGTGTGCGGCTAACAGAACCCTGCCACACTACCGGGGGTACACCAGGCATGGCTAAGGTCACGGTCTTGGCAAAGCAATCCAAGACTGCATGATGAAAAGACAACCAGTCCATGCCCAGAATCACATCAAAATCTACCATGGCCAATACAATAAAATCAACCTGAGTCTCAAACTCCTGAATAGTCACCAGACATGATCTATATACCCGATCCACTACTAAAGAATCACCAACGGGGGTAGATACACGTAAGGGCACAGATAATAACTCAGAACATAAACCCAACCGTGGTGCATAATAAGTAGATACATAAGAAAACGTGGATCCGGGATCAAATAATGCAGAAGCTGGCTGACGGCATACGGAAATCGTTCCTGTAATCACCGCATCCGAAGCCTCAGCCTCTGGCCTAGCTGGCACGGCATACAACTGACGCTGGCTACCACTAGTCTGAGTACCAACCTGACTACCAGTCCGACCTCCCTGTGCTCCACCTCGAGAACCCTGGGGACCACCCCGACGACCCTGTGCACCACCTCTGCCTGCTGGCGGTACAGATCTGATGGGTTGTGCTGTCTGAACTGAAGGCTCAATAGCCCTGCGCTGAGGACACTCACGCGCGAAATGACCGAAAACCCCACAAGTATAACATGCTCCTGGCTCCCTGCTCGGCCTAGAAGATCCAATATGACCACCTCTAGCAGATGAACTGGGTTGACCACGCCCCTGAGGCTGGCTAACAGAACCACTATAGGTGGGCTGACCCCTATCAGATATCTGCAAAGCTGACTGTACGGGCCTACTAGGCTGACCCTGTCGCTGAAAAGACTGCTGCTGCTGCTGAGGGTACCTACCCTGAAACTGGAAACCACGACCTCTGAACTGCGAACCACTATGGCTCCCACTGAAACTACCCTGGACACGAGGTCTCTTATCGCTGCCCCCTTGGGCCTCGCGATCCATCTCCTCAATAGAGTATACATGCTCAATAATCTCTGCAAATGACTTCCCTGAAGTCACTAAACTCTGGGTAGCCCTGCGGAGTGGCAATCTCAGTCCCCTGACAAAACATCTAACTCTCTCGTACTCATCAGGCAAAATAGAAGTAGCGTGCCTAGCAAGATCATAAAATCTCGCCTCATACTCGGCGACAGATAATGAACCCTGAGTCAACCTGGAGAACTCATCCCTGAGTCGCTCCCGCATAGTACGGGGCATATACTTTCCCAAGAAAATCTCGGAGAACTGGGTCCAGGTAATCGGTGGAGATCCCACTGGCTTGGAATCAAGATATCCCCTCCACCATCTCCTCGCTGCAGTATCGAACTGATATGCCACGAAATCAACACCACGAGACTGTACCAATCCCAAATTCCTAAGTCTATCCTCACAGCTGGACAAGAACTCATATGCATCCTCACCCGGAGTACCAGCAAATCTCGGTGGAGCTAATCTCAGGAAGCGACCCAACATCTTCTGCTCCTCGGTAGACATAACTGGCTGATCTATAACTGGCTGTGGAGCTACTGGTACAGGTAGAACCTCAACTCTCGGTGCCACAGCTACAGGCTGCGCCCCAGCACCAACTCCCTGTGCGGCTGGCTGTACTCCCGCAGTAGGCGGACCTCCAACTAATTCCAACAACTGAAGCAATGTACCTCGGAGCAAAGAAGCATCAATAAATTCAGGTGGAGCCTGGGCTGCCCCCTGGCCCACCGGCTGCTGTGGTGGCGGAACATCTGGAACTATAACGGGATCGGGTGACGGATCCCTAGAACGATCTGGTCCTGGGGCTGCTACTCTGCCCTGCCTTCGACCTCTAGGTCGACCTCGACCCCTAACTGGAGCCCTCGCTGCAGGCTCGGGGTCCCGACCCCCGGCTCTCGTATTATGCGTCCTAACCATCTGCGTAAAGAATGAACCAAATAGAGATTAGAAACCAACATAGACACCAACGCACTGAGGCGAATCAAAGAAATAAGATTTACCCTAAACATGCTCGGTAGCCTCCCGGAGATAGGATACGGACGTCTCCGTACCGATCCGCGAGACTCTACTAAACATCGGCTTATGCACCAACAATACCAGTGAAACCTAGGCTCTGATACCAAGCTGTCATGACCCGATTTTTCGAGTGCTGATGGCGCCTACCGTAACCCACCAATAGGCAAGCCAAACCCTAGCCCGGAGTGACAAGCGACAGGCTAACGGGTGGAATCTCAGGAAACAGAGATGAAGTGGAAGTAACCATACTAATACACATGCTAGAAATACAAAAAAAAAAAAATAATCAAAATATATATATCCATACCAAGACTGAGAAGGAAGAGAACAATATATACAACTGAGAACCCCTCCCAAGACCTGGTGAAGTCGGTACAAGAGCCACTACTAGACATGTCAAAAAAAACAAGACAGAAACCAAATATATACAACAAGTACTACAGTCTCGAGAGCAAAAGACTATACAATAGAGATGGAGTAGGATCTGCCTCGGACGTCAGTAAGCTCACCCTGCTCCGGAGTCAGTGCTGGAAAGAGAGTCACGTCAAAACCGTCGACTAGTGCCCGGATCTGCATCAGGGAAAAAGATACAGAAGTGCAGTATGAGTACCGGGGCAACGGGTACTCAGTAGGCATCATCGGCCGACTGAGCTCAATATAATATAAGCAAGCTAAAATGCGAGGGTGCATGCTAGGTCCGGGGTATAAATAATAAGTAAATACACTACTGCCGAGGCGTGTAGATATGCTCAGGAGATAAATAAATACGATACTAAGTAAAGAGTAAATAAATGCATAAGTAAGCACTCAAGTCAAACATAACCTATCTGGGCCCCCATAAACCCGATAGGCACACGAAAGAAAACAATAACCCAGCCTGGCCCCCATAAACCGGCGGGACACACAAGAATAGTAAATGCATAGTCACCAGTGTCTCGAAGCTGTATCAGTATCCAGTAACCAGAATAACCAACAAGGGTGCACCGGGCTTGAACCGGCACCAATGGGTAATAACAAGAGGCCAGACACCAGAATCGAACCGGACATAGTGGATAATAACAATAGGCCACATATATCATAACCGCCGGACTCGAACCGGAACTCAGTACCAAAACTCTCCAATCATATCATAACCAGATGCCGGACTCGAACCGAAACTCATAATAATCAGTGGCCGGACTCGAACCGGAACTCATAATAATCAGTAACCAAGTGACATAATAGTGCCAGAATCCACACAAATACAAGTAAACGGGGACATACCAGCCCCAAAATAAACTCGAAACATAAGTAAAGGAGCTAACCCACCACGTACTACAAGTCTGGGTATACATTCTAAGTCATGGCAAGGCGGGTCCGCATTCTAAATCAAACTAGCCGACCCCGGTCAAATACGGTGCTATTAGAGACTAACAAGGCTAAACAGGTCAAAAGGGCATAAATAGGGTAATTTAATACAAATGTTATCCTAAAAGATCATCTCGGGGATTAACTAAGCCTAATAAGGTTTAAAGCTAACTACACCGACTGTGAAGAGTAGCGGGGCCCACTACGGGGTCCCGGAACCAAGTCTGGGCTAAGGTTCCCCAAACCCCTACTAACAGCGGTACAACATTAACCAACCCTATAAAAGTAATATCTGGCACACCACGAGGATAGCAGGCCCGAAACACATCCGAACAAGGCCCTAACCGGCCCAAAAGGCCTAATCATAGCAAGCCAATGCCAATCTACAACTACCAGCCCAAACACTAGCATAATAATATGCAAATACTATAAACAAACTCAGTCTAGGTATATGGTAAGCCTAGCCTACCTGGACGCCGCCAAACGCCTGCCAAAGCTTGCTAAATAGGAGTCTTTCCCTTTCGAGAGACCTCCGATTGCTGCCACGCTAGCAAAATAATAAACTACATGTCAAAACATGAATTTTGATACCCATATTGCATTAGTTCAAAAAAATATCCAAACGGTCCATGTGGGGCCCACTTGTGGAATCGAAAAACCAAAACCGTCACAGCGTCCCAAATCACCCCATGACCAATAGTCACAACTAACACTGCTCAATTTGAGCTCAATATCTAGCTCAAACATCAATACCAATTCCAACAACCACCGTAACTAAAACTACCGTAAAAATAAGAAAACGTACCGTAGAAATGACGAGAACGAGTCCACGAACTCAAATATACCAACCCCTAACCTTGAATCTCTCTAGAAATGTTTAAAGTTGAGCTTAAAGTGCTAAAAAAAATGGTGGAATATATGTAGTTTTTTTTTCTTTAAACAAGACAAAATAAGAAAAGGAATTAATATTAGAGTATATATATATATACACACTACACGTACAAGACCAACAAAAAAGTAAGTCTTTTAGTCAAATGCCAATTAATGTTGCATGCACATGGCTTTATCCATTATTTTGCTCTCCGTATATATATATTCGGATACTGCATAGGCTCGTGGTAAAATAAATATAATATTTTAAATATACCATCATGAATAGAAAATTATTTTGAACAAAACTTCTATAAAATAAAAATATTATTTTAACATATTTAGATTTACTATCTCCGTTTAAAATATAAATAAATTATAGAACTTTTATAAAGTAGTATAGATACATCCTCACTAAAGAATTTTATAAATATCATAAATATTTTTGAAAGGTAATTAACTATGTCATTTTATCAAATTCTAATTTAATTTAACATTTTACAACGTGCTCGGTCTAAATAATATTCTCAAACGAACTGCCCGGGAACCGAACTGTCAGTCCCAGCAAGTCATAAATAACTTGGGGCAGTTATAGAAAAGCTCTAAATGCTGAGAACGCACGAAAATGAGGAAAATGACCGGGAAGGTCATTACAATATCCACTACTAAAAGGACTTTCGTCCGCGAAAGTCAAGAATAAGCATATACCTGAAGACGTAAACAAGTAGGGATACTGGGCTCGCATGTCACGTTCAAGTTCCCAAGTAGCCTCCTCAACTGGACGGTGACGCCATTGTACCTTAACCACTGGAATTTCCTGGGAGCGTAACCGTCTGACATCTCTGGCTAAAATGGACACAGGCTCCTCAACAAATGCTAACTTCTCGTCTAACTGAACCGAGTCCCACTGAAGCACATGCGACTCATCTGGGATATATTGTCGCAGCATAGAAACATGAAATACTGGGTGGATAGCTGAAAAGGTCGGAGGTAAGGCCAGTACATATGCTACCTCCCCGATTGTCCGAAGAATCTCAAAGGGTCCAATATACCTGGGGCTAAGCTTGCCCCTCCTACCGAATCGCATGGACTAGTGTTGTGAAAATGGTTAAGTGTAGTAACTTGAATTATGAATTAGTGTTGTGAAAATGGTTAAATGTAGTAACTTGAATTATGAATTAGTGTTGTGAAAATGGTTAAGTGTAGTAACTTGAATTATGAAATAGTGTTGTGAAAATGGTTAAGTCTAGTAACTTGAATTATGAAATAGTGTTGTGAAAGTGGTTAAGTGTAGTTACTTGAATTATGAATTAGTGTTGTGAAAATTGTTAAGTATAGTAACTTGAATTATGAATTAGTGTTGTGAAAATGGTTTAAGTATAGTAACTTGAATTATGAATTAGTGTTGTGAAAATGGTTAAGTATAGCAACTTGAATTATGAAATGGTGTTGTGTAAATGGTTAAGTATAGTAACTTGAATTATGAATTAGTGTTGTGAAAATGGTTAAGTGTAGTAACTTGAATTATGAATTAGTGTTGTGAAAATGGTTAAGTATAGTAACTTGAATTATGAATTAGCGTTGTGAAAATGGTTAAGTATAGTAACTTGAATTATGAATTAGTGTTGTGAAAATGATTAAGTGTAGTAACTTTAATTATGAATTTGTGTTGTTAAAATAGTTATGTATAGTAGCTTGAATTATGAATTAGTGTTGTTAAAATAGTTAAGTATAGTAACTTGAATTATGAATTAGTGTTGTGAAAATAGTTAAGTGTAGTAACTTGAATTATGAATTAGTGTTGTGAAAATTGTTAAGTATAGTAACTTGAATTATGAATTAGTGTTGTGAAAACGGTTAAGTATAGTAACTTGAATTATGAATTAGTGTTGTGAAAATGGTTAAGTGTAGTAACTTTAATTATGAATTAGTGTTGTTAAAATATTTAAGTATAGTAGCTTGAATTATGAATTAGTGTTGTGAAAATGGTTAAGTATCGTAACTTGTATTATGAATTAGCGTTGTGAAAATGGTTAAGTATAGTAACTTGAATTATGAATTAGTGTTGTGAAAATGGTTAAGTGTAGTAACTTGAATTATGAATTAGTGTTGTGAAAATGGTTAAGTATAGCAACTTGAATTATGCATTAGGGTTGTGAAAATGGTTAAGTATAGTAACTTGAATTATGAATTAGTGTTGTGAAAATGATTAAGTGTAGTAACTTTAATTATGAATTTGTGTTGTTAAAATAGTTATGTATAGTAACTTGAATTATGAATTAGTGTTGTGAAAATAGTTAAGTGTAGTAACTTGAATTATGAATTAGTGTTGTGAAAATTGTTAAGTATAGTAACTTGAATTATGAATTAGTGTTGTGAAAATGATTAAGTGTAGTAACTTTAATTATGAATTTGTGTTGTTAAAATAGTTATGTATAGTAGCTTGAATTATGAATTAGTGTTGTTAAAATAGTTAAGTATAGTAACTTGAATTATGAATTAGTGTTGTGAAAATAGTTAAGTGTAGTAACTTGAATTATGAATTAGTGTTGTGAAAATTGTTAAGTATAGTAACTTGAATTATGAATTAGTGTTGTGAAAACGGTTAAGTATAGTAACTTGAATTATGAATTAGTGTTGTGAAAATGGTTAAGTGTAGTAACTTTAATTATGAATTAGTGTTGTTAAAATATTTAAGTATAGTAGCTTGAATTATGAATTAGTGTTGTGAAAATGGTTAAGTATCGTAACTTGTATTATGAATTAGCGTTGTGAAAATGGTTAAGTATAGTAACTTGAATTATGAATTAGTGTTGTGAAAATGGTTAAGTGTAGTAACTTGAATTATGAATTAGTGTTGTGAAAATGGTTAAGTATAGCAACTTGAATTATGCATTAGGGTTGTGAAAATGGTTAAGTATAGTAACTTGAATTATGAATTAGTGTTGTGAAAATGATTAAGTGTAGTAACTTTAATTATGAATTTGTGTTGTTAAAATAGTTATGTATAGTAACTTGAATTATGAATTAGTGTTGTGAAAATAGTTAAGTGTAGTAACTTGAATTATGAATTAGTGTTGTGAAAATTGTTAAGTATAGTAACTTGAATTATGAATTAGTGTTGTGAAAACGGTTAAGTATAGTAACTTGAATTATGAATTAGTGTTGTGAAAATGGTTAAGAGTAGTAACTTGAATTATGAATTAGTGTTGTGAAAATGATTCAGTGTAGTAACTTTAATTATGAATTTGTGTTGTTAAAATAGTTATGTATAGTAGCTTGAATTATGAATTAGTGTTGTGAAAATGGTTAAGTATAATAACTTGAATTATGAATTAGTGTTGTGAAAATGGTTAAGTGTAGTAACTTGAATTATGAATTAGTGTTGTGAAAATGGTTAAGTGTAGTAACTTTAATTATGAATTAGTGTTGTTAAAATATTTAAGTATAATAGCTTGAATTATGAATTAGTGTTATGAAAATTGTTAAGTATAGTAACTTGTATTATGAATTAGCGTTGTGAAAATGGTTAAGTATAGTAACTTGAATTATGAATTAGTGTTGTGAAAATGGTTAAGTGTAGTAACTTGAATTATGAATTAGTGTTGTGAAAATGGTTAAGTGTAGTAACTTTAAATATGAATTAGTGTTGTTAAAATATTTAAGTATAGTAGCTTGAATTATGAATTAGTGTTGTTCAAATGGTTAAGTATAGTAACTTGAATTATGAATTAGTGTTGTGAAAATAGTTAAGTATAGTAACTTGAATTATGAATTAGTGTTGTGATAATGGTTAAGTATAGTAACTTGAATTATGAATTAGCGTTGTGAAAATGGTTAAGTCTATTTAGTTGAAATGTGAATTATTGAATTGAAAATGGTTAAATATATTTAGTTGAAATGTGAATTATTGACTTGAAAATGTTTAAGTGTATTTAGTTGAAATGTGAATTAGTGACTTGAAAATGGTTAAGTGTAGTAACTTTAATTATGAATTAGTGTTGTTAAAATAGTTAAGTGTAGTAGCTTGAATTATGAATTAGTGTTGTGAAAATGGTTAAGTGTAGTAACTTTAATTATGAATTAGTGTTGTGAAAATGGTTAAGTGTATTAACTTGAATTATGAATTAGTGTTGTGAAAATGGTTAAGTGTAATAACTTGAATTATGAAATAGTGTTGTGAAAATGGTTAAGTCTAGTAACTTGAATTATGAAATAGTGTTGTGAAAGTGGTTAAGTGTAGTTACTTGAATTATGAATTAGTGTTGTAAAAATTGTTAAGTATAGTAACTTGAATTATGAATTAGTGTTGTGAAAATGGTTTAAGTATAGTAACTTGAATTATGAATTAGTGTTGTGAAAATGGTTAAGTATAGCAACTTGAATTATGAAATAGTGTTGTGTAAATGGTTAAGTATAGTAACTTGAATTATGAATTAGTGTTGTGAAAATGGTCAAGTGTAGTAACTTTAATTATGAATTAGTGTTGTTAAAATAGTTAAGTATAATAGCTTGAATTATGAATTAGTGTTGTGAAAAATGGTTAAGTATAGTAACTTGAATTATGAATTAGTGTTGTGAAAATAGTTAAGTATAGTAACTTGAATTATGAATTAGTGTTGTGATAATGGTTAAGTATAGTAACTTGAATTATGAATTAGCGTTGTGAAAATGGTTAAGTCTATTTAGTTGAAATGTGAATTATTGAATTGAAAATGGTTAAATATATTTAGTTGAAATGTGAATTATTGACTTGAAAATGTTTAAGTGTATTTAGTTGAAATGTGAATTAGTGACTTGAAAATGGTTAAGTGTAGTAACTTTAATTATGAATTAGTGTTGTTAAAATAGTTAAGTGTAGTAGCTTGAATTATGAATTAGTGTTGTGAAAATGGTTAAGTGTAGTAACTTTAATTATGAATTAGTGTTGTGAAAATGGTTAAGTGTAGTAACTTGAATTATGAATTAGTGTTGTGAAAATGGTTAAGTGTAATAACTTGAATTATGAAATAGTGTTGTGAAAATGGTTAAGTCTAGTAACTTGAATTATGAAATAGTGTTGTGAAAGTGGTTAAGTGTAGTTACTTGAATTATGAATTAGTGTTGTAAAAATTGTTAAGTATAGTAACTTGAATTATGAATTAGTGTTGTAAAAATGGTTAAGTATAATAACTTGAATTATGAATTAGTGTTGTGAAAATGGTTAAGTGTAGTAACTTTAATTATGAATTAGTGTTGTTAAAATATTTAAGTATAGTAGCTTGAATTATGAATTAGTGTTATGAAAATTGTTAAGTATAGTAACTTGTATTATGAATTAGCGTTGTGAAAATGGTTAAGTATAGTAACTTGAATTATGAATTAGTGTTGTGAAAATGGTTAAGTGTAGTAACTTTAAATATGAATTAGTGTTGTTAAAATATTTAAGTATAGTAGCTTGAATTATGAATTAGTGTTGTTCAAATGGTTAAGTATATTAACTTGAATTATGAATTAGTGTTGTGAAAATAGTTAAGTATAGTAACTTGAATTATGAATTAGTGTTGTGATAATGGTTAAGTATAGTCACTTGAATTATGAATTAGCGTTGTGAAAATGGTTAAGTCTATTTAGTTGAAATGTGAATTATTGAATTGAAAATGGTTAAATATATTTAGTTGAAATGTGAATTATTGACTTGAAAATGTTTAAGTGTATTTAGTTGAAATGTGAATTAGTGACTTGAAAATGGTTAAGTGTAGTAACTTTAATTATGAATTAGTGTTGTTAAAATAGTTAAGTGTAGTAGCTTTAATTATGAATTAGTGTTGTGAAAATGATTAAGTGTAGTAACTTTAATTATGAATTAGTGTTGTGAAAATGGTTAAATGTAGTAACTTGAATTATGAATTAGTGTTGTGAAAATGGTTAAGTGTAGTAACTTGAATTATGAATTAGTGTTGTGAAAATGGTTAAATGTAGTAACTTGAATTATGAATTAGTGTTGTGAAAATGGTTAAGTGTAGTAACTTGAATTATGAATTAGTGTTGTGAAAATGGTTAAGTGTAATAACTTGAATTATGAAATAGTGTTGTGAAAATGGTTAAGTCTAGTAACTTGAATTATGAAATAGTGTTGTGAAAGTGGTTAAGTGTAGTTACTTGAATTATGAATTAGTGTTGTGAAAATTGTTAAGTATAGTAACTTGAATTATGAATTAGTGTTGTGAAAATGGTTTAAGTATAGTAACTTGAATTATGAATTAGTGTTGTGAAAATGGTTAAGTATAGCAACTTGAATTATGAAATGGTGTTGTGTAAATGGTTAAGTATAGTAACTTGAATTATGAATTAGTGTTGTGAAAATGGTTAAGTGTAGTAACTTGAATTATGAATTAGTGTTGTGAAAATGGTTAAGTATAGTAACTTGAATTATGAATTAGCGTTGTGAAAATGGTTAAGTATAGTAACTTGAATTATGAATTAGTGTTGTGAAAATGATTAAGTGTAGTAACTTTAATTATGAATTTGTGTTGTTAAAATAGTTATGTATAGTAGCTTGAATTATGAATTAGTGTTGTTAAAATAGTTAAGTATAGTAACTTGAATTATGAATTAGTGTTGTGAAAATAGTTAAGTGTAGTAACTTGAATTATGAATTAGTGTTGTGAAAATTGTTAAGTATAGTAACTTGAATTATGAATTACTGTTGTGAAAACGGTTAAGTATAGTAACTTGAATTATGAATTAGTGTTGTGAAAATGGTTAAGTGTAGTAACTTTAATTATGAATTAGTGTTGTTAAAATATTTAAGTATAGTAGCTTGAATTATGAATTAGTGTTGTGAAAATGGTTAAGTATCGTAACTTGTATTATGAATTAGCGTTGTGAAAATGGTTAAGTGTAGTAACTTGAATTATGAATTAGTGTTGTGAAAATTGTTAAGTATAGTAACTTGAATTATGAATTACTGTTGTGAAAACGGTTAAGTATAGTAACTTGAATTATGAATTAGCGTTGTGAAAATGGTTAAGTATAGTAACTTGAATTATGAATTAGTGTTGTGAAAATGATTAAGTGTAGTAACTTTAATTATGAATTTGTGTTGTTAAAATAGTTATGTATAGTAGCTTGAATTATGAATTAGTGTTGTTAAAATAGTTAAGTATAGTAACTTGAATTATGAATTAGTGTTGTGAAAATAGTTAAGTGTAGTAACTTGAATTATGAATTAGTGTTGTGAAAATTGTTAAGTATAGTAACTTGAATTATGAATTACTGTTGTGAAAACGGTTAAGTATAGTAACTTGAATTATGAATTAGTGTTGTGAAAATGGTTAAGTGTAGTAACTTTAATTATGAATTAGTGTTGTTAAAATATTTAAGTATAGTAGCTTGAATTATGAATTAGTGTTGTGAAAATGGTTAAGTATCGTAACTTGTATTATGAATTAGCGTTGTGAAAATGGTTAAGTATAGTAACTTGAATTATGAATTAGTGTTGTGAAAATGGTTAAGTGTAGTAACTTGAATTATGAATTAGTGTTGTGAAAATGGTTAAGTATAGCAACTTGAATTATGCATTAGGGTTGTGAAAATGGTTAAGTATAGTAACTTGAATTATGAATTAGTGTTGTGAAAATGATTAAGTGTAGTAACTTTAATTATGAATTTGTGTTGTTAAAATAGTTATGTATAGTAACTTGAATTATGAATTAGTGTTGTGAAAATAGTTAAGTGTAGTAACTTGAATTATGAATTAGTGTTGTGAAAATTGTTAAGTATAGTAACTTGAATTATGAATTAGTGTTGTGAAAATGATTAAGTGTAGTAACTTTAATTATGAATTTGTGTTGTTAAAATAGTTATGTATAGTAGCTTGAATTATGAATTAGTGTTGTTAAAATAGTTAAGTATAGTAACTTGAATTATGAATTAGTGTTGTGAAAATAGTTAAGTGTAGTAACTTGAATTATGAATTAGTGTTGTGAAAATTGTTAAGTATAGTAACTTGAATTATGAATTAGTGTTGTGAAAACGGTTAAGTATAGTAACTTGAATTATGAATTAGTGTTGTGAAAATGGTTAAGTGTAGTAACTTTAATTATGAATTAGTGTTGTTAAAATATTTAAGTATAGTAGCTTGAATTATGAATTAGTGTTGTGAAAATGGTTAAGTATCGTAACTTGTATTATGAATTAGCGTTGTGAAAATGGTTAAGTATAGTAACTTGAATTATGAATTAGTGTTGTGAAAATGGTTAAGTGTAGTAACTTGAATTATGAATTAGTGTTGTGAAAATGGTTAAGTATAGCAACTTGAATTATGCATTAGGGTTGTGAAAATGGTTAAGTATAGTAACTTGAATTATGAATTAGTGTTGTGAAAATGATTAAGTGTAGTAACTTTAATTATGAATTTGTGTTGTTAAAATAGTTATGTATAGTAACTTGAATTATGAATTAGTGTTGTGAAAATAGTTAAGTGTAGTAACTTGAATTATGAATTAGTGTTGTGAAAATTGTTAAGTATAGTAACTTGAATTATGAATTAGTGTTGTGAAAACGGTTAAGTATAGTAACTTGAATTATGAATTAGTGTTGTGAAAATGGTTAAGAGTAGTAACTTGAATTATGAATTAGTGTTGTGAAAATGATTCAGTGTAGTAACTTTAATTATGAATTTGTGTTGTTAAAATAGTTATGTATAGTAGCTTGAATTATGAATTAGTGTTGTGAAAATGGTTAAGTATAATAACTTGAATTATGAATTAGTGTTGTAAAAATTGTTAAGTATAGTAACTTGAATTATGAATTAGTGTTGTGAAAATGGTTAAGTATAATAACTTGAATTATGAATTAGTGTTGTGAAAATGGTTAAGTGTAGTAACTTTAATTATGAATTAGTGTTGTTAAAATATTTAAGTATAGTAGCTTGAATTATGAATTAGTGTTATGAAAATTGTTAAGTATAGTAACTTGTATTATGAATTAGCGTTGTGAAAATGGTTAAGTATAGTAACTTGAATTATGAATTAGTGTTGTGAAAATGGTTGTCACGACCCGATTTTTCGAGTCATGATGGCGCCTACCGTAACCCACCAATAGGCAAGCCAAACCCTAGCCCGGAGCGACAAGCGACAGGCTAACGGGTGGAATCTCAGGAAACAGAGATGAAGTGGAAGTAACCATACTAATAAACATGCTAGAAATACAAAAAAAACAAAATCAAAATATATATCCATACCAAGACTGAGAAAGAAGAGAACAATATATACAGCTGAGAACCCCTCCCAAGACCTGGTGAAGTCGGTACAAGAGCCACTACTAGACATGTCAAAAAAAAAATAATACAGAAACCAAATATATACAACAAGTACTACAGTCTCGAGAGCAAAAGACTATACAATAGAGATGGAGTAGGATCTGCCTCGGACGTCAGTAAGCTCACCCTGCTCCGGAGTAAGTGCTGGAAAGAGAGTCACGTCAAAATCGTCGACTAGTGCCCGGATCTGCATCGGGGAAAAAAATGCAGAAGTGCAGTATGAGTACCGGGGCAACGGGTACTCAGTAGGCATCATCGGCCGACTGAGCTCAATATAATATAAGCAAGCTAAAATGCGAGGGTGCATGCTAGGTCCGGGGTATAAATACTAAGTAAATACACTACTGCCGAGGCGTGTAGATATGCTCAGGAGATAAATAAATACGATACTAAGTAAAGAGTAAATAAATGCATAAGTACGCGCTCAAGTCAAACATAACCTATCTGGGCCCCCATAAACCCGATAGGCACACGAAAGAAAACAATAACCCAGCCTGGCCCCCATAAACCGGCGGGACACACAAGAATAGTAAATGCATAGTCACCAGTGTCTCGAAGCTGTATCAGTATCCAGTAACCAGAATAACCAACAAGGGTGCACCGGGCTTGAACCGACACCAATGGGTAATAACAAGAGGCCAGACACCGGAATCGAACCGGACATAGTGGATAATAACAATAGGCCACATATATCATAACCGCCGGACTCGAACCGGAACTCATAATAATCAGTGGCCGGACTCGAACCGGAACTCATAATAATCAGTAACCATCATGCTGAATCAGTGGCCGGACTTGAACCGGAACTCATAATAATCAGTAACCAAGTGACATAATAGTGCCAGAATCCACACAAATACAAGTAAACGGGGACATACCAGCCCCAAAATAAACTCGAAACATAAGTAAAGGAGCTAACCCACCACGTACTACAAGTCTGGGTATACATTCTAAGTCATGGCAAGGCGGGTCCGCATTCTAAATCAAACTAGCCGACCCGGTCAAATACGGTGCTATTAGAGACTAACAAGGCTAAACAGGTCAAAAGGGCATAAATAGGGTAATTTAATACAAATGGTATCCTAAAAGATCATCTCGGGGATTAACTAAGCCTAATAAGGTTTAAAGCTAACTACACCGACTGTGAAGAGTAGCGGGGCCCACTACGGGGTCCCGGAACCAAGTCTGGGCTAAGGTTCCCCAAACCCCTACTAACAGCGGTACAACATTAACCAACCCTATAAAAGTAATATCTGGCACACCACGAGGATAACAGGCCCGAAACACATCCGCACAAGGCCCTAACCGGCCCAAAAGGCCTAATCATAGCAAGCCAATGCCAATATACAACTACCAGCCCAAACACTAGCATAATAATATGCAAATACTATAAACAAACTCAGTCTAGGTATATGGTAAGCCTAGCCTACCTGGACGCCGCCAAACGCCTGCCAAAGCTTGCTAAATAGGAGTCTTTCCCTTTCGAGAGACCTCCGATTGCTGCCACGCTAGAAAAATAATAAACTACATGTCAAAACATGAATTTTGATACCCATATTGCATTAGTTCAAAAAAATATCCAAACGGTCCATGTGGGGCCCACTTGCGGAATCGAAAAACCGAAACCGTCACAGCGTCCCAAATCACCCCGTGACCAATAGTCACAACTAACACCGCTCAATTTGAGCTCAATATCTAGCTCAAATATCAACACCAATTCCAACAACCACCGTAACTAAAACTACCGTAAAAATAAGAAAACGTACCGTAGAAATGACGAGAACGAGTCCACGAACTCAAATATACCAACCCCTAACCTTGAATCTCTCTAGAAATGTTTAAAGTTGAGCTTAAAGTGCTAAAAAAATGGTGGAATATATGTAGGTTTTTTTTTTCTTTAAACAAGACAAAATAAGAAAAGGAATTAATATTAGAGTATATATATATATATATATATATGTACTACACGTACAAAAATAAAAAAAAACACAAAGTCTTGAAGTCAAATACTAATTAGTGTTGCATGCACATGGCTTTATCCATTATTTTTCTCTCCGTATATATATATTCGGATACTGCATAGGCTCGTGGTAAAATAAATATAATATTTTAAATATACCATCATGAATAGAAAATTATTTTGAACAAAACTTCTATAAAATAAAAATATTATTTTAACATATTTAGATTTACTATCTCCGTTTAAAATATAAATAAATTATAGAACTTTTATAAAGTAGTATAGATACATCATCACTAAAGAATTTTATAAATATCATAAATATGTTTGAAAGGTAATTAACTATGTCATTTTATCAAATTCTAATTTAATTTAACATTTTACAACGTGCTCGGTCTAAATAATATTCTCAAACGAACTGCCCGGGAACCGAACTGTCAGTCCCAGCAAGTCATAAATAACTTGGGGCAGTTATAGAAAAGCTCTAAACGCTGAGAACGCACGAAAATGAGGAAAATGACCGGGAAGGTCATTACAATATCCACTACTAAAAGGACTTTCGTCCGCGAAAGTCAAGAATAAGCATATACCTGAAGACGTAAACAAGTAGGGATACTGGGCTCGCATGTCACGTTCAAGTTCCCAAGTAGCCTCCTCAACTGGACGGTGACGCCATTGTACCTTAACCACTGGAATTTCCCGAGAGCGTAACCGTCTGACATCTCTGGCTAAAATGGACACAGGCTCCTCAACAAATGCTAACTTCTCGTCTAACTGAACCGAGTCCCACTGAAGCACATGCGACTCATCTGGGATATATTGTCGCAGCATAGAAACATGAAATACTGGGTGGATAGCTGAAAAGGTCGGAGGTAAGGCCAGTACATATGCTACCTCCCCGATTGTCCGAAGAATCTCAAAGGGTCCAATATACCTGGGGCTAAGCTTGCCCCTCCTACCGAATCGCATCACGCCCTTCATTGGCGATACTCGTAAGAAGACCCTATCACCAACTCTGAATCTCAACGGACGACGTCTACGGTCAGCATAACTTCTCTGTCTACTCTGAGCTGTCCGCAGCCTGTCCTGAATCACCCGAACTCGGTCCAAAGACTCTCGGAGCAAATCTGTGCCACGAGGACTGACCTCCGAAGTTTCGAACCAACCAACTGGAGACCGACACCGTCTGCCATATAAAGCCTCGAACGGAGCCATCTGAATGCTGGAGTGGAAGCTATTATTATACGCGAATTCCGCTAAAGGCAAGAATTGATCCCACTGACCCCCAAAGTCTAACACACAAGCACGGAGCATATCCTCTAACACCTGAATAGTCCGCTCTGATTGCCCGTCGGTCTGAGGATGAAACGCAGTACTGAGGTCCACTTGAGTACCCAACTCCTCCTGGAAAGCCTTCCAGAAACTGGAGGTAAACTGAGACCCTCGGTCTGAGATAATAGACACCGGTACTCCGTGTAGGCGAACTACCTCCTGAATATATACACGAGCTAACTTCTCAGCACTGTAGGAAGTTTGAACAGGAATAAAGTGCGCGGACTTAGTCAACCGATCTACAATAACCCAAATACTATCAAAGCCACGAGAGGTGCGAGGTAACCTACCAACGAAATCCATCGTGATCCGCTCCCACTTCCACTCAGGAATGGGTAACGGCTGAAGGAGACCACCAGGTCTCTGGTGCTCGGCCTTTACCTGCTGACAACAAAGGCATCGAGCTACAAACCCTGCTATGTCTCTCCGCATACCACTCCACCAATAGTGCTGCCTCAAATCCCGATACATCTTAGCTGTCCCAGGGTGAATAGAATATCTGGAACTGTGTGCCTCGTGCAGAATCAACTGAATCAAATCTCCAACCCTCGGGACACAAATACGACCGTCAAACCTCAGAACACCATCAGAACCCAAGGTAGCTCTCTCAGACTCACCCCTCAATACCTGATCTCGAATGCTACAGAGACCGCTATCCTCAAACTGACGACCCTGAATCTGCTCCAGCAAAGTAGATCTAGCCTCAACACAAGCAACAATCCTCCTGGGGTCAGAAATATCCAATCGAACCATCGAGTTAGCTAAGGACTGAATGTCCAAAGCTAATGGCCGCTGAGAGACTGGAATGAAGGCTAAGCTACCCATACTCACTGTCTTCCGGCTTAAGGCGTCCGCTACCACATTCGCCTTGCCCGGATGATAGAGAATAGAGATATCATAGTCCTTCAGCAACTCAATCCACCTGCGCTGCCTCGAATTAAGATCTCTCTGAGTCATAATATGTTGAAGACTGCGGTGGTCTGTAAAGATCTCACAATGCACACCGTATAGATAATGCCTCCAAATTCGCAGTGCAAATACTACCGCTGCTAATTCCAAGTCATGAGTGGGGTAATTACGTTCGTGCACCTTCAGTTGTCTCGATGCATAAGCAATAACACGACCCCGCTGCATCAGAACACACCCCAAACCGATACCAGACGCATCACAATACACGGTGAAACCCTCGCCCTCAACTGGAAGAGTCAACACAGGGGCAGAAGTAAGTCGATCCTTGAGCTTCAGGAAGCTTGCCTCACAATCCTCGGACCACTGAAATGGAACCTCCTTCCTGGTCAGTCTGGTCATAGGAGATGCAATAGACGAGAAGCCCTCAACAAACCGTCTGTAATAACCTGCCAACCCAACAAAACTGCGAACCTCAGTAGGCGACGTGGGCCTAGCCCAACCTCGAATAGCCTCAATCTTCGCTGGGTCTACCATGATACCTTGTCTGGATACAACATGCCCCAAGAAAGCTACAGACTCAAGCCAGAACTCACACTTTGAGAATTTGGCATAAAGCCGATGATCTCTCAAAGTGTGGAGCACAGTCCTCAAATGCTGCTCGTGCTCCTCGCTACTCCTCGAATAAACCAAGATGTCGTCAATAAACACAATGACAAAGGAGTCCAAGTATGGCCTGAATACCCGATTCATCAAATCCATGAAAGCTGCAGGGGCATTAGTCAATCCAAAAGACATCACCAGGAACTCATAATGGCCGTACCGAGTCCTGAAGGCTGTCTTTGGGATGTCCTCAGCCCTAACTCTCAACTGATGATATCCAGATCTCAAATCTATCTTTGAGAACACCGCGGCACCCTGAAGCTGATCAAACAAATCGTCAATACGAGGCATCGGATACTTATTCTTTACTGTCACCTTATTTAGCTGCCTGTAATCAATACACATTCGCATAGACCCATCCTTCTTCTTTACAAAAAGAACTGGAGCACCCCAAGGCGACACACTCGGCCTAATAAAACCCTTCCCCAAAAGATCCTTAAGTTGACTACTCAGCTCCCTCAACTCAGCAGGAGCCATACGATACGGAGCCATAGAAATAGGTCGGGTGCCCGGCTCAAGGTCAATAATAAACTCTATATCACGCTCAGGAGGAAGGCCAGGTAGGTCAGTCGGGAATACATCAGGAAACTCACGAACAATAAGGACAGAGTCAAGTGACGGACTCTCAATGCTAGCATCCCGAACATAAGCAAGGAATGAATCACAACCCCTCACCATCAATCTACGAGCCCGAACATATGAAATAATCCCCGTCGGTGTACGGCTAACAGAACCCTGCCACACTACCGGGGGTACACCAGGCATGGCTAAGGTCACGGTCTTGGCAAAGCAATCCAAGACTGCATGATGAAAAGACAACCAGTCCATGCCCAGAATCACATCAAAATCTACCATGGCCAATACAATAAAATCAACCTGAGTCTCAAACTCCTGAATAGTCACCAGACATGATCTATATACCCGATCCACTACTAAAGAATCACCAACGGGGGTAGATACACGTAAGGGCACAGATAATAACTCAGAACATAAACCCAACCGTGGTGCATAATAAGTAGATACATAAGAAAACGTGGATCCGGGATCAAATAATGCAGAAGCTGGCTGACGGCATACGGAAATCGTACCTGTAATCACCGCATCCGAAGCCTCAGCCTCTGGCCTAGCTGGCACGGCATACAACTGACGCTGGCTACCACTAGTCTGAGTACCAACCTGACTACCAGTCCGACCTCCCTGTGCTCCACCTCGAGAACCCTGGGGACCACCCCGACGACCCTGTGCACCACCTCTGCCTACTGGCGGTACAGATCTGATGGGCTGTGCTGTCTGAACTGAAGGCTCAATAGCCCTGCGCTGAGGACACTCACGCGCGAAATGACCGAAAACCCCACAAGTATAACATGCTCCTGGCTCCCTGCTCGGCCTAGAAGATCCAATATGACCACCTCTAGCAGATGAACTGGGTTGACCACGCCCCTGAGGCTGGCTAACAGAACCACTATAGGTGGGCTGACCCCTATCAGATATCTGCAAAGCTGACTGTACGGGCCTACTAGGCTGACCCTGTCGCTGAAAAGACTGCTGCTGCTGCTGAGGGTACCTACCCTGAAACTGGAAACCACGACCTCTGAACTGCGAACCACTATGGCTCCCACTGAAACTACCCTGGACACGAGGTCTCTTATCGCTGCCCCCTTGGGCCTCGCGATCCATCTCCTCAATAGAGTATACATGCTCAATAATCTCTGCGAATGACTTCCCTGAAGTCACTAAACTCTGGGTAGCCCTGCGGAGTGGCAATCTCAGTCCCCTGACAAAACATCTAACTCTCTCGTACTCATCAGGCAAAATAGAAGTAGCGTGCCTAGCAAGATCATGAAATCTCGCCTCATACTCGGCGACAGATAATGAACCCTGAGTCAACCTGGAGAACTCATCCCTGAGTCGCTCCCGCATAGTACGGGGCATATACTTTCCCAAGAAAATCTCGGAGAACTGGGTCCAAGTAATCGGTGGAGATCCCACTGGCCTGGAATCAAGATATCCCCTCCACCATCTCCTCGCTGCAGTATCGAACTGATATGCCACGAAATCAACACCACGAGACTGTACCAATCCCAAATTCCTAAGTCTATCCTCGCAGCTGGACAAGAACTCATATGCATCCTCACCCGGAGTACCAGCAAATCTCGGTGGAGCTAATCTCAGGAAGCGACCCAACATCTTCTGCTCCTCAGCAGACATAACTGGCTGATCTATAACTGGCTGTAGAGCTACTGGTACAGGTAAAACCTCAACTCTCGGTGCCACAGCTACAGGCTGCGCCCCAGCACCAACTCCCTGTGCGGCTGGCTGTACTCCCGCAGCAGGCGAACCTCCAACTAATTCCAACAACTGAAGCAATGTACCTCGGAGCAAAGAAGCATCAATAAATCCGGGTGGAGCCTGGGCTGCCCCCTGGCCCACCAGCTGCTGTGGCGGCGGAACATCTGGAACTATAACAGGATCGGGTGACGGATCCCTAGCACGATCTGGTCCTGGGGCTGCTACTCTGCCCTGCCTTCGACCTCTAGGTCGACCTCGACCCCTAACTGGAGCCCTCGCTGCAGGCTCGGGGTCTCGACCCCCGGCTCTCGTATTATGCGTCCTAACCATCTGCGTAAAGAATGAACCAAATAGAGATTAGAAACCAACATAGACACCAACGCACTGAGGCGAATCAAAGAAATAAGATTTACCCTAAACATGCTCGGTAGCCTCCCGAAGATAGGATACGGACGTCTCCGTACCGATCCGCGAGACTCTACTAAACATCGGCTCATGCACCAACAATACCAGTGAAACCTAGGCTTTGATACCAAGCTGTCACGACCCGATTTTTCGAGTCATGATGGCGCCTACCGTAACCCACCAATAGGCAAGCCAAACCCTAGCCCGGAGCGACAAGCGACAGGCTAACGGGTGGAATCTCAGGAAACAGAGATGAAGTGGAAGTAACCATACTAATAAACATGCTAGAAATACAAAAAAAACAAAATCAAAATATATATCCATACCAAGACTGAGAAAGAAGAGAACAATATATACAGCTGAGAACCCCTCCCAAGACCTGGTGAAGTCGGTACAAGAGCCACTACTAGACATGTCAAAAAAAAAATAATACAGAAACCAAATATATACAACAAGTACTACAGTCTCGAGAGCAAAAGACTATACAATAGAGATGGAGTAGGATCTGCCTCGGACGTCAGTAAGCTCACCCTGCTCCGGAGTAAGTGCTGGAAAGAGAGTCACGTCAAAATCGTCGACTAGTGCCCGGATCTGCATCGGGGAAAAAGATGCAGAAGTGCAGTATGAGTACCGGGGCAACGGGTACTCAGTAGGCATCATCGGCCGACTGAGCTCAATATAATATAAGCAAGCTAAAATGCGAGGGTGCATGCTAGGTCCGGGGTATAAATACTAAGTAAATACACTACTGCCGAGGCGTGTAGATATGCTCAGGAGATAAATAAATACGATACTAAGTAAAGAGTAAATAAATGCATAAGTAAGCACTCAAGTCAAACATAACCTATCTGGGCCCCCATAAACCCGATAGGCACACGAAAGAAAACAATAACCCAGCCTGGCCCCCATAAACCGGCGGGACACACAAGAATAGTAAATGCATAGTCACCAGTGTCTCGAAGCTGTATCAGTATCCAGTAACCAGAATAACCAACAAGGGTGCACCGGGCTTGAACCGACACCAATGGGTAATAACAAGAGGCCAGACACCGGAATCGAACCGGACATAGTGGATAATAACAATAGGCCACATATATCATAACCGCCGGACTCGAACCGGAACTCAGTACCAAAACTCTCCAATCATATCATAACCAGATGCCGGACTCGAACCGGAACTCATAATAATCAGTGGCCGGACTCGAACCGGAACTCATAATAATCAGTAACCATCATGCTGAATCAGTGGCCGGACTTGAACCGGAACTCATAATAATCAGTAACCAAGTGACATAATAGTGCCAGAATCCACACAAATACAAGTAAACGGGGACATACCAGCCCCAAAATAAACTCGAAACATAAGTAAAGGAGCTAACCCACCACGTACTACAAGTCTGGGTATACATTCTAAGTCATGGCAAGGCGGGTCCGCATTCTAAATCAAACTAGCCGACCCGGTCAAATACGGTGCTATTAGAGACTAACAAGGCTAAACAGGTCAAAAGGGCATAAATAGGGTAATTTAATACAAATGGTATCCTAAAAGATCATCTCGGGGATTAACTAAGCCTAATAAGGTTTAAAGCTAACTACACCGACTGTGAAGAGTAGCGGGGCCCACTACGGGGTCCCGGAACCAAGTCTGGGCTAAGGTTCCCCAAACCCCTACTAACAGCGGTACAACATTAACCAACCCTATAAAAGTAATATCTGGCACACCACGAGGATAACAGGCCCGAAACACATCCGCACAAGGCCCTAACCGGCCCAAAAGGCCTAATCATAGCAAGCCAATGCCAATATACAACTACCAGCCCAAACACTAGCATAATAATATGCAAATACTATAAACAAACTCAGTCTAGGTATATGGTAAGCCTAGCCTACCTGGACGCCGCCAAACGCCTGCCAAAGCTTGCTAAATAGGAGTCTTTCCCTTTCGAGAGACCTCCGATTGCTGCCACGCTAGAAAAATAATAAACTACATGTCAAAACATGAATTTTGATACCCATATTGCATTAGTTCAAAAAAATATCCAAACGGTCCATGTGGGGCCCACTTGCGGAATCGAAAAACCGAAACCGTCACAGCGTCCCAAATCACCCCGTGACCAATAGTCACAACTAACACCGCTCAATTTGAGCTCAATATCTAGCTCAAATATCAACACCAATTCCAACAACCACCGTAACTAAAACTACCGTAAAAATAAGAAAACGTACCGTAGAAATGACGAGAACGAGTCCACGAACTCAAATATACCAACCCCTAACCTTGAATCTCTCTAGAAATGTTTAAAGTTGAGCTTAAAGTGCTAAAAAAATGGTGGAATATATGTAGGTTTTTTTTTTCTTTAAACAAGACAAAATAAGAAAAGGAATTAATATTAGAGTATATATATATATATATATATATGTACTACACGTACAAAAATAAAAAAAAACACAAAGTCTTGAAGTCAAATACTAATTAGTGTTGCATGCACATGGCTTTATCCATTATTTTTCTCTCCGTATATATATATTCGGATACTGCATAGGCTCGTGGTAAAATAAATATAATATTTTAAATATACCATCATGAATAGAAAATTATTTTGAACAAAACTTCTATAAAATAAAAATATTATTTTAACATATTTAGATTTACTATCTCCGTTTAAAATATAAATAAATTATAGAACTTTTATAAAGTAGTATAGATACATCATCACTAAAGAATTTTATAAATATCATAAATATGTTTGAAAGGTAATTAACTATGTCATTTTATCAAATTCTAATTTAATTTAACATTTTACAACGTGCTCGGTCTAAATAATATTCTCAAACGAACTGCCCGGGAACCGAACTGTCAGTCCCAGCAAGTCATAAATAACTTGGGGCAGTTATAGAAAAGCTCTAAACGCTGAGAACGCACGAAAATGAGGAAAATGACCGGGAAGGTCATTACAATGGTTAAGTGTAGTAACTTTAAATATGAATTAGTGTTGTTAAAATATTTAAGTATAGTAGCTTGAATTATGAATTAGTGTTGTTCAAATGGTTAAGTATATTAACTTGAATTATGAATTAGTGTTGTGAAAATAGTTAAGTATAGTAACTTGAATTATGAATTAGTGTTGTGATAATGGTTAAGTATAGTCACTTGAATTATGAATTAGCGTTGTGAAAATGGTTAAGTCTATTTAGTTGAAATGTGAATTATTGAATTGAAAATGGTTAAATATATTTAGTTGAAATGTGAATTATTGACTTGAAAATGTTTAAGTGTATTTAGTTGAAATGTGAATTAGTGACTTGAAAATGGTTAAGTGTAGTAACTTTAATTATGAATTAGTGTTGTTAAAATAGTTAAGTGTAGTAGCTTTAATTATGAATTAGTGTTGTGAAAATGATTAAGTGTAGTAACTTTAATTATGAATTAGTGTTGTGAAAATGGTTAAATGTAGTAACTTGAATTATGAATTAGTGTTGTGAAAATGGTTAAGTGTAGTAACTTGAATTATGAATTAGTGTTGTGAAAATGGTTAAATGTAGTAACTTGAATTATGAATTAGTGTTGTGATAATGGTTAAGTATAGTAACTTGTATTATGAATTAGCGTTGTGAAAATGGTTAAGTATAGTAACTTGAATTATGAATTAGTGTTGTGAAAATGGTTAAGTATAGTAACTTGAATTATGAATTAGTGTTGTGAAAATGGTTAAGTGTAGTAACTTTAAATATGAATTAGTGTTGTTAAAATATTTAAGTATAGTAGCTTGAATTATGAATTAGTGTTGTTCAAATGGTTAAGTATAGTAACTTGAATTATGAATTAGTGTTGTGAAAATAGTTAAGTATAGTAACTTGAATTATGAATTAGTGTTGTGATAATGGTTAAGTATAGTAACTTGAATTATGAATTAGCGTTGTGAAAATGGTTAAGTCTATTTAGTTGAAATGTGAATTATTGAATTGAAAATGGTTAAATATATTTAGTTGAAATGTGAATTATTGACTTGAAAATGTTTAAGTGTATTTAGTTGAAATGTGAATTAGTGACTTGAAAATGGTTAAGTGTAGTAACTTTAATTATGAATTAGTGTTGTTAAAATAGTTAAGTGTAGTAGCTTGAATTATGAATTAGTGTTGTGAAAATGGTTAAGTGTAGTAACTTTAATTATGAATTAGTGTTGTGAAAATGGTTAAGTGTATTAACTTGAATTATGAATTAGTGTTGTGAAAATGGTTAAGTGTAATAACTTGAATTATGAAATAGTGTTGTGAAAATGGTTAAGTCTAGTAACTTGAATTATGAAATAGTGTTGTGAAAGTGGTTAAGTGTAGTTACTTGAATTATGAATTAGTGTTGTAAAAATTGTTAAGTATAGTAACTTGAATTATGAATTAGTGTTGTGAAAATGGTTTAAGTATAGTAACTTGAATTATGAATTAGTGTTGTGAAAATGGTTAAGTATAGCAACTTGAATTATGAAATAGTGTTGTGTAAATGGTTAAGTATAGTAACTTGAATTATGAATTAGTGTTGTGAAAATGGTCAAGTATAGCAACTTGAATTATGAATTAGTGTTGTTAAAATAGTTAAGTATAATAGCTTGAATTATGAATTAGTGTTGTGAAAAATGGTTAAGTATAGTAACTTGAATTATGAATTAGTGTTGTGAAAATAGTTAAGTATAGTAACTTGAATTATGAATTAGTGTTGTGATAATGGTTAAGTATAGTAACTTGAATTATGAATTAGCGTTGTGAAAATGGTTAAGTCTATTTAGTTGAAATGTGAATTATTGAATTGAAAATGGTTAAATATATTTAGTTGAAATGTGAATTATTGACTTGAAAATGTTTAAGTGTATTTAGTTGAAATGTGAATTAGTGACTTGAAAATGGTTAAGTGTAGTAACTTTAATTATGAATTAGTGTTGTTAAAATAGTTAAGTGTAGTAGCTTGAATTATGAATTAGTGTTGTGAAAATGGTTAAGTGTAGTAACTTTAATTATGAATTAGTGTTGTGAAAATGGTTAAGTGTAGTAACTTGAATTATGAATTAGTGTTGTGAAAATGGTTAAGAGTAGTAACTTGAATTATGAAATAGTGTTGTGAAAATGGTTAAGTCTAGTAACTTGAATTATGAAATAGTGTTGTGAAAGTGGTTAAGTGTAGTTACTTGAATTATGAATTAGTGTTGTAAAAATTGTTAAGTATAGTAACTTGAATTATGAATTAGTGTTGTGAAAATGATTAAGTATAATAACTTGAATTATGAATTAGTGTTGTGAAAATGGTTAAGTGTAGTAACTTTAATTATGAATTAGTGTTGTTAAAATATTTAAGTATAGTAGCTTGAATTATGAATTAGTGTTATGAAAATTGTTAAGTATAGTAACTTGTATTATGAATTAGCGTTGTGAAAATGGTTAAGTATAGTAACTTGAATTATGAATTAGTGTTGTGAAAATGGTTAAGTGTAGTAACTTTAAATATGAATTAGTGTTGTTAAAATATTTAAGTATAGTAGCTTGAATTATGAATTAGTGTTGTTCAAATGGTTAAGTATATTAACTTGAATTATGAATTAGTGTTGTGAAAATAGTTAAGTATAGTAACTTGAATTATGAATTAGTGTTGTGATAATGGTTAAGTATAGTCACTTGAATTATGAATTAGCGTTGTGAAAATGGTTAAGTCTATTTAGTTGAAATGTGAATTATTGAATTGAAAATGGTTAAATATATTTAGTTGAAATGTGAATTATTGACTTGAAAATGTTTAAGTGTATTTAGTTGAAATGTGAATTAGTGACTTGAAAATGGTTAAGTGTAGTAACTTTAATTATGAATTAGTGTTGTTAAAATAGTTAAGTGTAGTAGCTTGAATTATGAATTAGTGTTGTGAATATGATTAAGTGTAGTAACTTTAATTATGAATTAGTGTTGTGAAAATGGTTAAATGTAGTAACTTGAATTATGAATTAGTGTTGTGAAAATGGTTAAGTGTAGTAACTTGAATTATGAATTAGTGTTGTGAAAATGGTTAAATGTAGTAACTTGAATTATGAATTAGTGTTGTGAAAATGGTTAAGTGTAGTAACTTGAATTATGAATTAGTGTTGTGAAAATGGTTAAGTGTAATAACTTGAATTATGAAATAGTGTTGTGAAAATGGTTAAGTCTAGTAACTTGAATTATGAAATAGTGTTGTGAAAGTGGTTAAGTGTAGTTACTTGAATTATGAATTAGTGTTGTGAAAATTGTTAAGTATAGTAACTTGAATTATGAATTAGTGTTGTGAAAATGGTTTAAGTATAGTAACTTGAATTATGAATTAGTGTTGTGAAAATGGTTAAGTATAGCAACTTGAATTATGAAATGGTGTTGTGTAAATGGTTAAGTATAGTAACTTGAATTATGAATTAGTGTTGTGAAAATGGTTAAGTGTAGTAACTTGAATTATGAATTAGTGTTGTGAAAATGGTTAAGTATAGTAACTTGAATTATGAATTAGCGTTGTGAAAATGGTTAAGTATAGTAACTTGAATTATGAATTAGTGTTGTGAAAATGATTAAGTGTAGTAACTTTAATTATGAATTTGTGTTGTTAAAATAGTTATGTATAGTAGCTTGAATTATGAATTAGTGTTGTTAAAATAGTTAAGTATAGTAACTTGAATTATGAATTAGTGTTGTGAAAATAGTTAAGTGTAGTAACTTGAATTATGAATTAGTGTTGTGAAAATTGTTAAGTATAGTAACTTGAATTATGAATTAGTGTTGTGAAAACGGTTAAGTATAGTAACTTGAATTATGAATTAGTGTTGTGAAAATGGTTAAGTGTAGTAACTTTAATTATGAATTAGTGTTGTTAAAATATTTAAGTATAGTAGCTTGAATTATGAATTAGTGTTGTGAAAATGGTTAAGTATCGTAACTTGTATTATGAATTAGCGTTGTGAAAATGGTTAAGTATAGTAACTTGAATTATGAATTAGTGTTGTGAAAATGGTTAAGTGTAGTAACTTGAATTATGAATTAGTGTTGTGAAAATGGTTAAGTATAGCAACTTGAATTATGCATTAGGGTTGTGAAAATGGTTAAGTATAGTAACTTGAATTATGAATTAGTGTTGTGAAAATGATTAAGTGTAGTAACTTTAATTATGAATTTGTGTTGTTAAAATAGTTATGTATAGTAACTTGAATTATGAATTAGTGTTGTGAAAATAGTTAAGTGTAGTAACTTGAATTATGAATTAGTGTTGTGAAAATTGTTAAGTATAGTAACTTGAATTATGAATTAGTGTTGTGAAAATGATTAAGTGTAGTAACTTTAATTATGAATTTGTGTTGTTAAAATAGTTATGTATAGTAGCTTGAATTATGAATTAGTGTTGTTAAAATAGTTAAGTATAGTAACTTGAATTATGAATTAGTGTTGTGAAAATAGTTAAGTGTAGTAACTTGAATTATGAATTAGTGTTGTGAAAATTGTTAAGTATAGTAACTTGAATTATGAATTAGTGTTGTGAAAACGGTTAAGTATAGTAACTTGAATTATGAATTAGTGTTGTGAAAATAGTTAAGTGTAGTAACTTTAATTATGAATTAGTGTTGTTAAAATATTTAAGTATAGTAGCTTGAATTATGAATTAGTGTTGTGAAAATGGTTAAGTATCGTAACTTGTATTATGAATTAGCGTTGTGAAAATGGTTAAGTATAGTAACTTGAATTATGAATTAGTGTTGTGAAAATGGTTAAGTGTAGTAACTTGAATTATGAATTAGTGTTGTGAAAATGGTTAAGTATAGCAACTTGAATTATGCATTAGGGTTGTGAAAATGGTTAAGTATAGTAACTTGAATTATGAATTAGTGTTGTGAAAATGATTAAGTGTAGTAACTTTAATTATGAATTTGTGTTGTTAAAATAGTTATGTATAGTAACTTGAATTATGAATTAGTGTTGTGAAAATAGTTAAGTGTAGTAACTTGAATTATGAATTAGTGTTGTGAAAATTGTTAAGTATAGTAACTTGAATTATGAATTAGTGTTGTGAAAACGGTTAAGTATAGTAACTTGAATTATGAATTAGTGTTGTGAAAATGGTTAAGAGTAGTAACTTGAATTATGAATTAGTGTTGTGAAAATGATTCAGTGTAGTAACTTTAATTATGAATTTGTGTTGGTAAAATAGTTATGTATAGTAGCTTGAATTATGAATTAGTGTTGTGAAAATGGTTAAGTATAATAACTTGAATTATGAATTAGTGTTGTGAAAATGGTTAAGTGTAGTAACTTGAATTATGAATTAGTGTTGTGAAAATGGTTAAGTGTAGTAACTTTAATTATGAATTAGTGTTGTTAAAATATTTAAGTATAATAGCTTGAATTATGAATTAGTGTTATGAAAATTGTTAAGTATAGTAACTTGTATTATGAATTAGCGTTGTGAAAATGGTTAAGTATAGTAACTTGAATTATGAATTAGTGTTGTGAAAATGGTTAAGTGTAGTAACTTGAATTATGAATTAGTGTTGTGAAAATGGTTAAGTGTAGTAACTTTAAATATGAATTAGTGTTGTTAAAATATTTAAGTATAGTAGCTTGAATTATGAATTAGTGTTGTTCAAATGGTTAAGTATAGTAACTTGAATTATGAATTAGTGTTGTGAAAATAGTTAAGTATAGTAACTTGAATTATGAATTAGTGTTGTGATAATGGTTAAGTATAGTAACTTGAATTATGAATTAGCGTTGTGAAAATGGTTAAGTCTATTTAGTTGAAATGTGAATTATTGAATTGAAAATGGTTAAATATATTTAGTTGAAATGTGAATTATTGACTTGAAAATGTTTAAGTGTATTTAGTTGAAATGTGAATTAGTGACTTGAAAATGGTTAAGTGTAGTAACTTTAATTATGAATTAGTGTTGTTAAAATAGTTAAGTGTAGTAGCTTGAATTATGAATTAGTGTTGTGAAAATGGTTAAGTGTAGTAACTTTAATTATGAATTAGTGTTGTGAAAATGGTTAAGTGTATTAACTTGAATTATGAATTAGTGTTGTGAAAATGGTTAAGTGTAATAACTTGAATTATGAAATAGTGTTGTGAAAATGGTTAAGTCTAGTAACTTGAATTATGAAATAGTGTTGTGAAAGTGGTTAAGTGTAGTTACTTGAATTATGAATTAGTGTTGTAAAAATTGTTAAGTATAGTAACTTGAATTATGAATTAGTGTTGTGAAAATGGTTTAAGTATAGTAACTTGAATTATGAATTAGTGTTGTGAAAATGGTTAAGTATAGCAACTTGAATTATGAAATAGTGTTGTGTAAATGGTTAAGTATAGTAACTTGAATTATGAATTAGTGTTGTGAAAATGGTCAAGTGTAGTAACTTTAATTATGAATTAGTGTTGTTAAAATAGTTAAGTATAATAGCTTGAATTATGAATTAGTGTTGTGAAAAATGGTTAAGTATAGTAACTTGAATTATGAATTAGTGTTGTGAAAATTGTTAAGTATAGTAACTTGAATTATGAATTAGTGTTGTGAAAACGGTTAAGTGTAGTAACTTGAATTATGAATTAGTGTTGTGAAAATGGTTAAGTGTAGTAACTTGAATTATGAATTAGTGTTGTGAAAATGGTTAAATGTAGTAACTTGAATTATGAATTAGTGTTGTGAAAATGGTTAAGTGTAGTAACTTGAATTATGAATTAGTGTTGTGAAAATGGTTAAGTGTAATAACTTGAATTATGAAATAGTGTTGTGAAAATGGTTAAGTCTAGTAACTTGAATTATGAAATAGTGTTGTGAAAGTGGTTAAGTGTAGTTACTTGAATTATGAATTAGTGTTGTGAAAATTGTTAAGTATAGTAACTTGAATTATGAATTAGTGTTGTGAAAATGGTTTAAGTATAGTAACTTGAATTATGAATTAGTGTTGTGAAAATGGTTAAGTATAGCAACTTGAATTATGAAATGGTGTTGTGTAAATGGTTAAGTATCGTAACTTGAATTATGAATTAGTGTTGTGAAAATGGTTAAGTGTAGTAACTTGAATTATGAATTAGTGTTGTGAAAATGGTTAAGTGTAGTAACTTGAATTATGAATTAGTGTTGTGAAAATGGTTAAGTATAGCAACTTGAATTATGCATTAGGGTTGTGAAAATGGTTAAGTATAGTAACTTGAATTATGAATTAGTGTTGTGAAAATGATTAAGTGTAGTAACTTTAATTATGAATTTGTGTTGTTAAAATAGTTATGTATAGTAACTTGAATTATGAATTAGTGTTGTGAAAATAGTTAAGTGTAGTAACTTGAATTATGAATTAGTGTTGTGAAAATTGTTAAGTATAGTAACTTGAATTATGAATTAGTGTTGTGAAAACGGTTAAGTATAGTAACTTGAATTATGAATTAGTGTTGTGAAAATGGTTAAGAGTAGTAACTTGAATTATGAATTAGTGTTGTGAAAATGATTCAGTGTAGTAACTTTAATTATGAATTTGTGTTGTTAAAATAGTTATGTATAGTAACTTGAATTATGAATTAGTGTTGTGAAAATGGTTAAGTATAGCAACTTGAATTATGCATTAGGGTTGTAAAAATGGTTAAGTATAATAACTTGAATTATGAATTAGTGTTGTGAAAATAGTTAAGTGTAGTAACTTTAATTATGAATTAGTGTTGTTAAAATATTTAAGTATAGTAGCTTGAATTATGAATTAGTGTTGTGAAAATGGTTAAGTATCGTAACTTGTATTATGAATTAGCGTTGTGAAAATGGTTAAGTATAGTAACTTGAATTATGAATTAGTGTTGTGAAAATGGTTAAGTGTAGTAACTTGAATTATGAATTAGTGTTGTGAAAATGGTTAAGTATAGCAACTTGAATTATGCATTAGGGTTGTGAAAATGGTTAAGTATAGTAACTTGAATTATGAATTAGTGTTGTGAAAATGATTAAGTGTAGTAACTTTAATTATGAATTTGTGTTGTTAAAATAGTTATGTATAGTAACTTGAATTATGAATTAGTGTTGTGAAAATAGTTAAGTGTAGTAACTTGAATTATGAATTAGTGTTGTGAAAATTGTTAAGTATAGTAACTTGAATTATGAATTAGTGTTGTGAAAACGGTTAAGTATAGTAACTTGAATTATGAATTAGTGTTGTGAAAATGGTTAAGAGTAGTAACTTGAATTATGAATTAGTGTTGTGAAAATGATTCAGTGTAGTAACTTTAATTATGAATTTGTGTTGTTAAAATAGTTATGTATAGTAGCTTGAATTATGAATTAGTGTTGTGAAAATGGTTAAGTATAATAACTTGAATTATGAATTAGTGTTGTGAAAATGGTTAAGTGTAGTAACTTGAATTATGAATTAGTGTTGTGAAAATGGTTAAGTGTAGTAACTTTAATTATGAATTAGTGTTGTTAAAATATTTAAGTATAATAGCTTGAATTATGAATTAGTGTTATGAAAATTGTCAAGTATAGTAACTTGTATTATGAATTAGCGTTGTGAAAATGGTTAAGTATAGTAACTTGAATTATGAATTAGTGTTGTGAAAATGGTTAAGTGTAGTAACTTGAATTATGAATTAGTGTTGTGAAAATGGTTAAGTGTAGTAACTTTAAATATGAATTAGTGTTGTTAAAATATTTAAGTATAGTAGCTTGAATTATGAATTAGTGTTGTTCAAATGGTTAAGTATAGTAACTTGAATTATGAATTAGTGTTGTGAAAATAGTTAAGTATAGTAACTTGAATTATGAATTAGTGTTGTGATAATGGTTAAGTATAGTAACTTGAATTATGAATTAGCGTTGTGAAAATGGTTAAGTCTATTTAGTTGAAATGTGAATTATTGAATTGAAAATGGTTAAATATATTTAGTTGAAATGTGAATTATTGACTTGAAAATGTTTAAGTGTATTTAGTTGAAATGTGAATTAGTGACTTGAAAATGG
The DNA here is from genome assembly GCA_031232105.1 of Capsicum rhomboideum. Classification (NCBI taxonomy): domain Eukaryota; kingdom Viridiplantae; phylum Streptophyta; class Magnoliopsida; order Solanales; family Solanaceae; genus Capsicum; species Capsicum rhomboideum. The sequence continues at coordinate 57,076,195 of CP124714.1, forward strand.
TTAAGTGTAGTAACTTTAATTATGAATTAGTGTTGTTAAAATAGTTAAGTGTAGTAGCTTGAATTATGAATTAGTGTTGTGAAAATGGTTAAGTGTAGTAACTTTAATTATGAATTAGTGTTGTGAAAATGGTTAAGTGTATTAACTTGAATTATGAATTAGTGTTGTGAAAATGGTTAAGTGTAATAACTTGAATTATGAAATAGTGTTGTGAAAATGGTTAAGTCTAGTAACTTGAATTATGAAATAGTGTTGTGAAAGTGGTTAAGTGTAGTTACTTGAATTATGAATTAGTGTTGTTAAAATTGTTAAGTATAGTAACTTGAATTATGAATTAGTGTTGTGAAAATGGTTTAAGTATAGTAACTTGAATTATGAATTAGTGTTGTGAAAATGGTTAAGTATAGCAACTTGAATTATGAAATAGTGTTGTGTAAATGGTTAAGTATAGTAACTTGAATTATGAATTAGTGTTGTGAAAATGGTCAAGTGTAGTAACTTTAATTATGAATTAGTGTTGTTAAAATAGTTAAGTATAATAGCTTGAATTATGAATTAGTGTTGTGAAAAATGGTTAAGTATAGTAACTTGAATTATGAATTAGTGTTGTGAAAATAGTTAAGTATAGTAACTTGAATTATGAATTAGTGTTGTGAAAATGGTTAAGTATCGTAACTTGTATTATGAATTAGCGTTGTGAAAATGGTTAAGTATAGTAACTTGAATTATGAATTAGTGTTGTGAAAATGGTTAAGTGTAGTAACTTGAATTATGAATTAGAGTTGTGAAAATGGTTAAGTATAGCAACTTGAATTATGCATTAGGGTTGTGAAAATGGTTAAGTATAGTAACTTGAATTATGAATTAGTGTTGTGAAAATGATTAAGTGTAGTAACTTTAATTATGAATTTGTGTTGTTAAAATAGTTATGTATAGTAACTTGAATTATGAATTAGTGTTGTGAAAATAGTTAAGTGTAGTAACTTGAATTATGAATTAGTGTTGTGAAAATTGTTAAGTATAGTAACTTGAATTATGAATTAGTGTTTTTAAAACGGTTAAGTATAGTAACTTGAATTATGAATTAGTGTTGTGAAAATGGTTAAGAGTAGTAACTTGAATTATGAATTAGTGTTGTGAAAATGATTCAGTGTAGTAACTTTAATTATGAATTTGTGTTGTTAAAATAGTTATGTATAGTAACTTGAATTATGAATTAGTGTTGTGAAAATGGTTAAGTATAGCAACTTGAATTATGCATTAGGGTTGTGAAAATGGTTAAGTATAGTAACTTGAATTATGAATTAGTGTTATGAAAATGATTAAGTGTAGTAACTTTAATTATGAATTTGTGTTGTTAAAATAGTTATGTATAGTAACTTGAATTATGAATTAGTGTTGTGAAAATAGTTAAGTGTAGTAACTTGAATTATGAATTAGTGTTGTGAAAATATTTAAGTATAGTAGCTTGAATTATGAATTAGTGTTGTGAAAATGGTTAAGTATCGTAACTTGTATTATGAATTAGCGTTGTGAAAATGGTTAAGTATAGTAACTTGAATTATGAATTAGTCTTGTGAAAATGGTTAAGTGTAGTAACTTGAATTATGAATTAGTGTTGTGAAAATGGTTAAGTATAGCAACTTGAATTATGCATTAGGGTTGTGAAAATGGTTAAGTATAGTAACTTGAATTATGAATTAGTGTTGTGAAAATGATTAAGTGTAGTAACTTTAATTATGAATTTGTGTTGTTAAAATAGTTATGTATAGTAACTTGAATTATGAATTAGTGTTGTGAAAATAGTTAAGTGTAGTAACTTGAATTATGAATTAGTGTTGTGAAAATTGTTAAGTATAGTAACTTGAATTATGAATTAGTGTTGTGAAAATGATTAAGTGTAGTAACTTTAATTATGAATTTGTGTTGTTAAAATAGTTATGTATAGTAGCTTGAATTATGAATTAGTGTTGTTAAAATAGTTAAGTATAGTAACTTGAATTATGAATTAGTGTTGTGAAAATAGTTAAGTGTAGTAACTTGAATTATGAATTAGTGTTGTGAAAATTGTTAAGTATAGTAACTTGAATTATGAATTAGTGTTGTGAAAACGGTTAAGTATAGTAACTTGAATTATGAATTAGTGTTGTGAAAATGGTTAAGTGTAGTAACTTTAATTATGAATTAGTGTTGTGAAAATAGTTAAGTATAGTAGCTTGAATTATGAATTAGTGTTGTGAAAATGGTTAAGTATCGTAACTTGTATTATGAATTAGCGTTGTGAAAATGGTTAAGTATAGTAACTTGAATTATGAATTAGTGTTGTGAAAATGGTTAAGTGTAGTAACTTGAATTATGAATTAGTGTTGTGAAAATGGTTAAGTATAGCAACTTGAATTATGCATTAGGGTTGTGAAAATGGTTAAGTATAGTAACTTGAATTATGAATTAGTGTTGTGAAAATGATTAAGTGTAGTAACTTTAATTATGAATTTGTGTTGTTAAAATAGTTATGTATAGTAACTTGAATTATGAATTAGTGTTGTGAAAATAGTTAAGTGTAGTAACTTGAATTATGAATTAGTGTTGTGAAAATTGTTAAGTATAGTAACTTGAATTATGAATTAGTGTTGTGAAAACGGTTAAGTATAGTAACTTGAATTATGAATTAGTGTTGTGAAAATGGTTAAGAGTAGTAACTTGAATTATGAATTAGTGTTGTGAAAATGATTCAGTGTAGTAACTTTAATTATGAATTTGTGTTGTTAAAATAGTTATGTATAGTAGCTTGAATTATGAATTAGTGTTGTGAAAATGGTTAAGTGTAGTAACTTTAATTATGAATTAGTGTTGTTAAAATATTTAAGTATAATAGCTTGAATTATGAATTAGTGTTATGAAAATTGTTAAGTATAGTAACTTGTATTATGAATTAGCGTTGTGAAAATGGTTAAGTATAGTAACTTGAATTATGAATTAGTGTTGTGAAAATGGTTAAGTGTAGTAACTTGAATTATGAATTAGTGTTGTGAAAATGGTTAAGTGTAGTAACTTTAAATATGAATTAGTGTTGTTAAAATATTTAAGTATAGTAGCTTGAATTATGAATTAGTGTTGTTCAAGTGGTTAAGTATAGTAACTTGAATTATGAATTAGTGTTGTGAAAATAGTTAAGTATAGTAACTTGAATTATGAATTAGTGTTGTGATAATGGTTAAATATAGTAACTTGAATTATGAATTAGCGTTGTGAAAATGGTTAAGTCTATTTAGTTGAAATGTGAATTATTGAATTGAAAATGGTTAAATATATTTAGTTGAAATGTGAATTATTGACTTGAAAATGTTTAAGTGTATTTAGTTGAAATGTGAATTAGTGACTTGAAAATGGTTAAGTGTAGTAACTTTAATTATGAATTAGTGTTGTTAAAATAGTTAAGTGTAGTAGCTTGAATTATGAATTAGTGTTGTGAAAATGGTTAAGTGTAGTAACTTTAATTATGAATTAGTGTTGTGAAAATGGTTAAGTGTATTAACTTGAATTATGAATTAGTGTTGTGAAAATGGTTAAGTGTAATAACTTGAATTATGAAATAGTGTTGTGAAAATGGTTAAGTCTAGTAACTTGAATTATGAAATAGTGTTGTGAAAGTGGTTAAGTGTAGTTACTTGAATTATGAATTAGTGTTGTAAAAATTGTTAAGTATAGTAACTTGAATTATGAATTAGTGTTGTGAAAATGGTTTAAGTATAGTAACTTGAATTATGAATTAGTGTTGTGAAAATGGTTAAGTATAGCAACTTGAATTATGAAATAGTGTTGTGTAAATGGTTAAGTATAGTAACTTGAATTATGAATTAGTGTTGTGAAAATGGTCAAGTGTAGTAACTTTAATTATGAATTAGTGTTGTTAAAATAGTTAAGTATAATAGCTTGAATTATGAATTAGTGTTGTGAAAAATGGTTAAGTATAGTAACTTGAATTATGAATTAGTGTTGTGAAAATAGTTAAGTATAGTAACTTGAATTATGAATTAGTGTTGTGATAATGGTTAAGTATAGTAACTTGAATTATGAATTAGCGTTGTGAAAATGGTTAAGTCTATTTAGTTGAAATGTGAATTATTGAATTGAAAATGGTTAAATATATTTAGTTGAAATGTGAATTATTGACTTAAAAATGTTTAAGTGTATTTAGTTGAAATGTGAATTAGTGACTTGAAAATGGTTAAGTGTAGTAACTTTAATTATGAATTAGTGTTGTTAAAATAGTTAAGTGTAGTAGCTTGAATTATGAATTAGTGTTGTGAAAATGGTTAAGTGTAGTAACTTTAATTATGAATTAGTGTTGTGAAAATGGTTAAGTGTAGTAACTTGAATTACGAATTAGTGTTGTGAAAATGGTTAAGTGTAATAACTTGAATTATGAAATAGTGTTGTGAAAATGGTTAAGTCTAGTAACTTGAATTATGAAATAGTGTTGTGAAAGTGGTTAAGTGTAGTTACTTGAATTATGAATTAGTGTTGTAAAAATTGTTAAGTATAGTAACTTGAATTATGAATTAGTGTTGTGAAAATGGTTAAGTATAATAACTTGAATTATGAATTAGTGTTGTGAAAATGGTTAAGTGTAGTAACTTTAATTATGAATTAGTGTTGTTAAAATATTTAAGTATAGTAGCTTGAATTATGAATTAGTGTTATGAAAATTGTTAAGTATAGTAACTTGTATTATGAATTAGCGTTGTGAAAATGGTTAAGTATAGTAACTTGAATTATGAATTAGTGTTGTGAAAATGGTTAAGTGTAGTAACTTTAAATATGAATTAGTGTTGTTAAAATATTTAAGTATAGTAGCTTGAATTATGAATTAGTGTTGTTCAAATGGTTAAGTATATTAACTTGAATTATGAATTAGTGTTGTGAAAATGATTAAGTGTAGTAACTTTAATTATGAATTTGTGTTGTTAAAATAGTTATGTATAGTAGCTTGAATTATGAATTAGTGTTGTTAAACTAGTTAAGTATAGTAACTTGAATTATGAATTAGCGTTGTGAAAATGGTTAAGTATAGTAACTTGAATTATGAATTAGTGTTGTGAAAATAGTTAAGTGTAGTAACTTGAATTATGAATTAGTGTTGTGAAAATTTTTTAAGTATAGTAACTTGAATTATGAATTAGTGTTGTGAAAACGGTTAAGTATAGTAACTTGAATTATGAATTAGTGTTGTGAAAATGGTTAAGAGTAGTAACTTGAATTATGAATTAGTGTTGTGAAAATGATTCAGTGTAGTAACTTTAATTATGAATTTGTGTTGTTAAAATAGTTATGTATAGTAGCTTGAATTTTGAATTAGTGTTGTGAAAATGGTTAAGTATAATAACTTGAATTATGAATTAGTGTTGTGAAAATGGTTAAGTACAATAACTTGAATTATGAATTAGCGTTGTGAAAATGGTTAAGTATAGTAACTTGAATTATGAATTAGTGTTGTGAAAATGGTTAAGTGTAGTAACTTGAATTATGAATTAGTGTTGTGAAAATGGTTAAATGTAGTAACTTTAATTATGAATTTGTGTTGTTAAAATAGTTAAGTATAGTAGCTTGAATTATGAATTAGTGTTGTGAAAATGGTTCAGTATAGTAACTTGAATTATGAATTAGTGTTGTGTAAATGGTTAAGTATAATAACTTGAATTATGAATTAGTCTTGTGAAAATGGTTAAGTGTAGTAACTTTAATTATGAATTAGTGTTGTTAAAATATTTAAGTATAGTAGCTTGAATTATGAATTAGTGTTATGAAAATTGTTAAGTATAGTAACTTGAATTATGAATTAGCGTTGTGAAAATGGTTAAGTATAGTAACTTGAATTATGAATTAGTGTTGTGAAAATGGTTAAGTGTAGTAACTTGAATTATGAATTAGTGTTGTGAAAATGGTTAAATGTAGTAACTTTAATTATGAATTTGTGTTGGTAAAATAGTTAAGTATAGTAGCTTGAATTATGAATTAGTGTTGTGAAAATGGTTAAGTATAGTAACTTGAATTATGAATTAGTGTTGTGAAAATGGTTAAGTATAATAACTTGAATTATGTATTAGTGTTGTGAAAATGGTTAAGTGTAGTAACTTTAATTATGAATTAGTGTTGTTAAAATATTTAAGTATAGTAGCTTGAATTATGAATTAGTGTTATGAAAATTGTTAAGTATAGTAACTTGTATTATGAATTAGCGTTGTGAAAATGGTTAAGTATAGTAACTTGAATTATGAATTAGTGTTGTGAAAATGGTTAAGTGTAATAACTTGAATTATGAATTTGTGTTGTTAAAATAGTTTTGTATAGTAGCTTGAATTATGAATTAGTGTTGTGAAAATGGTTAAGTATAGTAACTTGAATTATGAATTAGTGTTGTGAAAATGGTTAAGTGTAGTAACTTTAATTATGAATTAGTGTTGTTAAAATAGTTAAGTATAGTAGCTTTAATTATGAATTAGTGTTGTTAAAATAGTTAAGTATAGTAACTTGAATTATGAATTAGTGTTGTGAAAATGGTTAAGTATAGTAACTTGAATTATGAATTAGTGTTGTGATAATGGTTAAGTATAGTAACTTGAATTATGAATTAGTGTTGTGAAAATGGTTAAGTCTATTTAGTTGAAATGTGAATTATTGAATTGAAAATGGTTAAATATATTTAGTTGAAATGTGCATTATTGACTTGAAAATGTTTAAGTGTATTTAGTTGAAATGTGAATTAGTGACTTGAAAATGGTTAAGTGTAGTAACTTTAATTATGAATTAGTGTTGTGAAAATGGTTAAATGTAGTAACTTGATGTAATGACCTTCCCGGTCATTTACCTCCTTTTCGTGCGTTCTCAGCGTTTAGAGTTTTTCTATAACTGCCCCAAGTTATTTATGACTTGCTGGGACTGACAGTTCGGTTCCCGGGCAGTTCGTTTGAGAATATTATTTAGACCGAGCTTGTTGTAAAATATTAAATTAAATTTGATTTTGGTAAAATGACATAGTTAATTACCTTTCAAAAATGTTTATGATATTTGTAAAATTCTTTAGTTATGATGTGTCTATATTAATTTAATAATAAGTTTATAATTTAGTAATATTTTTAAATGGAGATAGTAAATCTAATTTTATTGACATAATATTTTTTTTTATTTTATAGAGGTTTTGTTCAAAATAATTTTCTATTCATGATGGTATATTTAAAATATTGTATTTATTTTATCACGAGCCTATGCAATATCCGAATATATATATATACAGAGAGTGAAAATGGATAAGGCCATGTGTATGTTACATTAATTAGTCTTTGACTGTGAGATTTCTTTCTTGTTTGGAGTTGGTACGTGTATTACATATATATATATATACTAGAATGTTACTTTCTTTTCTTATTTTATTGTCTTTGTGGAAGACTTCATATATTCCATCATTGTAAGCACTTTAAGCTCAACTTTAAACATTTCTAGAGAGATTCAAGGTTAGGGGTTGGTATATTTGAGTTCGTGGACTCGTTCTCGTCATTTCTACGGTACGTTTTCTTATTTTTACGGTAGTTTTAGTTACGGTGGTTGTTGGAATTGGTGTTGATATTTGAGCTAGATATTGAGCTCAAATTGAGCGGTGTTAGTTGTGACTATTGGTCACGGGGTGATTTGGGACGCTGTGACGGTTTCGGTTTTTCGATTCCGCAAGTGGGCCCCACATGGACCATTTGGATATTTTTTTGAACTAATACAATATGGGTATCAAAATTCATGTTTTGACAGGTAGTTTATTATTTTGCTAGCGTGGCAGCAATCGGAGGTCTCTCGAAAGGGAAAGACTCCTATTTAGCAAGCTTTGACAGGCGTTTGGCGGCGTCCAGGTAGGCTAGGCTTACCGTATACCTAGATTGAGTTTGTTTATAGTATTTGCATGTTATTATGCTAGTGTTTGGGCTGGTAGTTGTGGATTGGCACTGGCTTGCTATGACTAGGCCTTTTGGGCCGTTTAGGGCCTTGTTCAGATGTGTTTCGGGCCTGTTATCCTCGTGGTGTGCCAGATATTACTTTTATAGGGTTGGTTAATGTTGTACCGCTGTTAGTAGGGGTTTGGAGAACCTTAGCCCAGACTTGGTTCCGAAACCCCGTAGTGGGCCCCGCTACTCTTCACAGTCGGTGTAGTTAGCTTTAAACCTTATTAGGCTTAGTTAAGCCCCGAGATGATCTTTTAGGATAAAATTTGTATTAAATTACCCTATTTATGCCCTTTTGACCTGTTTAGCCTTGTTAGTCCCTAATAGCACCGTATTTGACCGGGGTCGGCTAGTTTGATTTAGGATGCGGAACCGCCTTGCCATGACTTAGAATGTATACCCAGACTTGTATATACATATTGTTTATGGTAGATAGTTGACCTGGAAGGATCCCGAGATTGACTTGTAGTACGTGGTGGGTTAGCTCCTTTACTTATGTTTCGAGTTTATTTTGGGGTTGGTATGTCCCCGTCCCCGTTTACTTGTATTTGTGTGGATTCTGGCACTACTATGTCACTTGGTTACTGATTATTATGAGTTCCGGTTCGAGTCCGGCCACTGATTATTATGAGTTTCGGTTCGAGTCCGGCATCTGGTTATGATATGATTGGAGAGTTTTGGTACTGAGTTCCGGTTCGAGTCCGACGGTTATGATATATGTGGCCTATTGTTATTATCCACTATGTCCGGTTCGATTCCGGTGTCTGGACTCTTGTTATTACCCATTGGTGCCGGTTCAAGCCCGGTGCACCCTTGTTGGTTATTCTGGTTACTGGATACTGATACAGCTTTGAGACACTGGTGACTATGCATTTACTATTCTTGTGTGTCCCGCCGATTTATGGGGGCCAGGCTGGGTTATTGTTTTCTTTCGTGTGCCTATCGGGTTTATGGGGGCCCAGATAGGTTATGTTTGACTTGAGTCACACAAGTCAAACATAACCTATCTGGGCCCCCATAAACCCGATAGGCACACGGAAGAAAACAATAACCCAGCCTGGCGACCGGCGGAACACACAAAAATAATAAATGCATAGTCACCAGTGTCTCAATGCTGTATCAGTATCCAGTAACCACAATAACCAACAGGAGTGCACCGGGCTTGAACCGACACCAATGGGTAATAACAAGAGGCCAGACGCCGGAGTCGAACCGAAAGCAGTGGGTAATAACAAGAGGCCACATATATATCATATCTGCCGGACTCGAACCGGAACTCATAGAACAACAACATCATAATCACGGTACCCAGTACCAAAACTCTCCAATCATATCATAACCAGATGCCGGACTCGAACCGGAACTCATAATAATCAGTGGCCGGACTCGAACCGGAACTCATAGTGTATCACAATTCGGGGCCGGACTCGAACCGGAACACCCAATAGTCAATAACCAAAATCATCATACCTGAATCAGTAGCCGGACTCGAACCGGAACTTATCATAGCCAGTAACCAGAACGGAATCAAAGGTCATATCATATCAAATAAACGGGGAATGCCCTAGTGCCAAGTCAATACTATTATATAGGTACAGAAGCTAACTATACAACATGCTACAAGTCAATCTCCGGGTCCTTCTAGGTCAAATATCTACTATAAGCAATATGTATATACAAGTCTGGGTATACATTATAAGTCATGGAAAGGTAGGTCAGCGTTCTAAGTCAAACTAGCCGACCCCGATCAAATACGGTGCTATCAGGGACGAACAAAGCTAAACAAGCCAACCGGGTATAATCGGGGTGACTCAATCCCGTCACAACCCTAATATTCATATAGGTCTTATCTAAATCCAAAGATGCCAAAGTTCCGACAAGTCGACAAAAAAAAGGGTAACGGGGCCCGCTATCGGGTCCCGAAAACCAGGTCTGGCTATACTTGTCTAAGTCTGAGCTAAGTCTGTCTAAGCCTGGACTAAGTCTGTCTAAGCCTGGACTAAGGTCCAACAATAACATTCCCAGACTAGCAACAACAACAACAATACTATCCGACCCTAAATAGGTCATCTGTGGGGTACCACGAGGATAACGGGCCTGGAATATATTCGAATAGCCCTATCCGGCCTAGAAGGCCTAAATCACAGCAAAACACCACCACCAAGTTTATAACACCAGCCCACAACACTAGCACAATAGCATACATATATCACACATAAGCCCAATCTAAGTGCAAAGGAACGTAAACCTAGCCTACCTGGACGCCGTCGAACGCCTGCTAAAGCCAGTTAAATAAGAGCCTTTCCCTTCCGAGAGGCCTCTGACTGCTGCCAAGCTACCAAAATAATAAGCTGCATGTCAAAACATGACTATTGATACACATATTGCATTAGTTCGGAAAATGTCCGAACATCCCATGTGGGGCCCACTTGCGGAATCGCAAAATCGAAACCGTCACAACGTCCCAATTACCCCGTGACCAACAGTCACAACTAGCACCTGTTCAATTTGAGCTCAAAATATATCTCAAACATCAATATAAATCCCAAAATATATCATCGCAAACGAAAACTACCGTAAAAATAAGAAAACGTACCGTAGAAAGGACGAGAGCGAGTCCACGGACTCAGTATATATAAACCTCGAAGCACAAAACTTAATAAATCAGCTCAATATTTGAGCCTAAGTAATCAAGAACGGTGAAGGAAAATATGGAAACAGTGAAAGTATGTAATGCATAGTGCATATATTAAATATATGTACATTATGCAAAACACACCACTGTAACCACTTGACTATTTACCAAATGGCAACCACCTATCAAGTCATAATAGTGTGCACCTCCCCACTTTCCACGTGGTGGTGGAGGTGACACATCAATATAATTTTTTTATCTCGTTATATCTATATTCGGGTATTGCATAGGCTCGTGGTAAAATAAATATAATATTTTAAATATATCATAATTAATAGAAAATTATTTCTAACAAAACCTCTATAAAATAAAAATATTATTTTAACATAATTAAATTCACTATCTCCGCTTAAATTATTAATAGGTTATAAAACGATTATAAAATAGTATAGATATATCATAACTAAAGAATTGTATAAATTTCAAAAATATTTTCAAAAGGTAATTAACTATGTCATTTTACCAAATTCTAATTTAATTTAATATTTTACAACGTGCTCGGTCTAAATAATATTCTCAAACGAACTGCCCGGGAATCGAACTGTCAATCCCAGCAAGTCATAAATAACTTGGGGCAGTTATAGAAAAGCTCTAAATGCTGAGAACACACGAAAATGAGGGAAATGACTGGGAAGGTTATTACAATGGTTAAGTGTAGTAACTTGAATTATGAATTAGTGTTGTGAAAATGATTAAGTGTAGTAACTTTAATTATAAATTTGTGTTGTTAAAAGAGTTATGTATAGTAGCTTGAATTATGAATTTGTGTTGTGAAAATGGTTAAGTATAGTAACTTGAATTATGAATTAGTGTTGTGAAAATGCTTAAGTATAGTAACTTGAATTATGAATTAGCGTTGTGAAAATGGTTAAGTGTAGTAACTTGAATTATGAATTAGTGCTGTGAAAATGGTTAAGTGTAGTAACTTTAATTATGAATTAGTGTTGTTAAAATATTTAAGTATAGTAGCTTGAATTATGATGTAACGACCCATTTTGTCGTTACTAAATTATCCATTCCTCAATATTAACTTGAGTCCAAAATAGCTATCATTTTGTTCATTGTGTGACCTCAAGCTTTTCGGCGAAGATTTTAGCCTTTCGATGTGTCTAGATAGACTTAAGCCTGATGAATTTAATTATTCATGAATACTAATATCAATCCTTTAATTTGGAAGTTCTTTAGATATTAATTAAGGTCGTACAATATCCTAGCACAAATTTAAGTTGAAAATATTTTTTTTACCAATAGAGTTTCGATATGGGTTTCTGTTAGGGCCAAATTCAAACGATCATATCTCCTAGAATATAAGGAGTTAGGGGTCCCAATACCCACCAAATCAAAGATCTATGAGTCTTCTTTCCAACTCAATAAACCGTTCGTCAATCCGAGTTTAGAATAAAAAGTTATGACCATTTTACTGAACACTGTCCGGGCTGAAACTTTAAATCATATTTAGCCGATTTTCAGGTCCAAAACTCCAAAACTTCATTCCCCAACCCTAGAGAGGTGATTTCCCAAGGTTTAGAGTGAAATTTCTTCATTGAGGTAAGTTTTTCCATCATCTTCTTTGTCTTTTAATCCATTAACATCTTAGAATCCTTAGAAAGACCTTCAATGGTGAAATTTTGGGTTAGAGCCTTTAATGGTGGATTTTTGGGAAAAACTTATGGGTGTTCTTAATATCACCTAGAACTAATTCTAGATTATAAATTAATGATTTCTAGTATGAACTTGGTAAACTAGATTATGTATTTTGTTGGTTGGAAATCTTGAATTCCATAAAGATGAGACCTTTAGCATAAAAACTCCATTAATGGAGATGGGTTAAGTTTGAAAGAACTAGTTAATAGTTAATTGACCTTGGAGAATGATATAAACCTGGAATTAGGGTAGAATTAGTGGGTTTTGAATTTCCAAAGATATTTATTTAAAGAGTAATTGATTAATTACTCTTATAATTGTTTGATATTTAGATGATTGATCATTCCGAAGCATGAAGAAAGGGAATGAGCATCCTTGACATGACTTGTTGATTCAAAAAGCTTGGCGTCCAGGTAGGCTAGGTTAATGAGTAGAAGACTGTGTTATTTCATATTTTCATAATTTATAATTGATGGGAGAAAGCATGTCTAGGCCTGCAGACATGGAGTTGAGGTGAATAAAGACATAAGAACTTTACTTTAATCCCGAAAACTATGTTATTGATTGATTATGTGATATTTATGATATTATGTGTTATGTGCCCGAAAGGGGATTGTTGTGAATGAAGTATGTGGACATGATGTTTCTTAGTTGTTCTAGTGATGAACCTAATTGAGTTATAAAGGTTTAAGTTGCATATTGTGCTATGATAATGGTGAGGCCTAAGGGATAGATGACTTGAATCATTGTGTGCATTGTATTATGCGGAGAGAAGTAAAGAATAATGATAAGGTTGAATGCGCTAGTTATGGGTGGTGATGTTAGAACCCAAGTTGTGGTATTTGAGTAGGTTATGATTTAATTAGAGTTTAGACTCAATTTAATTGTGTGTATGCTCCTAAATTGGATGCTTGTTGATTGGTTTTCGTACATACTTGAATTGATGATATTTGGATTGTTGATACTTGCATGAATAATTATGAAAAATCCAACTTGATCGAATCGGCTTGTGATTATGAGTGTACTTGTAAATTTAGTACGTCGTGTTGTATCCTGAGAGATAGTATGAAGTTGATAAAATATACATAATATGATTATGGAGGATCGGGTACCACGCCGGTACGGATATGGATGTTGATATTACTTATTTATGGAGGATCGGGTACCACGCTGGTACGGTACATGGACTTAGATTGTCCCCTGCAGGTCATGACTAGTTGGGCAGAAATAAGTCCCTTAGCATGTGTGTACAGACTATTGTTGATAAATGAAAAATCTTGATTCATAATGATAATGTGATTGAAAAGAATGCCTTGAGTAAAGAAGGCTTGTGATATACCTTCATACAGGTTGAAAAGTGAATGATGAATATTTATTAAGAACAGAAAAGTGGAAAGATTGTTAGTAGCAATATGGCCGACGTTAAATTTCAGTATTGCTATAAGACGTGATTGGATCGGGTGCCACGAGCCGGCATGGTAATATTAATAATAAAGGAATTGATAATGAAGTGATCTAAAGTGATGAATCCAATTAATAATCTCAAAGAAACAATCCCAAAGTTTCAATAATTGAATTAATCTTTCTCCAAGAGTATCTATAAGGTTTGCTAATGAACCTTGAGTTCTCTTGTGTGTTTTACTGAGATGTGAGTTGATTTGTATTCCCTGTTTGATTGTATCCTTGAGATTGATTGTGTGACATGTACTTGGAAAAGTGGAACTCTGTGCTTACTTGCTAGATATTGGTCGACTTACTTTATTTATACTTGGTGTGATCTTGGCTTATTCGATTGGCTAGTTATTATTCTTTAATATTATAAGAGAGTGTTTGGTTGTTAGCCCGAGAGTTTAGTGTGAGTTATCTATGATTATTGGGTTGATCCTGTAGATGTGGATAATGGAAACGGCAACGTGAATAAAAGGGTGATAGTGATGGTTTAGTGTTAGATTGTGGTGGATGGTGTGAATTAGTGAGGCTAGACTATGCTAGTGGTGAATATAATCTCATTAATAGAGTTGGAAAATTGTAAATTATATTGGCAAAGTGTTATAATGATATTACAGCCTTAGTAGAATTATACTCTATTAAGATGTCATGATTTCTTTTCTTTGATTCTATTTTATGATTATGTGGACTAACACTGGTCGGCCGATGATGCCTACCAGTACGTGTGTTTGTACTGACCCTACTCTTCTACATCCCTTATTGGGGTGTAGACTGGATGCAGGTTAGTTTGCAGTTACTAGATCAATGGCGATATTCAGCACTAACTTCTGCACTTCCTTCCTGGCAGATGTTAGAGTCTTTGTGTTATTTATTTTATTGTCAATCTATTCTGTAATAGGTAGCTCTTGTACATGTCTGACCAGGTCTTGGGGTAGTGACGGACAGTTGTAAGAAGTTTTTTGAAAAGTTTATTTATTGGTGTTTAATTTACTTTGTTATATTTAATTCAGTATTCTCTTAAAAACAGAAGTCTTTCGCATATTTTTGGTTGGGTAATAAGGGTTCTCCTAGCTACTTAGGATAGCGTATGTGCCCGCACGGTCCGTTTGTTTGGGTCGTGACATATGAATTAGTGTTATGAAAATTGTTAAGTATAGTAACTTGAATTATGAATTAGTGTTGTGAAAATGGTTAAGTATAATAACTTGAATTATGAATTAGTGTTGTGAAAATGGTTAAGTGTAGTAACTTTAATTATGAATTAGTGTTGTTAAAATATTTAAGTATAGTAGCTTGAATTATAAAATTAGTGTTGTGAAAACGGTTAAGTATAGTAACTTGAATTATGAATTAGTGTTGTGAAAATGGTTAAGTGTAGTAACTTGAATTATGAATTTGTGTTGTGAAAATGATTAAGTGTAGTAACTTTAATTATGAATTTGTGTTGTGAAAATGGTTAAGTATAATAACTTGAATTATGAATTAGTGTTGTAAAAATGGTTAAGTATAGTAACTTGAATTATGAATTAGTGTTGTGAAAATGGTTAAGTATAGTAACTTGAATTATGAATTAGTGTTGTGAAAAATGGTTAAGTGTAGTAACTTGAATTATGAATTAGCGTTGTGAAAAATGGTTAAGTATAATAACTTGAATTATGAATTAGCGTTGTGAAAATGGTTAAGTATAGTAACTTGAATTATGAATTAGCGTTGTGAAAATGGTTAAGTATAGTAACTTTAATTATGAATTAGTGTTGTGAAAATGGTTAAGTGTAGTAACTTTAATTATGAATTAGTGTTGTTAAAATAGTTAAGTATAGTAGCTTAAATTATGAATTAGTGTTGTGAAAATGGTTAAGTGTAGTAACTTGAATTATGAATTAGTGTTGTGAAAATTGTTAAGTATAGTAACTTGAATTATGAATTAGTGTTGTGAAAACGGTTAAGTATAGTAACTTGAATTATGAATAAGTGTTGTGAAAATGGTTAAGAGTAGTAACTTTAACTATGAATTTGTGTTGTTAAAATAGTTATGTAAAGTAGCTTGAATTATGAATTAGTGTTGTGAAAATGGTTAAGTATAATAACTTGAATTATGAATTAGTGTTGTGAAAATGGTTAAGTATAATAACTTGAATTATGAATTAGTGTTGTGAAAATGGTTAAGTATAATAACTTGAATTATGAATTAGCGTTGTGAAAATGGTTAAGTGTAGTAACTTGAATTATGAATTAGTGTTGTGAAAATTGTTAAATGTAGTAACTTTAATTATGAATTTGTGTTGTTAAAATAGTTAAGTATAGTAGCTTGAATTATGAATTAGTGTTGTGAAAATGGTTAAGTATAGTAACTTGAATTATTAATTAGTGTTGTGAAAATGGTTAAGTATAGTAACTTTAATTATGAATTAGTGTTGTGAAAATGGTTAAGTGTAGTAACTTTAATTATGAATTAGTGTTGTTAAAATATTTAAGTATAGTAGCTTGAATTGTGAATTAGTGTTATGAAAATTGTTAAGTATAGTAACTTGAATTATGAATTAGCGTTGTGAAAATGGTTAAGTATAGTAACTTGAATTATGAATTAGTGTTGTGAAAATGGTTAAGAGTAGTAACTTGAATTATGAATTAGTGTTGTTAAAATGGTTAAATATAGTAACTTGAATTATGAATTAGTGTTGTGAAAATGGTTAAGAGTAGTAACTTGAATTATGAATTAGTGTTGTGAAAATGATTAAGTGTAGTAACTTTAATTATGAATTTGTGTTGTTAAAATAGTTATGTATAGTAGCTTGAATTATGAATTAGTGTTGTTAAAATAGTTAAGTATAGTAGATTGAATTATGAATTAGTGTTGTGTAAATGGTTAAGTATAGTAACTTGAATTATGAATTAGTATTGTGAAAATGGTCAAGTGTAGTAACTTTAATTATGAATTAGTGTTGTTAAAATAGTTAAGTATGGTATCTTGATTTATGAATTAGTGTTGTGTAAATGGTTAAGTGTAGTAACTTGAATTATGAATTAGTGTTGTGAAAATGATTAAGTGTAGTGACTTTAATTATGAATTTGTGTTGTTAAAATGGTTATGTATAGTAACTTGAATTATGAATTAGTGTTGTAAAAATGGTTAAGTATAGTAACTTGATTTATGAATTAGTGTTGTGAAAATGGTTAAGTATAGTAACTTGAATTATGAATTAGTGTTGTGAAAATAGTTAAGAGTAGTAACTTGAATTATGAATTAGTGTTGTGAAAATGATTAAGTGTAGTAACTTTAATTATGAATTTATGTTGTTAAAATAGTTATGTATAGTAACTTGAATTATGAATTAGTGTTGTTAAAATAGTTAAGTATAGTAGCTTGAATTATGAATTAGTGTTGTGAAAATAGTTATGTGTAGTAACTTGAATTATGAATTAGTGTTGTGAAAATTGTTAAGTATAGTAACTTGAATTATGAATTAGTGTTGTGTAAACAGTTAAGTATAGTAACTTGAATTATGAATTAGTGTTGTGAAAATTGCTATGAGTAGTAACTTGAATTATGAATTAGTGTTGTGAAAATGATTAAGTGTAGTAACTTTAATTATGAATTTGTGTTGTTAAAATAGTTATGTACAGTAGCTTTGATTATGAATTAGTGTTGTGAAAATTGTTAAGTATAATAACTTGAATTATGAATTAGTGTTGTGAAAATGATTAAGTATAATAACTTGAATTATGAATTAGCGTTGTGAAAATGGTTAAGTATAGTAACTTGAATTATGAATTAGTGTTGTGAAAAATGGTTAAGTGTAGTAACTTGAATTATGAATTAGTGTTGTGAAAATGGTTAAATGTAGTAACTTTAATTATGAATTTGTGTTGTTAAAATAGTTAAGTATAGTAGCTTGAATTATGAATTAGTGTTGTGAAAATGGTTAAGTATAGTAACTTGAATTATGAATTAGTGTTTTGAAATTGGTTAAGTATAGTAACTTGAATTATGAATTAGCGTTGTGAAAATGGTTAAGTCTATTTAGTTGGAATGTGAATTATTGAATTGAAAATGGTTAAGTGTATTTAGTTGAAATGTTAATTATTGACTTGAAAATGTTTAAGTGTATTTAGTTGAAATGTGAATTAGTGACTTGAAAATGGTTGTGTAGTAACTTGAATTATGAAATAGTGTTGTGAAAATGGTTTAGTATAATAACTTGAATTATGAATTAGTGTTGTGAAAATGGTCAAGTGTAGTAATTTTAATTATGAATTAGTGTTGTTAAAATAGTTAAGTATGGTAGCTTGAATTATGAATTAGTGTTGTGTAAATGGTTAAGTGTATTAACTTGATTTATGAATTAGTGTTGTGAAAATGATTAAGTGTAGTAACTTTAATTATGAATTTGTGTTGTTAAAATAGTTATGTATAGTAACTTGAATTATGAATTAGTGTTGTAAAAATGGTTAAGTATAGTAATTTGAATTATGAATTAGTGTTGTGAAAATGGTTAAATATAGTAACTTGAATTATGAATTAGTGTTGTGAAAATGGTTAAGAGTAGTAACTTGAATTATGAATTAGTGTTGTGAAAATGATTAAGTGTAATAACTTTAATTATGAATTTGTGTTGTTAAAATAGTTATGTATAGTAGCTTGAATTATGAATTCGTGTTGTTAAAATAGTTAAGTATAGTAGCTTGAATTATGAATTAGTGTTGTGTAAACGGTTAAGTATAGTAACTTGAATTATGAATTAGTGTTGTGAAAATGATTAAGTATAATAATTTGAATTATGAATTAGTGTTGTGAAAATGGTTAAGTATAATAACTTGAATTATGAATTAGCATTGTGAAAATGGTTAAGTCTACTAACTTGATTTATGAATTAGTGTTGTGAAAATGGTTAAGTATAATAACTTGAATTATGAATTAGTGTTGTGAAAATAGTTATGTATAGTAGTTTGAATTATTAATTAGTGTTGTTAAAATAGTTAAGTATAGTAGCTTGAATTATGAATTAGTGTTGTGAAAATAGTTAAGTATAGTAGCTTGAATTATGAATTAGTGTTGTGAAAATAGTTAAGTGTAGTAACTTGAATTATGAATTAGCGTTGTGAAAATGGTTAAGTATAGTAACTTGAATTATGAATTAGTGTTGTGAAAATGGTTAAGAGTAGTAACTTGAATTATGAATTAGTGTTGTTAAAATGGTTAAATATAGTAACTTGAATTATGAATTAGTGTTGTGAAAATGGTTAAGAGTAGTAACTTGAATTATGAATTAGTGTTGTGAAAATGATTAAGTGTAGTAACTTTAATTATGAATTTGTGTTGTTAAAATAGTTATGTATAGTAGCTTGAATTATGAATTAGTGTTGTTAAAATAGTTAAGTATAGTAGATTGAATTATGAATTAGTGTTGTGTAAATGGTTAAGTATAGTAACTTGAATTATGAATTAGTATTGTGAAAATGGTCAAGTGTAGTAACTTTAATTATGAATTAGTGTTGTTAAAATAGTTAAGTATGGTATCTTGATTTATGAATTAGTGTTGTGTAAATGGTTAAGTGTAGTAACTTGAATTATGAATTAGTGTTGTGAAAATGATTAAGTGTAGTGACTTTAATTATGAATTTGTGTTGTTAAAATGGTTATGTATAGTAACTTGAATTATGAATTAGTGTTGTAAAAATGGTTAAGTATAGTAACTTGATTTATGAATTAGTGTTGTGAAAATGGTTAAGTATAGTAACTTGAATTATGAATTAGTGTTGTGAAAATAGTTAAGAGTAGTAACTTGAATTATGAATTAGTGTTGTGAAAATGATTAAGTGTAGTAACTTTAATTATGAATTTATGTTGTTAAAATAGTTATGTATAGTAACTTGAATTATGAATTAGTGTTGTTAAAATAGTTAAGTATAGTAGCTTGAATTATGAATTAGTGTTGTGAAAATAGTTATGTGTAGTAACTTGAATTATGAATTAGTGTTGTGAAAATTGTTAAGTATAGTAACTTGAATTATGAATTAGTGTTGTGTAAACAGTTAAGTATAGTAACTTGAATTATGAATTAGTGTTGTGAAAATTGCTATGAGTAGTAACTTGAATTATGAATTAGTGTTGTGAAAATGATTAAGTGTAGTAACTTTAATTATGAATTTGTGTTGTTAAAATAGTTATGTACAGTAGCTTTGATTATGAATTAGTGTTGTGAAAATTGTTAAGTATAATAACTTGAATTATGAATTAGTGTTGTGAAAATGATTAAGTATAATAACTTGAATTATGAATTAGCGTTGTGAAAATGGTTAAGTATAGTAACTTGAATTATGAATTAGTGTTGTGAAAAATGGTTAAGTGTAGTAACTTGAATTATGAATTAGTGTTGTGAAAATGGTTAAATGTAGTAACTTTAATTATGAATTTGTGTTGTTAAAATAGTTAAGTATAGTAGCTTGAATTATGAATTAGTGTTGTGAAAATGGTTAAGTATAGTAACTTGAATTATGAATTAGTGTTTTGAAATTGGTTAAGTATAGTAACTTGAATTATGAATTAGCGTTGTGAAAATGGTTAAGTCTATTTAGTTGGAATGTGAATTATTGAATTGAAAATGGTTAAGTGTATTTAGTTGAAATGTTAATTATTGACTTGAAAATGTTTAAGTGTATTTAGTTGAAATGTGAATTAGTGACTTGAAAATGGTTGTGTAGTAACTTGAATTATGAAATAGTGTTGTGAAAATGGTTTAGTATAATAACTTGAATTATGAATTAGTGTTGTGAAAATGGTCAAGTGTAGTAATTTTAATTATGAATTAGTGTTGTTAAAATAGTTAAGTATGGTAGCTTGAATTATGAATTAGTGTTGTGTAAATGGTTAAGTGTATTAACTTGATTTATGAATTAGTGTTGTGAAAATGATTAAGTGTAGTAACTTTAATTATGAATTTGTGTTGTTAAAATAGTTATGTATAGTAACTTGAATTATGAATTAGTGTTGTAAAAATGGTTAAGTATAGTAATTTGAATTATGAATTAGTGTTGTGAAAATGGTTAAATATAGTAACTTGAATTATGAATTAGTGTTGTGAAAATGGTTAAGAGTAGTAACTTGAATTATGAATTAGTGTTGTGAAAATGATTAAGTGTAATAACTTTAATTATGAATTTGTGTTGTTAAAATAGTTATGTATAGTAGCTTGAATTATGAATTCGTGTTGTTAAAATAGTTAAGTATAGTAGCTTGAATTATGAATTAGTGTTGTGTAAACGGTTAAGTATAGTAACTTGAATTATGAATTAGTGTTGTGAAAATGATTAAGTATAATAATTTGAATTATGAATTAGTGTTGTGAAAATGGTTAAGTATAATAACTTGAATTATGAATTAGCATTGTGAAAATGGTTAAGTCTACTAACTTGATTTATGAATTAGTGTTGTGAAAATGGTTAAGTATAATAACTTGAATTATGAATTAGTGTTGTGAAAATAGTTATGTATAGTAGTTTGAATTATTAATTAGTGTTGTTAAAATAGTTAAGTATAGTAGCTTGAATTATGAATTAGTGTTGTGAAAATAGTTAAGTATAGTAGCTTGAATTATGAATTAGTGTTGTGAAAATAGTTAAGTGTAGTAACTTAAATTATGAATTAGTGTTGTGAAAATTGTTAAGTATAGTAACTTGAATTATGAATTAGTGTTGTGAAAATGGTTAAGTGTAGTAACTTGAATTATGAATTAGTGTTGTGAAAATGGTTAAATGTAGTAACTTTAATTATGAATTTGTGTTGTTAAAATGGTTAAGTATAGTAACTTGAATTATGAATTAGTGTTGTGAAAATGGTTAAGTATAATAACTTGAATTATGAATTAGTGTTGTGAAAATGGTTAAGTATAGTAACTTGAATTATGAATTAGTGTTGTTAAAATATTTAAGTATAGTAGCTTGAATTATGAATTAGTGTTATGAAAATTGTTAAGTATAGTAACTTGAATTACGAATTAGTGATGTGAAAATGGTTAAGTATAATAACTTGAATTATGAATTTGTGTTGTTAGAATAGTTTTGTATAGTAGCTTGAATTATGAATTAGTGTTGTGAAAATGGTTAAGTATAGTAACTTGAATTACGAATTAGTGATGTGAAAATGGTTAAGTATAATAACTTGAATTATGAATTAGTGTTGTGAAAATAGTTAAGTATAGTAACTTGAATTATGAATTAGCGTTGTGAAAATGGTTAAGTTTATTTAGTTGGAATGTGAATTATTGAATTGAAAATGGTTAAGTGTATTTAGTTGAAATGTTAATTATTGATTTGAAAATGTTTAAGTATATTTAGTTGAAATGTGAATTAGTGACTTGAAATGATTAAGTGTAGTAACTTGAATTATCAAATAGTGTTGTTAAAATGGTTAAGTATAATAACTTGAATTATGAATTAGTGTTGTGAAAATGGTCAAGTGTAGTAACTTTAATTATGAATTAGTGTTGTTATAATAGTTAAGCATGGTAGCTTGAATTATGAATTAGTGTTGTGTAAATGGTTAAGTGTAGTAACTTGAATTATGAATTAGTGTTGTGAAAATGATTAAGTGTAGTAACTTTAATTATGAATTTGTGTGTTTAAAATAGTTATGTATAGTAACTTCAATTATGAATTAGTGTTGTAAAAATGGTTAAGTATAGTAATTTGAATTATGAATTAGCGTTGTAAAAATGGTTAAGTATAGTAACTTGAATTATGAATTAGCGTTGTGAAAATGGTTAAGTATAGTAACTTTAATTAAGAATTAGTGTTGTGAAAATGGTTAAGTGTAGTAACTTTAATTATGAATTAGTGTTGTTAAAATAGTTAAGTATAGTAGCTTGAATTATGAATTAGTGTTGTGAAAATGGTTAAGTGTAGTAACTTTAATTATGAATTAGTGTTGTGAAAATTGTTAAGTATAGTAACTTGAATTATGAATTAGTGTTGTGAAAATGGTTAAATGTAGTAACTTTAATTATGAATTTGTGTTGTTAAAATAGTTAAGTATAGTAGCTTGAATTATGAATTAGTGTTGTGAAAATGGTTAAGTATAGTAACTTGAATTATGAATTAGTGTTGTGAAAATGGTTAAGTATAATAACTTGAACTATGAATTAGTGTTGTGAAAATGGTTAAGTGTAGTAACTTTAATTATGAATTTGTGTTGTCAAAATATTTAAGTATAGTAGCTTGAATTGTGAATTATTGTTATGAAAATTGTAAAGTATAGTAACTTGAATTATGAATTAGCGTTGTGAAAATGGTTAAGTATAGTAACTTGAATTATGAATTAGTGTTGTGAAAATGGTTAAGAGTAGTAACTTGAATTATGAATTTGTGTTGTTAAAATAGTTTTGTATAGTAGCTTGAATTATGAATTAGTGTTGTGAAATGGTTAAGTATAGTAACTCGATTATGAATTAGTGTTGTGAAAATGGTTAAATATAGTAACTTGAATTATGAATTAGTGTTGTGAAAATGATTAAGTATAATAACTTGAATTATGAATTAGTGTTGTGAAAATGATTAAGTGTAGTAACTTTAATTATGAATTTGTGATGTTAAAATAGTTATGTATAGTAGCTTGAATTATGAATTAGTGTTGTTAAAATAGTTAAGTATAGTAGATTGAATTATGAATTAGTGTTGTGAAAATGGTTAAGTATAGTAACTTGAATTATGAATTAGTGTTGTTAAAATATTTAAGTATAGTAGCTTGAATTATGAATTAGTGTTATGAAAATTGTTAAGTATAGTAACTTGATTTATGAATTAGCGTTGTGAAAAAATGGTTAAGTATAGTAACTTGAATTATGAATTAGTGTTGTGAAAATGGTTAAGTGTAATAACTTGAATTATGAATTTGTGTTGTTAGAATAGTTTTGTATAGTAGCTTGAATTATGAATTATTGTTGTGAAAATGGTTAAGTATAGTAACTTGAATTACGAATTAGTGATGTGAAAAATGGTTAAGTATAATAACTTGAATTATGAATTAGTGTTGTGAAAATAGTTAAGTATAGTAACTTGAATTATGAATTAGCGTTGTGAAAATGGTTAAGTTTATTTATTTGGAATGTGAATTATTGAATTGAAAATGGTTAAGTGTATTTAGTTGAAATGTTAATTATTGATTTGAAAATGTTTAAGTATATTTAGTTGAAATGTGAATTAGTGACTAGAAATGATTAAGTGTAGTAACTTGAATTATCAAATAGTGTTGTTAAAATGGTTAAGTATAGTAACTTGAATTATGAATTAGTGTTGTGAAAATGGTCAAGTGTAGTAACTTTAATTATGAATTAGTGTTGTTATAATAGTTAAGTATGGTAGCTTGAATTATGAATTAGTGTTGTGTAAATGGTTAAGTGTAGTAACTTTAATTATGAATTAGTGTTGTGAAAATGATTAAGTGTAGTAACTTTAATTATGAATTTGTGTTGTTAAAATAGTTATGTATAGTAACTTCAATTATGAATTAGTGTTGTAAAAATGGTTAAGTATAGTAATTTGAATTATGAATTAGCGTTGTAAAAATGGTTAAGTATAGTAACTTGAATTATGAATTAGCGTTGTGAAAATGGTTAAGTATAGTAACTTTAATTATGAATTAGTGTTGTGAAAATGGTTAAGTGTAGTAACTTTAATTATGAATTAGTGTTGTTAAAATAGTTAAGTATAGTAGCTTGAATTATGAATTTGTGTTGTGAAAATGGTTAAATGTAGTAACTTTAATTATGAATTTGTGTTGTTAAAATATTTAAGTATAATAACTTGAATTATGAATTAGTGTTGTGAAAATAGTTATGTATAGTAGTTTGAATTATGAATTAGTGTTGTGAAAATAGTTAAGTATAGTAGCTTGAATTATGAATTAGTGTTGTGAAAATAGTTAAGTGTAGTAACTTAAATTATGAATTAGTGTTGTGAAAATTGTTAAGTATAGTAACTTGAATTATGAATTAGTGTTGTGAAAATGGTTAAGTGTAGTAACTTGAATTATGAATTAGTGTTGTGAAAATGGTTAAATGTAGTAACTTTAATTATGAATTTGTGTTGTTAAAATGGTTAAGTATAGTAACTTGAATTATGAATTAGTGTTGTGAAAATGGTTAAGTATAATAACTTGAATTATGAATTAGTGTTGTGAAAATGGTTAAGTATAGTAACTTGAATTATGAATTAGTGTTGTGAAAATGGTTAAATGTAGTAACTTTAATTATGAATTTGTGTTGTTAAAATAGTTAAGTATAGTAGCTTGAATTATGAATTAGTGTTGTGAAAATGGTTAAGTATAGTAACTTGAATTATGAATTAGTGTTTTGAAATTGGTTAAGTATAGTAACTTGATTATGAATTAGCGTTGTGAAAATGGTTAAGTCTATTTAGTTGGAATGTGAATTATTGAATTGAAAATGGTTAAGTGTATTTAGTTGAAATGTTAATTATTGACTTGAAAATGTTTAAGTGTATTTAGTTGAAATGTGAATTAGTGACTTGAAAATGGTTGTGTAGTAACTTGAATTATGAAATAGTGTTGTGAAAATGGTTTAGTATAATAACTTGAATTATGAATTAGTGTTGTGAAAATGGTCAAGTGTAGTAATTTTAATTATGAATTAGTGTTGTTAAAATAGTTAAGTATGGTAGCTTGAATTATGAATTAGTGTTGTGTAAATGGTTAAGTGTATTAACTTGATTTATGAATTAGTGTTGTGAAAATGATTAAGTGTAGTAACTTTAATTATGAATTTGTGTTGTTAAAATAGTTATGTATAGTAACTTGAATTATGAATTAGTGTTGTAAAAATGGTTAAGTATAGTAATTTGAATTATGAATTAGTGTTGTGAAAATGGTTAAATATAGTAACTTGAATTATGAATTAGTGTTGTGAAAATGGTTAAGAGTAGTAACTTGAATTATGAATTAGTGTTGTGAAAATGATTAAGTGTAATAACTTTAATTATGAATTTGTGTTGTTAAAATAGTTATGTATAGTAGCTTGAATTATGAATTCGTGTTGTTAAAATAGTTAAGTATAGTAGCTTGAATTATGAATTAGTGTTGTGTAAACGGTTAAGTATAGTAACTTGAATTATGAATTAGTGTTGTGAAAATGATTAAGTATAATAATTTGAATTATGAATTAGTGTTGTGAAAATGGTTAAGTATAATAACTTGAATTATGAATTAGCATTGTGAAAATGGTTAAGTCTACTAACTTGATTTATGAATTAGTGTTGTGAAAATGGTTAAGTATAATAACTTGAATTATGAATTAGTGTTGTGAAAATAGTTATGTATAGTAGTTTGAATTATTAATTAGTGTTGTTAAAATAGTTAAGTATAGTAGCTTGAATTATGAATTAGTGTTGTGAAAATAGTTAAGTATAGTAGCTTGAATTATGAATTAGTGTTGTGAAAATAGTTAAGTGTAGTAACTTAAATTATGAATTAGTGTTGTGAAAATTGTTAAGTATAGTAACTTGAATTATGAATTAGTGTTGTGAAAATGGTTAAGTGTAGTAACTTGAATTATGAATTAGTGTTGTGAAAATGGTTAAATGTAGTAACTTTAATTATGAATTTGTGTTGTTAAAATGGTTAAGTATAGTAACTTGAATTATGAATTAGTGTTGTGAAAATGGTTAAGTATAATAACTTGAATTATGAATTAGTGTTGTGAAAATGGTTAAGTATAGTAACTTGAATTATGAATTAGTGTTGTTAAAATATTTAAGTATAGTAGCTTGAATTATGAATTAGTGTTATGAAAATTGTTAAGTATAGTAACTTGAATTACGAATTAGTGATGTGAAAATGGTTAAGTATAATAACTTGAATTATGAATTTGTGTTGTTAGAATAGTTTTGTATAGTAGCTTGAATTATGAATTAGTGTTGTGAAAATGGTTAAGTATAGTAACTTGAATTACGAATTAGTGATGTGAAAATGGTTAAGTATAATAACTTGAATTATGAATTAGTGTTGTGAAAATAGTTAAGTATAGTAACTTGAATTATGAATTAGCGTTGTGAAAATGGTTAAGTTTATTTAGTTGGAATGTGAATTATTGAATTGAAAATGGTTAAGTGTATTTAGTTGAAATGTTAATTATTGATTTGAAAATGTTTAAGTATATTTAGTTGAAATGTGAATTAGTGACTTGAAATGATTAAGTGTAGTAACTTGAATTATCAAATAGTGTTGTTAAAATGGTTAAGTATAATAACTTGATTTATGAATTAGTGTTGTGAAAATGGTCAAGTGTAGTAACTTTAATTATGAATTAGTGTTGTTATAATAGTTAAGCATGGTAGCTTGAATTATGAATTAGTGTTGTGTAAATGGTTAAGTGTAGTAACTTGAATTATGAATTAGTGTTGTGAAAATGATTAAGTGTAGTAACTTTAATTATGAATTTGTGTGTTTAAAATAGTTATGTATAGTAACTTCAATTATGAATTAGTGTTGTAAAAATGGTTAAGTATAGTAATTTGAATTATGAATTAGCGTTGTAAAAATGGTTAAGTATAGTAACTTGAATTATGAATTAGCGTTGTGAAAATGGTTAAGTATAGTAACTTTAATTAAGAATTAGTGTTGTGAAAATGGTTAAGTGTAGTAACTTTAATTATGAATTAGTGTTGTTAAAATAGTTAAGTATAGTAGCTTGAATTATGAATTAGTGTTGTGAAAATGGTTAAGTGTAGTAACTTTAATTATGAATTAGTGTTGTGAAAATTGTTAAGTATAGTAACTTGAATTATGAATTAGTGTTGTGAAAATGGTTAAATGTAGTAACTTTAATTATGAATTTGTGTTGTTAAAATAGTTAAGTATAGTAGCTTGAATTATGAATTAGTGTTGTGAAAATGGTTAAGTATAGTAACTTGAATTATGAATTAGTGTTGTGAAAATGGTTAAGTATAATAACTTGAACTATGAATTAGTGTTGTGAAAATGGTTAAGTGTAGTAACTTTAATTATGAATTTGTGTTGTCAAAATATTTAAGTATAGTAGCTTGAATTGTGAATTATTGTTATGAAAATTGTAAAGTATAGTAACTTGAATTATGAATTAGCGTTGTGAAAATGGTTAAGTATAGTAACTTGAATTATGAATTAGTGTTGTGAAAATGGTTAAGAGTAGTAACTTGAATTATGAATTTGTGTTGTTAAAATAGTTTTGTATAGTAGCTTGAATTATGAATTAGTGTTGTGAAAATGGTTAAGTATAGTAACTCGATTATGAATTAGTGTTGTGAAAATGGTTAAATATAGTAACTTGAATTATGAATTAGTGTTGTGAAAATGATTAAGTATAATAACTTGAATTATGAATTAGTGTTGTGAAAATGATTAAGTGTAGTAACTTTAATTATGAATTTGTGATGTTAAAATAGTTATGTATAGTAGCTTGAATTATGAATTAGTGTTGTTAAAATAGTTAAGTATAGTAGATTGAATTATGAATTAGTGTTGTGAAAATGGTTAAGTATAGTAACTTGAATTATGAATTAGTGTTGTTAAAATATTTAAGTATAGTAGCTTGAATTATGAATTAGTGTTATGAAAATTGTTAAGTATAGTAACTTGATTTATGAATTAGCGTTGTGAAAAAATGGTTAAGTATAGTAACTTGAATTATGAATTAGTGTTGTGAAAATGGTTAAGTGTAATAACTTGAATTATGAATTTGTGTTGTTAGAATAGTTTTGTATAGTAGCTTGAATTATGAATTATTGTTGTGAAAATGGTTAAGTATAGTAACTTGAATTACGAATTAGTGATGTGAAAATGGTTAAGTATAATAACTTGAATTATGAATTAGTGTTGTGAAAATAGTTAAGTATAGTAACTTGAATTATGAATTAGCGTTGTGAAAATGGTTAAGTTTATTTATTTGGAATGTGAATTATTGAATTGAAAATGGTTAAGTGTATTTAGTTGAAATGTTAATTATTGATTTGAAAATGTTTAAGTATATTTAGTTGAAATGTGAATTAGTGACTAGAAATGATTAAGTGTAGTAACTTGAATTATCAAATAGTGTTGTTAAAATGGTTAAGTATAGTAACTTGAATTATGAATTAGTGTTGTGAAAATGGTCAAGTGTAGTAACTTTAATTATGAATTAGTGTTGTTATAATAGTTAAGTATGGTAGCTTGAATTATGAATTAGTGTTGTGTAAATGGTTAAGTGTAGTAACTTTAATTATGAATTAGTGTTGTGAAAATGATTAAGTGTAGTAACTTTAATTATGAATTTGTGTTGTTAAAATAGTTATGTATAGTAACTTCAATTATGAATTAGTGTTATAAAAATGGTTAAGTATAGTAATTTGAATTATGAATTAGCGTTGTAAAAATGGTTAAGTATAGTAACTTGAATTATGAATTAGCGTTGTGAAAATGGTTAAGTATAGTAACTTTAATTATGAATTAGTGTTGTGAAAATGGTTAAGTGTAGTAACTTTAATTATGAATTAGTGTTGTTAAAATAGTTAAGTATAGTAGCTTGAATTATGAATTTGTGTTGTGAAAATGGTTAAATGTAGTAACTTTAATTATGAATTTGTGTTGTTAAAATATTTAAGTATAATAACTTGAATTATGAATTAGTGTTGTGAAAATAGTTATGTATAGTAGTTTGAATTATGAATTAGTGTTGTGAAAATAGTTAAGTATAGTAGCTTGAATTATGAATTAGTGTTGTGAAAATAGTTAAGTGTAGTAACTTAAATTATGAATTAGTGTTGTGAAAATTGTTAAGTATAGTAACTTGAATTATGAATTAGTGTTGTGAAAATGGTTAAGTGTAGTAACTTGAATTATGAATTAGTGTTGTGAAAATGGTTAAATGTAGTAACTTTAATTATGAATTTGTGTTGTTAAAATGGTTAAGTATAGTAACTTGAATTATGAATTAGTGTTGTGAAAATGGTTAAGTATAATAACTTGAATTATGAATTAGTGTTGTGAAAATGGTTAAGTATAGTAACTTGAATTATGAATTAGTGTTGTTAAAATATTTAAGTATAGTAGCTTGAATTATGAATTAGTGTTATGAAAATTGTTAAGTATAGTAACTTGATTTATGAATTAGCGTTGTGAAAAAATGGTTAAGTATAGTAACTTGAATTATGAATTAGTGTTGTGAAAATGGTTAAGTGTAATAACTTGAATTATGAATTTGTGTTGTTAGAATAGTTTTGTATAGTAGCTTGAATTATGAATTAGTGTTGTGAAAATGGTTAAGTATAGTAACTTGAATTACGAATTAGTGATGTGAAAATGGTTAAGTATAATAACTTGAATTATGAATTAGTGTTGTGAAAATAGTTAAGTATAGTAACTTGAATTATGAATTAGCGTTGTGAAAATGGTTAAGTTTATTTAGTTGGAATGTGAATTATTGAATTGAAAATGGTTAAGTGTATTTAGTTGAAATGTTAATTATTGATTTGAAAATGTTTAAGTATATTTAGTTGAAATGTGAATTAGTGACTTGAAATGATTAAGTGTAGTAACTTGAATTATCAAATAGTGTTGTTAAAATGGTTAAGTATAATAACTTGAATTATGAATTAGTGTTGTGAAAATGGTCAAGTGTAGTAACTTTAATTATGAATTAGTGTTGTTATAATAGTTAAGTATGGTAGCTTGAATTATGAATTAGTGTTGTGTAAATGGTTAAGTGTAGTAACTTGAATTATGAATTAGTGTTGTGAAAATGATTAAGTGTAGTAACTTTAATTATGAATTTGTGTGTTTAAAATAGTTATGTATAGTAACTTCAATTATGAATTAGTGTTGTAAAAATGGTTAAGTATAGTAATTTGAATTATGAATTAGCGTTGTAAAAATGGTTAAGTATAGTAACTTGAATTATGAATTAGCGTTGTGAAAATGGTTAAGTATAGTAACTTTAATTATGAATTAGTGTTGTGAAAATGGTTAAGTATAGTAACTCGAATTATGAATTAGCGTTGTGAAAATGGTTAAGTCTAGTAACTTGAATTACGAAATAGTGTTGTGAAAATGGTTAAGTGTAGTAACTTGAATTATGAATTAGTGTTGTGAAAATTGTTAAGTATAGTAACTTGAATTATGAATTAGTGTTGTGAAAATGGTTAATTGTAGTAACTTTAATTATGAATTTGTGTTGTTAAAATAGTTAAGTATAGTAGCTTGAATTATGAATTAGTGTTGTGAAAATGGTTAAGTATAGTAACTCGATTATGAATTAGTGTTGTGAAAATGGTTAAGTATAGTAACTTGAATTATGAATTAGTGTTGTGAAAATGGTTAAGTATAATAACTTGAATTATGAATTAGTGTTGTGAAAATGATTAAGTGTAGTAACTTTAATTATGAATTTGTGTTGTTAAAATAGTTATGTATAGTAGCTTGAATTATGAATTAGTGTTGTTAAAATAGTTAAGTATAGTAGATTGAATTATGAATTAGTGTTGTGTAAATGGTTAAGTATAGTAACTTGAATTATGAATTAGTGTTGTGAAAATGGTCAAGTGTAGTAACTTTAATTATGAATTAGTGTTGTTAAAATAGTTAAGTATGGTATCTTGATTTATGAATTAGTGTTGTGTAAATGGTTAAGTGTAGTAACTTGAATTATGAATTAGTGTTGTGAAAATGATTAAGTGTAGTGACTTTAATTATGAATTTGTGTTGTTAAAATGGTTATGTATAGTAACTTGAACTATGAATTAGTGTTGTAAAAATGGTTAAGTATAGTAACTTGATTTATGACTTAGTGTTGTGAAAATGGTTAAGTATAGTAACTTGAATTATGAATTAGTGTTGTGAAAATAGTTAAGAGTACTAACTTGAATTATGAATTAGTGTTGTGAAAATGATTAAGTGTAGTAACTTGAATTATGAATTAGTGTTGTGAAAATGGTTAAGAGTAGTAACTTGAATTATGAATTTGTGTTGTTAAAATAGTTAAGTATAGTAGCTTGAATTATGAATTAGTGTTGTGAAAATGGTTAAGTATAATAACTTGAATTATGAATTAGTGTTGTGAAAATAGTTATGTATAGTAGTTTGAATTATGAATTAGTGTTGTTAAAATAGTTAAGTATAGTAGCTTGAATTATGAATTAGTGTTGTGAAAATAGTTAAGTATAGTAGCTTGAATTATGAATTAGTGTTGTGAAAATAGTTAAGTGTAGTAACTTAAATTATGAATTAGTGTTGTGAAAATTGTTAAGTATAGTAACTTGAATTATGAATTAGTGTTGTGAAAATGGTTAAGTGTAGTAACTTGAATTATGAATTAGTGTTATGAAAATGGTTAAATGTAGTAACTTTAATTATGAATTTGTGTTGTTAAAATGGTTAAGTATAGTAACTTGAATTATGAATTAGTGTTGTGAAAATGGTTAAGTATAATAACTTGAATTATGAATTAGTGTTGTGAAAATGGTTAAGTATAGTAACTTGAATTATGAATTAGTGTTGTTAAAATATTTAAGTATAGTAGCTTGAATTATGAATTAGTGTTATGAAAATTGTTAAGTATAGTAACTTGATTTATGAATTAGCGTTGTGAAAAAATGGTTAAGTATAGTAACTTGAATTATGAATTAGTGTTGTGAAAATGGTTAAGTGTAATAACTTGAATTATGAATTTGTGTTGTTAGAATAGTTTTGTATAGTAGCTTGAATTATGAATTAGTGTTGTGAAAATGGTTAAGTATAGTAACTTGAATTACGAATTAGTGATGTGAAAATGGTTAAGTATAATAACTTGAATTATGAATTAGTGTTGTGAAAATAGTTAAGTATAGTAACTTGAATTATGAATTAGCGTTGTGAAAATGGTTAAGTTTATTTAGTTGGAATGTGAATTATTGAATTGAAAATGGTTAAGTGTATTTAGTTGAAATGTTAATTATTGATTTGAAAATGTTTAAGTATATTTAGTTGAAATGTGAATTAGTGACTTGAAATGATTAAGTGTAGTAACTTGAATTATCAAATAGTGTTGTTAAAATGGTTAAGTATAATAACTTGAATTATGAATTAGTGTTGTGAAAATGGTCAAGTGTAGTAACTTTAATTATGAATTAGTGTTGTTATAATAGTTAAGTATGGTAGCTTGAATTATGAATTAGTGTTGTGTAAATGGTTAAGTGTAGTAACTTGAATTATGAATTAGTGTTGTGAAAATGATTAAGTGTAGTAACTTTAATTATGAATTTGTGTGTTTAAAATAGTTATGTATAGTAACTTCAATTATGAATTAGTGTTGTAAAAATGGTTAAGTATAGTAATTTGAATTATGAATTAGCGTTGTAAAAATGGTTAAGTATAGTAACTTGAATTATGAATTAGCGTTGTGAAAATGGTTAAGTATAGTAACTTTAATTATGAATTAGTGTTGTGAAAATGGTTAAGTATAGTAACTTGAATTATGAATTAGCGTTGTGAAAATGGTTAAGTCTAGTAACTTGAATTACGAAATAGTGTTGTGAAAATGGTTAAGTGTAGTAACTTGAATTATGAATTAGTGTTGTGAAAATTGTTAAGTATAGTAACTTGAATTATGAATTAGTGTTGTGAAAATGGTTAAATGTAGTAACTTTAATTATGAATTTGTGTTGTTAAAATAGTTAAGTATAGTAGCTTGAATTATGAATTAGTGTTGTGAAATGGTTAAGTATAGTAACTTGAATTATGAATTAGTGTTGTGAAAATGGTTAAGTATAATAACTTGAACTATGAATTAGTGTTGTGAAAATGGTTAAGTGTAGTAACTTTAATTATGAATTTGTGTTGTTAAAATATTTAAGTATAGTAGCTTGAATTGTGAATTATTGTTATGAAAATTGTAAAGTATAGTAACTTGAATTATGAATTAGCGTTGTGAAAATGGTTAAGTATAGTAACTTGAATTATGAATTAGTGTTGTGAAAATGGTTAAGAGTAGTAACTTGAATTATGAATTTGTGTTGTTAAAATAGTTTTGTATAGTAGCTTGAATTATGAATTAGTGTTGTGAAAATGGTTAAGTATAGTAACTCGATTATGAATTAGTGTTGTGAAAATGGTTAAGTATAGTAACTTGAATTATGAATTAGTGTTGTGAAAATGGTTAAGTATAATAACTTGAATTATGAATTAGTGTTGTGAAAATGATTAAGTGTAGTAACTTTAATTATGAATTTGTGTTGTTAAAATAGTTATGTATAGTAGCTTGAATTATGAATTAGTGTTGTTAAAATAGTTAAGTATAGTAGATTGAATTATGAATTAGTGTTGTGTAAATGGTTAAGTATAGTAACTTGAATTATGAATTAGTGTTGTGAAAATGGTCAAGTGTAGTAACTTTAATTATGAATTAGTGTTGTTAAAATAGTTAAGTATGGTATCTTGATTTATGAATTAGTGTTGTGTAAATGGTTAAGTGTAGTAACTTGAATTATGAATTAGTGTTGTGAAAATGATTAAGTGTAGTGACTTTAATTATGAATTTGTGTTGTTAAAATGGTTATGTATAGTAACTTGAACTATGAATTAGTGTTGTAAAAATGGTTAAGTATAGTAACTTGATTTATGACTTAGTGTTGTGAAAATGGTTAAGTATAGTAACTTGAATTATGAATTAGTGTTGTGAAAATAGTTAAGAGTACTAACTTGAATTATGAATTAGTGTTGTGAAAATGATTAAGTGTAGTAACTTGAATTATGAATTAGTGTTGTGAAAATGGTTAAGAGTAGTAACTTGAATTATGAATTTGTGTTGTTAAAATAGTTAAGTATAGTAGCTTGAATTATGAATTAGTGTTGTGAAAATGGTTAAGTATAATAACTTGAATTATGAATTAGTGTTGTGAAAATAGTTATGTATAGTAGTTTGAATTATGAATTAGTGTTGTTAAAATAGTTAAGTATAGTAGCTTGAATTATGAATTAGTGTTGTGAAAATAGTTAAGTATAGTAGCTTGAATTATGAATTAGTGTTGTGAAAATAGTTAAGTGTAGTAACTTAAATTATGAATTAGTGTTGTGAAAATTGTTAAGTATAGTAACTTGAATTATGAATTAGTGTTGTGAAAATGGTTAAGTGTAGTAACTTGAATTATGAATTAGTGTTATGAAAATGGTTAAATGTAGTAACTTTAATTATGAATTTGTGTTGTTAAAATGGTTAAGTATAGTAACTTGAATTATGAATTAGTGTTGTGAAAATGGTTAAGTATAATAACTTGAATTATGAATTAGTGTTGTGAAAATGGTTAAGTATAGTAACTTGAATTATGAATTAGTGTTGTTAAAATATTTAAGTATAGTAGCTTGAATTATGAATTAGTGTTATGAAAATTGTT
This sequence comes from Capsicum rhomboideum, assembly GCA_031232105.1. Taxonomy (NCBI): domain Eukaryota; kingdom Viridiplantae; phylum Streptophyta; class Magnoliopsida; order Solanales; family Solanaceae; genus Capsicum; species Capsicum rhomboideum. The sequence continues at coordinate 57,111,355 of CP124714.1, forward strand.
AAGTATAGTAACTTGATTTATGAATTAGCGTTGTGAAAAAATGGTTAAGTATAGTAACTTGAATTATGAATTAGTGTTGTGAAAATGGTTAAGTGTAATAACTTGAATTATGAATTTGTGTTGTTAGAATAGTTTTGTATAGTAGCTTGAATTATGAATTAGTGTTGTGAAAATGGTTAAGTATAGTAACTTGAATTACGAATTAGTGATGTGAAAATGGTTAAGTATAATAACTTGAATTATGAATTAGTGTTGTGAAAATAGTTAAGTATAGTAACTTGAATTATGAATTAGCGTTGTGAAAATGGTTAAGTTTATTTAGTTGGAATGTGAATTATTGAATTGAAAATGGTTAAGTGTATTTAGTTGAAATGTTAATTATTGATTTGAAAATGTTTAAGTATATTTAGTTGAAATGTGAATTAGTGACTTGAAATGATTAAGTGTAGTAACTTGAATTATCAAATAGTGTTGTTAAAATGGTTAAGTATAATAACTTGAATTATGAATTAGTGTTGTGAAAATGGTCAAGTGTAGTAACTTTAATTATGAATTAGTGTTGTTATAATAGTTAAGTATGGTAGCTTGAATTATGAATTAGTGTTGTGTAAATGGTTAAGTGTAGTAACTTGAATTATGAATTAGTGTTGTGAAAATGATTAAGTGTAGTAACTTTAATTATGAATTTGTGTGTTTAAAATAGTTATGTATAGTAACTTCAATTATGAATTAGTGTTGTAAAAATGGTTAAGTATAGTAATTTGAATTATGAATTAGCGTTGTAAAAATGGTTAAGTATAGTAACTTGAATTATGAATTAGCGTTGTGAAAATGGTTAAGTATAGTAACTTTAATTATGAATTAGTGTTGTGAAAATGGTTAAGTATAGTAACTTGAATTATGAATTAGCGTTGTGAAAATGGTTAAGTCTAGTAACTTGAATTACGAAATAGTGTTGTGAAAATGGTTAAGTGTAGTAACTTGAATTATGAATTAGTGTTGTGAAAATTGTTAAGTATAGTAACTTGAATTATGAATTAGTGTTGTGAAAATGGTTAAATGTAGTAACTTTAATTATGAATTTGTGTTGTTAAAATAGTTAAGTATAGTAGCTTGAATTATGAATTAGTGTTGTGAAATGGTTAAGTATAGTAACTTGAATTATGAATTAGTGTTGTGAAAATGGTTAAGTATAATAACTTGAACTATGAATTAGTGTTGTGAAAATGGTTAAGTGTAGTAACTTTAATTATGAATTTGTGTTGTTAAAATATTTAAGTATAGTAGCTTGAATTGTGAATTATTGTTATGAAAATTGTAAAGTATAGTAACTTGAATTATGAATTAGCGTTGTGAAAATGGTTAAGTATAGTAACTTGAATTATGAATTAGTGTTGTGAAAATGGTTAAGAGTAGTAACTTGAATTATGAATTTGTGTTGTTAAAATAGTTTTGTATAGTAGCTTGAATTATGAATTAGTGTTGTGAAAATGGTTAAGTATAGTAACTCGATTATGAATTAGTGTTGTGAAAATGGTTAAGTATAGTAACTTGAATTATGAATTAGTGTTGTGAAAATGGTTAAGTATAATAACTTGAATTATGAATTAGTGTTGTGAAAATGATTAAGTGTAGTAACTTTAATTATGAATTTGTGTTGTTAAAATAGTTATGTATAGTAGCTTGAATTATGAATTAGTGTTGTTAAAATAGTTATGTATAGTAGCTTGAATTATGAATTAGTGTTGTGTAAATGGTTAAGTATAGTAACTTGAATTATGAATTAGTGTTGTGAAAATGGTCAAGTGTAGTAACTTTAATTATGAATTAGTGTTGTTAAAATAGTTAAGTATGGTATCTTGATTTATGAATTAGTGTTGTGTAAATGGTTAAGTGTAGTAACTTGAATTATGAATTAGTGTTGTGAAAATGATTAAGTGTAGTGACTTTAATTATGAATTTGTGTTGTTAAAATGGTTATGTATAGTAACTTGAACTATGAATTAGTGTTGTAAAAATGGTTAAGTATAGTAACTTGATTTATGAATTAGTGTTGTGAAAATGGTTAAGTATAGTAACTTGAATTATGAATTAGTGTTGTGAAAATAGTTAAGAGTACTAACTTGAATTATGAATTAGTGTTGTGAAAATGATTAAGTGTAGTAACTTTAATTATGAATTTGTGTTGTTAAAATAGTTATGTATAGTAACTTGAATTATGAATTAGTGTTGTTAAAATAGTTAAGTATAGTAACTTGAATTATGAATTAGTGTTGTGAAAATAGTTATGTGTAGTAACTTGAATTATGAATTAGTGTTGTGAAAATTGTTAAGTATAGTAACTTGAATTATGAATTAGTGTTGTGTAAACCGTTAAGTATAGTAACTTGAATTATGAATTAGTGTTGTGAAAATTGTTATGAGTAGTAACTTGAATTATGAATTAGTGTTGTGAAAATGATTAAGTGTAGTAACTTTAATTATGAATTTGTGTTGTTAAAATAGTTATGTACAGTAGCTTTGATTATGAATTAGTGTTGTGAAAATTGTTAAGTATAATAACTTGAATTATGAATTAGTGTTGTGAAAATAGTTATGTATAGTAGTTTGAATTATGAATTAGTGTTGTTAAAATAGTTAAGTATAGTAGCTTGAATTATGAATTAGTGTTGTGAAAATAGTTAAGTATAGTAGCTTGAATTATGAATTAGTGTTGTGAAAATAGTTAAGTGTAGTAACTTAAATTATGAATTAGTGTTGTGAAAATGGTTAAGTATAGTAACTTGAATTATGAATTAGTGTTGTGAAAATGGTTAAGTATAATAACTTGAATTATGAATTAGTGTTGTGAAAATGATTAAGTGTAGTAACTTTAATTATGAATTTGTGTTGTTAAAATAGTTATGTATAGTAGCTTGAATTATGAATTAGTGTTGTTAAAATAGTTATGTATAGTAGATTGAATTATGAATTAGTGTTGTGTAAATGGTTAAGTATAGTAACTTGAATTATGAATTAGTGTTGTGAAAATGGTCAAGTGTAGTAACTTTAATTATGAATTAGTGTTGTTAAAATAGTTAAGTATGGTATCTTGATTTATGAATTAGTGTTGTGTAAATGGTTAAGTGTAGTAACTTGAATTATGAATTAGTGTTGTGAAAATGATTAAGTGTAGTGACTTTAATTATGAATTTGTGTTGTTAAAATGGTTATGTATAGTAACTTGAACTATGAATTAGTGTTGTAAAAATGGTTAAGTATAGTAACTTGATTTATGACTTAGTGTTGTGAAAATGGTTAAGTATAGTAACTTGAATTATGAATTAGTGTTGTGAAAATAGTTAAGAGTACTAACTTGAATTATGAATTAGTGTTGTGAAAATGATTAAGTGTAGTAACTTGAATTATGAATTAGTGTTGTGAAAATGGTTAAGAGTAGTAACTTGAATTATGAATTTGTGTTGTTAAAATAGTTAAGTATAGTAGCTTGAATTATGAATTAGTGTTGTGAAAATGGTTAAGTATAATAACTTGAATTATGAATTAGTGTTGTGAAAATAGTTATGTATAGTAGTTTGAATTATGAATTAGTGTTGTTAAAATAGTTAAGTATAGTAGCTTGAATTATGAATTAGTGTTGTGAAAATAGTTAAGTATAGTAGCTTGAATTATGAATTAGTGTTGTGAAAATAGTTAAGTGTAGTAACTTAAATTATGAATTAGTGTTGTGAAAATTGTTAAGTATAGTAACTTGAATTATGAATTAGTGTTGTGAAAATGGTTAAGTGTAGTAACTTGAATTATGAATTAGTGTTATGAAAATGGTTAAATGTAGTAACTTTAATTATGAATTTGTGTTGTTAAAATGGTTAAGTATAGTAACTTGAATTATGAATTAGTGTTGTGAAAATGGTTAAGTATAATAACTTGAATTATGAATTAGTGTTGTGAAAATGGTTAAGTATAGTAACTTGAATTATGAATTAGTGTTGTTAAAATATTTAAGTATAGTAGCTTGAATTATGAATTAGTGTTATGAAAATTGTTAAGTATAGTAACTTGATTTATGAATTAGCGTTGTGAAAAAATGGTTAAGTATAGTAACTTGAATTATGAATTAGTGTTGTGAAAATGGTTAAGTGTAATAACTTGAATTATGAATTTGTGTTGTTAGAATAGTTTTGTATAGTAGCTTGAATTATGAATTAGTGTTGTGAAAATGGTTAAGTATAGTAACTTGAATTACGAATTAGTGATGTGAAAATGGTTAAGTATAATAACTTGAATTATGAATTAGTGTTGTGAAAATAGTTAAGTATAGTAACTTGAATTATGAATTAGCGTTGTGAAAATGGTTAAGTTTATTTAGTTGGAATGTGAATTATTGAATTGAAAATGGTTAAGTGTATTTAGTTGAAATGTTAATTATTGATTTGAAAATGTTTAAGTATATTTAGTTGAAATGTGAATTAGTGACTTGAAATGATTAAGTGTAGTAACTTGAATTATCAAATAGTGTTGTTAAAATGGTTAAGTATAATAACTTGAATTATGAATTAGTGTTGTGAAAATGGTCAAGTGTAGTAACTTTAATTATGAATTAGTGTTGTTATAATAGTTAAGTATGGTAGCTTGAATTATGAATTAGTGTTGTGTAAATGGTTAAGTGTAGTAACTTGAATTATGAATTAGTGTTGTGAAAATGATTAAGTGTAGTAACTTTAATTATGAATTTGTGTGTTTAAAATAGTTATGTATAGTAACTTCAATTATGAATTAGTGTTGTAAAAATGGTTAAGTATAGTAATTTGAATTATGAATTAGCGTTGTAAAAATGGTTAAGTATAGTAACTTGAATTATGAATTAGCGTTGTGAAAATGGTTAAGTATAGTAACTTTAATTATGAATTAGTGTTGTGAAAATGGTTAAGTATAGTAACTTGAATTATGAATTAGCGTTGTGAAAATGGTTAAGTCTAGTAACTTGAATTACGAAATAGTGTTGTGAAAATGGTTAAGTGTAGTAACTTGAATTATGAATTAGTGTTGTGAAAATTGTTAAGTATAGTAACTTGAATTATGAATTAGTGTTGTGAAAATGGTTAAATGTAGTAACTTTAATTATGAATTTGTGTTGTTAAAATAGTTAAGTATAGTAGCTTGAATTATGAATTAGTGTTGTGAAATGGTTAAGTATAGTAACTTGAATTATGAATTAGTGTTGTGAAAATGGTTAAGTATAATAACTTGAACTATGAATTAGTGTTGTGAAAATGGTTAAGTGTAGTAACTTTAATTATGAATTTGTGTTGTTAAAATATTTAAGTATAGTAGCTTGAATTGTGAATTATTGTTATGAAAATTGTAAAGTATAGTAACTTGAATTATGAATTAGCGTTGTGAAAATGGTTAAGTATAGTAACTTGAATTATGAATTAGTGTTGTGAAAATGGTTAAGAGTAGTAACTTGAATTATGAATTTGTGTTGTTAAAATAGTTTTGTATAGTAGCTTGAATTATGAATTAGTGTTGTGAAAATGGTTAAGTATAGTAACTCGATTATGAATTAGTGTTGTGAAAATGGTTAAGTATAGTAACTTGAATTATGAATTAGTGTTGTGAAAATGGTTAAGTATAATAACTTGAATTATGAATTAGTGTTGTGAAAATGATTAAGTGTAGTAACTTTAATTATGAATTTGTGTTGTTAAAATAGTTATGTATAGTAGCTTGAATTATGAATTAGTGTTGTTAAAATAGTTATGTATAGTAGCTTGAATTATGAATTAGTGTTGTGTAAATGGTTAAGTATAGTAACTTGAATTATGAATTAGTGTTGTGAAAATGGTCAAGTGTAGTAACTTTAATTATGAATTAGTGTTGTTAAAATAGTTAAGTATGGTATCTTGATTTATGAATTAGTGTTGTGTAAATGGTTAAGTGTAGTAACTTGAATTATGAATTAGTGTTGTGAAAATGATTAAGTGTAGTGACTTTAATTATGAATTTGTGTTGTTAAAATGGTTATGTATAGTAACTTGAACTATGAATTAGTGTTGTAAAAATGGTTAAGTATAGTAACTTGATTTATGAATTAGTGTTGTGAAAATGGTTAAGTATAGTAACTTGAATTATGAATTAGTGTTGTGAAAATAGTTAAGAGTACTAACTTGAATTATGAATTAGTGTTGTGAAAATGATTAAGTGTAGTAACTTTAATTATGAATTTGTGTTGTTAAAATAGTTATGTATAGTAACTTGAATTATGAATTAGTGTTGTTAAAATAGTTAAGTATAGTAACTTGAATTATGAATTAGTGTTGTGAAAATAGTTATGTGTAGTAACTTGAATTATGAATTAGTGTTGTGAAAATTGTTAAGTATAGTAACTTGAATTATGAATTAGTGTTGTGTAAACCGTTAAGTATAGTAACTTGAATTATGAATTAGTGTTGTGAAAATTGTTATGAGTAGTAACTTGAATTATGAATTAGTGTTGTGAAAATGATTAAGTGTAGTAACTTTAATTATGAATTTGTGTTGTTAAAATAGTTATGTACAGTAGCTTTGATTATGAATTAGTGTTGTGAAAATTGTTAAGTATAATAACTTGAATTATGAATTAGTGTTGTGAAAATAGTTATGTATAGTAGTTTGAATTATGAATTAGTGTTGTTAAAATAGTTAAGTATAGTAGCTTGAATTATGAATTAGTGTTGTGAAAATAGTTAAGTATAGTAGCTTGAATTATGAATTAGTGTTGTGAAAATAGTTAAGTGTAGTAACTTAAATTATGAATTAGTGTTGTGAAAATTGTTAAGTATAGTAACTTGAATTATGAATTAGTGTTGTGAAAATGGTTAAGTATAGTAACTTGAATTATGAATTAGTGTTGTGAAAATGGTTAAATGTAGTAACTTTAATTATGAATTTGTGTTGTTAAAATGGTTAAGTATAGTAACTTGAATTATGAATTAGTGTTGTGAAAATGGTTAAGTATAATAACTTGAATTATGAATTAGTGTTGTGAAAATGGTTAAGTATAGTAACTTGAATTATGAATTAGTGTTGTTAAAATATTTAAGTATAGTAGCTTGAATTATGAATTAGTGTTATGAAAATTGTTAAGTATAGTAACTTGATTTATGAATTAGCGTTGTGAAAAAATGGTTAAGTATAGTAACTTGAATTATGAATTAGTGTTGTGAAAATGGTTAAGTGTAATAACTTGAATTATGAATTTGTGTTGTTAGAATAGTTTTGTATAGTAGCTTGAATTATGAATTATTGTTGTGAAAATGGTTAAGTATAGTAACTTGAATTACGAATTAGTGATGTGAAAATGGTTAAGTATAATAACTTGAATTATGAATTAGTGTTGTGAAAATAGTTAAGTATAGTAACTTGAATTATGAATTAGCGTTGTGAAAATGTGTCACGACCCAAATGGCCATGAGTGGCACCCACTCTAAAACTTTGGTGGGAGAACCATCTAACCCAAACCATTACCCAATCATTTAGTCAATATTAAGATGAGGTTATCATAAAAACCAATTAAATAATAATAATTCAAACTAATCATTAGTTATGCGGAAATCAAACGAACTACTTATTAAAATCCCCAAGACCCGAAAGTCATCGTACGAGAACTTCTAAAATAAATACCATGTCTAAAAGAAATATCCAAAACAACGAAGGATAAAAAGTCTCATTGCCCGAAAGAAGGACAAGAACTAATAGGATGATCCATGGCAGCCTGGAGATGAAGTGCTCACCCTTGGATCGAGATCAACTATCAAACGCTAGAGATGAAGTCGTGTCTGAGCCTCTGGAACACTTTCTGCACTCAACAAAAGAAGAGTACAGGGTAGTATCAGTACAAGCCACTATGTACTGGTAGGTATCATAGGCCAACTCAATTTAATAGCATGTATACAACATAAATCAAATAACAAGTAGACAGGCATCAACACATAGCAAGTATTTAATGAATCAGCACATACATCAATGACGGGCCAAGCAATGCTTACAAACAAGCCATGTAACTATCAAGAGTATCAACGATATTGTAAACAACCATGAAATCAACAATAATACCATTAATTTGTTATCAGCTTATTAACCACATGATCTCTCAAAACCAACACTAATATGTACACACATGCTAAGGGACTTATTTCTGCCCAACTAGTCATGACCTGCAGGGGACAATCTAAGTCCATGTACCGTACCGGCGTGGTACCCGATCCTCTAATAATAAACAATATCAATATCCATATCCGTACCGGCGTGGCACCCGATCCTCCATAACCATATTATGTATATTTTATCAAATTCACACTATCTCTCAAGATACAACACGATGTACTAAATTTACAAGTACACTTATACTCATAAGGCAATTCGATCAAGTTCAATTTTCAATAATTGTTCATACAAGCATCTACCATCCAAATATCATCAAATTCAAGTATGTCCGAAGACCAATCAACAAGCATCCAATTTAGGAGCATACACACAATTAAATCGATTCTAAACTCCAATTAAACCATAACCTACCTCAACCGAAGAATCCAAATGCAAGCTGATTTGCAAGTGTCTTGCCCTTCCGTAAAGCTTCTGAATGATCAAAATCTGTTTAAATACATATTCCCCGTGAGAGTACGAATCTAATGACTCGCATATTACTATATTTATTTTCTCTCAAAAACATAGTCAAATCTCAATTTCAGTGAATTTCAATCGTAGAAATAACACTTAACCATCTACACCAAACACATCTCCATATTACCATTCGAACTTAAATAGAGAATGTCACATGTCTAATATGCCAATATCATATCCCAGAATGAAAATTCAATTCAAAATCTTAAAGAAACCATCAAAACAGTGACTTGTAATTGTCAAACTCTAAGCTTAAACTTCAATTTCTCAATCTATTTTAGTCTTCTATCCTCAATATGATCATAGAATCACCCACTGTTCCAACGTTACTGCCAAAAGTAACAATAGTATTTTCAATCACCAACGACATGTAGCTACTGCTAATAATGGCATTACATTACACCTATATTACCTATTAATAACTACACCTAACTCTAAATAGAATAACCAAAAATACTTTACCCATAGTTGGCCACTGCATCACGTTTCTCCTAGCACTAATAAGGACAAAAGTCTAGTAATCTGTAACTAAATGTTCCATGTAATCATTAGGTAAAAACAACAATTCATTATTTAACCAATCTAAATCCTAATGTACCAGAAATAGAATCACTAGGAGTTATTTTTTTGCTAACCTGAAGCTATGTTATGCAGTGCTGCTCTTCGACTGCGGATTGGAAAACAACGGCTGCTGACCATGTGCCAACTTTCTGATTTTATTGTTATTGTCTATGGTAAACCCTATCCACTTAAAATTATTTTTGTATTGGCCACATAAGTAAATAAAGTGTGGTTTTGACCCATTAAACCATTAATTAAACTAATTATCTAAAATACCCGAGACTTCTAATAAATCCTCGAAATTTATTTGGAACCCCATAAAAATAAATCAAATATTTAAGTTGACTAAAAGGTATGTTCCGAACCTATTGGAATCACTAAAACACTAATTCGGGATCGTCTTGACCAAAGGTTGACCGTGATCAAGCTTAACTCTATTTAAACCCAAGAACTCAACTAATGACTTAAATCACTTTCGAATACCTCGAAAATCGATACTACCCATCTCCGCAAGTCATAAATCACGTATACAACTATAGGAGAGCTAAAATGGGAAGACAAGTAAAATTCACCAAACGACTAGGAGGGTCGTTACAACAGATACCAATTAACCAACCGTTCGTCCTCGAACGGGCAAACAATAAATAAGAAGGGAAAACAGGGAATTACCTGAATTAGCAAAAAGATACGGATACTTGCTACACATGTCTGCTTCGGTCTCCCAAGTGGCCTCCTCAATGGGACGATTTTTCCACTGGACCTTCACAGACGCAATCTCCTTAGTCCTCAACTTACGGACATCTCTACCAAGAATAGCAACAGGTTCCTCTTCATAAGAGAGGTTTTCATCTAACAAGACCGAATCCCAACGAATTATGTAGTTACCATCACCAAGAAACTTCTTCAACATAGATACATGAAACACGGGATGAACTCCCGACAAACTCGGAGGCAATGCCAATCTATAGGCCACCGCCCCCACGCGCTGAAGAATCTCAAATGGTCCAATATATCTTGGACTATGCTTACCTCGCTTTCCAAAATGCATGACACCCTTCATGAGCGAACCCTTGAGCAACACTTGCTCACCCTCTATAAAGTGCATATCTCTCACTTTCCGATCCGTATGCTCTTTTTGCCTGTTTAGGTCGGCTATAAGTTTCTCCTAGATGAACCTAACCTTCTCCAATGAAGATTTTGCGAACCCACCATCATCTATAAGAGAATATAAAAGAGTAAATCAAAATCTACTCTCAAAGGAACACTAAGAATATCAAAACCTCTAAATTTACCCTTAAACGGAGTTTAGACCGTTTACCAAGGGTTATTTGAAAGATCTAGATTTTTTTCCCCCTTTTTCCCAACTTAGGGTTCAACCCTAACTCAACCCTAAACCTAAGAGATTCTAAGGATAAATTCATAGAGAACTTGTTAAAACAAGTTAGAATTACTTACTTTATGGAGAAAATCATCCAAGAATGAACAAAATAGCTCCAAATTGCTTCACTAGGGATTAGGAACCGAATTTTTGAGTTTTGGAACTCAAAAACCGTCAATTGACACATATATAACGCGTTTTTACCGTTATAGCGACATACAATTTTTCTGCACAGACAGTCTTTAGTAAAACGACCATAACTTTTTATTCCAATAACGGATTTATGAACGGTTGGTGGCATTGGAAAGAAGACTCGAAGACCTTTAATTTGGTATGTCTTGGGCGACCTAACTCGTTATATTCTAGGATTAGTACTCGTTTGAAGTTGATCCTAATTTAAACTTAAACCGAAACTCAGTCAGTAAGAATTCTTTCAACACGACTTTGTGCTAGGGGTTTTGTATGACCTTAGATCATACCAAATGCACTCTCATACTAAAGAATTAGTCTTAAACCTACAAATCACTATGGGTAAATCAGCAATAACGGAATGAGTCGTTACAATAGATACTAATTTACCTATTGTTCGTCCCTGAATGATCAAAGGATAAAGAAAGGCACGATACAAATTTTTGATCCTATAGCACCACATAGAACTATAACCATCTTAACTCATCACCCAAAAACAAAATGATGAAAATACACCACTTATTCAATAAGCCATCACAAAATCTAAGCTCTTTCTAATCTACAACATCTCCAACTCTTAACATACCAATCTCATTCGTCTACCGCAATCGCTTTCCCTAGATATTACTTCCTCTTAATCATATGCTCATTACGACATATTCCCCTACCACCTATAAAAAAAAAAAAAAAAATTATACTTGACAACCAACATCTATACACAAAGGCACAAATCACCACAAATAGGTCTAGATACTAAACAATTGTAACCACAATGCCTTTAATTACTTACAACCACTACTCTAACCTTAAGGATTACTTTAATAGGAACATGACAACTCCATACGAAGGCTTAAGCTAATATGGATACACCCAAACTCCACAACCAAGACAGAACTACAAGAATTAGCTACCGAACATCCTTTTTTTCACTTCACTAAGTTCAAGCCTACAATCATTAATGGGTGCATTCAACCAAGGTTATAATACCGACTTTATTCACACTCTTACAATAATACTAAATCCACCAACCTGTATTTCCACACCTATTCATTGATCGTTCAGTTTAGCTAACACTCCAGTATTCAATTACTAATATCAATTACTAATATCAAGTAAATCCATCATTACCATCTCCGCCTAGCATATCACCGGAATCAACCCTGGAATATAGATTAATCGCTAGCAACAATGTCTACAATTAGGTAATTATACCCCAACTATGAGTCAACAACAAAATAATAAATATTAAACCTAGGCTTCCCTTTTCTAGCACCTCCTGTCAAGGTACCAGATTTCAACCTATGCAATGACTGCAAGAATTAGTCTTTACAGTCTTACTGCACCGTTCAAGAATATACGACAATCAACTACTTATAGTCGAGAACCTTTAACCGGTCAGGTTATCAAGCTAAGTGATCAACTTATCCTTATTAAATCAAAGTCTCAGGTGTCAAACTAGTTAACACCCAATCATTTCATCTATATGGTTTTTGAAAGAAATTGGAAAAGGTATAAAGGACAAGGAAGGATGACAGTCTCCAGCATTCCCCCCATCCTTCCCAACACAAGACTATTTAATCTCTTCCTTTCATACTTTTCATTTCTTTTTATGAAAATGCTAAGACTTGGTACCCTTAATATTTCATAACACTGGTTTCTGACTAATTGAATAGGGATTTTGTCAAAATTAGGACCTTGAAAAAGTTCAAATAAAAATTTAACGAAACAAGATAAGGACAAGGGGAGATTTTGGCTCCCTACTGCTATAGCGGCAAAATGTACCATTATAGCGGCATGCAAACATTGCTTACCTTCCGCTACAATGGAAGGTTACCACTATAGTGGTATACTTGCAGTGTTCTGTAAAAATTTTAATTACTTATCCTATTTTTCTAACAGGCAACTAGTTCCAAACTCGTTTCGATTTTCAGGATCCTTAACCCAGAATCCTTCGTACTTCATTCCTTGATTTAACATCTCTCAAATTTTATGGACTAGACTCTTCATCACAATGATAAATATTCTGGTACTAATCATACTCCATAGTAATTCAATTTAACAACCACCGGCTGTTATCTTTCCAAGTTACAAATGCATTCACAAGATTTCACACAGATATTTTATTGGAATTTCATCACAAGGTTAGAAATCAATTACCGCTTTCGTAACTTCATATTTTCAATAAACATATTCATACACACTTCTCACATTAACATCAAAATTATCTCATCATTTGCCCAGTTTTAGAAAACTAGTTCATACAAAAGCGATGAACAATGTACAACAACAAACTAGCCCTCATAAGGAGCTCAAAGGTCATATACCATCCACAATCTTGGTCCTCTTAAGGAACCGTTATTAATCAAATTATCATTATCAAATATTATCAATCAACACTATAATTACTCGTAATCATTACATTAAGCAACTTCACACTACTGTTAGAAACAATACTACAAACATATTTTCATAACCCACTCTAAAAGGAACATTATTATTCGATGCTCATATTATCATTTCAGCATCAATAAAGCTTTCATTATTTTCTGAATTCATGGTCAATTCAAACCACATACTAAGCACAATCGGACTCTTTGGTCCATAATCCGCACATTATTTCATAATTCGACAATTTATCTAGTCAATTCATCATGAATCACCATCAGCTAGTTTATCATACCACAATTTTGATTAATATTTCTCCAAGTAACCCATATTTCATCAAGTCACTGTCTCACATGGAGTCAAATAGTACTAGTTTCAACCAACACATAATTTCAGCAAAAACTATAATTTCAATCAACACATCATCACTTAACATTTATTCAACACAAATCTACTCATTGCAACAATCCAATCTACCATGACAGTACAATTACACAAGTACTTTACAACCAACCATACATACTTTTATTCATTATCTTTATTTAGGCGGTAAGTTTTTACCAACAATCACTACTTAATCATTCACACACAGTACGATCTTTCGGCAGATATCAATTAGAATAAACTATATTCTAATTTAATGCTAGGATATAAACTAAGACGATAAATCTCAATCATCTTTAGTGAGATACCAATTGGGGTCGACTAGATACCAATTGGACTCAACCCAACTATGCAACTGACTCTGAATGCAGGAAGGGAAAGAAGCAGTGAAACAGTTCCTAAAATGTCTTACATCCATCCGCAGATTTAATATGGATGTCTACACATCAATCCGAGAAACCTTATTCGACATTTGATCTTGTTCTCACCATTTGCGAGAATAAGAATAAAAGAAGTTAGATATCAATTTGTATCACCAGATACCAATTGAAATCAAGTGATAGCACGAAAGAAAGAAGAATTTGAATTTTTCCTAATGTCCTGTAGCCTCTCGAAGAAAAGTATAGACGTCTCCATACCGTTCCGCAAGACTCTACTAGACATGTTCTTGTACGACGAGATCGACGAACCTAGTGCTCTGATACCAACTTTGTCACGACCCAAATGGCCATGAGTGGCACCCACTCTAAAACTTTGGTGGGAGAACCATCTAACCCAAACCATTACCCAATCATTTAGTCAATATTAAGATGAGGTTATCATAAAAACCAACTAAATAATAATAATTCAAACTAATCATTAGTTATGCGGAAATCAAACGAACTACTTATTAAAATCCCCAAGACCCGAAAGTCATCGTACGAGAACTTCTAAAATAAATACCATGTCTAAAAGAAATATCCAAAACAACGAAGGATAAAAAGTCTCATTGCCCGAAAGAAGGACAAGAACTAATAGGATGATCCATGGCAGCCTGGAGATGAAGTGCTCACCCTTGGATCGAGATCAACTATCAAACGCTAGAGATGAAGTCGTGTCTGAGCCTCTGGAACACTTTCTGCACTCAACAAAAGAAGAGTACAGGGTAGTATCAGTACAAGCCACTATGTACTGGTAGGTATCATAGGCCAACTCAATTTAATAGCATGTATACAACATAAATCAAATAACAAGTAGACAGGCATCAACACATAGCAAGTATTTAATGAATCAGCACATACATCAATGACGGGCCAAGCAATGCTTACAAACAAGCCATGTAACTATCAAGAGTATCAACGATATTGTAAACAACCATGAAATCAACAATAATACCATTAATTTGTTATCAGCTTATTAACCACATGATCTCTCAAAACCAACACTAATATGTACACACATGCTAAGGGACTTATTTCTGCCCAACTAGTCATGACCTGCAGGGGACAATCTAAGTCCATGTACCGTACCGGCGTGGTACCCGATCCTCTAATAATAAACAATATCAATATCCATATCCGTACCGGCGTGGCACCCGATCCTCCATAACCATATTATGTATATTTTATCAAATTCACACTATCTCTCAGGATACAACACGATGTACTAAATTTACAAGTACACTTATACTCATAAGGCAATTCGATCAAGTTCAATTTTCAATAATTGTTCATACAAGCATCTACCATCCAAATATCATCAAATTCAAGTATGTCCGAAGACCAATCAACAAGCATCCAATTTAGGAGCATACACACAATTAAATCGATTCTAAACTCCAATTAAACCATAACCTACCTCAACCGAAGAATCCAAATGCAAGCTGATTTGCAAGTGTCTTGCCCTTCCGTAAAGCTTCTGAATGATCAAAATCTGTTTAAATACATATTCCCCGTGAGAGTACGAATCTAATGACTCGCATATTACTATATTTATTTTCTCTCAAAAACATAGTCAAATCTCAATTTCAGTGAATTTCAATCGTAGAAATAACACTTAACCATCTACACCAAACACATCTCCATATTACCATTCGAACTTAAATAGAGAATGTCACATGTCTAATATGCCAATATCATATCCCAGAATGAAAATTCAATTCAAAATCTTAAAGAAACCATCAAAACAGTGACTTGTAATTGTCAAACTCTAAGCTTAAACTTCAATTTCTCAATCTATTTTAGTCTTCTATCCTCAATATGATCATAGAATCACCCACTGTTCCAACGTTACTGCCAAAAGTAACAATAGTATTTTCAATCACCAACGACATGTAGCTACTGCTAATAATGGCATTACATTACACCTATATTACCTATTAATAACTACACCTAACTCTAAATAGAATAACCAAAAATACTTTACCCATAGTTGGCCACTGCATCACGTTTCTCCTAGCACTAATAAGGACAAAAGTCTAGTAATCTGTAACTAAATGTTCCATGTAATCATTAGGTAAAAACAACAATTCATTATTTAACCAATCTAAATCCTAATGTACCAGAAATAGAATCACTAGGAGTTATTTTTTTGCTAACCTGAAGCTATGTTATGCAGTGCTGCTCTTCGACTGCGGATTGGAAAACAACGGCTGCTGACCATGTGCCAACTTTCTGATTTTATTGTTATTGTCTATGGTAAACCCTATCCACTTAAAATTATTTTTGTATTGGCCACATAAGTAAATAAAGTGTGGTTTTGACCCATTAAACCATTAATTAAACTAATTATCTAAAATACCCGAGACTTCTAATAAATCCTCGAAATTTATTTGGAACCCCATAAAAATAAATCAAATATTTAAGTTGACTAAAAGGTATGTTCCGAACCTATTGGAATCACTAAAACACTAATTCGGGATCGTCTTGACCAAAGGTTGACCGTGATCAAGCTTAACTCTATTTAAACCCAAGAACTCAACTAATGACTTAAATCACTTTCGAATACCTCAAAAATCGATACTACCCATCTCCGCAAGTCATAAATCACGTATACAACTATAGGAGAGCTAAAATGGGAAGACAAGTAAAATTCACCAAACGACTAGGAGGGTCGTTACAAAATGGTTAAGTTTATTTAGTTGGAATGTGAATTATTGAATTGAAAATGGTTAAGTGTATTTAGTTGAAATGTTAATTATTGATTTGAAAATGTTTAAGTATATTTAGTTGAAATGTGAATTAGTGACTTGAAATGATTAAGTGTAGTAACTTGAATTATCAAATAGTGTTGTTAAAATGGTTAAGTATAATAACTTGAATTATGAATTAGTGTTGTGAAAATGGTCAAGTGTAGTAACTTTAATTATGAATTAGTGTTGTTATAATAGTTAAGTATGGTAGCTTGAATTATGAATTAGTGTTGTGTAAATGGTTAAGTGTAGTAACTTGAATTATGAATTAGTGTTGTGAAAATGATTAAGTGTAGTAACTTTAATTATGAATTTGTGTGTTTAAAATAGTTATGTATAGTAACTTCAATTATGAATTAGTGTTGTAAAAATGGTTAAGTATAGTAATTTGAATTATGAATTAGCGTTGTAAAAATGGTTAAGTATAGTAACTTGAATTATGAATTAGCGTTGTGAAAATGGTTAAGTATAGTAACTTTAATTATGAATTAGTGTTGTGAAAATGGTTAAGTATAGTAACTCGAATTATGAATTAGCGTTGTGAAAATGGTTAAGTCTAGTAACTTGAATTACGAAATAGTGTTGTGAAAATGGTTAAGTGTAGTAACTTGAATTATGAATTAGTGTTGTGAAAATTGTTAAGTATAGTAACTTGAATTATGAATTAGTGTTGTGAAAATGGTTAAATGTAGTAACTTTAATTATGAATTTGTGTTGTTAAAATAGTTAAGTATAGTAGCTTGAATTATGAATTAGTGTTGTGAAAATGGTTAAGTATAGTAACTTGAATTATGAATTAGTGTTGTGAAAATGGTTAAGTATAATAACTTGAACTATGAATTAGTGTTGTGAAAATGGTTAAGTGTAGTAACTTTAATTATGAATTTGTGTTGTTAAAATATTTAAGTATAGTAGCTTGAATTGTGAATTATTGTTATGAAAATTGTAAAGTATAGTAACTTGAATTATGAATTAGCGTTGTGAAAATGGTTAAGTATAGTAACTTGAATTATGAATTAGTGTTGTGAAAATGGTTAAGAGTAGTAACTTGAATTATGAATTTGTGTTGTTAAAATAGTTTTGTATAGTAGCTTGAATTATGAATTAGTGTTGTGAAAATGGTTAAGTATAGTAACTCGATTATGAATTAGTGTTGTGAAAATGGTTAAGTATAGTAACTTGAATTATGAATTAGTGTTGTGAAAATGGTTAAGTATAATAACTTGAATTATGAATTAGTGTTGTGAAAATGATTAAGTGTAGTAACTTTAATTATGAATTTGTGTTGTTAAAATAGTTATGTATAGTAGCTTGAATTATGAATTAGTGTTGTTAAAATAGTTAAGTATAGTAGATTGAATTATGAATTAGTGTTGTGTAAATGGTTAAGTATAGTAACTTGAATTATGAATTAGTGTTGTGAAAATGGTCAAGTGTAGTAACTTTAATTATGAATTAGTGTTGTTAAAATAGTTAAGTATGGTATCTTGATTTATGAATTAGTGTTGTGTAAATGGTTAAGTGTAGTAACTTGAATTATGAATTAGTGTTGTGAAAATGATTAAGTGTAGTGACTTTAATTATGAATTTGTGTTGTTAAAATGGTTATGTATAGTAACTTGAATTATGAATTAGTGTTGTAAAAATGGTTAAGTATAGTAACTTGATTTATGAATTAGTGTTGTGAAAATGGTTAAGTATAGTAACTTGAATTATGAATTAGTGTTGTGAAAATAGTTAAGAGTACTAACTTGAATTATGAATTAGTGTTGTGAAAATGATTAAGTGTAGTAACTTTAATTATGAATTTGTGTTGTTAAAATAGTTATGTATAGTAACTTGAATTATGAATTAGTGTTGTTAAAATAGTTAAGTATAGTAGCTTGAATTATGAATTAGTGTTGTGAAAATAGTTATGTGTAGTAACTTGAATTATGAATTAGTGTTGTGAAAATTGTTAAGTATAGTAACTTGAATTATGAATTAGTGTTGTGTAAACCGTTAAGTATAGTAACTTGAATTATGAATTAGTGTTGTGAAAATTGTTATGAGTAGTAACTTGAATTATGAATTAGTGTTGTGAAAATGATTAAGTGTAGTAACTTTAATTATGAATTTGTGTTGTTAAAATAGTTATGTACAGTAGCTTTGATTATGAATTAGTGTTGTGAAAATTGTTAAGTATAATAACTTGAATTATGAATTAGTGTTGTGAAAATGATTAAGTATAATAACTTGAATTATGAATTAGCGTTGTGAAAATGGTTAAGTATAGTAACTTGAATTATGAATTAGTGTTGTGAAAAATGGTTAAGTGTAGTAACTTGAATTATGAATTAGTGTTGTGAAAATGGTTAAATGTAGTAACTTTAATTATGAATTTGTGTTGTTAAAATAGTTAAGTATAGTAGCTTGAATTATGAATTAGCGTTGTGAAAATGGTTAAGTATAGTAACTTGAATTATGAATTAGTGTTTTGAAATTGGTTAAGTATAGTAACTTGAATTATGAATTAGCGTTGTGAAAATGGTTAAGTCTATTTAGTTGGAATGTGAATTATTGAATTGAAAATGGTTAAGTGTATTTAGTTGAAATGTTAATTATTGACTTGAAAATGTTTAAGTGTATTTAGTTGAAATGTGAATTAGTGACTTGAAAATGGTTGTGTAGTAACTTGAATTATGAAATAGTGTTGTGAAAATGGTTTAGTATAATAACTTGAATTATGAATTAGTGTTGTGAAAAATGGTTAAGTGTAGTAACTTGAATTATGAATTAGTGTTGTGAAAATTGTTAAATGTAGTAACTTTAATTATGAATTTGTGTTGTTAAAATAGTTAAGTATAGTAGCTTGAATTATGAATTAGTGTTGTGAAAATGGTTAAGTATAGTAACTTGAATTATTAATTAGTGTTGTGAAAATGGTTAAGTATAATAACTTGAACTATGAATTAGTGTTGTGAAAATGGTTAAGTGTAGTAACTTTAATTATGAATTAGTGTTGTTAAAATATTTAAGTATAGTAGCTTGAATTGTGAATTAGTGTTATGAAAATTGTTAAGTATAGTAACTTGAATTATGAATTAGCGTTGTGAAAATGGTTAAGTATAGTAACTTGAATTATGAATTAGTGTTGTGAAAATGGTTAAGAGTAGTAACTTGAATTATGAATTAGTGTTGTTAAAATGGTTAAATATAGTAACTTGAATTATGAATTAGTGTTGTGAAAATGGTTAAGAGTAGTAACTTGAATTATGAATTAGTGTTGTGAAAATGATTAAGTGTAGTAACTTTAATTATGAATTTGTGTTGTTAAAATAGTTATGTATAGTAGCTTGAATTATGAATTAGTGTTGTTAAAATAGTTAAGTATAGTAGATTGAATTATGAATTAGTGTTGTGTAAATGGTTAAGTATAGTAACTTGAATTATGAATTAGTGTTGTGAAAATGGTCAAGTGTAGTAACTTTAATTATTAATTAGTGTTGTTAAAATAGTTAAGTATGGTATCTTGATTTATGAATTAGTGTTGTGTAAATGGTTAAGTGTAGTAACTTGAATTATGAATTAGTGTTGTGAAAATGATTAAGTGTAGTGACTTTAATTATGAATTTGTGTTGTTAAAATGGTTATGTATAGTAACTTGAATTATGAATTAGTGTTGTAAAAATGGTAAGTATAGTAACTTGATTTATGAATTAGTGTTGTGAAAATGGTTAAGTATAGTAACTTGAATTATGAATTAGTGTTGTGAAAATAGTTAAGAGTAGTAACTTGAATTATGAATTACTGTTGTGAAATATGATTAAGTGTAGTAACTTTAATTATGAATTTGTGTTGTTAAAATAGTTATGTATAGTAACTTGAATTATGAATTAGTGTTGTTAAAATAGTTAAGTATAGTAGATTGAATTATGAATTAGTGTTGTGAAAATAGTTATGTGTAGTAACTTGAATTATGAATTAGTGTTGTGAAAATTGTTAAGTATAGTAACTTGAATTATGAATTAGTGTTGTGTAAACAGTTAAGTATAGTAACTTGAATTATGAATTAGTGTTGTGAAAATTGTTATGAGTAGTAACTTGAATTATGAATTAGTGTTGTGAAAATGATTAAGTGTAGTAACTTTAATTATAAATTTGTGTTGTTAAAATAGTTATGTACAGTAGCTTTGATTATGAATTAGTGTTGTGAAAATTGTTAAGTATAATAACTTGAATTATGAATTAGTGTTGTGAAAATGATTAAGTATAATAACTTGAATTATGAATTAGCGTTGTGAAAATGGTTAAGTATAGTAACTTGAATTATGAATTAGTGTTGTGAAAAATAGTTAAGTGTAGTAACTTGAATTATGAATTAGTGTTGTGAAAATGGTTAAATGTAGTAACTTTAATTATGAATTTGTGTTGTTAAAATAGTTAAGTATAGTAGCTTGAATTATGAATTAGTGTTGTGAAAATGGTTAAGTATAGTAACTTGAATTATGAATTAGTGTTTTGAAATTGGTTAAGTATAGTAACTTGAATTATGAATTAGCGTTGTGAAAATGGTTAAGTCTATTTAGTTGGAATGTGAATTATTGAATTGAAAATGGTTAAGTGTATTTAGTTGAAATGTTAATTATTGACTTGAAAATGTTTAAGTGTATTTAGTTGAAATGTGAATTAGTGACTTGAAAATGGTTGTGTAGTAACTTGAATTATGAAATAGTGTTGTGAAAATGGTTTAGTATAATAACTTGAATTATGAATTAGTGTTGTGAAAATGGTCTAGTGTAGTAATTTTAATTATGAATTAGTGTTGTTAAAATAGTTAAGTATGGTAGCTTGAATTATGAATTAGTGTTGTGTAAATGGTTAAGTGTAGTAACTTGATTTATGAATTAGTGTTGTGAAAATGATTAAGTGTAGTAACTTTAATTATGAATTTGTGTTGTTAAAATAGTTATGTATAGTAACTTGAATTATGAATTAGTGTTGTAAAAATGGTTAAGTATAGTAATTTGAATTATGAATTAGTGTTGTGAAAATGGTTAAATATAGTAACTTGAATTATGAATTAGTGTTGTGAAAATGGTTAAGAGTAGTAACTTGAATTATGAATTAGTGTTGTGAAAATGATTAAGTGTAATAACTTTAATTATGAATTTGTGTTGTTAAAATAGTTATGTATAGTAGCTTGAATTATATATTCGTGTTGTTAAAATAGTTAAGTATAGTAGCTTGAATTATGAATTAGTGTTGTGTAAACGGTTAAGTATAGTAACTTGAATTATGAATTAGTGTTGTGAAAATGATTAAGTATAATAACTTGAATTATGAATTAGCGTTGTGAAAATGGTTAAGTATAGTAACTTGAATTATGAATTAGTGTTGTGAAAATGGTTAAGTGTAGTAACTTGAATTATGAATTAGTGTTGTGAAAATGGTTAAGTATAATAACTTGAATTATGAATTAGTGTTGTGAAAATAGTTATGTATAGTAGTTTGAATTATGAATTAGTGTTGTTAAAATAGTTAAGTATAGTAGCTTGAATTATGAATTAGTGTTGTGAAAATAGTTAAGTATAGTAGCTTGAATTATGAATTAGTGTTGTGAAAATAGTTAAGTGTAGTAACTTAAATTATGAATTAGTGTTGTGAAAATTGTTAAGTATAGTAACTTGAATTATGAATTAGTGTTGTGAAAATGGTTAAGTGTAGTAACTTGAATTATGAATTAGTGTTGTGAAAATGATTAAGTGTAGTAACTTTAATTATGCATTTGTGTTGTTAAAATAGTTATGTATAGTAACTTCAATTATGAATTAGTGTTGTAAAAATGGTTAAGTATAGTAATTTGAATTATGAATTAGCGTTGTAAAAATGGTTAAGTATAGTAACTTGAATTATGAATTAGCGTTGTGAAAATGGTTAAGTATAGTAACTTTAATTATGAATTAGTGTTGTGAAAATGGTTAAGTGTAGTAACTTTAATTATGAATTAGTGTTGTTAAAATAGTTAAGTATAGTAGCTTGAATTATGAATTAGTGTTGTGAAAATGGTTAAGTGTAGTAACTTGAATTATGAATTAGTGTTGTGAAAATTGTTAAGTATAGTAACTTGAATTATGAATTAGTGTTGTGAAAATGGTTAAATGTAGTAACTTTAATTATGAATTTGTGTTGTTAAAATAGTTAAGTATAGTAGCTTGAATTATGAATTAGTGTTGTGAAAATGGTTAAGTATAGTAACTTGAATTATGAATTAGTGTTGTGAAAATGGTTAAGTATAATAACTTGAACTATGAATTAGTGTTGTGAAAATGGTTAAGTGTAGTAACTTTAATTATGAATTTGTGTTGTTAAAATATTTAAGTATAGTAGCTTGAATTGTGAATTATTGTTATGAAAATTGTAAAGTATAGTAACTTGAATTATGAATTAGCGTTGTGAAAATGGTTAAGTATAGTAACTTGAATTATGAATTAATGTTGTGAAAATGGTTAAGAGTAGTAACTTGAATTATGAATTTGTGTTGTTAAAATAGTTTTGTATAGTAGCTTGAATTATGAATTAGTGTTGTGAAAATGGTTAAGTATAGTAACTCGATTATGAATTAGTGTTGTGAAAATGGTTAAGTATAGTAACTTGAATTATGAATTAGTGTTGTGAAAATGGTTAAGTATAATAACTTGAATTATGAATTAGTGTTGTGAAAATGATTAAGTGTAGTAACTTTAATTATGAATTTGTGTTGTTAAAATAGTTATGTATAGTAGCTTGAATTATGAATTAGTGTTGTTAAAATAGTTAAGTATAGTAGATTGAATTATGAATTAGTGTTGTGTAAATGGTTAAGTATAGTAACTTGAATTATGAATTAGTGTTGTGAAAATGGTCAAGTGTAGTAACTTTAATTATGAATTAGTGTTGTTAAAATAGTTAAGTATGGTATCTTGAATTATGAATTAGTGTTGTGTAAATGGTTAAGTGTAGTAACTTGAATTATGAATTAGTGTTGTGAAAATGATTAAGTGTAGTGACTTTAATTATGAATTTGTGTTGTTAAAATGGTTATGTATAGTAACTTGAATTATGAATTAGTGTTGTAAAAATGGTTAAGTATAGTAACTTGATTTATGAATTAGTGTTGTGTAAACGGTTAAGTATAGTAACTTGAATTATGAATTAGTGTTGTGAAAATTGTTATGAGTAGTAACTTGAATTATGAATTAGTGTTGTGAAAATGATTAAGTGTAGTAACTTTAATTATGAATTTGTGTTGTTAAAATAGTTATGTACAGTAGCTTTGATTATGAATTAGTGTTGTGAAAATTGTTAAGTATAATAACTTGAATTATGAATTAGTGTTGTGAAAATGATTAAGTATAATAACTTGAATTATGAATTAGCGTTGTGAAAATGGTTAAGTATAGTAACTTGAATTATGAATTAGTGTTGTGAAAAATGGTTAAGTGTAGTAACTTGAATTATGAATTAGTGTTGTGAAAATGGTTAAATGTAGTAACTTTAATTATGAATTTGTGTTGTTAAAATAGTTAAGTATAGTAGCTTGAATTATGAATTAGTGTTGTGAAAATGGTTAAGTATAGTAACTTGAATTATGAATTAGTGTTTTGAAATTGGTTAAGTATAGTAACTTGAATTATGAATTAGCGTTGTGAAAATGGTTAAGTCTATTTAGTTGGAATGTGAATTATTGAATTGAAAATGGTTAAGTGTATTTAGTTGAAATGTTAATTATTGACTTGAAAATGGTTAAGTGTATTTAGTTGAAATGTGAATTAGTGACTTGAAAATGGTTGTGTAGTAACTTGAATTATGAAATAGTGTTGTGAAAATGGTTAAGTATAGTAACTTGAATTATGAATTAGCGTTGTGAAAATGGTTAAGTATAGTAACTTTAATTATGAATTAGTGTTGTGAAAATGGTTAAGTGTAGTAACTTTAATTATGAATTAGTGTTGTTAAAATAGTTAAGTATAGTAGCTTGAATTATGAATTAGTGTTGTGAAAATGGTTAAGTGTAGTAACTTGAATTATGAATTAGTGTTGTGAAAATTGTTAAGTATAGTAACTTGAATTATGAATTAGTGTTGTGAAAATGGTTAAATGTAGTAACTTTAATTATGAATTTGTGTTGTTAAAATAGTTAAGTATAGTAGCTTGAATTATGAATTAGTGTTGTGAAAATGGTTAAGTATAGTAACTTGAATTATGAATTAGTGTTGTGAAAATGGTTAAGTATAATAACTTGAACTATGAATTAGTGTTGTGAAAATGGTTAAGTGTAGTAACTTTAATTATGAATTTGTGTTGTTAAAATATTTAAGTATAGTAGCTTGAATTGTGAATTATTGTTATGAAAATTGTAAAGTATAGTAACTTGAATTATGAATTAGCGTTGTGAAAATGGTTAAGTATAGTAACTTGAATTATGAATTAGCGTTGTGAAAATGGTTAAGTATAGTAACTTGAATTATGAATTAGTGTTGTGAAAATGGTTAAGAGTAGTAACTTGAATTATGAATTTGTGTTGTTAAAATAGTTTTGTATAGTAGCTTGAATTATGAATTAGTGTTGTGAAAAATGGTTAAGTATAGTAACTCGATTATGAATTAGTGTTGTGAAAATGGTTAAGTATAGTAACTTGAATTATGAATTAGTGTTGTGAAAATTGTTAAGTATAATAACTTGAATTATGAATTAGTGTTGTGAAAATGATTAAGTGTAGTAACTTTAATTATGAATTTGTGATGTTAAAATAGTTATGTATAGTAGCTTGAATTATGAATTAGTGTTGTTAAAATAGTTAAGTATAGTAGATTGAATTATGAATTAGTGTTGTGAAAATGGTTAAGTATAATAACTTGAATTATGAATTAGTGTTGTTAAAATATTTAAGTATAGTAGCTTGAATTATGAATTAGTGTTATGAAAATTGTTAAGTATAGTAACTTGATTTATGAATTAGCGTTGTGAAAAAATGGTTAAGTATAGTAACTTGAATTATGAATTAGTGTTGTGAAAATGGTTAAGTGTAATAACTTGAATTATGAATTTGTGTTGTTAGAATAGTTTTGTATAGTAGCTTGAATTATGAATTATTGTTGTGAAAATGGTTAAGTATAGTAACTTGAATTACGAATTAGTGATGTGAAAATGGTTAAGTATAATAACTTGAATTATGAATTAGTGTTGTGAAAATAGTTAAGTATAGTAACTTGAATTATGAATTAGCGTTGTGAAAATGGTTAAGTTTATTTAGTTGGAATGTGAATTATTGAATTGAAAATGGTTAAGTGTATTTAGTTGAAATGTTAATTATTGATTTGAAAATGTTTAAGTATATTTAGTTGAAATGTGAATTAGTGACTAGAAATGATTAAGTGTAGTAACTTGGATTATCAAATAGTGTTGTTAAAATGGTTAAGTATAGTAACTTGAATTATGAATTAGTGTTGTGAAAATGGTCAAGTGTAGTAACTTTAATTATGAATTAGTGTTGTTATAATAGTTAAGTATGGTAGCTTGAATTATGAATTAGTGTTGTGAAAATGGTTAAGTGTAGTAACTTTAATTATGAATTAGTGTTGTGAAAATGATTAAGTGTAGTAACTTTAATTATGAATTTGTGTTGTTAAAATAGTTATGTATAGTAACTTCAATTATGAATTAGTGTTGTAAAAATGGTTAAGTATAGTAATTTGAATTATGAATTAGCGTTGTAAAAATGGTTAAGTATAGTAACTTGAATTATGAATTAGCGTTGTGAAAATGGTTAAGTATAGTAACTTTAATTATGAATTAGTGTTGTGAAAATGGTTAAGTGTAGTAACTTTAATTATGAATTAGTGTTGTTAAAATAGTTAAGTATAGTAGTTTGAATTATGAATTAGTGTTGTGAAAATGGTTAAGTGTAGTAACTTGAATTATGAATTAGTGTTGTGAAAATTGTTAAGTATAGTAACTTGATTTATGAATTAGTGTTGTGAAAATGGTTAAATGTAGTAACTTTAATTATGAATTTGTGTTGTTAAAATAGTTAAGTATAGTAGCTTGAATTATGAATTAGTGTTGTGAAAATGGTTAAGTATAGTAACTTGAATTATGAATTAGTGTTGTGAAAATGGTTAAGTATAATAACTTTAATTATGAATTAGTGTTGTGAAAATGGTTAAGTGTAGTAACTTTAATTATGAATTAGTGTTGTTAAAATAGTTAAGTATAGTAGCTTGAATTATGAATTAGTGTTGTGAAAATGGTTAAGTGTAGTAACTTGAATTATGAATTAGTGTTGTGAAAATTGTTAAGTATAGTAACTTGAATTATGAATTAGTGTTGTGAAAATGGTTAAATGTAGTAACTTTAATTATGAATTTGTGTTGTTAAAATAGTTAAGTATAGTAGCTTTAATTATGAATTAGTGTTGTGAAAATGGTTAAGTATAGTAACTTGAATTATGAATTAGTGTTGTGAAAATGGTTAAGTATAATAACTTGAACTATGAATTAGTGTTGTGAAAATGGTTAAGTGTAGTAACTTTAATTATGAATTTGTGTTGTTAAAATATTTAAGTATAGTAGCTTGAATTGTGAATTATTGTTATGAAAATTGTAAAGTATAGTAACTTGAATTATGAATTAGCGTTGTGAAAATGGTTAAGTATAGTAACTTGAATTATGAATTAGTGTTGTGAAAATGGTTAAGTATAATAACTTGAATTATGAATTAGTGTTGTGAAAATAGTTAAGTATAGTAACTTGAATTATGAATTAGCGTTGTGAAAATGGTTAAGTTTATTTAGTTGGAATGTGAATTATTGAATTGAAAATGGTTAAGTGTATTTAGTTGAAATGTTAATTATTGATTTGAAAATGTTTAAGTATATTTAGTTGAAATGTGAATTAGTGACTAGAAATGATTAAGTGTAGTAACTTGAATTATCAAATAGTGTTGTTAAAATGGTTAAGTATAGTAACTTGAATTATGAATTAGTGTTGTGAAAATGGTCAAGTGTAGTAACTTTAATTATGAATTAGTGTTGTTATAATAGTTAAGTATGGTAGCTTGAATTATGAATTAGTGTTGTGTAAATGGTTAAGTGTAGTAACTTTAATTATGAATTAGTGTTGTGAAAATGATTAAGTGTAGTAACTTTAATTATGAATTTGTGTTGTTAAAATAGTTATGTATAGTAACTTCAATTATGAATTAGTGTTGTAAAAATGGTTAAGTATAGTAATTTGAATTATGAATTAGCGTTGTAAAAATGGTTAAGTATAGTAACTTGAATTATGAATTAGCGTTGTGAAAATGGTTAAGTATAGTAACTTTAATTATGAATTAGTGTTGTGAAAATGGTTAAGTGTAGTAACTTTAATTATGAATTAGTGTTGTTAAAATAGTTAAGTATAGTAGCTTGAATTATGAATTAGTGTTGTGAAAATGGTTAAGTGTAGTAACTTGAATTATGAATTAGTGTTGTGAAAATTGTTAAGTATAGTAAGTTGAATTATGAATTAGTGTTGTGAAAATGGTTAAATGTAGTAACTTTAATTATGAATTTGTGTTGTTAAAATAGTTAAGTATAGTAGCTTGAATTATGAATTAGTGTTGTGAAAATGGTTAAGTATAGTAACTTGAATTATGAATTAGTGTTGTGAAAATGGTTAAGTATAATAACTTGAACTATGAATTAGTGTTGTGAAAATGGTTAAGTGTAGTAACTTTAATTATGAATTTGTGTTGTTAAAATATTTAAGTATAGTAGCTTGAATTGTGAATTATTGTTATGAAAATTGTAAAGTATAGTAACTTGAATTATGAATTAGCGTTGTGAAAATGGTTAAGTATAGTAACTTGAATTATGAATTAGTGTTGTGAAAATGGTTAAGAGTAGTAACTTGAATTATGAATTTGTGTTGTTAAAATAGTTTTGTATAGTAGCTTGAATTATGAATTAGTGTTGTGAAAATGGTTAAGTATAGTAACTCGATTATGAATTAGTGTTGTGAAAATGGTTAAGTATAGTAACTTGAATTATGAATTAGTGTTGTGAAAATGGTTAAGTATAATAACTTGAATTATGAATTAGTGTTGTGAAAATGATTAAGTGTAGTAACTTTAATTATGAATTTGTGTTGTTAAAATAGTTATGTATAGTAGCTTGAATTATGAATTAGTGTTGTTAAAATAGTTAAGTATAGTAGATTGAATTATGAATTAGTGTTGTGTAAATGGTTAAGTATAGTAACTTGAATTATGAATTAGTGTTGTGAAAATGGTCAAGTGTAGTAACTTTAATTATGAATTAGTGTTGTTAAAATAGTTAAGTATGGTATCTTGAATTATGAATTAGTGTTGTGTAAATGGTTAAGTGTAGTAACTTGAATTATGAATTAGTGTTGTGAAAATGATTAAGTGTAGTGACTTTAATTATGAATTTGTGTTGTTAAAATGGTTATGTATAGTAACTTGAATTATGAATTAGTGTTGTAAAAATGGTTAAGTATAGTAACTTGATTTATGAATTAGTGTTGTGAAAATGGTTAAGTATAGTAACTTGAATTATGAATTAGTGTTGTGAAAATAGTTAAGAGTAGTAACTTGAATTATGAATTAGTGTTGTGAAAATGATTAAGTGTAGTAACTTTAATTATGAATTTGTGTTGTTAAAATAGTTATGTATAGTAACTTGAATTATGAATTAGTGTTGTTAAAATAGTTAAGTATAGTAGCTTGAATTATGAATTAGTGTTGTAAAAATGGTTAAGTATAGTAATTTGAATTATGAATTAGTGTTGTGAAAATTGTTAAGTATAGTAACTTGAATTATGAATTAGTGTTGTGTAAACGGTTAAGTATAGTAACTTGAATTATGAATTAGTGTTGTGAAAATTGTTATGAGTAGTAACTTGAATTATGAATTAGTGTTGTGAAAATGATTAAGTGTAGTAACTTTAATTATGAATTTGTGTTGTTAAAATAGTTATGTACAGTAGCTTTGATTATGAATTAGTGTTGTGAAAATTGTTAAGTATAATAACTTGAATTATGAATTAGTGTTGTGAAAATGATTAAGTATAATAACTTGAATTATGAATTAGCGTTGTGAAAATGGTTAAGTATAGTAACTTGAATTATGAATTAGTGTTGTGAAAAATGGTTAAGTGTAGTAACTTGAATTATGAATTAGTGTTGTGAAAATGGTTAAATGTAGTAACTTTAATTATGAATTTGTGTTGTTAAAATAGTTAAGTATAGTACCTTGAATTATGAATTAGTGTTGTGAAAATGGTTAAGTATAGTAACTTGAATTATGAATTAGTGTTTTGAAATTGGTTAAGTATAGTAACTTGAATTATGAATTAGCGTTGTGAAAATGGTTAAGTCTATTTAGTTGGAATGTGAATTATTGAATTGAAAATGGTTAAGTGTATTTAGTTGAAATGTTAATTATTGACTTGAAAATGTTTAAGTGTATTTAGTTGAAATGTGAATTAGTGACTTGAAAATGGTTGTGTAGTAACTTGAATTATGAAATAGTGTTGTGAAAATGGTTTAGTACAATAACTTGAATTATGAATTAGTGTTGTGAAAATGGTCAAGTGTAGTAATTTTAATTATGAATTAGTGTTGTTAAAATAGTTAAGTATGGTAGCTTGAATTATGAATTAGTGTTGTGTAAATGGTTAAGTGTAGTAACTTGATTTATGAATTAGTGTTGTGAAAATGATTAAGTGTAGTAACTTTAATTATGAATTTGTGTTGTTAAAATAGTTATGTATAGTAACTTGAATTATGAATTAGTGTTGTAAAAATGGTTAAGTATAGTAATTTGAATTATGAATTAGTGTTGTGAAAATGGTTAAATATAGTAACTTGAATTATGAATTAGTGTTGTGAAAATGGTTAAGAGTAGTAACTTGAATTATGAATTAGTGTTGTGAAAATGATTAAGTGTAATAACTTTAATTATGAATTTGTGTTGTTAAAATAGTTATGTATAGTAGCTTGAATTATGAATTCGTGTTGTTAAAATAGTTAAGTATAGTAGCTTGAATTATGAATTAGTGTTGTGTAAACGGTTAAGTATAGTAACTTGAATTATGAATTAGTGTTGTGAAAATGGTTAAGTATAATAACTTGAATTATGAATTAGTGTTGTGAAAATGGTTAAGTATAATAACTTGAATTATGAATTAGTGTTGTGAAAATAGTTATGTATAGTAGTTTGAATTATGAATAAGTGTTGTTAAAATAGTTAAGTATAGTAGTTTGAATTATGAATTAGTGTTGTGAAAATAGTTAAGTATAGTAGCTTGAATTATGAATTAGTGTTGTGAAAATAGTTAAGTGTAGTAACTTAAATTATGAATTAGTGTTGTGAAAATTGTTAAGTATAGTAACTTGAATTATGAATTAGTGTTGTGAAAATGGTTAAATGTAGTAACTTTAATTATGAATTTGTGTTGTTAAAATAGTTAAGTATAGTAGCTTGAACTATGAATTAGTGTTGTGAAAATGGTTAAGTGTAGTAACTTTAATTATCAATTTGTGTTGTTAAAATATTTAAGTATAGTAGCTTGAATTGTGAATTATTGTTATGAAAATTGTAAAGTATAGTAACTTGAATTATGAATTAGCGTTGTGAAAAAAGTTAAGTATAGTAACTTGAATTATGAATTAGTGTTGTGAAAATGGTTAAGAGTAGTAACTTGAATTATGAATTTGTGTTGTTAAAATAGTTTTGTATAGTAGCTTGAATTATGAATTAGTGTTGTGAAAATGGTTAAGTATAGTAACTCGATTATGAATTAGTGTTGTGAAAATGGTTAAGTATAGTAACTTGAATTATGAATTAGTGTTGTGAAAATGGTTAAGTATAATAACTTGAATTATGAATTAGTGTTGTGAAAATGGTTAAGTATAGTAACTTGAATTATGAATTAGCGTTGTGAAAATGGTTAAGTCTATTTAGTTGGAATGTGAATTATTGAATTGAAAATGGTTAAGTGTATTTAGTTGAAATGTTAATTATTGACTTAAAAATGTTTAAGTGTATTTAGTTGAAATGTGAATTAGTGACTTGAAAATGGTTAAGTGTAGTAACTTGAATTATGAAATAGTGTTGTGAAAATGGTTAAGTATAGTAACTTGAATTATGAATTAGTGTTGTGAAAATGGTCAAGTGTAGTAACTTTAATTATGAATTAGTGTTGTTAAAATAGTTAAGTATGGTATCTTGAATTATGAATTAGTGTTGTGTAAATGGTTAAGTGTAGTAACTTGAATTATGAATTAGTGTTGTGAAAATGAATAAGTGTAATGACTTTAATTATGAATTTGTGTTGTTAAAATAGTTATGTATAGTAACTTGAATTATGAATTAGTGTTGTAAAAATGGTTAAGTATAGTAACTTGAATTATGAATTAGTGTTGTGAAAATGGTTAAGTATAGTAACTTGAATTATGAATTAGTGTTATGAAAATGGTTAAGAGTAGTAACTTGAATTATGAATTAGTGTTGTGAAAATGATTAAGTGTAGTAACTTTAATTATGAATTTGTGTTGTTAAAATAGTTATGTATAGTAGTTTGAATTATGAATTAGTATTGTTAAAATAGTTAAGTATAGTAGTTTGAATTATGAATTAGTGTTGTGAAAATAGTTAAGTATAGTAGCTTGAATTATGAATTAGTGTTGTGTAAACGGTTAAGTATAGTAACTTGAATTATGAATTAGTGTTGTGAAAATGGTTAAGTATAATAACTTGAATTATGAATTAGTGTTGTGAAAATGGTTAAGTATAATAACTTGAATTATGAATTAGTGTTGTGAAAATGGTTAAGTATAGTAACTTGAATTATGAATTAGCGTTGTGAAAATGGTTAAGTATAGTAACTTGAATTATGAATTAGTGTTGTGAAAATGGTTAAGTGTAGTAACTTGAATTATGAATTAGTGTTGTGAAAATGGTTAAATGTAGTAACTTGAATTATGAATTAGTGTTGTGAAAATGGTTGTGTATAATAATTTGAATTATGAATTAGTGTTGTGAAAATGGTTAACTATAGTAACTTGAATTATGAATTAGTGTTGTTAAAATATTTAAGTATAGTAGCTTGATTTATGAATTAGTGTTATGAAAATTGTTAAGTATAGTAACTTGAATTATGAATTAGCGTTGTGAAAATGGATAAGTATAGTAACTTGAATTATGAATTAGTGTTGTGAAAATGGTTAAGTGTAATAACTTGAATTATGAATTTGTGTTGTTAAAATAGTTTTGTATAGTAGCTTGAATTATGAATTAGTGTTGTGAAAATGGTTAAGTATAGTAACTTGAATTACGAATTAGTATTGTGAAAATGGTTAAGTATAATAACTTGAATTATGAATTAGTGTTGTCTAAATGGTTAGGTATAGTAACTTGAATTATGAATTAGTGTTGTGAAAATGGTTAAGTATAATAACTTGAATTATGAGTTAGTGTTGTGAAAATGGTTAAGTATAGTAACTTGAATTATGAATTAGCGTTGTGAAAATGGTTAAGTATAGTAACTTGAATTATGAATTAGTGTTGTGAAAATGGTTAAGTGTAGTAACTTGAATTATGAATTAGTGTTGTGAAAATGGTTAAATGTAGTAACTTTAATTATGAATTTGTGTTGTTAAAATAGTTAAGTATAGTAGCTTGAATTATTAATTAGTGTTGTGAAAATGGTTAAGTATTGTAACTTGAATTATGAATTAGTGTTGTGAAAATGGTTGTAACGACCCTTTTAGTCGTTTTGTGAACTTTCCCATTTTAGCTCTCTCCGTAGTGTATATACGTGATTTATGACTAAGGGAGACGGGTAGTACCGATTGTTGAGGTGTTTGAAGTGATTTAAGTGATTAGTTGGGTTCTTGAATTTTAAGTAAGTTAAGTTCGACTACAGTCAACTTTTGGTCAAGACGACCTCGATTTGGTGTGTTAAAATTTCCAATAGACTCGGAACATATATTTTAGTCAATTTACATATTATATTTGTTTCTATGGGGTTCCGAATAAATTTTGAGGATTTATTAGAAGTTTCGGATATTTTAGATAATTAATTAGTTAGTGATTTAATGGGGCAAACCCCCAATTTATTTACTTAGGGGGGCCAAATACTCTGCTTATTTAATATTCTTTTTATTTTTAACCTAATCATGTGATTAATACAAGAATGAATTTAAGTGGAAAGGGTTTACTACATTAAAGAATAATAACCTAGGTTTTCTTCTCGGCGGCTGAACACAACGAACATCATCAAACAAAAGGTAAGAAAATCCGTTACTGCTAAGTTAGTGTCCATGTTCTGTGATTGAGTAGTGGTAGGAAACATATCCCTTTAACCTTATTTCTATTAGTTTTCATTGGTGCCCAGTTCATGTGGAATTAATTACGTAGTGATAGTATAGGATATAGGCACTACTTATTGGTTCATATGATAATATAAGGTGAATTGTAGTAATCTGCATGGTATGAAAGGTGAAATAAATCAAGGAATCCAATTATAATTAAGTTAATGATGACCTAATGAGTGGCTAATAATGACACTAAAGGTAGGCCAATTTTGTGGGCAGTGAACGTGTACCGAGGCTGGGATGAAATTAGGAATTGAAATAGTACCCATAAATGATTTTTGTAATGATTTTTATAATCACTAGACGTACAGAAGTTTAGTGTCACATTTACAGGTGAGTTATAATTTTGGTGCTAATAAAATTTAGTGTGATTTAGGGAATTAATCATGGCACAATGATATGGTAATGATAAAACAATTATTGAACAGATTTTGATCATTCAGAAGCTTTAAGGAAGGGCAAGGCACTTGCAAATTAGCTTGCATTTGGATTCGTCGGTTGAGGTAGGTTATGGTTTAATTGGAGTTTAGACTCGATTTAATTGTGTGTATGCTCCTAAATTGGATGCTTGTTGATTGGTCTTCGGACATACTTGAATTTGATGATATTTGGGTTGTTGATGCTTGTATGAACAATTATTGAAAATTAAACTTGATCGAATTGCCTTATGAGTATAAGTGTACTTGTAAATTTAGTACATTGTGTTGTATCTTGAGAGGTAGTGTGAATTTGATAAAATATACATAATATGGTTATGGAGGATCGGGTACCACGCCGGTACGAATATGGATATTGATATTATTTATTATTGGAGGATCGGGTACCACGCCGGTACGGTACATGGACTTAGATTGTCCCCTGCAGGTCATGACTAGTTGGGCAGAAATAAGTCCCTTAGCATGTGTGTACAGATTAGTATTGGTTTTGAGAGTTTCTGTGGTTAATAAATTGA
This sequence comes from Capsicum rhomboideum, assembly GCA_031232105.1. Lineage (NCBI taxonomy): Eukaryota > Viridiplantae > Streptophyta > Magnoliopsida > Solanales > Solanaceae > Capsicum > Capsicum rhomboideum. The sequence goes on from CP124714.1 coordinate 57,146,440, forward strand.
TAACGAACTAATAGTGTTCTAAATGCGAGGGTGAGAAGGACATCGTGTTACTTATCGTATTATTGTTGATTTCGTGGTTGTTTACGGCATGGTTGATTCTCTTGATGATTACGTGGCTTGTTTGTAAGCATTGTTTGGCCGTCATTGATGTATTTGCTAATTCATTGAATATTTGCTATGTGTTGATGTCTGTCTACTTGTTATTTGATTTATGTTGTATACATTCTATTAAATTGAGTTGGCCTATGATACCTACCAGTACATAGTGGCTTGTACTGATACTACCCTGTACTCTTCTTTTGTTGAGTGCAGAAAGTGTTCCAGAGACTCAGACACGACCTCATCTCTAGCGTTTGATAGCTGATCTCGATCCAAGGGTGAGCACTTCATCTCCAGGCTGCCATGGATCATCATATTAGTTCTTGTCCTTCTTTCGGACAATGAGACACTCTTTATCTTTTGTTATTTTAGATATTTCTCTTAGACATGGTTTTTATTTTAGAAGTTCTTGTACGATGACTTTCGGGTCTTGGGGATTTTAATAAGTAGTTTGTTTGATTTTCCGCATTAATTAAAGATTAGTTTGAAATTATTATTATTAAGTTGGTTTTATGATAGTGTCACGACCCGATTTTTCGAGTCCTGATGGCGCCTACTGTAACCCACCAATAGGCAAGCCAAACCCTAGCCCGGAGCGACAAGCGACAGGCTAACGGGTGGAATCTCAGGAAACAGAGATGAAGTGGAAGTAACCATACTAATAAACATGCTAGAAATACAAAAAAAAAATAAAATCAAAATATATATCCATACCAAGACTGAGAAGGAAGAAAACAATATATACAGCTGAGAACCCCTCCCAAGACCTGGTGAAGTCGGTACAAGAGCCACTACTAGACATGTCAAAAAAAGAATAAGACAGAAACCAAATATATACAACAAGTACTACAGTCTCGAGAGCAAAAGACTATATAATAGAGATGGAGTAGGATCTGCCTCGGACGTCAGTAAGCTCACCCTGCTCCGGAGTCAGTGCTGGAAAGAGAGTCACGTCAAAACCGTCGACTAGTGCCCGGATCTGCATCGGGGAAAAAGATGCAGAAGTGCAGTATGAGTACCGAGGCAACGGGTACTCAGTAGGCATCATCGGCCGACTGAGCTTAATGTAATATAAACAGGCTAAAGTACGGGGGTGCATGCTAAGTTTGGTATAACTATAAATAATAAGTACATAAGTAGCGGTTGAGGCGTATAGACATGCTCAGGAGAAAAATAAATGCGATACTGAATGACGAGTAAATAAATGCATAGATAAACACACAAGTCAAACATAACCTATCTGGGCCCCCATAAACCCGATAGGCACACGGAAGAAAACAATAACCCAACCTGGCCCCCATAAACCGGTGGGACACACAAGAATAATAAATGCATAGTCACCAGTGTCTCGAGGCTGTGTCAGTATCCAGTAACCACAATAACCAACAAGGGTGTACCGGGCTTGAACCGGCACCAATGGGTAATAACAAGAGGCCAGACGCCGGAATCGAACTGGAAGCAGTGGGTAATAACAAGAGGCCACATATATATCATATCTGCTGGACTCGAACCGGAACTCATATAACAACAGTATCATGATCACGGTACCCAGTACCAAAACTCTCCAATCACATCATAACTAGATGCCGGACTCGAACCGGGACTCATAACAATCAGTGGCCGGACTCGAACCGGAACTCATAATAATCAGTAACCATCATGCTGAATCAGTGGCCGGACTTGAACCGGAACTCATAATAATCAGTAACCAAGTGACATAATAGTGCCAGAATCCACACAAATACAAGTAAACGGTGACATACCAGCCCCAAAATAAACTCAAAACATAAGTAAAGGAGCTAACCCACCACGTACTACAAGTCTGGGTATACATTCTAAGTCATGGCAAGGCGGGTCCGCATTCTAAATCAAACTAGCCGACCCCGGTCAAATACGGTGCTATTAGAGACTAACAAGGCTAAACAGGTCAAAAGGGCATAAATAGGGTAATTTAAGACAAATGTTATCCTAAAAGATCGTCTCGGGGATTAACTAAGCCTAATAAGGTTTAAAGCTAACTACACCGACTGTGAAGAGTAGCGGGGCCCACTACGGGGTCCCGGAACCAAGTCTGGGCTAAGGTTCCCCAAACCCCTACTAACAGCGGTACAACATTAACCAACCCTATAAAAGTAATATCTGGCACACCACGAGGATAACAGGCCCGAAACACATCCGCACAAGGCCCTAACCGGCCCAAAAGGCCTAATCATAGCAAGCCAATGCCAATCTACAACTACCAGCCCAAACACTAGCATAATAATATGCAAATACTATAAACAAACTCAGTCTAGGTATATGGTAAGCCTAGCCTACTTCTCTTCCACGTATAGACACACAACATCTATTCCATTCTCCACCACCTCCACGTGTAGTGGTGGTACCACACAACTTTATTTCTATCCGGTTAAGTATGCACTCGGGTTTTGTATAGGTTCGTGATAAAATAAATACAATATTTTGAATATACCATAATTAATAAAAAATTATTTCTAACAAAGCCTCGATAAAATAATAATATTATTCTAACATATTTAGATTTACTATCTCCGCTTAAAATAGTAATAAACTATAAAACTATTATAAAGTAGTATGGATATATTATGACTAAAGAATTTTATAAATTTCAAAAATATTTTCGAAAGGTAATAATTATGTAATTTTACCAAATTCAAATTTAATTTAATATATCCATACTACTTTATAATAGTTTTATAGTTTATTACTATTTTAAGCGGAGATAGTAAATCTAAATATGTTAGAATAATATTATTATTTTATCGAGGCTTTGTTAGAAATAATTTTTTATTAATTATGGTATATTCAAAATATTGTATTTATTTTATCACGAACCTATACAAAACCCGAGTGCATACTTAACCGGATAGAAATAAAGTTGTGTGGTACCACCACTACACGTGGAGGTGGTGGAGAATGGAATAGATGTTGTGTGTCTATACGTGGAAGAGAAGTAGGCTAGGCTTACCATATACCTAGACTGAGTTTGTTTATAGTATTTGCATATTATTATGCTAGTGTTTGGGCTGGTAGTTGTAGATTGGCATTGGCTTGCTATGATTAGGCCTTTTGGGCCGGTTAGGGCCTTGTGCGGATGTGTTTCGGGCCTGTTATCCTCGTGGTGTGCCAGATATTACTTTTATAGGGTTGGTTAATGTTGTACCGCTGTTAGTAGGGGTTTGGGGAACCTTAGCCCAGACTTGGTTCCGGGACCCCGTAGTGGGCCCCGCTACTCTTCACAGTCGGTGTAGTTAGCTTTAAACCTTATTAGGCTTAGTTAATCCCCGAGACGATCTTTTAGGATAACATTTGTCTTAAATTACCCTATTTATGCCCTTTTGACCTGTTTAGCCTTGTTAGTCTCTAATAGCACCGTATTTGACCGGGGTCGGCTAGTTTGATTTAGAATGCGGACCCGCCTTGCCATGACTTAGAATGTATACCCAGACTTGTAGTACGTGGTGGGTTAGCTCCTTTACTTATGTTTTGAGTTTATTTTGGGGCTGGTATGTCACCGTTTACTTGTATTTGTGTGGATTCTGGCACTATTATGTCACTTGGTTACTGATTATTATGAGTTCCGGTTCAAGTCCGGCCACTGATTCAGCATGATGGTTACTGATTATTATGAGTTCCGGTTCGAGTCCGGCCACTGATTGTTATGAGTCCCGGTTCGAGTCCGGCATCTAGTTATGATGTGATTGGAGAGTTTTGGTACTGGGTACCGTGATCATGATACTGTTGTTATATGAGTTCCGGTTCGAGTCCAGCAGATATGATATATATGTGGCCTCTTGTTATTACCCACTGCTTCCGGTTCGATTCCGGCGTCTGGCCTCTTGTTATTACCCATTGGTGCCGGTTCAAGCCCGGTACACCCTTGTTGGTTATTGTGGTTACTGGATACTGACACAGCCTCGAGACACTGGTGACTATGCATTTATTATTCTTGTGTGTCCCACCGGTTTATGGGGGCCAGGTTGGGTTATTGTTTTCTTCCGTGTGCCTATCGGGTTTATGGGGGCCCAGATAGGTTATGTTTGACTTGTGTGTTTATCTATGCATTTATTTACTCGTCATTCAGTATCGCATTTATTTTTCTCCTGAGCATGTCTATACGCCTCAACCGCTACTTATGTACTTATTATTTATAGTTATACCAAACTTAGCATGCACCCCCGTACTTTAGCCTGTTTATATTACATTAAGCTCAGTCGGCCGATGATGCCTACTGAGTACCCGTTGCCTCGGTACTCATACTGCACTTCTGCATCTTTTTCCCCGATGCAGATCCGGGCACTAGTCGACGGTTTTGACGTGACTCTCTTTCCAGCACTGACTCCGGAGCAGGGTGAGCTTACTGACGTCCGAGGCAGATCCTACTCCATCTCTATTATATAGTCTTTTGCTCTCGAGACTGTAGTACTTGTTGTATATATTTGGTTTCTGTCTTATTCTTTTTTTGACATGTCTAGTAGTGGCTCTTGTACCGACTTCACCAGGTCTTGGGAGGGGTTCTCAGCTGTATATATTGTTTTCTTCCTTCTCAGTCTTGGTATGGATATATATTTTGATTTTATTTTTTTTTTGTATTTCTAGCATGTTTATTAGTATGGTTACTTCCACTTCATCTCTGTTTCCTGAGATTCCACCCGTTAGCCTGTCGCTTGTCGCTCCGGGCTAGGGTTTGGCTTGCCTATTGGTGGGTTACAGTAGGCGCCATCAGGACTCGAAAAATCGGGTCGTGACAGCTTGGTATCAGAGCCAGGTTTCACTGGTACTGTTGGTGCATGAGCCAATGTTTAGTAGAGTCTCGCGGATCGATACGGAGACGTCCGTATCCTATCTTCGGGAAGCTACTGAGCATGTTTAGGGTAAATCTGATTTATTTGATTCACCTCCGTGCTTTGGTGTCTATGCTGGTTTCTAATCTCTATTTAATTCACTCTTTACACATATGGCATGGACGCATGGTACGAGAGCCGAGTCTCAGGACCCCGAGCCTACAACGAGGAGATGGTGGAAGGGATATCTTGATTTCAGGCCAGCAGGATCTCCGCCGGTTACCTGGACCCAGTTCTCTGAGATTTTCTTGGGAAAGTATATGCCCCGTACTATGCGGGAGCGACTCAGGGATGAGTTCTCCAGATTGACTCAGGGTTCATTATCTGTCGCCGAGTATGAGGTGAGGTTTCATGATCTTGCTAGGCACGCTACCTCTATTTTGCCTGATGAGTATGAGAGAGTTAGATGTTTTGTCAGGGGACTGAGATTGCCCCTCCGCAGAGCGACCCTGAGTTTAGTGACTTCAGGAAAGTCATTCGCAGAGATTACCGAGGATGTATACTCTATTGAGGAGATGGATCGCGAGGCCCAAGGGTGCAGCGATAAGAGACCACGTATTCAGGGTAGTTTCAGTGGGAGCCGTAGTGGTTTGCAGTTCAGAGATCGTGGTTTCCAGTTTCAGGGTAGGTACCCTCAGCAGCAGCAGCAGTCCTTTCAGCGACAGGGTCATCCCAGTAGGCCCGTACAGTCAGCATTACAGATATCTGATAGGGGTCACCCCCCCTATAGTGGTTCTGTTAGACATCCTCAGGGATGTGGTCAGTCCAGTTCATCGACTAGAGGGGGTCATACCGGATCAGCTGGACCTTCTAGGCCGAGCAGAGAGCCGGGAGCATGCTATACTTGTGGGGTTGTCGGTCATTTCGCGCGTGAGTGTCCTCAGCGCTTGGCGATTGAGCCTTCAGTTCAGAAAGCACAGCCCCTCAGATCTATACCGTCAGCAGGTAGAGGTAGTGTACAGGGTCGTCGGGGTGGTCCCCAGGGTTCTCGAGGTAGAGCGCAGGGAGGTCGGACTGGTAGTCAGGTTGGTGCTCAGACTAGTGGTAGCCAGCGTCAGTTGTATGCCGTGCCGGCTAGGCCGGAGGCTGAGGCTTCGGATGCAGTAATTACAGGTACGATTTTCGTATGCCATCAGCCAGCTTCTGCATTATTTGATCCCGGATCCACGTTTTCTTATGTATCTACTTATTATGCACCACGGTTGGGTTTATGTTCTGAGTTATTATCTGTACCCTTACATGTATCTACCCCCGTTGGTGATTCTTTAGTAGTGGATCGGGTATATAGATCTTGTCTGGTGACTGTTCAGGAGTTTGAGACTAGGGTTGATTTTATTGTATTGGCCATGGTAGACTTTGATGTGATTCTGGGCATAGACTGGTTGTCTTTTCATTATGCAGTCTTGGATTGCTTTACCAAGACCGTGACCTTAGCCATGCCTGGTGTACCCCCGGTGGTGTGGCAGGGATCTGTTAGCCGCACACCGACAGGGATTATTTCATATGTTCGGGTCGTGACAGATAGTCTCGTCTTCATATTGACTAAATGACAGGGAAAGGTTTTGGGTTAGATGGTTCTCCCACCAAAGTATTAGAGTGGGTGCCACTCATGGCCATTTGGGTCGTGACAAAGTTGGTATCAGAGCCCTAGGTTCGTCGATCTCGTCGTACAAGAACATGTCTAGTAGAGTCTTGCGGAACGGTACGGAGACGTCTGTACTTTTCTTCTAGAGGCTACAGGACACTAGGAAAATTCAAATTTTTCTTTCCTTCGTGTTATTACTTGATTTCAATTGGTATCTGGTGATACAAATTGGTATCTGACTTCTTCCATTCTTATTCTCGTAGATGGTGAGAACACGAAGAAATGGAGCAAGAGCAGGGGTACCCGAACCAGCTGTTGGGGCTGCAGTTCGTGGTAGAGAACAGGTGAGGGGAGGACGAGGTAGAGGAAGGAGAGCAGCGCCCGTCAGGGGCAGGCCTCGAGCCACAGGACCGGCTCGGGAGAGGTTAGTATCTCCTCCTCCACATGAGGATATGCCTGAGATGGAGGAGGAGGGAGCGATACCGGTGCGGGATGATGGGATTCCGATTCATGATGGGGCAGAACCAGCCCAGAGAGGTACAACTCCGATTCAGATGTCTTCCGAAGTGATTCAGCAAGTTCTGAGCTTCCTAAGTGGGTTAGCAGGAAACGGGACTATGCCAGCAGTACCCGGGGTTCAGCGTCCGGGGTTGCAGCATGCTACTGCTGTAGCTCCTCAGATGGAACAGATGTCAGGATCAGGTGCTTTTCCGAGATAGGTAGTAGGTCCGGTGATGACTGGAGATGAGCATGACTTGTTTTGTAAGTTTATCAAAATGAAGCTGCCTGTTTTTCGTGGCACCGAGTCTGAGGATGCCTATGAGTTCATTATTGATTGTCATGAGAGAGTTCACAAGATGGGGGTAGTTGAGAGGTATGGTGTGGAACTTGTCACTTTTCAGTTTCAGGGAGATGCCAAGATGTGGTGGAGAGCTTATGTTGAGTGTAGGGCTGCAGGTTCACCTCCGTTGACTTGGACTCAGTTTTATTCAGTTTTTCTAGAGAAGTATGTGCCTCGTACATTGAGGGACAGAAAAAGGGATGAGTTCACTAATCTTGAGCAGGGAAGTTTGTCAGTTGCGGCCTATGAGGCCAAATTCCATTCATTGTCTCGGTATTCATCTCAGCTGCTGCAAACTGAGGAGGAAAGGATTCGTCTCTTTGTGAAGGGTCTGAACACAGGTCTCCAGATTTCTGCTCTTCAGATGGCATCTTCAGGTAAGTCTTTTCAGGAGATGGTGGATTTTGTTAAGAAGGTGGAGGGTGTAAAGCAAGAGGGTTATGCCAAGGCAGCAGGAAAGAAGGCTCGCAAAGGAGGCAGTTTCAGTGGTTCTTATTCTAGGGGTCAGAGTTTGCGGGGATACCCTGCCTACCCTATTCAGTCAGCGATGCCAGTATCTGTTGGGGGTCCAGTAGGGGCTATCCAGCCGTCTTCAAACTTTGGTGGTTACCTCACTTCATCTTCTTCAGCTCAGCGACCCACCTTAGATCGTACATGTTATGAGTGTGGTGGGGTTGGCCACATTCGAAAGTATTGTCCTAATCTCAGACAGTATGGTCAGTCTGGCCAGCAGCAGACTCCCAGAGCTCCAGCTCCAGCTCCAGCTCCAGCAGGTAGGGGAGGTGGTGTTAATGGAAGAGGTCGTCCACAGGGTGGGCGTGGTGGTCACCAGACAGGTAGGGGTGGTAACCAACCCCATCGAGGTGGTTCTCAGCTCGGCAGAGGTGATGCTCAGACTGGTGATAGGGCCCATTTCTATGCTTTTCCAGGTAGGCCCGAGGCAGAGGCATCAGATGCTGTTATTACAGGTACTATTCTTGTCTGTGACCGGATGGCTACTGTATTATTTGACCCTGGTTCTACTTTCTCATATGTATCTGTCAGTTTTGCTGTGGGGTTGAACATGGTGTGTGATCTACTTGACTTTCCTGTTCATGTGTCTACCCCTGTTGGTGATTCTGTTGTTGTTGATAGGGTTTACCGCTCTTGTTCTGTTATGTTTATGGGGTATCAAACTTGGGCAGATCTGGTGATTCTAGACATGGTAGATTTTGACATAATTTTGGGAATGAGTTGGTTGTCTCCGTATCATGCTATATTAGACTGTCACGCTAAGACAGTGACTGTGGCTATGCCGGGGATGGATAGATTGGAGTGGGAGGGTGATTACAACCCTGCTTCAATGAAACTTATTTCCTTTATTCATGCCAAGAGGTTGATTGGGAGGGGGTGTTCGGCCTTCCTAGCACATCTACGGGACACTACTGCAGAGGTCCCATCTATTGAGTCAGTTCCTGTGGTGTGTGAGTTCCAAGGGGTGTTTCCTGCAGATTTGCCTGGCATGCCACCAGACCGTGACATTGATTTCTGTATTGATCTAGAGCTGGGAACTCGTCATATTTCTATTCCGCCCTACAGGATGGCTCCGGCTGAGTTGAGGGAGCTAAAGGCTCAGTTGCAGGATTTGTTGGGTAAGGGATTTATCCGTCCGAGTGCCTCTCCATGGGGTGCTCCTGTTTTGTTCGTAAAGAAGAAAGATGGTAGCCTTCGTATGTGTATAGACTATAGGCAGTTGAACAAGGTAACAATTCGTAACAAGTATCCTTTACCTCGTATAGATGATTTATTTGACCAGTTGCAGGGTGCATCCATCTTTTCTAAGATTGATTTGAGGTCTGGATATCATCAACTTAAGATTCGCGCTGACGATATTCCTAAGACCGCATTTTGGACCAGGTATGGGCACTATGAGTTTCTTGTGATGTCTTTTGGACTGACTAATGCCCTGGCTGCTTTTATGAGTTTGATGAATGGGATATTTAAACCCTACTTAGATTCTTTCGTGATTGTCTTTATTGATGATATTCTGATTTATTCTAAGAGTAAGGAGGAACATGAGGATCACTTAAGAACTGTTCTGGGCTTATTAAAAGAGAAGAAGCTTTATGCGAAGTTTTCTAAGTGTGAATTTTGGTTGGCTTCTGTTTCCTTTCTGGGGCATGTGGTTTCGAAGGAAGGGGTGATGGTTGACCCACAGAAGATTGAAGCAGTTAAGAATTGGGCTAGGCCCACTTCGGTGACAGAAGTTCGCAGCTTTGTGGGGTTAGCCAGTTATTACCGCAGGTTTGTGAAAGGATTTGCTTCCATTGCTACTCATATGACACGATTAACTCAGAAGGAGGTACCTTTTGTTTGGTCTGATGAGTGTGAGGAGAGCTTTCAAAAACTCAAGACCTTGTTGACTACTGCTCCTATTCTTGCCTTGCCTGTAGAGGGTAAGGATTTTATTGTTTATTGTGATGCCTCACGTTCTGGTTTAGGTGCTGTTTTGATGCAGGAAAGGAATGTGATTGCTTATGCTTCGAGGCAGTTGAAGCCTAATGAGAGGAATTATCCAACTCATGACTTGGAGTTGGCAGCTGTGGTTTTTGCTCTTAAGATATGGAGGCATTACTTGTATGGGGTTCGTTGTGAAGTGTTCACTGATCATCGCAGTTTACAACATGTGTTCACGCAAAGGGATTTGAATTTGAGACAACGTAGATGGATGGAGTTGCTGAAAGATTATGACATCACCATTCTATACCATCCAGGAAAGGCTAATGTGGTAGCCGATGCATTGAGCAGAAAGTCAGCGAGTATGGGGAGCTTGGCTTATTTGAATGCTACCAGGCGCCCGTTGGCTAGAGAGATTCAGACTCTAGCTAACAAATTCATACGACTTGAGGTTTCTGAAAGAGGAGGATTACTAGCTAGTGTAGAGGCAAGGTCTACATTTCTTGATCAAATCAAGGCTAAACAATTTGAGGATGCTAAGTTGAGCAAGATTCATGATAAGGTTTTGCAAGGTGAGTCCAAGGAGGCCATTCTTGATGGTGAGGGTGTGTTGCGGATTAAGGGGCGAGTTTGTGTGCCCCGTGTTGATGATTTGATTCATACTATTCTAACTGAGGCTCATTGTTCGAAATACTCTATACATCCTGGTGCCACCAAGATGTACCGTGATTTGCGGCAGCATTACTGGTGGGGTCGGATGAAGCGAGACATAGTTGATTTTGTTGCTAAATGTCAGAGTTGTCAGCAGATAAAGTACGAGCATCAGAAGCCTGGTGGTACTCTTCAGAGGATGCCCATTCCTGAATGGAAATGGGAGAGGATAGCTATGGATTTCGTTGTTGGTCTTCCCAAGACTTTGGGGAAATACGATTCTATATGGGTTGTTGTAGATAGGCTGACTAAGTCTGCACATTTCATTCCAGTTCAGGTGACTTATAATGCAGCAAAGTTAGCCAAGATTTATCTTAAGGAGATTGTTCGGTTGCACGGGATCCCAATTTCTATTATCTCGGATAGGGGTACTCAATTTACCTCTAACTTTTGGGAGAAATTGCATGAGGAGTTGGGTACTAGGTTGGACCTTAGTACAGCTTTTCACCCTCAGACCGATGGGCAGTCCGAGCAAACAATTCAGGTATTGGAGGACATGCTTCGTGCGTGTGTGATGGATTTTGGAGGTCATTGGGATCAGTTCATACCATTGGCTGAGTTTGCATATAATAACAGTTATCATTCGAGTATCGATATGGCGCCATTTGAGGCTTTGTACGGGAGGAGGTGTAGATCTCCCATTGGATGGTTTGATGCCTTTGAGTTGAGGCCGTGGGGTACTGATCTGTTGAGAGACTCATTGGAGAAGGTTAGGTTCATCCAGGAGAAACTTATAGCGGCTCAAAGCAGGCAGAAAGAGTATGCGGATCGAAAAGTAAGAGATATGCACTTTATGGAGGGTGAGCAAGTGTTGCCCAAGGTTTCCCCAATGAAGGGTGTCATGCGTTTTGGGAAGCGAGGTAAGCTTAGTCCTAGATATATTGGGCCGTTCGAGATTCTTCAGCGCGTGGGGGATGTGGCATATAGATTGGCATTGCCTCCGAGTTTGTCAGGAGTTCATCCCGTGTTTCATGTATCTATGTTGAAGAAGTTTCATGGTGATGGTAACTACATAATTCGTTGGGATTCGGTCTTGTTAGATGAAAACCTCTCTTATGAAGAGGAGCCTGTTGCTATTCTTGATAGGGATGTCCGTAAGTTGAGGACTAAGGAGATTGTGTCTGTGAAGGTCCAGTGGAAGAACCGTCCTGTTGAGGAGGCCACTTGGGAGACCGAAGCAGACATGCATAGCAAGTATCCACATCTTTTTATTGATTCAGGTAATTTCTTGTTTTCCCTTCTTATTTTTGGTTTGCCCGTTCGGGGACGAACGGTTGTTTAATTGGTATCTGATGTAACGACCCTTTTAGTCGTTTTGTGAACTTTCCCATTTTAGCTCTCTCCGTAGTGTATATACGTGATTTATGACTAAGGGAGACGGGTAGTACCGATTGTTGAGGTGTTTGAAGTGATTTAAGTGATTAGTTGGGTTCTTGAATTTTAAGTAAGTTAAGTTCGACTACAGTCAACTTTTGGTCAAGACGACCTCGATTTGGTGTGTTAAAATTTCCAATAGACTCGGAACATATATTTTAGTCAATTTACATATTATATTTGTTTCTATGGGGTTCCGAATAAATTTTGAGGATTTATTAGAAGTTTCGGATATTTTAGATAATTAATTAGTTAGTGATTTAATGGGGCAAACCCCCAATTTATTTACTTAGGGGGGCCAAATACTCTGCTTATTTAATATTCTTTTTATTTTTAACCTAATCATGTGATTAATACAAGAATGAATTTAAGTGGAAAGGGTTTACTACATTAAAGAATAATAACCTAGGTTTTCTTCTCGGCGGCTGAACACAACGAACATCATCAAACAAAAGGTAAGAAAATCCGTTACTGCTAAGTTAGTGTCCATGTTCTGTGATTGAGTAGTGGTAGGAAACATATCCCTTTAACCTTATTTCTATTAGTTTTCATTGGTGCCCAGTTCATGTGGAATTAATTACGTAGTGATAGTATAGGATATAGGCACTACTTATTGGTTCATATGATAATATAAGGTGAATTGTAGTAATCTGCATGGTATGAAAGGTGAAATAAATCAAGGAATCCAATTATAATTAAGTTAATGATGACCTAATGAGTGGCTAATAATGACACTAAAGGTAGGCCAATTTTGTGGGCAGTGAACGTGTACCGAGGCTGGGATGAAATTAGGAATTGAAATAGTACCCATAAATGATTTTTGTAATGATTTTTATAATCACTAGACGTACAGAAGTTTAGTGTCACATTTACAGGTGAGTTATAATTTTGGTGCTAATAAAATTTAGTGTGATTTAGGGAATTAATCATGGCACAATGATATGGTAATGATAAAACAATTATTGAACAGATTTTGATCATTCAGAAGCTTTAAGGAAGGGCAAGGCACTTGCAAATTAGCTTGCATTTGGATTCGTCGGTTGAGGTAGGTTATGGTTTAATTGGAGTTTAGACTCGATTTAATTGTGTGTATGCTCCTAAATTGGATGCTTGTTGATTGGTCTTCGGACATACTTGAATTTGATGATATTTGGGTTGTTGATGCTTGTATGAACAATTATTGAAAATTAAACTTGATCGAATTGCCTTATGAGTATAAGTGTACTTGTAAATTTAGTACATTGTGTTGTATCTTGAGAGGTAGTGTGAATTTGATAAAATATACATAATATGGTTATGGAGGATCGGGTACCACGCCGGTACGAATATGGATATTGATATTATTTATTATTGGAGGATCGGGTACCACGCCGGTACGGTACATGGACTTAGATTGTCCCCTGCAGGTCATGACTAGTTGGGCAGAAATAAGTCCCTTAGCATGTGTGTACAGATTAGTATTGGTTTTGAGAGTTTCTGTGGTTAATAAATTGATAACGAACTAATAGTGTTCTAAATGCGAGGGTGAGAAGGACATCGTGTTACTTATCGTATTATTGTTGATTTCGTGGTTGTTTACGGCATGGTTGATTCTCTTGATGATTACGTGGCTTGTTTGTAAGCATTGTTTGGCCGTCATTGATGTATTTGCTAATTCATTGAATATTTGCTATGTGTTGATGTCTGTCTACTTGTTATTTGATTTATGTTGTATACATTCTATTAAATTGAGTTGGCCTATGATACCTACCAGTACATAGTGGCTTGTACTGATACTACCCTGTACTCTTCTTTTGTTGAGTGCAGAAAGTGTTCCAGAGACTCAGACACGACCTCATCTCTAGCGTTTGATAGCTGATCTCGATCCAAGGGTGAGCACTTCATCTCCAGGCTGCCATGGATCATCATATTAGTTCTTGTCCTTCTTTCGGACAATGAGACACTCTTTATCTTTTGTTATTTTAGATATTTCTCTTAGACATGGTTTTTATTTTAGAAGTTCTTGTACGATGACTTTCGGGTCTTGGGGATTTTAATAAGTAGTTTGTTTGATTTTCCGCATTAATTAAAGATTAGTTTGAAATTATTATTATTAAGTTGGTTTTATGATAGTCTCGTCGTCATATTGACTAAATGACAGGGAAAGGTTTTGGGTTAGATGGTTCTCCCACCAAAGTATTAGAGTGGGTGCCACTCATGGCCATTTGGGTCGTGACAATGGTTAAGTATAATAACTTGAATTATGAATTAGTGTTGTGAAAATGGTTAAGTATAGTAACTTGAATTATGAATTAGTGTTGTTAAAATATTTAAGTATAGTAGCTTGAATTATGAATTAGTGTTATGAAAATTGTTAAGTATAGTAACTTGAATAATGAATTAGCGTTGTGAAAATGGTTAAGTATAGTAACTTGAATTATGAATTAGTGTTGTGAAAATGGTTAAGTGTAATAACTTGAATTATGAATTTGTGTTGTTAAAATAGTTTTGTATAGTAGCTTGAATTATGAATTAGTGTTGTGAAAATGGTTAAGTATAGTAACTTGAATTATGAATTAGTGTTGTGAAAATGGTCAAGTGTAGTAACTTTAATTATGAATTAGTGTTGTTAAAATAGTTAAGTATGGTATCTTGAATTATGAATTAGTGTTGTGTAAATGGTTAAGTGTAGTAACTTGAATTATGAATTAGTGTTGTGAAAATGATTAAGTGTAGTGACTTTAATTATGAATTTGTGTTGTTAAAATAGTTATGTATAGTAACTTGAATTATGAATTAGTGCTGTAAAAATGGTTAAGTATAGTAACTTGAATTATGAATTTGTGTTGTTAAAATAGTTTTGTATAGTAGCTTGAATTATGAATTAGTGTTGTGAAAATGGTTAAGTATAGTAACTTGAATTACGAATTAGTGTTGTGAAAATGGTTAAGTATAATAACTTGAATTATGAATTAGTGTTGTGTAAACGGTTAAGTATAGTAACTTGAATTATGAATTAGTGTTGTTAAAATAGTTAAGTATAGTAGCTTGAATTATGAATTAGTGTTGTGAAAATAGTTAAGTGTAGTAACTTGAATTATGAATTAGTGTTGTGAAAATTGTTAAGTATAGTAACTTGAATTATGAATTAGTGTTGTGTAAACGGTTAAGTATAGTAACTTGAATTATGAATTAGTGTTGTGAAAATGGTTAAGTACAATAACTTGAATTATGAATTAGTGTTGTGAAAATGGTTAAGTATAATAACTTGAATTATGAATTAGCGTTGTGAAAATGGTTAAGTATAGTAACTTGAATTATGAATTAGTGTTGTGAAAATGGTTAAGTGTAGTAACTTGAATTATGAATTAGTGTTGTGAAAATGGTTAAATGTAGTAACTTTAATTATGAATTTGTGTTGTTAAAATAGTTAAGTATAGTAGCTTGAATTATGAATTAGTGTTCTGAAAATGGTTAAGTATAGTAACTTGAATTATGAATTAGTGTTGTGAAAATGGTTAAGTATAATAACTTGAATTATGAATTAGTGTTGTGAAAATGGTTAAGTATAGTAACTTGAATTATGAATTAGTGTTGTTAAAATATTTAAGTATAGTAGCTTGAATTATGAATTATTGTTATGAAAATTGTTAAGTATAGTAACTTGAATTATGAATTAGCGTTGTGAAAATGGTTAAGTATAGTAACTTGAATTATGAATTAGTGTTGTGAAAATGGTTAAGTGTAATAACTTGAATTATGAATTTGTGTTGTTAAAATAGTTTTGTATAGTAGCTTGAATTATGAATTAGTGTTGTGAAAATGGTTAAGTATAGTAACTTGAATTACGAATTAGTGTTGTGAAAATGGTTAAGTATAATAACTTGAATTATGAATTAGTGTTGTGTAAACGGTTAAGTATAGTAACTTGAATTATGAATTAGTGTTGTTAAAATAGTTAAGTATAGTAGCTTGAATTATGAATTAGTGTTGTGAAAATAGTTAAGTGTAGTAACTTGAATTATGAATTAGTGTTGTGAAAATTGTTAAGTATAGTAACTTGAATTATGAATTAGTGTTGTGTAAACGGTTAAGTATAGTAACTTGAATTATGAATTAGTGTTGTGAAAATGGTTAAGTACAATAACTTGAATTATGAATTAGTGTTGTAAAAATGGTTAAGTATAATAACTTGAATTATGAATTAGCGTTGTGAAAATGGTTAAGTATAGTAACTTGAATTATGAATTAGTGTTGTGAAAAATGGTTAAGTGTAGTAACTTGAATTATGAATTAGTGTTGTGAAAATGGTTAAATGTAGTAACTTGAATTATGAATTTGTGTTGTTAAAATAGTTAAGTATAGTAGCTTGAATTATGAATTAGTGTTCTGAAAATGGTTAAGTATAGTAACTTGAATTATGAATTAGTGTTGTGAAAATGGTTAAGTATAATAACTTGAATTATGAATTAGTGTTGTGAAAATGGTTAAGTATAGTAACTTGAATTATGAATTAGTGTTGTTAAAATATTTAAGTATAGTAGCTTGAATTATGAATTAGTGTTATGAAAATTGTTAAGTATAGTAATTTGAATTATGAATTAGCGTTGTGAAAATGGTTAAGTATAGTAACTTGAATTATGAATTAGTGTTGTGAAAATGGTTAAGTGTAATAACTTGAATTATGAATTTGTGTTGTTAAAATAGTTTTGTATAGTAGCTTGAATTATGAATTAGTGTTGTGAAAATAGTTAAGTGTAGTAACTTGAATTACGAATTAGTGTTGTGAAAATGGTTAAGTATAATAACTTGAATTATGAATTAGTGTTGTGTAAACGGTTAAGTATAGTAACTTGAATTATGAATTAGTGTTGTGAAAATGGTTAAGTATAATTACTTGAATTATGAATTAGTGTTGTGAAAATGGTTAAGTATAATAACTTGAATTATGAATTAGCGTTGTGAAAATGGTTAAGTATAGTAACTTGAATTATGAATTAGTGTTGTGAAAATGGTTAAATGTAGTTACTTTAATTATGAATTAGTGTTGTGAAAATGGAAAATAGTTAAGTATAGTAGCTTGAATTATGAATTAGTGTTGTGAAAATGGTTAAGTATAGTAACTTGAATTATGAATTAGTGTTGTGAAAATGGTTAAGTATAATAACTTGAATTATGAATTAGTGTTGTGAAAATGGTTAAGTATAGTAACTTGAATTATGAATTAGTGTTGTTAAAATATTTAAGTATAGTAGCTTGAATTATGAATTATTGTTATGAAAATTGTTAAGTATAGTAACTTGAATTATGAATTAGCGTTGTGAAAATGGTTAAGTATAGTAACTTGAATTATGAATTAGTGTTGTGAAAATGGTTAAGTGTAATAACTTGAATTATGAATTTGTGTTGTTAAAATAGTTTTGTATAGTAGCTTGAATTATGAATTAGTGTTGTGAAATGGTTAAGTATAGTAACTTGAATTACGAATTAGTGTTGTGAAAATGGTTAAGTATAATAACTTGAATTATGAATTAGTGTTGTGTAAACGGTTAAGTATAGTAACTTGAATTATGAATTAGTGTTGTTATAATAGTTAAGTATAGTAGCTTGAATTATGAATTAGTGTTGTGAAAATAGTTAAGTGTAGTAACTTGAATTATGAATTAGTGTTGTGAAAATTGTTAAGTATAGTAACTTGAATTATGAATTAGTGTTGTGTAAACGGTTAAGTATAGTAACTTGAATTATGAATTAGTGTTGTGAAAATGGTTAAGTACAATAACTTGAATTATGAATTAGTGTTGTGAAAATGGTTAAGTATAATAACTTGAATTATGAATTAGCGTTGTGAAAATGGTTAAGTATAGTAACTTGAATTATGAATTAGTGTTGTGAAAATGGTTAAGTGTAGTAACTTGAATTATGAATTAGTGTTGTGAAAATGGTTAAATGTAGTAACTTGAATTATGAATTTGTGTTGTTAAAATAGTTAAGTATAGTAGCTTGAATTATGAATTAGTGTTCTGAAAATGGTTAAGTATAGTAACTTGAATTATGAATTAGTGTTGTGAAAATGGTTAAGTATAATAACTTGAATTATGAATTAGTGTTGTGAAAATGGTTAAGTATAGTAACTTGAATTATGAATTAGTGTTGTTAAAATATTTAAGTATAGTAGCTTGAATTATGAATTAGTGTTATGAAAATTGTTAAGTATAGTAATTTGAATTATGAATTAGCGTTTTGAAAATGGTTAAGTATAGTAACTTGAATTATGAATTAGTGTTGTGAAAATGGTTAAGTGTAATAACTTGAATTATGAATTTGTGTTGTTAAAATAGTTTTGTATAGTAGCTTGAATTATGAATTAGTGTTGTGAAAATAGTTAAGTGTAGTAACTTGAATTACGAATTAGTGTTGTGAAAATGGTTAAGTATAATAACTTGAATTATGAATTAGTGTTGTGTAAACGGTTAAGTATAGTAACTTGAATTATGAATTAGTGTTGTGAAAATGGTTAAGTATAATTACTTGAATTATGAATTAGTGTTGTGAAAATGGTTAAGTATAATAACTTGAATTATGAATTAGCGTTGTGAAAATGGTTAAGTATAGTAACTTGAATTATGAATTAGTGTTGTGAAAAATGGTTAAATGTAGTAACTTTAATTATGAATTAGTGTTGTGAAAATGGAAAATAGTTAAGTATAGTAGCTTGAATTATGAATTAGTGTTGTGAAAATGGTTAAGTATAGTAACTTGAATTATGAATTAGTGTTGTGAAAATGGTTAAGTATAATAACTTGAATTATGAATTAGTGTTGTGAAAATGGTTAAGTATAGTAACTTGAATTATGAATTAGTGTTGTTAAAATATTTAAGTATAGTAGCTTGAATTATGAATTAGTGTTATGAAAATTGTTAAGTATAGTAACTTGAATTATGAATTAGCGTTGTGAAAATGGTTAAGTATAGTAACTTGAATTATGAATTAGTGTTGTGAAAATGGTTAAGTGTAATAACTTGAATTATGAATTTGTGTTGTTAAAATAGTTTTGTATAGTAACTTGAATTATGAATTAGTGTTGTTAAAATAGTTATGTATAGTAGCTTGAATTATGAATTAGTGTTGTGTAAACGGTTAAGTATAGTAACTTGAATTATGAATTAGTGTTGTGAAAATGGTTAAGTATAATAACTTGAATTATGAATTAGTGTTGTGAAAATGGTTAAGTATAATAACTTGAATTATGAATTAGCATTGTGAAAATGGTTAAGTATAGTAACTTGATTTATGAATTAGTGTTGTGAAAATGGTTAAGTGTAGTAACTTGAATTATGAATTAGTGTTGTTAAAATAGTTATGTATAGTAGTTTGAATTATGAATTAGTGTTGTGAAAATAGTTAAGTGTAGTAACTTGAATTATGAATTAGTGTTGTGAAAATTGTTAAGTATAGTAACTTGAATTATGAATTAGTGTTGTGTAAACGGTTAAGTATAGTAACTTGAATTATGAATTAGTGTTGTGAAAATGGTTAAGTATAATAACTTGAATTATGAATTAGCGTTGTGAAAATGGTTAAGTATAGTAACTTGAATTATGAATTAGCGTTGTGAAAATGGTTAAGTATAGTAACTTGAATTATGAATTAGCGTTGTGAAAATGGTTAAGTATAGTAACTTGAATTATGAATTAGTGTTGTGAAAATGGTTAAGTGTAGTAACTTGAATTATGAATTAGTGTTGTGAAAATGGTTAAATGTAGTAACTTTAATTATGAATTTGTGTTGTTAAAATAGTTAAGTATAGTAGCTTGAATTATGAATTAGTGTTGTGAAAATGGTTAAGTATAGTAACTTGAATTATTAATTAGTGTTGTGAAAATGGTTAAGTATAATAACTTGAATTATGAATTAGTGTTGTGAAAATGGTTAAGTATAATAACTTGAATTATGAATTAGCATTGTGAAAATGGTTAAGTATAGTAACTTGATTTATGAATTAGTGTTGTGAAAATGGTTAAATGTAGTAACTTTAATTATGAATTTGTGTTGTTAAAATAGTTAAGTATAGTAGCTTGAATTATGAATTAGTGTTGTGAAAATGGTTAAGTATAGTAACTTGAATTATGAATTAGTGTTGTGAAATTGGTTAAGTATAGTAACTTGAATTATGAATTAGCGTTGTGAAAATGGTTAAGTCTATTTAGTTGGAATGTGAATTATTGAATTGAAAATGGTTAAGTGTATTTAGTTGAAATGTTAATTATTGACTTGAAAATGTTTAAGTGTATTTAGTTGAAATGTGAATTAGTGACTTGAAAATGGTTGTGTAGTAACTTGAATTATGAAATAGTGTTGTGAAAATGGTTAAGTATAATAACTTGAATTATGAATTAGTGTTGTGAAAATGGTCAAGTGTAGTAACTTTAATTATGAATTAGTGTTGTTAAAATAGTTAAGTATGGTAGCTTGAATTATGAATTAGTGTTGTGTAAATGGTTAAGTGTAGTAACTTGAATTATGAATTAGTGTTGTGAAAATGATTAAGTGTAGTAACTTTAATTATGAATTTGTATTGTTAAAATAGTTATGTATAGTAACTTGAATTATGAATTAGTGTTGTGAAAATGGTTAAGTGTAGTAACTTGAATTATGAATTAGTGTTGTAAAAATGGTTAAATGTAGTAACTTTAATTATGAATTTGTGTTGTTAAAATAGTTAAGTATAGTAGCTTGAATTATGAATTAGTGTTGTGAAAATGGTTAAGTATAGTAACTTGAATTATGAATTAGTGTTGTGAAAATGGTTAAGTATAATAACTTGAATTATGAATTAGTGTTGTGAAAATGGTTAAGTATAATAACTTGAATTATGAATTAGCATTGTGAAAATGGTTAAGTATAGTAACTTGATTTATGAATTAGTGTTGTGAAAATGGTTAAATGTAGTAACTTTAATTATGAATTTGTGTTGTTAAAATAGTTAAGTATAGTAGCTTGAATTATGAATTAGTGTTGTGAAAATGGTTAAGTATAGTAACTTGAATTATGAATTAGTGTTGTGAAATTGGTTAAGTATAGTAACTTGAATTATGAATTAGCGTTGTGAAAATGGTTAAGTCTATTTAGTTGGAATGTGAATTATTGAATTGAAAATGGTTAAATGTATTTAGTTGAAATGTTAATTATTGACTTGAAAATGTTTAAGTGTATTTAGTTGAAATGTGAATTAGTGACTTGAAAATGGTTGTGTAGTAACTTGAATTATGAAATAGTGTTGTGAAAATGGTTAAGTATAATAACTTGAATTATGAATTAGTGTTGTGAAAATGGTCAAGTGTAGTAACTTTAATTATGAATTAGTGTTGTTAAAATAGTTAAGTATGGTAGCTTGAATTATGAATTAGTGTTGTGTAAATGGTTAAGTGTAGTAACTTGAATTATGAATTAGTGTTGTGAAAATGATTAAGTGTAGTAACTTTAATTATGAATTTGTATTGTTAAAATAGTTATGTATAGTAACTTGAATTATGAATTAGTGTTGTAAAAATGGTTAAGTATAGTAATTTGAATTATGAATTAGTGTTGTGAAAATGGTTAAATATAGTAACTTGAATTATGAATTAGTGTTGTGAAAATGGTTAAGAGTAGTAACTTGAATTATGAATTAGTGTTGTGAAAATGATTAAGTGTAGTAAGTTTAATTATGAATTTGTGTTGTTAAAATAGTTATGTATAGTAGCTTGAATTATGAATTAGTGTTGTTAAAATAGTTAAGTATAGTAGCTTGAATTATGAATTAGTGTTGTGTAAACGGTTAAGTATAGTAACTTGAATTATGAATTAGTGTTGTGAAAATGGTTAAGTATAATAACTTGAATTATGAATTAGTGTTGTGAAAATGGTTAAGTATAATAACTTGAATTATGAATTAGTGTTGTGAAAATGGTTAAGTATAATAACTTGAATTATGAATTAGCATTGTGAAAATGGTTAAGTATAGTAACTTGATTTATGAATTAGGGTTGTGAAAATGGTTAAGTGTAGTAACTTGAATTATGAATTAGTGTTGTTAAAATAGTTATGTATAGTAGTTTGAATTATGAATTAGTGTTGTTAAAATAGTTAAGTATAGTAGCTTCAATTATGAATTAGTGTTGTTAAAATAGTTAAGTAAAGTAGCTTGAATTATGAATTAGTGTTGTGAAAATAGTTAAGTGTAGTAACTTGAATTATGAATTAGTGTTGTGAAAATTGTTAAGTATAGTAACTTGAATTATGAATTAGTGTTGTGTAAACGGTTAAGTATAGTAACTTGAATTATGAATTAGTGTTGTGAAAATGGTTAAGTATAATAACTTGAATTATGAATTAGCGTTGTGAAAATGGTTAAGTATAGTAACTTGAATTATGAATTAGCGTTGTGAAAATGGTTAAGTATAGTAACTTGAATTATGAATTAGCGTTGTGAAAATGGTTAAGTATAGTAACTTGAATTATGAATTAGTGTTGTGAAAATGGTTAAGTGTAGTAACTTGAATTATGAATTAGTGTTGTGAAAATGGTTAAATGTAGTAACTTTAATTATGAATTTGTGTTGTTAAAATAGTTAAGTATAGTAGCTTGAATTATGAATTAGGGTTGTGAAAATGGTTAAGTATAGTAACTTGAATTATTAATTAGTGTTGTGAAAATGGTTAAGTATAATAACTTGAAATATGAATTAGTGTTGTGAAAATGGTTAAGTATAGTAACTTGAATTATGAATTAGTGTTGTGAAAATGGTTAAGTATAATAACTTGAATTATGAATTAGTGTTGTGAAAATGGTTAAGTATAGTAACTTGAATTATGAATTAGTGTTGTTAAAATATTTAAGTATAGTAGCTTGAATTATGAATTAGTGTTATGAAAATTGTTAAGTATAGTAACTTGAATTATGAATTAGCGTTGTGAAAATGGTTAAGTATAGTAACTTGAATTATGAATTAGTGTTGTGAAAATGGTTAAGTGTAATAACTTGAATTATGAATTTGTGTTGTTAAAATAGTTTTGTATAGTAGCTTGAATTATGAATTAGTGTTGTGAAAATGGTTAAGTATAGTAACTTGAATTACGAATTAGTGTTGTGAAAATGGTTAAGTATAATAACTTGAATTATGAATTAGTGTTGTGTAAACGGTTAAGTATAGTAACTTGAATTATGAATTAGTGTTGTTAAAATAGTTAAGTATAGTAGCTTGAATTATGAATTAGTGTTGTGAAAATAGTTAAGTGTAGTAACTTGAATTATGAATTAGTGTTGTGAAAATTGTTAAGTATAGTAACTTGAATTATGAATTAGTGTTGTGTAAACGGTTAAGTATAGTAACTTGAATTATGAATTAGTGTTGTGAAAATTGTTAAGTATAGTAACTTGAATTATGAATTAGTGTTGTGTAAACGGTTAAGTATAGTAACTTGAATTATGAATTAGTGTTGTGAAAATGGTTAAGTATAATAACTTGAATTATGAATTAGCGTTGTGAAAATGGTTAAGTATAGTAACTTGAATTATGAATTAGCGTTGTGAAAATGGTTAAGTATAGTAACTTGAATTATGAATTAGCGTTGTGAAAATGGTTAAGTATAGTAACTTGAATTATGAATTAGTGTTGTGAAAATGGTTAAGTGTAGTAACTTGAATTATGAATTAGTGTTGTGAAAATGGTTAAATGTAGTAACTTTAATTATGAATTTGTGTTGTTAAAATAGTTAAGTATAGTAGCTTGAATTATGAATTAGTGTTGTGAAAATGGTTAAGTATAGTAACTTGAATTATTAATTAGTGTTGTGAAAATGGTTAAGTATAATAACTTGAATTATGAATTAGTGTTGTGAAAATGGTTAAGTATAATAACTTGAATTATGAATTAGCATTGTGAAAATGGTTAAGTATAGTAACTTGATTTATGAATTAGTGTTGTGAAAATGGTTAAATGTAGTAACTTTAATTATGAATTTGTGTTGTTAAAATAGTTAAGTATAGTAGCTTGAATTATGAATTAGTGTTGTGAAAATGGTTAAGTATAGTAACTTGAATTATGAATTAGTGTTGTGAAATTGGTTAAGTATAGTAACTTGAATTATGAATTAGCGTTGTGAAAATGGTTAAGTCTATTTAGTTGGAATGTGAATTATTGAATTGAAAATGGTTAAGTGTATTTAGTTGAAATGTTAATTATTGACTTGAAAATGTTTAAGTGTATTTAGTTGAAATGTGAATTAGTGACTTGAAAATGGTTGTGTAGTAACTTGAATTATGAAATAGTGTTGTGAAAATGGTTAAGTATAATAACTTGAATTATGAATTAGTGTTGTGAAAATGGTCAAGTGTAGTAACTTTAATTATGAATTAGTGTTGTTAAAATAGTTAAGTATGGTAGCTTGAATTATGAATTAGTGTTGTGTAAATGGTTAAGTGTAGTAACTTGAATTATGAATTAGTGTTGTGAAAATGATTAAGTGTAGTAACTTTAATTATGAATTTGTATTGTTAAAATAGTTATGTATAGTAACTTGAATTATGAATTAGTGTTGTGAAAATGGTTAAGTGTAGTAACTTGAATTATGAATTAGTGTTGTAAAAATGGTTAAATGTAGTAACTTTAATTATGAATTTGTGTTGTTAAAATAGTTAAGTATAGTAGCTTGAATTATGAATTAGTGTTGTGAAAATGGTTAAGTATAGTAACTTGAATTATGAATTAGTGTTGTGAAAATGGTTAAGTATAATAACTTGAATTATGAATTAGTGTTGTGAAAATGGTTAAGTATAATAACTTGAATTATGAATTAGCATTGTGAAAATGGTTAAGTATAGTAACTTGATTTATGAATTAGTGTTGTGAAAATGGTTAAATGTAGTAACTTTAATTATGAATTTGTGTTGTTAAAATAGTTAAGTATAGTAGCTTGAATTATGAATTAGTGTTGTGAAAATGGTTAAGTATAGTAACTTGAATTATGAATTAGTGTTGTGAAATTGGTTAAGTATAGTAACTTGAATTATGAATTAGCGTTGTGAAAATGGTTAAGTCTATTTAGTTGGAATGTGAATTATTGAATTGAAAATGGTTAAATGTATTTAGTTGAAATGTTAATTATTGACTTGAAAATGTTTAAGTGTATTTAGTTGAAATGTGAATTAGTGACTTGAAAATGGTTGTGTAGTAACTTGAATTATGAAATAGTGTTGTGAAAATGGTTAAGTATAATAACTTGAATTATGAATTAGTGTTGTGAAAATGGTCAAGTGTAGTAACTTTAATTATGAATTAGTGTTGTTAAAATAGTTAAGTATGGTAGCTTGAATTATGAATTAGTGTTGTCTAAATGGTTAAGTGTAGTAACTTGAATTATGAATTAGTGTTGTGAAAATGATTAAGTGTAGTAACTTTAATTATGAATTTGTATTGTTAAAATAGTTATGTATAGTAACTTGAATTATGAATTAGTGTTGTAAAAATGGTTAAGTATAGTAATTTGAATTATGAATTAGTGTTGTGAAAATGGTTAAATATAGTAACTTGAATTATGAATTAGTGTTGTGAAAATGGTTAAGAGTAGTAACTTGAATTATGAATTAGTGTTGTGAAAATGATTAAGTGTAGTAAGTTTAATTATGAATTTGTGTTGTTAAAATAGTTATGTATAGTAGCTTGAATTATGAATTAGTGTTGTTAAAATAGTTAAGTATAGTAGCTTGAATTATGAATTAGTGTTGTGTAAACGGTTAAGTATAGTAACTTGAATTATGAATTAGTGTTGTGAAAATGGTTAAGTATAATAACTTGAATTATGAATTAGTGTTGTGAAAATGGTTAAGTATAATAACTTGAATTATGAATTAGTGTTGTGAAAATGGTTAAGTATAATAACTTGAATTATGAATTAGCATTGTGAAAATGGTTAAGTATAGTAACTTGATTTATGAATTAGGGTTGTGAAAATGGTTAAGTGTAGTAACTTGAATTATGAATTAGTGTTGTTAAAATAGTTATGTATAGTAGTTTGAATTATGAATTAGTGTTGTTAAAATAGTTAAGTATAGTAGCTTCAATTATGAATTAGTGTTGTTAAAATAGTTAAGTAAAGTAGCTTGAATTATGAATTAGTGTTGTGAAAATAGTTAAGTGTAGTAACTTGAATTATGAATTAGTGTTGTGAAAATTGTTAAGTATAGTAACTTGAATTATGAATTAGTGTTGTGTAAACGGTTAAGTATAGTAACTTGAATTATGAATTAGTGTTGTGAAAATGGTTAAGTATAATAACTTGAATTATGAATTAGCGTTGTGAAAATGGTTAAGTATAGTAACTTGAATTATGAATTAGCGTTGTGAAAATGGTTAAGTATAGTAACTTGAATTATGAATTAGCGTTGTGAAAATGGTTAAGTATAGTAACTTGAATTATGAATTAGTGTTGTGAAAATGGTTAAGTGTAGTAACTTGAATTATGAATTAGTGTTGTGAAAATGGTTAAATGTAGTAACTTTAATTATGAATTTGTGTTGTTAAAATAGTTAAGTATAGTAGCTTGAATTATGAATTAGGGTTGTGAAAATGGTTAAGTATAGTAACTTGAATTATTAATTAGTGTTGTGAAAATGGTTAAGTATAATAACTTGAAATATGAATTAGTGTTGTGAAAATGGTTAAGTATAGTAACTTGAATTATGAATTAGTGTTGTGAAAATGGTTAAGTATAATAACTTGAATTATGAATTAGTGTTGTGAAAATGGTTAAGTATAGTAACTTGAATTATGAATTAGTGTTGTTAAAATATTTAAGTATAGTAGCTTGAATTATGAATTAGTGTTATGAAAATTGTTAAGTATAGTAACTTGAATTATGAATTAGCGTTGTGAAAATGGTTAAGTATAGTAACTTGAATTATGAATTAGTGTTGTGAAAATGGTTAAGTGTAATAACTTGAATTATGAATTTGTGTTGTTAAAATAGTTTTGTATAGTAGCTTGAATTATGAATTAGTGTTGTGAAAATGGTTAAGTATAGTAACTTGAATTACGAATTAGTGTTGTGAAAATGGTTAAGTATAATAACTTGAATTATGAATTAGTGTTGTGTAAACGGTTAAGTATAGTAACTTGAATTATGAATTAGTGTTGTTAAAATAGTTAAGTATAGTAGCTTGAATTATGAATTAGTGTTGTGAAAATAGTTAAGTGTAGTAACTTGAATTATGAATTAGTGTTGTGAAAATTGTTAAGTATAGTAACTTGAATTATGAATTAGTGTTGTGTAAACGGTTAAGTATAGTAACTTGAATTATGAATTAGTGTTGTGAAAATGGTTAAGTACAATAACTTGAATTATGAATTAGTGTTGTGAAAATGGTTAAGTATAATAACTTGAATTATGAATTAGCTTTGTGAAAATGGTTAAGTATAGTAACTTGAATTATGAATTAGTGTTGTGAAAATGGTTAAGTGTAGTAACTTGAATTATGAATTAGTGTTGTGAAAATGGTTAAATGTAGTAACTTGAATTATGAATTTGTGTTGTTAAAATAGTTAAGTATAGTAGCTTGAATTATGAATTAGTGTTCTGAAAATGGTTAAGTATAGTAACTTGAATTATGAATTAGTGTTGTGAAAATGGTTAAATATAATAACTTGAATTATGAATTAGTGTTGTGAAAATGGTTAAGTATAGTAACTTGAATTATGAATTAGTGTTGTTAAAATATTTAAGTATAGTAGCTTGAATTATGAATTAGTGTTGTGAAAATGGTTAAGTGTAGTAACTTGAATTATGAATTAGTGTTGTGAAAATGGTTAAATGTAGTAACTTTAATTATGAATTTGTGTTGTTAAAATAGTTAAGTATAGTAGCTTGAATTATGAATTAGTGTTGTGAAAATGGTTAAGTATAGTAACTTGAATTATGAATTAGTGTTGTGAAAATGGTTAAGTATAATAACTTGAATTATGAATTAGTGTTGTGAAAATGGTTAAGTATAGTAACTTGAATTATGAATTAGTGTTGTTAAAATATTTAAGTATAGTAGCTTGAATTATGAATTAGTGTTATGAAAATTGTTAAGTATAGTAACTTGAATTATGAATTAGCGTTGTGAAAATGGTTAAGTATAGTAACTTGAATTATGAATTAGTGTTGTGAAAATGGTTAAGTGTAATAACTTGAATTATGAATTTGTGTTGTTAAAATAGTTTTGTATAGTAGCTTGAATTATGAATTAGTGTTGTGAAAATGATTAAGTGTAGTAACTTTAATTATGAATTTGTGTTGTTAAAATAGTTATGTATAGTAGCTTGAATTATGAATTAGTGTTGTTAAAATAGTTAAGTATAGTAGCTTGAATTATGAATTAGTGTTGTGTAAACGGTTAAGTATAGTAACTTGAATTATGAATTAGTGTTGTGAAAATGGTTAAGTATAATAACTTGAATTATGAATTAGTGTTGTGAAAATGGTTAAGTATAATAACTTGAATTATGAATTAGCATTGTGAAAATGGTTAAGTATAGTAACTTGATTTATGAATTAGTGTTGTGAAAATGGTTAAGTGTAGTAACTTGAATTATGAATTAGTGTTGTTAAAATAGTTATGTATAGTAGTTTGAATTATGAATTAGTGTTGTTAAAATAGTTAAGTATAGTAGCTTGAATTATGAATTAGTGTTGTGAAAATAGTTAAGTATAGTAGCTTGAATTATGAATTAGTGTTGTGAAAATAGTTAAGTGTAGTAACTTGAATTATGAATTAGTGTTGTGAAAATTGTTAAGTATAGTAACTTGAATTATGAATTAGTGTTGTGTAAACGGTTAAGTATAGTAACTTGAATTATGAATTAGTGTTGTGAAAATGGTTAAGTATAATAACTTGAATTATGAATTAGCGTTGTGAAAATGGTTAAGTATAGTAACTTGAATTATGAATTAGCGTTGTGAAAATGGTTAAGTATAGTAACTTGAATTATGAATTAGCGTTGTGAAAATGGTTAAGTATAGTAACTTGAATTATGAATTAGTGTTGTGAAAATGGTTAAGTGTAGTAACTTGAATTATGAATTAGTGTTGTAAAAATGGTTAAATGTAGTAACTTTAATTATGAATTTGTGTTGTTAAAATAGTTAAGTATAGTAGCTTGAATTATGAATTAGTGTTGTGAAAATGGTTAAGTATAGTAACTTGAATTATTAATTAGTGTTGTGAAAATGGTTAAGTATAATAACTTGAATTATGAATTAGTGTTGTGAAAATGGTTAAGTATAATAACTTGAATTATGAATTAGCATTGTGAAAATGGTTAAGTATAGTAACTTGATTTATGAATTAGTGTTGTGAAAATGGTTAAATGTAGTAACTTTAATTATGAATTTGTGTTGTTAAAATAGTTAAGTATAGTAGCTTGAATTATGAATTAGTGTTGTGAAAATGGTTAAGTATAGTAACTTGAATTATGAATTAGTGTTGTAAATTGGTTAAGTATAGTAACTTGAATTATGAATTAGCGTTGTGAAAATGGTTAAGTCTATTTAGTTGGAATGTGAATTATTGAATTGAAAATGGTTAAGTGTATTTAGTTGAAATGTTAATTATTGACTTGAAAATGTTTAAGTGTATTTAGTTGAAATGTGAATTAGTGACTTGAAAATGGTTGTGTAGTAACTTGAATTATGAAATAGTGTTGTGAAAATGGTTAAGTATAATAACTTGAATTATGAATTAGTGTTGTGAAAATGGTCAAGTGTAGTAACTTTAATTATGAATTAGTGTTGTTAAAATAGTTAAGTATGGTAGCTTGAATTATGAATTAGTGTTGTGTAAATGGTTAAGTGTAGTAACTTGAATTATGAATTAGTGTTGTGAAAATGATTAAGTGTAGTAACTTTAATTATGAATTTGTATTGTTAAAATAGTTATGTATAGTAACTTGAATTATGAATTAGTGTTGTGAAAATGGTTAAGTGTAGTAACTTGAATTATGAATTAGTGTTGTAAAAATGGTTAAATGTAGTAACTTTAATTATGAATTTGTGTTGTTAAAATAGTTAAGTATAGTAGCTTGAATTATGAATTAGTGTTGTGAAAATGGTTAAGTATAGTAACTTGAATTATGAATTAGTGTTGTGAAAATGGTTAAGTATAATAACTTGAATTATGAATTAGTGTTGTGAAAATGGTTAAGTATAATAACTTGAATTATGAATTAGCATTGTGAAAATGGTTAAGTATAGTAACTTGATTTATGAATTAGTGTTGTGAAAATGGTTAAATGTAGTAACTTTAATTATGAATTTGTGTTGTTAAAATAGTTAAGTATAGTAGCTTGAATTATGAATTAGTGTTGTGAAAATGGTTAAGTATAGTAACTTGAATTATGAATTAGTGTTGTGAAATTGGTTAAGTATAGTAACTTGAATTATGAATTAGCGTTGTGAAAATGGTTAAGTCTATTTAGTTGGAATGTGAATTATTGAATTGAAAATGGTTAAATGTATTTAGTTGAAATGTTAATTATTGACTTGAAAATGTTTAAGTGTATTTAGTTGAAATGTGAATTAGTGACTTGAAAATGGTTGTGTAGTAACTTGAATTATGAAATAGTGTTGTGAAAATGGTTAAGTATAATAACTTGAATTATGAATTAGTGTTGTGAAAATGGTCAAGTGTAGTAACTTTAATTATGAATTAGTGTTGTTAAAATAGTTAAGAATGGTAGCTTGAATTATGAATTAGTGTTGTGTAAATGGTTAAGTGTAGTAACTTGAATTATGAATTAGTGTTGTGAAAATGATTAAGTGTAGTAACTTTAATTATGAATTTGTATTGTTAAAATAGTTATGTATAGTAACTTGAATTATGAATTAGTGTTGTAAAAATGGTTAAGTATAGTAATTTGAATTATGAATTAGTGTTGTTAAAATGGTTAAATATAGTAACTTGAATTATGAATTAGTGTTGTGAAAATGGTTAAATGTAGTAACTTGAATTATGAATTAGTGTTGTGAAAATGGTTAAGTGTAGTAACTTGAATTATGAATTAGTGTTGTGAAAATGGTTAAGTATAGTAACTTGAATTATGAATTAGTGTTGTTAAAATATTTAAGTATAGTAGCTTGAATTATGAATTAGTGTTGTGAAAATGGTTAAGTGTAGTAACTTGAATTATGAATTAGTGTTGTGAAAATGGTTAAATGTAGTAACTTGAATTATGAATTTGTGTTGTTAAAATAGTTAAGTATAGTAGCTTGAATTATGAATTAGTGTTGTGAAAATGGTTAAGTATAGTAACTTGAATTATGAATTAGTGTTGTGAAAATGGTTAAGTATAATAACTTGAATTATGAATTAGTGTTGTGAAAATGGTTAAGTATAGTAACTTGAATTATGAATTAGTGTTGTTAAAATATTTAAGTATAGTAGCTTGAATTATGAATTAGTGTTATGAAAATTGTTAAGTATAGTAACTTGAATTATGAATTAGCGTTGTGAAAATGGTTAAGTATAGTAACTTGAATTATGAATTAGTGTTGTGAAAATGGTTAAGTGTAATAACTTGAATTATGAATTTGTGTTGTTAAAATAGTTTTGTATAGTAGCTTGAATTATGAATTAGTGTTGTGAAAATAGTTAAGTGTAGTAACTTGAATTACGAATTAGTGTTGTGAAAATGGTTAAGTATAATAACTTGAATTATGAATTAGTGTTGTGTAAACGGTTAAGTATAGTAACTTGAATTATGAATTAGTGTTGTGAAAATGGTTAAGTATAATTACTTGAATTATGAATTAGTGTTGTGAAAATGGTTAAGTATAATAACTTGAATTATGAATTAGCGTTGTGAAAATGGTTAAGTATAGTAACTTGAATTATGAATTAGTGTTGTGAAAATGGTTAAATGTAGTAACTTTAATTATGAATTAGTGTTGTGAAAATGGAAAATAGTTAAGTATAGTAGCTTGAATTATGAATTAGTGTTGTGAAAATGGTTAAGTATAGTAACTTGAATTATGAATTAGTGTTGTTAAAATATTTAAGTATAGTAGCTTGAATTATGAATTAGTGTTGTGAAAATGGTTAAGTGTAGTAACTTGAATTATGAATTAGTGTTGTGAAAATGGTTAAATGTCGTAACTTGAATTATGAATTTGTGTTGTTAAAATAGTTAAGTATAGTAGCTTGAATTATGAATTAGTGTTCTGAAAATGGTTAAGTATAGTAACTTGAATTATGAATTAGTGTTGTGAAAATGGTTAAGTATAATAACTTGAATTATGAATTAGTGTTGTGAAAATGGTTAAGTATAGTAACTTGAATTATGAATTAGTGTTGTTAAAATATTTAAGTATGGTAGCTTGAATTATGAATTAGTGTTGTGAAAATGGTTAAGTGTAGTAACTTGAATTATGAATTAGTGTTGTGAAAATGGTTAAATGTAGTAACTTGAATTATGAATTTGTGTTGTTAAAATAGTTAAGTATAGTAGCTTGAATTATGAATTAGTGTTCTGAAAATGGTTAAGTATAGTAACTTGAATTATGAATTAGTGTTGTGAAAATGGTTAAGTATAATAACTTGAATTATGAATTCGTGTTGTGAAAATGGTCAAGTGTAGTAACTTTAATTATGAATTAGTGTTGTTAAAATAGTTAAGTATGGTAGCTTGAATTATGAATTAGTGTTGTGAAAATAGTTAAGTGTAGTAACTTGAATTATGAATTAGTGTTGTGAAAATTGTTAAGTATAGTAACTTGAATTATGAATTAGTGTTGTGTAACGGTTAAGTATAGTAACTTGAATTATGAATTAGTGTTGTGAAAATGGTTAAGTACAATAACTTGAATTATGAATTAGTGTTGTGAAAATGGTTAAGTATAATAACTTGAATTATGAATTAGCGTTGTGAAAATGGTTAAGTATAGTAACTTGAATTATGAATTAGTGTTGTGAAAATGGTTAAGTGTAGTAACTTGAATTATGAATTAGTGTTGTGAAAATGGTTAAATGTAGTAACTTGAATTATGAATTTGTGTTGTTAAAATAGTTAAGTATAGTAGCTTGAATTATGAATTAGTGTTCTGAAAATGGTTAAGTATAGTAACTTGAATTATGAATTAGTGTTGTGAAAATGGTTAAGTATAATAACTTGAATTATGAATTAGTGTTGTGAAAATGGTTAAGTATAGTAACTTGAATTATGAATTAGTGTTGTTAAAATATTTAAGTATAGTAGCTTGAATTATGAATTAGTGTTGTGAAAATGGTTAAGTGTAGTAACTTGAATTATGAATTAGTGTTGTGAAAATGGTTAAATGTAGTAACTTGAATTATGAATTTGTGTTGTTAAAATAGTTAAGTATAGTAGCTTGAATTATGAATTAGTGTTCTGAAAATGGTTAAGTATAGTAACTTGAATTATGAATTAGTGTTGTGAAAATGGTTAAGTATAATAACTTGAATTATGAATTAGTGTTGTGAAAATGGTTAAGTATAGTAACTTGAATTATGAATTAGTGTTGTTAAAATATTTAAGTATAGTAGCTTGAATTATGAATTAGTGTTATGAAAATTGTTAAGTATAGTAACTTGAATTATGAATTAGCGTTGTGAAAATGGTTAAGTATAGTAACTTGAATTATGAATTAGTGTTGTGAAAATGGTTAAGTGTAATAACTTGAATTATGAATTTGTGTTGTTAAAATAGTTTTGTATAGTAGCTTGAATTATGAATTAGTGTTGTGAAAATAGTTAAGTGTAGTAAGTTGAATTACGAATTAGTGTTGTGAAAATGGTTAAGTATAATAACTTGAATTATGAATTAGTGTTGTGTAAACGGTTAAGTATAGTAACTTGAATTATGAATTAGTGTTGTGAAAATGGTTAAGTATAATTACTTGAATTATGAATTAGTGTTGTGAAAATGGTTAAGTATAATAACTTGAATTATGAATTAGCGTTGTGAAAATGGTTAAGTATAGTAACTTGAATTATGAATTAGTGTTGTTAAAATAGTTAAGTATAGTAGCTTGAATTATGAATTAGTGTTGTGAAAATGGAAAATAGTTAAGTATAGTAGCTTGAATTATGAATTAGTATTGTGAAAATGGTTAAGTATAGTAACTTGAATTATGAATTAGTGTTGTGAAAATGGTTAAGTATAATAACTTGAATTATGAATTAGTGTTGTGAAAATGGTTAAATGTAGTAACTTTAATTATGAATTTGTGTTGTTAAAATAGTTAAGTATAGTAGCTTGAATTATGAATTAGTGTTGTGAAAATGGTTAAGTATAGTAACTTGAATTATGAATTAGTGTTGTGAAAATGGTTAAGTATAATAACTTGAATTATGAATTAGTGTTGTGAAAATGGTTAAGTATAGTAACTTGAATTATGAATTAGTGTTGTTAAAATATTTAAGTATAGTAGCTTGAATTATGAATTAGTGTTATGAAAATTGTTAAGTATAGTAACTTGAATTATGAATTAGCGTTGTGAAAATGGTTAAGTATAGTAACTTGAATTATGAATTAGTGTTGTGAAAATGGTTAAGTGTAATAACTTGAATTATGAATTTGTGTTGTTAAAATAGTTTTGTATAGTAGCTTGAATTATGAATTAGTGTTGTGAAAATGATTAAGTGTAGTAACTTTAATTATGAATTTGTGTTGTTAAAATAGTTATGTATAGTAGCTTGAATTATGAATTAGTGTTGTTAAAATAGTTAAGTATAGTAGCTTGAATTATGAATTAGTGTTGTGTAAACGGTTAAGTATAGTAACTTGAATTATGAATTAGTGTTGTGAAAATGGTTAAGTATAATAACTTGAATTATGAATTAGCGTTGTGAAAATGGTTAAGTATAGTAACTTGAATTATGAATTAGCGTTGTGAAAATGGTTAAGTATAGTAACTTGAATTATGAATTAGCGTTGTGAAAATGGTTAAGTATAGTAACTTGAATTATGAATTAGTGTTGTGAAAATGGTTAAGTGTAGTAACTTGAATTATGAATTAGTGTTGTAAAAATGGTTAAATGTAGTAACTTTAATTATGAATTAGTGTTGTGAAAATGGTTAAGTATAGTAGCTTGAATTATGAATTAGTGTTGTGAAAATGGTTAAGTATAGTAACTTGAATTATTAATTAGTGTTGTGAAAATGGTTAAGTATAATAACTTGAATTATGAATTAGTGTTGTGAAAATGGTTAAGTATAATAACTTGAATTATGAATTAGCATTGTGAAAATGGTTAAGTATAGTAACTTGATTTATGAATTAGTGTTGTGAAAATGGTTAAGTGTAGTAACTTGAATTATGAATTAGTGTTGTTAAAATAGTTATGTATAGTAGTTTGAATTATGAATTAGTGTTGTTAAAATAGTTAAGTATAGTAGCTTGAATTATGAATTAGTGTTGTGAAAATAGTTAAGTATAGTAGCTTGAATTATGAATTAGTGTTGTTAAAATATTTAAGTATGGTAGCTTGAATTATGAATTAGTGTTGTGAAAATGGTTAAGTGTAGTAACTTGAATTATGAATTAGTGTTGTGAAAATGGTTAAATGTAGTAACTTGAATTATGAATTTGTGTTGTTAAAATAGTTAAGTATAGTAGCTTGAATTATGAATTAGTGTTCTGAAAATGGTTAAGTATAGTAACTTGAATTATGAATTAGTGTTGTGAAAATGGTTAAGTATAATAACTTGAATTATGAATTCGTGTTGTGAAAATGGTCAAGTGTAGTAACTTTAATTATGAATTAGTGTTGTTAAAATAGTTAAGTATGGTAGCTTGAATTATGAATTAGTGTTGTGAAAATAGTTAAGTGTAGTAACTTGAATTATGAATTAGTGTTGTGAAAATTGTTAAGTATAGTAACTTGAATTATGAATTAGTGTTGTGTAAACGGTTAAGTATAGTAACTTGAATTATGAATTAGTGTTGTGAAAATGGTTAAGTACAATAACTTGAATTATGAATTAGTGTTGTGAAAATGGTTAAGTATAATAACTTGAATTATGAATTAGCGTTGTGAAAATGGTTAAGTATAGTAACTTGAATTATGAATTAGTGTTGTGAAAATGGTTAAGTGTAGTAACTTGAATTATGAATTAGTGTTGTGAAAAATGGTTAAATGTAGTAACTTGAATTATGAATTTGTGTTGTTAAAATAGTTAAGTATAGTAGCTTGAATTATGAATTAGTGTTCTGAAAATGGTTAAGTATAGTAACTTGAATTATGAATTAGTGTTGTGAAAATGGTTAAGTATAATAACTTGAATTATGAATTAGTGTTGTGAAAATGGTTAAGTATAGTAACTTGAATTATGAATTAGTGTTGTTAAAATATTTAAGTATAGTAGCTTGAATTATGAATTAGTGTTGTGAAAATGGTTAAGTGTAGTAACTTGAATTATGAATTAGTGTTGTGAAAATGGTTAAATGTAGTAACTTGAATTATGAATTTGTGTTGTTAAAATAGTTAAGTATAGTAGCTTGAATTATGAATTAGTGTTCTGAAAATGGTTAAGTATAGTAACTTGAATTATGAATTAGTGTTGTGAAAATGGTTAAGTATAATAACTTGAATTATGAATTAGTGTTGTGAAAATGGTTAAGTATAGTAACTTGAATTATGAATTAGTGTTGTTAAAATATTTAAGTATAGTAGCTTGAATTATGAATTAGTGTTATGAAAATTGTTAAGTATAGTAACTTGAATTATGAATTAGCGTTGTGAAAATGGTTAAGTATAGTAACTTGAATTATGAATTAGTGTTGTGAAAATGGTTAAGTGTAATAACTTGAATTATGAATTTGTGTTGTTAAAATAGTTTTGTATAGTAGCTTAAATTATGAATTAGTGTTGTGAAAATAGTTAAGTGTAGTAACTTGAATTACGAATTAGTGTTGTGAAAATGGTTAAGTATAATAACTTGAATTATGAATTAGTGTTGTGTAAACGGTTAAGTATAGTAACTTGAATTATGAATTAGTGTTGTGAAAATGGTTAAGTATAATTACTTGAATTATGAATTAGTGTTGTGAAAATGGTTAAGTATAATAACTTGAATTATGAATTAGCGTTGTGAAAATGGTTAAGTATAGTAACTTGAATTATGAATTAGTGTTGTGAAAATGGTTAAATGTAGTAACTTTAATTATGAATTAGTGTTGTGAAAATGGTTAAGTATAGTAACTTGAATTATGAATTAGTGTTGTTAAAATATTTAAGTATAGTAGCTTGAATTATGAATTAGTGTTATGAAAATTGTTAAGTATAGTAACTTGAATTATGAATTAGCGTTGTGAAAATGGTTAAGTATAGTAACTTGAATTATGAATTAGTGTTGTGAAAATGGTTAAGTGTAATAACTTGAATTATGAATTTGTGTTGTTAAAATAGTTTTGTATAGTAGCTTGAATTATGAATTAGTGTTGTGAAAATGATTAAGTATAGTAACTTTAATTATGAATTTGTGTTGTTAAAATAGTTATGTATAGTAGCTTGAATTATGAATTAGTGTTGTTAAAATAGTTAAGTATAGTAGCTTGAATTATGAATTAGTGTTGTGTAAACGGTTAAGTATAGTAACTTGAATTATGAATTAGTGTTGTGAAAATGGTTAAGTATAATAACTTGAATTATGAATTAGTGTTGTGAAAATGGTTAAGTATAATAACTTGAATTATGAATTAGCATTGTGAAAATGGTTAAGTATAGTAACTTGATTTATGAATTAGTGTTGTGAAAATGGTTAAGTGTAGTAACTTGAATTATGAATTAGTGTTGTTAAAATAGTTATGTATAGTAGTTTGAATTATGAATTAGTGTTGTTAAAATAGTTAAGTATAGTAGATTGAATTATGAATTAGTGTTGTGAAAATAGTTAAGTATAGTAGCTTGAATTATGAATTAGTGTTGTTAAAATATTTAAGTATGGTAGCTTGAATTATGAATTAGTGTTGTGAAAATGGTTAAGTGTAGTAACTTGAATTATGAATTAGTGTTGTGAAAATGGTTAAATGTAGTAACTTGAATTATGAATTTGTGTTGTTAAAATAGTTAAGTATAGTAGCTTGAATTATGAATTAGTGTTCTGAAAATGGTTAAGTATAGTAACTTGAATTATGAATTAGTGTTGTGAAAATGGTTAAGTATAATAACTTGAATTATGAATTCGTGTTGTGAAAATGGTCAAGTGTAGTAACTTTAATTATGAATTAGTGTTGTTAAAATAGTTAAGTATGGTAGCTTGAATTATGAATTAGTGTTGTGAAAATAGTTAAGTGTAGTAACTTGAATTATGAATTAGTGTTGTGAAAATTGTTAAGTATAGTAACTTGAATTATGAATTAGTGTTGTGTAAACGGTTAAGTATAGTAACTTGAATTATGAATTAGTGTTGTGAAAATGGTTAAGTACAATAACTTGAATTATGAATTAGTGTTGTGAAAATGGTTAAGTATAATAACTTGAATTATGAATTAGCGTTGTGAAAATGGTTAAGTATAGTAACTTGAATTATGAATTAGTGTTGTGAAAATGGTTAAGTGTAGTAACTTGAATTATGAATTAGTGTTGTGAAAATGGTTAAATGTAGTAACTTGAATTATGAATTTGTGTTGTTAAAATAGTTAAGTATAGTAGCTTGAATTATGAATTAGTGTTCTGAAAATGGTTAAGTATAGTAACTTGAATTATGAATTAGTGTTGTGAAAATGGTTAAGTATAATAACTTGAATTATGAATTAGTGTTGTGAAAATGGTTAAGTATAGTAACTTGAATTATGAATTAGTGTTGTTAAAATATTTAAGTATAGTAGCTTGAATTATGAATTAGTGTTGTGAAAATGGTTAAGTGTAGTAACTTGAATTATGAATTAGTGTTGTGAAAATGGTTAAATGTAGTAACTTGAATTATGAATTTGTGTTGTTAAAATAGTTAAGTATAGTAGCTTGAATTATGAATTAGTGTTCTGAAAATGGTTAAGTATAGTAACTTGAATTATGAATTAGTGTTGTGAAAATGGTTAAGTATAATAACTTGAATTATGAATTAGTGTTGTGAAAATGGTTAAGTATAGTAACTTGAATTATGAATTAGTGTTGTTAAAATATTTAAGTATAGTAGCTTGAATTATGAATTAGTGTTATGAAAATTGTTAAGTATAGTAACTTGAATTATGAATTAGCGTTGTGAAAATGGTTAAGTATAGATATTGAATTATGAATTAGTGTTGTGAAAATGGTTAAGTGTAATAACTTGAATTATGAATTTGTGTTGTTAAAATAGTTTTGTATAGTAGCTTAAATTATGAATTAGTGTTGTGAAAATAGTTAAGTGTAGTAACTTGAATTACGAATTAGTGTTGTGAAAATGGTTAAGTATAATAACTTGAATTATGAATTAGTGTTGTGTAAACGGTTAAGTATAGTAACTTGAATTATGAATTAGTGTTGTGAAAATGGTTAAGTATAATTACTTGAATTATGAATTAGTGTTGTGAAAATGGTTAAGTATAATAACTTGAATTATGAATTAGCGTTGTGAAAATGGTTAAGTATAGTAACTTGAATTATGAATTAGTGTTGTGAAAATGGTTAAATGTAGTAACTTTAATTATGAATTAGTGTTGTGAAAATGGAAAATAGTTAAGTATAGTAGCTTGAATTATGAATTAGTGTTGTGAAAATGGTTAAGTATAGTAACTTGAATTATGAATTAGTGTTGTGAAAATGGTTAAGTATAATAACTTGAATTATGAATTAGTGTTGTGAAAATGGTTAAATGTAGTAACTTTAATTATGAATTTTTGTTGTTAAAATAGTTAAGTATAGTAGCTTGAATTATGAATTAGTGTTGTGAAAATGGTTAAGTATAGTAACTTGAATTATGAATTAGTGTTGTGAAAATGGTTAAGTATAATAACTTGAATTATGAATTAGTGTTGTGAAAATGGTTAAGTATAGTAACTTGAATTATGAATTAGTGTTGTTAAAATATTTAAGTATAGTAGCTTGAATTATGAATTAGTGTTATGAAAATTGTTAAGTATAGTAACTTGAATTATGAATTAGCGTTGTGAAAATGGTTAAGTATAGTAACTTGAATTATGAATTAGTGTTGTGAAAATGGTTAAGTATAATAACTTGAATTATGAATTCGTGTTGTTAAAATAGTTTTGTATAGTAGCTTGAATTATGAATTAGTGTTGTGAAAATGATTAAGTGTAGTAATTTTAATTATGAATTTGTGTTGTTAAAATAGTTATGTATAGTAGCTTGAATTATGAATTAGTGTTGTTAAAATAGTTAAGTATAGTAGCTTGAATTATGAATTAGTGTTGTGTAAACGGTTAAGTATAGTAACTTGAATTATGAATTAGTGTTGTGAAAATGGTTAAGTATAATAACTTGAATTATGAATTAGTGTTGTGAAAATGGTTAAGTATAATAACTT
The DNA here is from genome assembly GCA_031232105.1 of Capsicum rhomboideum. NCBI lineage: Eukaryota > Viridiplantae > Streptophyta > Magnoliopsida > Solanales > Solanaceae > Capsicum > Capsicum rhomboideum. Next base: position 57,186,831 of record CP124714.1, read on the forward strand.
GAATTATGAATTAGCATTGTGAAAATGGTTAAGTATAGTAACTTGATTTATGAATTAGTGTTGTGAAAATGGTTAAGTGTAGTAACTTGAATTATGAATTAGTGTTGTTAAAATAGTTATGTATAGTAGTTTGAATTATGAATTAGTGTTGTTAAAATAGTTAAGTATAGTAGCTTGAATTATGAATTAGTGTTGTGAAAATAGTTAAGTATAGTAGCTTGAATTATGAATTAGTGTTGTGAAAATAGTTAAGTGTAGTAACTTGAATTATGAATTAGTGTTGTGAAAATTGTTAAGTATAGTAACTTGAATTATGAATTAGTGTTGTGTAAACGGTTAAGTATAGTAACTTGAATTATGAATTAGTGTTGTGAAAATGGTTAAGTATAATAACTTGAATTATGAATTAGCGTTGTGAAAATGGTTAAGTATAGTAACTTGAATTATGAATTAGCGTTGTGAAAATGGTTAAGTATAGTAACTTGAATTATGAATTAGCGTTGTGAAAATGGTTAAGTATAGTAACTTGAATTATGAATTAGTGTTGTGAAAATGGTTAAGTGTAGTAACTTGAATTATGAATTAGTGTTGTGAAAATGGTTAAATGTAGTAACTTTAATTATGAATTTGTGTTGTTAAAATAGTTAAGTATAGTAGCTTGAATTATGAATTAGTGTTGTGAAAATGGTTAAGTATAGTAACTTGAATTATTAATTAGTGTTGTGAAAATGGTTAAGTATAATAACTTGAATTATGAATTAGTGTTGTGAAAATGGTTAAGTATAATAACTTGAATTATGAATTAGCATTGTGAAAATGGTTAAGTATAGTAACTTGATTTATGAATTAGTGTTGTGTAAATGGTTAAATGTAGTAACTTTAATTATGAATTTGTGTTGTTAAAATAGTTAAGTATAGTAGCTTGAATTATGAATTAGTGTTGTGAAAATGGTTAAGTATAGTAACTTGAATTATGAATTAGTGTTGTGAAATTGGTTAAGTATAGTAACTTGAATTATGAATTAGCGTTGTGAAAATGGTTAAGTCTATTTAGTTGGAATGTGAATTATTGAATTGAAAATGGTTAAGTGTATTTAGTTGAAATGTTAATTATTGACTTGAAAATGTTTAAGTGTATTTAGTTGAAATGTGAATTAGTGACTTGAAAATGGTTGTGTAGTAACTTGAATTATGAAATAGTGTTGTGAAAATGGTTAAGTATAATAACTTGAATTATGAATTAGTGTTGTGAAAATGGTCAAGTGTAGTAACTTTAATTATGAATTAGTGTTGTTAAAATAGTTAAGTATGGTAGCTTGAATTATGAATTAGTGTTGTGTAAATGGTTAAGTGTAGTAACTTGAATTATGAATTAGTGTTGTGAAAATGATTAAGTGTAGTAACTTTAATTATGAATTTGTATTGTTAAAATAGTTATGTATAGTAACTTGAATTATGAATTAGTGTTGTGAAAATGGTTAAGTGTAGTAACTTGAATTATGAATTAGTGTTGTAAAAATGGTTAAATGTAGTAACTTTAATTATGAATTTGTGTTGTTAAAATAGTTAAGTATAGTAGCTTGAATTATGAATTAGTGTTGTGAAAATGGTTAAGTATAGTAACTTGAATTATGAATTAGTGTTGTGAAAATGGTTAAGTATAATAACTTGAATTATGAATTAGTGTTGTGAAAATGGTTAAGTATAATAACTTGAATTATGAATTAGCATTGTGAAAATGGTTAAGTATAGTAACTTGATTTATGAATTAGTGTTGTGAAAATGGTTAAATGTAGTAACTTTAATTATGAATTTGTGTTGTTAAAATAGTTAAGTATAGTAGCTTGAATTATGAATTAGTGTTGTGAAAATGGTTAAGTATAGTAACTTGAATTATGAATTAGTGTTGTGAAATTGGTTAAGTATAGTAACTTGAATTATGAATTAGCGTTGTGAAAATGGTTAAGTCTATTTAGTTGGAATGTGAATTATTGAATTGAAAATGGTTAAATGTATTTAGTTGAAATGTTAATTATTGACTTGAAAATGTTTAAGTGTATTTAGTTGAAATGTGAATTAGTGACTTGAAAATGGTTGTGTAGTAACTTGAATTATGAAATAGTGTTGTGAAAATGGTTAAGTATAATAACTTGAATTATGAATTAGTGTTGTGAAAATGGTCAAGTGTAGTAACTTTAATTATGAATTAGTGTTGTTAAAATAGTTAAGTATGGTAGCTTGAATTATGAATTAGTGTTGTGTAAATGGTTAAGTGTAGTAACTTGAATTATGAATTAGTGTTGTGAAAATGATTAAGTGTAGTAACTTTAATTATGAATTTGTATTGTTAAAATAGTTATGTATAGTAACTTGAATTATGAATTAGTGTTGTAAAAATGGTTAAGTATAGTAATTTGAATTATGAATTAGTGTTGTTAAAATGGTTAAATATAGTAACTTGAATTATGAATTAGTGTTGTGAAAATGGTTAAATGTAGTAACTTTAATTATGAATTAGTGTTGTGAAAATGGAAAATAGTTAAGTATAGTAGCTTGAATTATGAATTAGTGTTGTGAAAATGGTTAAGTATAGTAACTTGAATTATGAATTAGTGTTGTTAAAATATTTAAGTATAGTAGCTTGAATTATGAATTAGTGTTGTGAAAATGGTTAAGTGTAGTAACTTGAATTATGAATTAGTGTTGTGAAAATGGTTAAATGTAGTAACTTGAATTATGAATTTGTGTTGTTAAAATAGTTAAGTATAGTAGCTTGAATTATGAATTAGTGTTCTGAAAATGGTTAAGTATAGTAACTTGAATTATGAATTAGTGTTGTGAAAATGGTTAAGTATAATAACTTGAATTATGAATTAGTGTTGTGAAAATGGTTAAGTATAGTAACTTGAATTATGAATTAGTGTTGTTAAAATATTTAAGTATAGTAGCTTGAATTATGAATTAGTGTTATGAAAATTGTTAAGTATAGTAACTTGAATTATGAATTAGCGTTGTGAAAATGGTTAAGTATAGTAACTTGAATTATGAATTAGTGTTGTGAAAATGGTTAAGTGTAATAACTTGAATTATGAATTTGTGTTGTTAAAATAGTTTTGTATAGTAGCTTGAATTATGAATTAGTGTTGTGAAAATAGTTAAGTGTAGTAACTTGAATTACGAATTAGTGTTGTGAAAATGGTTAAGTATAATAACTTGAATTATGAATTAGTGTTGTGTAAACGGTTAAGTATAGTAACTTGAATTATGAATTAGTGTTGTGAAAATGGTTAAGTATAATTACTTGAATTATGAATTAGTGTTGTGAAAATGGTTAAGTATAATAACTTGAATTATGAATTAGCGTTGTGAAAATGGTTAAGTATAGTAACTTGAATTATGAATTAGTGTTGTGAAAATGGTTAAATGTAGTAACTTTAATTATGAATTAGTGTTGTGAAAATGGAAAATAGTTAAGTATAGTAGCTTGAATTATGAATTAGTGTTGTGAAAATGGTTAAGTATAGTAACTTGAATTATGAATTAGTGTTGTGAAAATGGTTAAGTATAATAACTTGAATTATGAATTAGTGTTGTGAAAATGGTTAAATGTCGTAACTTGAATTATGAATTTGTGTTGTTAAAATAGTTAAGTATAGTAGCTTGAATTATGAATTAGTGTTGTGAAAATGGTTAAGTATAGTAACTTGAATTATGAATTAGTGTTGTGAAAATGGTTAAGTATAATAACTTGAATTATGAATTAGTGTTGTGAAAATGGTTAAGTATAGTAACTTGAATTATGAATTAGTGTTGTTAAAATATTTAAGTATAGTAGCTTGAATTATGAATTAGTGTTATGAAAATTGTTAAGTATAGTAACTTGAATTATGAATTAGCGTTGTGAAAATGGTTAAGTATAGTAACTTGAATTATGAATTAGTGTTGTGAAAATGGTTAAGTGTAATAACTTGAATTATGAATTTGTGTTGTTAAAATAGTTTTGTATAGTAGCTTGAATTATGAATTAGTGTTGTGAAAATGATTAAGTGTAGTAACTTTAATTATGAATTTGTGTTGTTAAAATAGTTATGTATAGTAGCTTGAATTATGAATTAGTGTTGTTAAAATAGTTAAGTATAGTAGCTTGAATTATGAATTAGTGTTGTGTAAACGGTTAAGTATAGTAACTTGAATTATGAATTAGTGTTGTGAAAATGGTTAAGTATAATAACTTGAATTATGAATTAGTGTTGTGAAAATGGTTAAGTATAATAACTTGAATTATGAATTAGCATTGTGAAAATGGTTAAGTATAGTAACTTGATTTATGAATTAGTGTTGTGAAAATGGTTAAGTGTAGTAACTTGAATTATGAATTAGTGTTGTTAAAATAGTTATGTATAGTAGTTTGAATTATGAATTAGTGTTGTTAAAATAGTTAAGTATAGTAGCTTGAATTATGAATTAGTGTTGTGAAAATAGTTAAGTATAGTAGCTTGAATTATGAATTAGTGTTGTGAAAATAGTTAAGTGTAGTAACTTGAATTATGAATTAGTGTTGTGAAAATTGTTAAGTATAGTAACTTGAATTATGAATTAGTGTTGTGTAAACGGTTAAGTATAGTAACTTGAATTATGAATTAGTGTTGTGAAAATGGTTAAGTATAATAACTTGAATTATGAATTAGCGTTGTGAAAATGGTTAAGTATAGTAACTTGAATTATGAATTAGCGTTGTGAAAATGGTTAAGTATAGTAACTTGAATTATGAATTAGCGTTGTGAAAATGGTTAAGTATAGTAACTTGAATTATGAATTAGTGTTGTGAAAATGGTTAAGTGTAGTAACTTGAATTATGAATTAGTGTTGTGAAAATGGTTAAATGTAGTAACTTTAATTATGAATTTGTGTTGTTAAAATAGTTAAGTATAGTAGCTTGAATTATGAATTAGTGTTGTGAAAATGGTTAAGTATAGTAACTTGAATTATTAATTAGTGTTGTGAAAATGGTTAAGTATAATAACTTGAATTATGAATTAGTGTTGTGAAAATGGTTAAGTATAATAACTTGAATTATGAATTAGCATTGTGAAAATGGTTAAGTATAGTAACTTGATTTATGAATTAGTGTTGTGAAAATGGTTAAATGTAGTAACTTTAATTATGAATTTGTGTTGTTAAAATAGTTAAGTATAGTAGCTTGAATTATGAATTAGTGTTGTGAAAATGGTTAAGTATAGTAACTTGAATTATGAATTAGTGTTGTGAAATTGGTTAAGTATAGTAACTTGAATTATGAATTAGCGTTGTGAAAATGGTTAAGTCTATTTAGTTGGAATGTGAATTATTGAATTGAAAATGGTTAAGTGTATTTAGTTGAAATGTTAATTATTGACTTGAAAATGTTTAAGTGTATTTAGTTGAAATGTGAATTAGTGACTTGAAAATGGTTGTGTAGTAACTTGAATTATGAAATAGTGTTGTGAAAATGGTTAAGTATAATAACTTGAATTATGAATTAGTGTTGTGAAAATGGTCAAGTGTAGTAACTTTAATTATGAATTATTGTTGTTAAAATAGTTAAGTATGGTAGCTTGAATTATGAATTAGTGTTGTGTAAATGGTTAAGTGTAGTAACTTGAATTATGAATTAGTGTTGTGAAAATGATTAAGTGTAGTAACTTTAATTATGAATTTGTATTGTTAAAATAGTTATGTATAGTAACTTGAATTATGAATTAGTGTTGTGAAAATGGTTAAGTGTAGTAACTTGAATTATGAATTAGTGTTGTAAAAATGGTTAAATGTAGTAACTTTAATTATGAATTTGTGTTGTTAAAATAGTTAAGTATAGTAGCTTGAATTATGAATTAGTGTTGTGAAAATGGTTAAGTATAGTAACTTGAATTATGAATTAGTGTTGTGAAAATGGTTAAGTATAATAACTTGAATTATGAATTAGTGTTGTGAAAATGGTTAAGTATAATAACTTGAATTATGAATTAGCATTGTGAAAATGGTTAAGTATAGTAACTTGATTTATGAATTAGTGTTGTGAAAATGGTTAAATGTAGTAACTTTAATTATGAATTTGTGTTGTTAAAATAGTTAAGTATAGTAGCTTGAATTATGAATTAGTGTTGTGAAAATGGTTAAGTATAGTAACTTGAATTATGAATTAGTGTTGTGAAATTGGTTAAGTATAGTAACTTGAATTATGAATTAGCGTTGTGAAAATGGTTAAGTCTATTTAGTTGGAATGTGAATTATTGAATTGAAAATGGTTAAATGTATTTAGTTGAAATGTTAATTATTGACTTGAAAATGTTTAAGTGTATTTAGTTGAAATGTGAATTAGTGACTTGAAAATGGTTGTGTAGTAACTTGAATTATGAAATAGTGTTGTGAAAATGGTTAAGTATAATAACTTGAATTATGAATTAGTGTTGTGAAAATGGTCAAGTGTAGTAACTTTAATTATGAATTAGTGTTGTTAAAATAGTTAAGTATGGTAGCTTGAATTATGAATTAGTGTTGTGAAAATGGTTTAAGTATAGTAACTTGAATTATGAATTAGTGTTGTGAAAATGGTTAAGTATAGCAACTTGAATTATGAAATGGTGTTGTGTAAATGGTTAAGTATAGTAACTTGAATTATGAATTAGTGTTGTGAAAATGGTTAAGTGTAGTAACTTGAATTATGAATTAGTGTTGTGAAAATGGTTAAGTATAGTAACTTGAATTATGAATTAGCGTTGTGAAAATGGTTAAGTATAGTAACTTGAATTATGAATTAGTGTTGTGAAAATGATTAAGTGTAGTAAGTTTAATTATGAATTTGTGTTGTTAAAATAGTTATGTATAGTAGCTTGAATTATGAATTAGTGTTGTTAAAATAGTTAAGTATAGTAGCTTGAATTATGAATTAGTGTTGTGTAAACGGTTAAGTATAGTAACTTGAATTATGAATTAGTGTTGTGAAAATGGTTAAGTATAATAACTTGAATTATGAATTAGTGTTGTGAAAATGGTTAAGTATAATAACTTGAATTATGAATTAGCATTGTGAAAATGGTTAAGTATAGTAACTTGATTTATGAATTAGTGTTGTGAAAATGGTTAAGTGTAGTAACTTGAATTATGAATTAGTGTTGTTAAAATAGTTATGTATAGTAGTTTGAATTATGAATTAGTGTTGTTAAAATAGTTAAGTATAGTAGCTTGAATTATGAATTAGTGTTGTGAAAATAGTTAAGTATAGTAGCTTGAATTATGAATTAGTGTTGTGAAAATAGTTAAGTATAGTAACTTGAATTATGAATTAGTGTTGTGAAAATGGTTAAGAGTAGTAACTTGAATTATGAATTAGTGTTGTGAAAATGATTAAGTGTAGTAACTTTAATTATGAATTTGTGTTGTTAAAATAGTTATGTATAGTAGCTTGAATTATGAATTAGTGTTGTGAAAATGGTTAAGTATAATAACTTGAATTATGAATTAGTGTTGTGAAAATGGTTAAGTATAGTAACTTGAATTATGAATTAGTGTTGTGAAAATGGTTAAGTATAGTAACTTGAATTATGAATTAGTGTTGTGAAAAATGGTTAAGTGTAGTAACTTGAATTATGAATTAGTGTTGTGAAAAATTGTAACACCCCGTATTCTATAGACACTACTCTTACTTATATGGAAAATGGTACAGACTTATGGCAATAGGTGATGGAATAACTAGTTCTTTGATTCAAGTACAACACTTCGTACATTTTCAAAACTTGTGCGACTAGCCTGACATGGATAAAAGTATTTAAACTTGAGATAATAAGGACATACTTAAGTGTAAAATTAAAGTTAAGTGGTGAATTAAGGTAGAAGTATTAAGACGTTGGAAAACGGGGAGAACATAAGTGAGGTGCTTCCGTGACTTAATTAAGATAGTAGGTGTATCACCTATTTAACGTATTGGGCTGCATTTGGACCTATGTTAATGGACTGAATTGAGGTCCAAACTAAGTACATAAAATAGGGAAGATGACCAGCCCAACACCTAAATATCACTAAGGCCCAACATGCTATGATCCAACTAGAATTAGCCCAAGTAAGTGGACTGTTTTGGACAGCTTATATAGCCAAGTAGGTGCATCACCTACTTGGACTATTTTTGACCAAAAATTGGATAAGAATGAGATAAAAGAGGTGGCTAAGAGGGTGTATAAAGAGCTGGAATTCAGCTCATTTATCCATTCATTTCATTTTCCAAAAACAGAAAATTAAAACACTCTTTCCTCTCTCAAACCCCAAACAGCCGCCCTAGTTTTCCTTTAGGGTTCTTGGACTAATCTCCCATTTTGCAAGCCTTGGTAAGTGTTTACCCTTATATATTAATGTTATATATGTATAATAGGTTGTGTAAAACATGTTGGTGGTGTTTAAAATGTATAGGGCAGTCCCCTAATTAAGTTGGCAGTCCACTTGTGTTGGTTTTGATGAATTTGTCTTCCTTGTGGCTTGGACTTGTATAGGGGCTTAGGGTGTTGAAGAAATTAAGTTATGATGATGAAATTCCAGTATATTAAAGTGTGGTTCTGCCCCTGAATCGTTCCTTTTATGTATGGCTTGATGGAAATGTTTATATGTGTTGGTAAATGGAACGTTTGTTGTAGTGAAAAGAGAACACTCTTTTGTTATGTTAATCTGAATTTTGGAACTGTTGTGGAATGATTTTGGTATGCTACTGTGGAAGGCAATATGGTTACCTTATGGTGTGAATATATGGAGTTTCATTGGAGTGGAAATGTAAAGGATAAACTAGGTAGGTAATCCTACCGGTTTGTAACGGTTATGTTTGTTTATGGACTGTTTTGGTGGTGTGTGGACTGATTTGGTGTTGTTGTTTTGCAAAAGCAGTAAGTGTTAGGGTAATGTGGTTGAATACTGTTATCTGGTAGTATAATGAAAGGGGGAGTGATGCAAAATGTGTTTTGGAGGTTGGACGGTTTCTACTTTCCGTTAAGCACCTACTTACCGTCTTGTGAAGTTATAATGTAGCTAGCCGTTAATGTTTGCTCCATTATGTACTTGTGTTGTAGAGTAACACATAAGGAAGGAGCTGAATCATTGTAGTTACATATTGAGAAGATAAGGTATGTAAGGTTATTCTTTTCCGCATTCTTCTGCAGCATCTAGTATTCATATTATCATAACACTTGTCCTATCCCCAAAGGGTTGTACAATATCTCATTTCAGAATTAGTAGCACTGTTATAAATGTATCGCTCTTATAACTAAAGAATGAAGTAATGTGAGTAATGGTTAATGTTGAAAATGGGTGGTATCTCATGGAGTGAAAGAAACACTCGCATGAATGTCGATCCCATTATTACGGGTGGTATCCCATGGGATAAAAGGAACATCCGCATGGATGGCGATCCCGATTATTATGTTATTTCCCACTGATCAGTTGGCCCCGGGCATGACATGATTGATGATGTACAGTAAAGTAAAGTAAAGTACAGTAAAGTAAAGAAAGCAATGTACATGATTCCACATATATACCATATGGTAGTTATTTATATCGTTCGTTCACTTGTACTTAATTCCATTGAAGTGCTTATATTTCATACAGTTACTTATAGCCTTACATACTCAGTACATTCTTTCGTACTGACGTCCCTTGGGGGACTTACCTTACGTGCTGCAGGTACAGGTACTAGTAGACCTCCTCAGTAGGCTACGGGTCATCTACAGAATATTGGTGAGCTACAGTTCGGTTCGGGGCTTTCCGAGTCATATGTATATGTGGTTTTGGTGCTGCATAAGCATTGTATATAAAGTGGGAAATTATACTGACTATATTTTGGGTTTTGTAGCTGTTAGAGGCTTTGTAGACGTTATACAGTTGAAGGAGGGAATGTTGTGTTTTTTTTTTTTCTCAACCATATGGCTCCAACGTCCATGTCTCATGTTTATATAAATGTTCTTATTAGATTTATATTATTGATATGTTGTGTCCATAAGTGATTGAATGCTAGCCTATTGACAACAAGTATGCGAACGTATAGAATGGTTCTCTCGGGCCTTAATGGCTTCGGGTGCCATGTCCGCCCCAATGGGATTTGAGGCGTGACAAAAGTGGTATCAGAGCGGTCGTCCTAGGGTGTCTACAAAGTCGTGTCTGAGTAGATTCTTACTTATCGATGTGTTGTGCACCACATCTATACGTAGGAGACTACGGGACATTTAGGAGTTGTTTCTTTTCTTCATTTCCTAGATCGTGCAATAGAGCTAAAGTTGTAGGTTGAATCACATCTGACCATTGAAATGGTTTTCTTGTTTTATAGTAAAAATGCCGGTTACAAGAAGAGGTAGAGGTAGAGGTAAGAAGATAGACATGGCTGCCGGAGAAGGAACCAGTAAATCACCACCTAAACAAGCTAATCAAGGTGAAGCTGAAAATGAGTTTGCATCACAGACTTCTTCCACTCTTCCATTGTCAGAAGAGTCAAGAGGAAGAGAAGTACCTGCAGGACCACCAATAAATACTACTGACCAGGATCTAAAGAGTGCAGTGCAAATGTTGACCCAAATAGTTGCTGCACAAGTTCAGGGACAAGGTGGTCCAACGACAAGTGATGATAGTGCAGCTAGAGCAGCTAGTCGACGGACACAGGATTTTCTGAAGTTAGATCCTCCCACATTCACTGGATCAGATCCAAATGAGGACCCTCAAGATTTTGTAGATCAAATTCAAAGGGCTTTGGAGGTTATGCATGTGTCCGGTGTGGAAACGGTTGAGCTTGCGGCCTATAGATTGAAGGGCGAGGCTATTTTATGGTATGAAGATTGGAAACGATCGAGGGGTATTAATGCACTCCCAGCTAGTTGGGAAGAATTTAAAATGGCATTCATTGATCACTATCTCCCATATGAGGTCCGAGAGGCTCGTGCAGACCAGTTCTTGAATCTGCGGCAGGGTAACATGAGTGTCCGAGAATATAGCCTTCGATTTAACTCTTTGGCCCGTTATGCTCCGAATGTGGTAGCTACGATGACCGATAGAGTTCATCGGTATGTGGACAGACTGGAGCCATATTTGGTTCGAGATTGTACTATTGTTGCGTTGAACAGGGATATGGACATAGCTAGAATACAGGCCTTTGCACAGAAAATGGAAGATCAGAGGCAACGGAGAAGAACACAAGGGTTTGAAGAAGGGTCGTCGAAGAGAGCTAGATCTACGGGATAGTCTATGGTGTCCCAAGGAGAGTTTAGGCCTCGGAATTTTAATAGACCGCCTAGGCCACCATTTTCTCATTCCATGGCAGGCACTTCATTTCAATTCCAAGGGTTTAGAGGTAGTCAAGCCGGGCAAGGTAGTGGGAGTCGAGGTTCACAGACATCGGGATCTTTTCATTCACCATGTCAGCATTGCAGATGATATCATCCAGGTGAATGCCGACTGGGGATGAATGTTTGTTATTGGTGTGGCATGACAGGGCACATGATGAGGGAATGCCCACGAAGAGGCTCGAGAAGCATGGTACGACCTGCGGGATCCACTGTGGCATCATCATCATCGGTGCCTTCCTTAGGTAGAGGAGTGCAACCTATTGGACGCGGTAGAGGTGCTAGAGGAGCAACTAGTTCCAGTGGAACTCAAAATCGTATTTATGCTCTAGCAGACCGTCAGAATTCAGAAGCATCTCCTGATGTAGTTACAGGTATCTTGTCCATATTCTCACATAATGTATATGCGTTGATTGATCCGGGTTCTACATTATCATATGTTACTCCTTTGATTGCTGAAAAATTTGAAAGAACGCCGGAATTACTAGTTAAGTCAATTGAAGTAACTACACCAGTTGGGGAATCTATTATAGCAAAGAGAGTTTATCGTGATTGCATAGTTACTGTCGGTGGTCATGATACGTTGGTTGATTTTGTTGAGCTAGACATGATAGGTTTTGATGTTATAATGGGAATGGATTGGCTAGCTTCTTGTTATGCCACGGTAGATTGTCGAGCCAAGAGGGTACAATTCCATTTTCCACAAAAGGATGTCCTTGAATGGAAGGGTAATGTAGGGGCACCAAGAGGCAGATTTATTTCCTATCTTAAGGCTAGGAAAATGATATCCAAGGGATATATATGCCACTTAGTGAGAGTGCATGATATTGATGCAAAACCACCAACTCCTCAATCGGTTCCAGTGGTCAATGAATTTCTTGACGTATTTCCAGAGGATCTTCCAGGTTTGCCCCCAGAACGGGAAGTAGAGTTTGGTATCGATGTAGATCCAGGCACTCAACCTATCTCTATTCCCCCATATAGAATGGCCCCAGCAGAGTTACGGGAATTAAAGGAACAATTAAAAGACTTGCTGGACAAGGGCTTCATCAGGCCTAGTATGTCCCCGTGGGGTGCACCAGTATTATTTGTACGCAAGAAAGATGGCACACTGAGGATGTGTATTGATTATCGGCAACTGAATAAGGTGACAATTAAGAATAAATATCCCCTCCCTAGAATTGATGATTTGTTTGATCAATTACAAGGTGCTAAATATTTCTCAAAGATTGATTTGCGGTCGGGTTACCATCAAGTAAAGGTCAGAGAGAGAGATGTACCCAAGACAGCTTTTCGAACACGGTATGGTCATTATGAGTTTTTAGTTATGTCCTTTGGACTAACAAATGCACCAGCAGCTTTTATGGATCTAATGAATAGGGTGTTTAAGCCATTTTTAGACGTGTTCGTGATAGTATTTATAGATGATATTCTTGTCTATTCAAGATCAAAAGAGGACCATGCTAGTCACTTACGACAGGTATTACAGATTCTTCGTGATCGTAAGTTATATGCAAAGTTCTCTAAATGTGAATTTTGGTTAAAATCTGTAGCATTCTTGGGTCATATTGTGTCGGATGAAGGAATAAGGGTTGGACTCAAAAGATAGAAGCTGTGAAGAATTGGCCAAGACCTACAACGCCTACAGAGATTCGTAGTTTCCTCGGGTTGGCAGGTTATTATAGAAGGTTTGTTGAAGGATTTTCTTCTATTGCTGCACCTTTAACAAAGCTAACACACAAGGCAACCAAGTTTCAATGGAATGATGCATGTGAGAAGAGTTTCCAAGATCTGAAAAATAAGTTGACCTCTACACCCGTATTGGTACTTCCAGAAGGGACAGAAGGGTATGCGGTGTATTGTGATGCTTCAGGAGTTGGCTTGGGATGTGTATTGATGCAGCATGGTAAAGTAATAGCTTATGCCTCCAGACAATTGCGGCCACATGAGAAAAATTATCTAACACATGATCTTGAGTTAGCAGCAGTGGTATTTTCTTTAAAGATATGGCGCCACTATTTGTATGGGGTTCATGTTGACATATATACCGACCATAAGAGTTTGCAATATATCTTTAAGCAGAAGGACCTAAATTTGAGGCAACGGAGGTGGCTTGAACTATTGAAAGATTATGACATTGATATTTTATATCATCCGGAGAAGGCAAATGTGGTAGCCGATGCATTAAGTCGTAAGGCAATGGGGAACACTAATGTCCAGCTTACAGGAAAACAAGGGTTAATCAAGGATCTACATCAATTAGCTAGCTTAGGCGTTCGCCTTCTTGAAACTCCAGAGTAAGGAGTTATGGTGCAAAATGCGGCCGAATCATCATTAGTAGTTGAAGTGAAAGAAAAGCAGTATGCAGATCCTATTCTATCACAACTTAAGGGGAATGTACAGCAAGGTATGACAAAGGCATTTGAGCTTACTCAAGAAGGAGTACTTCAGTGCCAAAACAGACTATGTGTACCTAATGTAGATGAGTTAAGACGAAGGATTATGACAGAGGCACATCATTCCAGGTATTCTATTCATCCGGGATCAACTAAAATGTACCACGATCTGAAAGGAGTGTATTGGTGGGGTGATATGAAGAAGAATATTACAGGATTTGTAGCCCAATGTCCAAATTGTCAACAAGTAAAAGTAGAGCATCAGAAGCCTGGAGGTTATATGCAATGTATAAATCTCCCAGTCTGGAAGTGGGATATGATTAATATGGATTTCATCACAGGTTTGCCTCGTACACTGCAGAAATTTGATTCCATATGGGTAATAGTTGACAGGCTTACCAAGTCAGCACACTTCCTACCAGTCAAGACCACTTATACAGCTTTTCAGAAGAGTTTGGGAACCCAAGTGAATTTAAGTACGGCTTTTCATCCTCAGACAGATGGACAAGCAGAACGTACTATCCAAACACTTGAAGATATGCTACGAGCTTGTGTATTAGACTTTAAAGGTAATTGGGATGATCATTTACCTCTTATTGAGTTCGCCTACAATAATAGCTATCATTCAAGTATCAAAATGGCGCCTTATGAAGCCTTATACGGGAGGAAATGTAGATCACCGATTGGGTGGTTTGAAGTAGGTGAGACTATTTTATTTGGACCAGATCTTGTTCATCAAGCCATGGAAAAGGTTAAGGTGATACAGCAACGACTAGAAACAGCCCAAAGTCGACACAAATCATATGCCGATGTTAGAAGAAGGGGGCTAGAGTTTGCTATAGGTGATTGGGTATTTTTGAAGGTATCGCCAATGAAAGGAGTGATGAGATTTGGGAAAAAGGGAAAGCTAAGTCCACGTTATATAGGACCATACAAGATTATTCGAAGATTTGGCCAAGTCGCATATGAGTTGGAACTACCCCAAGAGCTCTCCACAGTTCATCCAGTATTTCACGTCTCAATGCTTCGAAAGTGCATAGGAGATCCATCTCATATTACTCCTACTGAAGATGTACAAGTTACGAAAGATCTCACCTATGAAGAAGTACCTATTGCTATTTTGGATCGACAAGTTAAGAAGTTAAGAAATAAAGAGGTAGCTTTCGTAAAAGTGCTTTGGAGGAATCAACAGGTAGAAGAGATCACATGGGAAGCTGAGGAAATGATGAAATCTAAGTATCCTCAATTATTTGAAACCGAAGTGGAAGCCTTAGATGCTGAATTGGAGCAATAACAAGTAAGTATGTATATATAAGAATTATATGGTAGTATAAAGATTAAACTTAAGCTTGAACTTGTTTAAGCTAAGTAGTGATAATACTACCATTCGAGGACGAATGTTCCTAAGGAGGGGAGGATGTAACACCCCGTATTCTATAGACACTACTCTTACTTATATGGAAAATGGTACAGACTTATGGCAATAGGTGATGGAATAACTAGTTCTTTGATTCAAGTACAACACTTCATACATTTTCAAAACTTGTGCGACTAGCCTAACATGGATAAAAGTATTTAAACTTGAGATAATAAGGACATACTTAAGTGTAAAATTAAAGTTAAGTGGTGAATTAAGGTAGAAGTTTTAAGACGTTGGAAAACGGGGAGAACATAAGTGAGGTGCTTCCGTGACTTAATTAAGATAGTAGGTGTATCACCTATTTAACCTATTGGGCTGCATTTGGACCTATGTTAATGGACTGAATTGAGGTCCAAACTAAGTACATAAAATAGGGAAGATGACCAGCCCAACACCTAAATATCACTAAGGCCCAACATGCTATGATCCAACTAGAATTAGCCCAAGTAAGTGGACTGTTTTGGACAGCTTATATAGCCAAGTAGGTGCATCACCTACTTGGACTATTTTTGACCAAAAATTGGATAAGAATGAGATAAAAGAGGTGGCTAAGAGGGTGTATAAAGAGCTGGAATTCATCTCATTTATCCATTCATTTCATTTTCCAAAAACAGAAAATTAAAACACTCTCTCCTCTCTCAAACCCCAAACAGCCGCCCTAGTTTTCCTTTAGGGTTCTTGGACTAATCTCCCATTTTGCAAGCCTTGGTAAGTGTTTACCCTTATATATTAATGTTATATATGTATAATAGGTTGTGTAAAACATGTTAGTGGTGTTTAAAATGTATAGGGCAGTCCCCTAATTAAGTTGGCAGTCCACTTGTGTTGGTTTTGATGAATTTGTCTTCCTTGTGGCTTGGACTTGTATAGGGGCACAGGGTGTTGAAGAAATTAAGTTATGATGATGAAATTCCAGTATATTAAAGTGTGGTTCTGCCTCTGAATCGTTCCTTTTATGTATGGCTTGATGGAAATGTTTATATGTGTTGGTAAATGGAACGTTTGTTGTAGTGAAAAGAGAACACTCTTTTGTTATGTTAATCTGAATTTTGGAACTGTTGTGGAATGATTTTGGTATGCTACTGTGGAAGGCAGTATGGTTACCTTATGGTGTGAATATATGGAGTTTCATTGGAGTGGAAATGTAAAGGATAAACTAGGTAGGTAATCCTACCGGTTTGTAACGGTTATGTTTGTTTATGGACTGTTTTGGTGGTGTGTGGACTGATTTGGTGTTGTTGTTTTGCAAAAGCAGTAAGTGTTAGGGTAATGTGGTTGAATACTGTTATCTGGTAGTATAATGAAAGGGGGAGTGATGCAAAATGTGTTTTGGAGGTTGGACGGTTTCTACTTTCCGTTAAGCACCTACTTACCGTCTTGTGAAGTTATAATGTAGCTAGCCGTTAATGTTTGCTCCATTATGTACTTGTGTTGTAGAGTAACACATAAGGAAGGAGCTGAATCATTGTAGTTACATATTGAGAAGATAAGGTATGTAAGGTTATTCTTTTCCGCATTCTTCTGCAGCATCTAGTATTCATATTATCATAACACTTGTCCTATCCCCAAAGGGTTGTACAATATCTCATTTCAGAATTAGTAGCACTGTTATAAATGTATCGCTCTTATAACTAAAGAATGAAGTAATGTGAGTAATGGTTAATGTTGAAAATGGGTGGTATCTCATGGAGTGAAAGAAACACTCGCATGAATGTCGATCCCATTATTACGGGTGGTATCCCATGGGATAAAAGGAACATCCGCATGGATGGCGATCCCGATTATTATGTTATTTCCCACTGATCAGTTGGCCCCGGGCATGACATGATTGATGATGTACAGTAAAGTAAAGTAAAGTACAGTAAAGTAAAGAAAGCAATGTACATGATTCCACATATATACCATATGGTAGTTATTTATATCGTTCGTTCACTTGTACTTAATTCCATTGAAGTGCTTATATTTCATACAGTTACTTATAGCCTTACATACTCAGTACATTCTTTCGTACTGACGTCCCTTGGGGGACTTACCTTACGTGCTGCAGGTACAGGTACTAGTAGACCTCCTCAGTAGGCTACGGGTCATCTACAGAATATTGGTGAGCTACAGTTCGGTTCGGGGCTATCCGAGTCATATGTATATGTGGTTTTGGTGCTGCATAAGCATTGTATATAAAGTGGGAAATTATACCGACTATATATTGGGTTTTGTAGCTGTTAGAGGCTTTGTAGACGTTATACAGTTGAAGGAGGGAATGTTGTGTTTTTTTTTTCTCAACCATATGGCTCCAACGTCCATGTCTCATGTTTATATAAATGTTCTTATTAGATTTATATTATTGATATGTTGTGTCCATAAGTGATTGAATGCTAGCCTATTGACAACAAGTATGCGAACGTATAGAATGGTTCTCTCGGGCCTTAATGGCTTCGGGTGCCATGTCCGCCCCAATGGGATTTGAGGCGTGACAAAAATGGTTAAGTATAGTAACTTGAATTATGAATTAGCGTTGTGAAAATGGTTAAGTATAGTAACTTGAATTATGAATTAGCGTTGTGAAAATGGTTAAGTGTAAGAACTTGAATTATGAATTAGTGTTGTCAAAAATGATTAAGTGTAGTAACTTTAATTATGAATTAGTGTTGTTAAAATAGTTAAGTATAGTAGCTTGGATTATGAATTAGTGTTGTGAAAATGGTTAAGTGTAGTAACTTGAATTATGAATTAGTGTTGTGAAAATGGTTAAGTATAGTAACTTGAATTATGAATTAGTGTTGTGAAAATGGTTAAGTGTAATAACTTGAATTATGAATATGTGTTGTTAAAATAGTTTTGTATAGTAGCTTGAATTATGAATTAGTGTTGTCAAAATGGTTAAGTATAGTAACTTGAATTATGAATTAGTGTTGTGAAAATGGTTAAGTATAGTAACTTGAATTACGAATTAGTGTTGTGAAAATGGTTAAGTATAATAACTTGAATTATGAATTAGTGTTGTGAAAATGGTTTAGTATAGTAACTTGAATTATGAATTAGCGTTGTGAAAATAGTTAAGTCTATTTAGTTGGAATGTGAATTATTGAATTGAAAATGGTTAAGTGTATTTAGTTGAAATGCTAATTATTGACTTGAAAATGTTTAAGTGTATTTAGTTGAAATGTGAATTAGTGACTTGAAAATGGTTAAGTGTAGTAATTTGAATTATCAAATAGTGTTGTTAAAATGGTTAAGTATAGTAACTTGAATTATGAATTAGTGTTGTGAAAATGGTCAAGTGTAGTAACTTTAATTATGAATTAGTATTGTTAAAATAGTTAAGTATGGTAGCTTGAATTATGAATAAGTGTTGTGTAAATGGTTAAGTGTAGTAACTTGAATTATGAATTAGTGTTGTGAAAATGATTAAGTGTAGTAACTTTAATTATGAGTTTGTGTTGTTAAAATAGTTATGTATAGTAACTTGAATTATGAATTAGTGTTGTAAAAATGGTTAAGTATAGTAATTTGAATTATGAATTAGTGTTGTGAAAATGGTTAAGTATAGAAACTTGAATTATGAATTAGCGTTGTGAAAATGGTTAATTCTATTTAGTTGAAATGTGAATTATTGAATTGAAAATGGTTAAATGTATTTAGTTGAAAATGTGAATTATTGACTTGAAAATGTTTAAGTGTATTTAGTTGAAATTTGAATTGGTGACTTAAAATGGTTAAGTGTAGTAACTTGAATTATGAAATAGTGTTGTGAAAATAGTTAAGTATAGTAACTTGAATTATGAATTAGTGTTGTGAAAATGGTCAAGTGTAGTAACTTTAATTATGAATTAGTGTTGTAAAAATAGTTAAGTATAGTAGCTTGAATTATGAATTAGTGTTGTGAAAATGGTTAAGTGTAGTAACTTGAATTATGAATTAGTGTTGTGAAAATGGTTAAGTATAGTAACTTGAATTATGAATTAGCGTTGTGAAAATGGTTAAGTGTAAGAACTTGAATTATGAATTAGTGTTGTCAAAAATGATTAAGTGTAGTAACTTTGATTATGAATTAGTGTTGTTAAAATAGTTAAGTATAGTAGCTTGGATTATGAATTAGTGTTGTGAAAATGGTTAGGTGTAGTAACTTGAATTATGAATTTGTGTTGTGAAAATGGTTAAGTATAGTAACTTGAATTATGAATTAGTGTTGTGAAAATGCTTAAGTATAGTAACCATAATTATGAATTAGTGTTGTGAAAATGGTCAAGTGTAGTAACTTTAATTATGAATTAGTGTTGTTAAAATAGTTAAGTATAGTAGCTTGAATTATGAATTAGTGTTGTGAAAAATGGTTAAGTGTAGTAACTTGAATTATGAATTAGTGTTGTGAAAATGGTTAAGTATAGTAACTTGAATTATGAATTAGCGTTGTGAAAATGGTTAAGTGTAGTAACTTAAATTATGAATTAGTGTTGTGAAAATGATTAAGTGTAGTAACTTTAATTATAAATTTGTGTTGTTAAAAGAGTTATGTATAGTAGCTTGAATTATGAATTTGTGTTGTGAAAATGGTTAAGTATAGTAACTTGAATTATGAATTAGTGTTGTGAAAATGCTTAAGTATAGTAACTTGAATTATGAATTAGCGTTGTGAAAATGGTTAAGTATAATAACTTGAATTATGAATTAGTGTTGTGAAAATGGTTAAGTGTAGTAACTTTAATTATGAATTAGTGTTGTTAAAACATTTAAGTATAGTAGCTTGAATTATGAATTAATGTTATGAAAATTGTTAAGTATAGTAACTTGAATTATGAATTAGTGTTGTGAAAATGGTTAAGAGTAGTAACTTGAATTATGAATTAGTGTTGTGAAATTGATTAAGTGTAGTAACTTTAATTATGAATTTGTGTTGTTAAAATAGTTATGTATAGTAGCTTGAATTATGAATTAGTGTTGTGAAAATGGTTAAGTATAATAACTTGAATTATGAATTAGTTTTGTGAAAATGGTTAAGTATAATAACTTGAATTATGAATTAGCGTTGTGAAAATGGTTAAGTATAGTAACTTGAAATATGAATTAGCGTTGTGAAAATGGTTAAGTGTAGTAACTTGAATTATGAATTAGTGTTGTGAAAATGGTTAAATGTAGTAACTTTAATTATGAATTTGTGTTGTTAAAATAGTTAAGTATAGTAGCTTGAATTATGAATTAGTGTTGTGAAAATGGTTAAGTATAGTAACTTGAATTATGAATTCGTGTTGTGAAAATGGTTAAGTATAATAACTTGAATTATGAATTAGTGTTGTGAAAATGGTTAAGTGTAGTAACTTTAATTATGAATTTGTGTTGTTAAAATAGTTATGTATAGTAGCTTGAATTATGAATTAGTGTTGTTAAAATAGTTAAGTATAGTAGCTTGAATTATGAATTAGTGTTGTGAAAAATAGTTAAGTGTAGTTACTTGAATTATGAATTAGTGTTGTGAAAATTGTTAAGTATAGTAACTTGAATTATGAATTAGTGTTGTGTAAACGGTTAAGTATAGTAACTTGAATTATGAATTAGTGTTGTGAAAATGGTTAAGTATAATAACTTGAATTATGAATTAGTGTTGTGAAAATGGTTAAGTATAATAACTTGAATTATGAATTAGAGTTGTGAAAATGGTTAAGTATAGTAACTTGAATTATGAATTAGTGTTGTGAAAATGGTTAAGTGTAGTAACTTGAATTATGAATTAGTGTTGTCAAAAATGATTAAGTGTAGCAACTTTAATTATGAATTTGTGTTGTTAAAATAGTTAAGTATAGTAGCTTGAATTATGAATTAGTGTTGTGAAAATGGTTAAGTGTAGTAACTTGAATTATGAATTAGTGTTGTGAAAATGGTTAAGTATAGTAACTTGAATTATGAATTAGCGTTGTGAAAATGGTTAAGTGTAAGAACTTGAATTATGAATTAGTGTTGTCAAAAATGATTAAGTGTAGTAACTTTAATTATGAATTAGTGTTGTTGTCACGACCCAAATGGCCATGAGTGGCACCCACTCTAATATTTCAGTGGGAAAACCATCTAACCCAAAACATTACCCAATCATTGCAGTCAATATTAAGAAGGGGCTATCATAAAAACCAACTTAATATTAATAAATCCAAAACTAATCTTTAATTATTGCGGAAATCAAACGAACTACTTATTAAAATCCCCAAGACCCGAAAGTCATCGTACAAGAACTTCTAAAATAAAAACCGCATCTAGAAGAAATGTCTAAAATAACAAAAGATAAAGAGTGTGTCATTGTCCGAAAGAAGGACAAGAACTAATATGATGATCCATGGCAGCCTGGAGATAAAGTGCTCACCCTTGGATCGAGATCAACTATCAAACGCTAGAGATGAGGTCGTGTCTGAGCCTCTGGAACACTTTCTGCACTCAACAAAAGAAGAGTACAGGGTAGTATCAGTACAAGCCACTATGTACTGGTAGGTATCATAGGCCAACTCAATTTAATAGCATGTATACAACATAAATCAAATAACAAGTAGACAGGCATCAACACATAACAAGTAATTCAATGAATCAGTAAGTACATCAATGACGGGCTAAACAATACCCACAAACAAGCCACATAATCAACAATAATACCCTAAGTAACAACTATGTCCTTCTCAGCCTCACAATTCGAATACCATTAATTTGTTATCAGCTTATAAACCACATGATCTCTCAAAACCAACACTAATATGTACACACATGCTAAGGGACTTATTTCTGCCCAACTAGTCATGACCTGCAGGGGACAATCTAAGTCCATGTACCGTACCGGCGTGGTACCCGATCCTCCAATAATAAATAATATCAATATCCATATTCGTACCGGCATGGTACCCGATCCTCCATAACCATATTATGTATATTTTATCAAATTCACACTACCTCTCAAGATACAACACAATGTACTAAATTTACAAGTACACTTATACTCATAAGGCAATTCGATCAAGTTTAATTTTCAATAATTGTTCACACAAGCATCAACAATCCAAATATCATCAAATTCAAGTATGTCCGAAGACCAATCAACAAGCATCCAATTTAGGAGCATACACACAATTAAATCGAGTCTAAACTCCAATTAAACCATAACCTACCTCAATCGAGGAATCCAAATACAAGCTACTTTGCAAGGCTCTTGCCCTTCCGTAAAGCTTTCGAATGGTCAAAATCTGTTCAAATATATAATCCCCATAAGAGTACGAACTAGTACGTCAAAATTTAGCTAAAACGGATCATTATTCAACCCCCAAATTAAGAATTCTTAGTCTAAAAAATCCTAATCCTAAGACCTAAATTTTTCGGTATTATAACTGTTGATGATAGTATGAAATTCTAAAGCATGAAAGGAACAGTCTATAACTGCAGTACTTCAACTAGTATATAGAACCATTTACTTCCAATCCAACTACCATTTTCACCTAATGATTAGTAATCATTATTTTGCCTAACATGTGACATTAGTAACAAGTAAATTTACACACAATTCTTATCAATTCACTATACGGTCCCTACCTATAAATTCAATTCATCCTAATTTCTAAAAGAATAACAGTGGAAAACTTTCCTATAATTGGCTACTGCCTCACGTCCATAAGACTAGGAATATAACCACTATAAGGAATCAAACCTGGAATTTAATTAGAGAGAATTTTCTTCGACCTTGTGATGTGAACTACCACTGCAGCCTTCGTGCTCCCTCTTTACCCTAAATATCTGATGTTATTAATGTTATATATGGTAAATCCTACCCACTTAAATTCATTCTTGTATTGGCCACATAAGTAAATAAATTATGGATTTGGCCCATTAAATTACTAATTAAATTAATTATCTAAAATACCAAAATTTTGAATAGGCCCTCATAATTTGTTCGGAACCCCGTGAAAACAACCCAATTATGTAAATTGACTAAAAAGCAAGTTTCGGGCCTATTGATAACACTAAAATATCAAATAGAGGTCGTCTTGACCGAAGATTGACCGTGATCAAGCATAACCTTATTTAACTCAAGAATCCAACCAATGACTTAAATCACTTCTGAACCTTGAAAATTGGTACTTCCAATCCCCGTAAGTCATAAATCACATATACAAACTACGGGGAGAGCTAAAATGGGAAAGTTCACAAAACGACTAAAAGGGTCGTTACAGTTGTTAAAATAGTTAAGTATAGTAGCTTGGATTATGAATTAGTGTCGTGAAAATGGTTAAGTGTAGTAACTTGAATTATGAATTAGTGTTGAGAAAATGGTTAAGTATAGTAACTTGAATTATGAATTAGTGTTGTGAAAATGATTAAGTGTAGTAACTTTAATTATGAATTTGTGTTGTTAAAATAGTTATGTATAGTAGCTTGATTTATGAATTAGTGTTGTTAAAATAGTTAAGTATAGTAGCTTGAATTATGAATTAGTGTTGTGAAAATTGTTAAGTATAGTAACTTGAATTATGAATTAGTGTTGTGAAAACGGTTAAGTATAGTAACTTGAATTATCAAATAGTGTTGTTAAAATGGTTAAGTATAGTAACTTGAATTATGAATTAGTGTTGTGAAAATGGTCAAGTGTAGTAACTTTAATTATGAATTAGTGGTGTTAAAATAGTTATGTATAGTAGCTTGAATTATGAATTAGTGTTGTGAAAATGGTTAAGTATAATAACTTGAATTACGAATTAGTGTTGTGAAAATGGTTAAGTATAATAACTTGAATTATGAATTAGTGTTGTGAAAATGATTAAGTGTAGTAACTTTAATTATGAATTTGTGTTGTTAAAATAGTTATGCATAGTAGCTTGAATTATGAATTAGTGTTGTGAAAATGGTTAAGTATAATAACTTGAATTATGAATTAGCGTTGTGAAAATGGTTAAGTATAGTAACTTGATTATGAATTATTGTTGTGAAAATGGTTAAGTGTAATAACTTGAATTATGAATTTTTGTTGTTAAAATAGTTTTGTATAGTAGCTTGAATTATGAATTAGTGTTGTGAAAATGGTTAAGTATAGTAACTTGATTATGAATTAGTGTTGTGAAAATGGTTAAGTATAGTAACTTGAATTATGAATTTGTGTTGTTAAAATAGTTAAGTATAGTAGCTTGAATTATGAATTAGTGTTGTGAAAATAGTTAAGTGCAGTAACTTGAATTTTGAATTAGTGTTGTGAAAATGGTTAAGTATAGTAACTTTAATTATGAATTAGCGTTGTGAAAATGGTTAAGTATAAGAACTTGAATTATGAATTAGTGTTGTCAAAAATGATTAAGTGTAGTAACTTTAATTATGAATTAGTGTTGTTAAAATAGTTAAGTATAGTAGCTTGGATTATGAATTAGTGTTGTGAAAATGGTTAAGTGTAGTAACTTGAATTATGAATTAGTGTTGTGAAAATGGTTAAGTATAGTAACTTGAAATATGAATTAGTGTTGTGAAAATGGTTAAGTGTAATAACTTGAATTATAAATTTGTGTTGTTAAAATAGTTTTGTATAGTAGTTTGAATTATGAATTAGTGTTGTCAAAATGGTTAAGTATAGTAACTTGAATTATGAATTAGTGTTGTGAAAATGGTTAAGTATAGTAACTTGAATTACGAATTAGTGTTGTGAAAATGGTTAAGTATAATAACTTGAATTATGAATTAGTGTTGTGAAAATGATTAAGTGTAGTAACTTTAATTATGAATTTGTGTTGTTAAAATAGTTATGTATAGTAGCTTGAATTATGAATTAGTGTTGTGAAAATGGTTAAGTATAATAACTTGAATTATGAATTAGTGTTGTGAAAATGGTTAAGTCTAATAACTTGAATTATGAATTAGCGTTGTGAAAATGGTTAAGTATAGTAACTTGAATTATGAATTAGTGTTGTGAAAATGGTTAAGTGTAGTAACTTGAATTATGAATTAGTGTTGTCAAAATGGTTAAGTATAGTAACTTGAATTATGAATTTGTGTTGTTAAAATAGTTAAGTATAGTAGCTTGAATTATGAATTAGTGTTGTGAAAATGGTTAAGTATAATAACTTGAATTATGAATTTGTGTTGTTAAAATAGTTATGTATAGTAGCTTGAATTATGAATTAGTGTTGTGAAAATGGTTAAGTATAATAACTTGAATTATGAATTAGTGTTGTGAAAATGGTTAATTATAATAACTTGAATTATGAATTAGCGTTGTGAAAATGGTTAAGTATTGTAACTTGAATTATTAATTAGTGTTGTGAAAATGGTTAAGTGTAGTAACTTGAATTATGAATTAGTGTTGTGAAAATGGTTAAATGTAGTAACTTTAATTATGAATTTGTGTTGTTAAAATAGTTAAGTATAGTAGCTTGAATTATGAATTAGTGTTGTGAAAATGGTTAAGTATAGTAACTTGAATTATGAATTAGTGTTGTGAAAATGGTTAAGTATAGTAACTTGAATTATGAATTAGCGTTGTGAAAATGGTTAAGTCTATTTAGTTGGAATGTGAATTATTGAATTGAAAATGGTTAAGTGTATTTAGTTGAAATGTTAATTATTGACTTGAAAATGTTTAAGTGTATTTAGTTGAAATGTGAATTAGTGACTTGAAAATGGTTAAGTGTAGTAACTTGAATTATGAAATAGTGTTGTGAAAATGGTTAAGTATAATAACTTGAATTATGAATTAGTTTTGTGAAAATGGTCAAGTGTAGTAACTTTAATTATGAATTAGTGTTGTTAAAATAGTTAAGTATGGTAGCTTGAATTATGAATTAGTGTTGTGTAAATGGTTAAGTGTAGTAACTTGAATTATGAATTAGCGTTGTGAAAAAGATTAAGTGTAGTAACTTTAATTATGAATTTGTGTTGTTAAAATAGTTATGTATAGTAACTTGAATTATGAATTAGTGTTGTAAAAATGGTTAAGTATAGTAATTTGAATTATGAATTAGTGTTGTGAAAATGGTTAAGTATAGTAACTTGAATTATGAATTAGTGTTGTGAAAATGGTTAAGAGTAGTAACTTGAATTATGAATTAGTGTTGTGAAAATGATTAAGTGTAGTAACTTTAATTTTGAATTTGTGTTGTTAAAATAGTTATGTATAGTAGCTTGAATTATGAATTAGTCATAGTGTTGTTAAAATAGTTAAGTATAGTAGCTTGAATTATGAATTAGTGTTGTGAAAATAGTTAAGTGTAGTAACTTGAATTATGAATTAGTGTTGTGAAAATTGTTAAGTATAGTAACTTGAATTATGAATTAGTGTTGTGTAAACGGTTAAGTATAGTAACTTGAATTATGAATTAGTGTTGTAAAAATGGTTAAGTATAATAACTTGAATTATGAATTAGTGTTGTGAAAATGGTTAAGTATAATAACTTGAATTATGAATTAGCGTTGTGAAAATGGTTAAGTATAGTAACTTGAATTATGAATTAGTGTCGTGAAAATGGTTAAGTGTAGTAACTTGAATTATGAATTAGTGTTGTGAAAATGGTTAAATGTAGTAACTTTAATTATGAATTTGTGTTGTTAAAATAGTTAAGTATAGTAGCTTGAATTATGAATTAGTGTTGTGAAAATGGTTAAGTATAGTAACTTGAATTATGAATTAGTGTTGTGAAAATGGTTAAGTATAATAACTTGAATTATGAATTAGTGTTGTGAAAATGTGTAACACCCCGTACTTTTATAACCTCACTTGATCCCTACATAGGTGTTGAGATGCCATGCATATGTGTTTTATAGTGTCATTGGTAAAACATTTGATATCGGAACGTAACATGTGCGATTAGATCGTCGTAGGAGGTGTGTTGTGATTTCGTGGAGCATTTGGGTAAGAACTTGTATACATTCTAACCTCATTTGGTGACTTTAAGTCATGTTTACTTGATGGTTAAGATCACTAAGTAAGTATTTTGTAGTGTTTTGATAAGGGATTGGACGATACGTAAACGTCGGATTAGTGGCAGGAAATTTCAGCAAAATGCTGAAACTTGTGCCACTACCCTGTTTCAGGGGTGTGGCGCAAGCCACCAGCCTGCATAAACTTCAGAGAAGGCTGCATTCTTGCGCCACTACCCTGTTTCAGGGGTGTGGCGCAAGGCACAAGAATTTTGCCCTTTCCGGCGTCGTTTCATAACGCAATTCTATGACGATTTCTCGATGGTTTCTTTTGGTTCTTTGGAGTTATTTGAGCATTGTTAAAGCTTCAAACACTTCAATACACTCCTACATACTCCTACATGATCAAATCACGAAAGGTGAATAGTGATCCAAAATGTCCAACGAAACCAAGGGCGACTAGAATGCCTATTTTTGCGATCGAAAGGACGAATGAGAAGGCAAATGGTCATCCCAACTGCCTTGAAAATCCAACGTACATGCTCGTAGCATATCTTCAAGTGTCTGAATAGTACGTTCGGCTTGTCCATCAGTCTGAGGATGGAAAGCCGTACTCAACTTCACCTGAGTACCCAAACTCCGCTTAAACGATTTCCAAAAGTGTGCTGTGAACTGTGCTCCTCTGTCTGATATGATCGAAAGTGGAATACCATGCAATCGTACTGTCTCTTTCACATACAACTTTGCATAATCCTCGGCAGTATAGGTCGTCTTGACAGGTAGAAAATGCGCCGACTTGGTAAGTCGGTCCACTATGACCCATATGGAATCAAACTTCCGCAATGTACGAGGCAAGCCCGTAATAAAATCCATATTAATCATATCCCACTTCCAGACTGGAAGATTGATACATTGCATGTAACCTCCTGGTTTCTGATGTTCCACTTTCACTTGTTGACAATTTGGGCACCGCGCGACAAATTCTGCAATGTTCTTTTTCATGTTGCCCCACCAATACACCTCTTTCAATTCATGGTACATTTTCGTAGCACCCGGATGAATGGAATAGCGCGAATGGTATGCCTCTGTCATTATTCGTGTCCTCAGTTCATCTACGTCCGGTACACATAGTCTCCCTTGACATTGAAGCACCCCTTCCGATGTAATATCAAATGCCTTGGTCAAATTCTGCTGCACATTCTCCTTTAGCTGTAATAAAATAGAATCCGCATGCAATGGTGGTTATGAATATTATATACATATGATTGAGCATAGGCAAAGGTTGGTTCTCTCGGGCCTTATCGGCTACGGGTGCCAATCATGTCTCGATGGAATTCGGGGCGTGACAAAATGGTTAAGTATAGTAATTTGAATTATGAATTAGTGTTGTTAAAATATTTAAGTATAGTAGCTTGAATTATGAATTAGTGTTATGAAAATTGTTAAGTATAGTAACTTGAATTATGAATTAGTGTTGTGAAAATGGTTAAGTGTAGTAACTTGAATTATGAATTAGCGTTGTGAAAATGGTTAAGTATAGTAACTTTAATTATGAATTAGTGTTGTGAAAATGGTTAAGTGTAGTAACTTTAATTATGAATTTGTGTTGTTAAAATAGTTATGTATAGTAACTTGAATTATGAATTAGTGTTGTAAAAATGGTTAAGTATAGTAATTTGAATTATGAATTAGTGTTGTGAAAATGGTTAACTATAGTAACTTGAATTATGAATTAGCGTTGTGAAAATGGTTAAGTCTATTTAGTTGAAATGTGAATTATTGAATTGAAAATGGTTAAATGTATTTAGTTGAAACGTGAATTATTGACTTGAAAATGTTTAAGTGTATTTAGTTGAAATTTGAATTAGTGACTTAAAATGGTTAAGTGTAGTAACTTGAATTATGAAATAGTGTTGTGAAAATAGTTAAGTATAGTAACTTGAATTATGAATTAGTGTTGTGAAAATGGTCAAGTGTAGTAACTTTAATTATGAATTAGTGTTGTTAAAATAGTTAAGTATAGTAGCTTGAATTTTGAATTAGTGTTGTGAAAATGGTTAAGTGTAGTAACTTGAATTATGAATTAGTGTTGTGAAAATGGTTAAGTATAGTAACTTGAATTATGAATTAGCGTTGCGAAAATGGTTAAGTGTAAGAACTTGAATTATGAATTAGTGTTGTCAAAAATGATTAAGTGTAGTAACTTTAATTATGAATTAGTGTTGTTAAAATATTTAAGTATAGTAGCTTGAATTATGAATTAGTGTTGTGAAAACGGTTAAGTATAGTAACTTGAATTATGAATTAGTGTTGTGAAAATGGTTAAGAGTAGTAACTTGAATTATGAATTAGTGTTGTGAAAATGATTAAGTATATTAACATTAATTATGAATTTGTGTTGTTAAAATAGTTATGTATAGTAGCTTGAATTATGAATTAGTGTTGTAAAAATGGTTAAGTATAATAACTTGAATTATGAATTAGTGTTGTGAAAATGGTTAAATATAGTAACTTGAATTATGAATTAGTGTTGTGAAAAATGGTTAAGTATAGTAACTTGAATTATGAATTAGTATTGTGAGAAATGGTTAAGTATAGTAACTTGAATTATGAATTAGCGTTGTGATAATGGTTAAGTATAGTAACTTGAATTATGAATTAGCGTTGTGAAAATGGTTAAGTATAGTATCTTTAATTATGAATTAGTGTTGTGAAAATGGTTGAGTCTATTTAGTTGAAATGTGAATTATTGAATTGAAAATGGTTAAATGTATTTAGTTGAAATGTGAATTATTGACTTGAAAATGTTTAAGTGTATTTAGTTGAAATTTGAATTAGTGACTTAAAATGGTTAAGTGTAGTAACTTGAATTATGAAATAGTGTTGTGAAAATAGTTAAGTATAGTAACTTGAATTATGAATTAGTGTTGTAAAAATGGTCAAGTGTATTAACTTTAATTATGAATTAGTGTTGTTAAAATAGTTAAGTATAGCAGCTTGAATTTTGAATTAGTGTTGTGAAAATGGTTAAGTGTAGTAACTTGAATTATGAATTAGTGTTGTGAAAATGGTTAAGTATAGTAACTTGAATTATGAATTAGCGTTGTGAAATGGTTAAGTGTAAGAACTTGAATTATGAATTAGTGTTGTCAAAAATGATTAAGTGTAGTAACTTTAATTATGAATTAGTGTTGTTAAAATATTTAAGTATAGTAGCTTGAATTATGAATTAGTGTTGTGAAAACGGTTAAGTATAGTAACTTGAATTATGAATTAGTGTTGTGAAAATGGTTAAGAGTAGTAACTTGAATTATGAATTAGTGTTGTGAAAATGATTAAGTGTATTAACTTTAATTATGAATTTGTGTTGTTAAAATAGTTATGTATAGTAGCTTGATTATGAATTAGTGTTGTGAAAATGGTTAAGTATAATAACTTGAATTATGAATTAGTGTTGTGAAAATGGTTAAGTATAGTAACTTGAATTATGAATTAGTGTTGTGAAAAATGGTTAAGTATAGTAACTTGAATTATGATTAGTGTTGTGAAAAATGGTTAAGTATAATAACTTGAATTATGAATTAGAGTTGTGAAAATGGTTAAGTATAGTAACTTGAATTATGAATTAGCGTTGTGAAAATGGTTAAGTATAGTATCTTTAATTATGAATTAGTGTTGTGAAAATGGTTAAGTGTAGTAACTTTAATTATGAATTAGTGTTGTTAAAATAGTTAAGTATAGTAGCTTGAATTATGAATTAGTGTTGTGAAAATGGTTAAGTGTAGTAACTTGAATTATGAATTAGTGTTGTGAAAATTGTTAAGTATAGTAACTTGAATTATGAATTAGTGTTGTGAAAACGGTTAAGTATAGTAACTTGAATTATGAATTAGTGTTGTGAAAATGGTTAAGAGTAGTAACTTGAATTATGAATTAGTGTTGTGAAAATGGTTAAGTCTATTTAGTTGAAATGTGAATTATTGAATTGAAAATGGTTAAGTGTAGTAACTTGAATTATGAATTAGTGTTGTGAAAATTGTTAAGTATAGTAACTTGAATTATGAATTAGTGTTGTGAAAACGGTTAAGTATAGTAACTTGAATTATGAATTAGTGTTGTGAAAATGGTTAAGAGTAGTAACTTGAATTATGAATTAGTGTTGTGAAAATGGTTAAGTCTATTTAGTTGAAATGTGAATTATTGAATTGAAAATGGTTAAATGTATTTAGTTGAAATGTGAATTATTGACTTGAAAATGTTTAAGTGTATTTAGTTGAAATTTGAATTAGTGACTTAAAATGGTTAAGTGTAGTAACTTGAATTATGAAATAGTGTTGTGAAAATAGTTAAGTATAGTAACTTGAATTATGAATTAGTGTTGTGAAAATGGTCAAGTGTAGTAACTTTAATTATGAATTAGTGTTGTTAAAATAGTTAAGTATAGTAGCTTGAATTTTGAATTAGTGTTGTGAAAATGGTTAAGTGTAGTAACTTGAATTATGAATTAGTGTTGTGAAAATGGTTAAGTATAGTAACTTGAATTATGAATTAGCGTTGTGAAAATGGTTAAGTGTAAGAACTTGAATTATGAATTAGTGTTGTAAAAAATGATTAAGTGTAGTAACTTTAATTATGAATTAGTGTTGTTAAAATATTTAAGTATAGTAGCTTGAATTATGAATTAGTATTGTGAAAACGGTTAAGTATAGTAACTTGAATTATGAATTAGTGTTGTGAAAATGGTTAAGAGTAGTAACTTGAATTATGAATTAGTGTTGTGAAAATGATTAAGTGTATTAACTTTAATTATGAATTTGTGTTGTTAAAATAGTTATGTATAGTAGCTTGAATTATGAATTAGTGTTGTAAAAATGGTTAAGTATAATAACTTGAATTATGAATTAGTGTTGTGAAAATGGTTAAATATAGTAACTTAAATTATGAATTAGTGTTGTGAAAAATGGTTAAGTATAGTAACTTGAATTATGAATTAGTGTTGTGCGAAATGGTTAAGTATAGTAACTTGAATTATGAATTAGCGTTGTGATAATGGTTAAGTATAGTAACTTGAATTATGAATTAGCGTTGTGAAAAATGGTTAAGTATAGTATCTTTAATTATGAATTAGTGTTGTGAAAATGGTTGAGTCTATTTAGTTGAAATGTGAATTATTGAATTGAAAATGGTTAAATGTATTTAGTTGAAACGTGAATTATTGACTTGAAAATGTTTAAGTGTATTTAGTTGAAATTTGAATTAGTGACTTAAAATGGTTAAGTGTAGTAACTTGAATTATGAAATAGTGTTGTGAAAATAGTTAAGTATAGTAACTTGAATTATGAATTAGTGTTGTAAAAATGGTCAAGTGTATTAACTTTAATTATGAATTAGTGTTGTTAAAATAGTTAAGTATAGCAGCTTGAATTTTGAATTAGTGTTGTGAAAATGGTTAAGTGTAGTAACTTGAATTATGAATTAGTGTTGTGAAAATGGTTAAGTATAGTAACTTGAATTATGAATTAGCGTTGTGAAATGGTTAAGTGTAAGAACTTGAATTATGAATTAGTGTTGTCAAAAATGATTAAGTGTAGTAACTTTAATTATGAATTAGTGTTGGTAAAATATTTAAGTATAGTAGCTTGAATTATGAATTAGTGTTGTGAAAACGGTTAAGTATAGTAACTTGAATTATGAATTAGTGTTGTGAAAATGGTTAAGAGTAGTAACTTGAATTATGAATTAGTGTTGTGAAAATGATTAAGTGTATTAACTTTAATTATGAATTTGTGTTGTTAAAATAGTTATGTATAGTAGCTTGAATTATGAATTAGTGTTGTGAAAATGGTTAAGTATAATAACTTGAATTATGAATTAGTGTTGTGAAAATGGTTAAGTATAGTAACTTGAATTATGAATTAGTGTTGTGAAAAATGGTTAAGTATAGTAACTTTAATTATGAATTAGTGTTGTGAAAAATGGTTAAGTATAATAACTTGAATTATGAATTAGAGTTGTGAAAATGGTTAAGTATAGTAACTTGAATTATGAATTAGCGTTGTGAAAATGGTTAAGAGTAGTAACTTGAATTATGAATTAGTGTTGTGAAAATGATTAAGTGTATTAACTTTAATTATGAATTTGTGTTGTTAAAATAGGTATGTATAGTAGCTTGAATTATGAATTAGTGTTGTGAAAATGGTTAAGTATAATAACTTGAATTATGAATTAGTGTTGTGAAAATGGTTAAGTATAGTAACTTGAATTATGAATTAGTGTTGTGAAAATGGTTAAGCATAGTAACTTGAATTATGAATTAGTGTTGTGAAAACGGTTAAGTATAGTAACTTGAATTATGAATTAGTGTTGTGAAAATGGTTAAGAGTAGTAACTTGAATTATGAATTAGTGTTGTGAAAATGATTAAGTGTAGTAACTTTAATTATGAATTTGTGTTGTTAAAATAGTTATGTATAGTAACTTGAATTATGAATTAGTGTTGTTAAAATAGTTAAGTATAGTAGCTTGAATTATGAATTAGTGTTGTGAAAATAGTTAGTAGTAACTTGAATTATGAATTAGTGTTGTGAAAATTGTTAAGTATAGTAACTTGAATTATGAATTAGTGTTGTGAAAACGGTTAAGTATAGTAACTTGAATTATGAATTAGTGTTGTGAAAATGGTTAAGAGTAGTAACTTGAATTATGAATTAGCGTTGTGAAAATGATTAAGTGTATTAACTTTAATTATGAATTTGTGTTGTTAAAATAGTTATGTATAGTAGCTTGAATTATGAATTTGTGTTGTGAAAATGGTTAAGTATAGTAACTTGAATTATGAATTAGTGTTGTGAAAACGGTTAAGTATAGTAACTTGAATTATGAATTAGTGTTGTGAAAATGGTTAAGACTAGTAATTTGAATTACGAATTAGTGTTGTGAAAATGATTAAGTATATTAACTTTAATTATGAATTTGTGTTTTTAAAATAGTTATGTATAGTAGCTTGAATTATGAATTAGTGTTGTGAAAATGGTTAAGTATAATAACTTGAATTATGAATTAGTGTTGTGAAAATGGTTAAATATAGTAACTTGAATTATAAATTAGTGTTGTGAAAAATGGTTAAGTATAGTAACTTGAATTATGAATTAGTGTTGTGAGAAATGGTTAAGTATAGTAACTTGAATTATGAATTAGCGTTGTGATAATGGTTAAGTATAGTAACTTGAATTATGAATTAGCGTTGTGAAAATGATTAAGTATAGTATCTTTAATTATGAATTAGTGTTGTGAAAATGGTTGAGTCTGTTTAGTTGAAATGTGAATTATTGAATTGAAAATGGTTAAATGTATTTAGTTGAAATGTGAATTATTGACTTGAAAATGTTTAAGTGTATTTAGTTGAAATTTGAATTAGTGACTTAAAATGGTTAAGTGTAGTAACTTGAATTATGAAATAGTGTTGTGAAAATAGTTAAGTATAGTAACTTGAATTATGAATTAGTGTTGTAAAAATGGTCAAGTGTATTAACTTTAATTATGAATTAGTGTTGTTAAAATAGTTAAGTATAGTAGCTTGAATTTTGAATTAGTGTTGTGAAAATGGTTAAGTGTAGTAACTTGAATTATGAATTAGTGTTGTGAAAATGGTTAAGAGTAGTAACTTGAATTATGAATTAGTGTTGTGAAAATGATTAAGTGTATTAACTTTAATTATGAATTTGTGTTGTTAAAATAGTTATGTATAGTAGCTTGAATTATGAATTAGTGTTGTGAAAATGGTTAAGTATAATAACTTGAATTATGAATTAGTGTTGTGAAAATGGTTATGTAACGACCCATTTTGTCGTTACTAAATTATCCATTCCTCAATATTAACTTGAGTCCAAAATATCTATCATTTTGTTCATTGTGTGACCTCAAGCTTTTCGGCGAAGATTTTAGCCTTTCGATGTGTCTAGATAGACTTAAGCCTGATGAATTTAATTATTCATGAATACTAATATCAATCCTTTAATTTGGAAGTTCTTTAGATATTAATTAAGGTCGTACAATATCCTAGCACAAAGTTAAGTTGAAAATATTTTTTAACCAATAGAGTTTCGATATGGGTTTCTGTTAGGGCCAAATTCAAACGATCATATCTCCTAGAATATAAGGATTTAGGGGTCCCAATACCCACCAAATCAAAGATCTATGAGTCTTCTTTCCAACGCAATAAACCGTTCGTCAATCCGAGTTTAGAATAAAAAGTTATGACCGTTTTACTGAACACTGTTCGGGCTGAAATGGGAATTCGCTGTAGCGAAAATTCTAGTGGTATTTAAATCATATTTAGCCGATTTTCAGGTCCAAAACTCCAAAACTTCATTCCCCAACCCTAGAGAGGTGATTTCCCAAGGATTAGAGTGAAATTTCTTCATTGAGGTAAGTTTTTCCATCATCTTCTTCGTCTTTTAATCCTTTAACATCCTAGAATTATTAAAAAGACCTTCAATGGTGAAATTTTGGGTTAGAACCTTTAATGGTGGATTTTTGGGAAAAACTTATGGGTGTTCTTAATATCATCTAGAACTAATTCTAGATTATAAATTAATGATTTCTAACATGAACTTGATAAACTAGATTATGTATTTTGTTAGTTGGAAATCTTGAATTCCATAAAGATGAGACCTTTAGCATAAAAACTCCAATAATGGAGATGGGTTAAGTTTGAAAGAACTAGTTAATAGTTAATTGACCTTGGAGAATGCTATAGACCTGGAATTAGGGTAGAATTAGTGGGTTTGAATTTTCAAAGATATTTATTTGAAGAGTAATTGATTAATTACTCTTATGATTGCTTGATTTTTAGATGATTGATCATTCTGAAGCATGAAGAAAGGGAATGAGCATCTTTGACATGACTTGTTGATTCAAAAAGCTTGGCGTCCAGGTAGGCTAGGTATATGAGTAGAAGACTGTGTTATTTCATATTTTCATAAATTATAATTGATGGGAGAAAGCATGTCTAGGCCTGCAGACATGGAGTTGAGGTGAATAAAGACATAAGAACTTTACTTTAATCCCGAAAATTATGTTATTGATTGATTATGTGATATTTATGATATTATGTGTTATGTGCCCGAAAGGGGATTGTTGTGAATGAAGTATGTGGACATGATGTTTCTTAGTTGTTCTAGTGATGAACCTAATTGAGTTATAAAGGTTTAAGTTGCATATTGTGTCATGATAATGGTGAGGCCTAAGGGATAGATGACTTGAATCATTGTGTGCATTGTATTATGCAGAGAGAGGTAAAGAATAATGATAAGGTTGAATGTGCTAGTTATGGGTGGTGATGTTAGAACCCAAGTTGTGGTATTTGAGTAGGTTATGATTTAATTAGAGTTTAGACTCAATTTAATTGTGTGTATGCTCCTAAATTGGATGCTTGTTGATTGGTTTTTGGACATACTTGAATTGATGATATTTGGATTTTTGATACTTGCATGAATAATTATGAAAAATCCAACTTGATCGAATCGTCTTGTGATTATGAGTGTACTTGTAAATTTAGTACGTCGTGTTGTATCTTGAGAGATAGTATGAAGTTGATAAAATATACATAATATGATTATGGAGGATCGGGTACCACGCCGGTACGGATATGGATGTTGATATTACTTATTTATGGAGGATCGGGTACCACGCCGGTACGGTACATGGACTTAGATTGTCCCCTGCAGGTCATGACTAGTTGGGCAGAAATAAGTCCCTTAGCATGTGTGTACAGACTATTGTTGATAAATGAAAAATCTTGATTCATAATGATAATGTGATTGAAAAAAATGCCTTGAGTAAAGAAGGCTTGTGATATACCTTCATACAGGTTGAAAAGTGAATGATGAATATTTATTAAGAACAGAAAAGTGGAAAGATTGTTAGTAGCAATGTGGCCGACGTTAAATTTCGGTATTGCTATAAGACGTGATTGGATCGGGTGCCACGAGCCGACATGGTAATATTAATAATAAAGGAATTGATAATGAAGTGATCTAAAGTGATGAATCCAATGAATAATCTCAAAGAAACAATCCCAAAGTTTCAATAATTGAATTAATCTTTCTCCAAGAGTATCTATAAGGTTTGTTAATGAAACTTGAGTTCTCTTGTGTGTTTTACTGAGATGTGGGTTGATTTGTATTCCCTGTTTGATTGTATCCTTGAGATTGATTGTGTGACATGTACTTGGAAAAGTGGAACTCTGTGCTTACTTGCTATATGTTGGTCGACTTACTTTATTTATACTTGGTGTGATCTTGGCTTATCCGATTGGCTAGTTATTATTCTTTAATATTATAAGAGAGTGTTTGGTTGTTAGCCCGAGAGTTTAGTGTGAGTTATCTATGATTATTGGGTTGATCCTATAGATGTGGATAATGGAAACGGCAACGTGAATAAAAGGGTGATAGTGATGGTTTAGTGTTAGATTGTGGTGGATGGTGTGAATTAGTGAGGCTAGACTATGCTAGTGGTGAATATAATCTCATTAATAGAGTAAAAAAATTGTAAATTATATTGGCAAAGTGTTATAATGATATTACAGCCTTAGTAGAATTATACTCTATTAAGATGTCATGATTTCTTTTCTTTGATTCTATTTTATGATTATGTGGACTAACACTGGTCGGCCGATGATGCCTACCAGTACGTGTGTTTGTACTGACCCTACTCTTCTACATCCCTTATTGGGATGTAGACTGGATGCAGGTTAGTTTGCAGTTACTAGATCAATGGCGATATTCAGCACTAACTTCTGCACTTCCTTCCTGGCAGATGTTAGAGTCTTTGTGTTATTTATTTTATTGTCAATCTATTCTGTAATAGGTAGCTCTTGTACATGTCTGACCAGGTCTTGGGGTAGTGAAGGACAGTTGTAAGAAGTTTTTGAAAAATTTATTTATTGGTATTTAATT
The DNA here is from genome assembly GCA_031232105.1 of Capsicum rhomboideum. NCBI lineage: Eukaryota > Viridiplantae > Streptophyta > Magnoliopsida > Solanales > Solanaceae > Capsicum > Capsicum rhomboideum. Next base: position 57,224,802 of record CP124714.1, read on the forward strand.
TACTTTGTTATATTTCATTCAGGATTCTCTTAAAAACAGAAGTCTTCCGCATATTTTTGGTTGGGTAATAAGGGTTCTCCTAGCTACTTAGGATAGCGTAGGTGCCCGCACGGTTCGTTAGTTTGGGTCGTGACAGTTGGTATCAGAGCATTAGGTTAACCGGTCCCACAAGTACAAGAGCAATGTCAAGTAGAGTTCCGCAGATTGGTGTGTAGGGCCCCACACCCAATCTTTGGAAGGCTATAAGGCATGTAGAAGTCGTTTCCTTTTTCTTCCTCTTCATCGTGGCGTAATATTCTTTGACTACTGGGTTGGATCCAATTGGTATCTAGACGATTCCAATTGGTATCTCAACAAAGATCAATTAGAATCTAGTTGATTCCAATTGGTATCTTAGTGAGTTCGCTTTGGAATCTAGGAGATTCCAATTGGTATCTATTAATAATGGCTAAGAGTTAATATCATAATATGAAAATGTATGAAAGTAGTGAACTTATTTGGTTGCCTGTTGTTTGATATTTGGCTGAACTTGGATTGTTAAACTGTATGATTGTTGTGAATTATTTTTGTTTGAATTGTGGTGAAATAAATTGACTAAGTTGCTTTTGTTGAAAAGTGTAATGGAACTATGTGATCTTGTTGTTGTGAAATTAATAAATTCTTTGGTGCTTCCTTGTTCTTGATACTATTGTTATGCTGATGATATTTATGATATGAGAATTGAGAGGATGATATGAGGACATGATGTCAAGGGAAGATTAATGAAAAAGACATGAACAAAAGACTGAGGTGATATGTGTTGCCCTTAATGACGGGCTCTTGCAATTGATATTGTGAATGAATTCAATTGTATGGTTCAGTTACTTGATATTGTGAATGGATCCTTGTGTGGTCTAGTTATTTGATATTATATGTGGATTCTTGTACTGTCCGGTTATTGAGACTTTATTTGGATTCTTTTGCAATCCTATTATTTAAAATTTTAATTAGTTCCTTGTGAGGACTGGCTCAGTGATATTATCTTTGAGCTCCTTGTATGAACTGACTTTTAAGATTTGACAAAATAATAAGTTTTAAATAAAAGTGACAAAAACTAGTGGAGGTTGTTGATACCTAAGGAATTTGATTGATAACTTATCTGAAATGTGATATTAGTAATGAGGCTGTTAATGACCTGTAATCGATGATGTTGTTTGACTTTGCTCATATGCTTATTATATAGAGATCAATCTCGAAGTGGTTAAGAGTTAGTGAAGCCTGTAATAAAAATGTTGTAAGGTTGAAATAAGAATGACATTGTATACCTTAGCTTGGTGTTGGTGATGGAAGGGTCATTGGGCTTGACAATGAAGGTTTTGTCGTGTTCTAAGTATTGAAGTTAGTGATTGCCTGGGCATAAATTTTAGTTGGGGATTGGTGTATTAAGGGAGGCCTTGAGAATATAAGTTGATTGTTGACTTGGTCTTGCGATTGAATTGTGTGATTAGCGTCCTATATAATTGACTGATAGATGATAATTTTAGAGGGTAGTAATCCCCATGATGGTGTTAATACAGAATTAAATGGTGTAGTTATGCCCATAGAATAATTAAGAATGGTCCTAAATGGGATAATATAAGTGAATTATTAAATGACATGATTGATCTTTCCGTGGGTGTTACTTGGTGGATATTGCTTATTGAGTGATTAAGATATGATGATTAGATGAGTATTAGCGATGTTTTGGAGGAGAATGTGTTGTAGTCTCTAATTCTGTAGGATCTCTATGGCTAATAGTTGTAAGTCTGTGTAATGAGTGAGAGGTTGTCTTGTCACCTATGTATAGTAGTAAACTGCTAGCTTGAACCGTGGGTGATCTTGAGGTGAAAAGAATAGTGATTGCGAGATGTTGAAGCTATCTTTATAGAATGAATCTAGTAGTCTTGATTAGGCGCATGCGAGTATCTAAGTTATGTGACTTGTAAATGGAGTAGTGACTTAAATATGAGCAAGATGTAGATTTTTCAGGGGGTAGTCTTGGCTAGAAACTTACTCGGGTGTCTCAGGGTGAGCCTGTATGTTGGGTGGATTAGATGTGACTTGTCGGGTATTGAAATTCGAGTAGTAGACTCATGTAGCATCCCATAGCACTTTTCAAAATTGAATTCGGGGCTCTAGAACTCCGATAATGATAATTATCGTGATAGTCTTGTAATTCTATGTCCAAATATTGATTTTGTGTTGTAAAATAGAAGCATCTGTGAGCTAGGCAGAGCTCACTGGTTTGGTCAAGGGAATTAGCGTCGTGGGTCTTCTGTGGTAGTTAGCACTGCAACGACAATCGCACCGCAGCAGTGGTAAAGAATGCAGTTTTTCAGTTTCGGAGTTCATTCCCCATTCTTCCGTTGTAAGAAGAGAGAACGAACCTAGGGTGAAAAAGAGGTGATTTTGGGTGATTGTCGTCTTCAAGGTGAATCTTTTATATATATATTTATGAACCCTCTTTATCTTGATTTGACTCATAACACTCAAGTTTAGGACGTGGACCGTTGTAAGTAGAATAAGTGATTCGTGCGTAAATGTTCGGCTCGGCCTCTTCATGTTTTGAAAAGCCTTGATAGAACGATTGAGTATAGAATGTAGGTTAATTATTAATGATATCAAGTGAGTGGGATATGGTACAATAAGAAACTCTGTTAGTAATGTCTCTCTAATTTCTATATCGCGCTTCTCTCCACCAAATGCCCGTTCGGGAACGAACAGATGGTAAATTGGTATCTAATTGTAACGACCCATTTTGTCGTTACTAAATTATCCATTCCTCAATATTAACTTGAGTCCAAAATATCTATCATTTTGTTCATTGTGTGACCTCAAGCTTTTCGGCGAAGATTTTAGCCTTTCGATGTGTCTAGATAGACTTAAGCCTGATGAATTTAATTATTCATGAATACTAATATCAATCCTTTAATTTGGAAGTTCTTTAGATATTAATTAAGGTCGTACAATATCCTAGCACAAAGTTAAGTTGAAAATATTTTTTAACCAATAGAGTTTCGATATGGGTTTCTGTTAGGGCCAAATTCAAACGATCATATCTCCTAGAATATAAGGATTTAGGGGTCCCAATACCCACCAAATCAAAGATCTATGAGTCTTCTTTCCAACGCAATAAACCGTTCGTCAATCCGAGTTTAGAATAAAAAGTTATGACCGTTTTACTGAACACTGTTCGGGCTGAAATGGGAATTCGCTGTAGCGAAAATTCTAGTGGTATTTAAATCATATTTAGCCGATTTTCAGGTCCAAAACTCCAAAACTTCATTCCCCAACCCTAGAGAGGTGATTTCCCAAGGATTAGAGTGAAATTTCTTCATTGAGGTAAGTTTTTCCATCATCTTCTTCGTCTTTTAATCCTTTAACATCCTAGAATTATTAAAAAGACCTTCAATGGTGAAATTTTGGGTTAGAACCTTTAATGGTGGATTTTTGGGAAAAACTTATGGGTGTTCTTAATATCATCTAGAACTAATTCTAGATTATAAATTAATGATTTCTAACATGAACTTGATAAACTAGATTATGTATTTTGTTAGTTGGAAATCTTGAATTCCATAAAGATGAGACCTTTAGCATAAAAACTCCAATAATGGAGATGGGTTAAGTTTGAAAGAACTAGTTAATAGTTAATTGACCTTGGAGAATGCTATAGACCTGGAATTAGGGTAGAATTAGTGGGTTTGAATTTTCAAAGATATTTATTTGAAGCGTAATTGATTAATTACTCTTATGATTGCTTGATTTTTAGATGATTGATCATTCCGAAGCATGAAGAAAGGGAATGAGCATCTTTGACATGACTTGTTGATTCAAAAAGCTTGGCGTCCAGGTAGGCTAGGTATATGAGTAGAAGACTGTGTTATTTCATATTTTCATAAATTATAATTGATGGGAGAAAGCATGTCTAGGCCTGCAGACATGGAGTTGAGGTGAATAAAGACATAAGAACTTTACTTTAATCCCGAAAATTATGTTATTGATTGATTATGTGATATTTATGATATTATGTGTTATGTGCCCGAAAGGGGATTGTTGTGAATGAAGTATGTGGACATGATGTTTCTTAGTTGTTCTAGTGATGAACCTAATTGAGTTATAAAGGTTTAAGTTGCATATTGTGTCATGATAATGGTGAGGCCTAAGGGATAGATGACTTGAATCATTGTGTGCATTGTATTATGCAGAGAGAGGTAAAGAATAATGATAAGGTTGAATGTGCTAGTTATGGGTGGTGATGTTAGAACCCAAGTTGTGGTATTTGAGTAGGTTATGATTTAATTAGAGTTTAGACTCAATTTAATTGTGTGTATGCTCCTAAATTGGATGCTTGTTGATTGGTTTTTGGACATACTTGAATTGATGATATTTGGATTTTTGATACTTGCATGAATAATTATGAAAAATCCAACTTGATCGAATCGTCTTGTGATTATGAGTGTACTTGTAAATTTAGTACGTCGTGTTGTATCTTGAGAGATAGTATGAAGTTGATAAAATATACATAATATGATTATGGAGGATCGGGTACCACGCCGGTACGGATATGGATGTTGATATTACTTATTTATGGAGGATCGGGTACCACGCCGGTACGGTACATGGACTTAGATTGTCCCCTGCAGGTCATGACTAGTTGGGCAGAAATAAGTCCCTTAGCATGTGTGTACAGACTATTGTTGATAAATGAAAAATCTTGATTCATAATGATAATGTGATTGAAAAAAATGCCTTGAGTAAAGAAGGCTTGTGATATACCTTCATACAGGTTGAAAAGTGAATGATGAATATTTATTAAGAACAGAAAAGTGGAAAGATTGTTAGTAGCAATGTGGCCGACGTTAAATTTCGGTATTGCTATAAGACGTGATTGGATCGGGTGCCACGAGCCGACATGGTAATATTAATAATAAAGGAATTGATAATGAAGTGATCTAAAGTGATGAATCCAATGAATAATCTCAAAGAAACAATCCCAAAGTTTCAATAATTGAATTAATCTTTCTCCAAGAGTATCTATAAGGTTTGTTAATGAAACTTGAGTTCTCTTGTGTGTTTTACTGAGATGTGGGTTGATTTGTATTCCCTGTTTGATTGTATCCTTGAGATTGATTGTGTGACATGTACTTGGAAAAGTGGAACTCTGTGCTTACTTGCTATATGTTGGTCGACTTACTTTATTTATACTTGGTGTGATCTTGGCTTATCCGATTGGCTAGTTATTATTCTTTAATATTATAAGAGAGTGTTTGGTTGTTAGCCCGAGAGTTTAGTGTGAGTTATCTATGATTATTGGGTTGATCCTATAGATGTGGATAATGGAAACGGCAACGTGAATAAAAGGGTGATAGTGATGGTTTAGTGTTAGATTGTGGTGGATGGTGTGAATTAGTGAGGCTAGACTATGCTAGTGGTGAATATAATCTCATTAATAGAGTTAAAAAATTATAAATTATATTGGCAAAGTGTTATAATGATATTACAGCCTTAGTAGAATTATACTCTATTAAGATGTCATGATTTCTTTTCTTTGATTCTATTTTATGATTATGTGGACTAACACTGGTCGGCCGATGATGCCTACCAGTACGTGTGTTTGTACTGACCCTACTCTTCTACATCCCTTATTGGGATGTAGACTGGATGCAGGTTAGTTTGCAGTTACTAGATCAATGGCGATATTCAGCACTAACTTCTGCACCTCCTTCCTGGCAGATGTTAGAGTCTTTGTGTTATTTATTTTATTGTCAATCTATTCTGTAATAGGTAGCTCTTGTACATGTCTGACCAGGTCTTGGGGTAGTGAAGGACAGTTGTAAGAAGTTTTTGAAAAATTTATTTATTGGTATTTAATTTACTTTGTTATATTTCATTCAGGATTCTCTTAAAAACAGAAGTCTTCCGCATATTTTTGGTTGGGTAATAAGGGTTCTCCTAGCTACTTAGGATAGCGTAGGTGCCCGCACGGTTCGTTAGTTTGGGTCGTGACAGGTTAAGTATAGTAACTTGAATTATGAATTAGTGTTGTGAAAAATGGTTAAGTATAGTAACTTGAATTATGAATTAGTGTTGTGAAAAATGGTTAAGTATAATAACTTGAATTATGAATTAGAGTTGTGAAAATGGTTAAGTATAGTAACTTGAATTATGAATTAGCGTTGTGAAAATGGTTAAGTATAGTATCATTAATTATGAATTAGTGTTGTGAAAATGGTTAAGTGTAGTAACTTTAATTATGAATTAGTGTTGTTAAAATAGTTAAGTATAGTAGCTTGAATTATGAATTAGTGTTGTGAAAATGGTTAAGTGTAGTAACTTGAATTATGAATTAGTGTTGTGAAAATTGTTAAGTATAGTAACTTGAATTATGAATTAGTGTTGTGAAAACGGTTAAGTATAGTAACTTGAATTATGAATTAGTGTTGTGAAAATGGTTAAGAGTAGTAACTTGAATTATGAATTAGTGTTGTGAAAATGGTTAAGTCTATTTAGTTGAAATGTGAATTATTGAATTGAAAATGGTTAAATGTATTTAGTTGAAATGTGAATTATTGACTTGAAAATGTTTAAGTGTATTTAGTTGAAATTTGAATTAGTGACTTAAAATGGTTAAGTGTAGTAACTTGAATTATGAAATAGTGTTGTGAAAATAGTTAAGTATAGTAACTTGAATTATGAATTAGTGTTGTGAAAATGGTCAAGTGTAGTAACTTAATTATGAATTAGTGTTGTTAAAATAGTTAAGTATAGTAGCTTGAATTTTGAATTAGTGTTGTGAAAATGGTTAAGTGTAGTAACTTGAATTATGAATTAGTGTTGTGAAAATGGTTAAGTATAGTAACTTGAATTATGAATTAGCGTTGTGAAAATGGTTAAGTGTAAGAACTTGAATTATGAATTAGTGTTGTAAAAAATGATTAAGTGTAGTAACTTTAATTATGAATTAGTGTTGTTAAAATATTTAAGTATAGTAGCTTGAATTATGAATTAGTATTGTGAAAACGGTTAAGTATAGTAACTTGAATTATGAATTAGTGTTGTGAAAATGGTTAAGAGTAGTAACTTGAATTATGAATTAGTGTTGTGAAAATGATTAAGTGTATTAACTTTAATTATGAATTTGTGTTGTTAAAATAGTTATGTATAGTAGCTTGAATTATGAATTAGTGTTGTAAAAATGGTTAAGTATAATAACTTGAATTATGAATTAGTGTTGTGAAAATGGTTAAATATAGTAACTTGAATTATGAATTAGTGTTGTGAAAAATGGTTAAGTATAGTAACTTGAATTATGAATTAGTGTTGTGAGAAATGGTTAAGTATAGTAACTTGAATTATGAATTAGCGTTGTGATAATGGTTAAGTATAGTAACTTGAATTATGAATTAACGTTGTGAAAAATGGTTAAGTATAGTATCTTTAATTATGAATTAGTGTTGTGAAAATGGTTGAGTCTATTTAGTTGAAATGTGAATTATTGAATTGAAAATGGTTAAATGTATTTAGTTGAAATGTTAATTATTGACTTGAAAATGTTTAAGTGTATTTAGTTGAAATTTGAATTAGTGACTTAAAATGGTTAAGTGTAGTAACTTGAATTATGAAATAGTGTTGTGAAAATAGTTAAGTATAGTAACTTGAATTATGAATTAGTGTTGTAAAAATGGTCAAGTGTATTAACTTTAATTATGAATTAGTGTTGTTAAAATAGTTAAGTGTAGTAGCTTGAATTTTGAATTAGTGTTGTGAAAATGGTTAAGTGTAGTAACTTGAATTATGAATTAGTGTTGTGAAAATGGTTAAGTATAGTAACTTGAATTATGAATTAGCGTTGTGAAATGGTTAAGTGTAAGAACTTGAATTATGAATTAGTGTTGTCAAAAATGATTAAGTGTAGTAACTTTAATTATGAATTAGTGTTGTTAAAATATTTAAGTATAGTAGCTTGAATTATGAATTAGTGTTGTGAAAACGGTTAAGTATAGTAACTTGAATTATGAATTGGTGTTGTGAAAATGGTTAAGAGTAGTAACTTGAATTATGAATTTGTGTTGTGAAAATGATTAAGTGTATTAACTTTAATTATGAATTTGTGTTGTTAAAATAGTTATGTATAGTAGCTTGAATTATGAATTAGTGTTGTGAAAATGGTTAAGTATAATAACTTGAATTATGAATTAGTATTGTGAAAATGGTTAAGTATAGTAACTTGAATTATGAATTAGTGTTGTGAAAAATGGTTAAGTATAGTAACTTGAATTATGAATTAGTGTCGTGAAAAATGATTAAGTATAATAACTTGAATTATGAATTAGAGTTGTGAAAATGGTTAAGTATAGTAACTTGAATTATGAATTAGCGTTGTGAAAATGGTTAAGAGTAGTAACTTGAATTATGAATTAGTGTTGTGAAAATAGTTAAGTGTAGTAACTTGAATTATGAATTAGTGTTGTGAAAATTGTTAAGTATAGTAACTTGAATTATGAATTAGTGTTGTGAAAACGGTTAAGTATAGTAACTTGAATTATGAATTAGTGTTGTGAAAATGTTTAAGAGTAGTAACTTGAATTATGAATTAGTGTTGTTAAAATAGTTATGTATAGTAGCTTGAATTATGAATTAGTGTTGTTAAAATAGTTAAGTCTAGTAGCTTGAATTATGAATTAGTGTTGTGAAAATTGTTAAGTATAGTAACTTGAATTATGAATTAGCGTTGTGAAAAAATGGTTAAGTATAGTAACTTGAATTATGAATTAGTGTTGTGAAAATGGTTAAGTGTAATAACTTGAATTATGAATTAGCGTTGTGAAAATGGTTAAGTATAGTAACTTTAATTATGAATTAGTGTTGTGAAAATGGTTAAGTGTAGTAACTTTAATTATGAATTTGTGTTGTTAAAATAGTTATGTATAGTAACTTGAATTATGAATTAGTGTTGTGAAAACGGTTAAGTATAGTAACTTGAATTATGAATTAGTGTTGTGAAAATGGTTAAGAGTAGTAACTTGAATTATGAATTAGTATTGTGAAAATGGTTAAGTCTATTTAGTTGAAATGTGAATTATTGAATTGAAAATGGTTAAATGTATTTAGTTGAAACGTGAATTATTGACTTGAAAATGTTTAAGTGTATTTAGTTGAAATTTGAATTAGTGACTTAAAATGGTTAAGTGTAGTAACTTGAATTATGAAATAGTGTTGTGAAAATAGTTAAGTATAGTAACTTGAATTATGAATTAGTGTTGTGAAAATGGTTAAGTGTAGTAACTTGAATTATGAATTAGTGTTGTGAAAATGGTTAAGTATAGTAACTTGAATTATGAATTAGCGTTGCGAAAATGGTTAAGTGTAAGAACTTGAATTATGAATTAGTGTTGTCAAAAATGATTAAGTGTAGTAACTTTAATTATGAATTAGTGTTGTTAAAATATTTAAGTATAGTAGCTTGAATTATGAATTAGTGTTGTGAAAACGGTTAAGTATAGTAACTTGAATTATGAATTAGTGTTGTAAAATGGTTAAGAGTAGTAACTTGAATGATGAATTAGTGTTGTGAAAATGATTAAGTATATTAACATTAATTATGAATTTGTGTTGTTAAAATAGTTATGTATAGTAGCTTGAATTATGAATTAGTGTTGTGAAAATGGTTAAGTATAATAACTTGAATTATGAATTAGTGTTGTGAAAATGGTTAAATATAGTAACTTGATTTATGAATTAGTGTTGTGAAAAATGGTTAAGTATAGTAACTTGAATTATGAATTAGTATTGTGAGAAATGGTTAAGTATAGTAACTTGAATTATGAATTAGCGTTGTGATAATGGTTAAGTATAGTAACTTGAATTATGAATTAGCGTTGTGAAAATGGTTAAGTATAGTATCTTTAATTATGAATTAGTGTTGTGAAAATGGTTGAGTCTATTTAGTTGAAATGTGAATTATTGAATTGAAAATGGTTAAATGTATTTAGTTGAAATGTGAATTATTGACTTGAAAATGTTTAAGTGTATTTAGTTGAAATTTGAATTAGTGACTTAAAATGGTTAAGTGTAGTAACTTGAATTATGAAATAGTGTTGTGAAAATAGTTAAGTATAGTAACTTGAATTATGAATTAGTGTTGTAAAAATGGTCAAGTGTATTAACTTTAATTATGAATTAGTGTTGTTAAAATAGTTAAGTATAGTAGCTTGAATTTTGAATTAGTGTTGTGAAAATGGTTAAGTGTAGTAACTTGAATTATGAATTAGTGTTGTGAAAATGGTTAAGTATAGTAACTTGAATTATGAATTAGCGTTGTGAAATGGTTAAGTGTAAGAACTTGAATTATGAATTAGTGTTGTCAAAAATGATTAAGTGTAGTAACTTTAATTATGAATTAGTGTTGTTAAAATATTTAAGTATAGTAGCTTGAATTATGAATTAGTGTTGTGAAAACGGTTAAGTATAGTAACTTGAATTATGAATTAGTGTTGTGAAAATGGTTAAGAGTAGTAACTTGAATTATGAATTAGTGTTGTGAAAATGGTTAAGAGTAGTAACTTGAATTATGAATTAGTGTTGTGAAAATGGTTAAGTCTATTTAGTTGAAATGTGAATTATTGAATTGAAAATGGTTAAATGTATTTAGTTGAAATGTGAATTATTGACTTGAAAATGTTTAAGTGTATTTAGTTGAAATTTGAATTAGTGACTTAAAATGGTTAAGTGTAGTAACTTGAATTATGAAATAGTGTTGTGAAAATAGTTAAGTATAGTAACTTGAATTATGAATTAGTGTTGTGAAAATGGTCAAGTGTAGTAACTTTAATTATGAATTAGTGTTGTTAAAATAGTTAAGTATAGTAGCTTGAATTTTGAATTAGTGTTGTGAAAATGGTTAAGTGTAGTAACTTGAATTATGAATTAGTGTTGTGAAAATGGTTAAGTATAGTAACTTGAATTATGAATTAGCGTTGTGAAAATGGTTAAGTGTAAGAACTTGAATTATGAATTAGTGTTGTAAAAAATGATTAAGTGTAGTAACTTTAATTATGAATTAGTGTTGTTAAAATATTTAAGTATAGTAGCTTGAATTATGAATTAGTATTGTGAAAACGGTTAAGTATAGTAACTTGAATTATGAATTAGTGTTGTGAAAATGGTTAAGAGTAGTAACTTGAATTATGAATTAGTGTTGTGAAAATGATTAAGTGTATTAACTTTAATTATGAATTTGTGTTGTTAAAATAGTTATGTATAGTAGCTTGAATTATGAATTAGTGTTGTAAAAATGGTTAAGTATAATAACTTGAATTATGAATTAGTGTTTGTCACGACCCAAACTAACGGACCGTGCGGGCACCTACGCTATCCTAAGTAGCTAGGAGAACCCTTATTACCCAACCAAAAATATGCGGAAGACTTCTGTTTTTAAGAGAATAATGAATTAAATATAACAAAGTAAATTAAATACCAATAAATAAGCTTTTCAAAAACTTCTTACAACTGTCCTTCACTACCCCAAGACCTGGTCAGACATGTACAAGAGCTACCTATTACAGAATAGATTGACAATAAAATAAATAACACAAAGACTCTAACATCTGCTAGGAAGGAAGTGCAGAAGTTAGTGCTGAATAGCGCCATTGATCTAGTAACTGCAAACTAACCTGCATCCAGTCTACATCCCAATAAGGGATGTAGAAGAGTAGGGTCAGTACAAACACACGTACTGGTAGGCATCATCGGCCGACCAGTGTTAGTCCACATAATCATAAAATAGAATCAAAGAAAAGAAATCATGACATCTTAATAGAGTATAATTCTACTAAGGCTGTAATATCATTATAACACTTTGCCAATATAATTTACAATTTTCCAACTCTATTAATGAGATTATATTCACCACTAGCATAGTCTAGCCTCACTAATTCACACCATCCACCACAATCTAACACTAAACCATCACTATCACCCTTTTATTCACGTAGCCGTTTCCATTATCCACATCTATAGGATCAACCCAATAATCATAGATAACTCACACTAAACTCTCAGGCTAACAACCAAACACTCTCTTATAATATTAAAGAATAATAACTAGCCAATCGGATAAGCCAAGATCACACCAAGTATAAATAAAGTAAGTCGACCAACAGATAGCAAGTAAGCACAGAGTTCCACTTTTCCAAGTACATGTCACACAATCAATCTCAAGGATACAATCAAACAGGGAATACAAATCAACCCACATCTCAGTAAAACACACAAGAGAACTCAAGTTTCATTAACAAACCTTATAGATACTCTTGGAGAAAGATTAATTCAATTATTGAAACTTTGGGATTGTTTCTTTGAGATTATTCATTGGATTCATCACTTTAGATCACTTCATTATCAATTCCTTTATTATTAATATTACCATGTCGGCTCGTGGCACCCGATCCAATCACGTCTTATAGCAATACCGAAATTTAACGTCGGCCACATTGCTACTAACAATCTTTCCACTTTTCTGTTCTTAATAAATATTCATCATTCACTTTTCAACCTGTATGAAGGTATATCACAAGCCTTCTTTACTCAAGGCATTTTTTTCAATCACATTATCATTATGAATCAAGATTTTTCATTTATCAACAATAGTCTGTACACACATGCTAAGGGACTTATTTCTGCCCAACTAGTCATGACCTGCAGGGGACAATCTAAGTCCATGTACCGTACCGGCGTGGTACCCGATCCTCCATAAATAAGTAATATCAACATCCATATCCGTACCGGCGTGGTACCCGATCCTCCATAATCATATTATGTATATTTTATCAACTTCATACTATCTCTCAGGATACAACACGACGTACTAAATTTACAAGTACACTCATAATCACAAGACGATTCGATCAAGTTGGATTTTTCATAATTATTCATGCAAGTACCAACAATCCAAATATCATCAATTCAAGTATGTACGAAAACCAATCAACAAACATCCAATTTAGGAGCATACACACAATTAAATTGAGTCTAAACTCTAATTAAATCATAACCTACTCAAATACCACAACTTGGGTTCTAACATCACCACCCATAACTAGCGCATTCAACCTTATCATTATTCTTTACCTCTCTCCGCATAATACAATGCACACAATGATTCAAGTCATCTATCCCTTAGGCCTCACCATTATCATGGCACAATATGCAACTTAAACCTTTATAACTCAATTAGGTTCATCACTAGAACAACTAAGAAACATCATGTCCACATACTTCATTCACAACAATCCCCTTTCGGGCACATAACACATAATATCATAAATATCACATAATCAATCAATAACATAGTTTTCGGGATTAAAGTAAAGTTCTTATGTCTTTATTCACCTCAACTCCATGTCTGCAGGCCTAGACATGCTTTCTCCCATCAATTATAAATTATGAAAATATGAAATAACACAGTCTTCTACTCATTAACCTAGCCTACCTGGACGCCAAGCTTTTTGAATCAACAAGTCATGTCAAGGATGCTCATTCCCTTTCTTCATGCTTCGGAATGATCAATCATCTAAATATCAAACAATTATAAGAGTAATCAATCAATTACTCTTTATATAAATATCTTTGGGAATTCAAAACCCACTAATTCTACCCTAATTCCAGGTCTATATCATTCTCCAAGGTCAATTAACTATTAACTAGTTCTTTCAAACTTAACCCATCTCCATTAATGGAGTTTTTATGCTAAAGGTCTCATCTTTATGGAATTCAAGATTTCCAACTAACAAAATACATAATCTAGTTTATCAAGTTCATGTTAGAAATCATTAATTTATAATCTAGAATTAGTTCTAGATGATATTAAGAACACCCATAAGTTTTTTCCAAAAATCCACCATTAAAGGTTCTAACCCAAAATTTCACCATTGAAGGTCTTTCTAATAATTCTAGGATGTTAAAGGATTAAAAGACGAAGAAGATGATGGAAAAACTTACCTCCACGAAGGACTTTCACCCTAAACCTTGAAAAATCACCTCTCTAGGGTTGGGGAATGAAGTTTTGGAGTTTTGGACCTGAAAATCGGCTAAATATGATTTAAATACCACCAGAATTTTCGCTACAGCGAATTACCGTTTCAGCCCGGACAGTGTTCAGTAAAATGGTCATAACTTTTTATTCTAAACTCGGATTGACGAACGGTTTATTGCGTTGGAAAGAAGACTCATAGATCTTTGATTTGGTGGGTATTGGGACCCCTAAATCCTTATATTCTAGGAGATATGATCGTTTGAATTTGGCCCTAACAGAAACCCATATCGAAACTCTATTGGTTAAAAAATATTTTCAACTTAACTTTGTGTTAGGGATATTGTACGACCTTAATTCATATCTAAAGAACTTCCAAATTAAAGGATTGATATTAGGATTCATGAATAATTAAATTCATCAGGCTTGAGTCTATCTAGACACATCGAAAGGCTAAAATCTTTGCCGAAAAGCTTGAGGTGACACAATGAATAAAATGATGACTATTTTGGACTCAAGTTAATATTGAGGAATGGTTTATTTAGTAACGACAAAATGGGTCGTTACAGTGTTGTGAAAATGGTTAAATATAGTAACTTGAATTATGAATTAGTGTTTTGAAAAATGGTTAAGTATAGTAACTTGAATTATGAATTAGTGTTGTGAGAAATGGTTAAGTATAGTAACTTGAATTATGAATTAGCGTTGTGATAATGGTTAAGTATAGTAACTTGAATTATGAATTAGCGTTGTGAAAAATGGTTAAGTATAGTATCTTTAATTATGAATTAGTGTTGTGAAAATGGTTGAGTCTATTTAGTTGAAATGTGAATTATTGAATTGAAAATGGTTAAACGTATTTAGTTGAAATGTGAATTATTGACTTGAAAATGTTTAAGTGTATTTAGTTGAAATTTGAATTAGTGACTTAAAATGGTTAAGTGTAGTAACTTGAATTATGAAATAGTGTTGTGAAAATAGTTAAGTATAGTAACTTGAATTATGAATTAGTGTTGTAAAAATGGTCAAGTGTATTAACTTTAATTATGAATTAGTGTTGTTAAAATAGTTAAGTGTAGTAGCTTGAATTTTGAATTAGTGTTATGAAAATGGTTAAGTGTAGTAACTTGAATTATGAATTAGTGTTGTGAAAATGGTTAAGTATAGTAACTTGAATTATGAATTAGCGTTGTGAAATGGTTAAGTGTAAGAACTTGAATTATGAATTAGTGTTGTCAAAAATGATTAAGTGTAGTAACTTTAATTATGAATTAGTGTTGTTAAAATATTTAAGTATAGTAGCTTGAATTATGAATTAGTGTTGTGAAAACGGTTAAGGGTAGTAACTTGAATTATGAATTAGTGTTGTGAAAATGGTTAAGAGTAGTAACTTGAATTATGAATTTGTGTTGTGAAAATGATTAAGTGTATTAACTTTAATTATGAATTTGTGTTGTTAAAATAGTTATGTATAGTAGCTTGAATTATGAATTAGTGTTGTGAAAATGGTTAAGCATAGTAACTTGAATTATGAATTAGTGTTGTGAAAACGGTTAAGTATAGTAACTTGAATTATGAATTAGTGTTGTGAAAATGGTTAAGAGTAGTAACTTGAATTATGAATTAGTGTTGTGAAAAATGATTAAGTGTAGTAACTTTAATTATGAATTTGTGTTGTTAAAATAGTTATGTATAGTAGCTTGAATTATGAATTAGTGTTGTTAAAATAGTTAAGTATAGTAGCTTGAATTATGAATTAGTGTTGTGAAAATAGTTAAGTGTAGTAACTTGAATTATGAATTAGTGTTGTGAAAATTGTTAAGTATAGTAACTTGAATTATGAATTAGTGTTGTGAAAATGGTTAAGAGTAGTAACTTGAATTATGAATTTGTGTTGTTAAAATAGTTATGTATCGTAGCTTGAATGATGAATTAGTGTTGTGAAAATGATTAAGTATATTAACATTAATTATGAATTTGTGTTGTTAAAATAGTTATGTATAGTAGCTTGAATTATGAATTAGTGTTGTGAAAATGGTTAAGTATAATAACTTGAATTATGAATTAGTGTTGTGAAAATGGTTAAATATAGTAACTTGAATTATGAATTAGTGTTGTGAAAAATGGTTAAGTATAGTAACTTGAATTATGAATTAGTATTGTGAGAAATGGTTAAGTATAGTAACTTGAATTATGAATTAGCGTTGTGATAATGGTTAAGTATAGTAACTTGAATTATGAATTAGCGTTGTGAAAATGGTTAAGTATAGTATCTTTAATTATGAATTAGTGTTGTGAAAATGGTTGAGTCTATTTAGTTGAAATGTGAATTATTGAATTGAAAATGGTTAAATGTATTTAGTTGAAATGTGAATTATTGACTTGAAAATGTTTAAGTGTATTTAGTTGAAATTTGAATTAGTGACTTAAAATGGTTAAGTGTAGTAACTTGAATTATGAAATAGTGTTGTGAAAATAGTTAAGTATAGTAACTTGAATTATGAATTAGTGTTGTAAAAATGGTCAAGTGTATTAACTTTAATTATGAATTAGTGTTGTTAAAATAGTTAAGTATAGTAACTTGAATTTTGAATTAGTGTTGTGAAAATGGTTAACTGTAGTAACTTGAATTATGAATTAGTGTTGTGAAAATGGTTAAGTATAGTAACTTGAATTATGAATTAGCGTTGTGAAATGGTTAAGTGTAAGAACTTGAATTATGAATTAGTGTTGTCAAAAATGATTAAGTGTAGTAACTTTAATTATGAATTAGTGTTGTTAAAATATTTAAGTATAGTAGCTTGAATTATGAATTAGTGTTGTGAAAACGGTTAAGTATAGTAACTTGAATTATGAATTAGTGTTGTGAAAATGGTTAAGAGTAGTAACTTGAATTATGAATTAGTGTTGTGAAAATGATTAAGTGTATTAACTTTAATTATGAATTTGTGTTGTTAAAATAGTTATGTATAGTAGCTTGAATTATGAATTAGTGTTGTGAAAATGGTTAAGTATAATAACTTGAATTATGAATTAGTGTTGTGAAAATGGTTAAGTATAGTAACTTGAATTATGAATTAGTGTTGTGAAAAATGGTTAAGTATAGTAACTTGAATTATGAATTAGTGTTGTGAAAAATGGTTAAGTATAATAACTTGAATTATGAATTAGAGTTGTGAAAATGGTTAAGTATAGTAACTTGAATTATGAATTAGCGTTGTGAAAATGGTTAAGTATAGTATCTTTAATTATGAATTAGTGTTGTGAAAATGGTTAAGTGTAGTAACTTTAATTATGAATTAGTGTTGTTAAAATAGTTAAGTATAGCAGCTTGAATTATGAATTAGTGTTGTGAAAATGGTTAAGTGTAGTAACTTGAATTATGAATTAATGTTGTGAAAATTGTTAAGTATAGTAACTTGAATTATGAATTAGTGTTGTGAAAACGGTTAAGTATAGTAACTTGAATTATGAATTAGTGTTGTGAAAATGGTTAAGAGTAGTAACTTGAATTATGAATTAGTATTGTGAAAATGGTTAAGTCTATTTAGTTGAAATGTGAATTATTGAATTGAAAATGGTTAAATGTATTTAGTTGAAATGTGAATTATTGACTTGAAAATGTTTAAGTGTATTTAGTTGAAATTTGAATTAGTGACTTAAAATGGTTAAGTGTAGTAACTTGAATTATGAAATAGTGTTGTGAAAATAGTTAAGTATAGTAACTTGAATTATGAATTAGTGTTGTGAAAATGGTCAAGTGTAGTAACTTTAATTATGAATTAGTGTTGTTAAAATAGTTAAGTATAGTAGCTTGAATTTTGAATTAGTGTTGTGAAAATGGTTAAGTGTAGTAACTTGAATTATGAATTAGTGTTGTGAAAATGGTTAAGTATAGTAACTTGAATTATGAATTAGCGTTGTGAAAATGGTTAAGTGTAAGAACTTGAATTATGAATTAGTGTTATAATAAATGATTAAGTGTAGTAACTTTAATTATGAATTAGTGTTGTTAAAATATTTAAGTATAGTAGCTTGAATTATGAATTAGTATTGTGAAAACGGTTAAGTATAGTAACTTGAATTATGAATTAGTGTTGTGAAAATGGTTAAGAGTAGTAACTTGAATTATGAATTAGTGTTGTGAAAATGATTAAGTGTATTAACTTTAATTATGAATTTGTGTTGTTAAAATAGTTATGTATAGTAGCTTGAATTATGAATTAGTGTTGTAAAAATGGTTAAGTATGATAACTTGAATTATGAATTAGTGTTGTGAAAATGGTTAAATATAGTAACTTGAATTATGAATTAGTGTTGTGAAAAATGGTTAAGTATAGTAACTTGAATTATGAATTAGTGTTGTGAGAAATGGTTAAGTATAGTAACTTGAATTATGAATTAGCGTTGTGATAATGGTTAAGTATAGTAACTTGAATTATGAATTAGCGTTGTGAAAAATGGTTAAGTATAGTATCTTTAATTATGAATTAGTGTTGTGAAAATGGTTGAGTCTATTTAGTTGAAATGTGAATTATTGAATTGAAAATGGTTAAATGTATTTAGTTGAAATGTTAATTATTGACTTGAAAATGTTTAAGTGTATTTAGTTGAAATTTGAATTAGTGACTTAAAATGGTTAAGTGTAGTAACTTGAATTATGAAATAGTGTTGTGAAAGTAGTTAAGTATAGTAACTTGAATTATGAATTAGTGTTGTAAAAATGGTCAAGTGTATTAACTTTAATTATGAATTAGTGTTGTTAAAATAGTTAAGTGTAGTAGCTTGAATTTTGAATTAGTGTTGTGAAAATGGTTAAGTGTAGTAACTTGAATTATGAATTAGTGTTGTGAAAATGGTTAAGTATAGTAACTTGAATTATGAATTAGCGTTGTGAAATGGTTAAGTGTAAGAACTTGAATTATGAATTAGTGTTGTCAAAAATGATTAAGTGTAGTAACTTTAATTATGAATTAGTGTTGTTAAAATATTTAAGTATAGTAGCTTGAATTATGAATTAGTGTTGTGAAAACGGTTAAGTATAGTAACTTGAATTATGAATTAGTGTTGTGAAAATGGTTAAGAGTAGTAACTTGAATTATGAATTTGTGTTGTGAAAATGATTAAGTGTATTAACTTTAATTATGAATTTGTGTTGTTAAAATAGTTATGTATAGTAGCTTGAATTATGAATTAGTGTTGTGAAAATGGTTAAGTATAATAACTTGAATTATGAATTAGTATTGTGAAAATGGTTAAGTATAGTAACTTGAATTATGAATTAGTGTTGTGAAAAATGGTTAAGTATAGTAACTTGAATTATGAATTAGTGTTGTGAAAAATGATTAAGTATAATAACTTGAATTATGAATTAGAGTTGTGAAAATGGTTAAGTATAGTAACTTGAATTATGAATTAGCGTTGTGAAAATGGTTAAGAGTAGTAACTTGAATTATGAATTAGTGTTGTGAAAATAGTTAAGTGTAGTAACTTGAATTATGAATTAGTGTTGTGAAAATTGTTAAGTATAGTAACTTGAATTATGAATTAGTGTTGTGAAAACGGCTAAGTATAGTAACTTGAATTATGAATTAGTGTTGTGAAAATGTTTAAGAGTAGTAACTTGAATTATGAATTAGTGTTGTTAAAATAGTTATGTATAGTAGCTTGAATTATGAATTAGTGTTGTTAAAATGGTTAAGTATAGTAGCTTGAATTATGAATTAGTGTTGTGAAAATAGTTAAGTGTAGTAACTTGAATTATGAATTAGTGTTGTGAAAATTGTTAAGTATAGTAACTTGAATTATGAATTAGTGTTGTGAAAACGGTTAAGTATAGTAACTTGAATTATGAATTAGTGTTGTGAAAATGGTTAAGTATAGTAGCTTGAATTATGAATTAGTGTTGTGAAAATAGTTAAGTGTAGTAACTTGAATTATGAATTAGTGTTGTGAAAATTGTTAAGTATAGTAACTTGAATTATGAATTAGTGTTGTGAAAACGGTTAAGTATAGTAACTTGAATTATGAATTAGTGTTGTGAAAATGGTTAAGAGTAGTAACTTGAATTATGAATTAGCGTTGTGAAAATGATTAAGTGTATTAACTTTAATTATGAATTTGTGTTGTTAAAATAGTTATGTATAGTAGCTTGAATTATGAATTTGTGTTGTGAAAATGGTTAAGTGTAGTAACTTGAATTATGAATTAGTGTTGTGAAAACGGTTAAGTATAGTAACTTGAATTATGAATTAGTGTTGTGAAAATGGTTAAGAGTAGTAACTTGAATTATGAATTAGTGTTGTGAAAATGATTAAGTATATTAACTTTAATTATGAATTTGTGTTGTTAAAATAGTTATGTATAGTAGCTTGAATTATGAATTAGTGTTGTGAAAATGGTTAAGTATAATAACTTGAATTATGAATTAGTGTTGTGAAAATGGTTAAATATAGTAACTTGAATTATGAATTAGTGTTGTGAAAAATGGTTAAGTATAGTAACTTGAATTATGAATTAGTGTTGTGAGAAATGGTTTAGTATAGTAACTTGAATTATGAATTAGCGTTGTGATAATGGTTAAGTATAGTAACTTGAATTATGAATTAGCGTTGTGAAAATGGTTAAGTATAGTATCTTTAATTATGAATTAGTGTTGTGAAAATGGTTGAGTCTATTTAGTTGAAATGTGAATTATTGAATTGAAAATGGTTAAATGTATTTAGTTGAAATGTGAATTATTGACTTGAAAATGTTTAAGTGTATTTAGTTGAAATTTGAATTAGTGACTTAAAATGGTTAAGTGTAGTAACTTGAATTATGAAATAGTGTTGTGAAAATAGTTAAGTATAGTAACTTGAATTATGAATTAGTGTTGTAAAAATGGTCAAGTGTATTAACTTTAATTATGAATTAGTGTTGTTAAAATAGTTAAGTATAGTAGCTTGAATTTTGAATTAGTGTTGCGAAAATGGTTAAGTGTAGTAACTTGAATTATGAATTAGTGTTGTGAAAATGGTTAAGTATAGTAACTTGAATTATGAATGAGCGTTGTGAAATGGTTAAGTGTAAGAACTTGAATTATGAATTAGTGTTGTCAAAAATGATTAAGTGTAGTAACTTTAATTATGAATTAGTGTTGTTAAAATATTTAAGTATAGTAGCTTGAATTATGAATTAGTGTTGTGAAAACGGTTAAGTATAGTAACTTGAATTATGAATTAGTGTTGTGAAAATGGTTAAGAGTAGTAACTTGAATTATGAATTAGTGTTGTGAAAATGATTAAGTGTATTAACTTTAATTATGAATTTGTGTTGTTAAAATAGTTATGTATAGTAGCTTGAATTATGAATTAGTGTTGTGAAAATGGTTAAGTATAATAACTTGAATTATGAATTAGTGTTGTGAAAATGGTTAAGTATAGTAACTTGAATTATGAATTAGTGTTGTGAAAAATGGTTAAGTATAGTAACTTGAATTATGAATTAGTGTTGTGAAAAATGGTTAAGTATAGTAACTTGAATTATGAATTAGAGTTGTGAAAATGGTTAAGTATAGTAACTTGAATTATGAATTAGCGTTGTGAAAATGGTTAAGTATAGTATCTTTAATTATGAATTAGTGTTGTGAAAATGGTTAAGTGTAGTAACTTTAATTATGAATTAGTGTTGTTAAAATAGTTAAGTATAGTAGCTTGAATTATGAATTAGTGTTGTGAAAATGGTTAAGTATAGTAACTTGAATTATGAATTAGTGTTGTGAAAATGGTTAAGTATAGTAATTTGAATTATGAATTAGTGTTGTGAAAATGGTTAAGTATAGTAACTTGAATTATGAATTAGTATTGTGAAAATGGTTAAGAGTAGTAACTTGAATTACGAATTAGTGTTGTGTAAACGGTTAAGTATAGTAACTTGAATTATGAATTAGTGTTGTGAAAATGGTTAAGAGTAGTAACTTGAATTATGAATTAGTGTTGTGAAAATGATTAAGTGTAGTAACTTTAATTATGAATTTGTGTTGTTAAAATAGTTATGTATAGTAGCTTGAATTATGAATTAGTGTTGTGAAAATGGTTAAGTATAATAACTTGAATTATGAATTAGTGTTGTGAAAATGGTTAAGTATAATAACTTGAATTATGAATTAGCGTTGTGAAAATGGTTAAGTGTAGTAACTTGAATTATGAAATAGTGTCACGACCCGATTTTTCGAGTCCTGATGGCGCCTACCATAACCCACCAATAGGCAAGCCAAACCCTAGCCCGGAGCGACAAGCGACAGGCTAACGGGTGGAATCTCAGGAAACAGAGATGAAGTGGAAGTAACCATACTAATAAACATGCTAGAAATACAAAAAAAATAAAATCAAAATATATATCCATACCAAGACTGAGAAAGAAGAGAA
The DNA here is from genome assembly GCA_031232105.1 of Capsicum rhomboideum. Classification (NCBI taxonomy): domain Eukaryota; kingdom Viridiplantae; phylum Streptophyta; class Magnoliopsida; order Solanales; family Solanaceae; genus Capsicum; species Capsicum rhomboideum. Next base: position 57,247,257 of record CP124714.1, read on the forward strand.
CAATATATACAGCTGAGAACCCCTCCCAAGACCTGGTGAAGTCGGTACAAGAGCCACTACTAGACATGTCAAAAAAAAATAATACAGAAACCAAATATATACAACAAGTACTACAGTCTCGAGAGCAAAAGACTATACAATAGAGATGGTGTAGGATCTGCCTCGGACGTCAGTAAGCTCACCCTGCTCCGGAGTAAGTGCTGGAAAGAGAGTCACGTCAAAACCGTCGACTAGTGCCCGGATCTGCATCGGGGAAAAAGATGCAGAAGTGCAGTATGAGTACCGGGGCAACGGGTACTCAGTAGGCATCATCGGCCGACTGAGCTCAATATAATATAAGCAAGCTAAAATGCGAGGGTGCATGCTAGGTCCGGGGTATAAATAATAAGTAAATACACTACTGTCGAGGCGTGTAGATATGCTCAGGAGATAAATAAATACGATACTAAGTAAAGAGTAAATAAATGCATAAGTAAGCACTCAAGTCAAACATAACCTATCTGGGCCCCCATAAACCCGATAGGCACACGAAAGAAAACAATAACCCAGCCTGGCCCCCATAAACCGGCGGGACACATAAGAATAGTAAATGCATAGTCACCAGTGTCTCGAAGCTGTATCAGTATCCAGTAACCAGAATAACCAACAAGGGTGCACCGGGCTTGAACCGGCACCAATGGGTAATAACAAGAGGCCAGACACCGGAATCGAACCGTACATAGTGGATAATAACAATAGGCCACATATATCATAACCGCCGGACTCGAACTAGAACTCAGTACCAAAACTCTCCAATCATATCATAACCAGATGCCGGACTCGAACCGGAACTCATAATAATCGGTGGCCGAACTCGAACCGAAACTCATAATAATCAGTAACCATCATGCTAAATCAGTGGCCGGACTTGAACCGGAACTCATAATAATCAGTAACCAAGTGACATAATAGTGCCAGAATCCACACAAATACAAGTAAACGGGGACATACCAGCCCCAAAATAAACTCGAAACATAAGTAAAGGAGCTAACCCACCACGTACTACAAGTCTGGGTATACATTCTAAGTCATGGCAAGGCGGGTCCGCATTCTAAATCAAACTAGCCGACCCCGGTCAAATACGGTGCTATTAGAGACTAACAAGGCTAAACAGGTCAAAAGGGCATAAATAGGGTAATTTAATACAAATGTTATCCTAAAAGATCATCTCGGGGATTAACTAAGCCTAATAAGGTTTAAAGCTAACTACACCGACTGTGAAGAGTAGCGGGGCCCACTACGGGGTCCCGGAACCAAGTCTGTGCTAAGGTTCCCCAAACCCCTACTAACAGCGGTACAACATTAACCAACCCTATAAAAGTAATATCTGGCACACCACGAGGATAGCAGGCCCGAAACACATCCGAACAAGGCCCTAACCGGCCCAAAAGGCCTAATCATAGCAAGCCAATGCCAATCTACAACTACCAGCCCAAACACTAGCATAATAATATGCAAATACTATAAACAAACTCAGTCTAGGTATATGGTAAGCCTAGCCTACCTGGACGCCGCCAAACGCCTGCCAAAGCTTGCTAAATAGGAGTCTTTCCCTTTCGAGAGACCTCCGATTGCTGCCACGCTAGCAAAATAATAAACTACATGTCAAAACATGAATTTTGATACCCATATTGCATTAGTTCAAAAAAATATCCAAACGGTCCATGTGGGGCCCACTTGCGAAATCGAAAAATCGAAACTGTCACAGCGTCCCAAATCACCCCGTGACCAATAGTCACAACTAACACCGCTCAATTTGAGCTCAATATCTAGCTCAAATATCAACACCAATTCCAACAACCACCGTAACTAAAACTACCGTAAAAATAAGAAAACGTACCGTAGAAATGACGAGAACGAGTCCACGATCTCAAATATACCAACCCCTAACCTTGAATCTCTCTAGAAATGCCTAAAATTGAGCTTAAAGTACTTAAAAATAAAAATGGTGGAATATATGTAGTGTAATAAAGAACACAAAATGAGGAAAAAATAAATAAAACTATAGTATATATATATATACACTACACGTACAAGACCAACAAAAAAGTACGTCTTTTAGTCAAATGCCAATTAATGTTGCATGCACATGGCTTTATCCATTATTTTGCTCTCCGTATATATATATTCGGATACTGCATAGGCTCGTGGTAAAATAAATATAATATTTTAAATATAACATTATGAATAGAAAATTATTTTGAACAAACCCTCTATAAAATAAAACTAAATATTATATCAACAAAATTAGATTTACTATCTCCATTTAAAAATATTACTAAATTATAAACTTATTATTAAAGTAATATAGACACATCATAACTAAAGAATTTTATAAATATCATAAACATTTTTGGAAGGTAATTAACTATGTCATTTTACCCAATTCAAATTTAATTTAATATTTTACAACGAGCTCAGTCTAAATAATATTCTCAAACGAACTGCCCGGGAACCGAACTGTCAGTCCCAGCAAGTCATAAATAACTTGGGGCAGTTATAGAAAAGCTCTAAACGCTGAGAACGCACGAAAATGACCGGGAAGGTCATTACAAATAGTGTTGTGAAAATAGTTAAGTATAGTAACTTGAATTATGAATTAGTGTTGTGAAAATGGTCAAGTGTAGTAACTTTAATTATGAATTTGTGTTGTTAAAATAGTTAAGTATAATAGCTTGAATTATGAATTAGTATTGTGAAAATGGTTAAGTATAGTAACTTGAATTATGAATTAGTGTTGTGAAAAATGGTTAAGTATAGTAACTTGAATTATGAATTAGTGTTGTGAAAAATGGTTAAGTATAGTAACTTGAATTATGAATTAGCGTTGTGATAATGGTTAAGTATAGTAACTTGAATTATGAATTAGCGTTGTGATAATGGTTAAGTATAGTAACTTGAATTATGAATTAGCGTTGTGAAAATGGTTAAGTATAGTATCTTTAATTATGAATTAGTGTTGTGAAAATGGTTGAGTCTATTTAGTTGAAATGTGAATTATTGAATTGAAAATGGTTAAATGTATTTAGTTGAAATATGAATTATTGACTTGAAAATGTTTAAGTGTATTTAGTTGAAATTTGAATTAGTGACTTAAAATGGTTAAGTGTAGTAACTTGAATTATGAAATAGTGTTGTGAAAATAGTTAAGTATAGTAACTTGAATTATGAATTAGTGTTGTGAAAATGGTCAAGTGTAGTAACTTTAATTATGAATTAGTGTTGTTAAAATAGTTAAGTATAGTAGCTTGAATTTTGAATTAGTGTTGTGAAAATGGTTAAGTGTAGTAACTTGAATTATGAATTAGTGTTGTAAAGTGGTTAAGTATAGTAACTTGAATTATGAATTAGCGTTGTGAAAATGGTTAAGTGTAAGAACTTGAATTATGAATTAGTGTTGTCAAAAATGATTAAGTGTAGTAACTTTAATTATGAATTAGTGTTGTTAAAATATTTAAGTATAGTAGCTTGAATTATGAATTAGTGTTGTGAAAACGGTTAAGTATAGTAACTTGAATTATGAATTAGTGTTGTGAAAATGGTTAAGAGTAGTAACTTGAATTATGAATTAGTGTTGTGAAAATGATTAAGTGTATTAACTTTAATTATGAATTTGTGTTGTTAAAATAGTTATGTATAGTAGCTTGAATTATGAATTAGTGTTGTGAAAATGGTTAAGTATAATAACTTGAATTATGAATTAGTGTTGTAAAAATGGTTAAGTATAGTAATTTGAATTATGAATTAGTGTTGTGAAAATGGTTAAGTATAGTAACTTGAATTATGAATTAGTGTTGTGAAAATGGTTAAGAGTAGTAACTTGAATTACGAATTAGTGTTGTGTAAACGGTTAAGTATAGTAACTTGAATTATGAATTAGTGTTGTGAAAATGGTTAAGAGTAGTAACTTGAATTATGAATTAGTGTTGTGAAAATGATTAAGTGTAGTAACTTTAATTATGAATTTGTGTTGTTAAAATAGTTATGTATAGTAGCTTGAATTATGAATTAGTGTTGTGAAAATGGTTAAGTATAATAACTTGAATTATGAATTAGTGTTGTGAAAATGGTTAAGTATAATAACTTGAATTATGAATTAGCGTTGTGAAAATGGTTAAGTGTAGTAACTTGAATTATGAAATAGTGTCACGACCCGATTTTTCGAGTCCTGATGGCGCCTACCGTAACCCACCAATAGGCAAGCCAAACCCTAGCCCGGAGCGACAAGCGACAGGCTAACGGGTTGAATCTCAAGAAACAGAGATGAAGTGGAAGTAACCATACTAATAAACATGCTAGAAATACAAAAAAAACAAAATCAAAATATATATCCATACCAAGACTGAGAAAGAAGAGAACAATATATACAGCTGAGAACCCCTCCCAAGACCTGGTGAAGTCGGTACAAGAGCCACTACTAGACATGTCAAAAAAAAATAATACAGAAACCAAATATATACAACAAGTACTACAGTCTCGAGAGCAAAAGACTATACAATAGAGATGGTGTAGGATCTGCCTCGGACGTCAGTAAGCTCACCCTGCTCCGGAGTAAGTGCTGGAAAGAGAGTCACGTCAAAACCGTCGACTAGTGCCCGGATCTGCATCGGGGAAAAAGATGCAGAAGTGCAGTATGAGTACCGGGACAACGGGTACTCAGTAGGCATCATCGGCCGACTGAGCTCAATATAATATAAGCAAGCTAAAATGCGAGGGTGCATGCTAGGTCCGGGGTATAAATAATAAGTAAATACACTACTGCCGAGGCGTGTAGATATGCTCAGGAGATAAATAAATACGATACTAAGTAAAGAGTAAATAAATGCATAAGTAAGCACTCAAGTCAAACATAACCTATCTGGGCCCCCATAAACCCGATAGGCACACGAAAGAAAACAATAACCCAGCCTGGCCCCCATAAACCGGCGGGACACACAAGAATAGTAAATGCATAGTCACCAGTGTCTCGAAGCTGTATCAGTATCCAGTAACCAGAATAACCAACAAGGGTGCACCGGGCTTGAACCGGCACCAATGGGTAATAACAAGAGGCCAGACACCGGAATCGAACCGTACATAGTGGATAATAACAATAGGCCACATATATCATAACCGCCAGACTCGAACTGGAACTCAGTACCAAAACTCTCCAATCATATCATAACCAGATGCCGGACTCGAACCGGAACTCATAATAATCGGTGGCCGGACTCGAACCGGAACTCATAATAATCAGTAACCATCATGCTGAATCAGTGGCCGGACTTGAACCGAAACTCATAATAATCAGTAACCAAGTGACATAATAGTGCCAGAATCCACACAAATACAAGTAAACGGGGACATACCAGCCCCAAAATAAACTCGAAACATAAGTAAAGGAGCTAACCCACCACGTACTACAAGTCTGGGTATACATTCTAAGTCATGGCAAGGCGGGTCCGCATTCTAAATCAAACTAGCCGACCCCGGTCAAATACGGTGTTATTAGAGACTAACAAGGCTAAACAGGTCAAAAGGGCATAAATAGGGTAATTTAATACAAATGTTATCCTAAAAGATCATCTCGGGGATTAACTAAGCCTAATAAGGTTTAAAGCTAACTACACCGACTGTGAAGAGTAGCGGGGCCCACTACGGGGTCCCGGAACCAAGTCTGTGCTAAGGTTCCCCAAACCCCTACTAACAGCGGTACAACATTAACCAACCCTATAAAAGTAATATCTGGCACACCACGAGGATAGCAGGCCCGAAACACATCCGAACAAGGCCCTAACCGGCCCAAAAGGCCTAATCATAGCAAGCCAATGCCAATCTACAACTACCAGCCCAAACACTAGCATAATAATATGCAAATACTATAAACAAACTCAGTCTAGGTATATGGTAAGCCTAGCCTACCTGGACGCCGCCAAACGCCTGCCAAAGCTTGCTAAATAGGAGTCTTTCCCTTTCGAGAGACCTCCGATTGCTGCCACGCTAGCAAAATAATAAACTACATGTCAAAACATGAATTTTGATACCCATATTGCATTAGTTCAAAAAAATATCCAAATGGTCCATGTGGGGCCCACTTGCGGAATCGAAAAACCGAAACCGTCACAGTGTCCCAAATCACCCCGTGACCAATAGTCACAACTAACACCGCTCAATTTGAGCTCAATATCTAGCTCAAATATCAACACCAATTCCAACAACCACCGTAACTAAAACTACCGTAAAAATAAGAAAACGTACAGTAGAAATGACGAGAACGAGTCCACGAACTCAAATATACCAACCCCTAACCTTGAATCTCTCTATAAATGCCTAAAATTGAGCTTAAAGTACTTAAAAATAAAAATGGTGGAATATATGTAGTGTAATAAAGAACACAAAATGAGGAAAAAATAAATAAAACTATAGTATATATATATATACACTACACGTACAAGACCAACAAAAAAGTACGTCTTTTAGTCAAATGCCAATTAATGTTGCATGCACATGGCTTTATCCATTATTTTGCTCTCTGTATATATATATTCGGATACTGCATAGGCTCGTGGTAAAATAAATATAATATTTTAAATATAACATTAGGAATAGAAAATTATTTTGAACAAACCCTCTATAAAATAAAACTAAATATTATATCAACAAAATTAGATTTACTATCTCCATTTAAAAATATTACTAAATTATAAACTTATTATTAAAGTAATATAGACACATCATAACTAAAGAATTTTATAAATATCATAAACATTTTTGGAAGGTAATTAACTATGTCATTTTACCCAATTCAAATTTAATTTAATATTTTACAACGAGCTCAGTCTAAATAATATTCTCAAACGAACTGCCCGGGAATCGAACTGTCAGTCCCAGCAAGTCATAAATAACTTGGGGCAGTTATAGAAAAGCTCTAAACGCTGAGAACGCACGAAAATGACCGGGAAGGTCATTACAAATAGTGTTGTGAAAATAGTTAAGTATAGTAACTTGAATTATGAATTAGTGTTGTGAAAATGGTCAAGTGTAGTAACTTTAATTATGAATTTGTGTTGTTAAAATATTTAAGTATAATAGCTTGAATTATGAATTAGTATTGTGAAAATGGTTAAGTATAGTAACTTGAATTATGAATTAGTGTTGTGAAAATGGTTAAGTATAGTAACTTGAATTATGAATTAGCTTTGTGAAAATGGTTAAGTCTATTTAGTTGGAATGTGAATTATTGAATTGAAAATGGTTAAGTGTATTTAGTTGAAATGTTAATTATTGACTTGAAAATGTTTAAGTGTATTTAGTTGAAATGTGAATTAGTGACTTGAAAATGGTTAAATGTAGTAACTTGAATTATGAAATAGTGTTGTGAAAATGGTTAAGTATAATAACTTGAATTATGAATTAGTGTTGTGAAAATGGTCAAGTGTAGTAACTTTAATTATGAATTAGTGTTGTTAAAATAGTTAAGTATGGTAGCTTGAATTATGAATTAGTGTTGTGTAAATGGTTAAGTGTAGTAACTTGAATTATGAATTAGTGTTGTGAAAATGATTAAGTGTAGTAACTTTAATTATGAATTTGTGTTGTTAAAATAGTTATGTATAGTAACTTGAATTATGAATTAGTGTTGTAAAAATGGTTAAGTATAGTAATTTGAATTATGAATTAGTGTTGTGAAAATGGTTATGTGTAGTAACTTTAATTATGAATTAGTGTTGTGAAAATGGTTAAATGTAGTAACTTTAATTATGAATTAGTGTTGTTAAAATATTTAAGTATAGTAGCTTGAATTATGAATTAGTGTTGTGAAAATGGTTAAGTGTAGTAACTTGAATGATGAATTAGTGTTGTAAAAATGGTTAAGTATAGTAACTTTAATTATGAATTAGTGTTGTTAAAATATTTAAATATAGTAGCTTGAATTATGAATTAGTGTTATGAAAATTGTTAAGTATAGTAACTTGAATTATGAATTAGCGTTGTGAAAATGGTTAATTATAGTAACTTGAATTATGAATTAGTGTTGTGAAAATGGTTAAGTGTAGTAACTTGAATTATGAATTAGTGTAATGACCTTCCCGGTCATTTTCCTCATTTTCGTGCGTTCTCAGCGTTTAGAGCTTTTCTATAACTGCCCCAAGTTATTTATGACTTGCTGGGATTGACAGTTCGGTTCCCGGGCAGTTCGTTTGAGAATATTATTTAGACCGAGCACGTTGTAAAATGTTAAATTAAATTAGAATTTGATAAAATGACATAGTTAATTACCTTTCAAAAATATTTATGATATTTATAAAATTCTTTAGTGATGATGTATCTATACTACTTTATAAAAGTTCTATAATTTATTTATATTTTAAACGGAGATAGTAAATCTAAATATGTTAAAATAATATTTTTATTTTATAGAAGTTTTGTTCAAAATAATTTTCTATTCATGATGGTATATTTAAAATATTATATTTATTTTACCACGAGCCTATGCAGTATCCGAATATATATATATACGGAGAGCAAAATAATGGATAAAGCCATGTGCATGCAACATTAATTGGCATTTGACTAAAAGACTTATTTTTTTGTTGGTCTTGTACGTGTAGTGTATATATATATATATACTCTAATATTAATTCCTTTCTTATTTTGTCTTGTTTAAAGAAAAAAAAACTACATATATTCCACCATTTTTTTTTAGCACTTTAAGCTCAACTTTAAACATTTCTAGAGAGATTCAAGGTTAGGGGTTGGTATATTTGAGTTCGTGGACTCGTTCTCGTCATTTCTACGGTACGTTTTCCTATTTTTACGGTAGTTTTAGTTACGGTGGTTGTTGGAATTGGTATTGATGTTTGAGCTAGATATTGAGCTCAAATTGAGCGGTGTTAGTTGTGACTATTGGTCATGGGGTGATTTGGGACGCTGTGACGGTTTCGGTTTTTCGATTCCACAAGTGGGCCCCACATGGACTGTTTGGATATTTTTTTGAACTAATGCAATATGGGTATCAAAATTCATGTTTTGACATGTAGTTTATTATTTTGCTAGCGTGGCAGCAATCGGAGGTCTCTCGAAAGGGAAAGACTCCTATTTAGCAAGCTTTGGCAGGCGTTTGGCGGCGTCCAGGTAGGCTAGGCTTACCATATACCTAGACTGAGTTTGTTTATAGTATTTGCATATTATTATGCTAGTGTTTGGGCTGGTAGTTGTAGATTGGCATTGGCTTGCTATGATTATGCCTTTTGGGCCGGTTAGGGCCTTGTTCGGATGTGTTTCGGGCCTGCTATCCTCGTGGTGTGCCAGATATTACTTTTATAGGGTTGGTTAATGTTGTACCGCTGTTAGTAGGGGTTTGGGGAACCTTAGCCCAGACTTGGTTCCGGGACCCCGTAGTGGGCCCCGCTACTCTTCACAGTCGGTGTAGTTAGCTTTAAACCTTATTAGGCTTAGTTAATCCCCGAGATGATCTGTTAGGATAACATTTGTATTAAATTACCCTATTTATGCCCTTTTGACCTGTTTAGCCTTGTTAGTCTCTAATAGCACCGTATTTGACCGGGGTCGGCTAGTTTGATTTAGAATGCGGACCCGCCTTGCCATGACTTAGAATGTATACCCAGACTTGTAGTACGTGGTGGGTTAGCTCCTTTACTTATGTTTCGAGTTTATTTTGGGGCTGGTATGTCCCCGTTTACTTGTATTTGTGTGGATTCTGGCACTATTATGTCACTTGGTTACTGATTATTATGAGTTCCGGTTCAAGTCCGGCCACTGATTCAGCATGATGGTTACTGATTATTATGAGTTCCGGTTCGAGTCCGGCCACTGATTATTATGAGTTCCGGTTCGAGTCCGGCATCTGGTTATGATATGATTGGAGAGTTTTGGTACTGAGTTCCGGTTCGAGTCCGGCGGTTATGATATATGTGGCCTATTGTTATTATCCACTATGTCCGGTTCGATTCCGGTGTCTGGCCTCTTGTTATTACCCATTGGTGCCGGTTCAAGCCCGGTGCACCCTTGTTGGTTATTCTGGTTACTGGATACTGATACAGCTTCGAGACACTGGTGACTATGCATTTACTATTCTTGTGTGTCCCGCCGGTTTATGGGGGCCAGGCTGGGTTATTGTTTTCTTTCGTGTGCCTATCGGGTTTATGGGGGCCCAGATAGGTTATGTTTGACTTGAGTGCTTACTTATGCATTTATTTACTCTTTACTTAGTATCGTATTTATTTATCTCCTGAGCATATCTACACGCCTCGGCAGTAGTGTATTTACTTATTATTTATACCCCGGACCTAGCATGCACCCTCGCATTTTAGCTTGCTTATATTATATTGAGCTCAGTCGGCCGATGATGCCTACTGAGTACCCGTTGCCCCGGTACTCATACTGCACTTCTGCATCTTTTTCCCCGATGCAGATCCGGGCACTAGTCGACGGTTTTGACGTGACTCTCTTTCCAGCACTGACTCCGGAGCAGGGTGAGCTTACTGACGTCCGAGGCAGATCCTACTCCATCTCTATTGTATAGTCTTTTGCTCTCGAGACTGTAGTACTTGTTGTATATATTTGGTTTCTGTCTTGTTTTTTTTGACATGTCTAGTAGTGGCTCTTGTACCGACTTCACCAGGTCTTGGGAGGGGTTCTCAGTTGTATATATTGTTCTCTTCCTTCTCAGTCTTGGTATGGATATATATATTTTGATTTTTTTTTTTTTTTTTTTTTTTTTTGTATTTCTAGCATGTGTATTAGTCTGGTTACTTCCACTTCATCTCTGTTTCCTGAGATTCCACCCGTTAGCCTGTCGCTTGTCGCTCCGGGCTAGGGTTTGGCTTGCCTATTGGTGGGTTACGGTAGGCGCCATCAGGACTCGAAAAATCGGGTCGTGACAGCTTGGTATCAGAGCTAGGTTTCACTGGTATTGTTGGTGCATGAGCCGATGTTTAGTAGAGTCTCGCGGATCGGTACGGAGACGTCCGTATCCTATCTCCGGGAGGCTACCGAGCATGTTTAGGGTAAATCTTATTTCTTTGATTCGCCTCAGTGCGTTGGTGTCTATGTTGGTTTCTAATCTCTATTTGGTTCATTCTTTACGCAGATGGTTAGGACGCATAATACGAGAGCCGGGGGTCGGGACCCCGAGCCTGCAGCGAGGGCTCCAGTTAGGGGTCGAGGTTGACCTAGAGGTCGAAGGCAGGGCAGAGTAGCAGCCCCAGGACTAGATCGTGCTAGGGATCCGTCACCCGATCCCGTTATAGTTCCAGATGTTCCGCCGCCACAGCAGCCGGTGGGCCATGGGGCAGCCCAGGCTCCACCCGGATTTATTGATGCTTCTTTGCTCCGAGGTACATTGCTTCAGTTGTTGGAATTAGTTGGAGGTCCGCCTACTGCGGGAGTACAGCCAGCCGCACAGGGAGTTGGTGCTGGGGCGCAGCCTGTAGCTGTGGCACCGAGAGTTGAGGTTCTACCTGTACCAGTAGCTCCACAGCCAGTTATAGATCAGCCAGTTATGTCTGCCGAGGAGCAGAAGATGTTGGGTCGCTTCCTGAGATTAGCTCCACCGAGATTTGCTGGTACTCCGGGTGAGGATGTATATGAGTTCTTGTCCAGCTGTGAGGATAGACTTAGGAATTTGGGATTGGTACAGTCTCGTGGTGTTGATTTCGTGGCATATCAGTTCGATACTGCAGCGAGGAGATGGTGGAGGGGATATCTTGATTCCAGGCCAGTGGGATCTCCACCGATTACCTGGACCCAGTTCTCCGAGATTTTCTTGGGAAAGTATATGCCCCGTACTATGCGGGAGCGACTCAGGGATGAGTTCTCCAGGTTGACTCAGGGTTCATTATCTGTCGCCGAGTATGAGGCGAGATTTCATGATCTTGCTAGGCACGCTACTTCTATTTTGCCTGATGAGTACGAGAGAGTTAGATGTTTTGTCAGGGGACTGAGATTGCCACTCCGCAGGGCTACCCAGAGTTTAGTGACTTCAAGGAAGTCATTCGCAGAGATTATTGAGCATGTATACTCTATTGAGGAGATGGATCGCGAGGCCCAAGGAGGCAGCGATAAGAGACCTCGTGTCCAGGGTAGTTTCAGTGGGAGCCATAGTGGTTCGCAGTTCAGAGGTCGTGGTTTCCAGTTTCAGGGTAGGTACCCTCATCAGCAGCAGCAGTCTTTTCAGCGACAGGGTCAGCCTAGTAGGCCCGTATAGTCAGCTTTGCAGATATCTGATAGGGGTCAGCCCACCTATAGTGGTTCTATTAGCCAGCCTCAGGGGCGTGGTCAACCCAGTTCATCTGCTAGAGGTGGTCATATTGGATCTTCTAGGCCGAGCAGGGAGCCAGGAGCATGTTATACTTGTGGGGTTTTCGGTCATTTCGCGCGTGAGTGTCCTCAGCGCAGGGCTATTGAGCCTTCAGTTCAGACAGCACAGCCCATCAGATCTGTACCGCCAGCAGGCAGAGGTGGTGCACAGGGTCGTCGGGGTGGTCCCCAGGGTTCTCGAGGTGGAGCACAGGGAGGTCGAACTGGTAGTCAGGTTGGTACTCAGACTAGTGGTAGCCAGCGTCAGTTGTATGCCGTGCCAGCTAGGCCAGAGGCTGAGGCTTCGGATGCGGTGATTACAGGTACGATTTTCGTATGCCGTCAGCCAGCTTCTGCATTATTTGATCCCGGATCCACATTTTCTTATGTATCTACTTATTATGCACCACGGTTGGGTTTATGTTCTGAGTTATTATCTGTGCCCTTACGTGTATCTACCCCCGTTGGTGATTCTTTAGTAGTGGATCGGGTATATAGATCATGTCTGGTGACTATTCAGGAGTTTGAGACTCAGGTTGATTTTATTGTATTGGCCATGGTAGATTTTGATGTGATTCTGGGCATGGACTGGTTGTCTTTTCATCATGCAGTCTTGGATTGCTTTGCCAAGACCGTGACCTTAGCCATGCCTGGTGTACCCCCGGTAGTGTGGCAGGGTTCTATTAGCCGCACACCGACGGGGATTATTTCATATGTTCGGGCTCGTAGATTGATGGTGAGGGGTTGTGATTCATTCCTTGCTTATGTTCGGGATGCTAGCATTGAGAGTCCGTCACTTGACTCTGTCCTTATTGTTCGTGAGTTTCCTGATGTATTCCCGACTGACCTACCTGGCCTTCCTCCTGAGCGTGATATAGAGTTTATTATTGACCTCGAGCCGGGCACCCGACCTATTTCTATGGCTCCGTATCGTATGGCTCCTGCTGAGTTGAGGGAGCTGAGTATTCAGCTTAAGGATCTTTTAGGGAAGGGTTTTATTAGGCCGAGTGTGTCGCCTTGGGGTGCTCCAGTTCTTTTTGTAAAGAAGAAGGATGGGTCTATGCGAATGTGTATTGATTACAGGCAGCTAAATAAGGTGACAGTAAAGAATAAGTATCCGATGCCTCGTATTGACGATTTGTTTGATCAGCTTCAGGGTGCCGCGGTGTTCTCAAAGATAGATTTGAGATCTGGATATCATCAGTTGAGAGTTAGGGCTGAGGACATCCCAAAAACGGCCTTCAGGACTCGGTACGGCCATTATGAGTTCCTGGTGATGTCTTTTGGATTGACTAATGCCCCTGCAGCTTTCATGGATTTGATGAATCGGGTATTCAGGCCATACTTGGACTCCTTTGTCATTGTGTTTATTGACGACATCTTAGTTTATTCGAGGAGTAGTGAGGAGCACGAGCAGCATTTGAGGACTGTGCTCCACACTTTGAGAGATCATCGGCTTTATGCCAAATTCTCAAAGTGTGAGTTCTGGCTTGAGTCTGTAGCTTTCTTGGGGCATGTTGTATCCAGACAGGGTATCATGGTAGACCCAGCGAAGATTGAGGCTATTCGAGGTTGGGCTAGGCCCACGTCGCCTACTGAGGTTCGCAGTTTTGTTGGGTTGGCAGGTTATTACAGACGGTTTGTTGAGGGCTTCTCGTCTATTGCATCTCCTATGACCAGACTGACCAGGAAGGAGGTTCCGTTTCAGTGGTCCGAGGATTGTGAGGCAAGCTTCTTGAAGCTCAAGGATCGACTTACTTCTGCCCCTGTGTTGACTCTTCCAGTTGAGGGCGAGGGTTTCACCGTGTATTGTGATGCGTCTGGTATCGGTTTGGGGTGTGTTCTGATGCAGCGGGGTCGTGTTATTGCTTATGCATCGAGACAACTGAAGGTGCACGAACGTAATTACCCCACTCATGACTTAGAATTAGCAGCGGTAGTATTTGCACTGCGGATTTGGAGGCATTATCTATACGGTGTGCATTGTGAGATCTTTACAGACCACCGCAGTCTTCAGCATATTATGACTCAGAGAGATCTTAATTCGAGGCAGCGCAGGTGGATTGAGTTGCTGAAGGACTATGATATCTCTATTCTCTATCATCCAGGCAAGGCGAATGTGGTAGCGGACGCCTTAAGCCGGAAGACAGTGAGTATGGGTAGCTTAGCCTTCATTCCAGTCTCTCAGCGGCCATTAGCTTTAGATATTCAGTCCTTAGCTAACTCGATGGTTCGATTGGATATTTCTGACCCCAGGAGGATTGTTGCTTGTGTTGAGGCTAGATCTACTTTGCTGGAGCAGATTCAGGGTTGTCAGTTTGAGGATAGCGGTCTCTGTAGCATTCGAGATCAGGTATTGAGGGGTGAGTCTGAGAGAGCTACCTTGGGTTCTGATGGTGTTCTGAGGTTTGACGGTCGTATTTGTGTCCCGAGGGTTGGAGATTTGATTCAGTTGATTCTGCACGAGGCACACAGTTCCAGATATTCTATTCACCCTGGGACAGCTAAGATGTATCGGGATCTGAGGCAGCACTATTGGTGGAGTGGTATGCGGAGAGACATAGCAGGGTTTGTAGCTCGATGCCTTTATTGTCAGCAGGTAAAGGCCGAGCACCAGAGACCTGGTGGTCTACTTCAGCCGTTACCCATTCCTGAGTGGAAGTGGGAGCGGATCACGATGGATTTCGTTGGTAGGTTACCTCGCACCTCTCGTGGCTTTGATAGTATTTGGGTTATTGTAGATCGGTTGACTAAGTCCGCGCACTTTATCCCTGTTCAAACTTCCTACAGTGCTGAGAAGTTAGCTCGTGTATATATTCAGGAGGTAGTTCGCCTACACGGAGTACCGGTGTCTATTATCTCAGACCGAGGGTCTCAGTTTACCTCCAGTTTCTGGCAGGCTTTCCAGGAGGAGTTGGGTACTCAAGTGGACCTCAGTACTGCGTTTCATCCTCAGACCGACGGGCAATCAGAGCGGACTATTCAGGTGTTAGAGGATATGCTCCGTGCTTGTGTGTTAGACTTTGGGGGTCAGTGGGATCAGTTCTTGCCTTTAGCGGAATTCGCGTATAATAATAGTTTCCACTCCAGCATTCAGATGGCTCCGTTTGAGGCTTTGTATGGTAGACGGTGTCGGTCTCCAGTTGGATGGTTTGAGACTTCAGAAGTCAGTCCTCGTGGCACAGATTTGCTCCGAGAGTCTTTGGACCGAGTTCGGGTGATTCAGGACAGGCTGCGGACAGCGCAGAGTAGACAGAGGAGTTATGCTGACCGTAGACGTCGTCCGTTGAGATTCAGAGTTGGTGATAGGGTCTTCTTACGAGTATCGCCAATGAAGGGCGTGATGCGATTCGGTAGGAGGGGCAAGCTTAGCCCCAGGTATATTGGACCCTTTGAGATTCTTCGGACAATCGGGGAGGTAGCATATGTACTGGCCTTACCTCCGACCTTTTCAGCTATCCACCCAGTATTTCATGTTTCTATGCTGCGACAATATATCCCAGATGAGTCGCATGTGCTTCAGTGGGACTCGGTTCAGTTAGACGAGAAGTTAGCATTTGTTGAGGAGCCTGTGTCCATTTTAGCCAGAGATGTCAGACGGTTACGCTCCCGGGAAATTCCAGTGGTTAAGGTACAATGGCGTCACCGTCCAGTTGAGGAGGCTACTTGGGAACTTGAACGTGACATGCGAGCCCAGTATCCCTACTTGTTTACGTCTTCATGTATATGCTTATTCTTGACTTTCGCGGACGAAAGTCCTTTTAGTAGTGGATATTGTAATGACCTTCCCGGTCATTTTCCTCATTTTCGTGCGTTCTCAGCGTTTAGAGCTTTTCTATAACTGCCCCAAGTTATTTATGACTTGCTGGGACTGACAGTTCGGTTCCCGGGCAGTTCGTTTGAGAATATTATTTAGACCGAGCACGTTGTAAAATGTTAAATTAAATTAGAATTTGATAAAATGACATAGTTAATTACCTTTCAAAAATATTTATGATATTTATAAAATTCTTTAGTGATGATGTATCTATACTACTTTATAAAAGTTCTATAATTTATTTATATTTTAAACGGAGATAGTAAATCTAAATATGTTAAAATAATATTTTTATTTTATAGAAGTTTTGTTCAAAATAATTTTCTATTCATGATGGTATATTTAAAATATTATATTTATTTTACCACGAGCCTATGCAGTATCCGAATATATATATATACGGAGAGCAAAATAATGGATAAAGCCATGTGCATGCAACATTAATTGGCATTTGACTAAAAGACTTATTTTTTTGTTGGTCTTGTACGTGTAGTGTATATATATATATATACTCTAATATTAATTCCTTTCTTATTTTGTCTTGTTTAAAGAAAAAAAAACTACATATATTCCACCATTTTTTTTTAGCACTTTAAGCTCAACTTTAAACATTTCTAGAGAGATTCAAGGTTAGGGGTTGGTATATTTGAGTTCGTGGACTCGTTCTCGTCATTTCTACGGTACGTTTTCCTATTTTTACGGTAGTTTTAGTTACGGTGGTTGTTGGAATTGGTATTGATGTTTGAGCTAGATATTGAGCTCAAATTGAGCGGTGTTAGTTGTGACTATTGGTCATGGGGTGATTTGGGACGCTGTGACGGTTTCGGTTTTTCGATTCCACAAGTGGGCCCCACATGGACCGTTTGGATATTTTTTTGAACTAATGCAATATGGGTATCAAAATTCATGTTTTGACATGTAGTTTATTATTTTGCTAGCGTGGCAGCAATCGGAGGTCTCTCGAAAGGGAAAGACTCCTATTTAGCAAGCTTTGGCAGGCGTTTGGCGGCGTCCAGGTAGGCTAGGCTTACCATATACCTAGACTGATTTGTTTATAGTATTTGCATATTATTATGCTAGTGTTTGGGCTGGTAGTTGTAGATTGGCATTGGCTTGCTATGATTAGGCCTTTTGGGCCGGTTAGGGCCTTGTTCGGATGTGTTTCGGGCCTGCTATCCTCGTGGTGTGCCAGATATTACTTTTATAGGGTTGGTTAATGTTGTACCGCTGTTAGTAGGGGTTTGGGGAACCTTAGCCCAGACTTGGTTCCGGGACCCCGTAGTGGGCCCCGCTACTCTTCACAGTCGGTGTAGTTAGCTTTAAACCTTATTAGGCTTAGTTAATCCCCGAGATGATCTGTTAGGATAACATTTGTATTAAATTACCCTATTTATGCCCTTTTGACCTGTTTAGCCTTGTTAGTCTCTAATAGCACCGTATTTGACTGGGGTCGGCTAGTTTGATTTAGAATGCGGACCCGCCTTGCCATGACTTAGAATGTATACCCAGACTTGTAGTACGTGGTGGGTTAGCTCCTTTACTTATGTTTCGAGTTTATTTTGGGGCTGGTATGTCCCCGTTTACTTGTATTTGTGTGGATTCTGGCACTATTATGTCACTTGGTTACTGATTATTATGAGTTCCGGTTCAAGTCCGGCCACTGATTCAGCATGATGGTTACTGATTATTATGAGTTCTGGTTCGAGTTCGGCCACTGATTATTATGAGTTCCGGTTTGAGTCCGGCATCTGGTTATGATATGATTGGAGAGTTTTGGTACTGAGTTCCGGTTCGAGTCCGGCGGTTATGATATATGTGGCCTATTGTTATTATCCACTATGTCCGGTTCGATTTTGGTGTCTGGACTCTTGTTATTACCCATTGGTGCCGGTTCAAGCCCGGTGCACCCTTGTTGGTTATTCTGGTTACTGGATACTGATACAGCTTCGAGACACTGGTGACTATGCATTTACTATTCTTGTGTGTCCCGCCGGTTTATGGGGGCCAGGCTGGGTTATTGTTTTCTTTCGTGTGCCTATCGGGTTTATGGGGGCCCAGATAGGTTATGTTTGACTTGAGTGCTTACTTATGCATTTATTTACTCTTTACTTAGTATCGTATTTATTTATCTCCTGAGCATATCTACACGCCTCGGCAGTAGTGTATTTACTTATTATTTATACCCCGGACCTAGCATGCACCCTCGCATTTTAGCTTGCTTATATTATATTGAGCTCAGTCGGCCGATGATGCCTACTGAGTACCCGTTGCCCCGGTACTCATACTGCACTTCTGCATCTTTTTCCCCGATGCAGATCCGGGCACTAGTCGACGGTTTTGACGTGACTCTCTTTCCAGCACTGACTCCGGAGCAGGGTGAGCTTACTGACGTCCGAGGCAGATCCTACTCCATCTCTATTGTATAGTCTTTTGCTCTCGAGACTGTAGTACTTGTTGTATATATTTGGTTTCTGTCTTGTTTTTTTTGACATGTCTAGTAGTGGCTCTTGTACCGACTTCACCAGGTCTTGGGAGGGGTTCTCAGTTGTATATATTGTTCTCTTCCTTCTCAGTCTTGGTATGGATATATATATTTTGATTTTTTTTTTTTTTTTTTTTTTTTTTGTATTTCTAGCATGTGTATTAGTCTGGTTACTTCCACTTCATCTCTGTTTCCTGAGATTCCACCCGTTAGCCTGTCGCTTGTCGCTCCGGGCTAGGGTTTGGCTTGCCTATTGGTGGGTTACGGTAGGCGCCATCAGGACTCGAAAAATCGGGTCGTGACAGCTTGGTATCAGAGCTAGGTTTCACTGGTATTGTTGGTGCATGAGCCGATGTTTAGTAGAGTCTCGCGGATCGGTACGGAGACGTCCGTATCCTATCTCCGGGAGGCTACCGAGCATGTTTAGGGTAAATCTTATTTCTTTGATTCGCCTCAGTGCGTTGGTGTCTATGTTGGTTTCTAATCTCTATTTGGTTCATTCTTTACGCAGATGGTTAGGACGCATAATACGAGAGCCGGGGGTCGGGACCCCGAGCCTGCAGCGAGGGCTCCAGTTAGGGGTCGAGGTTGACCTAGAGGTCGAAGGCAGGGCAGAGTAGCAGCCCCAGGACTAGATCGTGCTAGGGATCCGTCACCCGATCCCGTTATAGTTCCAGATGTTCCGCCGCCACAGCAGCCGGTGGGCCATGGGGCAGCCCAGGCTCCACCCGGATTTATTGATGCTTCTTTGCTCCGAGGTACATTGCTTCAGTTGTTGGAATTAGTTGGAGGTCCGCCTACTGCGGGAGTACAGCCAGCCGCACAGGGAGTTGGTGCTGGGGCGCAGCCTGTAGCTGTGGCACCGAGAGTTGAGGTTCTACCTGTACCAGTAGCTCCACAGCCAGTTATAGATCAGCCAGTTATGTCTGCCGAGGAGCAGAAGATGTTGGGTCGCTTCCTGAGATTAGCTCCACCGAGATTTGCTGGTACTCCGGGTGAGGATGTATATGAGTTCTTGTCCAGCTGTGAGGATAGACTTAGGAATTTGGGATTGGTACAGTCTCGTGGTGTTGATTTCGTGGCATATCAGTTCGATACTGCAGCGAGGAGATGGTGGAGGGGATATCTTGATTCCAGGCCAGTGGGATCTCCACCGATTACCTGGACCCAGTTCTCCGAGATTTTCTTGGGAAAGTATATGCCCCGTACTATGCGGGAGCGACTCAGGGATGAGTTCTCCAGGTTGACTCAGGGTTCATTATCTGTCGCCGAGTATGAGGCGAGATTTCATGATCTTGCTAGGCACGCTACTTCTATTTTGCCTGATGAGTACGAGAGAGTTAGATGTTTTGTCAGGGGACTGAGATTGCCACTCCGCAGGGCTACCCAGAGTTTAGTGACTTCAAGGAAGTCATTCGCAGAGATTATTGAGCATGTATACTCTATTGAGGAGATGGATCGCGAGGCCCAAGGAGGCAGCGATAAGAGACCTCGTGTCCAGGGTAGTTTCAGTGGGAGCCATAGTGGTTCGCAGTTCAGAGGTCGTGGTTTCCAGTTTCAGGGTAGGTACCCTCATCAGCAGCAGCAGTCTTTTCAGCGACAGGGTCAGCCTAGTAGGCCCGTATAGTCAGCTTTGCAGATATCTGATAGGGGTCAGCCCACCTATAGTGGTTCTATTAGCCAGCCTCAGGGGCGTGGTCAACCCAGTTCATCTGCTAGAGGTGGTCATATTGGATCTTCTAGGCCGAGCAGGGAGCCAGGAGCATGTTATACTTGTGGGGTTTTCGGTCATTTCGCGCGTGAGTGTCCTCAGCGCAGGGCTATTGAGCCTTCAGTTCAGACAGCACAGCCCATCAGATCTGTACCGCCAGCAGGCAGAGGTGGTGCACAGGGTCGTCGGGGTGGTCCCCAGGGTTCTCGAGGTGGAGCACAGGGAGGTCGAACTGGTAGTCAGGTTGGTACTCAGACTAGTGGTAGCCAGCGTCAGTTGTATGCCGTGCCAGCTAGGCCAGAGGCTGAGGCTTCGGATGCGGTGATTACAGGTACGATTTTCGTATGCCGTCAGCCAGCTTCTGCATTATTTGATCCCGGATCCACATTTTCTTATGTATCTACTTATTATGCACCACGGTTGGGTTTATGTTCTGAGTTATTATCTGTGCCCTTACGTGTATCTACCCCCGTTGGTGATTCTTTAGTAGTGGATCGGGTATATAGATCATGTCTGGTGACTATTCAGGAGTTTGAGACTCAGGTTGATTTTATTGTATTGGCCATGGTAGATTTTGATGTGATTCTGGGCATGGACTGGTTGTCTTTTCATCATGCAGTCTTGGATTGCTTTGCCAAGACCGTGACCTTAGCCATGCCTGGTGTACCCCCGGTAGTGTGGCAGGGTTCTATTAGCCGCACACCGACGGGGATTATTTCATATGTTCGGGCTCGTAGATTGATGGTGAGGGGTTGTGATTCATTCCTTGCTTATGTTCGGGATGCTAGCATTGAGAGTCCGTCACTTGACTCTGTCCTTATTGTTCGTGAGTTTCCTGATGTATTCCCGACTGACCTACCTGGCCTTCCTCCTGAGCGTGATATAGAGTTTATTATTGACCTCGAGCCGGGCACCCGACCTATTTCTATGGCTCCGTATCGTATGGCTCCTGCTGAGTTGAGGGAGCTGAGTATTCAGCTTAAGGATCTTTTAGGGAAGGGTTTTATTAGGCCGAGTGTGTCGCCTTGGGGTGCTCCAGTTCTTTTTGTAAAGAAGAAGGATGGGTCTATGCGAATGTGTATTGATTACAGGCAGCTAAATAAGGTGACAGTAAAGAATAAGTATCCGATGCCTCGTATTGACGATTTGTTTGATCAGCTTCAGGGTGCCGCGGTGTTCTCAAAGATAGATTTGAGATCTGGATATCATCAGTTGAGAGTTAGGGCTGAGGACATCCCAAAAACGGCCTTCAGGACTCGGTACGGCCATTATGAGTTCCTGGTGATGTCTTTTGGATTGACTAATGCCCCTGCAGCTTTCATGGATTTGATGAATCGGGTATTCAGGCCATACTTGGACTCCTTTGTCATTGTGTTTATTGACGACATCTTAGTTTATTCGAGGAGTAGTGAGGAGCACGAGCAGCATTTGAGGACTGTGCTCCACACTTTGAGAGATCATCGGCTTTATGCCAAATTCTCAAAGTGTGAGTTCTGGCTTGAGTCTGTAGCTTTCTTGGGGCATGTTGTATCCAGACAGGGTATCATGGTAGACCCAGCGAAGATTGAGGCTATTCGAGGTTGGGCTAGGCCCACGTCGCCTACTGAGGTTCGCAGTTTTGTTGGGTTGGCAGGTTATTACAGACGGTTTGTTGAGGGCTTCTCGTCTATTGCATCTCCTATGACCAGACTGACCAGGAAGGAGGTTCCGTTTCAGTGGTCCGAGGATTGTGAGGCAAGCTTCTTGAAGCTCAAGGATCGACTTACTTCTGCCCCTGTGTTGACTCTTCCAGTTGAGGGCGAGGGTTTCACCGTGTATTGTGATGCGTCTGGTATCGGTTTGGGGTGTGTTCTGATGCAGCGGGGTCGTGTTATTGCTTATGCATCGAGACAACTGAAGGTGCACGAACGTAATTACCCCACTCATGACTTAGAATTAGCAGCGGTAGTATTTGCACTGCGGATTTGGAGGCATTATCTATACGGTGTGCATTGTGAGATCTTTACAGACCACCGCAGTCTTCAGCATATTATGACTCAGAGAGATCTTAATTCGAGGCAGCGCAGGTGGATTGAGTTGCTGAAGGACTATGATATCTCTATTCTCTATCATCCAGGCAAGGCGAATGTGGTAGCGGACGCCTTAAGCCGGAAGACAGTGAGTATGGGTAGCTTAGCCTTCATTCCAGTCTCTCAGCGGCCATTAGCTTTAGATATTCAGTCCTTAGCTAACTCGATGGTTCGATTGGATATTTCTGACCCCAGGAGGATTGTTGCTTGTGTTGAGGCTAGATCTACTTTGCTGGAGCAGATTCAGGGTTGTCAGTTTGAGGATAGCGGTCTCTGTAGCATTCGAGATCAGGTATTGAGGGGTGAGTCTGAGAGAGCTACCTTGGGTTCTGATGGTGTTCTGAGGTTTGACGGTCGTATTTGTGTCCCGAGGGTTGGAGATTTGATTCAGTTGATTCTGCACGAGGCACACAGTTCCAGATATTCTATTCACCCTGGGACAGCTAAGATGTATCGGGATCTGAGGCAGCACTATTGGTGGAGTGGTATGCGGAGAGACATAGCAGGGTTTGTAGCTCGATGCCTTTATTGTCAGCAGGTAAAGGCCGAGCACCAGAGACCTGGTGGTCTACTTCAGCCGTTACCCATTCCTGAGTGGAAGTGGGAGCGGATCACGATGGATTTCGTTGGTAGGTTACCTCGCACCTCTCGTGGCTTTGATAGTATTTGGGTTATTGTAGATCGGTTGACTAAGTCCGCGCACTTTATCCCTGTTCAAACTTCCTACAGTGCTGAGAAGTTAGCTCGTGTATATATTCAGGAGGTAGTTCGCCTACACGGAGTACCGGTGTCTATTATCTCAGACCGAGGGTCTCAGTTTACCTCCAGTTTCTGGCAGGCTTTCCAGGAGGAGTTGGGTACTCAAGTGGACCTCAGTACTGCGTTTCATCCTCAGACCGACGGGCAATCAGAGCGGACTATTCAGGTGTTAGAGGATATGCTCCGTGCTTGTGTGTTAGACTTTGGGGGTCAGTGGGATCAGTTCTTGCCTTTAGCGGAATTCGCGTATAATAATAGTTTCCACTCCAGCATTCAGATGGCTCCGTTTGAGGCTTTGTATGGTAGACGGTGTCGGTCTCCAGTTGGATGGTTTGAGACTTCAGAAGTCAGTCCTCGTGGCACAGATTTGCTCCGAGAGTCTTTGGACCGAGTTCGGGTGATTCAGGACAGGCTGCGGACAGCGCAGAGTAGACAGAGGAGTTATGCTGACCGTAGACGTCGTCCGTTGAGATTCAGAGTTGGTGATAGGGTCTTCTTACGAGTATCGCCAATGAAGGGCGTGATGCGATTCGGTAGGAGGGGCAAGCTTAGCCCCAGGTATATTGGACCCTTTGAGATTCTTCGGACAATCGGGGAGGTAGCATATGTACTGGCCTTACCTCCGACCTTTTCAGCTATCCACCCAGTATTTCATGTTTCTATGCTGCGACAATATATCCCAGATGAGTCGCATGTGCTTCAGTGGGACTCGGTTCAGTTAGACGAGAAGTTAGCATTTGTTGAGGAGCCTGTGTCCATTTTAGCCAGAGATGTCAGACGGTTACGCTCCCGGGAAATTCCAGTGGTTAAGGTACAATGGCGTCACCGTCCAGTTGAGGAGGCTACTTGGGAACTTGAACGTGACATGCGAGCCCAGTATCCCTACTTGTTTACGTCTTCATGTATATGCTTATTCTTGACTTTCGCGGACGAAAGTCCTTTTAGTAGTGGATATTGTAATGACCTTCCCGGTCATTTTCCTCATTTTCGTGCGTTCTCAGCGTTTAGAGCTTTTCTATAACTGCCCCAAGTTATTTATGACTTGCTGGGACTGACAGTTCGGTTCCCGGGCAGTTCGTTTGAGAATATTATTTAGACCGAGCACGTTGTAAAATGTTAAATTAAATTAGAATTTGATAAAATGACATAGTTAATTACCTTTCAAAAATATTTATGATATTTATAAAATTCTTTAGTGATGATGTATCTATACTACTTTATAAAAGTTCTATAATTTATTTATATTTTAAACGGAGATAGTAAATCTAAATATGTTAAAATAATATTTTTATTTTATAGAAGTTTTGTTCAAAATAATTTTCTATTCATGATGGTATATTTAAAATATTATATTTATTTTACCACGAGCCTATGCAGTATCCGAATATATATATATACGGAGAGCAAAATAATGGATAAAGCCATGTGCATGCAACATTAATTGGCATTTGACTAAAAGACTTATTTTTTTGTTGGTCTTGTACGTGTAGTGTATATATATATATATACTCTAATATTAATTCCTTTCTTATTTTGTCTTGTTTAAAGAAAAAAAAACTACATATATTCCACCATTTTTTTTTAGCACTTTAAGCTCAACTTTAAACATTTCTAGAGAGATTCAAGGTTAGGGGTTGGTATATTTGAGTTCGTGGACTCGTTCTCGTCATTTCTACGGTACGTTTTCCTATTTTTACGGTAGTTTTAGTTACGGTGGTTGTTGGAATTGGTATTGATGTTTGAGCTAGATATTGAGCTCAAATTGAGCGGTGTTAGTTGTGACTATTGGTCATGGGGTGATTTGGGACGCTGTGACGGTTTCGGTTTTTCGATTCCACAAGTGGGCCCCACATGGACCGTTTGGATATTTTTTTGAACTAATGCAATATGGGTATCAAAATTCATGTTTTGACATGTAGTTTATTATTTTGCTAGCGTGGCAGCAATCGGAGGTCTCTCGAAAGGGAAAGACTCCTATTTAGCAAGCTTTGGCAGGCGTTTGGCGGCGTCCAGGTAGGCTAGGCTTACCATATACCTAGACTGATTTGTTTATAGTATTTGCATATTATTATGCTAGTGTTTGGGCTGGTAGTTGTAGATTGGCATTGGCTTGCTATGATTAGGCCTTTTGGGCCGGTTAGGGCCTTGTTCGGATGTGTTTCGGGCCTGCTATCCTCGTGGTGTGCCAGATATTACTTTTATAGGGTTGGTTAATGTTGTACCGCTGTTAGTAGGGGTTTGGGGAACCTTAGCCCAGACTTGGTTCCGGGACCCCGTAGTGGGCCCCGCTACTCTTCACAGTCGGTGTAGTTAGCTTTAAACCTTATTAGGCTTAGTTAATCCCCGAGATGATCTGTTAGGATAACATTTGTATTAAATTACCCTATTTATGCCCTTTTGACCTGTTTAGCCTTGTTAGTCTCTAATAGCACCGTATTTGACTGGGGTCGGCTAGTTTGATTTAGAATGCGGACCCGCCTTGCCATGACTTAGAATGTATACCCAGACTTGTAGTACGTGGTGGGTTAGCTCCTTTACTTATGTTTCGAGTTTATTTTGGGGCTGGTATGTCCCCGTTTACTTGTATTTGTGTGGATTCTGGCACTATTATGTCACTTGGTTACTGATTATTATGAGTTCCGGTTCAAGTCCGGCCACTGATTCAGCATGATGGTTACTGATTATTATGAGTTCTGGTTCGAGTTCGGCCACTGATTATTATGAGTTCCGGTTTGAGTCCGGCATCTGGTTATGATATGATTGGAGAGTTTTGGTACTGAGTTCCGGTTCGAGTCCGGCGGTTATGATATATGTGGCCTATTGTTATTATCCACTATGTCCGGTTCGATTTTGGTGTCTGGACTCTTGTTATTACCCATTGGTGCCGGTTCAAGCCCGGTGCACCCTTGTTGGTTATTCTGGTTACTGGATACTGATACAGCTTCGAGACACTGGTGACTATGCATTTACTATTCTTGTGTGTCCCGCCGGTTTATGGGGGCCAGGCTGGGTTATTGTTTTCTTTCGTGTGCCTATCGGGTTTATGGGGGCCCAGATAGGTTATGTTTGACTTGAGTGCTTACTTATGCATTTATTTACTCTTTACTTAGTATCGTATTTATTTATCTCCTGAGCATATCTACACGCCTCGGCAGTAGTGTATTTACTTATTATTTATACCCCGGACCTAGCATGCACCCTCGCATTTTAGCTTGCTTATATTATATTGAGCTCAGTCGGCCGATGATGCCTACTGAGTACCCGTTGCCCCGGTACTCATACTGCACTTCTGCATCTTTTTCCCCGATGCAGATCCGGGCACTAGTCGACGGTTTTGACGTGACTCTCTTTCCAGCACTGACTCCGGAGCAGGGTGAGCTTACTGACGTCCGAGGCAGATCCTACTCCATCTCTATTGTATAGTCTTTTGCTCTCGAGACTGTAGTACTTGTTGTATATATTTGGTTTCTGTCTTGTTTTTTTTGACATGTCTAGTAGTGGCTCTTGTACCGACTTCACCAGGTCTTGGGAGGGGTTCTCAGATGTATATATTGTTCTCTTCCTTCTCAGTCTTGGTATGGATATATATATTTTGATTTTGATTTTTTTTTTTTTTTTTTTTTTTGTATTTCTAGCATGTGTATTAGTCTGGTTACTTCCACTTCATCTCTGTTTCCTGAGATTCCACCCGTTAGCCTGTCGCTTGTCGCTCCGGGCTAGGGTTTGGCTTGCCTATTGGTGGATTACGGTAGGCGCCATCAGGACTCGAAAAATCGGGTCGTGACAATTAGTGTTGTGAAAATGGTTAAATGTAGTAACTTTAATTATGAAGTAGTGTTGTGAAAATGGTTAAGAATAGTAACTTGAATTATGAATTAGTGTTGTGAAAATGATTAAGTGTAGTAACTTTAATTATGAATTTGTGCTGTTAAAATAGTTATGTATAGTAGCTTGAATTATGAATTAGTGTTGTTAAAATAGTTAAGTATAGTAGCTTGAATTATAATTAGTGTTGTGAAAATAGTTAAGTATAGTAACTTGAATTATGAATTAGTGTTGTGAAAATTGTTAAGTATAGTAACTTGAATTATGAATTAGTGTTGTGTAAACGGTTAAGTATAGTAACTTGAATTATGAATTAGTGTTGTGAAAATGGTTAAGTATAATAACTTGAATTATGAATTAGTGTTGTGAAAATGGTTAAGTATAATAACTTGAATTATGAATTAGCGTTGTGAAAATGGTTAAGTATAGTAACTTGAATTATGAATTAGTGTTGTGAAAATGGTTAAGTGTAGTAACTTGAATTATGAATTAGTGTTATGAAAATGGTTAAATGTAGTAACTTTAATTATGAATTTGTGTTGTTAAAATAGTTAAGTATAGTAGCTTGAATTATGAATTAGTGTTGTGAAAATGGTTAAGCATAGTAACTTGAATTATGAATTAGTGTTGTGAAAATGGTTTAGTATAGTAACTTGAATTATGAATTAGTGTTGTGAAAATGGTTAAGAGTAGTAACTTAAATTATGAATTAGTGTTGTGAAAATGATTAAGTGTAGTAACTTTAATTATGAATTTGTGTTGTTAAAATAGTTATGTATAGTAGCTTGAATTATGAATTAGTGTTGTTAAAATAGTTAAGTATAGTAGCTTGAATTATGAATTAGTGTTGTAAAAATTGTTAAGTATAGTAACTTGAATTATGAATTAATGTTGTGTAAACGGTTAAGTATAGTAACTTGAATTATGAATTAGTGTTGTAAAAATGGTTAAGTATAATAACTTGAATTATAAATTAGTGTTGTGAAAATGGTTAAGTATAATAACTTGAATTATGAATTAGTGTTGTGAAAATGGTTAAATGTAGTAACTTGAATTATGAATTAGTGTTGTGAAAACGGTTAAGTATAGTAACTTGAATTATGAATTAGTGTTGTGAAAATGGTTAAATGTAGTAACTTGAATTATGAATTAGTGTTGTGAAAACGGTTAAGTATAGTAACTTGAATTATGAATTAGTGTTGTGAAAATGGTTAAGAGTAGTAACTTGAATTATGAATTAGTGTTGTGAAAATGATTAAGTGTAGTAACTTTGATTATGAATTTTTGTTGTTAAAATAGTCATGTATAGTTGCTTGAATTATGAATTAGTGTTGTGAAAATGGTTAAGTATAGTAACTTGAATTATGAATTAGTGTTGTAAAAATGGTTAAGTATAATAACTTGAATTATGAATTAGTGTTGTGAAAATGGTTAAGTATAATAACTTGAATTATGAATTAGTGTTTTGAAAATGGTTAAGTGTAGTAACTTGAATTATGAATTAGTGTTGTGAAAATGATTAAGTGTAGTAACTTGAATTATGAATTAGTGTTGTGAAAATGGTTAAGTATAGTAATTTGAATTATGAATTAGTGTTGTGAAAATGGTTAAATATAGTAACTTGAATTATGAATTAGTGTTGTGAAAATGGTTAAGAGTAGTAACTTGAATTATGAATTAGTGTTGTGAAAATGATTAAGTATAGTAACTTTAATTATGAATTTGTGTTGTTAAAATAGTTATGTATAGTAGCTTGAATTATGAATTAGTGTTGTTAAAATAGTTAAGTATAGTAGCTTGAATTATGAATTAGTGTTGTGAAAATAGTTAAGTGTAGTAACTTGAATTATGAATTAGTGTTGTGAAAATTGTTAAGTATAGTAACTTGAATTATGAATTAGTGTTGTGTAAACGGTTAAGTATAGTAACTTGAACTATGAATTAGTGTTGTGAAAATGGTTAAGTATAATAACTTGAATTATGAATTAGTGTTGTGAAAATGGTTAAGTGTAGTAACTTGAATTATGAATTAGTGTTGTGAAAATGGTTAAATGTAGTAACTTGAATTATGAATTAGTGTTGTGAAAACGGTTAAGTATAGTAACTTGAATTATGAATTAGTGTTGTGAAAATGATTAAGTGTAGTAACTTTAATTATGAATTTGTGCTGTTAAAATAGTTATGTATAGTAGCTTGAATTATGAATTAGTGTTGTTAAAATAGTTAAGTATAGTAGCTTGAATTATAATTAGTGTTGTGAAAATAGTTAAGTATAGTAACTTGAATTATGAATTAGTGTTGTGAAAATTGTTAAGTATAGTAACTTGAATTATGAATTAGTGTTGTGTAAACGGTTAAGTATAGTAACTTGAATTATGAATTAGTGTTGTGAAAATGGTTAAGTATAATAACTTAAATTATGAATTAGTGTTGTGAAAATGGTTAAGTATAATAACTTGAATTATGAATTAGCGTTGTGAAAATGGTTAAGTATAGTAACTTGAATTATGAATTAGTGTTGTGAAAATGGTTAAGTGTAGTAACTTGAATTATGAATTAGTGTTGAGAAAATGGTTAAATGTAGAAACTTTAATTATGAATTTGTGTTGTTAAAATAGTTAAGTATAGTAGCTTGAATTATGAATTAGTGTTGTGAAAATGGTTAAGCATAGTAACTTGAATTATGAATTAGTGTTGTGAAAATGGTTTAGTATAGTAACTTGAATTATGAATTAGTGTTGTGAAAATGGTTAAGAGTAGTAACTTAAATTATGAATTAGTGTTGTGAAAATGATTAAGTGTAGTAACTTTAATTATGAATTTGTGTTGTTAAAATAGTTATGTATAGTAGCTTGAATTATGAATTAGTGGTGTTAAAATAGTTAAGTATAGTAGCTTGAATTATGAATTAGTATTGTGAAAATTGTTAAGTATAGTAACTTGAATTATGCATTAAGGTTGTGTAAACGGTTAAGTATAGTAACTTGAATTATGAATTAGTGTTGTAAAAATGGTTAAGTATAATAACTTGAATTATGAATTAGTGTTGTGAAAATGGTTAAGTATAATAACTTGAATTATGAATTAGTGTTTTGAAAATGGTTAAGTGTAGTAACTTGAATTATGAATTAGTGTTGTGAAAATGGTTAAGTGTAGTAACTTGAATTATGAATTAGTGTTGTGAAAATTGTTAAATGTAGTAACTTGAATTATGAATTAGTGTTGTAAAACGGTTAAGTATAGTAACTTGAATTATGAATTAGTGTTGTGAAAATGATTAAGTGTAGTAACTTTGATTATGAATTTTTGTTGTTAAAATAGTTATGTATAGTAGCTTGAATTATGAATTAGTGTTGTGAAAATGGTTAAGTATAGTAACTTGAATTATGAATTAGTGTTGTAAAATGGTTAAGTATAATAACTTGAATTATGAATTAGTGTTGTGAAAATGGTTAAGTGTAGTAACTTGAATTATGAATTAGTGTTGAGAAAATGGTTAAATGTAGTAACTTTAATTATGAATTTGTGTTGTTAAAATAGTTAAGTATAGTAGCTTGAATTATGAATTAGTGTTGTGAAAATGGTTAAGCATAGTAACTTGAATTATGAATTAGTGTTGTGAAAATGGTTTAGTATAGTAACTTGAATTATGAATTAGTGTTGTGAAAATGGTTAAGAGTAGTAACTTAAATTATGAATTAGTGTTGTGAAATGATTAAGTGTAGTAACTTTAATTATGAATTTGTGTTGTTAAAATAGTTATGTATAGTAGCTTGAATTATGAATTAGTGGTGTTAAAATAGTTAAGTATAGTAGCTTGAATTATGAATTAGTGTTGTGAAAATTGTTAAGTATAGTAACTTGAATTATGAATTAAGGTTGTGTAAACGGTTAAGTATAGTAACTTGAATTATGAATTAGTGTTGTAAAAATGGTTAAGTATAATAACTTGAATTATGAATTAGTGTTGTGAAAATGGTTAAGTATAATAACTTGAATTATGAATTAGTGTTTTGAAAATGGTTAAGTGTAGTAACTTGAATTATGAATTAGTGTTGTGAAAATGGTTAAGTGTAGTAACTTGAATTATGAATTAGTGTTGTGAAAATTGTTAAATGTAGTAACTTGAATTATGAATTAGTGTTGTAAAACGGTTAAGTATAGTAACTTGAATTATGAATTAGTGTTGTGAAAATGATTAAGTGTAGTAACTTTGATTATGAATTTTTGTTGTTAAAATAGTTATGTATAGTAGCTTGAATTATGAATTAGTGTTGTGAAAATGGTTAAGTATAGTAACTTGAATTATGAATTAGTGTTGTAAAAATGGTTAAGTATAATAACTTGAATTATGAATTAGTGTTGTGAAAATGGTTAAGTATAATAACTTGAATTATGAATTAGTGTTTTGAAAATGGTTAAGTGTAGTAACTTGAATTATGAATTAGTGTTGTGAAAATGGTTAAGTGTAGTAACTTGAATTATGAATTAGTGTTGTGAAAATGGTTAAGTATAGTAATTTGAATTATGAATTAGTGTTGTGAAAATGGTTAAGTATAGTAACTTGAATTATGAATTAGTGTTGTGAAAATGGTTAAGAGTAGTAACTTGAATTATGAATTAGTGTTGTGAAAATGATTAAGTGTAGTAACTTTAATTATGAATTTGTGTTGTTAAAATAGTTATGTATAGTAGCTTGAATTATGAATTAGTGTTGTTAAAATAGTTAAGTATAGTAGCTTGAATTATGAATTAGTGTTGTGAAAATAGTTAAGTATAGTAACTTGAATTATGAATTAGTGTTGTGAAAATTGTTAAGTATAGTAACTTGAATTATGAATTAGTGTTGTGTAAACGGTTAAGTATAGTAACTTGAATTATGAATTAGTGTTGTGAAAATGGTTAAGTATAATAACTTAAATTATGAATTAGTGTTGTGAAAATGGTTAAGTATAATAACTTGAATTATGAATTAGCGTTGTGAAAATGGTTAAGTATAGTAACTTGAATTATGAATTAGTGTTGTGAAAATGGTTAAGTGTAGTAACTTGAATTATGAATTAGTGTTGAGAAAATGGTTAAATGTAGTAACTTTAATTATGAATTTGTGTTGTTAAAATAGTTAAGTATAGTAGCTTGAATTATGAATTAGTGTTGTGAAAATGGTTAAGCATAGTAACTTGAATTATGAATTAGTGTTGTGAAAATGGTTTAGTATAGTAACTTGAATTATGAATTAGTGTTGTGAAAATGGTTAAGAGTAGTAACTTAAATTATGAATTAGTGTTGTGAAATGATTAAGTGTAGTAACTTTAATTATGAATTTGTGTTGTTAAAATAGTTATGTATAGTAGCTTGAATTATGAATTAGTGGTGTTAAAATAGTTAAGTATAGTAGCTTGAATTATGAATTAGTGTTGTGAAAATTGTTAAGTATAGTAACTTGAATTATGAATTAAGGTTGTGTAAACGGTTAAGTATAGTAACTTGAATTATGAATTAGTGTTGTAAAAATGGTTAAGTATAATAACTTGAATTATGAATTAGTGTTGTGAAAATGGTTAAGTATAATAACTTGAATTATGAATTAGTGTTTTGAAAATGGTTAAGTGTAGTAACTTGAATTATGAATTAGTGTTGTGAAAATGGTTAAGTGTAGTAACTTGAATTATGAATTAGTGTTGTGAAAATTGTTAAATGTAGTAACTTGAATTATGAATTAGTGTTGTAAAACGGTTAAGTATAGTAACTTGAATTATGAATTAGTGTTGTGAAAATGATTAAGTGTAGTAACTTTGATTATGAATTTTTGTTGTTAAAATAGTTATGTATAGTAGCTTGAATTATGAATTAGTGTTGTGAAAATGGTTAAGTATAGTAACTTGAATTATGAATTAGTGTTGTAAAAATGGTTAAGTATAATAACTTGAATTATGAATTAGTGTTGTGAAAATGGTTAAGTATAATAACTTGAATTATGAATTAGTGTTTTGAAAATGGTTAAGTGTAGTAACTTGAATTATGAATTAGTGTTGTGAAAATGGTTAAGTGTAGTAACTTGAATTATGAATTAGTGTTGTGAAAATGGTTAAGTATAGTAATTTGAATTATGAATTAGTGTTGTGAAAATGGTTAAGTATAGTAACTTGAATTATGAATTAGTGTTGTGAAAATGGTTAAGAGTAGTAACTTGAATTATGAATTAGTGTTGTGAAAATGATTAAGTGTAGTAACTTTAATTATGAATTTGTGTTGTTAAAATAGTTATGTATAGTAGCTTGAATTATGAATTAGTGTTGTTAAAATAGTTAAGTATAGTAGCTTGAATTATGAATTAGTGTTGTGAAAATAGTTAAGTGTAGTAACTTGAATTATGAATTAGTGTTGTAAAAATTGTTAAGTATAGTAACTTGAATTATGAATTAGTGTTGTGTAAACGGTTAAGTATAGTAACTTGAACTATGAATTAGTGTTGTGAAAATGGTTAAGTATAATAACTTGAATTATGAATTAGTGTTGTGAAAATGGTTAAGTGTAGTAACTTGAATTATGAATTAGTGTTGTGAAAATGGTTAAATGTAGTAACTTGAATTATGAATTAGTGTTGTGAAAACGGTTAAGTATAGTAACTTGAATTATGAATTAGTGTTGTGAAAATAGTTAAGAGTAGTAACTTGAATTATGAATTAGTGTTATGAAAACGGTTAAGTATAGTAACTTGAATTATGAATTAGTGTTGTGAAAATGGTTAAGAGTAGTAACTTGAATTATGAATTAGTGTTGTGAAAATGATTAAGTGTAGTAACTTTGATTATGAATTTTTGTTGTTAAAATAGTTATGTATAGTAGCTTGAATTATGAATTAGTGTTGTGAAAATGGTTAAGTATAATAACTTGAATTATGAATTAGCGTTGTGAAAAAATGGTTAAGTATAGTAAATTGAATTATGAATTAGTGTTGTGAAAATGGTTAAGGGTAGTAACTTGAATTATGAGTTTGTGTTGTGAAAATGGTTAAATGTAGTAACTTTAATTATGAATTTGTGTTGTTAAAATAGTTAAGTATAGTAGCTTGAATTATGAATTAGTGTTATGAAAATTGTTAAGTATAGTAACTTGAATTATGAATTAGCGTTGTGAATAAATGGTTAAGTATAGTAACTTGAATTATGAATTAGTGTTGTGAAAATGGTTAAGTGTAGTAACTTGAATTATGAATTAGTGTTGTGAAAATGGTTAAATGTAGTAACTTGAATTATGAATTAGTGTTGTGAAAACGGTTAAGTATAGTAACTTGAATTATGAATTAGTGTTGTGAAAATGGTTAAGAGTAGTAACTTGAATTATGAATTAGTGTTATGAAAACGGTTAAGTATAGTAACTTGAATTATGAATTAGTGTTGTGAAAATGGTTAAGAGTAGTAACTTGAATTATGAATTAGTGTTGTGAAAATGATTAAGTGTACTAACTTTGATTATGAATTAGTGTTGTGAAAATGGTTATGTATAGTAGCTTGAATTATGAATTAGTGTTGTGAAAATGGTTAAGTATAATAACTTGAATTATGAATTAGTGTTGTGAAATTGGTTAAGTATAATAACTTGAATTATGAATTAGCGTTGTGAAAAAATGGTTAAGTATAGTAAATTGAATTATGAATTAGTGTTGTGAAAATGGTTAAGGGTAGTAACTTGAATTATGAGTTTGTGTTGTGAAAATGGTTAAATGTAGTAACTTTAATTATGAATTTGTGTTGTTAAAATAGTTAAGTATAGTAGCTTGAATTATGAATTAGTGTTATGAAAATTGTTAAGTATAGTAACTTGAATTATGAATTAGCGTTGTGAATAAATGGTTAAGTATAGTAACTTGAATTATGAATTAGTGTTGTGAAAATGGTTAAGTGTAATAACTTGAATTATGAATTTGTGTTGTTAAAATAGTTTTGTATAGTAGCTTGAATTAGGAATTAGTGTTGTGAAAATGGTTAAGTATAGTAACTTGATTATGAATTAGTGTTGTGAAAATGCTTAAGTATAGTAACTTGAATTATGAATTAGTGTTGTGAAAATGGTTAAGTATAATAACTTGAATTATGAATTAGTGTTGCGAAAATGGTTAAGTATAGTAACTTGATTATGAATTAGCGTTGTGAAAATGGTTAAGTCTATTTAGTAGGAATGTGAATTATTGCATTGAAAATGGTTAAGTGTATTTAGTTGAAATGTTAATTATTGACTTGAAAATGTTTAAGTGTATTTAGTTGAAATGTGAATTAGTGACTTGAAAATGGTTAAGTGTAGTAACTTGAATTATGAAATAGTGTTGTGAAAATCGTTAAGTATAGTAACTTGAATTATGAATTAGTGTTGTGAAAATGGTCAAGTGTAGTAACTTTAATTATGAATTAGTGTTGTTAAAATAGTTAAGTATGGTAGCTTGAATTATGAATTAGTGTTGTTAAAATAGTTAAGTATAGTAGCTTGAATTATGAATTAGTGTTGTGAAAATGGTTAAGTGTAGCAACTTTAAGTAGGAAATAGTGTTGTGATAATGGTTAAGTCTAGTAACTTGAATTATGAATTAGTGTTGTGAAAATTGTTTAATATAGTAACTGGAATTATGAATTAGTGTTGTGAAAGTGGTTTAGTAACTTGAATTATGAATTAGTGTTGTGAAAATGGTTAAGTGTAGTAAATTGAATTATTAATTAGTGTTGTGAAAATGGTTAAGTATAGTAACTTGAATTATGAATTAGTGTTGTGAAAATGGTTAAGAGTAGTAACTTGAATTACGAATTAGTGTTGTGTAAACGGTTAAGTATAGTAACTGGAATTATGAATTAGTGTTGTGAAAATGGTTAAGAGTAGTAACTTGAATTATGAATTAGTGTTGTGAAAATGGTTAAGTATAGTAACTTGAATTATGAATTAGTGTTGTAAAAATGGTTAAGTATAATAACTTGAATTATGAATTAGTGTTGTGAAAATGGTTAAGTGTAGTAACTTGAATTATGAATTAGTGTTGTGAAAATGGTTAAGTATAGTAATTTGAATTATGAATTAGTGTTGTGAAAATGGTTAAGTATAGTAACTTGAATTATGAATTAGTGTTGAGAAAATGGTTAAGAGTAGTAACTTGAATTATGAATTAGTGTTGTGAAAATGATTAAGTATACTAACTTTAATTATGAATTTGTGTTGTTAAAATAGTTATGTATAGTAGCTTGAATTATGAATTAGTGTTGTTAAAATAGTTAAGTATAGTAGCTTGAATTATGAATTAGTGTTGTGAAAATAGTTAAGTGTAGTAACTTGAATTATGAATTAGTGTTGTCAAAATTGTTAAGTATAGTAACTTGAATTATGAATTAGTGTTGTGTAAACGGTTAAGTATAGTAACTTGAACTATGAATTAGTGTTGTGAAAATGGTTAAGTATAATAACTTGAATTATGAATTAGTGTTGTGAAAATGGTTAAGTGTAGTAACTTGAATTATGAATTAGTGTTGTGAAAATGGTTAAATGTAGTAACTTGAATTATGAATTAGTGTTGTGAAAACGGTTAAGTATAGTAACTTGAATTATGAATTAGTGTTGTGAAAATGATTAAGTGTAGTAACTTTAATTATGAATTTGTGCTGTTAAAATAGTTATGTATAGTAGCTTGAATTATGAATTAGTGTTGTTAAAATAGTTAAGTATAGTAGCTTGAATTATAATTAGTGTTGTGAAAATAGTTAAGTATAGTAACTTGAATTATGAATTAGTGTTGTGAAAATTGTTAAGTATAGTAACTTGAATTATGAATTAGTGTTGTGTAAACGGTTAAGTATAGTAACTTGAATTATGAATTAGTGTTGTGAAAATGGTTAAGTATAATAACTTAAATTATGAATTAGTGTTGTGAAAATGGTTAAGTATAATAACTTGAATTATGAATTAGCGTTGTGAAAATGGTTAAGTATAGTAACTTGAATTATGAATTAGTGTAGTGAAAATGGTTAAGTGTAGTAACTTGAATTATGAATTAGTGTTGAGAAAATGGTTAAATGTAGAAACTTTAATTATGAATTTGTGTTGTTAAAATAGTTAAGTATAGTAGCTTGAATTATGAATTAGTGTTGTGAAAATGGTTAAGCATAGTAACTTGAATTATGAATTAGTGTTGTGAAAATGGTTTAGTATAGTAACTTGAATTATGAATTAGTGTTGTGAAAATGGTTAAGAGTAGTAACTTAAATTATGAATTAGTGTTGTGAAAATGATTAAGTGTAGTAACTTTAATTATGAATTTGTGTTGTTAAAATAGTTATGTATAGTAGCTTGAATTATGAATTAGTGGTGTTAAAATAGTTAAGTATAGTAGCTTGAATTATGAATTAGTATTGTGAAAATTGTTAAGTATAGTAACTT
The DNA here is from genome assembly GCA_031232105.1 of Capsicum rhomboideum. Taxonomy (NCBI): domain Eukaryota; kingdom Viridiplantae; phylum Streptophyta; class Magnoliopsida; order Solanales; family Solanaceae; genus Capsicum; species Capsicum rhomboideum. The sequence goes on from CP124714.1 coordinate 57,284,675, forward strand.
GAATTATGCATTAAGGTTGTGTAAACGGTTAAGTATAGTAACTTGAATTATGAATTAGTGTTGTAAAAATGGTTAAGTATAATAACTTGAATTATGAATTAGTGTTGTGAAAATGGTTAAGTATAATAACTTGAATTATGAATTAGTGTTTTGAAAATGGTTAAGTGTAGTAACTTGAATTATGAATTAGTGTTGTGAAAATGGTTAAGTGTAGTAACTTGAATTATGAATTAGTGTTGTGAAAATTGTTAAATGTAGTAACTTGAATTATGAATTAGTGTTGTAAAACGGTTAAGTATAGTAACTTGAATTATGAATTAGTGTTGTGAAAATGATTAAGTGTAGTAACTTTGATTATGAATTTTTGTTGTTAAAATAGTTATGTATAGTAGCTTGAATTATGAATTAGTGTTGTGAAAATGGTTAAGTATAGTAACTTGAATTATGAATTAGTGTTGTAAAATGGTTAAGTATAATAACTTGAATTATGAATTAGTGTTGTGAAAATGGTTAAGTGTAGTAACTTGAATTATGAATTAGTGTTGAGAAAATGGTTAAATGTAGTAACTTTAATTATGAATTTGTGTTGTTAAAATAGTTAAGTATAGTAGCTTGAATTATGAATTAGTGTTGTGAAAATGGTTAAGCATAGTAACTTGAATTATGAATTAGTGTTGTGAAAATGGTTTAGTATAGTAACTTGAATTATGAATTAGTGTTGTGAAAATGGTTAAGAGTAGTAACTTAAATTATGAATTAGTGTTGTGAAATGATTAAGTGTAGTAACTTTAATTATGAATTTGTGTTGTTAAAATAGTTATGTATAGTAGCTTGAATTATGAATTAGTGGTGTTAAAATAGTTAAGTATAGTAGCTTGAATTATGAATTAGTGTTGTGAAAATTGTTAAGTATAGTAACTTGAATTATGAATTAAGGTTGTGTAAACGGTTAAGTATAGTAACTTGAATTATGAATTAGTGTTGTAAAAATGGTTAAGTATAATAACTTGAATTATGAATTAGTGTTGTGAAAATGGTTAAGTATAATAACTTGAATTATGAATTAGTGTTTTGAAAATGGTTAAGTGTAGTAACTTGAATTATGAATTAGTGTTGTGAAAATGGTTAAGTGTAGTAACTTGAATTATGAATTAGTGTTGTGAAAATTGTTAAATGTAGTAACTTGAATTATGAATTAGTGTTGTAAAACGGTTAAGTATAGTAACTTGAATTATGAATTAGTGTTGTGAAAATGATTAAGTGTAGTAACTTTGATTATGAATTTTTGTTGTTAAAATAGTTATGTATAGTAGCTTGAATTATGAATTAGTGTTGTGAAAATGGTTAAGTATAGTAACTTGAATTATGAATTAGTGTTGTAAAAATGGTTAAGTATAATAACTTGAATTATGAATTAGTGTTGTGAAAATGGTTAAGTATAATAACTTGAATTATGAATTAGTGTTTTGAAAATGGTTAAGTGTAGTAACTTGAATTATGAATTAGTGTTGTGAAAATGGTTAAGTGTAGTAACTTGAATTATGAATTAGTGTTGTGAAAATGGTTAAGTATAGTAATTTGAATTATGAATTAGTGTTGTGAAAATGGTTAAGTATAGTAACTTGAATTATGAATTAGTGTTGTGAAAATGGTTAAGAGTAGTAACTTGAATTATGAATTAGTGTTGTGAAAATGATTAAGTGTAGTAACTTTAATTATGAATTTGTGTTGTTAAAATAGTTATGTATAGTAGCTTGAATTATGAATTAGTGTTGTTAAAATAGTTAAGTATAGTAGCTTGAATTATGAATTAGTGTTGTGAAAATAGTTAAGTATAGTAACTTGAATTATGAATTAGTGTTGTGAAAATTGTTAAGTATAGTAACTTGAATTATGAATTAGTGTTGTGTAAACGGTTAAGTATAGTAACTTGAATTATGAATTAGTGTTGTGAAAATGGTTAAGTATAATAACTTAAATTATGAATTAGTGTTGTGAAAATGGTTAAGTATAATAACTTGAATTATGAATTAGCGTTGTGAAAATGGTTAAGTATAGTAACTTGAATTATGAATTAGTGTTGTGAAAATGGTTAAGTGTAGTAACTTGAATTATGAATTAGTGTTGAGAAAATGGTTAAATGTAGTAACTTTAATTATGAATTTGTGTTGTTAAAATAGTTAAGTATAGTAGCTTGAATTATGAATTAGTGTTGTGAAAATGGTTAAGCATAGTAACTTGAATTATGAATTAGTGTTGTGAAAATGGTTTAGTATAGTAACTTGAATTATGAATTAGTGTTGTGAAAATGGTTAAGAGTAGTAACTTAAATTATGAATTAGTGTTGTGAAATGATTAAGTGTAGTAACTTTAATTATGAATTTGTGTTGTTAAAATAGTTATGTATAGTAGCTTGAATTATGAATTAGTGGTGTTAAAATAGTTAAGTATAGTAGCTTGAATTATGAATTAGTGTTGTGAAAATTGTTAAGTATAGTAACTTGAATTATGAATTAAGGTTGTGTAAACGGTTAAGTATAGTAACTTGAATTATGAATTAGTGTTGTAAAAATGGTTAAGTATAATAACTTGAATTATGAATTAGTGTTGTGAAAATGGTTAAGTATAATAACTTGAATTATGAATTAGTGTTTTGAAAATGGTTAAGTGTAGTAACTTGAATTATGAATTAGTGTTGTGAAAATGGTTAAGTGTAGTAACTTGAATTATGAATTAGTGTTGTGAAAATTGTTAAATGTAGTAACTTGAATTATGAATTAGTGTTGTAAAACGGTTAAGTATAGTAACTTGAATTATGAATTAGTGTTGTGAAAATGATTAAGTGTAGTAACTTTGATTATGAATTTTTGTTGTTAAAATAGTTATGTATAGTAGCTTGAATTATGAATTAGTGTTGTGAAAATGGTTAAGTATAGTAACTTGAATTATGAATTAGTGTTGTAAAAATGGTTAAGTATAATAACTTGAATTATGAATTAGTGTTGTGAAAATGGTTAAGTATAATAACTTGAATTATGAATTAGTGTTTTGAAAATGGTTAAGTGTAGTAACTTGAATTATGAATTAGTGTTGTGAAAATGGTTAAGTGTAGTAACTTGAATTATGAATTAGTGTTGTGAAAATGGTTAAGTATAGTAATTTGAATTATGAATTAGTGTTGTGAAAATGGTTAAGTATAGTAACTTGAATTATGAATTAGTGTTGTGAAAATGGTTAAGAGTAGTAACTTGAATTATGAATTAGTGTTGTGAAAATGATTAAGTGTAGTAACTTTAATTATGAATTTGTGTTGTTAAAATAGTTATGTATAGTAGCTTGAATTATGAATTAGTGTTGTTAAAATAGTTAAGTATAGTAGCTTGAATTATGAATTAGTGTTGTGAAAATAGTTAAGTGTAGTAACTTGAATTATGAATTAGTGTTGTAAAAATTGTTAAGTATAGTAACTTGAATTATGAATTAGTGTTGTGTAAACGGTTAAGTATAGTAACTTGAACTATGAATTAGTGTTGTGAAAATGGTTAAGTATAATAACTTGAATTATGAATTAGTGTTGTGAAAATGGTTAAGTGTAGTAACTTGAATTATGAATTAGTGTTGTGAAAATGGTTAAATGTAGTAACTTGAATTATGAATTAGTGTTGTGAAAACGGTTAAGTATAGTAACTTGAATTATGAATTAGTGTTGTGAAAATAGTTAAGAGTAGTAACTTGAATTATGAATTAGTGTTATGAAAACGGTTAAGTATAGTAACTTGAATTATGAATTAGTGTTGTGAAAATGGTTAAGAGTAGTAACTTGAATTATGAATTAGTGTTGTGAAAATGATTAAGTGTAGTAACTTTGATTATGAATTTTTGTTGTTAAAATAGTTATGTATAGTAGCTTGAATTATGAATTAGTGTTGTGAAAATGGTTAAGTATAATAACTTGAATTATGAATTAGCGTTGTGAAAAAATGGTTAAGTATAGTAAATTGAATTATGAATTAGTGTTGTGAAAATGGTTAAGGGTAGTAACTTGAATTATGAGTTTGTGTTGTGAAAATGGTTAAATGTAGTAACTTTAATTATGAATTTGTGTTGTTAAAATAGTTAAGTATAGTAGCTTGAATTATGAATTAGTGTTATGAAAATTGTTAAGTATAGTAACTTGAATTATGAATTAGCGTTGTGAATAAATGGTTAAGTATAGTAACTTGAATTATGAATTAGTGTTGTGAAAATGGTTAAGTGTAGTAACTTGAATTATGAATTAGTGTTGTGAAAATGGTTAAATGTAGTAACTTGAATTATGAATTAGTGTTGTGAAAACGGTTAAGTATAGTAACTTGAATTATGAATTAGTGTTGTGAAAATGGTTAAGAGTAGTAACTTGAATTATGAATTAGTGTTATGAAAACGGTTAAGTATAGTAACTTGAATTATGAATTAGTGTTGTGAAAATGGTTAAGAGTAGTAACTTGAATTATGAATTAGTGTTGTGAAAATGATTAAGTGTACTAACTTTGATTATGAATTAGTGTTGTGAAAATGGTTATGTATAGTAGCTTGAATTATGAATTAGTGTTGTGAAAATGGTTAAGTATAATAACTTGAATTATGAATTAGTGTTGTGAAATTGGTTAAGTATAATAACTTGAATTATGAATTAGCGTTGTGAAAAAATGGTTAAGTATAGTAAATTGAATTATGAATTAGTGTTGTGAAAATGGTTAAGGGTAGTAACTTGAATTATGAGTTTGTGTTGTGAAAATGGTTAAATGTAGTAACTTTAATTATGAATTTGTGTTGTTAAAATAGTTAAGTATAGTAGCTTGAATTATGAATTAGTGTTATGAAAATTGTTAAGTATAGTAACTTGAATTATGAATTAGCGTTGTGAATAAATGGTTAAGTATAGTAACTTGAATTATGAATTAGTGTTGTGAAAATGGTTAAGTGTAATAACTTGAATTATGAATTTGTGTTGTTAAAATAGTTTTGTATAGTAGCTTGAATTAGGAATTAGTGTTGTGAAAATGGTTAAGTATAGTAACTTGATTATGAATTAGTGTTGTGAAAATGCTTAAGTATAGTAACTTGAATTATGAATTAGTGTTGTGAAAATGGTTAAGTATAATAACTTGAATTATGAATTAGTGTTGCGAAAATGGTTAAGTATAGTAACTTGATTATGAATTAGCGTTGTGAAAATGGTTAAGTCTATTTAGTAGGAATGTGAATTATTGCATTGAAAATGGTTAAGTGTATTTAGTTGAAATGTTAATTATTGACTTGAAAATGTTTAAGTGTATTTAGTTGAAATGTGAATTAGTGACTTGAAAATGGTTAAGTGTAGTAACTTGAATTATGAAATAGTGTTGTGAAAATCGTTAAGTATAGTAACTTGAATTATGAATTAGTGTTGTGAAAATGGTCAAGTGTAGTAACTTTAATTATGAATTAGTGTTGTTAAAATAGTTAAGTATGGTAGCTTGAATTATGAATTAGTGTTGTTAAAATAGTTAAGTATAGTAGCTTGAATTATGAATTAGTGTTGTGAAAATGGTTAAGTGTAGCAACTTTAAGTAGGAAATAGTGTTGTGATAATGGTTAAGTCTAGTAACTTGAATTATGAATTAGTGTTGTGAAAATTGTTTAATATAGTAACTGGAATTATGAATTAGTGTTGTGAAAGTGGTTTAGTAACTTGAATTATGAATTAGTGTTGTGAAAATGGTTAAGTGTAGTAAATTGAATTATTAATTAGTGTTGTGAAAATGGTTAAGTATAGTAACTTGAATTATGAATTAGTGTTGTGAAAATGGTTAAGAGTAGTAACTTGAATTACGAATTAGTGTTGTGTAAACGGTTAAGTATAGTAACTGGAATTATGAATTAGTGTTGTGAAAATGGTTAAGAGTAGTAACTTGAATTATGAATTAGTGTTGTGAAAATGGTTAAGTATAGTAACTTGAATTATGAATTAGTGTTGTAAAAATGGTTAAGTATAATAACTTGAATTATGAATTAGTGTTGTGAAAATGGTTAAGTGTAGTAACTTGAATTATGAATTAGTGTTGTGAAAATGGTTAAGTATAGTAATTTGAATTATGAATTAGTGTTGTGAAAATGGTTAAGTATAGTAACTTGAATTATGAATTAGTGTTGAGAAAATGGTTAAGAGTAGTAACTTGAATTATGAATTAGTGTTGTGAAAATGATTAAGTATACTAACTTTAATTATGAATTTGTGTTGTTAAAATAGTTATGTATAGTAGCTTGAATTATGAATTAGTGTTGTTAAAATAGTTAAGTATAGTAGCTTGAATTATGAATTAGTGTTGTGAAAATAGTTAAGTGTAGTAACTTGAATTATGAATTAGTGTTGTCAAAATTGTTAAGTATAGTAACTTGAATTATGAATTAGTGTTGTGTAAACGGTTAAGTATAGTAACTTGAACTATGAATTAGTGTTGTGAAAATGGTTAAGTATAATAACTTGAATTATGAATTAGTGTTGTGAAAATGGTTAAGTGTAGTAACTTGAATTATGAATTAGTGTTGTGAAAATGTTTAAATGTAGTAACTTGAATTATGAATTAGTGTTGTGAAAACGGTTAAGTATAGTAACTTGAATTATGAATTAGTGTTGTGAAAATGATTAAGTGTAGTAACTTTAATTATGAATTTGTGCTGTTAAAATAGTTATGTATAGTAGCTTGAATTATGAATTAGTGTTGTTAAAATAGTTAAGTATAGTAGCTTGAATTATAATTAGTGTTGTGAAAATAGTTAAGTATAGTAACTTGAATTATGAATTAGTGTTGTGAAAATTGTTAAGTATAGTAACTTGAATTATGAATTAGTGTTGTGTAAACGGTTAAGTATAGTAACTTGAATTATGAATTAGTGTTGTGAAAATGGTTAAGTATAATAACTTAAATTATGAATTAGTGTTGTGAAAATGGTTAAGTATAATAACTTGAATTATGAATTAGCGTTGTGAAAATGGTTAAGTATAGTAACTTGAATTATGAATTAGTGTTGTGAAAATGGTTAAGTGTAGTAACTTGAATTATGAATTAGTGTTGAGAAAATGGTTAAATGTAGTAACTTTAATTATGAATTTGTGTTGTTAAAATAGTTAAGTATAGTAGCTTGAATTATGAATTAGTGTTGTGAAAATGGTTAAGCATAGTAACTTGAATTATGAATTAGTGTTGTGAAAATGGTTTAGTATAGTAACTTGAATTATGAATTAGTGTTGTGAAAATGGTTAAGAGTAGTAACTTAAATTATGAATTAGTGTTGTGAAATGATTAAGTGTAGTAACTTTAATTATGAATTTGTGTTGTTAAAATAGTTATGTATAGTAGCTTGAATTATGAATTAGTGGTGTTAAAATAGTTAAGTATAGTAGCTTGAATTATGAATTAGTGTTGTGAAAATTGTTAAGTATAGTAACTTGAATTATGAATTAAGGTTGTGTAAACGGTTAAGTATAGTAACTTGAATTATGAATTAGTGTTGTAAAAATGGTTAAGTATAATAACTTGAATTATGAATTAGTGTTGTGAAAATGGTTAAGTATAATAACTTGAATTATGAATTAGTGTTTTGAAAATGGTTAAGTGTAGTAACTTGAATTATGAATTAGTGTTGTGAAAATGGTTAAGTGTAGTAACTTGAATTATGAATTAGTGTTGTGAAAATTGTTAAATGTAGTAACTTGAATTATGAATTAGTGTTGTAAAACGGTTAAGTATAGTAACTTGAATTATGAATTAGTGTTGTGAAAATGATTAAGTGTAGTAACTTTGATTATGAATTTTTGTTGTTAAAATAGTTATGTATAGTAGCTTGAATTATGAATTAGTGTTGTGAAAATGGTTAAGTATAGTAACTTGAATTATGAATTAGTGTTGTAAAAATGGTTAAGTATAATAACTTGAATTATGAATTAGTGTTGTGAAAATGGTTAAGTATAATAACTTGAATTATGAATTAGTGTTTTGAAAATGGTTAAGTGTAGTAACTTGAATTATGAATTAGTGTTGTGAAAATGGTTAAGTGTAGTAACTTGAATTATGAATTAGTGTTGTGAAAATGGTTAAGTATAGTAATTTGAATTATGAATTAGTGTTGTGAAAATGGTTAAGTATAGTAACTTGAATTATGAATTAGTGTTGTGAAAATGGTTAAGAGTAGTAACTTGAATTATGAATTAGTGTTGTGAAAATGATTAAGTGTAGTAACTTTAATTATGAATTTGTGTTGTTAAAATAGTTATGTATAGTAGCTTGAATTATGAATTAGTGTTGTTAAAATAGTTAAGTATAGTAGCTTGAATTATGAATTAGTGTTGTGAAAATAGTTAAGTGTAGTAACTTGAATTATGAATTAGTGTTGTAAAAATTGTTAAGTATAGTAACTTGAATTATGAATTAGTGTTGTGTAAACGGTTAAGTATAGTAACTTGAACTATGAATTAGTGTTGTGAAAATGGTTAAGTATAATAACTTGAATTATGAATTAGTGTTGTGAAAATGGTTAAGTGTAGTAACTTGAATTATGAATTAGTGTTGTGAAAATGGTTAAATGTAGTAACTTGAATTATGAATTAGTGTTGTGAAAACGGTTAAGTATAGTAACTTGAATTATGAATTAGTGTTGTGAAAATGGTTAAGAGTAGTAACTTGAATTATGAATTAGTGTTATGAAAACGGTTAAGTATAGTAACTTGAATTATGAATTAGTGTTGTGAAAATGGTTAAGAGTAGTAACTTGAATTATGAATTAGTGTTGTGAAAATGATTAAGTGTAGTAACTTTGATTATGAATTTTTGTTGTTAAAATAGTTATGTATAGTAGCTTGAATTATGAATTAGTGTTGTGAAAATGGTTAAGTATAATAACTTGAATTATGAATTAGCGTTGTGAAAAAATGGTTAAGTATAGTAAATTGAATTATGAATTAGTGTTGTGAAAATGGTTAAGGGTAGTAACTTGAATTATGAGTTTGTGTTGTGAAAATGGTTAAATGTAGTAACTTTAATTATGAATTTGTGTTGTTAAAATAGTTAAGTATAGTAGCTTGAATTATGAATTAGTGTTATGAAAATTGTTAAGTATAGTAACTTGAATTATGAATTAGCGTTGTGAATAAATGGTTAAGTATAGTAACTTGAATTATGAATTAGTGTTGTGAAAATGGTTAAGTGTAATAACTTGAATTATGAATTTGTGTTGTTAAAATAGTTTTGTATAGTAGCTTGAATTAGGAATTAGTGTTGTGAAAATGGTTAAGTATAGTAACTTGATTATGAATTAGTGTTGTGAAAATGGTTAAGTATAGTAACTTGAATTATGAATTAGTGTTGTGAAAATGGTTAAGTATAATAACTTGAATTATGAATTAGTGTTGCGAAAATGGTTAAGTATAGTAACTTGATTATGAATTAGCGTTGTGAAAATGGTTAAGAGTAGTAACTTGAATTATGAATTAGTGTTGTGAAAATGATTAAGTGTAGTAACTTTAATTATGAATTTGTGTTGTTAAAATAGTTATGTATAGTAGCTTGAATTATGAATTAGTGTTGTTAAAATAGTTAAGTATAGTAGCTTGAATTATGAATTAGTGTTGTGAAAATAGTTAAGTGTAGTAACTTGAATTATGAATTAGTGTTGTAAAAATTGTTAAGTATAGTAACTTGAATTATGAATTAGTGTTGTGTAAACGGTTAAGTATAGTAACTTGAACTATGAATTAGTGTTGTGAAAATGGTTAAGTATAATAACATGAATTATGAATTAGTGTTGTGAAAATGGTTAAGTGTAGTAACTTGAATTATGAAATAGTGTTGTGTAAATGGTTAAGTATAGTAACTTTAATTAAGAATTAGCGTTGTGAAAATGGTTAAGTATAGTAACTTGAATTATGAATTAGCGTTGTGAAAATGGTTAAGTCTATTTAGTTGGAATGTGAATTATTGAATTGAAAATGGTTAAGTGTATTTAGTTGAAATGTTAATTATTGACTTGAAAATGTTTAAGTGTATTTAGTTGAAATGTGAATTAGTGACTTGAAAATGGTTTGTCACGACCCAATATTTGGGTCATGATGGCGCCTATCGTAACCCACCAATAGGCAAGCCAAACCCTAGCCCGGAGCGACAAGCGACGGGCGGAATCTCATAAAATAGAGAAGTAGAAGTAACCGTATTTATAAACATGCTATAATGCTAAAGACAGAATCAGAATATGTATATGTACCAAGACTGAGAAGGAAGAGGACAGTATATAAAGTCAAGAACCCTTCCCAAGACCTGGTGAGGTCAGTACAGGAGCCACTACTAAACATACCCAAAATACAAGACAGAAACCAAATATGTATAACAAGTACAACAGTCTTGAGAGCAAAAGACTATACAATAGAAGATGGAGTAGGATCTGCCTCAGACGTCAGTAAGCTCACCCTGCTCCTGTGAGGGGCCGAGGTCGACCCAGAGGTCGGGGGCAAGGTAGAGCAGCAGCCCCAGGTCGAGATCATGTTAGGGATCAGCCACCCGATCCTGTTATAGCTCCAGATGCTCCGCCGCCACAGCAGCCAGTGGGCCAGGGAGCAGTCCAGGCTCCACCTGGATTTATTGATGCATCTTTACTTTGAGGTACATTACTTCAGTTGCTGGGGATAGTTGGAGGTCCGTCAGCTGAGGGAGCCCAACCAGCAGTACAGGGAGTTGGTGTTGGGGCACAGCCTGCAGCTGCAGCACCCAGAGTTGAGATTCCGCCAGCGCCGGTAGCTCCACAGCCGGTGGCAGATCAGCCTGCTATGTCTGTTGATGAGCAGAGGATGTTGGGGCATTTCTTGAGGTTGACTCCACCGAGATTTGCTGGTACTCCGGGTGAGGATGCATATGAGTTCTTGTCCAGCTGCGAGGATAGACTGAGGAATTTAGGATTGGTACAGTCTCGTGGTGTTGATTTTGTGGCATATCAGTTTGACACTGCAGCTAGGAGATGGTGGAAGGGATATCTTGATTCCAGACCAGCAGGATCTCCGCCGGTTACCTGGACCCAGTTCTCCGAGATTTTCTTGGGAAAGTATATGCCCCGTACTATGCGGGAGCGACTCAGGGATGAGTTCTCCAGATGGACTCAGGGTTCATTATCTGTGGCCGAGTATGAGGCGAGGTTTCATGATCTTGCTAGGCACGCTACCTCTATTCTGCCTGATGAGTATGAGAGAATTAGATGTTTTGTCAGGGGACTGAGATTGCCACTCCGCAGAGCTACCCAGAGTTTAGTGACTTCAGGAAAGTCATTCGCAGAGATTACCGAGCATGTATACTCTATTGAGGAGATGGATCGCGAGGCCCAAGGGGGCAGCGATAAGAGGCCTCGTGTTCAGGGTAGTTTCAGTGGGAGCCATAGTGGTTCGCAGTTCAGAGGTCGTGGTTTCCAGTTTCAGGGTAGGTACCCTCAGCAGCAGCAGCAGTCTTTTCAGCGACAGGGTCAGCCCAGTAGGCCCGTACAGTCAGCTTTGCAAATATCTGATAGAGGTCTGCCCGCCTATAGTGGTTCTGTTAGACAGCCTCAGGGACGTGGTCAGCCCAGTTCATCGACTAGAGGGGGTCACACCGGATCAGCCGGACCTTCTAGGCCGAGCAGGGAGCCAGGAGCATGTTATACTTGTGAGGTTATTGGTCATTTTGCACGTGAGTGTCCTCAGCGCATGGCGATTGAGCCTTCAGTTCAGACAGCACAGCCCCTCAGATCTATACCACCAGCGGGTAGAGGTGGTGCACAGGGTCGTCGGGGTGGTCCCCAGGGTTCTCGAGGTAGAGCGCAGGGAGGTCGGACTGGTAGTCAGGTTGGTGCTCAGACTAGTAGTAGTCAGCGTCAGTTGTATGCCGTACCGGCTAGGCCGGAGGCTGAGGCTTCGGATGCGGTGATTACAGGTATGATTTCCGTATGCCATCAGCCAGCTTCTGCATTATTTGATCCTGGATCCACGTTTTCTTATGTATCTACTTATTATGCACCACGGTTGGGTTTATGTTCTGAGTTATTATCTGTACCCTTACATGTATCTACCCCCGTTGGTGATTCCTTAGTAGTGGATCGGGTATATAGATCTTGTCTGGTGACTGTTCAGGAGTTTGAGACTCGGGTTGATTTTATTGTATTGGCCATGGTAGACTTTGATGTGATTCTGGGCATGGACTGGTTGTCTATCCATCATGCAGTCTTGGATTGCTTTGCTAAGACTGTGACCTTAACCATGCCTGGCGTACCCCCGGTGGTGTGGCAGGGTTTTGTTAGCCGCACACCGACCGGGATTATTTCATATGTTCAGGCTCGTAGATTGATGTCGAGGGGATGTGATTCATTCCTTGCTTATGTTCGGGATGCTAGTATTGAGAGTCCATCACTTGACTCCGTCCCTATTGTTCGTGAGTTTTCTGATGTATTCCCGACTGACCTGCCTGGCCTTCCTCCTGAGCGTGATATAGAGTTCATTATTGACCTCGAGCCGGGCACCCGACCTATTTCTATGGCTCCGTATCGAATGGCTCCTGCTGAGTTGAGAGAGTTGAGTAGTCAGCTTGAGGATCTTTTGGGGAAGGGTTTTATCAGGCCAAGTGTATCTCCGTGGGGTGCTCCAGTTCTGTTTGTAAAGAAGAAGGACGGATCTATGCGAATGTGTATCGATTACAGGCAGCTAAATAGGGTGACGGTGAAGAATAAGTATCCTATGCCTCGTATCGATGATTTGTTTGATCAACTTCAGGGTGCAGCGGTATTCTCAAAGATAGATTTGAGGTCTGGATATCATCAGTTGAGAGTTAGGGCTGAGGACATCCCTAAGACAGCCTTCAGGACTCGGTACGGCCACTATGAGTTCCTGGTGATGTCTTTTGGGTTGACTAATGCCCCAGCAGCTTTCATGGATCTGATGAATCGTGTATTCAGGCCATACTTAGACTCTTTTGTGATTGTGTTTATTGACGACATCTTGGTTTATTCGAGGAGTAACGAGGAGCATGAGCAGCATTTGAGGATTGTGCTCCACACTTTGAGAGATCATCGGCTTTATGCCAAGTTCTCAAAGTGTGAGTTTTGGCTTGAATCTGTAGATTTCTTGGGCCATGTTGTGTCTAGACACGGTATCATGGTAGACCCAGCAAAGATTGAGGCTATTCGTGGTTGGGCTAGGCCCACGTCACCTACCGAGGTTCGCAGTTTTGTTGGGTTGGCAGGATACTACAGGCGATTTGTTGAGGGTTTCTCGTCTATTGCATCTCCTATGACCAGACTAACTAGGAAGGAGGTTCTATTTCAGTGGTCTGAGGATTGTGAGGCGAGCTTTCTAAAACTCAAGGATCGACTTACTTCTGCCCCTGTGTTGACTCTTCCAGTTGAGGGTGAAGGTTTCACCGTGTATTGTGATGCTTCTGGTATCGGTTTGGGATGTGTTTTAATGCAGCGGGGTCGTGTCATTGCTTATGCATCGAGGCAGCTGAAGGTGCACGAACGTAATTATCCCACTCATGACTTAGAATTAGCAGCGGTAGTATTTGCACTGCGGATTTGGAGGCATTATCTATACGGTGTGCATTGTGAGATCTTTACAGACCACCGCAGTCTTCAGCATATAATGACTCAGAGGGATCTTAATTCGAGGCAGCGCAGATGGATTGAATTGTTAAAGGACTATGATATCTCTATTCTCTATCATCCGGGCAAGGCGAATGTGGTAGCGGACGCCTTGAGCCGGAAGGCAGTGAGTATGGGTAGCTTAGCCTTCATTCCAGTCTCTCAGCGGCCGTTGGCTTTGGATATTCAGTCCTTAGCTAACTCGATGGTGCGTTTGGATATTTCTGACCCCAGGAGGGTTATCGCTTGTGTTGGTGCGAGATCTACTTTGCTGGAGCAGATTCAGAGTCGTCAATTTGAGGATAGCGGTCTCCGTAGAATTCGAGATCAGGTATTGAAGGGTGAGTCTGAGAGAGCTACCTTGGGTTCTGATGGTGTTCTGAGGTTTGACGGTCGTATTTGTGTCCCGAGGGTTGAAGATTTAATTCAGTTGATTTTGCGTGAAGCTCACAGTTCTAGATATTCTATTCACCCCGGGACAGCTAAGATGTATAGAGATCTGAGACAGCACTATTGGTGGAGCGGTATGCGGAGAGATATAGCAGGGTTTGTAGCCCGATGCCTTTGTTGTCAGCAGGTAAAGGCCGAGCACCAGAGACCTGGTGGAATGCTTCAGCAATTGCCCATTCCCGAGTGGAAATGGGAGCGGGTCACTATGGATTTCATTGTTGGATTGCCTCGCACCTCCCGTGGTTTTGATAGTATTTGGGTTATTGTGGACCGGTTGACTAAGTCTGCACACTTTATCCCTGTTCGAGTCTCCTATAGTGCTGAGAGGTTAGCTCGTGTATATATTCAGGAGGTGGTCCGCCTACATGGAGTGCCAATATCTATTATCTCAGACCGAGGGTCTCAGTTTACCTCCAGTTTCTGGCAGACTTTCCAGGAAGAGTTGGGTACCCAGGTGGACCTCAGCACTGCATTTCATCCTCAAACCGATGGGCAGTCTGAACGAACTATTCAGGTATTGGAGGATATGCTCCGCGCTTGTGTGTTAGACTTTGGGGGTCAGTGGGATCAATTCTTACCTTTAGCCGAGTTCGCGTATAATAATAGCTTTCACTCCAGCATTCAAATGGCTCCGTTTGAGGCTTTGTATGGGAGACGGTGTCGATCTCCAGTGGGTTGGTTCGAGACCTCAGAAGTCAGTCCTCGTGGCACAGATTTACTCCGAGAATCTTTGGACTGAGTTCGAATAATTCAGGATAGGCTGCGGACAGCTCAGAGTAGACAGAGGAGTTATGCTGACCGTAGACGTCGTCCATTGAAATTCAGGGTGGGTGATAGGGTCTTCTTACGAATATCGCCCATGAAGGGCGTAATGCGGTTTGGTAGGAGGGGCAAGCTTAGCCCCAGATATATTGGACCCTTTGAGATTTTGCAGACAGTTGGAGAGGTCGCTTATATGTTAGCTTTACCTCCGGCATTTTCAGCTATCCACCCAGTGTTTCATGTTTCTATGCTGCGACAGTACATTTCGGATGAGTCGCATGTGCTTCAGTGGGACTCGGTTCAGTTAGATGATAAGTTAGCATTTGTGGAGGAGCCTGTATCCATTTTGGCTAGAAATGTCAGACGGTTACGCTCCCGGGATATTCCAGTGGTTAAGGTACAGTGGCGTCACCGTCCGGTTGAGGAGGCTACTTGGGAGCTTGAACGTGACATGCGAGCCCAGTATCCCTACTTGTTCACGACTTCAGGTATATGCTTATTCTTGACTTTCGCGGACGAAAGTCCTCTTAGTAGTGGATATTGTAATGACCTTCCCGGTCATTTCCCTCATTTTCGTGTGTTCTCAGCGTTTAGAGCTTTTCTATAACTGCCCCAAGTCATTTTTGACTTGCTGGGACTGACATTTCGGTTTCCGGGCAGTTCGTTTGAGAATATTATTTAGACCGAGCACGTTGTAACATATTAAATTAAATTTTAAATTTGGTAAAATTACATAGTTAATTACCTTTTGAAAATATTTTTGAAATTTATAAAAAACTTCTTTAGTTATGATATATCTATACTATTTTATAATAGTTTTATAACCTATTAATAATTAAAACGGAGATAGTGAATTTAAATATGTTAAAATAATATTTTTATTTTATAGAGGTTTTGTTAGAAATAATTTTCTATTAATTATGGTATATTCAAAATATTATATTTATTTTACCACGGACCTATGCAATACCCGAAGATACACATAGTGGATAAATAATTAAAGAGGGGTGGGGGTATTGCCACCTCCACTTTCACGTGGAGGTGGAGGAAGGTAGTTAGTCAGCAAAGGGCACGAATAGGTGTCATGCACCTACCAACACATATATATATACACCTTACATTACATTTACTTAAGTAAATGTAAGAATTTCAAATAAAAGTTAGGCTGCCACATTTCTGTTTCTCTATATTTATACCTTTTAGCATTTATAGTGAGATTTGAGATTCAGGGTGGTTAGATTTGGCTCCGTAGACGCGTTCTCGTCATTTCTACGGTACGTTTTCTTATTTTTACGGTAGTTTTTGTCCGCGATAGTATATTTTGGGATTGATATTGATGTTTGAGCTACATTTTGAGCTCAAATTTAATGGTGCTAGTTGTGACTATTGGTCACGGAGTTGTTTGGGATGCTGTGACGATTTTAGTTTCGTGATTCCGCAAGTGGGCCCCACGGGGACGGTTCAGACATTTTTCCAAACTAATGCAATATAGGTGTCAATAGTCATGTTTTGACATGTAGTTTATTATTTTGGTAGCTTGGCAGCAGTCGGAGGCCTCTCGAAAGGGAAAGGCTCCTATTTAGCTGGTTTTCTTGGCAGGCTTGCGGCAGGCGTCCAGGTAGGCTAGGTTTATCTTCCTTTACACTTAGATTGAGCTTATGTGTGATATATGTGTGCTATTGTGCTGGTATTGTGGGCTGGAATTATAGACTTGGAGGTGGTGGTTTGCTGTGGTTTAGGCCGGATAGGGCTGTTCGGACACATTCCAGGCCCGTTATCCTTACGGTACACCACTTATGACCTATCTGGGGTCGGATAGTATTTTTGTTATGGACTGCTGATTGGGGAATATTATTGTTGGACCTTAGTCCAGGGTTAGACAGACTTAGCCCAGACTTAGACAGGTATAACCAGACTTGGTATCCGGGACCCGGTAGTGGGCCCCGTTACCCTTTTTTGTCGACTTGTCAGAACGTTGACATTTTTGGGCTTAGTTAAGCCCTCTGTGACCTGTTAGACTTGTGACAGTATTTATTCACCCCGATCATACCCAGTTGACCTATTTAGCATTTTAGTCCCTAATAGCACCGCACTTGATCGGGATTGCTGGTCTTAGCTTAGAATTAGGACCCACCTTGTCATGAGCTACTCTAGATACCCGGACTGACTTAGATATTGTATGATAGTAGACTATGGACCTAGGAGGACCCGGGGACTTACCTTGTAGCAGGTAATGGGTTAGCTCCTTTATCTATACTTCAGTTTTGGCCTGGGACTAGCATGTTTTCCGTTTATCTGATATGATATGATATTTGGTTCTGTTCTGGTTACTGGCTATTGTGAGTTCCGGTTCGAGTCCGGCTACTGATTCTGGTATGATGATTTTGGTTATTGACTATTGGGTGTTCCGGTTCGAGTCCGGCCCCGGATTGTGATACACTATGAGGTCCGGTTCGAGTCCGGCCACTGATTATTATGAGTCCCGGTTTGAGTCCGGCATCTGGTTATTATATGATTGGAGAATTTTGGTACTGGGTACCGTGATCATGATACTGTTGTTATATGAGTTCCGGTTCGAGTCCGGCAGATATGATATATATGTGGCCTCTTGTTATTACCCACTGCTTCCGGTTCGACTCCGGCGTCTGGCCTCTTGTTATTACCCATTGGTGCCGGTTCAAGCCCGGTGCACCCTTGTTGGTTATTGTGGTTACTGGATACTGACACAGCTTCGAGACACTGGTGACTATGCATTTATTATTCTTGTGTGTCCCACCGGTTTATGGGGGCCAGGTTGGGTTATTGTTTTCTTTCGTGTGCCTATCGGGTTTATGGGAACCCAGATAGGTTATGGTTGACTTGTGTGTTTACGTATGCATTTATTTACTCGTTATTCAGTATCGCATTTATTTTTCTCCTGAGCATGTCTATACGCCTCAACCGCTACTTATGTACTTATTATTTATAGTTATACCAGACTTAGCATGCACCCCCGTACTTTAGCCTGTTTATATTACCTTTAGCTCAGTCGGCCGATGATGCCTACTGAGTACCCGTTGCCCGGTACTCATACTGCACTTCTGCATCTTTGTCCCCGATGCAGATCCAGGCACTAGTCGACGGTGGTGACGTGACTCTTTTCTTAGCACTGACTCCGGAGCAGGGTGAGCTTACTGACGTCTGAGGCAGATCCTACTCCATCTTCTATTGTATAGTCTTTTGCTCTCAAGACTGTTGTACTTGTTATACATATTTGGTTTCTGTCTTGTATTTTGGGTATGTTTAGTAGTGGCTCCTGTACTGACCTCACCAGGTCTTGGGAAGGGTTCTTGACTTTATATACTGTCCTCTTCCTTCTCAGTCTTGGTACATATACATATTCTGATTCTGTCTTTAGCATTATAGCATGTTTATAAATACGGTTACTTCTACTTCTCTATTTTATGAGATTCCGCCCGTCGCTTGTCGCTCCGGGCTAGGGTTTGGCTTGCCTATTGGTGGGTTACGATAGGCGCCATCATGACTCAGAATTGGGTCGTGACACGGTTAAGTATAGTAACTTGAATTATGAATTAGTGTTGTGAAAATGGTTAAGTATAATAACTTGAATTATGAATTAGTGTTGTGAAAATGGTTAAGTATAATAACTTGAATTATGAATTAGCGTTGTGAAAATGGTTAAGTATATTAACTTGAATTATGAATTGGTGTTGTGAAAATGGTTAAGTGTAGTAACTTGAATTATGAATTAGTGTTGTGAAAATGGTTAAATGTAGTAACTTTAATTATGAATTTGTGTTGTTAAAATAGTTAAGTATAGTAGCTTGAATTATGAATTAGTGTTGTGAAAATGGTTAAGCATAGTAACTTGAATTATGAATTAGTGTTGTGAAAATGGTTTAGTATAGTAACTTGAATTATGAATTAGTGTTGTGAAAATGGTTAAGAGTAGTAACTTAAATTATGAATTAGTGTTGTGAAAATGATTAAGTGTAGTAACTTTAATTATGAATTTGTGTTGTTAAAATAGTTATGTATAGTAGCTTGAATTATGAATTAGTGTTGTTAAAATAGTTAAGTATAGTAGCTTGAATTATGAATTAGTGTTGTGAAAATTGTTAAGTATAGTAACTTGAATTATGAATTAATGTTGTGTAAACGGTTAAGTATAGTAACTTGAATTATGAATTAGTGTTGTAAAAATGGTTAAGTATAATAACTTGAATTATGAATTAGTGTTGTGAAAATGGTTAAGTATAATAACTTGAATTATGAATTAGTGTTTTGAAAATGGTTAAGTGTAGTAACTTGAATTATGAATTAGTGTTGTGAAAATGGTTAAGTGTAGTAACTTGAATTATGAATTAGTGTTGTGAAAATGGTTAAATGTAGTAACTTGAATTATGAATTAGTGTTGTGAAAACGGTTAAGTATAGTAACTTGAATTATGAATTAGTGTTGTGAAAATGGTTAAGAGTAGTAACTTGAATTATGAATTAGTGTTGTGAAAATGATTAAGTGTAGTAACTTTGATTATGAATTTTTGTTGTTAAAATAGTTATGTATAGTAGCTTGAATTATGAATTAGTGTTGTGAAAATGGTTAAGTATAGTAACTTGAATTATGAATTAGTGTTGTAAAAATGGTTAAGTATAATAACTTGAATTATGAATTAGTGTTGTGAAAATGGTTAAGTATAATAACTTGAATTATGAATTAGTGTTTTGAAAATGGTTAAGTGTAGTAACTTGAATTATGAATTAGTGTTGTGAAAATGGTTAAGTGTAGTAACTTGAATTATGAATTAGTGTTGTGAAAATGGTTAAGTATAGTAATTTGAATTATGAATTTGTGTTGTGAAAATGGTTAAGTATAGTAACTTGAATTATGAATTAGTGTTGTGAAAATGGTTAAGAGTAGTAACTTGAATTATGAATTAGTGTTGTGAAAATGATTAAGTGTAGTAACTTTAATTATGAATTTGTGTTGTTAAAATAGTTATGTATAGTAGCTTGAATTATGAATTAGTGTTGTTAAAATAGTTAAGTATAGTAGCTTGAATTATGAATTAGTGTTGTGAAAATAGTTAAGTGTAGTAACTTGAATTATGAATTAGTGTTGTAAAAATTGTTAAGTATAGTAACTTGAATTATGAATTAGTGTTGTGTAAACGGTTAAGTATAGTAACTTGAACTATGAATTAGTGTTGTGAAAATGGTTAAGTATAATAACATGAATTATGAATTAGTGTTGTGAAAATGGTTAAGTGTAGTAACTTGAATTATGAAATAGTGTTGTGTAAATGGTTAAGTATAGTAACTTTAATTAAGAATTAGCGTTGTGAAAATGGTTAAGTATAGTAACTTGAATTATGAATTAGCGTTGTGAAAATGGTTAAGTCTATTTAGTTGGAATGTGAATTATTGAATTGAAAATGGTTAAGTGTATTTAGTTGAAATGTTAATTATTGACTTGAAAATGTTTAAGTGTATTTAGTTGAAATGTGAATTAGTGACTTGAAAATGGTTTGTCACGACCCAATATTTGGGTCATGATGGCGCCTATCGTAACCCACCAATAGGCAAGCCAAACCCTAGTCCGGAGCAACAAGCGACGGGCTAACGGGCGGAATCTCATAAAACAGAGAAGAAGTGGAAGTAACCATAACCATATTTATAAACATGCTAAGACTGAGAAGGAAGAGGACAATGTATATAAAGTCCAGAACCCCTCCCAAGACCTGGTGGGGTCAGTACAAGAGCCACTACTGGACACACCCAAAATATAAAATAGAAACCAAATATATATCAAACCCAACAGTCTCGAGGGCAAAAGACTATACAGTAGAAGATGGAGTAGGATCTGCCTCGGACATCAGGAAGCTCACCCTGCTCCGGAGTCAATGCTGAGAAAAGAGTTCACGTCAATACCGTCGGCTAGTGCCTGAATCTGCATCGGGGAAAAAGATGCAGAAGTGCAGTATGAGTACCGGGGCAATGGGTACTCAGTAGGCATCATCGGCCGACTGAGCTCAATGTAATATAAGCAAGCTAAAATGCGAGGATGCATGCTAAGTCCGGGGTATAAGTAACAAATACATAAGTAACTGCCGAGGCGTATAGATATGCTCAGGAAAATATAAGTGCGATACATAATAACGAGTAAATAAATGCGTAAGTAAACACACAAGTCAAACATAACCTATCTGGGCCCCCATAAGCCCGATAGGCACACGGAAGAAAACAATAACCCAGTCTGGCCCCCATAAACCAGCGGGACACACAAGAAAAGTAAATGCATAGTCACCAGTGTCTCAAAGCTGTATCAGTATCCAGTAACCACAATAACCAACAGGAGTGCACCGGGCTTGAACCGGCACCAATGGGTAATAACAAGAGGCCAGACGCCGGAGTCGAACCGGAAGCAGTGGGTAATAACAAGAGGCCACATATATATCATATCTGCCGGACTCGAACCGGAACTCATAGAACAACAACATCATAATCACGGTACCTAGTACCAAAACTCTCCAATTATATCATAACCAGATGCCGGACTCGAACCGGAACTCATAATAATCAGTGGCCGGACTCGAACCGGAACTCATAGTGTACCACAATCCGGGGCCGGACTCGAACCGGAACACCCAATAGTCAATAACCAAAATCATCATACCTGAATCAGTAGCTGGACTCGAACCTTAACTCATCATAGCCAGTAACCAGAACAGAATCAAAGGTCATATCATATCAAATAAACGGGGAACGCCCTAGCGCCAAGTCAATACTATTATATAGGTACAGAAGCTAACTCTACAACATGCTACAAGTCAATCTCGGGGTCCTTCTAGGTCAACTACCTACTATAAAGATATGTATATAAAAGTTTGGGTATACATTACAAGTCATGGAAAGGCGGTTCAGCGTTCTAAGTAAAACTAGCCGACCCCAATCAAATACGGTGCTATCAGGGACGAACAAAGCTAGACAGGCCAACCGGGTATAATCGGGGTGACTTAATCCCGTCATAATCCTAATAGTCATATAGGGCTTATCTAAGCCCAAAGATGTCAAAGTTTCGACAAGTCGACAAAAAGGGTAACGGGGCCCGCTATTGGGTCCCGAAAACCAGGTCTGGTTATACTTGTCTAAGTCTGGGCTAAGTCTGTCTAAGCCTGGACTAAGGTCCAACAATAACATTCCCAGACTAGCAACAACAACAACAATACTATCGGACCCCAAATAGGTCATCTGTGGGGTACCACGAGGATAACGGGCCTGGAATATATCCGAATAGCCCCATCCGGCCTAGAAGGCCTAAATCACAGCAAACCACCACCACCAAGTCTATAATACCAGCCCACAATACCAGCACAATAGCATACATATATCACACATAAGCCCAATCTAAGTGCAAAGGGAGGTAAACCTAGCCTACCTGGACGTCTGCCGCAAGCCTGCCAAGAAAACCAGCTAAATAGGAGCCTTTTTCTTTCGAGAGGCCTCCGAATATTGCCAAGCTACCAAAATAATAAACTACATGTCAAAACATGACTATTGATACCCATATTGCATTAGTTCAAAAAAATGTTCGAACAGTCCACGTGGGGCCCGCTTGCGGTATCGTAAAACTGAAACCGTCACAGTGTCCCAAATAACTATGTGACCAATAGTCACAACTATCACTGCTCCATTTGAGCTCAAAATGTAGCTCAAACATCAATACCAATCCCAAAGTATACACGAAAATTACCGTAAAAATAAGAAAACATACCGTAGAAATGACGAGAGCGAGTCCACGGACTCAAATATATAAACCCCTAAGCTTAATTCTTAACAGAATAGCGCAAGATTGCGCTTAAATTTAATAGCAGATAGTGAAATGTAGAAACGGTAGGAATTATTTTGTTTTAAAGTGAAATGATGATATATTTATATATATATACTACCCATGTTGATAGGTGGCAGAATGCTACTATCTTAGTGAATGTGGAGGTGGCGATGCCACCCAAATTCTTATCTCATTATATATATATTCGGGTATTGCATAGGCTCGTGGTAAAATAAATATAACTTTTTAAATATACCATAATTAATAGAAAATTATTTCTAACAAAACCTCTATAAAATAAAAATATTATTTTAACATATTTAAATTCCCTATCTCCGCTTAAATTATTAATAGGTTATAAAACTATTATAAAGTAGTATAGATATATCATAACTAAAGAATTTTATAAATTTCAAAAATATTTTCGCAAAGTAATTAACTACGTCATTTTGCCAAATTTAAATTTATTTTAATATTTTACAATGTGCTCGGTCTAAATAATATTCTCAAACGAACTGCCTGCGAATCGAACTGTCAGTCCCAGCAAGTCATAAATAACTTGGGGCAGTTATAGAAAAGCTCTAAACGCTTAAACACACGAAAATGAAGGAAATGACCGGGAAGGTCATTACAATATCCACTACTAAAAGGACTTTCGTCCGCGAAAGTCAAGAATAAGCACATACCTGAAGACGTGAACAAGTAGGGATACTGGGTTCGCATATCGCGTTCAAGCTCCCAAGTAGCCTCCTCAATCGGACGGCGACGCCACTGTACCTTAACCACTGGAATGTCCCGGGAGCGTAACCGTCTGACATCTCTGGCTAAAATGGACACAGGCTCCTCCACAAATGTTAGTTTCTCGTCTAACTGAATCGAGTCCCACTGAAGCACATGCGACTCATCTGGAATATATTGTCGTAGCATAGAAACATGAAATACCGGGTGGATAGCTGAAAATGCCGGAGGTAAAGCTAACACATAAGCCACCTCTCCTACTGTCCACAAAATCTCAAAGGGTCCAATATATCTGGGGCTAAGCTTACCCTTCCTACCAACTCGCATTACGCCCTTCATGGGAGATACTCGTAAGAAGACCCTATCACCCACCCTGAACTTCAATGGACGACATCTACGGTCAGCATAACTCCTCTGTCTACTCTGAGCTGTCCGCAGCCTAGCTTGAATCACTCGAACTCAGTCCAAAGATTCTCAGAGCAAATCTGTGCCACGTGGACTGACTTCTGAAGTTTCGAACCAGCCAACTGGAGATCGACATCGTCTGCCATATAAAGCCTCAAACGGAGCCATTTGAATACTGGAATGAAAGCTATTATTATATGCGAACTATGCTAAAGGCAAGAATTGGTCCCATTGGCCCCCAAAGTCAAGTACACAAGCGAGGAGCATATCCTCTAATACCTGAATAGTCCGCTCTGATTGCCCGTCGGTTTGAGGATGAAATGCAGTGCTGAGGTCCACCTGGGTACCCAACTCTTCCTGGAAAGTCTGCCAGAAATCGGAGGTAAACTGAGACCCTCGGTCTGAGATAATAGATATTGGCACTCCATGTAGGCGAACCACCTCCTGAATATATACACGAGCTAATCTCTTAGCATTGTAGGAAACTTGAACAGGGATAAAGTGTGCAGACTTAGTCAACCGATCTACCATAACCCAACTACTATCAGAACCCAAGGTAGCACTCTCGGACTTACCCTTTAATAATTGATCTCGAATTCTACGGAGACCGCTATCCTCAAACTGACGACTCTGAATCTGCTCTAACAAAGTAGATCTCACACCAACACAAGCGATAACCCTTTCGGGGTTAGAATTATCCAGACGCACCATCGAGTTAGCTAAGGACTGAATATCCAAAGCCAACGGCCGCTGAGAGACTGGAATGAAGGCTAAGCTACCCATACTCACTGCCTTCCGGCTCAAGGCGTCCGCTACCACATTCGCCTTGCCCGGATGATAGAGAATAGAGATATCATAGTCCTTCAGCAACTCAATCTACCTGCGCTGCCTCGAATTAAGATCCCTCTGAGTCATAATATGCTGAAGACTGCGGTGGTCTGTAAAGATCTCACAATGAACACCATAGAGATAATGCCTCCAAATCCGTAGTGCAAACACAACCGCTGCTAACTCTAAATCATGAGTGGGATAGTTACGCTCGTGCACCTTCAGCTGCCTCGATGCATAAGCAATGACACAACCCCGCTGCATCTGAACATATCCCAAACCGATACCAGACGCATCACAATACACGGTGAAACCCTCGCCCTCAACTGGAAGAGTCAACACAGGGGCAGAAGTAAGTCGATCCTTAAGCTTCAGAAAGCTCGCCTCACAATCCTCAGACCACTGAAACGGAACCTCCTTCCTGGTTAGTCTGGTCATAGGAGATGCAATCGACGAGAAGCCCTCAACAAATCGCCTGTAGTACCCTGCCAACCCAACAAAACTGCAAACTTCAGTAGGCGATGTGGGCCTAGCCCAACCTCGAATAGCCTCAATCTTCGCTGGGTCTACCATGATACCAAGTCTGGATATAACATGCCCCAAGAAAACTACAGACTCAAGCCAGAACTCACACTTTGAGAACTTGGCATAAAGTCGATGATCTCTCAAAGTGTGGAGCACAATCCTCAAATGTTGCTCATGCTCCTCGCTACTCCTCGAATAAACTAAGATGTCATCAATAAACACAATCACAAAGTAGTCTAAGTGTGGCCTAAATACACGATTCATTAAATCCATAAAGGCTGTCGGGGCATTAGTCAACCCAAAAGACATCACCAGGAACTCATAATAGTCGTACCGAGTCCTGAAAGCTGTCTTTGGGATGTCCTCAGCCCTAACTCTTAACTGAGGATATCCAAATCTCAAATCTATCTTCGAGAATACTACTGCACCCTGAAGTTGATCAAACAAATCATCGATACGAGGCATAGGATACTTATTCTTCACTGTCACCCTATTTAGCTGCCTATAATCGATACACATTCGTATAGACCCATCCTTCTTCTTTACAAACAGAACTGGAGCACCCCACGACGACACACTCAGCCTGATAAAACCCTTCCCCAGAAGGTCCTGGAGCTGAGTACTCAACTCTCTCAATTCAGCAGGAGCCATACGATGAGGAGCTATAGAAATAGGTCGGGTGCCCGGCTCAAGGTCAATAATGAACTCTATATCACGCTCAGGAGAAAGGCCAGGTAAGTCAGTCGGGAATACATCAGGAAACTCACGAACAACTGGGACGGAGTCAAGTGAGGGACTCTCAATACTAGCATCCCGAACATAAGCAAGGAATGAATCACATCCCCTCGACATCAATCTACGAGCCCGAACATATGAAATAATCCCAGTCGGTGTGTGACTAACAGAACCCTGCCACATCACCGGGGGTACGCTAGGCATGGCTAAGGTTACAGTCTTAGCAAAGCAATCCAAGACTGCATGATGAAATGACAACCAGTCCATGCCCAGAATCACATCAAAGTCTACCATGGCCAATACAATAAAGTCAACTTGAGTCTCAAACTCCTGAACAGTCACCAGACATGATCTATATACCCGATCCACTACTAAGGAATCACCAACGGGGGTAGATACACGTAAGGGCACAGATAATAACTCAGAACACAAACCCAACCGTGGTGCATAATAAGTAGATACATAAGAAAATGTGGATCCGGGATCAAATAACGCAGAAGCTGGCTGATGGCATACGGAAATCGTACCTGTAATCACTGCATCCGAAGCCTCAGCCTCCGGCCTAGCCGGCACGGCATACAACTGACGCTAGCTACACTAGTCTGAGCACCAACCTGACCACCGATCCGACCTCCCTGCGCTCTACCTCGAGAACCCTGGGGACCACCCCGACGACCCTGTGCACCACCTCTACCTGCTGGAGGTATAGATCTGAGGGGCTGTACTGTCTGAACTGAAGGCTCAATCTCCATGCGCTGAGGACACTCACGCGCAAAATGACCGACAACCCCACAAGTGTAGCATGCTCCTGGCTCCCTGCTCGGCCTAGAAGGTCCGGCTGAGCTGGTATGACCACCTCTAGTCGATGAACTGGACTGACCACGTCCTTGAGACTGGCTAACAGAACCACTATAGGTGGGCTGACCCCTATCAGATATTTGCAAAGCTGACTGTACGGGCCTACTGGACTGGCCCTGTCGCTGAAAAGACTGCTGAGGGTACCTGCCCTGAAACTGGAAACCCCGACCTCTGAACTGTGAACCACTATGGCTCCCACTGAAACTACCCTGAACACGAGGTCTCTTATCGCTGCCCCCTTGGGCCTCGCGATCCATCTCCTCAATAGAGTATACATGCTCGGTAATCTCTGCGAATGATTTCCCTGAAGTCACTAAACTCTGGGTACCTCTGCGGAGTGGCAATCTCAGTCCCCTGACAAAACACCTAACTCTCTCATACTCATCAGGCAAAATAAAGGTAGCGTTCCTAGCAAGATCATGAAACCTCGCCTCATACTCGGCGACAGATAATGAACCCTAAGACAATCTGGAGAACTCATCCCTGAGTTGCTCCCGCATAGTACGGGGCATATACTTTCCCAAGAAAATCTCAGAGAACTGGGTCCAGGTAACCGGCGGAGATCCTGCTGGCCTGGAATCAAGATATCCCCTCCACCATCTCCTCGCTGCAGTATTAAACTGATATGCCACAAAATCAATACTACGAGACTGTACCAATCCTAAATTCCTCAGTCTATCCTCGCAGCTGGACAAGAACTCATATGCATCCTCACCCAGAGTACCAACAAATCTCGGTGGATTCAACCTCAAGAAATGCCCCAACATCTTCTGCTCATCGACAGACATGGTAGGTTGATCTATAACCGCTTGTGGAGCTACCGGCGCTGGCGGAATTTCAACTCTGGGTGCTGCAGCTGCAGGCTGCGCCTCAACACCAACTCCCTGTACTGCTGGTTGGGCTCCCTCGGCTGACGAACCTCCAACTATTCCCAACAACTGAAGTAATGTACCTCGGAGCAAAGAAGCATCTATAAATCCAGGTGGAGCCGGGGCTGCTCCCTAGCCCACCGACTGCTGTGGAGGCGGAACATCTGGAGATATAACGGGATCGGGTAATTGATCCCTAGCATAATCTCGGCCTGGGGCTGCTGCTCTGTCCTTCCCCCGACCTCTGGGTCGACCTCAACCCCTAACTAGAGCCCTTGCAGCAGGCTCGGGGTCCTGACCCTCGGTTCTCTTACCATTCATCCTTACCATCTATATAAAGAGTGAACCAAATAAAGATCAGAAACCAACATAGACTTAACGCACGGACATGAGTCAAGAAAATGAGAGACTCCCCTAGGAATGCTCCGTAGCCTCCCGAGGATAGGATACAGGCGTCCCCGCACCGATCCACAGGACTCTACTAAACATTGGCCAATGTACCGACACTACCTATACAACCTAGGCTCTGATACCAAGCTGTCACGACCCAATATTTGGGTCATGATGGCGCCTATCGTAACCCACCAATAGGCAAGCCAAACCCTAGTCCGGAGCAACAAGCGATGGGCTAACGGGCGGAATCTCATAAAACAGAGAAGAAGTGGAAGTAACCATAACCATATTTATAAACATGCTAAGACTGAGAAGGAAGAGGACAATGTATATAAAGTCCAGAACCCCTCCCAAGACCTGGTGGGGTCAGTACAAGAGCCACTACTGGACACACCCAAAATATAAAATAGAAACCAAATATATATCAAACCCAACAGTCTCGAGGGCAAAAGACTATACAGTAGAAGATGGAGTAGGATCTGCCTCGGACATCAGGAAGCTCACCCTGCTCCGGAGTCAATGCTGAGAAAAGAGTTCACGTCAATACCGTCGGCTAGTGCCTGAATCTGCATCGGGGAAAAAGATGCAGAAGTGCAGTATGAGTACCGGGGCAATGGGTACTCAGTAGGCATCATCGGCCGACTGAGCTCAATGTAATATAAGCAAGCTAAAATGCGAGGATGCATGCTAAGTCCGGGGTATAAGTAACAAATACATAAGTAACTGCCGAGGCGTATAGATATGCTCAGGAAAATATAAGTGCGATACATAATAACGAGTAAATAAATGCGTAAGTAAACACACAAGTCAAACATAACCTATCTGGGCCCCCATAAGCCCGATAGGCACACGGAAGAAAACAATAACCCAGTCTGGCCCCCATAAACCAGCGGGACACACAAGAAAAGTAAATGCATAGTCACCAGTGTCTCGAAGCTGTATCAGTATCCAGTAACCACAATAACCAACAGGAGTGCACCGGGCTTGAACCGGCACCAATGGGTAATAACAAGAGGCCAGACGCCGGAGTCAAACCGGAAGCAGTGGGTAATAACAAGAGGCCACATATATATCATATCTGCCGGACTCGAACCGGAACTCATAGAACAACAACATCATAATCACGGTACCTAGTACCAAAACTCTCCAATTATATCATAACCAGATGCCGGACTCGAACCGGAACTCATAATAATCAGTGGCCGGACTCGAACCGGAACTCATAGTGTACCACAATCCGGGGCCGGACTCGAACCGGAACACCCAATAGTCAATAACCAAAATCATCATACCTGAATCAGTAGCTGGACTCGAACCTTAACTCATCATAGCCAGTAACCAGAACAGAATCAAAGGTCATATCATATCAAATAAACGGGGAACGCCCTAGCGCCAAGTCAATACTATTATATAGGTACAGAAGCTAACTCTACAACATGCTACAAGTCAATCTCGGGGTCCTTCTAGGTCAACTACCTACTATAAAGATATGTATATAAAAGTTTGGGTATACATTACAAGTCATGGAAAGGCGGTTCAGCGTTCTAAGTAAAACTAGCCGACCCCAATCAAATACGGTGCTATCAGGGACGAACAAAGCTAGACAGGCCAACCGGGTATAATCGGGGTGACTTAATCCCGTCATAATCCTAATAGTCATATAGGGCTTATCTAAGCCCAAAGATGTCAAAGTTTCGACAAGTCGACAAAAAGGGTAACGGGGCCCGCTATTGGGTCCCGAAAACCAGGTCTGGTTATACTTGTCTAAGTCTGGGCTAAGTCTGTCTAAGCCTGGACTAAGGTCCAACAATAACATTCCCAGACTAGCAACAACAACAACAATACTATCGGACCCCAAATAGGTCATCTGTGGGGTACCACGAGGATAACGGGCCTGGAATATATCCGAATAGCCCCATCCGGCCTAGAAGGCCTAAATCACAGCAAACCACCACCACCAAGTCTATAATACCAGCCCACAATACCAGCACAATAGCATACATATATCACACATAAGCCCAATCTAAGTGCAAAGGGAGGTAAACCTAGCCTACCTGGACGTCTGCCGCAAGCCTGCCAAGAAAACCAGCTAAAT
This sequence comes from Capsicum rhomboideum, assembly GCA_031232105.1. Lineage (NCBI taxonomy): Eukaryota > Viridiplantae > Streptophyta > Magnoliopsida > Solanales > Solanaceae > Capsicum > Capsicum rhomboideum. Next base: position 57,314,828 of record CP124714.1, read on the forward strand.
AGGAGCCTTTTTCTTTCGAGAGGCCTCCGAATATTGCCAAGCTACCAAAATAATAAACTACATGTCAAAACATGACTATTGATACCCATATTGCATTAGTTCAAAAAAATGTTCGAACAGTCCACGTGGGGCCCGCTTGCGGTATCGTAAAACTAAAACCGTCACAGTGTCCCAAATAACTATGTGACCAATAGTCACAACTATCACTGCTCCATTTGAGCTCAAAATGTAGCTCAAACATCAATACCAATCCCAAAGTATACACGAAAATTACCGTAAAAATAAGAAAACATACCGTAGAAATGACGAGAGCGAGTCCACGGACTCAAATATATAAACCCCTAAGCTTAATTCTTAACAGAATAGCGCAAGATTGCGCTTAAATTTAATAGCAGATAGTGAAATGTAGAAACGGTAGGAATTATTTTGTTTTAAAGTGAAATGATGATATATTTATATATATATACTACCCATGTTAGTTAGTCACATAGTAAGGTAACTTTGATAGGTGGCAGAATGCTACTATCTTAGTGAATGTGGAGGTGGCGATGCCACCCAAATTCTTATCTCATTATATATATATTCGGGTATTGCATAGGCTCGTGGTAAAATAAATATAACTTTTTAAATATACCATAATTAATAGAAAATTATTTCTAACAAAACCTCTATAAAATAAAAATATTATTTTAACATATTTAAATTCCCTATCTCCGCTTAAATTATTAATAGGTTATAAAACTATTATAAAGTAGTATAGATATATCATAACTAAAGAATTTTATAAATTTCAAAAATATTTTCGCAAAGTAATTAACTACGTCATTTTGCCAAATTTAAATTTATTTTAATATTTTACAATGTGCTCGGTCTAAATAATATTCTCAAACGAACTGCCTGCGAATCGAACTGTCAGTCCCAGCAAGTCATAAATAACTTGGGGCAGTTATAGAAAAGCTCTAAACGCTTAAACACACGAAAATGAAGGAAATGACCGGGAAGGTCATTACATGGTTAAATGTAGTAACTTGAATTATGAAATAGTGTTGTGAAAATGGTTAAGTATAATAACTTGAATTATGAATTAGTGTTGTGAAAATGGTCAAGTGTAGTAACTTTAATTATGAATTTGTGTTGTTAAAATAGTTATGTATAGTAACTTTAATTATGAATTAGTGTTGTAAAAATGGTTGAGTATAGTAATTTAAATATTGAATTAGTGTTGTGAAAATGGTTAAGTGTAGTAACTTGAATTATGAATTATTGTTGTGAAAATGGTTAAATGTAGTAACTTTAATTATGAATTAGTGATGTTAAAATATTTAAGTATAGTAGCTTGAATTATGAATTAGTGTTGTGAAAATGGTTAAGTGTAGTAACTTGAATGATGAATTAGTGTTGTGAAAATGGTTACGTATAGTAACTTTAATTATGAATTAGTGTTGTTAAAATATTTAAGTATAGTAGCTTGAATTATGAATTAGTGTTATGAAAATTGTTAAGTATAGTAACTTGAATTATGAATTAGCGTTGTGAAAATGGTTAAGTATAGTAACTTGAATTATGAATTAGTGTTGTGAAAATGGTTAAGTGTAGTAACTTGAATTATGAATTAGTGTTGTGAAAATGGATAAATGTAGTAACTTTAATTATGAATTTGTGTTGTTAAAATAGTTAAGTATAGTAGCTTAATTATGAATTAGTGTTGTGAAAATGGTTAAGTATAGTAACTTGAATTATGAATTAGTGTTGTGAAAATGGTTAAGTATAGTAACTTGAATTATGAATTAGCGTTGTGAAAATGGTTAAGTCTATTTAGTTGGAATGTGAATTATTGAATTGAAAATGGTTAAATGTATTTAGTTGAAATGTTAATTATTGACTTGAAAATGTTTAAGTGTATTTAGTTGAAATGTGAATTAGTGACTGGAAAATGGTTAAATGTAGTAACTTGAATTATGAAATAGTGTTGTGAAAATGGTTAAGTATAATAACTTGAATTATGAATTAGTGTTGTGAAAATGGTCAAGTGTAGTAACTTTAATTATGAATTTGTGTTGTTAAAACAGCTATGTATAGTAACTTGAATTATGAATTAGTGTTGTAAAAATGGTTAAGTATAGTAATTTAAATATTGAATTAGTGTTGTGAAAATGGTTAAGTGTAGTAACTTGAATTATGAATTATTGTTGTGAAAATGGTTAAATGTAGTAACTTTAATTATGAATTAGTGTTGTTAAAATATTTAAGTATAGTAACTTGAATTATGAATTAGTGTTGTGAAAATGGTTAAGTGTAGTAAATTGAATTATTAATTAGTGTTGTGAAAATGGTTAAGTATAGTAACTTGAATTATGAATTAGTGTTGTGAAAATGGTTAAGAGTAGTAACTTGAATTACGAATTAGTGTTGTGTAAACGGTTAAGTATAGTAACTGGAATTATGAATTAGTGTTGTGAAAATGGTTAAGAGTAGTAACTTGAATTATGAATTAGTGTTGTGAAAATGGTTAAGTATAGTAACTTGAATTATGAATTAGTGTTGTAAAAATGGTTAAGTATAATAACTTGAATTATGAATTAGTGTTGTGAAAATGGTTAAGTATAATAACTTGAATTATGAATTAGTGTTTTGAAAATGGTTAAGTGTAGTAACTTGAATTATGAATTAGTGTTGTGAAAATGGTTAAGTGTAGTAACTTGAATTATGAATTAGTTTTGTGAAAATGGTTAAGTATAGTAATTTGAATTATGAATTAGTGTTGTGAAAATGGTTAAGTATAGTAACTTGAATTATGAATTAGTGTTGTGAAAATGGTTAAGAGTAGTAACTTGAATTATGAATTAGTGTTGTGAAAATGATTAAGTGTAGTAACTTTAATTATGAATTTGTGTTGTTAAAATAGTTACGTATAGTAGCTTGAATTATGAATTAGTGTTGTTAAAATAGTTAAGTATAGTAGCTTGAATTATGAATTAGTGTTGTGAAAATAGTTAAGTGTAGTAACTTGAATTATGAATTAGTGTTGTAAAAATTGTTAAGTATAGTAACTTGAATTATGAATTAGTGTTGTGTAAACGGTTAAGTATAATAACTTGAACTATGAATTAGTGTTGTGAAAATGGTTAAGTATAATAACTTGAATTATGAATTAGTGTTGTGAAAATGGTTAAGTGTAGTAACTTGAATTATGAATTAGTGTTGTGAAAATGGTTAAATGTAGTAACTTGAATTATGAATTAGTGTTGTGAAAACGGTTAAGTATAGTAACTTGAATTATGAATTAGTGTTGTGAAAATGGTTAAGAGTAGTAACTTGAATTATGAATTAGTGTTATGAAAACGGTTAAGTATAGTAACTTGAATTATGAATTAGTGTTGTGAAAATGGTTAAGAGTAGTAACTTGAATTATGAATTAGTGTTGTGAAAGTGATTAAGTGTAGTAACTTTGATTATGAATTTTTGTTGTTAAAATAGTTATGTATAGTAGCTTGAATTATGAATTAGTGTTGTGAAAATGGTTAAGTATAATAACTTGAATTATGAATTAGTGTTGTGAAATTGGTTAAGTATAATAACTTGAATTATGAATTAGCGTTGTGAAAAAATGGTTAAGTATAGTAAATTGAATTATGAATTAGTGTTGTGAAAATGGTTAAGGGTAGTAACTTGAATTATGAGTTTGTGTTGTGAAAATGGTTAAATGTAGTAACTTTAATTATGAATTTGTGTTGTTAAAATAGTTAAGTATAGTAGCTTGAATTATGAATTAGTGTTATGAAAATTGTTAAGTATAGTAACTTGAATTATGAATTAGCGTTGTGAATAAATGGTTAAGTATAGTAACTTGAATTATGAATTAGTGTTGTGAAAATGGTTAAGTGTAATAACTTGAATTATGAATTTGTGTTGTTAAAATAGTTTTGTATAGTAGCTTGAATTAGGAATTAGTGTTGTGAAAATGGTTAAGTATAGTAACTTGATTATGAATTAGTGTTGTGAAAATGGTTAAGTATAGTAACTTGAATTATGAATTAGTGTTGTGAAAATGGTTAAGTATAATAACTTGAATTATGAATTAGTGTTGCGAAAATGGTTAAGTATAGTAACTTGATTATGAATTAGCGTTGTGAAAATGGTTAAGTCTATTTAGTAGGAATGTGAATTATTGCATTGAAAATGGTTAAGTGTATTTAGTTGAAATGTTAATTATTGACTTGAAAATGTTTAAGTGTATTTAGTTGAAATGTGAATTAGCGACTTGAAAATGGTTAAGTGTAGTAACTTGAATTATGAAATAGTGTTGTGAAAATCGTTAAGTATAGTAACTTGAATTATGAATTAGTGTTGTGAAAATGGTCAAGTGTAGTAACTTTAATTATGAATTAGTGTTGTTAAAATAGTTAAGTATGGTAGCTTGAATTATGAATTAGTGTTGTTAAAATAGTTAAGTATAGTAGCTTGAATTATGAATTAGTGTTGTGAAAATGGTTAAGTGTAGTAACTTTAAGTAGGAAATAGTGTTGTGATAATGGTTAAGTCTAGTAACTTGAATTATGAATTAGTGTTGTGAAAATTGTTAAATATAGTAACTGGAATTATGAATTAGTGTTGTGAAAGTGGTTTAGTAACTTGAATTATGAATTAGTGTTGTGAAAATGGTTAAGTGTAGTAAATTGAATTATTAATTAGTGTTGTGAAAATGGTTAAGTATAGTAACTTGAATTATGAATTAGTGTTATGAAAATGGTTAAGAGTAGTAACTTGAATTACGAATTAGTGTTGTGTAAACGGTTAAGTATAGTAACTGGAATTATGAATTAGTGTTGTGAAAATGGTTAAGAGTAGTAACTTGAATTATGAATTAGTGTTGTGAAAATGATTAAGTGTAGTAACTTTAATTATGAATTTGTGTTGTTAAAATAGTTATGTATAGTAGCTTGAATTATGAATTAGTGTTGTGAAAATGGTTAAGTATAATAACTTGAATTATGAAATAGTGTTGTGAAAATGGTTAAGTATAATAACTTGAATCATGAATTAGTGTTGTGAAAACGGTTAAGTATAGTAACTTGAATTATGAATTAGTGTTGTGTAAACGGTTAAGTATAGTAACTTGAACTATGAATTAGTGTTGTGAAAATTGTTAAGTATAATAACTTGAATTATGAATTAGTGTTGTGAAAATGGTTAAGTGTAGTAACTTGAATTATGAATTAGTGTTGTGAAAATGGTTAAATGTAGTAACTTGAATTATGAATTAGTGTTGTGAAAACGGTTAAGTATAGTAACTTGAATTATGAATTAGTGTTGTGAAAATGATTAAGTGTAGTAACTTTAATTATGAATTTGTGCTGTTAAAATAGTTATGTATAGTAGCTTGAATTATGAATTAGTGTTGTTAAAATAGTTAAGTATAGTAGCTTGAATTATAATTAGTGTTGTGAAAATAGTTAAGTATAGTAACTTGAATTATGAATTAGTGTTGTGAAAATTGTTAAGTATAGTAACTTGAATTATGAATTAGTGTTGTGTAAACGGTTAAGTATAGTAACTTGAATTATGAATTAGTGTTGTGAAAATGGTTAAGTATAATAACTTGAATTATGAATTAGTGTTGTGAAAATGGTTAAGTATAATAACTTGAATTATGAATTAGCGTTGTGAAAATGGTTAAGTATAGTAACTTGAATTATGAATTAGTGTTGTGAAAATGGTTAAGTGTAGTAACTTGAATTATGAATTAGTGTTGTGAAAATGGTTAAATGTAGTAACTTTAATTATGAATTTGTGTTGTTAAAATAGTTAAGTATAGTAGCTTGAATTATGAATTAGTGTTGTGAAAATGGTTAAGCATAGTAACTTGAATTATGAATTAGTGTTGTGAAAATGGTTTAGTATAGTAACTTGAATTATGAATTAGTGTTGTGAAAATGGTTAAGAGTAGTAACTTAAATTATGAATTAGTGTTGTGAAAATGATTAAGTGTAGTAACTTTAATTATGAATTTGTGTTGTTAAAATAGTTATGTATAGTAGCTTGAATTATGAATTAGTGTTGTTAAAATAGTTAAGTATAGTAGCTTGAATTATGAATTAGTGTTGTGAAAATTGTTAAGTATAGTAACTTGAATTATGAATTAATGTTGTGTAAACGGTTAAGTATAGTAACTTGAATTATGAATTAGTGTTGTAAAAATGGTTAAGTATAATAACTTGAATTATGAATTAGTGTTGTGAAAATGGTTAAGTATAATAACTTGAATTATGAATTAGTGTTTTGAAAATGGTTAAGTGTAGTAACTTGAATTATGAATTAGTGTTGTGAAAATGGTTAAGTGTAGTAACTTGAATTATGAATTAGTGTTGTGAAAATGGTTAAATGTAGTAACTTGAATTATGAATTAGTGTTGTGAAAACGGTTAAGTATAGTAACTTGAATTATGAATTAGTGTTGTGAAAATGGTTAAGAGTAGTAACTTGAATTATGAATTAGTGTTGTGAAAATGATTAAGTGTAGTAACTTTGATTATGAATTTTTTTTGTTAAAATAGTTATGTATAGTAGCTTGAATTATGAATTAGTGTTGTGAAAATGGTTAAGTATAGTAACTTGAATTATGAATTAGTGTTGTAAAAATGGTTAAGTATAATAACTTGAATTATGAATTAGTGTTGTGAAAATGGTTAAGTATAATAACTTGAATTATGAATTAGTGTTTTGAAAATGGTTAAGTGTAGTAACTTGAATTATGAATTAGTGTTGTGAAAATGGTTAAGTGTAGTAACTTGAATTATGAATTAGTGTTGTGAAAATGGTTAAGTATAGTAATTTGAATTATGAATTAGTGTTGTGAAAATGGTTAAGTATAGTAACTTGAATTATGAATTAGTGTTGTGAAAATGGTTAAGAGTAGTAACTTGAATTATGAATTAGTGTTGTGAAAATGATTAAGTGTAGTAACTTTAATTATGAATTTGTGTTGTTAAAATAGTTATGTATAGTAGCTTGAATTATGAATTAGTGTTGTTAAAATAGTTAAGTATAGTAGCTTGAATTATGAATTAGTGTTGTGAAAATAGTTAAGTGTAGTAACTTGAATTATGAATTAGTGTTGTAAAAATTGTTAAGTATAGTAACTTGAATTATGAATTAGTGTTGTGTAAACGGTTAAGTATAGTAACTTGAACTATGAATTAGTGTTGTGAAAATGGTTAAGTATAATAACTTGAATTATGAATTAGTGTTGTGAAAATGGTTAAGTGTAGTAACTTGAATTATGAAATAGTGTTGTGTAAATGGTTAAGTATAGTAACTTTAATTAAGAATTAGCGTTGTGAAAATTGTTAAGTATAGTAACTTGAATTATGAATTAGCGTTGTGAAAATGGTTAAGTCTATTTAGTTGGAATGTGAATTATTGAATTGAAAATGGTTAAGTGTATTTAGTTGAAATGTTAATTATTGACTTGAAAATGTTTAAGTGTATTTAGTTGAAATGTGAATTAGTAACTTGAAAATGGTTAAATGTAGTAACTTGAATTATGAAATAGTGTTGTGAAAATGGTTAAGTATAATAACTTGAATTATGAATTAGTGTTGTGAAAATGGTCAAGTGTAGTAACTTTAATTATGAATTTGTGTTGTTAAAATAGTTATGTATAGTAACTTTAATTATGAATTAGTGTTGTAAAAATGGTTAAGTATAGTAATTTAAATATTGAATTAGTGTTGTAAAATGGTTAAGTGTAGTAACTTGAATTATGAATTATTGTTGTGAAAATGGTTAAATGTAGTAACTTCAATTATGAATTAGTGTTGTTAAAATATTTAAGTATAGTAGCTTGAATTATGAATTAGTGTTGTGAAAATGGTTAAGTGTAGTAACTTGAATGATGAATTAGTGTTGTGAAAATGGTTACGTATAGTAACTTTAATTATGAATTAGTGTTGTTAAAATATTTAAGTATAGAAGCTTGAATTATGAATTAGTGTTATGAAAATTGTTAAGTATAGTAACTTGAATTATGAATTAGCGTTGTGAAAATGGTTAAGTATAGTAACTTGAATTATGAATTAGTGTTGTGAAAATGGTTAAGTGTAGTAACTTGAATTATGAATTAGTGTTGTGAAAATGGATAAATGTAGTAACTTTAATTATGAATTTGTGTTGTTAAAATAGTTAAGTATAGTAGCTTAATTATGAATTAGTGTTGTGAAAATGGTTAAGTATAGTAACTTGAATTATGAATTAGTGTTGTGAAAATGGTTAAGTATAGTAACTTGAATTATGAATTAGCGTTGTGAAAATGGTTAAGTCTATTTAGTTGGAATGTGAATTATTGAATTGAAAATGGTTAAGTGTATTTAGTTGAAATGTTAATTATTGACTTGAAAATGTTTAAGTGTATTTAGTTGAAATGTGAATTAGTGACTGGAAAATGGTTAAATGTAGTAACTTGAATTATGAAATAGTGTTGTGAAAATGGTTAAGTATAATAACTTGAATTATGAATTAGTGTTGTGAAAATGGTCAAGTGTAGTAACTTTAATTATGAATTTGTGTTGTTAAAACAGCTATGTATAGTAACTTGAATTATGAATTAGTGTTGTAAAAATGGTTAAGTATAGTAATTTAAATATTGAATTAGTGTTGTGAAAATGGTTATGTGTAGTAACTTGAATTATGAATTATTGTTGTGAAAATGGTTAAATGTAGTAACTTTAATTATGAATCAGTGTTGTTAAAATATTTAAGTATAGTAGCTTGAATTATGAATTAGTGTTGTGAAAATGGTTAAGTGTAGTAACTTGAATGATGAATTAGTGTTGTGAAAAATGGTTAAGTATAGTAACTTTAATTATGAATTAGTGTTGTTAAAATATTTAAGTATAGTAGCTTGAATTATGAATTAGTGTTATGAAAATTGTTAAGTATAGTAACTTGAATTATGAATTAGCGTTGTGAAAATGGTTAAATATAGTAACTTGAATTATGAATTAGTGTTGTGAAAATGGTTAAATGTAGTAACTTTAATTATGAATTAGTGTTGTTAAAATGGTTAAGAGTAGTAACTTGAATTATGAATTAGCGTTGTGAAAATGATTAAGTGTAGTAACTTTAATTATGAATTTGTGTTGTTAAAATAGTTATGTATAGTAGCTTGAATTATGAATTAGTGTTGTTAAAATAGTTAAGTATAGTAGCTTGAATTATGAATTAGTGTTGTGAAAATAGTTAAGTGTAGTAACTTGAATTATGAATTAGTGTTGTGAAAATTGTTAAGTATAGTAACTTGAATTATGAATTAGTGTTGTGTAACGGTTAAGTATAGTAACTTGAATTATGAATTAGTGTTGTGAAAATGGTTAAGTATAATAACTTGAATTATGAATTAGTGTTGTGAAAATGGTTAAGTGTAGTAACTTTAATTATGAATTAGTGTTGAATTATAGTAGCTTGAATTATGAATTATGAATTATGAATTTTTAAATATTTAAGTATAGTAACTTGAATTATGAATTAGTGTTGTGAAAACGGTTAAGTATAGTAACTTGAATTATGAATTAGTGTTGTGTAAACGGTTAAGTATAGTAACTTGAACTATGAATTAGTGTTGTGAAAATGGTTAAGTATAATAACTTGAATTATGAATTAGTGTTGTGAAAATGGTTAAGTGTAGTAACTTGAATTATGAAATAGTGTTGTGTAAATGGTTAAGTATAGTAACTTTAATTAAGAATTAGCGTTGTGAAAATGGTTAAGTATAGTAACTTGAATTATGAATTAGCGTTGTGAAAATGGTTAAGTCTATTTAGTTGGAATGTGAATTATTGAATTGAAAATGGTTAAGTGTATTTAGTTGAAATGTTAATTATTGACTTGAAAATGTTTAAGTGTATTTAGTTGAAATGTGAATTAGTGACTTGAAAATGGTTAAATGTAGTAACTTGAATTATGAAATAGTGTTGTGAAAATGGTTAAGTATAATAACTTGAATTATGAATTAGTGTTGTGAAAATGGTCAAGTGTAGTAACTTTAATTATGAATTTGTGTTGTTAAAATAGTTATGTATAGTAACTTTAATTATGAATTAGTGTTGTAAAAATGGTTAAGTATAGTAATTTAAATATTGAATTAGTGTTGTGAAAATGGTTAAGTGTAGTAACTTGAATTATGAATTATTGTTGTGAAAATGGTTAAATGTAGTAACTTTAATTATGAATTAGTGTTGTTAAAATATTTAATTATAGTAGCTTGAATTATGAATTAGTGTTGTGAAAATGGTTAAGTGTAGTAACTTGAATGATGAATTAGTGTTGTGAAAATGGTTACGTATAGTAACTTTAATTATGAATTAGTGTTGTTAAAATATTTAAGTATAGTAGCTTGAATTATGAATTAGTGTTATGAAAATTGTTAAGTATAGTAACTTGAATTATGAATTAGCGTTGTGAAAATGGTTAAGTATAGCAACTTGAATTATGAATTAGTGTTGTGAAAATGGTTAAGTGTAGTAACTTGAATTATGAATTAGTGTTGTGAAAATGGATAAATGTAGTAACTTTAATTATGAATTTGTGTTGTTAAAATAGTTAAGTATAGTAGCTTAATTATGAATTAGTGTTGTGAAAATGGTTAAGTATAGTAACTTGAATTATGAATTAGTGTTGTGAAAATGGTTAAGTATAGTAACTTGAATTATGAATTAGCGTTGTGAAAATGGTTAAGTCTATTTAGTTGGAATGTGAATTATTGAATTGAAAATGGTTAAGTGTATTTAGTTGAAATGTTAATTATTGACTTGAAAATGTTTAAGTGTATTTAGTTGAAATGTGAATTAGTGACTAGAAAATGGTTAAATGTAGTAACTTGAATTATGAAATAGTGTTGTGAAAATGGTTAAGTATAATAACTTGAATTATGAATTAGTGTTGTGAAAATGGTCAAGTGTAGTAACTTTAATTATGAATTTGTGTTGTTAAAACAGCTATGTATAGTAACTTGAATTATGAATTAGTGTTGTAAAAATGGTTAAGTATAGTAATTTAAATATTGAATTAGTGTTGTGAAAATGGTTAAGTGTAGTAACTTGAATTATGAATTATTGTTGTGAAAATGGTTAAATGTAGTAACTTTAATTATGAATTAGTGTTGTTAAAATATTTAAGTATAGTAGCTTGAATTATGAATTAGTATTGTGAAAATGGTTAAGTGTAGTAATGTCACGACCCAATATTTGGGTCATGATGGCGCCTATCGTAACCCACCAATAGGCGAGCCAAACCCTAGTCCGGAGCAACAAGCGACGGGCTAACGGGCGGAATCTCATAAAACAGAGAAGAAGTGGAAGTAACCATAACCATATTTATAAACATGCTAAGACTGAGAAGGAAGAGGACAACGTATATAAAGTCCAGAACCCCTCCCAAGACCTGGTGGGGTCAGTACATGAGCCACTACTAACATACCCAAAATACAAGACAGAAACCAAACATGTATAATAAGTACAATAGTCTTGAGAGCAAAAGACTATACAGTAGAGGATGGAGTAGGATCTGCCTCGGACGTCAGTAAGCTCACCCTGCTCCAGAATCAGTGCTGAGAAAAGAGTCACGTCAAAACCGTCGACTGGTGCCTGGATCTGCATCGGGAAAAAGATACAGAAGTGCAGTATGAGTACCAGGGCAACGGGTACTCAGTAGGCATCATCGGCCGACTGAGCTTAATATAATATAAGCAAGCTAAAGTGCAGGGGGCATGCTAAGTCCGGGGTACAAGTAATAGATACATAAGTAACGGCCGAGGCGTATAGATATGCTCAGGGAAAATATAAGTGCGATACATAATAACGAGTAAATAAATGCGTAAGTAAACACACAAGTCAAACATAACCTATCTGGGCCCCCATAAGCCCGATAGGCACACGGAAGAAAACAATAACCCAGTCTGGCCCCCATAAACCAGCGGGACACACAAGAAAAGTAAATGCATAGTCACCAGTGTCTCGAGGCTGTATCAGTATCCAGTAACCACAATAACCAACAGGAGTGCACCGGGCTTGAACCGGCACCAATGGGTAATAACAAAAGGTCAGACGCCGGAGTCGTACCGGAAGCAGTGGGTAATAACAAGAGGCCACATATATATCATATCTGCCGGACTCGAACCGGAACTCATAGAACAACAACATCATAATCACGGTACCTAGTACCAAAACTCTCCAATTATATCATAACCAGATGCCGGACTCGAACCGGAACTCATAGTGTACCACAATCCGGGGCCGGACTCGAACCGGAACACCCAATAGTCAATAACCAAAATCATCATACCTGAATCAGTAGCCGGACTCGAACCGGAACTCATCATAGCCAGTAACCAGAACAGAATCAAAGGTCATATCATATCAAATAAACGGGGAACGCCCTAGCGCCAAGTCAATACTATTATATAGGTACAGAAGCTAACTCTACAACATGCTACAAGTCAATCTCGGGGTCCTTCTAGGTCAACTACCTACTATAAAAATATGTATATAAAAGTCTGGGTATACATTACAAGTCATGGAAAGGCGGTTCAACGTTCTAAGTCCAACTAGCCGACCCCAATCAAATACGGTACTATCAGGGACGAACAAAGCTAGACAGGCCAACCGGGTATAATCGGGGTGACTTAATCCCGTCATAATTCTAATAGTCATATAGGGCTTATCTAAGCCCAAAGATGTCAAAGTTTCGACAAGTCGACAAAAAGGGTAACGAGGCCCGCTATCGGGTCCCGAAAACCAGGTCTGGTTATACTTGTCTAAGTCTGGGCTAAGTCTGTCTAAGCCTGGACTAAGGTCCAACAATAACATTCCCAGACTAGCAACAACAACAACAATACTATCCGACCCCAAATAGGTCATCTGTGGTGTACCACGAGGATAACGGGCCTGGAATATATTCGAATAGCCCTATCCGGCCTAAAAGGCCTAAATCACAGCAAACCAGCACCACCAAGTCTATAATACCAGCCCGAAACACCAGCACAATAGCATACATATATCACACATAAGCCCAATCTAAGTGCAAAGGAAGGTAAACCTAGCCTACCTGGACGCCTGCCGCGAACCTGCCAAGAAAACCAGCTAAATAGGAGCCTTTCCCTTTCGAGAGGCCTCAGACTGCTGCCAAACTACCAAAATAATAAAATACATGTCAAAACATGACTATTGATACCCATATTGCATTAGTTTGAAAAAATGTCTAAACCGTCCCTGTGGGGCCCACTTGCGAAATCACGAAACTGAAACCGTCACAGCGTCCCAAACAACTCCATGGCCAATAGTCACAACTAGCACTATTCAATTTGAGCTCAAAATGTAGCTCAAACATCAATATCAATCCCAAAATATACTATCGCAGACAAAAACTACCATAAAAATAAGAAAACTTACCGAAGTAAAGACGATTACACGTCCACCAACACTTTCCTACTAGAACCCGAGCTTGAATAACTTGATTTAGATAATTAATTTTCTTTCGGAGATCGAATATAACATTAAAATATATATATACCTTCCACAATTTCTCATCACGCCAATATATACATATGTATATATAGAGAGAAAACATGTACCAGCAAAGTGCTTTCAATTAATACCAAAAACAATGGAACAAACTTTTATCTAACTACAGATGAATGAAAAGTGACAAAAATTGTATGTAAGTATGTAATTAAATGCCACCTATCCATTACTCACTAGTTGTAAACCTTCCTCCACTTCCACGTGACAGTGGAGGTGGCAACATCCACCTCTAATTCTCTATCCACTATGTGTATTTTCGGGTATTGCATAGGTTCGTGGTAAAATAAATATAACTTTTTAAATATATCATAATTAATAGAAAATTATTTCGAATAAAACCTCTATAAAATAAAAATATTATTTTAACATATCTAAATTCACTATCTCCGCTTATATTATTAATAAATTATAAAACTATTATAAAATAGTATAGATATATCATAACTAAAAACTTTTATACATTTTATAAATTTCAAAAACATTTTCGAAAGGTAATTAACTATGTCATTTTACCAAATTTTAATTTAATTTAATATTTTACAACGTGCTCGGTCTAAATAATATTCTCAAACGAACTGCCCGGGAGCCGAACTGTCGGTCCCAGCAAGTCATAAATAACTTGGGGCAGTTATAGAAAAGCTCTAAACACTGACAACACACGAAAACGAAGGAAATGACCGGGAAGGTCATTACAATATCCACTACTAAAAGGACTTTCGTCCGCGAAAGTCATGAATAAGCACGTACCTGAAGATGTGAACAAGTAGGGATACTAGGCTCGCATGTCACGTTCAAGCTCCCAAGTTGCCTCCTCAATCGGACGGTGACGCCACTGTACCTTAACCACTGGAATGTCCCGGGAGCGTAACCGTCTGACATCTCTGGCTAAAATGGACACAGGCTCCTCCACAAATGTTAGTTTCTCGTCTAACTGAACCGAGTCCCACTGAAGCACATGCGACTCATCTGGAATATATTGTCGTAGCATAGAAACATGAAATACTGGGTGGATAGCTGAAAATGCCGGAGGTAAAGCTAACACATAAGCCACCTCTCCAACTGTCCGCAAAATCTCAAAGGGTCCAATATACCTGGGGCTAAGCTTACCCTTCCTACCAAACCGCATCACGCCCTTCATGGGCGATACTCGTAAGAAGACCCTATCACCCACCCTGAATTTCAACGGACGACGTCTACGGTCAGCATAACTCCTCTGTCTACTCTGAGCTGTCCGCAGCCTGTCCTGAATTACTCGAACTCGGTCCAAAGATTCTCGGAGTACATCTGTGCCACGAGGACTGACTTCTGAAGTTTCAAACCAGCCAACTGGAGATCGACACCGTCTGCCATATAAAGCCTCAAACGGAGCCATTTGAATGCTGGAGTGGAAGCTATTATTATACGCGAACTCGGCTAAAGGTAAGAATTGATCCCATTGACCCCCAAAGTCTAACACACAAGCGCGGAGCATATCCTCCAATACCTGAATCGTCCTCTCCGACTGCCCGTCTGTTTGAGGGTGAAATGCAGTGCTGAGGTCCACCTGGGTACCCAACTCTTCCTGGAAAGTCTGCCAGAAACTGGAGGTAAACTGAGACCCTCGGTCTGAGATAATGGATATTGGCACTCCATGTAGGCGGACCACCTCCTGAATATATACACGAGCTAACCTCTCAGCACTATAGGAGACTCGAACAGGGATAAAGTGTGCAGACTTAGTCAACCGGTCCACAATAACCCAAATACTATCAAAACCACGGAAGGTGCGAGGCAATCCAACAATGAAATCCATAGTGACCCGCTCCCATTTCCACTCGGGGATGGGTAATTGCTGAAGTAAACCACCGGGTCTCTGATGTTCGGCCTTTACCTGCTGACAACAAAGGCATCGGGCTACAAACCCTGCTATATCTCTCCGCATACCGCTCCACCAATAGTGTTGTCTCAGATCTCTATACATCTTAGCTGTCCCGGGGTGAATAGAATATCTAGAACTGTGAGCTTCACGCAGAATCAACTGAATTAAATCTTCAATCCTCGGAACACAAATACGACCGTCAAACCTCAGAACACCATCAGAACCCAAGGTAGCTCTCTCAGACTCACCCTTCAATACCTGATCTCGAATTCTACGGAGACCGCTATCTTCAAATTGACGACTCTGAATCTGCTCCAGCAAAGTAGATCTCGCACCAACACAAGCGATAACCTTTCTGGGGTCAGAAATATCCAAACGCACCATCGAGTTAGCTAAGGACTGAATATCCAAAGCCAACGGCCGCTGAGAGACTGGAATGAAGGCTAAGCTACCCATACTCACTGCCTTCCGGCTCAAGGCATTTGCTACCACATTCGCCTTGCCCGGATGATAGAGAATAGAGATATCATAGTCCTTCAGCAACTCAATCCACCTGCGCTGCCTCGAATTAAGATCCCTCTGAGTCATAATATGCTGAAGACTGCGGTGGTCTGTAAAGATCTCACAATGAACACCATAGAGATAATGCCTCCAAATCCGTAGTGCAAACACAACCGCTGCTAACTCTAAATCATGAGTGGGATAGTTACGCTCGTGCACCTTCAGCTGCCTCGATGCATAAGCAATAACATGACCCTGCTGCATCAGAACACATCCCAAACCAATACCAGACGCATCACAATACACGATAAAACCCTCGCCCTCAACTGGAAGAGTCAACACAGGGGCAGAAGTAAGTCGATCCTTGAGCTTCAGAAAGCTTGCCTCACAATCCTCAAACCACTGAAATGGAACCTCCTTCCTGGTCAGTCTGGTCATAGGAGATGCAATAGACGAGAAGCCCTCAACAAATCGCCTGTAGTATCCTGCCAACCCAACAAAGCTGCGAACCTCGGTAGGTGACGTGGGCCTAGCCCAACCTCGAATAGCCTCAATCTTTGCTGGGTCTACCATGATACCGTGTCTGGACACAACGTGCCCCAAGAAAGCTACAGACTCAAGCCAGAACTCACACTTTGAGAACTTGGCATAAAGCCGATGATCTCTCAAAGTGTGGAGCACAATCCTCAAATGCTGCTCGTGCTCCTCGCTACTCCTCGAATAAACCAAGATGTCGTCAATAAACACAATCACAAAGGAGTCCAAGTATGGCCTGAATACACGATTCATCAAATCCATGAAAGCTGCTGGGGCATTAGTCAACCCAAAAGACATCACCAGGAACTCATAATGGCCGTACCGAGTCCTGAAGGCTGTCTTTGGGATGTCCTCAGCCCTAACTCTCAACTGATGGTATCCAGATCTCAAATCTATTTTTGAGAATACCGCTGCACCTTGAAGTTGATCAAACAAATCATCGATACGAGGCATAGGATACTTATTCTTCACAGTTACCTTATTCAACTGCCTGTAATCAATACACATGCGCATAGATCCATCCTTCTTCTTTACAAACAGAACTGGAGCACCCCACGGAGACACACTCGGCCTGATAAAACCCTTCCCCAGAAGGTCCTGGAGCTGAGTACGCAACTCTCTCAATTCAGCAGGAGCCATACGATAAGGAGCTATAGAAATAGGTCGGGTGCCCGGCTCAAGGTCAATAATGAACTCTATCTCACGCTCAGGAGGAAGGCCAGGTAAGTCAGTCGGGAATACATCAGGAAACTCACGAACAACTGGGACGGAGTCAAGTGACGGACTCTCAATGCTAGCATCCCGAACATAAGCAAGGAATGAATCACATCCCCTCGACATCAATCTACGAGCACGAACATATGAAATAATCCCTGTCGGTGTGCGGCTAACAGAACCCTGCCACACCACCGGGGGTACACCAGGCATGGCTAAGGTAACGGTCTTGGTAAAGCAATCCAAGACTGCATGATGAAAAGACAACCAGTCCATGCCCAGAATCACATCAAAGTCTACCATGGCCAATACAATAAAATCAACCTGAGTCTCAAACTCCTGAATAGTCACCAGACAGGATCTATATACCCGATCCACTACTAAGGAATCACCAACGGGGGTAGATACACGTAAGGGCATAGATAATAACTCAGAACACAAACCCAACCGTGGTGCATAATAAGTAGATACATAAGAAAACGTGGATCCAGGATCAAATAATGCAGAGGCTGGCTGATGGCATACGGAAATCATACCTGTAATCACTGCATCCGAAGCCTCAGCCTCCGGTCTAGCCGGCACGGCATACAACTGACGCTGGCTACCACTAGTCTGAGCACCGCCCTGACCACCAGTCCGACCTCCCTGTGCTCTACCTCGAGAACCCTGGGGACCACCCCGACGACCCTGTGCACCACCTCTACCTGCTGGAGGTATAGATCTGAGGGGCTGTACTGTCTGAACTGAAGGCTCAATCGCCATGCGCTGAGGACACTCACGCGTAAAATGACCGACAACCCCACAAGTGTAGCATGCTCCTGGCTCCCTGCTCGGCCTAGAAGGTCCGGCTGAGCTAGTATGACCACCTCTAGTCGATGAACTGGACTGACCACGTCCTTGAGGCTGGCTAACAGAACCACTATAGGTGGGCTGACCCCTATCAAATATTTGCAAAGCTGACTGTACGGGCCTACTGGGCTGACCCTGTCGCTGAAAAGACTGCTGCTGCTGCTGAGGGTACCTACCCTGAAACTGGAACCCACGACCTCTGAACTGCGAACCACTATTGCTCCCACTGAAATTACCCTGAACACGAGGTCTCTTATCGCTGCCCCCTTGGGCCTCGCAATCCATCTCCTCAATAGAGTATACATGCTCGATAATCTCTGCGAATGACTTCCCTGAAGTCACTAAACTCTGGGTAGCTCTGCGGAGTGGCAATCTCAGTCCCCTGACAAAACATCTAACTCTCTCATACTCATCAGGCAAAATAGAAGTAGCATGCCTAGCAAGATCATGAAACCTCGCCTCATACTCGGCGACAGATAACGAACCCTGAGTCAATCTGGAGAACTCATCTCTAAGTCGCTCCCGCATAGTACGGGGCATATACTTTCCCAAGAAAATCTCAGAGAACTGGGTCCAAGTAACTGGCGGAGATCCTGCTGGCCTGGAATCAAGATATCCCCTCCACCATCTCCTCGCTGCAGTATCAAACTGATATGCCACAAAATCAACACCACGAGACTGTACCAATCCCAAATTCCGCAATCTATCCTCGCAGCTGGACAAGAACTCATATGCATCCTCACCCGGAGTACCAGCAAATCTCGGTGGAGTCAACCTCAAGAAACGCCCCAACATCTTCTGCTCATCGACAGACATAGCAGGCTGATCTATAACTGGCTGTGGAGCTACCGGTGCTGGCGGAATCTCAACTCTGGGTGCTGCAGCTGCAGGCTGCGCCCCAACACCAACTCCCTGTACTGCTGGTTGGGCTCCCTCGGCTGACGGACCTCCAACTATCCCCAACAACTGAAGTAATGTACCTCGAAGCAAAGAAGCATCTATAAATCCAGGTGGAGCCTGGGCTGCTCCCTGGCCCACCGGCTGCTGCGGAGGCGGAACATCTGGAGCTATAACGGGATCGGGTAACTGATCCCTAGCATGATCTCGGCCTGGGGCTGCTGCTCTGCCCTGCCCCCGACCTCTGGGTCGACCTCGGCCCCTAACAGGAGCGCTCGCTGTAGGCTCGGGGTCCTGACCCTCGGGTCTCGCACCTTGCGTCCTAACCATCTGCATAAAGAGTGAACAAAATGAAAATCAGAAACCAACATAGACTCAACGCACGGACATGAGGCAAGAAAATAAGAGACTCCCCTAAGAATGCTCCGTAGCCTCCCGAAGATAGGATACAGGCGTCCCCGCACCGATCCACAGGACTCTACTAGACATTGGCCCATGTACCGACACTACTTATACAACCTAGGCTCTGATACCAAGCTGTCACGACCCAATATTTGGGTCATGATGGCGCCTATCGTAACCCACCAATAGGCGAGCCAAACCCTAGTCCGGAGCAACAAGCGACGGGCTAACGGGCGGAATCTCATAAAACAGAGAAGAAGTGGAAGTAACCATAACCATATTTATAAACATGCTAAGACTGAGAAGGAAGAGGACAACGTATATAAAGTCCAGAACCCCTCCCAAGACCTGGTGGGGTCAGTACATGAGCCACTACTAACATACCCAAAATACAAGACAGAAACCAAACATGTATAATAAGTACAATAGTCTTGAGAGCAAAAGACTATACAGTAGAGGATGGAGTAGGATCTGCCTCGGACGTCAGTAAGCTCACCCTGCTCCAGAATCAGTGCTGAGAAAAGAGTCACGTCAAAACCGTCGACTGGTGCCTGGATCTGCATCGGGAAAAAGATACAGAAGTGCAGTATGAGTACCAGGGCAACGGGTACTCAGTAGGCATCATCGGCCGACTGAGCTTAATATAATATAAGCAAGCTAAAGTGCAGGGGGCATGCTAAGTCCGGGGTACAAGTAATAGATACATAAGTAACGGCCGAGGCGTATAGATATGCTCAGGGAAAATATAAGTGCGATACATAATAACGAGTAAATAAATGCGTAAGTAAACACACAAGTCAAACATAACCTATCTGGGCCCCCATAAGCCTGATAGGCACACGGAAGAAAACAATAACCCAGTCTGGCCCCCATAAACCAGCGGGACACACAAGAAAAGTAAATGCATAGTCACCAGTGTCTCGAGGCTGTATCAGTATCCAGTAACCACAATAACCAACAGGAGTGCACCGGGCTTGAACCGGCACCAATGGGTAATAACAAAAGGTCAGACGCCGGAGTCGTACCGGAAGCAGTGGGTAATAACAAGAGGCCACATATATATCATATCTGCCGGACTCGAACCGGAACTCATAGAACAACAACATCATAATCACGGTACCTAGTACCAAAACTCTCCAATTATATCATAACCAGATGCCGGACTCGAACCGGAACTCATAATAATCAGTGGCCGGACTCGAACCGGAACACCCAATAGTCAATAACCAAAATCATCATACCTGAATCAGTAGCCGGACTCGAACCGGAACTCATCATAGCCAGTAACCAGAACAGAATCAAAGGTCATATCATATCAAATAAACGGGGAACGCCCTAGCGCCAAGTCAATACTATTATATAGGTACAGAAGCTAACTCTACAACATGCTACAAGTCAATCTCGGGGTCCTTCTAGGTCAACTACCTACTATAAAAATATGTATATAAAAGTCTGGGTATACATTACAAGTCATGGAAAGGCGGTTCAACGTTCTAAGTCCAACTAGCCGACCCCAATCAAATACGGTACTATCAGGGACGAACAAAGCTAGACAGGCCAACCGGGTATAATCGGGGTGACTTAATCCCGTCATAATTCTAATAGTCATATAGGGCTTATCTAAGCCCAAAGATGTCAAAGTTTCGACAAGTCGACAAAAAGGGTAACGAGGCCTGCTATCGGGTCCCGAAAACCAGGTCTGGTTATACTTGTCTAAGTCTGGGCTAAGTCTGTCTAAGCCTGGACTAAGGTCCAACAATAACATTCCCAGACTAGCAACAACAACAACAATACTATCCGACCCCAAATAGGTCATCTGTGGTGTACCACGAGGATAACGGGCCTGGAATATATTCGAATAGCCCTATCCGGCCTAAAAGGCCTAAATCACAGCAAACCAGCACCACCAAGTCTATAATACCAGCCCGAAACACCAGCACAATAGCATACATATATCACACATAAGCCCAATCTAAGTGCAAAGGAAGGTAAACCTAGCCTACCTGGACGCCTGCCGCGAACCTGCCAAGAAAACCAGCTAAATAGGAGCCTTTCCCTTTCGAGAGGCCTCAGACTGCTGCCAAACTACCAAAATAATAAAATACATGTCAAAACATGACTATTGATACCCATATTGCATTAGTTTGAAAAAATGTCTAAACCGTCCCTGTGGGGCCCACTTGCGAAATCACGAAACTGAAACCGTCACAGCGTCCCAAACAACTCCATGGCCAATAGTCACAACTAGCACTATTCAATTTGAGCTCAAAATGTAGCTCAAACATCAATATCAATCCCAAAATATACTATCGCAGACAAAAACTACCGTAAAAATAAGAAAACTTACCGAAGTAAAGACGATTACACGTCCACCAACACTTTCCTACTAGAACCCGAGCTTGAATAACTTGATTTAGATAATTAATTTTCTTTCGGAGATCGAATATAACATTAAAATATATATATACCTTCCACAATTTCTCATCACGCCAATATATACATATGTATATATAGAGAGAAAACATGTACCAGCAAAGTGCTTTCAATTAATACCAAAAACAATGGAACAAACTTTTATCTAACTACAGATGAATGAAAAGTGACAAAAATTGTATGTAAGTATGTAATTAAATGCCACCTATCCATTACTCACTAGTTGTAAACCTTCCTCCACTTCCACGTGACAGTGGAGGTGGCAACATCCACCTCTAATTCTCTATCCACTATGTGTATTTTCGGGTATTGCATAGGTTCGTGGTAAAATAAATATAACTTTTTAAATATATCATAATTAATAGAAAATTATTTCGAATAAAACCTCTATAAAATAAAAATATTATTTTAACATATCTAAATTCACTATCTCCGCTTATATTATTAATAAATTATAAAACTATTATAAAATAGTATAGATATATCATAACTAAAAACTTTTATACATTTTATAAATTTCAAAAACATTTTCGAAAGGTAATTAACTATGTCATTTTACCAAATTTTAATTTAATTTAATATTTTACAACGTGCTCGGTCTAAATAATATTCTCAAACGAACTGCCCGGGAGCCGAACTGTCGGTCCCAGCAAGTCATAAATAACTTGGGGCAGTTATAGAAAAGCTCTAAACACTGACAACACACGAAAACGAAGGAAATGACCGGGAAGGTCATTACAATTAACTTGAATGATGAATTAGTGTTGTGAAAATGGTTAAGTATAGTAACTTTAATTATGAATTAGTGTTGTTAAAATATTTAAGTATAGTAGCTTGAATTATGAATTAGTGTTATGAAAATTGTTAAGTATAGTAACTTGAATTATGAATTAGCGTTGTGAAAATGGTTAAATATAGTAACTTGAATTATGAATTAGTGTTGTGAAAATGGTTAAATGTAGTAACTTTAATTATGAATTAGTGTTGTTAAAATGGTTAAGAGTAGTAACTTGAATTATGAATTAGCGTTGTGAAAATGATTAAGTGTAGTAACTTTAATTATGAATTTGTGTTGTTAAAATAGTTATGTATAGTAGCTTGAATTATGAATTAGTGTTGTTAAAATAGTTAAGTATAGTAGCTTGAATTATGAATTAGTGTTGTTAAAATAGTTAAGTATAGTAGCTTGAATTATGAATTAGTGTTGTGAAAATGGTTAAGTGTAGTAACTTTAAGTGGGAAATAGTGTTGTGATAATGGTTAAGTCTAGTAACTTGAATTATGAATTAGTGTTGTGAAAATTGTTAAATATAATAACTGGAATTATGAATTAGTGTTGTGAAAGTGGTTTAGTAACTTGAATTATGAATTAGTGTTGTGAAAATGGTTAAGTGTAGTAAATTGAATTATTAATTAGTGTTGTGAAAATGGTTAAGTATAGTAACTTGAATTATGAATTAGTGTTATGAAAATGGTTAAGAGTAGTAACTTGAATTACGAATTAGTGTTGTGTAAACGGTTAAGTATAGTAAATGGAATTATGAATTAGTGTTGTGAAAATGGTTAAGAGTAGTAACTTGAATTATGAATTAGTGTTGTGAAAATGATTAAGTGTAGTAACTTTAATTATGAATTTGTGTTGTTAAAATAGTTATGTATAGTAGCTTGAATTATGAATTAGTGTTGTGAAAATGGTTAAGTATAATAACTTGAATCATGAATTAGTGTTGTGAAAACGGTTAAGTATAGTAACTTGAATTATGAATTTGTGTTGTTAAAATAGTTATGTATAGTAGCTTGAATTATGAATTAGTGTTGTGAAAATGGTTAAATATAATAACTTGAATTATGAATTAGTGTTGTGAAAATGGTTAAGTATAATAACTTGAATCATGAATTAGTGTTGTGAAAACGGTTAAGTATAGTAACTTGAATTATGAATTAGTGTTATGTAAACGGTTAAGAGTAGTAACTTGAATTATGAATTAGTGTTGTGAAAATGATTAAGTGTAGTAACTTTAATTATGAATTTGTGTTGTTAAAATAGTTAAGTATAGTAACTTGAATTATGAATTAGTGTTGTTAAAATCGTTAAGTATAGTAACTTGAATTATGAATTAGTGTTGTAAAAATGGTTAAGTGTAGTAACTTTAAGTAGGAAATAGTGTTGTGATAATGGTTAAGTCTAGTAACTTGAATTATGAATTAGTGTTGTGAAAATTGTTAAATATAGTAACTGGAATTATGAATTAGTGTTGTGAAAGTGGTTTAGTAACTTGAATTATGAATTAGTGTTGTGAAAATGGTTAAGTGTAGTAAATTGAATTATTAATTAGTGTTGTGAAAATGGTTAAGTATAGTAACTTGAATTATGAATTAGTGTTATGAAAATGGTTAAGAGTAGTAACTTGAATTACGAATTAGTGTTGTGTAAACGGTTAAGTATAGTAACTGGAATTATGAATTAGTGTTGTGAAAATGGTTAAGAGTAGTAACTTGAATTATGAATTAGTGTTGTGAAAATGATTAAGTGTAGTAACTTTAATTATGAATTTGTGTTGTTAAAATAATTATGTATAGTAGCTTGAATTATGAATTAGTGTTGTGAAAATGGTTAAGTATAATAACTTGAATCATGAATTAGTGTTGTGAAAACGGTTAAGTATAGTAACTTGAATTATGAATTAGTGTTGTGTAAACGGTTAAGTATAGTAACTTGAACTATGAATTAGTGTTGTGAAAATTGTTAAGTATAATAACTTGAATTATGAATTAGTGTTGTGAAAATGGTTAAGTGTAGTAACTTGAATTATGAATTAGTGTTGTGAAAATGGTTAAATGTAGTAACTTGAATTATGAATTAGTGTTGTGAAAACGGTTAAGTATAGTAACTTGAATTATTAATTAGTGTTGTGAAAATGATTAAGTGTAGTAACTTTAATTATGAATTTGTGCTGTTAAAATAGTTATGTATAGTAGCTTGAATTATGAATTAGTGTTGTTAAAATAGTTAAGTATAGTAGCTTGAATTATAATTAGTGTTGTGAAAATAGTTAAGTATAGTAACTTGAATTATGAATTAGTGTTGTGAAAATTGTTAAGTATAGTAACTTGAATTATGAATTAGTGTTGTGTAAACGGTTAAGTATAGTAACTTGAATTATGAATTAGTGTTGTGAAAATGGTTAAGTATAATAACTTGAATTATGAATTAGTGTTGTGAAAATGGTTAAGTATAATAACTTGAATTATGAATTAGCGTTGTGAAAATGGTTAAGTATAGTAACTTGAATTATGAATTAGTGTTGTGAAAATGGTTAAGTGTAGTAACTTGAATTATGAATTAGTGTTGTGAAAATGGTTAAATGTAGTAACTTTAATTATGAATTTGTGTTGTTAAAATAGTTAAGTATAGTAGCTTGAATTATGAATTAGTGTTGTGAAAATGGTTAAGCATAGTAACTTGAATTATGAATTAGTGTTGTGAAAATGGTTTAGTATAGTAACTTGAATTATGAATTAGTGTTGTGAAAATGGTTAAGAGTAGTAACTTAAATTATGAATTAGTGTTGTGAAAATGATTAAGTGTAGTAACTTTAATTATGAATTTGTGTTGTTAAAATAGTTATGTATAGTAGCTTGAATTATGAATTAGTGTTGTTAAAATAGTTAAGTATAGTAGCTTGAATTATGAATTAGTGTTGTGAAAATTGTTAAGTATAGTAACTTGAATTATGAATTAATGTTGTGTAAACGGTTAAGTATAGTAACTTGAATTATGAATTAGTGTTGTAAAAATGGTTAAGTATAATAACTTGAATTATGAATTAGTGTTGTGAAAATGGTTAAGTATAATAACTTGAATTATGAATTAGTGTTTTGAAAATGGTTAAGTGTAGTAACTTGAATTATGAATTAGTGTTGTGAAAATGGTTAAGTGTAGTAACTTGAATTATGAATTAGTGTTGTGAAAATGGTTAAATGTAGTAACTTGAATTATGAATTAGTGTTGTGAAAACGGTTAAGTATAGTAACTTGAATTATGAATTAGTGTTGTGAAAATGGTTAAGAGTAGTAACTTGAATTATGAATTAGTGTTGTGAAAATGATTAAGTGTAGTAACTTTGATTATGAATTTTTGTTGTGAAAATAGTTATGTATAGTAGCTTGAATTATGAATTAGTGTTGTGAAAATGGTTAAGTATAGTAACTTGAATTATGAATTAGTGTTGTAAAAATGGTTAAGTATAATAACTTGAATTATGAATTAGTGTTGTGAAAATGGTTAAGTATAATAACTTGAATTATGAATTAGTGTTTTGAAAATGGTTAAGTGTAGTAACTTGAATTATGAATTAGTGTTGTGAAAATGGTTAAGTGTAGTAACTTGAATTATGAATTAGTGTTGTGAAAATGGTTAAGTATAGTAATTTGAATTATGAATTAGTGTTGTGAAAATGGTTAAGTATAGTAACTTGAATTATGAATTAGTGTTGTGAAAATGGTTAAGAGTAGTAACTTGAATTATGAATTAGTGTTGTGAAAATGATTAAGTGTAGTAACTTTAATTATGAATTTGTGTTGTTAAAATAGTTATGTATAGTAGCTTGAATTATGAATTAGTGTTGTTAAAATAGTTAAGTATAGTAGCTTGAATTATGAATTAGTGTTGTGAAAATAGTTAAGTGTAGTAACTTGAATTATGAATTAGTGTTGTAAAAATTGTTAAGTATAGTAACTTGAATTATGAATTAGTGTTGTGTAAACGGTTAAGTATAGTAACTTGAACTATGAATTAGTGTTGTGAAAATGGTTAAGTATAATAACTTGAATTATGAATTAGTGTTGTGAAAATGGTTAAGTGTAGTAACTTGAATTATGAAATAGTGTTGTGTAAATGGTTAAGTATAGTAACTTTAATTAAGAATTAGCGTTGTGAAAATGGTTAAGTATAGTAACTTGAATTATGAATTAGCGTTGTGAAAATGGTTAAGTCTATTTAGTTGGAATGTGAATTATTGAATTGAAAATGGTTAAGTGTATTTAGTTGAAATGTTAATTATTGACTTGAAAATGTTTAAGTGTATTTAGTTGAAATGTGAATTAGTGACTTGAAAATGGTTAAATGTAGTAACTTGAATTATGAAATAGTGTTGTGAAAATGGTTAAGTATAATAACTTGAATTATGAATTAGTGTTGTGAAAATGGTCAAGTGTAGTAACTTTAATTATGAATTTGTGTTGTTAAAATAGTTATGTATAGTAACTTTAATTATGAATTAGTGTTGTAAAAATGGTTAAGTATAGTAATTTAAATATTGAATTAGTGTTGTGAAAATGGTTAAGTGTAGTAACTTGAATTATGAATTATTGTTGTGAAAATGGTTAAATGTAGTAACTTTAATTATGAATTAGTGTTGTTAAAATATTTAAGTATAGTAGCTTGAATTATGAATTAGTGTTGTGAAAATGGTTAAGTGTAGTAACTTGAATGATGAATTAGTGTTGTGAAAATGGTTACGTATAGTAACTTTAATTATGAATTAGTGTTGTTAAAATATTTAAGTATAGAAGCTTGAATTATGAATTAGTGTTATGAAAATTGTTAAGTATAGTAACTTGAATTATGAATTAGCGTTGTGAAAATGGTTAAGTATAGTAACTTGAATTATGAATTAGTGTTGTGAAAATGGTTAAGTGTAGTAACTTGAATTATGAATTAGTGTTGTGAAAATGGATAAATGTAGTAACTTTAATTATGAATTTGTGTTGTTAAAATAGTTAAGTATAGTAGCTTAATTATGAATTAGTGTTGTGAAAATGGTTAAGTATAGTAACTTGAATTATGAATTAGTGTTGTGAAAATGGTTAAGTATAGTAACTTGAATTATGAATTAGCGTTGTGAAAATGGTTAAGTCTATTTAGTTGGAATGTGAATTATTGAATTGAAAATGGTTAAGTGTATTTAGTTGAAATGTTAATTATTGACTTGAAAATGTTTAAGTGTATTTAGTTGAAATGTGAATTAGTGACTGGAAAATGGTTAAATGTAGTAACTTGAATTATGAAATAGTGTTGTGAAAATGGTTAAGTATAATAACTTGAATTATGAATTAGTGTTGTGAAAATGGTCAAGTGTAGTAACTTTAATTATGAATTTGTGTTGTTAAAATAGTTATGTATAGTAACTTTAATTATGAATTAGTGTTGTGAAAATGGTTAAATGCAGTAACTTTAATTATGAATTTGTGTTGTTAAAATAGTTATGTATAGTAGCTTGAATTATGAATTAGTGTTGTTAAAATAGTTATGTATAGTAGCTTGAATTATGAATTAGTGTTGTGAAAATGGTTAAGTATAATAACTTGAATTATGAATTAGTGTTGTGAAAATGGTCAAGTGTAGTAACTTTAATTATGAATTTGTGTTGTTAAAATAGTTATGTATAGTAGCTTGAATTATGAATTAGTGTTGTTAAAATAGTTATGTATAGTAGCTTGAATTATGAATTAGTGTTGTGAAAATGGTTAAGTATAATAACTTGAATTATGAATTAGTGTTGTGAAAATGGTCAAGTGTAGTAACTTTAATTATGAATTTGTGTTGTTAAAACAGCTATGTATAGTAACTTGAATTATGAATTAGTGTTGTAAAAATGGTTAAGTATAGTAATTTAAATATTGAATTAGTGTTGTGAAAATGGTTAAGTGTAGTAACTTGAATTATGAATTATTGTTGTGAAAATGGTTAAATGTAGTAACTTTAATTATGAATTAGTGTTGTTAAAATATTTAATTATAGTAGCTTGAATTATGAATTAGTGTTGTGAAAATGGTTAAGTGTAGTAACTTGAATGATGAATTAGTGTTGTGAAAATGGTTACGTATAGTAACTTTAATTATGAATTAGTGTTGTTAAAATATTTACGTATAGTAGCTTGAATTATGAATTAGTGTTATGAAAATTGTTAAGTATAGTAACTTGATTATGAATTAGCGTTGTGAAAATGGTTAAGTATAGCAACTTGAATTATGAATTAGTGTTGTGAAAATGGTTAAGTGTAGTAACTTGAATTATGAATTAGTGTTGTGAAAATGGATAAATGTAGTAACTTTAATTATGAATTTGTGTTGTTAAAATAGTTAAGTATAGTAGCTTAATTATGAATTAGTGTTGTGAAAATGGTTAAGTATAGTAACTTGAATTATGAATTAGTGTTGTGAAAATGGTTAAGTATAGTAACTTGAATTATGAATTAGCGTTGTGAAAATGGTTAAGTCTATTTAGTTGGAATGTGAATTATTGAATTGAAAATGGTTAAGTGTATTTAGTTGAAATGTTAATTATTGACTTGAAAATGTTTAAGTGTATTTAGTTGAAATGTGAATTAGTGACTGGAAAATGGTTAAATGTAGTAACTTGAATTATGAAATAGTGTTGTGAAAATGGTTAAGCATAATAACTTGAATTATGAATTAGTGTTGTGAAAATGGTCAAGTGTAGTAACTTTAATTATGAATTTGTGTTGTTAAAACAGCTATGTATCGTAACTTGAATTATGAATTAGTGTTGTAAAAATGGTTAAGTATAGTAATTTAAATATTGAATTAGTGTTGTGAAAATGGTTAAGTGTAGTAACTTGAATTATGAATTATTATTGTGAAAATGGTTAAATGTAGTAACTTTAATTATGAATTAGTGTTGTTAAAATATTTAAGTATAGTAGCTTGAATTATGAATTAGTGTTGTGAAAATGGTTAAGTGTAGTAACTTGAATGATGAATTAGTGTTGTGAAAATGGTTAAGTATAGTAACTTTAATTATGAATTAGTGTTGTTAAAATATTTAAGTATAGTAGCTTGAATTATGAATTAGTGTTATGAAAATTGTTAAGTATAGTAACTTGAATTATGAATTAGCGTTGTGAAAATGGTTAAATATAGTAACTTGAATTATGAATTAGTGTTGTGAAAATGGTTAAATGTAGTAACTTTAATTATGAATTAGTGTTGTTAAAATGGTTAAGAGTAGTAACTTGAATTATGAATTAGCGTTGTGAAAATGATTAAGTGTAGTAACTTTAATTATGAATTTGTGTTGTTAAAATAGTTATGTATAGTAGCTTGAATTATGAATTAGTGTTGTTAAAATAGTTAAGTATAGTAGCTTGAATTATGAATTAGTGTTGTTAAAATAGTTAAGTATAGTAGCTTGAATTATGAATTAGTGTTGTGAAAATGGTTAAGTGTAGTAACTTTAAGTAGGAAATAGTGTTGTGATAATGGTTAAGTCTAGTAACTTGAATTATGAATTAGTGTTGTGAAAATTGTTAAATATAGTAACTGGAATTATGAATTAGTGTTGTGAAAGTGGTTTAGTAACTTGAATTATGAATTAGTGTTGTGAAAATGGTTAAGTGTAGTAAATTGAATTATTAATTAGTGTTGTGAAAATGGTTAAGTATAGTAACTTGAATTATGAATTAGTGTTATGAAAATGGTTAAGAGTAGTAACTTGAATTACGAATTAGTGTTGTGTAAACGGTTAAGTATAGTAACTGGAATTATGAATTAGTGTTGTGAAAATGGTTAAGAGTAGTAACTTGAATTATGAATTAGTGTTGTGAAAATGATTAAGTGTAGTAACTTTAATTATGAATTTGTGTTGTTAAAATAGTTATGTATAGTAGCTTGAATTATGAATTAGTGTTGTGAAAATGGTTAAGTATAATAACTTGAATTATGAATTAGTGTTGTGAAAATGGTTAAGTATAATAACTTGATTCATGAATTAGTGTTGTGAAAACGGTTAAGTATAGTAACTTGAATTATGAATTTGTGTTGTTAAAATAGTTATGTATAGTAGCTTGAATTATGAATTAGTGTTGTGAAAATGGTTAAATATAATAACTTGAATTATGAATTAGTGTTGTGAAAATGGTTAAGTATAATAACTTGAATCATGAATTAGTGTTGTGAAAACGGTTAAGTATAGTAACTTGAATTATGAATTAGTGTTATGTAAACGGTTAAGAGTAGTAACTTGAATTATGAATTAGTGTTGTGAAAATGATTTAGTGTAGTAACTTTAATTATGAATTTGTGTTGTTAAAATAGTTAAGTATAGTAACTTGAATTATAAATTAGTGTTGTTAAAATAGTTAAGTATAGTAGCTTGAATTATGAATTAGTGTTGTGAAAATGGTTAAGTGTAGTAACTTTAAGTAGGAAATAGTGTTGTGATAATGGTTAAGTCTAGTAACTTGAATTATGAATTAGTGTTGTGAAAATTGTTAAATATAGTAACTGGAATTATGAATTAGTGTTGTGAAAGTGGTTTAGTAACTTGAATTATGAATTAGTGTTGTGAAAATGGTTAAGTGTAGTAAATTGAATTATTAATTAGTGTTGTGAAAATAGTTAAGTATAGTAACTTGAATTATGAATTAGTGTTATGAAAATGGTTAAGAGTAGTAACTTGAATTACGAATTAGTGTTGTGTAAACGGTTAAGTATAGTAACTGGAATTATGAATTAGTGTTGTGAAAATGGTTAAGAGTAGTAACTTGAATTATGAATTAGTGTTGTGAAAATGATTAAGTGTACTAACTTTAATTATGAATTTGTGTTGTTAAAATAGTTATGTATAGTAGCTTGAATTATGAATTAGTGTTGTGAAAATGGTTAAGTATAATAACTTGAATTATGAATTAGTGTTGTGAAAATGGTTAAATGTAGTAACTTTAATTATGAATTAGTGTTGTTAAAATATTTAAGTATAGTAGCTTGAATTATGAATTAGTGTTGTGAAAATGGTTAAGTGTAGTAACTTGAATGATGAATTAGTGTTGTGAAAATGGTTAAGTATAGTAACTTTAATTATGAATTAGTGTTGTTAAAATATTTAAGTATAGTAGCTTGAATTATGAATTAGTGTTTTGAAAATTGTTAAGTATAGTAACTTGAATTATGAATTAGCGTTGTGAAAATGGTTAAATATAGTAACTTGAATTATGAATTAGTGTTGTGAAAATGGTTAAATGTAGTAACTTTAATTATGAATTAGTGTTGTTAAAATGGTTAAGAGTAGTAATTTGAATTATGAATTAGCGTTGTGAAAATGATTAAGTGTAGTAACTTTATTTATGAATTTGTGTTGTTAAAATAGTTATGTATAGTAGCTTGAATTATGAATTAGTGTTGTGAAAATAGTTAAGTGTAGTAACTTGAATTATGAATTAGTGTTGTGAAAATTGTTAAGTATAGTAACTTGAATTATGAATTAGTGTTGTGTAACGGTTAAGTATAGTAACTTGAATTATGAATTAGTGTTGTGAAAATGGTTAAGTATAATAACTTGAATTATGAATTAGTGTTGTGAAAATGGTTAAGTGTAGTAACTTTAATTATGAATTAGTGTTGAATTATAGTAGCTTGAATTATGAATTATGAATTATGAATTTTAAAATATTTAAGTATAGTAACTTGAATTATGAATTAGTGTTGTGAAAACGGTTAAGTATAGTAACTTGAATTATGAATTAGTGTTGTGAAAATGGTTAAGTGTAGTAACTTGAATTATGAATTAGTGTTGTGAAAATGATTAAGTGTACTAACTTTAATTATGAATTTGTGTTGTTAAAATAGTTATGTATAGTAGCTTGAATTATGAATTAGTGTTGTAAAAATGGTTAAGTATAATAACTTGAATTATGAATTAGTGTTGTTAAAATGGTTAAATGTAGTAACTTTAATTATAAATTAGTGTTGTTAAAATATTTAAGTATAGTAGCTTGAATTATGAATTAGTGTTGTGAAATGGTTAAGTGTAGTAACTTGAATGATGAATTAGTGTTGTGAAAATAGTTAAGTGTAGTAACTTGAATTATGAATTAGTGTTGTGAAAATTGTTAAGTATAGTAACTTGAATTATGAATTAGTGTTGTGTAACGGTTAAGTATAGTAACTTGAATTATGAATTAGTGTTGTGAAAATGGTTAAGTATAATAACTTGAATTATGAATTAGTGTTGTGAAAATGGTTAAGTGTAGTAACTTTAATTATGAATTAGTGTTGAATTATAGTAGCTTGAATTATGAATTATGAATTATGAATTTTAAAATATTTAAGTATAGTAACTTGAATTATGAATTAGTGTTGTGAAAACGGTTAAGTATAGTAACTTGAATTATGAATTAGTGTTGTGAAAATGGTTAAGTGTAGTAACTTGAATTATGAATTAGTGTTGTGAAAATGATTAAGTGTACTAACTTTAATTATGAATTTGTGTTGTTAAAATAGTTATGTATAGTAGCTTGAATTATGAATTAGTGTTGTGAAAATGGTTAAGTATAATAACTTGAATTATGAATTAGTGTTGTGAAAATGGTTAAATGTAGTAACTTTAATTATGAATTAGTGTTGTTAAAATATTTAAGTATAGTAGCTTGAATTATGAATTAGTGTTGTGAAAATGGTTAAGTGTAGTAACTTGAATGATGAATTAGTGTTGTGAAAATGGTTAAGTATAGTAACTTTAATTATGAATTAGTGTTGTTAAAATATTTAAGTATAGTAGCTTGAATTATGAATTAGTGTTATTAAAATTGTTAAGTATAGTAACTTGAATTATGAATTAGCGTTGTGAAAATGGTTAAATATAGTAACTTGAATTATGAATTAGTGTTGTGAAAATGGTTAAATGTAGTAACTTTAATTATGAATTAGTGTTGTTAAAATGGTTAAGAGTAGTAACTTGAATTATGAATTAGCGTTGTGAAAATGATTAAGTGTAGTAACTTTAATTATGAATTTGTGTTGTTAAAATAGTTATGTATAGTAGCTTGAATTATGAATTAGTGTTGTTAAAATAGTTAAGTATAGTAGCTTGAATTATGAATTAGTGTTGTGAAAATAGTTAAGTGTAGTAACTTGAATTATGAATTAGTGTTGTGAAAATGGTTAAGTGTAGTAACTTGAATTATGAATTAGTGTTGTGAAAATGATTAAGTGTACTAACTTTAATTATGAATTTGTGTTGTTAAAATAGTTATGTATAGTAGCTTGAATTATGAATTAGTGTTGTGAAAATGGTTAAGTATAATAACTTGAATTATGAATTAGTGTTGTGAAAATGGTTAAATGTAGTAACTTTAATTATGAATTAGTGTTGTTAAAATATTTAAGTATAGTAGCTTGAATTATGAATTAGTGTTGTGAAAATGGTTAAGTGTAGTAACTTGAATGATGAATTAGTGTTGTGAAAATGGTTAAGTATAGTAACTTTAATTATGAATTAGTGTTGTTAAAATATTTAAGTATAGTAGCTTGAATTATGAATTAGTGTTATGAAAATTGTTAAGTATAGTAGCTTGAATTATGAATTAGTGTTGTGAAAATAGTTAAGTGTAGTAACTTGAATTATGAATTAGTGTTGTGAAAATTGTTAAGTATAGTAACTTGAATTATGAATTAGTGTTGTGTAACGGTTAAGTATAGTAACTTGAATTATGAATTAGTGTTGTGAAAATGGTTAAGTATAATAACTTGAATTATGAATTAGTGTTGTGAAAATGGTTAAGTGTAGTAACTTGAATTATGAATTAGTGTTGAATTATAGTAGCTTGAATTATGAATTATGAATTATGAATTTTAAAATATTTAAGTATAGTAACTTGAATTATAAATTAGTGTTGTGAAAATGGTTAAGTGTAGTAACTTGAATTATGAATTAGTGTTGTGAAAATGGTTAAGTATAGTAACTTGAATTATGAATTAGTGTTGTGAAAATGATTAAGTGTACTAACTTTAATTATGAATTTGTGTTGTTAAAATAGTTATGTATAGTAGCTTGAATTATGAATTAGTGTTGTGAAAATGGTTAAGTATAGTAACTTGAATTATGAATTAGTGTTGTGAAAAATGGTTAAGTATAGTAACTTGAATTATGAATTAGCGTTGTGATAATGGTTAAGTATAGTAACTTGAATTATGAATTAGCGTTGTGAAAATGGTTAAGTATAGTATCTTTAATTATGAATTAGTGTTGTGAAAATGGTTAAGTCTATTTTGTTGAAATGTGAATTATTGAATTGAAAATGGTTAAATGTATTTAGTTGAAATGTGAATTATTGACTTGAAAATGTTTAAGTGTATTTAGTTGAAATTTGAATTAGTGACTTAAAATGGTTAAGTGTAGTAACTTGAATTATGAAATAGTGTTGTGAAAATAGTTAAGTATAGTAACTTGAATTATGTATTAGTGTTGTGAAAATGGTCTAGTGTAGTAACTTTAATTATGAATTAGTGTTGTTAAAATAGTAAATATAGTAGCTTGAATTTTGAATTAGTGTTGTGAAAATGGTTAAGTGTAGTAACTTGAATTATGAATTAGTGTTGTGAAAATGGTTAAGTATAGTAACTTGAATTATGAATTAGCGTTGTGAAAATGGTTAAGTGTAAGAACTTGAATTATGAATTAGTGTTGTGAAAAATGGTTAAGTATAGTAACTTGAATTATGAATTAGAGTTGTGAAAATGGTTAAGTATAGTAACTTTAATTATGAATTAGCGTTGTGAAAATGGTTAAGTATAGTAACTTGAATTATGAATTAGTGTTTTGAAAATGGTTAAGAGTAGTAACTTGAATTATGAATTAGTGTTGTGAAAATGATTAAGTGTAGTAACTTTAATTATGAATTTGTGTTTTTAAAATAGTTATGTATAGTAGCTTGAATTATGAATTAGTGTTGTTAAAATAGTTAAGTATAGTAGCTTGAATTATGAATTAGTGTTGTGAAAATAGTTAAGTGTAGTAACTTGAATTATGAATTAGTGTTGTGAAAATTGTAAAGTATAGTAACTTGAATTATGAATTAGTGTTGTGTAAACGGTTAAGTATAGTAACTTGAATTATGAATTAGTGTTGTGAAAATGGTTAAGAGTAGTAACTTGAATTATGAATTAGTGTTGTGAAAATGGTTAAGTGTAGTAACTTGAATTATGAATTAGTGTTGTGAAAATGGATAAATGTAGTAATTTTAATTATGAATTTGTGTTGTTAAAATAGTTAAGTATA
Source organism: Capsicum rhomboideum (assembly GCA_031232105.1). Lineage (NCBI taxonomy): Eukaryota > Viridiplantae > Streptophyta > Magnoliopsida > Solanales > Solanaceae > Capsicum > Capsicum rhomboideum. The sequence continues at coordinate 57,350,669 of CP124714.1, forward strand.
GTAGCTTAATTATGAATTAGTGTTGTGAAAATGGTTAAGTATAGTAACTTGAATTATGAATTAGTGTTGTGAAAATGGTTAAGTATAGTAACTTGAATTATGAATTAGCGTTGTGAAAATGGTTAAGTCTATTTATTTGGAATGTGAATTATTGAATTGAAAATGGTTAAGTGTATTTAGTTGAAATGTTAATTATTGACTTGAAAATGTTTAAGTGTATTTAGTTGAAATGTGAATTAGTGACTTGAAAATGGTTAAGTGTAGTAACTTGAATTATGAAATAGTGTTGTGAAAATAGTTAAAGTATAGTAACTTGAATTATGAATTAGTGTTGTGAAAATGGTTAAGTGTAGTAACTTTAATTATGAATTAGTGTTGTTAAAATAGTTAAGTATAGTAGCTTAATTATGAATTAGTGTTGTGAAAATGGTTAAGTATAGTAACTTGAATTATGAATTAGTGTTGTGAAAATGATTAAGTATAGTAACTTGAATTATGAATTAGCATTGTGAAATGGTTAAGTCTATTTAGTTGGAATGTGAATTATTGAATTGAAAATGGTTAAGTGTATTTAGTTGAAATGTTAATTATTGACTTGAAAATGTTTAAGTGTATTTAGTTGAAATGTGAATTAGTGACTGGAAAATGGTTAAGTGTATTAACTTGAATTATGAAATAGTGTTGTGAAAATAGTTAAAGTATAGTAACTTGAATTATGAATTAGTGTTGTGAAAATGGTCAAGTGTAGTAACTTTAATTATGAATTAGTGTTGTTAAAATAGTTAAGTATAGTAGCTTAATTATGAATTAGCGTTGTGAAAATGGTTAAGTCTATTTAGTTGGAATGTGAATTATAGAATTGAAAATGGTTAAGTGTATTTAGTTGAAATGTTAATTATTGACTTGAAAATGTTTAAGTGTATTTAGTTGAAATGTGAATTAGTGATTTGAAAATGGTTAAGTGTAGTGACTTGAATTATGAAATAGTGTTGTGAAAATAGTTAAAGTATAGTAACTTGAATTATGAATTAGTGTTGTGAAAATGGTTAAGTGTAGTAACTTTAATTATGAATTAGTGTTGTTAAAATAGTTAAGTATAGTAGCTTAATTATGAATTAGTGTTGTCAAAATGGTTAAGTATAGTAACTTGAATTATGAATTAGTGTTGTGAAAATGGTTAAGTATAGTAACTTGAATTATGAATTAGCGTTGTGAAATGGTTAAGTCTATTTAGTTGGAATGTGAATTATTGAATTGAAAATGGTTAAGTGTATTTAGTTGAAATGTTAATTATTGACTTGAAAATGTTTAAGTGTATTTAGTTGAAATGTGAATTAGTGACTGGAAAATGGTTAAGTGTATTAACTTGAATTATGAAATAGTGTTGTGAAAATAGTTAAAGTATAGTAACTTGAATTATGAATTAGTGTTGTGAAAATGGTCAAGTGTAGTAACTTTAATTATGAATTAGTGTTGTTAAAATAGTTAAGTATAGTAGCTTAATTATGAATTAGCGTTGTGAAAATGGTTAAGTCTATTTAGTTGGAATGTGAATTATTGAATTGAAAATGGTTAAGTGTATTTAGTTGAAATGTTAATTATTGACTTGAAAATGTTTAAGTGTATTTAGTTGAAATGTTAATTATTGACTTGAAAATGTTTAAGTGTATTTAGTTGAAATGTGAATTAGTGACTTGAAAATGGTTAAATGTAGTAACTTGAATTATGAAATAGTGTTGTGAAAATGGTTAAGTATAATAACTTGAATTATGAATTAGTGTTGTGAAAATGGTCAAGTGTAGTAACTTGAATTATGAATTAGTGTTGTTAAAATAGTTAAGTATGGTAGCTTGAATTATGAATTAGTGTTGTGTAAATGGTTAAGTGTAGTAACTTGAATTATGAATTAGTGTTGTGAAAATGATTAAGTGTAGTAACTTTAATTATGAATTTTTGTTGTTAAAATAGTTATGTATAGTAACTTGAATTATGAATTAGTGTTGTGAAAATAGTTAAATGTAGTAACTTTAATTATGAATTTGTGTTGTTAAAATAGTTAAGTATAGTAGCTTGAATTATGAATTAGTGTTGTGAAAATGGTTAAGCATAGTAACTTGAATTATGAATTAGTGTTGTGAAAATGGTTAAGTATAGTAACTTGAATTATGAATTAGCGTTGTGAAAATGGTTAAGTCTATTTAGTTGGAATGTGAATTATTGAATTGAAAATGGTTAAGTGTATTTAGTTGAAATGTTAATTATTGACTTGAAAATGTTTAAGTGTATTTAGTTGAAATGTGAATTAGTGACTTGAAAGTGGTTAAGTGTAGTAACTTGAATTATGAAATAGTGTTGTGAAAACGGTTAAGTATAGTAACTTGAATTATGAATTAGTGTTGTGAAAATGATTAAGTGTAGTAACTTTAATTATGAATTTTTGTTGTTAAAATAGTTATGTATAGTAACCTGAATTATGAATTAGTGTTGTGAAAATGGTTAAGCATAGTAACTTGAATTTTGAATTAGTGTTGTGAAAATGGTTAAATGCAGTAACTTTAATTATGAATTTGTGTTGTTAAAATAGTTATGTATAGTAGCTTGAATTATGAATTAGTGTTGTTAAAATAGTTAAGTATAGTAGCTTGAATTATGAATTAGTGTTGTGAAATAGTTAAGTGTAGTAACTTGAATTATGAATTAGTGTTGTGAAAATTGTTAAGCATAGTAACTTGAATTTTGAATTAGTGTTGTGTAAACGGTTAAGTATAGCAAGTTGAATTATGAATTAGTGTTGTGAAAATGGTTAAGAGTAGTAACTTGAATTATAAATTAGTGTTGTGAAAAATGATTAAGTGTAGTAACTTTAATTATGAATTTTTGTTGTTAAAATAGTTATGTATAGTAACTTGAATTATGAATTAGTGTTGTGAAAATGGTTAAGTATAATAACTTGAATTATGAATTAGTGTTGTGAAAATGGTTAAGTATAATAACTTGAATTATGAATTAGTGTTGTGAAAATGGTTAAGAGTAGTAACTTTAATTATGAGTTTGTGTTGTGAAAATGGTTAAATATAGTAACTTTAATTATGAATTTGTGTTGTTAAAATAGTTAAATATAGTAGCTTGAATTATGAATTAGTGTTATGAAAATTGTTTAGTATAGTAACTTGAATTATGAATTAGCGTTGTGAAAAAATGGTTAAGTATAGTAACTTGAATTATGAATTAGTGTTGTGAAAATGGTTAAGTGTAGTAACTTTAATTATGAATTTGTGTTGTTAAAATAGTTATGTATAGTAGCTTGAATTATGAATTAGTGTTGTTAAAATAGTTTAGTATAGTAGCTTGAATTATGAATTAGTGTTGTGAAAATAGTTAAGTGTAATAAATTGGATTATGAATTAGTGTTGTGAAAATTGTTAAGTATAGTAACTTGAATTATGAATTAGTGTTGTGAAAATGATTAAGTGTTGTAACTTTAATTATGAATTTTTGTTGTTAAAATAGTTATGTATAGTAACTTGAATTATGAATTAGTGTTGTGAAAATGGTTAAGTATAGTAACTTGAATTATGAATTAGTGTTGTGAAAATGGTTAAATGCAGTAACTTTAATTATGAATTTGTGTTGTTAAAATAGTTATGTATAGTAGCTTGAATTATGAATTAGTGTTGTTAAAATAGTTAAGTATAGTAGCTTGAATTATGAATTAGTGTTGTTAAATAGTTAAGTGTAGTAACTTGAATTATGAATTAGTGTTGTGAAAATTGCTAAGCATAGTAACTTGAATTATGAATTATTGTTGTGTAAACGGTTAAGTATAGTAACTTGAATTATGAATTAGTGTTGTGAAAATGGTTAAGAGTAGTAACTTGAATTATAAATTAGTGTTGTGAAAAATGATTAAGTTTAGTAACTTCAATTATGAATTTTTGTTGTTAAAATAGTTATGTATAGTAACTTGAATTATGAATTAGTGTTGTGAAAATGGTTAAGTATAATAACTTGAATTATGAATTAGTGTTGTGAAAATGGTTAAGTATAATAATTTGAATTATGAATTAGTGTTGTGAAAATGGTTAAGAGTAGTAACTTTAATTATGAGTTTGTGTTGTGAAAATGGTTAAATATAGTAACTTTAATTATGAATTTGTGTTGTCAAAATAGTTAAGTATAGTAGCTTGAATTATGAATTAGTGTTATGAAAATTGTTTAGTATAGTAACTTGAATTATGAATTAGCGTTGTGAAAAAATGGTTAAGTATAGTAACTTGAATTATGAATTAGTGTTGTGAAAATGGTTAAGTGTAGTAACTTTAATTATGAATTTGTGTTGTTAAAATAGTTATGTATAGTAGCTTGAATTATGAATTAGTGTTGTTAAAATAGTTTAGTATAGTAGCTTGAATTATGAATTAGTGTTGTGAAAATAGTTAAGTGTAGTAAATTGAATTATGAATTAGTGTTGTGAAAATTGTTAAGTATAGTAACTTGAATTATGAATTAGTGTTGTGTAAACGGTTAAGTATAGTAACTTGAATTATGAATTAGTGTTGTGAAAATGGTTAAGAGTAGTAACTTGAATTATAAATTAGTGTTGTGAAAAATGATTAAGTGTAGTAACTTTAATTATGAATTTTTGTTGTTAAAATAGTTATGTATAGTAACTTGAATTATGAATTAGTGTTGTGAAAATGGTTAAGTATAATAACTTGAATTATGAATTAGTGTTGTGAAAATGGTTAAGTATAATAATTTGAATTATGAATTAGTGTTGTGAAAATGGTTAAGAGTAGTAACTTTAATTATGAGTTTGTGTTGTGAAAATGGTTAAATATAGTAACTTTAATTATGAATTTGTGTTGTTAAAATAGTTAAGTATAGTAGCTTGAATTATGAATTAGTGTTATGAAAATTGTTTAGTATAGTAACTTGAATTATGAATTAGCGTTGTGAAAAAATGGTTAAGTATAGTAACTTGAATTATGAATTAGTGTTGTGAAAATGGTTAAGTGTAGTAACTTTAATTATGAATTTGTGTTGTTAAAATAGTTATGTATAGTAGCTTGAATTATGAATTAGTGTTGTTAAAATAGTTTAGTATAGTAGCTTGAATTATGAATTAGTGTTGTGAAAATAGTTAAGTGTAGTAAATTGAATTATGAATTAGTGTTGTGAAAATTGTTAAGTATAGTAACTTGAATTATGAATTAGTATTGTGAAAACGGTTAAGTATAGTAACTTGAATTATGAATTAGTGTTGTGTAAACGGTTAAGTATAGTAACTTTAATTATGAATTAGTGTTGTGAAAATGGTTAAGTGTAGTAACTTTAATTATGAATTTTTGTTGTTAAAATAGTTAGTATAGTAACTTGAATTATGAATTAGTGTTGTGAAAATGGTTAAGTATAATAACTTGAATTATGAATTAGTGTTGTGAAAATGGTTAAGTATAATAACTTGAATTATGAATTAGCATTGTGAAAATGGTTAAGTATAATAACTTGAATTATGAATTAGTGTTGTGAAAATGGTTAAGGGTAGTAACTTGAATTATGAGTTTGTGTTGTGAAAATGGTTAAATATAGTAACTTTAATTATGAATTTGTGTTGTTAAAATAGTTAAGTATAGTAGCTTGAATTATGAATTAGTGTTATGAAAATTGTTAAGTATAGTAACTTGAATTATGAATTAGCGTTGTGAAAAAATGGTTAAGTATAGTAACTTGAATTATGAATTAGTGTTGTGAAAATGGTTAAGTGTAATAACCTGAATTATGAATTTGTGTTGTTAAAATAGTTTTGTATAGTAGCTTGAATTTGGAATTAGTGTTGTGAAAATGGTTAAGTATAATAACTTGAATTATGAATTAGTGTTGTGAAAATGGTTAAGTATAATAACTTGAATTATGAATTAGTGTTGTGAAAATGGTTAAGTATAATAACTTGAATTATGAATTAGTGTTGTGAAAATGGTTAAGTATAATAACTTGAATTATGAATTAGTGTTGCGAAAATGGTTAAGTATAGTAACTTGGATTATGAATTAGTGTTGTGAAAATGGTTAAATGTAGTAACTTTAATTATAAATTTGTTTTTTTAAAATAGTTATGTATAGTAGCTTGAATTATGAATTAGTGTTGTTAAAATAGTTAAGTATAGTAGCTTGAATTATGAATTAGTGTTGTGAAAATAGTTAAGTGTAGTAACTTGAATTATGAATTAGTGTTCTGAAAATTGTTAAGTATAGTAACTTGTATTATGAATTAGTGTTGTGTAACGGTTAAGTATAGTAACTTGAATTATGAATTAGTGTTGTGAAAATGGTTAAGTATAATAACTTGAATTATGAATTAGTTATGTGAAAATGGTTAAGTATAATAACTTGAATTATGAATTAGCGTTGTGAAAATGGTTAAGTATAGTAACTTGAATTATGAATTAGTGTTGTGAAAATGGTTAAGTGTAGTAACTTGAATTATGAATTAGTGTTGTGAAAATGGTTAAATGTAGTAACTTTAATTATGAATTTGTGTTGTTAAAATAGTTAAGTATCGTAGCTTGAATTATGAATTAGTGTTGTGAAAATGGTTAAACATAGTAACTTGAATTATGAATTAGTGTTGTGAAAATGGTTAAGTATAGTAACTTGAATTATGAATTAGCGTTGTGAAAATTGTTAAGTCTATTTAGTTGGAATGTGAATTATTGAATTGAAAATGGTTAAGTGTATTTAGTTGAAATGTTAATTATTGACTTGAAAATGTTTAAGTGGATTTAGTTGAAATGTGAATTAGTGACTTGAAAATGGTTAAGTGTAGTAACTTGAATTATGAAATAGTGTTGTGAAAATGGTCAAGTGTAGTAACTTTAATTATGAATTAGTGTTGTTAAAATAGTTAAGTATAGTAGCTTAATTATGAATTAGTGTTGTGTAAATGGTTAAGTGTAGTAACTTGAATTATGAATTAGTGTTGTAAAAATGATTAAGTGTAGTAACTTTAATTATGAATTTTTGTTGTTAAAATAGTTATGTATAGTAACTTGAATTATGAATTAGTGTTGTGAAAATAGTTAAATGTAGTAACTTTAATTATGAATTTGTGTTGTTAAAATAGTTAAGTATAGTAGCTTGAATTATGAATTAGTGTTGTGAAAATGGTTAAGTGTAGTAACTTTAATTATGAATTAGTGTTGTTAAAATAGTTAAGTATAGTAGCTTAATTATGAATTAGTGTTGTGAAAATGGTTAAGTATAGTAACTTGAATTATGAATTAGTGTTGTGAAAATGGTTAAGTATAGTAACTTGAATTATGAATTAGCGTTGTGAAATGGTTAAGTCTATTTAGTTGGAATGTGAATTATTGAATTGAAAATGGTTAAGTGTATTTAGTTGAAATGTTAATTATTGACTTGAAAATGTTTAAGTGTATTTAGTTGAAATGTGAATTAGTGACTGGAAAATGGTTAAGTGTATTAATTTGAATTATGAAATAGTGTTGTGAAAATAGTTAAAGTATAGTAACTTGAATTATGAATTAGTGTTGTGAAAATGGTCAAGTGTAGTAACTTTAATTATGAATTAGTGTTGTTAAAATAGTTAAGTATAGTAGCTTAATTATGAATTAGCGTTGTGAAAATGGTTAAGTCTATTTAGTTGGAATGTGAATTATTGAATTGAAAATGGTTAAGTGTATTTAGTTGAAATGTTAATTATTGACTTGAAAATGTTTAAGTATATTTAGTTGAAATGTGAATTAGTGACTTGAAAATGGTTAAATGTAGTAACTTGAATAATGAAATAGTGTTGTGAAAATGGTTAAGTATAATAACTTGAATTATGAATTAGTGTTGTGAAAATGGTCAAGTGTAGTAACTTGAATTATGAATTAGTGTTGTTAAAATAGTTAAGTATGGTAGCTTGAATTATGAATTAGTGTTGTGTAAATGGTTAAGTGTAGTAACTTGAATTATGAATTAGTGTTGTGAAAATGATTAAGTGTAGTAACTTTAATTATGAATTTTTGTTGTTAAAATAGTTATGTATAGTAACTTGAATTATGAATTAGTGTTGTGAAAATAGTTAAATGTAGTAACTTTAATTATGAATTTGTGTTGTTAAAATAGTTAAGTATAGTAGCTTGAATTATGAATTAGTGTTGTGAAAATGGTTAAGCATAGTAACTTGAATTATGAATTAGTGTTGTGAAAATGGTTAAGTATAGTAACTTGAATTATGAATTAGCGTTGTGAAAATGGTTAAGTCTATTTAGTTGGAATGTGAATTATTGAATTGAAAATGGTTAAGTGTATTTAGTTGAAATGTTAATTATTGACTTGAAAATGTTTAAGTGTATTTAGTTGAAATGTGAATTAGTGACTTGAAAATGGTTAAGTGTAGTAACTTGAATTATGAAATAGTGTTGTGAAAACGGTTAAGTATAGTAACTTGAATTATGAATTAGTGTTGTGAAAATGGTTAAGAGTAGTAACTTGAATTATGAATTAGTGTTGTGAAAATGATTAAGTGTAGTAACTTTAATTATGAATTTTTGTTGTTAAAATAGTTATGTATAGTAACTTGAATTATGAATTAGTGTTCTGAAAATGGTTAAGCATAGTAACTTGAATTTTGAATTAGTGTTGTGAAAATGGTTAAGTATAGTAACTTTAATTATGAATTTGTGTTGTTAAAATAGTTATGTATAGTAGCTTGAATTATGAATTAGTGTTGTTAAAATAGTTAAGTATAGTAGCTTGAATTATGAATTAGTGTTGTGAAAATAGTTAAGTGTAGTAACTTGAATTATGATTTAGTGTTGTGAAAATTGTTAAGCATAGTAACTTGAATTATGAATTAGTGTTGTGTAAACGGTTAAGTATAGTAACTTGAATTATGAATTAGTGTTGTGAAAATGGTTAAGATTAGTAACTTGAATTATAAATTAGTGTTGTGAAAAATGATTAAGTGTAGTAACTTTAATTATGAATTTTTGTTGTTAAAATAGTTATGTATAGTAACCTGAATTATTAATTAGTGTTCTGAAAATGGTTAAGCATAGTAACTTGGATTATGAATTAGTGTTGTGAAAATGGTTAAATGTAGTAACTTTAATTATAAATTTGTTTTTTTAAAATAGTTATGTATAGTAGCTTGAATTATGAATTAGTGTTGTTAAAATAGTTAAGTATAGTAGCTTGAATTATGAATTAGTGTTGTGAAAATAGTTAAGTGTAGTAACTTGAATTATGAATTAGTGTTCTGAAAATTGTTAAGTATAGTAACTTGTATTATGAATTAGTGTTGTGTAACGGTTAAGTATAGTAACTTGAATTATGAATTAGTGTTGTGAAAATGGTTAAGTATAATAACTTGAATTATGAATTAGTTATGTGAAAATGGTTAAGTATAATAACTTGAATTATGAATTAGCGTTGTGAAAATGGTTAAGTATAGTAACTTGAATTATAAATTAGTGTTGTGAAAATGGTTAAGTGTAGTAACTTGAATTATGAATTAGTGTTGTGAAAATGGTTAAATGTAGTAACTTTAATTATGAATTTGTGTTGTTAAAATAGTTAAGTATCGTAGCTTGAATTATGAATTAGTGTTGTGAAAATGGTTAAACATAGTAACTTGAATTATGAATTAGTGTTGTGAAAATGGTTAAGTATAGTAACTTGAATTATGAATTAGCGTTGTGAAAATTGTTAAGTCTATTTAGTTGGAATGTGAATTATTGAATTGAAAATGGTTAAGTGTATTTAGTTAAAATGTTAATTATTGACTTGAAAATGTTTAAGTGTATTTAGTTGAAATGTGAATTAGTGACTTGAAAATGGTTAAGTGTAGTAACTTGAATTATGAAATAGTGTTGTGAAAATAGTTAAAGTATAGTAACTTGAATTATGAATTAGTGTTGTGAAAATGGTCAAGTGTAGTAACTTTAATTATGAATTAGTGTTGTTAAAATAGTTAAGTATAGTAGCTTAATTATGAATTAGTGTTGTGTAAATGGTTAAGTGTAGTAACTTGAATTATGAATTAGTGTTGTGAAAATGATTAAGTGTAGTAACTTTAATTATGAATTTTTGTTGTTAAAATAGTTATGTATAGTAACTTGAATTATGAATTAGTGTTGTGAAAATAGTTAAATGTAGTAACTTTAATTATGAATTTGTGTTGTTAAAATAGTTAAGTATAGTAGCTTGAATTATGAATTAGTGTTGTGAAAATGGTTAAGTGTAGTAACTTTAATTATGAATTAGTGTTGTTAAAATAGTTAAGTATAGTAGCTTAATTATGAATTAGTGTTGTGAAAATGGTTAAGTATAGTAACTTGAATTATGAATTAGTGTTGTGAAAATGGTTAAGTATAGTAACTTGAATTATGAATTAGCGTTGTGAAATGGTTAAGTCTATTTAGTTGGAATGTGAATTATTGAATTGAAAATGGTTAAGTGTATTTAGTTGAAATGTTAATTATTGACTTGAAAATGTTTAAGTGTATTTAGTTGAAATGTGAATTAGTGACTGGAAAATGGTTAAGTGTATTAATTTGAATTATGAAATAGTGTTGTGAAAATAGTTAAAGTATAGTAACTTGAATTATGAATTAGTGTTGTGAAAATGGTCAAGTGTAGTAACTTTAATTATGAATTAGTGTTGTTAAAATAGTTAAGTATAGTAGCTTAATTATGAATTAGCGTTGTGAAAATGGTTAAGTCTATTTAGTTGGAATGTGAATTATTGAATTGAAAATGGTTAAGTGTATTTAGTTGAAATGTTAATTATTGACTTGAAAATGTTTAAGTATATTTAGTTGAAATGTGAATTAGTGACTTGAAAATGGTTAAATGTAGTAACTTGAATAATGAAATAGTGTTGTGAAAATGGTTAAGTATAATAACTTGAATTATGAATTAGTGTTGTGAAAATGGTCAAGTGTAGTAACTTGAATTATGAATTAGTGTTGTTAAAATAGTTAAGTATGGTAGCTTGAATTATGAATTAGTGTTGTGTAAATGGTTAAGTGTAGTAACTTGAATTATGAATTAGTGTTGTGAAAATGATTAAGTGTAGTAACTTTAATTATGAATTTTTGTTGTTAAAATAGTTATGTATAGTAACTTGAATTATGAATTAGTGTTGTGAAAATAGTTAAATGTAGTAACTTTAATTATGAATTTGTGTTGTTAAAATAGTTAAGTATAGTAGCTTGAATTATGAATTAGTGTTGTGAAAATGGTTAAGCATAGTAACTTGAATTATGAATTAGTGTTGTGAAAATGGTTAAGTATAGTAACTTGAATTATGAATTAGCGTTGTGAAAATGGTTAAGTCTATTTAGTTGGAATGTGAATTATTGAATTGAAAATGGTTAAGTGTATTTAGTTGAAATGTTAATTATTGACTTGAAAATGTTTAAGTGTATTTAGTTGAAATGTGAATTAGTGACTTGAAAATGGTTAAGTGTAGTAACTTGAATTATGAAATAGTGTTGTGAAAACGGTTAAGTATAGTAACTTGAATTATGAATTAGTGTTGTGAAAATGGTTAAGAGTAGTAACTTGAATTATGAATTAGTGTTGTGAAAATGATTAAGTGTAGTAACTTTAATTATGAATTTTTGTTGTTAAAATAGTTATGTATAGTAACCTGAATTATGAATTAGTGTTCTGAAAATGGTTAAGCATAGTAACTTGAATTTTGAATTAGTGTTGTGAAAATGGTTAAGTATAGTAACTTTAATTATGAATTTGTGTTGTTAAAATAGTTATGTATAGTAGCTTGAATTATGAATTAGTGTTGTTAAAATAGTTAAGTATAGTAGCTTGAATTATGAATTAGTGTTGTGAAAATAGTTAAGTGTAGTAACTTGAATTATGAATTAGTGTTGTGAAAATTGTTAAGCATAGTAACTTGAATTATGAATTAGTGTTGTGTAAACGGTTAAGTATAGTAACTTGAATTATGAATTAGTGTTGTGAAAATGGTTAAGATTAGTAACTTGAATTATAAATTAGTGTTGTGAAAAATGATTAAGTGTAGTAACTTTAATTATGAATTTTTGTTGTTAAAATAGTTATGTATAGTAACCTGAATTATTAATTAGTGTTCTGAAAATGGTTAAGCATAGTAACTTGAATTTTGAATTAGTGTTGTGAAAATGGTTAAGTATAGTAACTTTAATTATGAATTTGTGTTGTTAAAATAGTTATGTATAGTAGCTTGAATTATGAATTAGTGTTGTTAAAATAGTTAAGTATAGTAGCTTGAATTATGAATTAGTGTTGTGAAAATAGTTAAGTGTAGTAACTTGAATTATGAATTAGTGTTGTGAAAATTGTTAAGCATAGTAACTTGAATTATGAATTATTGTTGTGTAAACGGTTAAGTATAGTAACTTGAATTATGAATTAGTGTTGTGAAAATGGTTAAGAGTAGTAACTTGAATTATAAATTAGTGTTGTGAAAAATGATTAAGTGTAGTAACTTTAATTATGAATTTTTGTTGTTAAAATAGTTATGTATAGTAACTTGAATTATGAATTAGTGTTGTGAAAATGGTTAAGTATAATAACTTGAATTATGAATTAGTGTTGTGAAAATGGTGTAATGACCTTTCCGGTCATTTTCTTCGTTTTCGTGTGTTGTCAGCGTTTAGAGCTTTTCTATAACCGCCCCAAGTTATTTATGACTTGCTGGGACCGACAGTTCGGCTCCCGGGCAGTTCGTTTGAGAATATTATTTAGATCGAGCACGTTGTAAAATATTAAATTAAATTAAAATTTGGTAAAATGACATAGTTAATTACCTTTCGAAAATGTTTTGAAATTTATAAAATGTATAAAAATTTTTAGTTATGATATATCTATACTATTTTATAATAGTTTTGTAACCTATTAATAATTTAAGCGGAGATAGTGAATTTAAATATGTTAAAATAATATTATTATTTTATAGAGGTTTTGTTAGAAATAATTTCTTATTAATTATGGTATATTCAAAATATTGTATTTATTTTACCACGAACCTATGCAATACCCGAATAGATACGTAACGGAATGAAACGAATTAGTAAGAAGTTGCCACCACATAGCCACGTGGACCTTGGCAAGAATGAATTGGCTACCAATTGTTAAAGTAATCATGACACTTAAGTTAGGTAAATTGATTTCAATTTTTTGTTTTGTCGGTTAAGATTACTACTGTCTCTCTCTCTATATATACATGACTATTAGTATAATTTCTGTCCAATCCTTTTCACTAACACATAGTTACTACATATATTCCTTTAACACAAATTGAAAGAAGAGTTGCGGAAAACGGTACCTTTTGAGCTTATACTTAATGACTGCTAGGAAATAAATTATCTACATCAAGTTATTCAAGCTCGGGGATCACATGGTTGATAGTATAACGTCTTTATAACGTAAGTTTTCGATCAATTTTAGCTTAAAATCGCGTATTTGTTAATTATTGGGATTGGTATTGAGGTTTGAGCTACATTTTGAGCTCAAATTGAATGGTGCTAGTTGTGACTATTGGTCACGGAGTTGTTTGGGACACTGTGACGGTTTCAGTTTTACGATACCGCAAGCGGGCCCCATGGGGACGGTTCAGACATTTTTTTGAACTAATGCAATATAGGTATCAATAGTCATGTTTTGACATGTAGTTTATTATTTTGGTAGCTTGGCAACAGTCGGAGGCCTCTCGAAAGGGGAAGGCTCTTATTTAGCTGGGTTTTTTGGCAGGCTTGCGGCAGGCGTCCAGGTAGGCTAGGTTTACCTTCCTTTATACTTAGATTGAGCTTATGTGTGATATATGTGTGCTATTGTGCTGGTATTGTGGGCTGGAATTATAGACTTGGAGGTGGTGGTTTGCTATGATTTAGGCCTTCTAGGCCGGATAGGGCTATTCGGATATATTCCAGGCCCGTTATCCTCGTGGTACCCCACAGATGACCTATTTGGGGTCGGATAGTATTGTTGTTGTTGTTGCTAGTCTGGGAATGTTATTGTTGGACCTTAGTCCAGTCTTAGAAAGACTTAGCCCAGACTTAGACAAGTATAACCAGACCTGGTTTTCGGGACCCGATAGCGGGCCCCGTTACCCTTTTTGTCGACTTGTCGAAACTTTGACATCTTTGGGCTTAGATAAGCCCTATATGACTATTAGGGTTATGACGGGATTGAGTCACCCCGATTATACCCGGTTGGCCTGTCTAGCTTTGTTCGTCCCTGATAGCACCGTATTTGATTGGGGTCGGCTAGTTTGACTTAGAACGCTGAACCGTCTTTCCATGACTTGTAATGTATACCCAGACTTTTATATACATATTTTTATAGTAGGTAGTTGACCTAGAAATTGACTTGTAGCATGTTGTAGAGTCAGCTTCTGTACCTATATAATAGTATTGACTTGGCACTAGGGCGTTCCCCGTTTATTTCATATGATATGACCTTTGATTCTGTTCTGGTTACTGGCTATGATGAGTTTCGGTTCGAGTCCGGCTACTGATTCAGGTATGATGATTTTGGTTATTGACTATTGGGTGTTCCGGTTCGAGTCCGGCCCCGGATTGTGGTACACTATGAGTTCCGGTTCAAGTCCGGCCACTGATTATTATGAGTTCCGGTTCGAGTCCGGCATCTGGTTATGATATAATTGGAGAGTTTTGGTACTGGGTACCGTGATTATGATGTTGTTGTTCTATGAGTTTCGGTTCGAGTCCGGCAGATATGATATATATGTGGCCTCTTGTTATTACCCACTGCTTCCGGTTCGACTCCGGCGTCTGGCCTCTTGTTATTACCCATTGGTGCCGGTTCAAGCCCGGTGCACTCCTGTTGGTTATTGTGGTTACTGGATACTGATACAACCTCGAGACATTGGTGACTATGCATTTACTTTTCTTGTGTGTCCCGCTGGTTTATGGGGGCCAGACTGGGTTATTGTTTTCTTCCGTGTGCCTATCGGGCTTATGGGGGCCCAGATAGGTTATGTTTGACTTGTGTGTTTACTTACGCATTTATTTACTCGTTATTATGTATCGCACTTATATTTTCCTGAGCATATCTATACGCCTCGGCCGTTACTTATGTATCTATTGCTTGTACCCCGGACTTAGCATGCCCCCTGCACTTTAGCTTGCTTATATTATATTAAGCTCAGTCGACCGATGATGCCTACTGAGTACCCGTTGCCCTGGTACTCATACTGCACTTCTGCATCTTTTTCCCCGATGCAGATCCAGGCACCAGTCGACGATTTTGACGTGACTCTTTTCTCAGCACTGATTTCGGAGCAGGGTGAGCTTACTGACGTCCGAGGCAGATCCTTCTCCATCCTCTACTGTATAGTCTTTTGCTCTCAAGACTATTGTACTTATTATACATGGTTGGTTTCTGTCTTGTATTTTGGGTATGTTAGTAGTGGCTCATGTACTGACCCCACCAGGTCTTGGGAGGGGTTCTGGACTTTATATACATTGTCCTCTTCCTTCTCAGTCTTAGCATGTTTATAAATATGGTTACTTCCACTTCTTCTCTGTTTTATGAGATTCCGCCCGTTAGCCCGTCGCTTGTTGCTCCGGACTAGGGTTTGGCTTGCCTATTGGTGGGTTACGATAGGCGCCATCATGACCCAAATATTGGGTCGTGACAGCTTGGTATCAGAGCCCAGGTTGTGTAGGTAGTGTCGGTACATGAGCCAATGTTTAGTAGAGTCCTGTGGATCGGTGCAGGGACGCCTGTATCCTATCCTCGGGAGGCTACGGAGCAGTTTTAGGGGAGTCTCTCATTTTCTTGACTCATGTCCGTGCATTGGGTCTGTGTTGGTTTCTGATCTTCATTTGGTTCACTCTTTACGCAGATGGTTAGGACGCATGGTGCGAGACCCGAGGGTCAGGACCCCGAGCCTGCAGCAAGGGCTCCAGTTAGGGGCCGAGGTCGACCCAGAGGTCGGGGGCAGGGTAGAGCAGCAGCCCCAGGACTGAGATTGCCACTCCGCAGAGCTACCCAGAGTTTAGTGACTTCAGGGAAGTCATTCGCAGAGATTACCGAGCATGTATACTCTATTGAGGAGATGGATCGCGAGGCCCAAGGGGGCAGCGATAAGAGACCTCGTGTTCAGGGTAGTTTCAGTGGGAGCCATAGTGGTTCGCAGTTCAGAGGTCGTGGGTTCCAGTTTCAGGGTAGGTACCCTCAGCAGCAGCAGCAGTCTTTTCAGCGACAGAGTCAGCCCAGTAGGCCCGTACAGTCAGCTTTGCAAATATCTGATAGGGGTCAGCCCACCTATAGTGGTTCTGTTAGCCAGCCTCAAGGACGAGGTCAGTCCAGTTCATCGACTAGAGGTGGTCATACCAGCTCAGCCGGACCTTCTAGGCCGAGCAGGGAGCCAGGAGCATGCTACACTTGTAGGGTTGTCGGTCATTTTGCGCGTGAGTGTCCTCAGCGCATGGCGATTGAGCCTTCAGTTCAGACAGCACAACCCCTCAGATCTATACCTCCAGCAGGTAGAGGTGGTGCACAGGGTCGTCGGGGTGGTCCCCAGGGTTCTCGAGGTAGAGCGCAGGGAGGTCGGACTGGTTGTCAGGGCGGTGCTCAGACTAGTGGTAGCCAGCGTCAGTTGTATGCCGTGCCGGCTAGACCGAAGGCTGAGGCTTCGGATGCAGTGATTACAGGTACGATTTCCGTATGCCATCAGCCAGCCTCTGCATTATTTGATCCTGGATCCACGTTTTCTTATGTATCTACTTATTATGCACCACGGTTGGGTTTGTGTTCTGAGTTATTATCTATGCCCTTACGTGTATCTACCCCCGTTAGTGATTCCTTAGTAGTGGATCGGGTATATAGATCTTGTCTGGTGACTATTCAGGAGTTTGAGACTCAGGTTGATTTTATTGTATTGGCCATGGTAGACTTTGATGTGATTCTGGGCATGGACTGGTTGTCTTTTCATCATGCAGTCTTGGATTGCTTTACCAAGACCGTTACCTTAACCATGCCTGGTGTACCCCCGGTGGTGTGGCAAGGTTCTGTTAGCCGCACACCGACAGGGATTATTTCATATGTTCGTGCTCGTAGATTGATGTCGAGGGGATGTGATTCATTCCTTGCTTATGTTCGGGATGCTAGCATTGAGAGTCCGTCACTTGACTCCGTCCCAGTTGTTCGTGAGTTTCCTGATGTATTCCCGACTGACTTACCTGGCCTTCCTCCTGAGCGTGAGATAGAGTTCATTATTGACCTTGAGCCGGGCACCCGACCTATTTCTATAGCTCCTTATCGTATGGCTCCTGCTGAATTGAGAGAGTTGAGTACTCAGCTCCAGGACCTTCTGGGGAAGGGTTTTATCAGGCCGAGTGTGTCTCCGTGGGGTGCTCCAGTTCTGTTTGTAAAGAAGAAGGATGGATCTATGCGCATGTGTATTGATTACAGGCAGTTGAATAAGGTAACTGTGAAGAATAAGTATCCTATGCCTCGTATCGATGATTTGTTTGATCAACTTCAAGGTGCAGCGGTATTCTCAAAAATAGATTTGAGATCTGGATACCATCAGTTGAGAGTTAGGGCTGAGGACATCCCAAAGACAGCCTTCAGGACTCGGTACGGCCATTATGAGTTCCTGGTGATGTCTTTTGGGTTGACTAATGCCCCAGCAGCTTTCATGGATTTGATGAATCGTGTATTCAGGCCATACTTGGACTCCTTTCTGATTGTGTTTATTGACGACATCTTGGTTTATTCGAGGAGTAACGAGGAGCATGAGCAGCATTTGAGGATTGTGCTCCACACTTTGAGAGATCATCGGTTGTATGCCAAGTTCTCAAAGTGTGAGTTCTGGCTTGAGTCTGTAGCTTTCTTGGGCCATGTTGTGTCCAGACACGGTATCATGGTAGACCCAGCAAAGATTGAGGCTATTCGAGGTTGGGCTAGGCCCACGTCACCTATCGAGGTTCGCAGCTTTGTTGGGTTGGCAGGATACTACAGGCGATTTGTTGAGGGCTTCTCGTCTATTGCATCTCCTATGACCAGACTGACCAGGAAGGAGGTTCCATTTCAGTGGTCTGAGGATTGTGAGGCAAGCTTTCTGAAGCTTAAGGATCGACTTACTTCTGCCCCTGTGTTGACTCTTCCAGTTGAGGGCGAGGGTTTTATCGTGTATTGTGATGCGTCTGGTATTGGTTTGGGATGTGTTCTGATGCAGCAGGGTCATGTTATTGCTTATGCATCGAGGCAGCTGAAGGTGCACGAACGTAACTATCCCACTCATGATTTAGAGTTAGCAGCGGTTGTGTTTGCACTACGGATTTGGAGGCATTATCTCTATGGTGTTCATTGTGAGATCTTTACAGACCACCGCAGTCTTCAGCATATTATGACTCAGAGGGATCTTAATTCGAGGCAGCGCAGGTGGATTGAGTTGCTGAAGGACTATGATATCTCTATTCTCTATCATCCGGGCAAGGCGAATGTGGTAGCGGACGCCTTGAGCCGGAAGGCAGTGAGTATGGGTAGCTTAGCCTTCATTCCAGTCTCTCAGCGGCCGTTGGCTTTGGATATTCAGTCCTTAGCTAACTCGATGGTGCGTTTGGATATTTCTGACCCCAAAAAGGTTATCGCTTGTGTTGGTGCGAGATCTACTTTGCTGGAGCAGATTCAGAGTCGTCAATTTGAAGATAGCGGTCTCCGTAGAATTCGAGATCAGGTATTGAAGGGTGAGTCTGAGAGAGCTACCTTGGGTTCTGATGGTGTTCTGAGGTTTGACGGTCGTATTTGTGTTCCGAGGATTGAAGATTTAATTCAGTTGATTTTGCGTGAAGCTCACAGTTCTAGATATTCTATTCACCCCGGGACAGCTAAGATGTATAGAGATCTGAGACAACACTATTGGTGGAGCGGTATGCGGAGAGATATAGCAGGGTTTGTAGCCAGATGCCTTTGTTGTCAGCAGGTAAAGGCCGAACATCAGAGACCCGGTGGTTTATTTCAGCAATTACCCATCCCCGAGTGGAAATGGGAGCGGGTCACTATGGATTTCATTGTTGGATTGCCTCGCACCTTCCGTGGTTTTGATAGTATTTGGGTTATTGTGGACCGGTTGACTAAGTCTGCACACTTTATCCCTGTTCGAGTCTCCTATAGTGCTGAGAGGTTAGCTCGTGTATATATTCAGGAGGTGGTCCGCCTACATGGAGTGCCAATATCCATTATCTCAGACCGAGGGTCTCAGTTTACCTCCAGTTTCTGGCAGACTTTCCAGGAAGAGTTGGGTACCCAGGTGGACCTCAGCACTGCATTTCACCCTCAAACAGACGGGCAGTCGGAGAGGACGATTCAGGTATTGGAGGATATGCTCCGCGCTTGTGTGTTAGACTTTGGGGGTCAATGGGATCAATTCTTACCTTTAGCCGAGTTTGCGTATAATAATAGCTTCCACTCCAGCATTCAAATGGCTCCGTTTGAGGCTTTATATGGCAGACGGTGTCGATCTCCAGTTGGCTGGTTTGAAACTTCAGAAGTCAGTCCTCGTGGCACAGATGTACTCCGAGAATCTTTGGACCGAGTTCGAGTAATTCAGGACAGGCTGCGGACAGCTCAGAGTAGACAGAGGAGTTATGCTGACCGTAGACGTCGTCCGTTGAAATTCAGGGTGGGTGATAGGGTCTTCTTACGAGTATCGCCCATGAAGGGCGTGATGCGGTTTGGTAGGAAGGGTAAGCTTAGCCCCAGGTATATTGGACCCTTTGAGATTTTGCGGACAGTTGGAGAGGTGGCTTATGTGTTAGCTTTACCTCCGGCATTTTCAGCTATCCACCCAGTATTTCATGTTTCTATGCTACGACAATATATTCCAGATGAGTCGCATGTGCTTCAGTGGGACTCGGTTCAGTTAGACGAGAAACTAACATTTGTGGAGGAGCCTGTGTCCATTTTAGCCAGAGATGTCAGACGGTTACGCTCCCGGGACATTCCAGTGGTTAAGGTACAGTGGCGTCACCGTCCGATTGAGGAGGCAACTTGGGAGCTTGAACGTGACATGCGAGCCCAGTATCCCTACTTGTTCACATCTTCAGGTACGTGCTTATTCTTGACTTTCGCGGACGAAAGTCCTTTTAGTAGTGGATATTGTAATGACCTTTCCGGTCATTTTCTTCGTTTTCGTGTGTTGTCAGCGTTTAGAGCTTTTCTATAACCGCCCCAAGTTATTTATGACTTGCTGGGACCGACAGTTCGGCTCCCGGGCAGTTCGTTTGAGAATATTATTTAGATCGAGCACGTTGTAAAATATTAAATTAAATTAAAATTTGGTAAAATGACATAGTTAATTACCTTTCGAAAATGTTTTGAAATTTATAAAATGTATAAAAATTTTTAGTTATGATATATCTATACTATTTTATAATAGTTTTGTAACCTATTAATAATTTAAGCGGAGATAGTGAATTTAAATATGTTAAAATAATATTATTATTTTATAGAGGTTTTGTTAGAAATAATTTCTTATTAATTATGGTATATTCAAAATATTGTATTTATTTTACCACGAACCTATGCAATACCCGAATAGATACGTAACGGAATGAAACGAATTAGTAAGAAGTTGCCACCACATAGCCACGTGGACCTTGGCAAGAATGAATTGGCTACCAATTGTTAAAGTAATCATGACACTTAAGTTAGGTAAATTGATTTCAATTTTTTGTTTTGTCGGTTAAGATTACTACTGTCTCTCTCTCTATATATACATGACTATTAGTATAATTTCTGTCCAATCCTTTTCACTAACACATAGTTACTACATATATTCCTTTAACACAAATTGAAAGAAGAGTTGCGGAAAACGGTACCTTTTGAGCTTATACTTAATGACTGCTAGGAAATAAATTATCTACATCAAGTTATTCAAGCTCGGGGATCACATGGTTGATAGTATAACGTCTTTATAACGTAAGTTTTCGGTCAATTTTAGCTTAAAGTCGCGTATTTGTTAATTATTGGGATTGGTATTGAGGTTTGAGCTACATTTTGAGCTCAAATTGAATGGTGCTAGTTGTGACTATTGGTCACGGAGTTGTTTGGGACACTGTGACGGTTTCAGTTTCGTGATTCCGCAAGCGGGCCCCATGGGGACGGTTCAGACATTTTTTTGAACTAATGCAATATAGGTATCAATAGTCATGTTTTGACATGTAGTTTATTATTTTGGTAGCTTGGCAACAGTCGGAGGCCTCTCGAAAGGGGAAGGCTCTTATTTAGCTGGGTTTTTTGGCAGGCTTGCGGCAGGCGTCCAGGTAGGCTAGGTTTACCTTCCTTTATACTTAGATTGAGCTTATGTGTGATATATGTGTGCTATTGTGCTGGTATTGTGGGCTGGAATTATAGACTTGGAGGTGGTGGTTTGCTATGATTTAGGCCTTCTAGGCCGGATAGGGCTATTCGGATATATTCCAGGCCCGTTATCCTCGTGGTACCCCACAGATGACCTATTTGGGGTCGGATAGTATTGTTGTTGTTGTTGCTAGTCTGGGAATGTTATTGTTGGACCTTAGTCCAGTCTTAGAAAGACTTAGCCCAGACTTAGACAAGTATAACCAGACCTGGTTTTCGGGACCCGATAGCGGGCCCCGTTACCCTTTTTGTCGACTTGTCGAAACTTTGACATCTTTGGGCTTAGATAAGCCCTATATGACTATTAGGGTTATGACGGGATTGAGTCACCCCGATTATACCCGGTTGGCCTGTCTAGCTTTGTTCGTCCCTGATAGCACCGTATTTGATTGGGGTCGGCTAGTTTGACTTAGAACGCTGAACCGTCTTTCCATGACTTGTAATGTATACCCAGACTTTTATATACATATTTTTATAGTAGGTAGTTGACCTAGAAATTGACTTGTAGCATGTTGTAGAGTCAGCTTCTGTACCTATATAATAGTATTGACTTGGCACTAGGGCGTTCCCCGTTTATTTCATATGATATGACCTTTGATTCTGTTCTGGTTACTGGCTATGATGAGTTTCGGTTCGAGTCCGGCTACTGATTCAGGTATGATGATTTTGGTTATTGACTATTGGGTGTTCCGGTTCGAGTCCGGCCCCGGATTGTGGTACACTATGAGTTCCGGTTCAAGTCCGGCCACTGATTATTATGAGTTCCGGTTCGAGTCCGGCATCTGGTTATGATATAATTGGAGAGTTTTGGTACTGGGTACCGTGATTATGATGTTGTTGTTCTATGAGTTTCGGTTCGAGTCCGGCAGATATGATATATATGTGGCCTCTTGTTATTACCCACTGCTTCCGGTTCGACTCCGGCGTCTGGCCTCTTGTTATTACCCATTGGTGCCGGTTCAAGCCCGGTGCACTCCTGTTGGTTATTGTGGTTACTGGATACTGATACAACCTCGAGACATTGGTGACTATGCATTTACTTTTCTTGTGTGTCCCGCTGGTTTATGGGGGCCAGACTGGGTTATTGTTTTCTTCCGTGTGCCTATCGGGCTTATGGGGGCCCAGATAGGTTATGTTTGACTTGTGTGTTTACTTACGCATTTATTTACTCGTTATTATGTATCGCACTTATATTTTCCTGAGCATATCTATACGCCTCGGCCGTTACTTATGTATCTATTGCTTGTACCCCGGACTTAGCATGCCCCCTGCACTTTAGCTTGCTTATATTATATTAAGCTCAGTCGACCGATGATGCCTACTGAGTACCCGTTGCCCTGGTACTCATACTGCACTTCTGCATCTTTTTCCCCGATGCAGATCCAGGCACCAGTCGACGATTTTGACGTGACTCTTTTCTCAGCACTGATTTCGGAGCAGGGTGAGCTTACTGACGTCCGAGGCAGATCCTTCTCCATCCTCTACTGTATAGTCTTTTGCTCTCAAGACTATTGTACTTATTATACATGGTTGGTTTCTGTCTTGTATTTTGGGTATGTTAGTAGTGGCTCATGTACTGACCCCACCAGGTCTTGGGAGGGGTTCTGGACTTTATATACATTGTCCTCTTCCTTCTCAGTCTTAGCATGTTTATAAATATGGTTACTTCCACTTCTTCTCTGTTTTATGAGATTCCGCCCGTTAGCCCGTCGCTTGTTGCTCCGGACTAGGGTTTGGCTTGCCTATTGGTGGGTTACGATAGGCGCCATCATGACCCAAATATTGGGTCGTGACAGCTTGGTATCAGAGCCC
Organism: Capsicum rhomboideum; assembly: GCA_031232105.1. Lineage (NCBI taxonomy): Eukaryota > Viridiplantae > Streptophyta > Magnoliopsida > Solanales > Solanaceae > Capsicum > Capsicum rhomboideum. The sequence goes on from CP124714.1 coordinate 57,373,891, forward strand.
AGGTTGTGTAGGTAGTGTCGGTACATGAGCCAATGTTTAGTAGAGTCCTGTGGATCGGTGCAGGGACGCCTGTATCCTATCCTCGGGAGGCTACGGAGCAGTTTTAGGGGAGTCTCTCATTTTCTTGACTCATGTCCGTGCATTGGGTCTGTGTTGGTTTCTGATCTTCATTTGGTTCACTCTTTACGCAGATGGTTAGGACGCATGGTGCGAGACCCGAGGGTCAGGACCCCGAGCCTGCAGCAAGGGCTCCAGTTAGGGGCCGAGGTCGACCCAGAGGTCGGGGGCAGGGTAGAGCAGCAGCCCCAGGACTGAGATTGCCACTCCGCAGAGCTACCCAGAGTTTAGTGACTTCAGGGAAGTCATTCGCAGAGATTACCGAGCATGTATACTCTATTGAGGAGATGGATCGCGAGGCCCAAGGGGGCAGCGATAAGAGACCTCGTGTTCAGGGTAGTTTCAGTGGGAGCCATAGTGGTTCGCAGTTCAGAGGTCGTGGGTTCCAGTTTCAGGGTAGGTACCCTCAGCAGCAGCAGCAGTCTTTTCAGCGACAGAGTCAGCCCAGTAGGCCCGTACAGTCAGCTTTGCAAATATCTGATAGGGGTCAGCCCACCTATAGTGGTTCTGTTAGCCAGCCTCAAGGACGAGGTCAGTCCAGTTCATCGACTAGAGGTGGTCATACCAGCTCAGCCGGACCTTCTAGGCCGAGCAGGGAGCCAGGAGCATGCTACACTTGTAGGGTTGTCGGTCATTTTGCGCGTGAGTGTCCTCAGCGCATGGCGATTGAGCCTTCAGTTCAGACAGCACAACCCCTCAGATCTATACCTCCAGCAGGTAGAGGTGGTGCACAGGGTCGTCGGGGTGGTCCCCAGGGTTCTCGAGGTAGAGCGCAGGGAGGTCGGACTGGTTGTCAGGGCGGTGCTCAGACTAGTGGTAGCCAGCGTCAGTTGTATGCCGTGCCGGCTAGACCGAAGGCTGAGGCTTCGGATGCAGTGATTACAGGTACGATTTCCGTATGCCATCAGCCAGCCTCTGCATTATTTGATCCTAGATCCACGTTTTCTTATGTATCTACTTATTATGCACCACGGTTGGGTTTGTGTTCTGAGTTATTATCTATGCCCTTACGTGTATCTACCCCCGTTAGTGATTCCTTAGTAGTGGATCGGGTATATAGATCTTGTCTGGTGACTATTCAGGAGTTTGAGACTCAGGTTGATTTTATTGTATTGGCCATGGTAGACTTTGATGTGATTCTGGGCATGGACTGGTTGTCTTTTCATCATGCAGTCTTGGATTGCTTTACCAAGACCGTTACCTTAACCATGCCTGGTGTACCCCCGGTGGTGTGGCAAGGTTCTGTTAGCCGCACACCGACAGGGATTATTTCATATGTTCGTGCTCGTAGATTGATGTCGAGGGGATGTGATTCATTCCTTGCTTATGTTCGGGATGCTAGCATTGAGAGTCCGTCACTTGACTCCGTCCCAGTTGTTCGTGAGTTTCCTGATGTATTCCCGACTGACTTACCTGGCCTTCCTCCTGAGCGTGAGATAGAGTTCATTATTGACCTTGAGCCGGGCACCCGACCTATTTCTATAGCTCCTTATCGTATGGCTCCTGCTGAATTGAGAGAGTTGAGTACTCAGCTCCAGGACCTTCTGGGGAAGGGTTTTATCAGGCCGAGTGTGTCTCCGTGGGGTGCTCCAGTTCTGTTTGTAAAGAAGAAGGATGGATCTATGAATTATGAATTAGTGTTGTGAAAATGGTTAAGTGTAGTAACTTTAATTATGAATTTGTGTTGTTAAAATAGTTATGTATAGTAGCTTGAATTATGAATTAGTGTTGTTAAAATAGTTTAGTATAGTAGCTTGAATTATGAATTAGTGTTGTGAAAATAGTTAAGTGTAGTAAATTGAATTATGAATTAGTGTTGTGAAAATTGTTAAGTATAGTAACTTGAATTATGAATTAGTGTTGTGAAAACGGTTAAGTATAGTAACTTGAATTATGAATTAGTGTTGTGTAAACGGTTAAGTATAGTAACTTTAATTATGAATTAGTGTTGTGAAAATGGTTAAGTGTAGTAACTTTAATTATGAATTTTTGTTGTTAAAATAGTTAGTATAGTAACTTGAATTATGAATTAGTGTTGTGAAAATGGTTAAGTATAATAACTTGAATTATGAATTAGTGTTGTGAAAATGGTTAAGTATAATAACTTGAATTATGAATTAGCATTGTGAAAATGGTTAAGTATAGTAACTTGAATTATGAATTAGTGTTGTGAAAATGGTTAAGGGTAGTAACTTGAATTATGAGTTTGTGTTGTGAAAATGGTTAAATATAGTAACTTTAATTATGAATTTGTGTTGTTAAAATAGTTAAGTATAGTAGCTTGAATTATGAATTAGTGTTATGAAAATTGTTAAGTATAGTAACTTGAATTATGAATTAGCGTTGTGAAAAAATGGTTAAGTATAGTAACTTGAATTATGAATTAGTGTTGTGAAAATGGTTAAGTGTAATAACCTGAATTATGAATTTGTGTTGTTAAAATAGTTTTGTATAGTAGCTTGAATTTGGAATTAGTGTTGTGAAAATGGTTAAGTATAATAACTTGAATTATGAATTAGTGTTGTGAAAATGGTTAAGTATAATAACTTGAATTATGAATTAGTGTTGTGAAAATGGTTAAGTATAATAACTTGAATTATGAATTAGTGTTGTGAAAATGGTTAAGTATAATAACTTGAATTATGAATTAGTGTTGCGAAAATGGTTAAGTATAGTAACTTGGATTATGAATTAGTGTTGTGAAAATGGTTAAATGTAGTAACTTTAATTATAAATTTGTTTTTTTAAAATAGTTATGTATAGTAGCTTGAATTATGAATTAGTGTTGTTAAAATAGTTAAGTATAGTAGCTTGAATTATGAATTAGTGTTGTGAAAATAGTTAAGTGTAGTAACTTGAATTATGAATTAGTGTTCTGAAAATTGTTAAGTATAGTAACTTGTATTATGAATTAGTGTTGTGTAACGGTTAAGTATAGTAACTTGAATTATGAATTAGTGTTGTGAAAATGGTTAAGTATAATAACTTGAATTATGAATTAGTTATGTGAAAATGGTTAAGTATAATAACTTGAATTATGAATTAGCGTTGTGAAAATGGTTAAGTATAGTAACTTGAATTATGAATTAGTGTTGTGAAAATGGTTAAATGTAGTAACTTTAATTATGAATTTGTGTTGTTAAAATAGTTAAGTATAGTAGCTTGAATTATGAATTAGTGTTGTGAAAATGGTTAAGTATAGTAATTTGAATTATGAATTAGTGTTGTGAAAAATGGTTAAGTATAGTAACTTGAATTATGAATTAGCGTTGTGAAAATGGTTAAGTCTATTTAGTTGGAATGTGAATTATTGAATTGAAAATGGTTAAGTGTATTTAGTTGAAATGTTAATTATTGACTTGAAAATGTTTAAGTGTATTTAGTTGAAATGGGAATTAGTGACTTGAAAATGGTTAAATGTAATAACTTGAATTATGAAATAGTGTTGTGAAAATGGTTAAGTATAATAACTTGAATTATGAATTAGTGTTGTGTAAACGGTTAAGTATAGTAACTTGAATTATGAATTAGTGTTGTGAAAATGGTTAAGAGTAGTAACTTGAATTATAAATTAGTGTTGTGAAAAATGATTAAGTGTAGTAACTTTAATTATGAATTTTTGTTGTTAAAATAGTTATGTATAGTAACTTGAATTATGAATTAGTGTTGTGAAAATGGTTAAGTATAATAACTTGAATTATGAATTAGTGTTGTGAAAATGGTTAAGTATAATAATTTGAATTATGAATTAGTGTTGTGAAAATGGTTAAGAGTAGTAACTTTAATTATGAGTTTGTGTTGTGAAAATGGTTAAATATAGTAACTTTAATTATGAATTTGTGTTGTTAAAATAGTTAAGTATAGTAGCTTGAATTATGAATTAGTGTTATGAAAATTGTTTAGTATAGTAACTTGAATTATGAATTAGCGTTGTGAAAAAATGGTTAAGTATAGTAACTTGAATTATGAATTAGTGTTGTGAAAATGGTTAAGTGTAGTAACTTTAATTATGAATTTGTGTTGTTAAAATAGTTATGTATAGTAGCTTGAATTATGAATTAGTGTTGTTAAAATAGTTTAGTATAGTAGCTTGAATTATGAATTAGTGTTGTGAAAATAGTTAAGTGTAGTAAATTGAATTATGAATTAGTGTTGTGAAAATTGTTAAGTATAGTAACTTGAATTATGAATTAGTGTTGTGAAAACGGTTAAGTATAGTAACTTGAATTATGAATTAGTGTTGTGTAAACGGTTAAGTATAGTAACTTTAATTATGAATTAGTGTTGTGAAAATGGTTAAGTGTAGTAACTTTAATTATGAATTTTTGTTGTTAAAATAGTTAGTATAGTAACTTGAATTATGAATTAGTGTTGTGAAAATGGTTAAGTATAATAACTTGAATTATGAATTAGTGTTGTGAAAATGGTTAAGTATAATAACTTGAATTATGAATTAGCATTGTGAAAATGGTTAAGTATAGTAACTTGAATTATGAATTAGTGTTGTGAAAATGGTTAAGGGTAGTAACTTGAATTATGAGTTTGTGTTGTGAAAATGGTTAAATATAGTAACTTTAATTATGAATTTGTGTTGTTAAAATAGTTAAGTATAGTAGCTTGAATTATGAATTAGTGTTATGAAAATTGTTAAGTATAGTAACTTGAATTATGAATTAGCGTTGTGAAAAAATGGTTAAGTATAGTAACTTGAATTATGAATTAGTGTTGTGAAAATGGTTAAGTGTAATAACCTGAATTATGAATTTGTGTTGTTAAAATAGTTTTGTATAGTAGCTTGAATTTGGAATCAGTGTTGTGAAAATGGTTAAGTATAATAACTTGAATTATGAATTAGTGTTGTGAAAATGGTTAAGTATAATAACTTGAATTATGAATTAGTGTTGTGAAAATGGTTAAGTATAATAACTTGAATTATGAATTAGTGTTGTGAAAATGGTTAAGTATAATAACTTGAATTATGAATTAGTGTTGCGAAAATGGTTAAGTATAGTAACTTGGATTATGAATTAGTGTTGTGAAAATGGTTAAATGTAGTAACTTTAATTATAAATTTGTTTTTTTAAAATAGTTATGTATAGTAGCTTGAATTATGAATTAGTGTTGTTAAAATAGTTAAGTATAGTAGCTTGAATTATGAATTAGTGTTGTGAAAATAGTTAAGTGTAGTAACTTGAATTATGAATTAGTGTTCTGAAAATTGTTAAGTATAGTAACTTGTATTATAAATTAGTGTTGTGTAACGGTTAAGTATAGTAACTTGAATTATGAATTAGTGTTGTGAAAATGGTTAAGTATAATAACTTGAATTATGAATTAGTTATGTGAAAATGGTTAAGTATAATAACTTGAATTATGAATTAGCGTTGTGAAAATGGTTAAGTATAGTAACTTGAATTATGAATTAGTGTTGTGAAAATGGTTAAGTGTAGTAACTTGAATTATGAATTAGTGTTGTGAAAATGGTTAAATGTAGTAACTTTAATTATGAATTTGTGTTGTTAAAATAGTTAAGTATCGTAGCTTGAATTATGAATTAGTGTTGTGAAAATGGTTAAACATAGTAACTTGAATTATGAATTAGTGTTGTGAAAATGGTTAAGTATAGTAACTTGAATTATGAATTAGCGTTGTGAAAATTGTTAAGTCTATTTAGTTGGAATGTGAATTATTGAATTGAAAATGGTTAAGTGTATTTAGTTGAAATGTTAATTATTGACTTGAAAATGTTTAAGTGTATTTAGTTGAAATGTGAATTAGTGACTTGAAAATGGTTAAGTGTAGTAACTTGAATTATGAAATAGTGTTGTGAAAATAGTTAAAGTATAATAACTTGAATTATGAATTAGTGTTGTGAAAATGGTCAAGTGTAGTAACTTTAATTATGAATTAGTGTTGTTAAAATAGTTAAGTATAGTAGCTTAATTATGAATTAGTGTTGTGAAAATGGTTAAGTATAGTAACTTGAATTATGAATTAGTGTTGTGAAAATGGTTAAGTATAGTAACTTGAATTATGAATTAGCGTTGTGAAAATGGTTAAGTCTATTTAGTTGGAATGTGAATTATTGAATTGAAAATGGTTAAGTGTATTTAGTTGAAATGTTAATTATTGACTTGAAAATGTTTAAGTGTATTTAGTTGAAATGTGAATTAGTGACTTGAAAATGGTTAAGTGTATTAACTGGAATTATGAAATAGTGTTGTGAAAATAGTTAAAGTATAGTAACTTGAATTATGAATTAGTGTTGTGAAAATGGTCAAGTGTAGTAACTTTAATTATGAATTCTTGTTGTTAAAATAGTTAAGTATAGTAGCTTAATTATGAATTAGCGTTGTGAAAATGGTTAAGTCTATTTAGTTGGAATGTGAATTATTGAATTGAAAATGGTTAAGTGTATTTAGTTTAAATGTTAATTATTGACTTGAAAATGTTTAAGTGTATTTAGTTGAAATGTGAATTAGTGACTTGAAAATGATTAAATGTAGTAACTTGAATTATGAAATAGTGTTGTGAAAATGGTTAAGTATAATAACTTGAATTATGAATTAGTGTTGTGAAAATGGTCAAGTGTAGTAACTTTAATTATGAATTAGTGTTGTTAAAATAGTTAAGTATGGTAGCTTGAATTATGAATTAGTGTTGTGAAAATAGTTAAAGTATCGTAACTTGAATTATGAATTAGTGTTGTGAAAATGGTCAAGTGTAGTAACTTTAATTATGAATTAGTGTTGTTAAAATAGTTAAGTATAGTAGCTTAATTATGAATTAGTGTTGTGAAAATGGTTAAGTATAGTAACTTGAATTATGAATTAGTGTTGTGAAAATGGTTAAGTATAGTAACTTGAATTATGAATTAGCGTTGTGAAAATGGTTAAGTCTATTTAGTTGGAATGTGAATTATTGAATTGAAAATGGTTAAGTGTATTTAGTTGAAATGTTAATTATTGACTTGAAAATGTTTAAGTGTATTTAGTTGAAATGTGAATTAGTGACTTGAAAATGGTTAAGTGTATTAACTTGAATTATGAAATAGTATTGTGAAAATAGTTAAAGTATAGTAACTTGAATTATGAATTAGTGTTGTGAAAATGGTCAAGTGTAGTAACTTTAATTATGAATTAGTGTTGTTAAAATAGTTAAGTATAGTAGCTTAATTATGAATTAGCGTTGTGAAAATGGTTAAGTCTATTTAGTTGGAATGTGAATTATTGAATTGAAAATGGTTAAGTGTATTTAGTTTAAATGTTAATTATTGACTTGAAAATGTTTAAGTGTATTTAGTTGAAATGTGAATTAGTGACTTGAAAATGATTAAATGTAGTAACTTGAATTATGAAATAGTGTTGTGAAAATGGTTAAGTATAATAACTTGAATTATGAATTAGTGTTGTGAAAATGGTCAAGTGTAGTAACTTTAATTATGAATTAGTGTTGTTAAAATAGTTAAGTATGGTAGCTTGAATTATGAATTAGTGTTGTGAAAATAGTTAAAGTATCGTAACTTGAATTATGAATTAGTGTTGTGAAAATGGTCAAGTGTAGTAACTTTAATTATGAATTAGTGTTGTTAAAATAGTTAAGTATAGTAGCTTAATTATGAATTAGTGTTGTGAAAATGGTTAAGTATAGTAACTTGAATTATGAATTAGTGTTGTGAAAATGGTTAAGTATAGTAACTTGAATTATGAATTAGCGTTGTGAAAATGGTTAAGTCTATTTAGTTGGAATGTGAATTATTGAATTGAAAATGGTTAAGTGTATTTAGTTGAAATGTTAATTATTGACTTGAAAATGTTTAAGTGTATTTAGTTGAAATGTGAATTAGTGACTTGAAAATGGTTAAGTGTATTAACTTGAATTATGAAATAGTATTGTGAAAATAGTTAAAGTATAGTAACTTGAATTATGAATTAGTGTTGTGAAAATGGTCAAGTGTAGTAACTTTAATTATGAATTAGTGTTGTTAAAATAGTTAAGTATAGTAGCTTAATTATGAATTAGCGTTGTGAAAATGGTTAAGTCTATTTAGTTGGAATGTGAATTATTGAATTGAAAATGGTTAAGTGTATTTAGTTGAAATGTTAATTATTGACTTGAAAATGTTTAAGTGTATTTAGTTGAAATGTGAATTAGTGACTTGAAAATGGTTAAATGTAGTAACTTGAATTATGAAATAGTGTTGTGAAAATGGTTAAGTATAATAACTTGAATTATGAATTAGTGTTGTGAAAATGGTCAAGTGTAGTAACTTTAATTATGAATTAGTGTTGTTAAAATAGTTAAGTATGGTAGCTTGAATTATGAATTAGTGTTGTGTAAATGGTTAAGTGTAGTAACTTGAATTATGAATTAGTGTTGTGAAAATGGTCAAGTGTAGTAACTTTAATTATGAATTAGTGTTGTGAAAATTGTTAAGCATAGTAACTTGAATTATGAATTAGTGTTGTGTAAACGGTTAAGTATAGTAACTTGAATTATGAATTAGTGTTGTGAAAAATGGTTAAGAGTAGTAACTTGAATTATAAATTAGTGTTGTGAAAATGATTAAGTGTAGTAACTTTAATTATGAATTTTTGTTTTTAAAATAGTTATGTATAGTAACTTGAATTATGAATTAGTGTTGTGAAAATGGTTAAGTATAATAACTTGAATTATGAATTAGTGTTGTGAAAATGGTTAAGTATAATAACTTGAATTATGAATTAGCGTTGTGAAAATGGTTAAGTATAGTAACTTGAATTATGAATTAGTGTTGTGAAAATGGTTAAGGGTAGTAACTTCAATTATGAGTTTGTGTTGTGAAAATGGTTAAATATAGTAACTTTAATTATGAATTTGTGTTGTTAAAATAGTTAAGTATAGTAGCTTGAATTATGAATTAGTGTTATGAAAATTGTTTAGTATAGTAACTTGAATTATGAATTAGCGTTGTGAAAAAATGGTTAAGTATAGTAACTTGAATTATGAATTAGTGTTGTGAAAATGGTTAAGTGTAGTAACTTTAATTATGAATTTGTGTTGTTAAAATAGTTATGTATAGTAGCTTGAATTATGAATTAGTGTTGTTAAAATAGTTTAGTATAGTAGCTTGAATTATGAATTAGTGTTGTGAAAATAGTTAAGTGTAGTAAATTGAATTATGAATTAGTGTTGTGAAAATTGTTAAGTATAGTAACTTGAATTATGAATTAGTGTTGTGAAAACGGTTAAGTATAGTAACTTGAATTATGAATTAGTGTTGTGAAAATGGTTAAGAGTAGTAACTTTAATTATGAATTAGTGTTGTGAAAATGATTAAGTGTAGTAACTTTAATTATGAATTTTTGTTGTTAAAATAGTTATTATAGTAACTTGAATTATGAATTAGTGTTGTGAAAATGGTTAAGTATAATAACTTGAATTATGAATTAGTGTTGTGAAAATGGTTAAGTATAATAACTTGAATTATGAATTAGCATTGTGAAAATGGTTAAGTATAGTAACTTGAATTATGAATTAGTGTTGTGAAAATGGTTAAGGGTAGTAACTTGAATTATGAGTTTGTGTTGTGAAAATGGTTAAATATAGTAACTTTAATTATGAATTTGTGTTGTTAAAATAGTTAAGTATAGTAGCTTGAATTATGAATTAGTGTTATGAAAATTGTTAAGTATAGTAACTTGAATTATGAATTAGCGTTGTGAAAAAATGGTTAAGTATAGTAACTTGAATTATGAATTAGTGTTGTGAAAATGGTTAAGTGTAATAACTTGAATTATGAATTTGTGTTGGTAAAATAGTTTTGTATAGTAGCTTGAATTAGGAATTAGTGTTGTGAAAATGGTTAAGTATAATAACTTGAATTATGAATTAGTGTTGTGAAAATGGTTAAGTATAATAACTTGAATTATGAATTAGTGTTGTGAAAATGGTTAAGTATAATAACTTGAATTATGAATTAGTGTTGCGAAAATGGTTAAGTATAGTAACTTGAATTATGAATTAGTGTTGTGAAAATGGTTAAATGTAGTAACTTTAATTATGAATTTGTGTTGTTAAAATAGTTATGTATAGTAGCTTGAATTATGAATTAGTGTTGTGAAAATGGTTAAGTATAATAACTTGAATTATGAATTAGTGTTGTGAAAATGGTTAAATATAATAACTTGAATTATGAATTAGCGTTGTGAAAATGGTTAAGTATAGTAACTTGAATTATGAATTAGTGTTGTGAAAATGGTTAAGTGTAGTAACTTGAATTATGAATTAGTGTTGTGAAAATGGTTAAATGTAGTAACTTTAATTATGAATTTGTGTTGTTAAAATAGTTAAGTATAGTAGCTTGAATTATGAATTAGTGTTGTGAAAATGGTTAAGTATAGTAACTTGAATTATGAATTAGTGTTGTGAAAAATGGTTAAGTATAGTAACTTGAATTATGAATTAGCGTTGTGAAAATGGTTAAGTCTATTTAGTTGGAATGTGAATTATTGAATTGAAAATGGTTAAGTGTATTTAGTTGAAATGTTAATTATTGACTTGAAAATGTTTAAGTGTATTTAGTTGAAATGTGAATTAGTGACTTGAAAATGGTTAAGTGTATTAACTTGAATTATGAAATAGTATTGTGAAAATAGTTAAAGTATAGTAACTTGAATTATGAATTAGTGTTGTGAAAATGGTCAAGTGTAGTAACTTTAATTATGAATTAGTGTTGTTAAAATAGTTAAGTATAGTAGCTTAATTATGAATTAGCGTTGTGAAAATGGTTAAGTCTATTTAGTTGGAATGTGAATTATTGAATTGAAAATGGTTAAGTGTATTTAGTTTAAATGTTAATTATTGACTTGAAAATGTTTAAGTGTATTTAGTTGAAATGTGAATTAGTGACTTGAAAATGATTAAATGTAGTAACTTGAATTATGAAATAGTGTTGTGAAAATGGTTAAGTATAATAACTTGAATTATGAATTAGTGTTGTGAAAATGGTCAAGTGTAGTAACTTTAATTATGAATTAGTGTTGTTAAAATAGTTAAGTATGGTAGCTTGAATTATGAATTAGTGTTGTGAAAATAGTTAAAGTATCGTAACTTGAATTATGAATTAGTGTTGTGAAAATGGTCAAGTGTAGTAACTTTAATTATGAATTAGTGTTGTTAAAATAGTTAAGTATAGTAGCTTAATTATGAATTAGTGTTGTGAAAATGGTTAAGTATAGTAACTTGAATTATGAATTAGTGTTGTGAAAATGGTTAAGTATAGTAACTTGAATTATGAATTAGCGTTGTGAAAATGGTTAAGTATAATAACTTGAATTATGAATTAGTGTTGTGAAAATGGTCAAGTGTAGTAACTTTAATTATGAATTAGTGTTGTTAAAATAGTTAAGTATGGTAGCTTGAATTATGAATTAGTGTTGTATAAATGGTTAAGTGTAGTAACTTGAATTATGAATTAGTGTTGTAAAAATCGTTATGTGTAGTAACTTGAATTATGAATTAGTGTTGTGAAAATGGTTAAATGTAGTAACTTTAATTATGAATTAGTGTTGTTAAAATATTTAAGTATAGTAGCTTGAATTATGAATTAGTGTTGCGAAAATGGTTAAGTGTAGTAACTTGAATGATGAATTAGTGTTGTGAAAATGGTTAAGTATAGTAACTTTAATTATGAATTAGTGTTGTTAAAATATTTAATTATAGTAGCTTGAATTATGAATTAGTGTTATGAAAATTGTTAAGTATAGTAACTTGAATTATGAATTAGCGTTGTGAAAATGGTTAATTATAGTAACTTGAATTATGAATTAGTGTTGTGAAAATGGTTAAATGTAGTAACTTGAATTATGAATTAGTGTTGTGAAAATGGTTAAATGTAGTAACTTGAATTATGAATTAGTGTTGTGAAAATGGTTAAATGTAGTAACTTTAATTATGAATTAGTGTTGTGAAAATGGTTAAGTATAGTAACTTGAATTATGAATTAGTGTTGTGAAAATGGTTAAGTGTAGTAACTTGAATTATGAATTAGTGTTGTGAAAATGGTTAAATGTAGTAACTTTAATTATGAATTTGTGTTGTTAAAATAGTTAAGTATAGTAGTTTGAATTATGAATTAGTGTTGTGAAAATGGTTAAGCATAGTAACTTGAATTATGAATTAGTGTTGTGAAAATGGTTTAGTATAGTAACTTGAATTATGAATTAGTGTTGTGAAAATGGTTAAGAGTAGTAACTTAAATTATGAATTAGTGTTGTGAAAATTATTAAGTGTAGTAACTTTAATTATGAATTAGTGTTGTGAAAAATTGTTAAGTATAGTAACTTGAATTATGAATTAGTGTTGTGTAAACGGTTAAGTGTAGTAACTTGAATTATGAATTAGTGTTGTGAAAATGGTTAAGAGTAGTAACTTAAATTATGAATTAGTGTTGTGAAAATTATTAAGTGTAGTAACTTTAATTATGAATTAGTGTTGTGAAAAATGGTTAAGAGTAGTAACTTGAATTATGAATTAGTGTTGTGAAAATGATTAAGTGTAGTAACTTTAATTATGAATTTGTGTTGTTAAAATAGTTATGTATAGTAGCTTGAATTATGAATTAGTGTTGTTAAAATAGTTAAGTATAGTAGTTTGAATTATGAATTAGTGTTGCGAAAATAGTTAAGTGTAGTAACTTGAATTATGAATTAGTGTTGTGAAAATTGTTAAGTATAGTAACTTGAATTATGAATTAGTGTTGTGTAAACGGTTAAGTATAGTAACTTGAATTATGAATTAGTGTTGTGAAAATGGTTAAGTATAATAACTTGAATTATGAATTAGTGTTGTGAAAATGGTTAAGTATAATAACTTGAATTATGAATTAGCGTTGTGAAAATGGTTAAATATAGTAACTTGAATTTTGAATTAGTGTTGTGAAAATGGTTAAGTGTAGTAACTTGAATTATGAATTAGTGTTGTGAAAATGGTTAAGAGTAGTAACTTAAATTATGAATTAGTGTTGTGAAAATTATTAAGTGTAGTAACTTTAATTATGAATTTGTGTTGTTAAAATAGTTATGTATAGTAGCTTGAATTATGAATTAGTGTTGTTAAAATAGTTAAGTATAGTAGCTTGAATTATGAATTAGTGTTGTGAAAATAGTTAAGTGTAGTAACTTGAATTATGAATTAGTGTTGTGAAAAATTGTTAAGTATAGTAACTTGAATTATGAATTAATGTTGTGTAAACGGTTAAGTATAGTAACTTGAATTATGAATTAGTGTTGTAAAAATCGTTATGTGTAGTAACTTGAATTATGAATTAGTGTTGTGAAAATGGTTAAATGTAGTAACTTTAATTATGAATTAGTGTTGTTAAAATATTTAAGTATAGTAGCTTGAATTATGAATTAGTGTTGCGAAAATGGTTAAGTGTAGTAACTTGAATGATGAATTAGTGTTGTGAAAATGGTTAAGTATAGTAACTTTAATTATGAATTAGTGTTGTTAAAATATTTAATTATAGTAGCTTGAATTATGAATTAGTGTTATGAAAATTGTTAAGTATAGTAACTTGAATTATGAATTAGCGTTGTGAAAATGGTTAATTATAGTAACTTGAATTATGAATTAGTGTTGTGAAAATGGTTAAATGTAGTAACTTGAATTATGAATTAGTGTTGTGAAAATGGTTAAATGTAGTAACTTGAATTATGAATTAGTGTTGTGAAAATGGTTAAATGTAGTAACTTTAATTATGAATTAGTGTTGTGAAAATGGTTAAGTATAGTAACTTGAATTATGAATTAGTGTTGTGAAAATGGTTAAGTGTAGTAACTTGAATTATGAATTAGTGTTGTGAAAATGGTTAAATGTAGTAACTTTAATTATGAATTTGTGTTGTTAAAATAGTTAAGTATAGTAGTTTGAATTATGAATTAGTGTTGTGAAAATGGTTAAGCATAGTAACTTGAATTATGAATTAGTGTTGTGAAAATGGTTTAGTATAGTAACTTGAATTATGAATTAGTGTTGTGAAAATGGTTAAGAGTAGTAACTTAAATTATGAATTAGTGTTGTGAAAATTATTAAGTGTAGTAACTTTAATTATGAATTAGTGTTGTGAAAAATGGTTAAGAGTAGTAACTTGAATTATGAATTAGTGTTGTGAAAATGATTAAGTGTAGTAACTTTAATTATGAATTTGTGTTGTTAAAATAGTTATGTATAGTAGCTTGAATTATGAATTAGTGTTGTTAAAATAGTTAAGTATTGTAGTTTGAATTATGAATTAGTGTTGCGAAAATAGTTAAGTGTAGTAACTTGAATTATGAATTAGTGTTGTGAAAATTGTTAAGTATAGTAACTTGAATTATGAATTAGTGTTGTGTAAACGGTTAAGTATAGTAACTTGAATTATGAATTAGTGTTGTGAAAATGGTTAAGTATAATAACTTGAATTATGAATTAGTGTTGTGAAAATGGTTAAGAGTAGTAACTTAAATTATGAATTAGTGTTGTGAAAATTATTAAGTGTAGTAACTTTAATTATGAATTTGTGTTGTTAAAATAGTTATGTATAGTAGCTTGAATTATGAATTAGTGTTGTTAAAATAGTTAAGTATAGTAGCTTGAATTATGAATTAGTGTTGTGAAAATAGTTAAGTGTAGTAACTTGAATTATGAATTAGTGTTGTGAAAAATTGTTAAGTATAGTAACTTGAATTATGAATTAATGTTGTGTAAACGGTTAAGTATAGTAACTTGAATTATGAATTAGTGTTGTAAAAATCGTTATGTGTAGTAACTTGAATTATGAATTAGTGTTGTGAAAATGGTTAAATGTAGTAACTTTAATTATGAATTAGTGTTGTTAAAATATTTAAGTATAGTAGCTTGAATTATGAATTAGTGTTGCGAAAATGGTTAAGTGTAGTAACTTGAATGATGAATTAGTGTTGTGAAAATGGTTAAGTATAGTAACTTTAATTATGAATTAGTGTTGTTAAAATATTTAATTATAGTAGCTTGAATTATGAATTAGTGTTATGAAAATTGTTAAGTATAGTAACTTGAATTATGAATTAGCGTTGTGAAAATGGTTAATTATAGTAACTTGAATTATGAATTAGTGTTGTGAAAATGGTTAAATGTAGTAACTTGAATTATGAATTAGTGTTGTGAAAATGGTTAAATGTAGTAACTTGAATTATGAATTAGTGTTGTGAAAATGGTTAAATGTAGTAACTTTAATTATGAATTAGTGTTGTGAAAATGGTTAAGTATAGTAACTTGAATTATGAATTAGTGTTGTGAAAATGGTTAAGTGTAGTAACTTGAATTATGAATTAGTGTTGTGAAAATGGTTAAATGTAGTAACTTTAATTATGAATTTGTGTTGTTAAAATAGTTAAGTATAGTAGTTTGAATTATGAATTAGTGTTGTGAAAATGGTTAAGCATAGTAACTTGAATTATGAATTAGTGTTGTGAAAATGGTTAAATGTAGTAACTTTAATTATGAATTTGTGTTGTTAAAATAGTTAAGTATAGTAGTTTGAATTATGAATTAGTGTTGTGAAAATGGTTAAGCATAGTAACTTGAATTATGAATTAGTGTTGTGAAAATGGTTTAGTATAGTAACTTGAATTATGAATTAGTGTTGTGAAAATGATTAAGTGTAGTAACTTTAATTATGAATTTGTGTTGTTAAAATAGTTATGTATAGTAGCTTGAATTATGAATTAGTGTTGTTAAAATAGTTAAGTATAGTAGTTTGAATTATGAATTAGTGTTGCGAAAATAGTTAAGTGTAGTAACTTGAATTATGAATTAGTGTTGTGAAAATTGTTAAGTATAGTAACTTGAATTATGAATTAGTGTTGTGTAAACGGTTAAGTATAGTAACTTGAATTATGAATTAGTGTTGTGAAAATGGTTAAGTATAATAACTTGAATTATGAATTAGTGTTGTGAAAATGGTTAAGTATAATAACTTGAATTATGAATTAGCGTTGTGAAAATGGTTAAATATAGTAACTTGAATTTTGAATTAGTGTTGTGAAAATGGTTAAGTGTAGTAACTTGAATTATGAATTAGTGTTGTGAAAATGGTTAAATGTAGTAACTTTAATTATGAATTTGTGTTGTTAAAATAGTTAAGTATAGTAGCTTGAATTATGAATTAGTGTTGTGAAAATGGTTAAGCATAGTAACTTGAATTATGAATTATTGTTGTGAAAATGGTTTAGTATAGTAACTTGAATTATGAATTAGTGTTGTGAAAATGGTTAAGAGTAGTAACTTAAATTATGAATTAGTGTTGTGAAAATTATTAAGTGTAGTAACTTTAATTATGAATTTGTGTTGTTAAAATAGTTATGTATAGTAGCTTGAATTATGAATTAGTGTTGTTAAAATAGTTAAGTATAGTAGCTTGAATTATGAATTAGTGTTGTGAAAATAGTTAAGTGTAGTAACTTGAATTATGAATTAGTGTTGTGAAAAATTGTTAAGTATAGTAACTTGAATTATGAATTAATGTTGTGTAAACGGTTAAGTATAGTAACTTGAATTATGAATTAGTGTTGTAAAAATCGTTATGTGTAGTAACTTGAATTATGAATTAGTGTTGTGAAAATGGTTAAATGTAGTAACTTTAATTATGAATTAGTGTTGTTAAAATATTTAAGTATAGTAGCTTGAATTATGAATTAGTGTTGCGAAAATGGTTAAGTGTAGTAACTTGAATGATGAATTAGTGTTGTGAAAATGGTTAAGTATAGTAACTTTAATTATGAATTAGTGTTGTTAAAATATTTAATTATAGTAGCTTGAATTATGAATTAGTGTTATGAAAATTGTTAAGTATAGTAACTTGAATTATGAATTAGCGTTGTGAAAATGGTTAATTATAGTAACTTGAATTATGAATTAGTGTTGTGAAAATGGTTAAATGTAGTAACTTGAATTATGAATTAGTGTTGTGAAAATGGTTAAATGTAGTAACTTGAATTATGAATTAGTGTTGTGAAAATGGTTAAATGTAGTAACTTTAATTATGAATTAGTGTTGTGAAAATGGTTAAGTATAGTAACTTGAATTATGAATTAGTGTTGTGAAAATGGTTAAGTGTAGTAACTTGAATTATGAATTAGTGTTGTGAAAATGGTTAAATGTAGTAACTTTAATTATGAATTTGTGTTGTTAAAATAGTTAAGTATAGTAGTTTGAATTATGAATTAGTGTTGTGAAAATGGTTAAGCATAGTAACTTGAATTATGAATTAGTGTTGTGAAAATGGTTTAGTATAGTAACTTGAATTATGAATTAGTGTTGTGAAAATGGTTAAGAGTAGTAACTTAAATTATGAATTAGTGTTGTGAAAATTATTAAGTGTAGTAACTTTAATTATGAATTTGTGTTGTTAAAATAGTTATGTATAGTAGCTTGAATTATGAATTAGTGTTGTTAAAATAGTTAAGTATAGTAGCTTGAATTATGAATTAGTGTTGTGAAAATAGTTAAGTGTAGTAACTTGAATTATGAATTAGTGTTGTGAAAATTGTTAAGTATAGTAACTTGAATTATGAATTAATGTTGTGTAAACGGTTAAGTATAGTAACTTGAATTATGAATTAGTGTTGTAAAAATGGTTAAGTATAATAACTTGAATTATGAATTAGTGTTGTGAAAATGGTTAAGTATAATAACTTGAATTATGAATTAGTGTTGTGAAAATGGTTAAGTGTAGTAACTTGAATTATGAATTAGTATTGTGAAAATGGTTAAGTGTAGTAACTTTAATTATGAATTAGTGTTGTTAAAATATTTAAGTATAGTAGCTTGAATTATGAATTAGTGTTATGAAAATTGTTAAGTATAGTAACTTGAATTATGAATTAGCGTTGTGAAAATGGTTAATTATAGTAACTTGAATTATGAATTAGTGTTGTAAATAATAAGTAAATACACTACTGCCGAGGCGTGTAGATATGCTCAGGAGATAAATAAATACGATACTAAGTAAAGAGTAAATAAATGCATAAGTAAGCACTCAAGTCAAACATAACCTATCTGGGCCCCCATAAACCCGATAGGCACACGAAAGAAAACAATAACCCACCGCTCAATTTGAGCTCAATATCTAGCTCAAACATCAACACCAATTCCAACAACCACCGTAACTAAAACTACCGTAAAAATAAGAAAACGTACCGTAGAAATGACGAGAACGAGTCCACGAACTCAAATATACCAACCCCTAACCTTGAATCTCTCTAGAAATGCCTAAAATTGAGCTTAAAGTACTTAAAAATAAAAATGGTGGAATATATGTAGTGTAATAAAGAACACAAAATGAGGAAAAAATAAATAAAACTATAGTATATATATATATACACTACACGTACAAGACCAACAAAAAAGTAAGTCTTTTAGTCAAATGCCAATTAATGTTGCATGCACATGGCTTTATCCATTATTTTGCTCTCCGTATATATATATTCGGATACTGCATAGGCTCGTGGTAAAATAAATATAATATTTTAAATATACCATCATGAATAGAAAATTATTTTGAACAAAACTTCTATAAAATAAAAATATTATTTTAACATATTTAGATTTACTATCTCCGTTTAAAATATAAATAAATTATAGAACTTTTATAAAGTAGTATAGATACATCATCACTAAAGAATTTTATAAATATCATAAATATTTTTGAAAGGTAATTAACTATGTCATTTTATCAAATTCTAATTTAATTTAACATTTTACAACGTGCTCGGTCTAAATAATATTCTCAAACGAACTGCCCGGGAACCGAACTGTCAGTCCCAGCAAGTCATAAATAACTTGGGGCAGTTATAGAAAAGCTCTAAACGCTGAGAACGCACGAAAATGAGGAAAATGACCGGGAAGGTCATTACAATATCCACTACTAAAAGGACTTTCGTCCGCGAAAGTCAAGAATAAGCATATACCTGAAGACGTAAACAAGTAGGGATACTGGGCTCGCATGTCACGTTCAAGTTCCCAAGTAGCCTCCTCAACTGGACGGTGACGCCATTGTACCTTAACCACTGGAATTTCCCGGGAGCGTAACCGTCTGACATCTCTGGCTAAAATGGACACAGGCTCCTCAACAAATGCTAACTTCTCGTCTAACTGAATCGAGTCCCACTGAAGCACATGCGACTCATCTGGGATATATTGTCGCAGCATAGAAACATGAAATACTGGGTGGATAGCTGAAAAGGTCGGAGGTAAGGCCAGTACATATGCTACCTCCCCGATTGTCCGAAGAATCTCAAAGGGTCATATATACCTGGGGCTAAGCTTGCCCCTCCTACCGAATCGCATCACGCCCTTCATTGGCGATACTCGTAAGAAGACCCTATCACCAACTCTGAATCTCAACGGACGACGTCTACGGTCAGCATAACTTCTCTGTCTACTCTGAGCTGTCCGCAGCCTGTCCTGAATCACCCGAACTCGGTCCAAAGACTCTCGGAGCAAATCTGTGCCACGAGGACTGACCTCCGAAGTTTCGAACCAACCAACTGGAGACCGACACCGTCTGCCATATAAAGCCTCGAATGGAGCCATCTGAATGCTGGAGTGGAAGCTATTATTATACGCGAATTCCGCTAAAGGCAAGAATTGATCCCACTGACCCCCAAAGTCTAACACACAAGCACGGAGCATATCCTCTAACACCTGAATAGTCCGCTCTGATTGCCCGTCGGTCTGGGGATGAAACGCAGTACTGAGGTCCACTTGAGTACCCAACTCCTCCTGGAAAGCCTGCCAGAAACTGGAGGTAAACTGAGACCCTCGGTCTGAGATAATAGACACCGGTACTCCGTGTAGGCGAACTACCTCCTGAATATATACACGAGCTAACTTCTCAGCACTGTAGGAAGTTTGAACAGGGATAAAGTGCGCGGACTTAGTCAACCGATCTACAATAACCCAAATACTATCAAAGCCACGAGAGGTGCGAGGTAACCTACCAACGAAATCCATCGTGATCCGCTCCCACTTCCACTCAGGAATGGGTAACGGCTGAAGGAGACCACCAGGTCTCTGGTGCTCGGCCTTTACCTGCTGACAACAAAGGCATCGAGCTACAAACCCTGCTATGTCTCTCCGCATACCACTCCACCAATAGTGCTGCCTCAGATCCCGATACATCTTAGCTGTCCCAGGGTGAATAGAATATCTGGAACTGTGTGCCTCGTGCAGAATCAACCGAATCAAATCTCGAACCCTCGGGACACAAATACGACCGTCAAACCTCAGAACACCATCAGAACCCAAGGTAGCTCTCTCAGACTCACCCCTCAATACCTGATCTCGAATGCTACAGAGACCGCTATCCTCAAACTGACGACCCTGAATCTGCTCCAGCAAAGTAGATCTAGCCTCAACACAAGCAACAATCCTCCTGGGGTTAGAAATATCCAATCGAACCATCGAGTTAGCTAAGGACTGAATGTCCAAAGCTAATGGCCGCTGAGAGACTGGAATGAAGGCTAAGCTACCCATACTCACTGTCTTCCGGCTTAAGGCGTCCGCTACCACATTCGCCTTGCCCGGATGATAGAGAATAGAGATATCATAGTCCTTCAGCAACTCAATCCACCTGCGCTGCCTCAAATTAAGATCTCTCTGAGTCATAATATGTTGAAGACTGCGGTGGTCTGTAAAGATCTCACAATGCACACCGTATAGATAATGCCTCCAAATCCGCAGTGCAAATACTACCGCTGCTAATTCCAAGTCATGAGTGGGGTAATTACGTTCGTGCACCTTCAGTTTTCTCGATGCATAAGCAATAACACGACCCCACTGCATCAGAACATACCCCAAACCGATACCAGACGCATCACAATACACGGTGAAACCCTCGCCCTCAACTGGAAGAGTCAACACAGGGGCAGAAGTAAGTCGATCCTTGAGCTTCAGGAAGCTTGCCTCACAATCCTCGGACCACTGAAACGGAACCTCCTTCCTGGTCAGTCTGGTCATAGGAGATGCAATAGACGAGAAGCCCTCAACAAACCGTCTGTAATAACCTGCCAACCCAACAAAACTGCGAACCTCAGTAGGCGACGTGGGCCTAGCCCAACCTCGAATAGCCTCAATCTTCGCTGGGTCTACCATGATACCCTGTCTGGATACAACATGCCCCAAGAAAGCTACAGACTCAAGCCAGAACTCACACTTTGAGAATTTGGCATAAAGCCGATGATCTCTCAAAGTGTGGAGCACAGTCCTCAAATGCTGCTCGTGCTCCTCGCTACTCCTCGAATAAACCAAGATGTCGTCAATAAACACAATGACAAAGGAGTCCAAGTATGGCCTGAATACCCGATTCATCAAATCCATGAAAGCTGCAGGGGCATTAGTCAATCCAAAAGACATCACCAGGAACTCATAATGGCCGTACCGAGTCCTGAAGGCTGTCTTTGGGATGTCGTCAGCCCTAACTCTCAACTGATGATATCCAGATCTCAAATCTATCTTTGAGAACACCGCGGTACCCTGAAGCTGATCAAACAAATCGTCAATACGAGGCATCGGATACTTATTCTTTACTGTCACCTTATTTAGCTGCCTGTAATCAATACACATTCGCATAGACCCATCCTTCTTCTTTACAAAAAGAACTGGAGCACCCCAAGGCGACACACTCGGCCTAATAAAACCCTTCCCCAAAAGATCCTTAAGCTGAATACTCAGCTCCCTCAACTCAGCAGGAGCCATACGATACGGAGCCATAGAAATAGGTCGGGTGCCCGGCTCGAGGTCAATAATAAACTCTATATCACGCTCAGGAGGAAGGCCAGGTAGGTCAGTCGGGAATACATCAGGAAACTCACGAACAATAAGGACAGAGTCAAGTGACGGACTCTCAATGCTAGCATCCCGAACATAAGCAAGGAATGAATCACAACCCCTCACCATCAATCTACGAGTCCGAACATATGAAATAATCCCCGTCGGTGTACGGCTAACAGAACCCTGCCACACTACCGGGGGTACACCAGGCATGGCTAAGGTCACGGTCTTGGCAAAGCAATCCAAGACTGCATGATGAAAAGACAACCAGTCCATGCCCAGAATCACATCAAAATCTACCATGGCCAATACAATAAAATCAACCTGAGTCTCAAACTCCTGAATAGTCACCAGACATGATCTATATACCCGATCCACTACTAAAGAATCACCAACGGGGGTAGATACACGTAAGGGCACAGATAATAACTCAGAACATAAACCCAACTGTGGTGCATAATAAGTAGATACATAAGAAAACGTGGATCCGGGATCAAATAATGCAGAAGCTGGCTGACGGCATATGAAAATTGTACCTGTAATCACCGCATCCGAAGCCTCAGCCTCTGGCCTAGCTGGCACGGCATACAACTGACGCTGGCTACCACTAGTCTGAGTACCAACCTGACTACCAGTCCGACCTCCCTGTGCTCCACCTCGAGAACCCTGGGGACCACCCCGACGACCCTGTCCACCACCTCTGCCTACTGGCGGTACAGATCTGATGGGCTGTGCTGTCTGAACTGAAGGCTCAATAGCCCTGCGCTAAGGACACTCACGCGCGAAATGACCGAAAACCCCACAAGTATAACATGCTCCTGGCTCCCTGCTCGGCCTAGAAGATCCAATATGACCACCTCTAGCAGATGAACTGGGTTGACCACGCCCCTGAGGCTGGCTAACAGAACCACTATAGGTGGGCTGACCCCTATCAGATATCTGCAAAGCTGACTGTACGGGCCTACTAGGCTGACCCTGTCGCTGAAAAAACTGCTGCTGATGATGAGGGTACCTACCCTGAAACTAGAAACCACGACCTCTGAACTGCGAACCACTATGGCTCTCACTGAAACTACCCTGGACACGAGGTCTCTTATCGCTGCCCCCTTGGGCCTCGCGATCCATCTCCTCAATAGAGTATACATGCTCAATAATCTCTGCGAATGACTTCCCTGAAGTCACTAAACTCTGGGTAGCCCTGCGGAGTGGCAATCTCAGTCCCCTGACAAAACATCTAACTCTCTCGTACTCATCAGGCAAAATAGAAGTAGCGTGCCTAGCAAGATCATGAAATCTCGCCTCATACTCGGCGACAGATAATGAACCCTGAGTCAACCTGGAGAACTCATCCCTGAGCAGCTCCCGCATAGTACGGGGCATATACTTTCCCAAGAAAATCTCGGAGAACTGGGTCCAGGTAATCGGTGGAGATCCCACTGGCCTGGAATCAAGATATCCCCTCCACCATCTCCTCGCTGCAGTATCGAACTGATATGCCACGAAATCAACACCACGAGACTGTACCAATCCCAAATTCCTAAGTCTATCCTCGCAGCTGGACAAGAACTCATATGCATCCTCACCCGGAGTACCAGCAAATCTCGGTGGAGCTAATCTCAGGAAGCGACCCAACATCTTCTGCTCCTCGGCAGACATAACTGGCTGATCTATAACTGGCTGTAGAGCTACTGGTACAGGCAGAACCTCAACTCTCGGTGCCACAGCTACAGGCTGCGCCCCAGCACCAACTCCCTGTGCGGCTGGCTGTACTCCCGCAGCAGGCGGACCTCCAACTAATTCCAACAACTAAAGCAATGTACCTCAGAGCAGAGAAGCATCAATAAATCCGGGTGGAGCCTGGGCTGCCCCCTGGCCCACCGGCTGTTGTGGCGGCGGAACATCTGGAACTATAACGGGATCGGGTGACTGATCCCTAGCACGATCTGGTCCTGGGGCTGCTACTCTGCCCTGCCTTCGACCTCTAGGTCGACCTCGACCCCTAACTGGAGCCCTCGCTGCAGGCTCGGGGTCCCGACCCCCGGCTCTCGTATTATGCGTCCTAACCATCTGCGTAAAGAATGAACCAAATAGAGATTAGAAACCAACATAGACACCAACGCACTGAGGCGAATCAAAGAAATAAGATTTACCCTAAACATGCTCGGTAGCCTCCCGGAGATAGGATACGGACGTCTCCGTACCGATCCGCGAGACTCTACTAAACATCGGCTCATGCACCAACAATACCAGTGAAACCTAGGCTCTGATACCAAGCTGTCACGACCCGATTTTTCGAGTCCTGATGGCGCCTACCGTAACCCACCAATAGGCAAGCCAAACCCTAGCCCGGAACGACAAGCGACAGGCTAACGGGTGGAATCTCAGGAAACAGAGATGAAGTGGAAGTAACCATACTAATAAACATGCTAGAAATACAAAAAAAACAAAATCAAAATATATATCCATACCAAGACTGAGAAAGAAGAGAACAATATATACAGCTGAGAACCCCTCCCAAGACCTGGTGAAGTCGGTACAAGAGCCACTACTAGACATGTCAAAAAAAAATAATACAGAAACCAAATATATACAACAAGTACTACAGTCTCGAGAGCAAAAGACTATACAATAGAGATGGAGTAGGATCTGCCTCGGATGTCAGTAAGCTCACCCTGCTCCGGAGTAAGTGCTGGAAAGAGAGTCACGTCAAAACCGTCGACTAGTGCCCGAATCTGCATCGGGGAAAAAGATGCAGAAGTGCAGTATGAGTACCGGGGCAACGGGTACTCAGTAGGCATCATCGGCCGACTGAGCTCAATATAATATAAGCAAGCTAAAATGCGAGGGTGCATGCTAGGTCCGGGGTATAAATAATAAGTAAATACACTACTGCCGAGGCGTGTAGATATGCTCAGGAGATAAATAAATACGATACTAAGTAAAGAGTAAATAAATGCATAAGTAAGCACTCAAGTCAAACATAACCTATCTGGGCCCCCATAAACCCGATAGGCACACGAAAGAAAACAATAACCCAGCCTGGCCCCCATAAACCGGTGGGACACACAAGAATAGTAAATGCATAGTCACCAGTGTCTCGAAGCTGTATCAGTATCCAGTAACCAGAATAACCAACAAGGGTGCACCGGGCTTGAACCGGCACCAATGGGTAATAACAAGAGGCCAGACACCAAAATCGAACCGGACATAGTGGATAATAACAATAGGCCACATATATCATAACCGCCGGACTCGAACCGGAACTCAGTACCAAAACTCTCCAATCATATCATAACCAGATGCCGGACTCGAACCGGAACTCATAATAATCAGTGGCCGGACTCGAACCGGAACTCATAATAATCAGTAACC
Source organism: Capsicum rhomboideum (assembly GCA_031232105.1). Taxonomy (NCBI): domain Eukaryota; kingdom Viridiplantae; phylum Streptophyta; class Magnoliopsida; order Solanales; family Solanaceae; genus Capsicum; species Capsicum rhomboideum. The sequence goes on from CP124714.1 coordinate 57,399,214, forward strand.
ATCATGCTGAATCAGTGGCCGGACTTGAATCGGAACTCATAATAATCAGTAACCAAGTGACATAATAGTGCCAGAATCCACACAAATACAAGTAAACGGGGACATACCAGCCCCAAAATAAACTCGAAACATAAGTAAAGGAGCTAACCCACCACGTACTACAAGTCTGGGTATACATTCTAAGTCATGGCAAGACGGGTCCGCATTCTAAATCAAACTAGCCGACCCCAGTCAAATACGGTGCTATTAGAGACTAACAAGGCTAAACAGGTCAAAAGGGCATAAATAGGGTAATTTAATACAAATGTTATCCTAAAAGATCATCTTGGGGATTAACTAAGCCTAATAAGGTTTAAAGCTAACTACACCGACTGTGAAGAGTAGCGGGGCCCACTACGGGATCCCGGAACCAAGTCTGGGCTAAGGTTCCCCAAACCCCTACTAACAGCGGTACAACATTAACCAACCCTATAAAAGTAATATCTGGCACACCACGAGGATAGCAGGCCCGAAACACATCCGAACAAGGCCCTAACCGGCCCAAAAGGCCTAATCATAGCAAGCCAATGCCAATCTACAACTACCAGCCCAAACACTAGCATAATAATATGCAAATACTATAAACAAACTCAGTCTAGGTATATGGTAAGCCTAGCCTACCTGGACGCCGCCAAACGCCTGCCAAAGCTTGCTAAATAGGAGTCTTTCCCTTTCGAGAGACCTCCGATTGCTGCCACGCTAGCAAAATAATAAACTACATGTCAAAACATGAATTTTGATACCCATATTGCATTAGTTCAAAAAAATATCCAAACGATCCATGTGGGGCCCACTTGTGGAATCGAAAAACCAAAACCGTCACAGCGTCCCAAATCACCCCATGACCAATAGTCACAACTAACACCGCTCAATTTGAGCTCAATATCTAGCTCAAACATCAATACCAATTCCAACAACCACCGTAACTAAAACTACCGTAAAAATAGGAAAACGTACCGTAGAAATGACGAGAACGAGTCCACGAACTCAAATATACCAACCCCTAACCTTGAATCTCTCTAGAAATGTTTAAAGTTGAGCTTAAAGTGCTAAAAAAAATGGTGGAATATATGTAGTTTTTTTTTTTCTTTAAACAAGACAAAATAAGAAAGGAATTAATATTAGAGTATATATATATATATACACTACACGTACAAGACCAACAAAAAAATAAGTCTTTTAGTCAAATGCCAATTAATGTTGCATGCACATGGCTTTATCCATTATTTTGCTCTCCGTATATATATATATTCGGATACTGCATAGGCTCGTGGTAAAATAAATATAATATTTTAAATATACCATCATGAATAGAAAATTATTTTGAACAAAACTTCTATAAAATAAAAATATTATTTTAACATATTTAGATTTACTATCTCCGTTTAAAATATAAACAAATTATAGAACTTTTATAAAGTAGTATAGATACATCATCACTAAAGAATTTTATAAATATCATAAATATTTTTGAAAGGTAATTAACTATGTCATTTTATCAAATTCTAATTTAATTTAACATTTTACAACGTGCTCGGTCTAAATAATATTCTCAAACGAACTGCCCGGGAACCGAACTGTCAATCCCAGCAAGTCATAAATAACTTGGGGCAGTTATAGAAAAGCTCTAAACGCTGAGAACGCACGAAAATGAGGAAAATGACCGGGAAGGTCATTACATTATGTATAGTAGCTTGAATTATGAATTAGTGTTGTTAAAATAGTTAAGTATAGTAGCTTGAATTATGAATTAGTGTTGTGAAAATAGTTAAGTGTAGTAACTTGAATTATGAATTAGTGTTGTGAAAATTGTTAAGTATAGTAACTTGAATTATGAATTAGTGTTGTGTAAACGGTTAAGTATAGTAACTTGAATTATGAATTAGTGTTGTGAAAATGGTTAAGTATAATAACTTGAATTATGAATTAGTGTTGTGAAAATGGTTATGTGTAGTAACTTGAATTATGAATTAGTGTTGTGAAAATGGTTAAATGTAGTAACTTTAATTATGAATTTGTGTTGTTAAAATATTTAAGTATAGTAGCTTGAATTATGAATTAGTGTTGTGAAAATGGTTAAGTGTAGTAACTTGAATGATGAATTAGTGTTGTTAAAATAGTTATGTATAGTAGCTTGAATTATGAATTAGTGTTGTTAAAATAGTTAAGTATAGTAGCTTGAATTATGAATTAGTGTTGTGAAAATAGTTAAGTGTAGTAACTTGAATTATGAATTAGTGTTGTGAAAATTGTTAAGTATAGTAACTTGAATTATGAATTAATGTTGTGTAAACGGTTAAGTATAGTAACTTGAATTATGAATTAGTGTTGTAAAAATGATTAAGTATAATAACTTGAATTATGAATTAGTGTTGTGAAAATGGTTAAGTATAATAACATGAATTATGAATTAGTGTTGTAAAAATGGTTAAGTGTAATAACTTGAATTATGAATTAGTATTGTGAAAATGGTTAAGTGTAGTAACTTGAATTATGAATTAGTGTTGTGAAATTGGTTAAGTGTAGTAACTTGAATTATGAATTAGTGTTGTGAAAATGATTAAGTGTAGTAACTTTAATTATGAATTTGTGTTGTTAAAATAGTTATGTATAGTAACTTGAATTATGAATTAGTGTTGTAAAAATGGTTAAGTATAGTAATTTGAATTATGAATTAGTGTTGTGAAAGTGGTTATGTGTAGTAACTTGAATTATGAATTAGTGTTGTGAAAATGGTTAAATGTAGTAACTTTAATTATGAATTAGTGTTGTTAAAATATTTAAGTATAGTAGCTTGAATTATGAATTAGTGTTGTGAAAATGGTTAAGTATAATAACTTGAATTATGAATTAGTGTTGTGAAAATGGTTAAGTATAGTAATTTGAATTATGAATTAGTGTTGTGAAAATGGTTAAGTATAGTAACTTGAATTATGAATTAGTGTTGTGAAAATGGTTAAGAGTAGTAACTTGAATTATGAATTAGTGTTGTGAAAATGATTAAGTGTAGTAACTTTAATTATGAATTTGTGCTGTTAAAATAGTTATGTATAGTAGCTTGAATTATGAATTAGTGTTGTTAAAATAGTTAAGTATAGTAGCTTGAATTATGAATTAGTGTTGTGAAAATAGTTAAGTGTAGTAACTTGAATTATGAATTAGTGTTGTAAAATTGTTAAGTATAGTAACTTGAATTATGAATTAGTGTTGTGTAAACGGTTAAGTATAGTAACTTGAACTATGAATTAGTGTTGTGAAAATGGTTAAGTATAATAACTTGAATTATGAATTAGTGTTGTGAAAATGGTTAAGTATAATAACTTGAATTATGAATTAGCGTTGTGAAAATGGTTAAGTATAGTAACTTGAATTATGAATTAGTGTTGTGAAAATGGTTAAGTGTAGTAACTTGAATTATGAATTAGTGTTGTGAAAATGGTTAAATGTAGTAACTTGAATTATGAATTAGTGTTGTGAAAACGGTTAAGTATAGTAACTTGAATTATGAATTAGTGTTGTGAAAATGATTAAGAGTAGTAACTTGAATTATGAATTAGTGTTGTGAAAATGATTAAGTGTCGTAACTTTGATTATGAATTTTTGTTGTTAAAATAGTTATGTATAGTAGCTTGAATTATGAATTAGTGTTGTGAAAATGGTTAAGTATAATAACTTGAATTATGAATTAGTGTTGTGAAATTGGTTAAGTATAATAACTTGAATTATGAATTAGCGTTGTGAAAATGGTTAAGTATAGTAAATTGAATTATGAATTAGTGTTGTGAAAATGGTTAAGGGTAGTAACTTGAATTATGAGTTTGTGTTGTGAAAATGATTAAATGTAGTAACTTTAATTATGAATTTGTGTTGTTAAAATAGTTAAGTATAGTAGCTTGATTTATGAATTAGTGTTATGAAAATTGTTAAGTATAGTAACTTGAATTATGAATTAGCGTTGTGAAAAAATGGTTAAGTATAGTAACTTGAATTATGAATTAGTGTTGTGAAAATGGTTAAGTGTAATAACTTGAATTATGAATTTGTGTTGTTAAAATAGTTTTGTATAGTAGTTTGAATTAGGAATTAGTGTTGTGAAAATGGTTAAGTATAGTAACTTGATTATGAATTAGTGTTGTGAAAATGGTTAAGTGTAGTAATTTGAATTATGAATTAGTGTTGTGAGAATGATTAAGTGTAGTAACTTTAATTATGAATTTGTGTTGTTAAAATAGTTATGTATAGTAACTTGAATTATGAATTAGTGTTGTAAAAATGGTTAAGTATAGTAATTTGAATTATGAATTAGTGTTGTGAAAATGGTTATGTGTAGTAACTTGAATTATGAATTAGTGTTGTGAAAATGGTTAAATGTAGTAACTTTAATTATGAATTTGTGTTGTTAAAATATTTAAGTATAGTATCTTGAATTATGAATTAGTGTTGTGAAAATGGTTAAGTGTAGTAACTTGAATGATGAATTAGTGTTGTGAAAATGGTTAAGTATAGTAACTTTAATTATGAATTAGTGTTGTTAAAATATTTAAGTATAGTAGCTTGAATTATGAATTAGTGTTCTGAAAATTGTTAAGTATAATAACTTGAATTATGAATTAGCGTTGTGAAAATGGTTAAGTATAGTAACTTGAATTATGAATTAGTGTTGTGATAATGGTTAAGTCTAGTAACTTGAATTATGAATTAGTGTTGTGAAAAATGGTTAAATATAGTAACTGGAATTATGAATTAGTGTTGTGAAAGTGGTTTAGTAACTTGAATTATGAATTAGTGTTGTGAAAATGGTTAAGTGTAGTAAATTGAATTATGAATTAGTGTTGTGAAAATGGTTAAGTATAGTAACTTGAATTATGAATTAGTGTTGTGAAAATGGTTAAGAGTAGTAACTTGAATTACGAATTAGTGTTGTGTAAACGGTTAAGTATAGTAACTTGAATTATGAATTAGTGTTGTGAAAATGGTTAAGAGTAGTAATTTGAATTATGAATTAGTGTTGTGAAAATGGTTAAGTGTAGTAACTTGAATTATGAATTAGTGTTGTGAAAATGGTTAAATGTAGTAACTTTAATTATGAATTAGTGTTGTTAAAATATTTAAGTATAGTTGCTTGAATTATGAATTAGTGTTGTGAAAATGGTTAAGTGTAGTAACTTGAATGATGAATTAGTGTTGTGAAAATGGTTAAGTATAGTAACTTTAATTATGAATTAGTGTTGTTAAAATATTTAAGTATAATAGCTTGAATTATGAATTAGTGTTATGAAAATTGTTAAGTATAATAACTTGAATTATGAATTAGCGTTGTGAAAATGGTTAAGTATAGTAACTTGAATTATGAATTAGTGTTGTGAAAATGGTTAAGTGTAGTAACTTGAATTATGAATTAGTGTTGTGAAAATGGTTAAATGTAGTAACTTGAATTATGAATTAGTGTTGTGAAAATGGTTAAGAGTAGTAACTTGAATTATGAATTAGCGTTGTGAAAATGATTAAGTGTAGTAACTTTAATTATGAATTTGTGTTGTTAAAATAGTTATGTATAGTAGCTTGAATTATGAATTAGTGTTGTTAAAATAGTTAAGTATAGTAGCTTGAATTATGAATTATTGTTGTGAAAATAGTTAAGTGTAGTAACTTAAATTATGAATTAGTGTTGTGAAAATTGTTAAGTATAGTAACTTGAATTATGAATTAGTGTTGTGTAAACGGTTAAGTATAGTAACTTGAATTATGAATTAGTGTTGTGAAAATGGTTAAGTATAATAACTTGAATTATGAATTAGTGTTGTGAAAATGGTTAAGTATAATAACTTGAATTATGAATTAGCGTTGTGAAAATGGTTAAGTATAGTAACTTGAATTGTGAATTAGTGTTGTGAAAATGGTTAAGTGTAGTAACTTGAATTATGAATTAGTGTTGTGAAAATGGTTAAATGTAGTAACTTTAATTATGAATTTGTGTTGTTAAAATAGTTAAGTATAGTAGCTTGAATTATGAATTAGTGTTGTGAAAATGGTTAAGTCTATGTAGTTGGAATGTGAATTATTGAATTTAAAATGGTTAAGTGTATTTAGTTGAAATGTTAATTATTAACTTGAAAATGTTTAAGTGTATTTAGTTGAAATGTGAATTAGTGACTTGAAAATGGTTAAGTGTAGTAACTTGAATTATGAAATAGTGTTGTGAAAATGGTTAAGTATAATAACTTGAATTATGAATTAGTGTTGTGAAAATGGTCAAGTGTAGTAACTTTAATTATGAATTAGTGTTGTTAAAATAGTTAAGTATAATAGCTTGAATTATGAATTAGTGTTGTGAAAATGGTTAAGTGTAGTAATGTCACGACCCGATTTTGTGAGTCATGATGGCGCCTACCGTAACCCACCAATAGGTAAGCCAAACCCTAGCCCGGAGCGACAAGCAACGGGCTAACGGGCGGAATCTCATAAAATAGAGAAGAAGTGGAAGTAACCATATTTATAAACATGCTATAATGCTAAAGACAGAGTCAGAATATGTATATATGCCAAGACTGAGAAGGAAGAGGACAGTATATAAAGTCAAGAACCCTTCCCAAGACCTGGTAAGGTCGGTACAAGAGCCACTACTAGACATGTCAAAAAAAAATAATAAGACGGAAACCAAATATATACAACAAGTACTACAGTCTCGAGAGCAAAAGACTATACAATAGAGATGGCGTAGGATCTGCCTCGGACGTCAGTAAGCTCACCCTGCTCCGGAGTCAGTGCTGGAAAGAGAGTCACGTCAAAACCGTCGACTAGTGCCCGGATCTGCATCGGGGAAAAAGATGCAGAAGTGCAGTATGAGTACCGGGGCAACGGGTACTCAGTAGGCATCATCGGCCGACTGAGCTCAATATAATATAAGCAAGCTAAAATGCGAGGGTGCATGCTAGGTCCGGGGTATAAATAATAAGTAAATACACTACTGCCGAGGCGTGTAGATATGCTCAGGAGATAAATAAATACGATACTGAGTAAAGAGTAAATAAATGCATAAGTAAGCACTCAAGTCAAACATAACCTATCTGGGCCCCCATAAACCCGATAGGCACACGAAAGAAAACAATAACCCAGCCTGGCCCCCATAAACCGGGGGGACACACAAGAATAGTAAATGCATAGTCACTAGTGTCTCGAAGCTGTATCAGTATCCAGAATAACCAACAAGGGTGCACCGGGCTTGAACCGGCACCAATGGGTAATAACAAGAGGCCAGACACCGGAATCGAACCGGACATAGTGGATAATAACAATAGGCCACATATATCATAACCGCCGGACTCGAACCGGAACTCAGTACCAAAACTCTCCAATCATATCATAACCAGATGCCGGACTCGAACCGGAACTCATAATAATCAGTGGCCGGACTCAAACCGGAACTCATCATAATCAGTAACCAAGTGACATAGTAGTGCCACAATCCACACAAATACAAGTAACGGGGACATACCAGCCCCAAAATAAACTCGAAACATAAGTAAAGGAGCTAACCCACCACGTACTACAAGTCAATCTAGGGATCCTTCCAGGTCAACTATCTACCATAAACAATATGTATATACATGTCTGGGTATACATTCTAAGTCATGGCAAGGCGGTTCCGCATCCTAAATCAAACTAGCCGACCCCGGTCAAATACGGTGCTATTAGGGACTAACAAGGCTAAACAGGTCAAAAGGGCATAAATAGGGTAATTTAATACAAATTTTATCCTAAAAGGTCATCTCGGGGCTTAACTAAGCCTAATAAGGTTTAAAGCTAACTACACCGACTGTGAAGAGTAGCGGGGCCCACTACGGGGTTCCGGAACCAAGTCTGGGCTAAGGTTCCCCAAACCCCTACTAACAGTGGTACAACATTAACCAACCCTATAAAAGTAATATCTGGCACACCAAGAGGATAACAGGCCCAAAACACATCCGAACAAGGCCCTAAACGGCCCAAAAGGCCTAGTCATAGCAAGTCAGTGCCAATCCACAACTACCAGCCCAAACACTAGCATAATAACATGCAAATACTATAAACAAACTCAATCTAGGTATACGGTAAGCCTAGCCTACGTGGACGCCGCCAAACGCCTGCCAAAGCTTGCTAAATAGGAGTCTTTCCCTTTCGAGAGACCTCCGATTGCTGCCACGCTAGCAAAATAATAAACTACATGTCAAAACATGAATTTTGAAACCCATATTTGTCACGACCCGATTTTTCGAGTCCTGATGGCGCCTACCGTAACCCACCAATAGGCAAGCCAAACCCTAGCCCGGAGCGACAAGCGACAAGCGACAGGCTAACGGGTGGAATCTCAGGAAACAGAGATGAAGTGGAAGTAACCAGACTAATACACATGCTAGAAATACAAAAAAAAACAAAAACAAAATCAAAATATATATATCCATACCAAGACTGAGAAGGAAGAGAACAATATATACAACTGAGAACCCCTCCCAAGACCTGGTGAAGTCGGTACAAGAGCCACTACTAGACATGTCAAAAAAAACAAGACAGAAACCAAATATATACAACAAGTACTACAGTCTCGAGAGCAAAAGACTATACAATAGAGATGGAGTAGGATCTGCCTCGGACGTCAGTAAGCTCACCCTGCTCCGGAGTCAGTGCTGGAAAGAGAGTCACGTCAAAACCGTCGACTAGTGCCCGAATCTGCATCGGGGAAAAAGATGCAGAAGTGCAGTATGAGTACCGGGGCAACGGGTACTCAGTAGGCATCATCGGCCGACTGAGCTCAATATAATATAAGCAAGCTAAAATGCGAGGGTGCATGCTAGGTCCGGGGTATAAATAATAAGTAAATACACTACTGCCGAGGCGTGTAGATATGCTCAGGAGATAAATAAATACGATACTAAGTAAAGAGTAAATAAATGCATAAGTAAGCACTCAAGTCAAACATAACCTATCTGGGCCCCCATAAACCCGATAGGCAAACGAAAGAAAACAATAACCCAGCCTGGCCCCCATAAACCGGCGGGACACACAAGAATAGTAAATGCATAGTCACCAGTGTCTCGAAGCTGTATCAGTATCCAGTAACCAGAATAACCAACAAGGGTGCACCGGGCTTGAACCGGCACCAATGGGTAATAACAAGAGGCCAGACACCAAAATCGAACCGGACATAGTGGATAATAACAATAGGCCACATATATCATAACCGCCGGACTCGAACCGGAACTCAGTACCAAAACTCTCCAATCATATCATAACCAGATGCCGGACTCGAACCGGAACTCATAATAATCAGTGGCCGGACTCGAACCGGAACTCATAATAATCAGTAACCATCATGCTGAATCAGTGGCCGGACTTGAACCGGAACTCATAATAATCAGTAACCAAGTGACATAATAGTGCCAGAATCCACACAAATACAAGTAAACGGGGACATACCAGCCCCAAAATAAACTCGAAACATAAGTAAAGGAGCTAACCCACCACGTACTACAAGTCTGGGTATACATTCTAAGTCATGGCAAGGCGGGTCCGCATTCTAAATCAAACTAGCCGACCCCAGTCAAATACGGTGCTATTAGAGACTAACAAGGCTAAACAGGTCAAAAGGGCATAAATAGGGTAATTTAATACAAATGTTATCCTAAAAGATCATCTTGGGGATTAACTAAGCCTAATAAGGTTTAAAGCTAACTACACCGACTGTGAAGAGTAGCGGGGCCCACTACGGGATCCCGGAACCAAGTCTGGGCTAAGGTTCCCCAAACCCCTACTAACAGCGGTACAACATTAACCAACCCTATAAAAGTAATATCTGGCACACCACGAGGATAGCAGGCCCGAAACACATCCGAACAAGGCCCTAACCGGCCCAAAAGGCCTAATCATAGCAAGCCAATGCCAATCTACAACTACCAGCCCAAACACTAGCATAATAATATGCAAATACTATAAACAAACTCAGTCTAGGTATATGGTAAGCCTAGCCTACCTGGACGCCGCCAAACGCCTGCCAAAGCTTGCTAAATAGGAGTCTTTCCCTTTCGAGAGACCTCCGATTGCTGCCACGCTAGCAAAATAATAAACTACATGTCAAAACATGAATTTTGATACCCATATTGCATTAGTTCAAAAAAATATCCAAACGATCCATGTGGGGCCCACTTGTGGAATCGAAAAACCGAAACCGTCACAGCGTTCCAAATCACCCCATGACCAATAGTCACAACTAACACCGCTCAATTTGAGCTCAATATCTAGCTCAAACATCAATACCAATTCCAACAACCACCGTAACTAAAACTACCGTAAAAATAGGAAAACGTACCGTAGAAATGACGAGAACGAGTCCACGAACTCAAATATACCAACCCCTAACCTTGAATCTCTCTAGAAATGTTTAAAGTTGAGCTTAAAGTGCTAAAAAAAATGGTGGAATATATGTAGTTTTTTTTTTTCTTTAAACAAGACAAAATAAGAAAGGAATTAATATTAGAGTATATATATATATATACACTACACGTACAAGACCAACAAAAAAATAAGTCTTTTAGTCAAATGCCAATTAATGTTGCATGCACATGGCTTTATCCATTATTTTGCTCTCCGTATATATATATATTCGGATACTGCATAGGCTCGTGGTAAAATAAATATAATATTTTAAATATACCATCATGAATAGAAAATTATTTTGAACAAAACTTCTATAAAATAAAAATATTATTTTAACATATTTAGATTTACTATCTCCGTTTAAAATATAAATAAATTATAGAACTTTTATAAAGTAGTATAGATACATCATCACTAAAGAATTTTATAAATATCATAAATATTTTTGAAAGGTAATTAACTATGTCATTTTATCAAATTCTAATTTAATTTAACATTTTACAACGTGCTCGGTCTAAATAATATTCTCAAACGAACTGCCCGGGAACCGAACTGTCAGTCCCAGCAAGTCATAAATAACTTGGGGCAGTTATAGAAAAGCTCTAAACGCTGAGAACGCACGAAAATGAGGAAAATGACCGGGAAGGTCATTACAATATCCACTACTAAAAGGACTTTCGTCCGCGAAAGTCAAGAATAAGCATATACCTGAAGACGTAAACAAGTAGGGATACTGGGCTCGCATGTCACGTTCAAGTTCCCAAGTAGCCTCCTCAACTGGACGGTGACGCCATTGTACCTTAACCACTGGAATTTCCCGGGAGCGTAACCGTCTGACATCTCTGGCTAAAATGGACACAGGCTCCTCAACAAATGCTAACTTCTCGTCTAACTGAACCGAGTCCCACTGAAGCACATGCGACTCATCTGGGATATATTGTCGCAGCATAGAAACATGAAATACTGGGTGGATAGCTGAAAAGGTCGGAGGTAAGGCCAGTACATATGCTACCTCCCCGATTGTCCGAAGAATCTCAAAGGGTCCAATATACCTGGGGCTAAGCTTGCCCCTCCTACCGAATCGCATCACGCCCTTCATTGGCGATACTCGTAAGAAGACCCTATCACCAACTCTGAATCTCAACGGACGACGTCTACGGTCAGCATAACTCCTCTGTCTACTCTGCGCTGTCCGCAGCCTGTCCTGAATCACCCGAACTCGGTCCAAAGACTCTCGGAGCAAATCTGTGCCACGAGGACTGACTTCTGAAGTCTCAAACCATCCAACTGGAGACCGACACCGTCTACCATACAAAGCCTCAAACGGAGCCATCTGAATGCTGGAGTGGAAGCTATTATTATACGCGAATTCCGCTAAAGGCAAGAACTGATCCCACTGACCCCCAAAGTCTAACACACAAGCACGGAGCATATCCTCTAACACTTGAATAGTCCGCTCTGATTGCCCGTCGGTCTGAGGATGAAACGCAGTACTGAGGTCCACTTGAGTACCCAACTCCTCCTGGAAAGCCTGCCAGAAACTGGAGGTAAACTGAGACCCTCGGTCTGAGATAATAGACACCGGTACTCCGTGTAGGCGAACTACCTCCTGAATATATACACGAGCTAACTTCTCAGCACTGTAGGAAGTTTGAACAGGGATAAAGTGCGCGGACTTAGTCAACCGATCTACAATAACCCAAATACTATCAAAGCCACGAGAGGTGCGAGGTAACCTACCAACGAAATCCATCGTGATCCGCTCCCACTTCCACTCAGGAATGGGTAACGGCTGAAGTAGACCACCAGGTCTCTGGTGCTCGGCCTTTACCTGCTGACAACAAAGGCATCGAGCTACAAACCCTGCTATGTCTCTCCGCATACCACTCCACCAATAGTGCTGCCTCAGATCCCGATACATCTTAGCTGTCCCAGGGTGAATAGAATATCTGGAACTGTGTGCCTCGTGCAGAATCAACTGAATCAAATCTCCAACCCTCGGGACACAAATACGACCGTCAAACCTCAGAACACCATCAGAACCCAAGGTAGCTCTCTCAGACTCACCCCTCAATACCTGATCTCGAATGCTACAGAGACCGCTATCCTCAAACTGACAACCCTGAATCTGCTCCAGCAAAGTAGATCTAGCCTCAACACAAGCAACAATCCTCCTGGGGTCAGAAATATCCAATCGAACCATCGAGTTAGCTAAGGACTGAATGTCCAAAGCTAATGGCCGCTGAGAGACTGGAATGAAGGCTAAGCTACCCATACTCACTGTCTTCCGGCTTAAGGCGTCCGCTACCACATTTGCCTTGCCCGGATGATAGAGAATAGAGATATCATAGTCCTTCAGCAACTCAATCCACCTGCGCTGCCTCGAATTAAGATCTCTCTGAGTCATAATATGCTGAAGACTGCGGTGGTCTGTAAAGATCTCACAATGCACACCGTATAGATAATGCCTCCAAATCCGCAGTGCAAATACTACCGCTGCTAATTCCAAGTCATGAGTGGGGTAATTACGTTCGTGCACCTTCAGTTGTCTCAATGCATAAGCAATAACACGACCCCGCTGCATCAGAACACACCCCAAACTGATACCAGACGCATCACAATACACGGTGAAACCCTCGCCCTCAACTGGAAGAGTCAACACAGGGGCAGAAGTAAGTCGATCCTTGAGCTTCAGGAAGCTTGCCTCACAATCCTCGAACCACTAAAACGGAACCTCCTTCCTGGTCAGTCTAGTCATAGGAGATGCAATAGACGAGAAGCCCTCAACAAACCGTCTGTAATAACCTGCCAACCCAACAAAACTGCGAACCTCAGTAGGCGACGTAGGCCTAGCCCAACCTCGAATAGCCTCAATCTTCGCTGGGTCTACCATGATACCCTGTCTGGATACAACATGCCCCAAGAAAGCTACAGACTCAAGCCAGAACTCACACTTTGAGAATTTGGCATAAAGCCGATGATCTCTCAAAGTGTGGAGCACAGTCCTCAAATGCTGCTCGTGCTCCTCGCTACTCCTCGAATAAACTAAGATGTCGTCAATAAACACAATGACAAAGGAGTCCAAGTATGGCCTGAATACCCGATTCATCAAATCCATGAAAGCTACAGGGGCATTAGTCAATCCAAAAGACATCACCAGGAACTCATAATGGCCGTACCGAGTCCTGAAGGCTGTTTTTGGGATGTCCTCAGCCCTAACTCTCAACTGATGATATCCAAATCTCAAATCTATCTTTGAGAACACCGCGGCACCCTGAAGCTGATCAAACAAATCGTCAATACGAGGCATCGGATACTTATTCTTTACTGTCACCTTATTTAGCTGCCTGTAATCAATACACATTCGCATAGACCCATCCTTCTTCTTTACAAAAAGAACTGGAGCACCCCAAGGCGACACACTCGGCCTAATAAAACCCTTCCCCAAAAGATCCTTAAGCTGAATACTCAGCTCCCTCAACTCAGCAGGAGCCATACGATACGGAGCCATAGAAATAGGTCGGGTGCCCGGCTCGAGGTCAATAATAAACTCTATATCACGCTCAGGAGGAAGGCCAGGTAGGTCAGTCGGGAATACATCAGGAAACTCACGAACAATAAGGACAGAGTCAAGTGACGGACTCTCAATGCTAGCATCCCGAACATAAGCAAGGAATGAATCACAACCCCTCACCATCAATCTACGAGCCCGAACATATGAAATAATCCCCGTCGGTGTGCGGCTAATAGAACCCTGCCACACTACCGGGGGTACACCAGGCATGGCTAAGGTCACGGTCTTGGCAAAGCAATCCAAGACTGCATGATGAAAAGACAACCAGTCCATGCCCAGAATCACATCAAAATCTACCATGGCCAATACAATAAAATCAACCTGAGTCTCAAACTCCTGAATAGTCACCAGACATGATCTATATACCCAATCCACTACTAAAGAATCACCAACGGGGGTAGATACACGTAAGGGCACAGATAATAACTCAGAACATAAACCCAACCGTGGTGCATAATAAGTAGATACATAAGAAAACGTGGATCCGGGATCAAATAATGCAGAAGCTGGCTGACGGCATACGGAAATCGTACCTGTAATCACCGCATCCGAAGCCTCAGCCTCTGGCCTAGCTGGCACGGCATACAACTGACGCTGGCTACCACTAGTCTGAGTACCAACCTGACTACCAGTCCGACCTCCCTGTGCTCCACCTCGAGAACCCTGGGGACCACCCCGACGACCCTGTGCACCACCTCTGCCTGCTGGCGGTACAGATCTGATGGGCTGTGCTGTCATAACTGAAGGCTCAATAGCCCTGCGCTGAGGACACTCACGCGTGAAATGACCGAAAACCCCACAAGTATAACATGCTCCTGGCTCCCTGCTCGGCCTAGAAGATCCAATATGACCACCTCTAGCAGATGAACTGGGTTGACCACGCCCCTGAGGCTGGCTAACAGAACCACTATAGGTGGGCTGACCCCTATCAGATATCTGCAAAGCTGACTGTACAGGCCTACTAGGCTGACCCTGTCGCTGAAAAGACTGCTGCTGCTGATGAGGGTACCTACCCTGAAACTGGAAACCACGACCTCTGAACTGCGAACCACTATGGCTCCCACTGAAACTACCCTGGACACGAGGTCTCTTATCGCTGCCCCCTTGGGCCTCGCGATCCATCTCCTCAATAGAGTATACATGCTCAATAATCTCTGCGAATGACTTCCCTGAAGTCACTAAACTCTGGGTAGCCCTGCGGAGTGGCAATCTCAGTCCCCTGACAAAACATCTAACTCTCTCGTACTCATCAGGCAAAATAGAAGTAGCGTGCCTAGCAAGATCATGAAATCTCGCCTCATACTCGGCGACAGATAATGAACCCTGAGTCAACCTGGAGAACTCATCCCTGAGTCGCTCCCGCATAGTACGGGGCATATACTTTCCCAAGAAAATCTTGGAGAACTGGGTCCAGGTAATCGGTGGAGATCCCACTGGCCTGAAATCAAGATATCCCCTCCACCATCTCCTCGCTGCAGTATCGAACTGATATGCCATGAAATCAACACCACGAGACTGTACCAATCCCAAATTCCTAAGTCTATCCTCACAGCTGGACAAGAACTCATATGCATCCTCACCCGGAGTACCAGCAAATCTCGGTGGAGCTAATCTCAGGAAGAGACCCAACATCTTCTGCTCCTCGGCAGACATAACTGGCTGATCTATAACTGGCTGTGGAGCTACTGGTACAGGTAGAACCTCAACTCTCGGTGCCACAGCTACAGGCTGCGCCCCAGCACCAACTCCCTGTGCGGCTGGCTGTACTCCCGCAGTAGGCGAACCTCCAACTAATTCCAACAACTGAAGCAATGTACCTCGGAGCAAAGAAGCATCAATAAATCCGGGTGGAGCCTGGGTTGCCCCCTGGCCCACCGACTGCTGTGGCGGCGAAACATCTGGAACTATAACGGGATCGGGTGACGGATCCCTAGCACGATCTGGTCCTGGGGCTGCTACTCTGCCCTGCCTTCGACCTCTAGGTCGACCACGACCCCTAACTAGAGCCCTCGCTGCAGGCTCGGGGTCCCGACCCCCGGCTCTCGTATTATGCGTCCTAACCATCTGCGTAAAGAATGAACCAAATAGAGATTAGAAACAAACATAGACACCAACGCACTGAGGCGAATCAAAGAAATAAGATTTACCCTAAACATGCTCGGTAGCCTCCCGGAGATAGGATACGGACGTCTCCGTACCGATCCGCGAGACTCTACTAAACATCGGCTCATGCACCAACAATACCAGTGAAACCTAGGCTCTGATACCAAGCTGTCACGACCCGATTTTTCGAGTCCTGATGGCGCCTACCGTAACCCACCAATAGGCAAGCCAAACCCTAGCCCGGAGCGACAAGCGACAGGCTAACGGGTGGAATCTCAGGAAACAGAGATGAAGTGGAAGTAACCAGACTAATACACATGCTAGAAATACAAAAAAAAACAAAAACAAAATCAAAATATATATATCCATACCAAGACTGAGAAGGAAGAGAACAATATATACAACTGAGAACCCCTCCCAAGATCTGGTGAAGTCGGTACAAGAGCCACTACTAGACATGTCAAAAAAAACAAGACAGAAACCAAATATATACAACAAGTACTACAGTCTCGAGAGCAAAAGACTATACAATAGAGATGGAGTAGGATCTGCCTCGGACGTCAGTAAGCTCACCCTGCTCCGGAGTCAGTGCTGGAAAGAGAGTCACGTCAAAACCGTCGACTAGTGCCCGGATCTGCATCGGGGAAAAAGATGCAGAAGTGCAGTATGAGTACCGGGGCAACGGGTACTCAGTAGGCATCATCGGCCGACTGAGCTCAATATAATATAAGCAAGCTAAAATGCGAGGGTGCATGCTAGGTCCGGGGTATAAATAATAAGTAAATACACTACTGCCGAGGCGTGTAGATATGCTCAGGAGATAAATAAATACGATACTAAGTAAAGAGTAAATAAATGCATAAGTAAGCACTCAAGTCAAACATAACCTATCCGGGCCCCCATAAACCCGATAGGCACACGAAAGAAAACAATAACCCAGCCTGGCCCCCATAAACCGGCGGGACACACAAGAATAGTAAATGCATAGTCACCAGTGTCTCGAAGCTGTATCAGTATCCAGTAACTAGAATAACCAACAAGGGTGCACCGGGCTTGAACCGGCACCAATGGGTAATAACAAGAGGCCAGACACCGGAATCGAACCGGACATAGTGGATAATAACAATAGGCCACATATATCATAACCGCCGGACTCGAACCGGAACTCAGTACCAAAACTCTCCAATCATATCATAACCAGATGCCGGACTCGAACCGGAACTCATAATAATCAGTGGCCGGACTCGAACCGGAACTCATAATAATCAGTAACCATCATGCTGAATCAGTGGCCGGACTTGAACCGGAACTCATAATAATCAGTAACCAAGTGACATAATAGTGCCAGAATCCACACAAATACAAGTAAACGGGGACATACCAGCCCCAAAATAAACTCGAAACATAAGTAAAGGAGCTAACCCACCACGTACTACAAGTCTGGGTATACATTCTAAGTCATGGCAAGGCGGGTCCGCATTCTAAATCAAACTAGCCGACCCCAGTCAAATACGGTGCTATTAGAGACTAACAAGGCTAAACAGGTCAAAAGGGCATAAATAGGGTAATTTAATACAAATGTTATCCTAAAAGATCATCTTGGGGATTAACTAAGCCTAATAAGGTTTAAAGCTAACTACACCGACTGTGAAGAGTAGCGGGGCCCACTACGGGATCCCGGAACCAAGTCTGGGCTAAGGTTCCCCAAACCCCTACTAACAGCGGTACAACATTAACCAACCCTATAAAAGTAATATCTGGCACACCACGAGGATAGCAGGCCCGAAACACATCCGAACAAGGCCCTAACCGGCCCAAAAGGCCTAATCATAGCAAGCCAATGCCAATCTACAACTACCAGCCCAAACACTAGCATAATAATATGCAAATACTATAAACAAACTCAGTCTAGGTATATGGTAAGCCTAGCCTACCTGGACGCCGCCAAACGCCTGCCAAAGCTTGCTAAATAGGAGTCTTTCCCTTTCGAGAGACCTCCGATTGCTGCCACGCTAGCAAAATAATAAACTACATGTCAAAACATGAATTTTGATACCCATATTGCATTAGTTCAAAAAAATATCCAAACGATCCATGTGGGGCCCACTTGTGGAATCGAAAAACCGAAACCGTCACAGCGTCCCAAATCACCCCATGACCAATAGTCACAACTAACACCGCTCAATTTGAGCTCAATATCTAGCTCAAACATCAATACCAATTCCAACAACCACCGTAACTAAAACTACCGTAAAAATAGGAAAACGTACCGTAGAAATGACGAGAACGAGTCCACGAACTCAAATATACCAACCCCTAACCTTGAATCTCTCTAGAAATGTTTAAAGTTGAGCTTAAAGTGCTAAAAAAAATGGTGGAATATATGTAGTTTTTTTTTTTCTTTAAACAAGACAAAATAAGAAAGGAATTAATATTAGAGTATATATATATATATACACTACACGTACAAGACCAACAAAAAAATAAGTCTTTTAGTCAAATGCCAATTAATGTTGCATGCACATGGCTTTATCCATTATTTTGCTCTCCGTATATATATATATTCGGATACTGCATAGGCTCGTGGTAAAATAAATATAATATTTTAAATATACCATCATGAATAGAAAATTATTTTGAACAAAACTTCTATAAAATAAAAATATTATTTTAACATATTTAGATTTACTATCTCCGTTTAAAATATAAATAAATTATAGAACTTTTATAAAGTAGTATAGATACATCATCACTAAAGAATTTTATAAATATCATAAATATTTTTGAAAGGTAATTAACTATGTCATTTTATCAAATTCTAATTTAATTTAACATTTTACAACGTGCTCGGTCTAAATAATATTCTCAAACGAACTGCCCGGGAACCGAACTGTCAGTCCCAGCAAGTCATAAATAACTTGGGGCAGTTATAGAAAAGCTCTAAACGCTGAGAACGCACGAAAATGAGGAAAATGACCGGGAAGGTCATTACAATATTGCATTAGTTCAAAAAAATATCCAAACGGTCCATGTGGGGCCCACTTGTGGAATCGAAAAACCGAAACCGTCACAGCGTCCCAAATCACCCCATGACCAATAGTCACAACTAACACCGCTCAATTTGAGCTCAATATCTAGCTCAAACATCAATACCAATTCCAACAACCACCGTAACTAAAACTACCGTAAAAATAAGAAAACGTACCGTAGAAATGACGAGAACGAGTCCACGAACTCAAATATACCAACCCCTAACCTTGAATCTCTCTAGAAATGCCTAAAATTGAGCTTAAAGTACTTAAAAATAAAAATGGTGGAATATATGTAGTGTAATAAAGAACACAAAATGAGGAAAAAAATAATAAAACTATAGTATATATATATATACACTACACGTACAAGACCAACAAAAAAGTAAGTCTTTTAGTCAAATGCCAATTAATGTTGCATGCACATGGCTTTATCCATTATTTTGCTCTCCGTATATATATATTCGGATACTGCATAGGCTCGTGGTAAAATAAATATAATATTTTAAATATACCATCATGAATAGAAAATTATTTTGAACAAAACTTCTATAAAAATAAAAATATTATTTTAACATATTTAGATTTACTATCTCCGTTTAAAATATAAATAAATTATAAAATAAAGTAGTATAGATACATCATCACTAAAGAATTTTATAAATATCATAAATATTTTTGAAAGGTAATTAACTATGTCATTTTATCAAATTCTAATTTAATTTAACATTTTACAACGTGCTCGATCTAAATAATATTCTCAAACGAACTGCCCGGGAATCGAACTGTCAGTCCCAGCAAGTCATAAATAACTTGGAGCAGTTATAGAAAAGCTCTAAACGCTGAGAACGCACGAAAAGGAGGTAAATGACCGGGAAGGTCATTACAATATCTACTACTAAAAGGACTTTCGTCCGCGAAAGTCAAGAATAAGCATATACCTGAAGACGTAAACAAGTAGGGATACTGGGCTCGCATGTCACGTTCAAGCTCCCAAGTAGCCTCCTCAACTGGACGGTGACGCCATTGTACCTTAACCACTGGAATTTCCCGGGAGCGTAACCGTCTGACATCTCTGGCTAAAATGGACACAGGCTCCTCAACAAATGCTAACTTCTCGTCTAACTGAACCGAGTCCCACTGAAGCACATGCGACTCATCCGGGATATATTGTCGCAGCATAGAAACATGAAATACTGGGTGTATAGCTGAAAAGGTCGGAGGTAAGGCCAGTACATATGCTACCTCCCCGATTGTCCGAAGAATCTCAAAGGGTCCAATATACCTGGGGCTAAGCTTGCCCCTCCTACCGAATCGCATCACGCCCTTCATTGGCGATACTCGTAAGAAGACCCTATCACCAACTCTGAATCTCAACGGACGACATCTATGGTCAGCATAACTCCTCTGTCTACTCTGCGCTGTCCGCAGCCTGTCCTGAATCACCCGAACTCGGTCCAAAGACTCTCGGAGCAAATCTGTGCCACGAGGACTGACCTCCAAAGTTTCGAACCAACCAACTGGAGACCGACACCGTCTGCCATATAAAGCCTCGAACGGAGCCATCTGAATGCTGGAGTGGAAGCTATTATTATACGCGAATTCCGCTAAAGGCAAGAATTGATCCCACTGACCCCCAAAGTCTAACACACAAGCACGGAGCATATCCTCTAACACCTGAATAGTCCGCTCTGACTGCCCGTCGGTCTGAGGATGAAACGCAGTACTGAGGTCCACTTGAGTAACCAACTCCTCCTGGAAAGCCTGCCAGAAACTGAAGGTAAACTGAGACCCTCTGTCTGAGATAATAGACACCGGCACTCCGTGTAGGCGAACTACCTCCTGAATATATACACGAGCTAACTTCTCAGCACTGTAGGAAGTTCGAACAGGGATAAAGTGCGCGGACTTAGTCAACCGATCTACAACAACCCAAATACTATCAAAGCCACGAGAGGTGCGAGGTAACCCACCAATGAAATCCATCGTGATCCGCTCCCACTTCCACTCAGGAATGGGTAACGGATGAAGTAGACCACCAGGTCTCTGGTGCTCGGCCTTTACCTGCTGACAACAAAGGCATCGAGCTACAAACCCTGCTATGTCTCTCCGCATACCACTCCACCAATAGTGCTGCCTCAAATCCCGATACATCTTAGCTGTCCCAGGGTGAATAGAATATCTGGAACTGTGTGCCTCGTGCAGAATCAACTGAATCAAATCTCCAACCCTCGGGACACAAATACGACCGTCAAACCTCAGAACACCATCAAAACCCAAGGTAGCTCTCTCAGACTCACCCCTCAATACCTGATCTCGAATGCTACAGAGACCGCTATCCTCAAACTGACAACCCTGAATCTGCTCCAGCAAAGTAGATCTAGCCTCAACACAAGCAACAATCCTCCTGGGGTCAGAAATATCCAATCGAACCATCGAGTTAGCTAAGGACTGAATGTCCAAAGCTAATGGCCGCTGAGAGACTGGAATGAAGGCTAAGCTACCCATACTCACTGTCTTCCGGCTTAAGGCGTCCGCTACCACATTCGCCTTGCCCGGATGATAGAGAATAGAGATATCATAGTCCTTCAGCAACTCAATCCACCTGCGCTGCCTCGAATTAAGATCTCTCTGAGTCATAATATGCTGAAGACTGCGGTGGTCTGTAAAGATCTCACAATGCACACCGTATAGATAATGCCTCCAAATCCGCAGTGCAAATACTACCGCTGCTAATTCCAAGTCATGAGTGGGGTAATTACGTTCATGCACCTTCAGTTGTCTCGATGCATAAGCAATAACACGACCCCGCTGTATCAGAACACACCCCAAACCGATACCAGACGCATCACAATACACGGTGAAACCCTCGCCCTCAACTGGAAGAGTCAACACAGGGGCAGAAGTAAGTCGATCCTTGAGCTTCAGGAAGCTTGCCTCACAATCCTCGGACCACTGAAATGGAACCTCCTTCCTGGTCAGTCTGGTCATAGGAGATGCAATAGACGAGAAGCCCTCAACAAACCGTCTGTAATAACCTGCCAACCCAACAAAACTGCGAACCTCAGTAGGCGACGTGGGCCTAGCCCAACCTCGAATAGCCTCAATCTTCGCTGGGTCTACCATGATACCCTATCTGGATACAACATGCCCCAAGAAAGCTACAGACTCAAGCCAGAACTCACACTTTGAGAATTTGGCATAAAGCCGATGATCTCTCAAAGTGTGGAGCACAGTCCTCAAATGCTGCTCGTGCTCCTCGCTACTCCTCGAATAAACTAAGATGTCGTCAATAAACACAATGACAAAGGAGTCCAAGTATGGCCTGAATACCCGATTCATCAAATCCATGAAAGCTGCAGGGGCATTAGTCAATCCAAAAGACATCACCAGGAACTCATAATGGCCGTACCGAGTCCTGAAGGCTGTTTTTGGGATGTCCTCAGCCCTAACTCTCAACTGATGATATCCAGATCTCAAATCTATCTTTGAGAACACCGCGGCACCCTGAAGCTGATCAAACAAATCGTCAATACGAGGCATCGGATACTTATTCTTTACTGTCACCTTATTTAGCTGCTTGTAATCAATACACATTCGCATAGACCTATCCTTCTTCTTTACAAAAAGAGCTGGAGCACCCCACGGCGATACACTCGGACGAATAAAACCCTTCCCCAAAAGATCCTTAAGCTGAATACTCAGCTCCCTCAACTCAGCAGGAGCCATACGATACGGAGCCATAGAAATAGGTCGGGTGCCCGGCTCGAGGTCAATAATAAACTCTATATCACGCTCAGGAGGAAGGCCAGGTAGGTCAGTCGGGAATACATCAGGAAACTCACAAACAATAAGGACAGAGTCAAGTGACGGACTCTCAATGCTAGCATCCCGAACATAAGCAAGGAATGAATCACAACCCCTCACTATCAATCTACGAGCCCGAACATATGAAATAATCCCCATCGGTGTACGGCTAACAGAACCCTGCCACACTACCGGGGGTACACAAGGCATGGCTAAGGTCACGGTCTTGGCAAAGCAATCCAAGACTGCATGATGAAAAGACAACCAGTCCATGCCCAGAATCACATCAAAATCTACCATGGCCAATACAATAAAATCAACCTGAGTCTCAAACTCCTGAATAGTCACCAAACATGATCTATATACCCGATCCACTACTAAAGAATCACCAACGGGGGTAGATACACGTAAGGGCACAGATAATAACTCAGAACATAAACCCAACCGTGGTGCATAATAAGTAGATACATAAGAAAACGTGGATCCGGGATCAAATAATGCAGAAGCTGGCTGACGGCATACGGAAATCGTACCTGTAATCACCGCATCCAAAGCCTTAGCCTCTGGCCTAGCTGGCACGGCATACAACTGACGCTGGCTACCACTAGTCTGAGTACCAACCTGACTACCAGTCCGACCTCCCTGTGCTCCACCTCGAGAACCCTGGGGACCACCCCGACGACCCTGTGTACCACCTCTGCCTACTGGCGGTACAGATCTGATGGGTTGTGCTGTCATAACTGAAGGCTCAATAGCCCTGCGCTGAGGACACTCACGCGCGAAATGACCGAAAACCCTACAAGTATAACATGCTCCTGGCTCCCTGCTCGGCCTAGAAGATCCAATATGACCACCTCTAGCAGATGAACTGGGTTGACCACGCCCCTGAGGCTGGCTAACAGAACCACTATAGGTGGGCTGACCCCTATCAGATATCTGTAAAGCTGACTGTACGGGCCTACTAGGCTGACCCTGTCGCTGAAAAGACTGCTGCTGCTGATGAGGGTACCTACCCTGAAACTGGAAACCACGACCTCTGAACTGCGAACCACTATGGCTCCCACTGAAACTACCCTGGACACGAGGTCTCTTATCGCTGCCCCCTTGGGCCTCGCGATCCATCTCCTCAATAGAGTATGCATGCTCAATAATCTCTGCGAATGACTTCCCTGAAGTCACTAAACTCTGGGTAGCCCTGCGGAGTGGCAATCTCAGTCCCCTGACAAAACATCTAACTCTCTCGTACTCATCAGGCAAAATAGAAGTAGCGTGCCTAGCAAGATCATGAAATCTCGCCTCATACTCGGCGACAGATAATGAACCCTGAGTCAACCTGGAGAACTCATCCCTGAGTCGCTCCCGCATAGTACGGGGCATATATTTTCCCAAGAAAATCTCGGAGAACTGGGTCCAGGTAATCGGTGGAGATCCCACTGGCCTGGAATCAAGATATCCCCTCCACCATCTCCTCGTTGCAGTATCGAACTGATATGCCACGAAATCAACACCACGAGACTGTACCAATCCCAAATTCCTAAGTCTATCCTCACAGCTGGACAAAAACTCATATGCATCCTCACCCGGAGTACCAGTAAATCTCGGTGGAGCTAATCTCAGGAAGCGAACCAATATCTTCTGCTCCTCGGCAGACATAACTGGCTGATCTATAACTGGCTGTGGAGCTACTGGTACAGGTAGAACCTCAACTCTCGGTGCCACAGCTACAGGCTGCGCCCCAGCACCAACTCCCTGTGCGGCTGGCTGTACTCCCGCAGTAGGCGGACCTCCAACTAATTCCAACAACTGAAGCAATGTACCTCGGAGCAAAGAAGCATCAATAAATCCGGGTGGAGCCTGGGCTGCCCCCTGGCCCACCGGCTGCTGTGGCGGCGGAACATCTGGAACTATAACGGGATCGGGTGACGGATCCCTAGCACGATCTGGTCCTGGGGCTGCTACTCTGCCCTGCCTTCGACCTCTAGGTCGACCTCGACCCCTAACTGGAGCCCTCGCTGCAGGCTCGGGGTCCCGACCCCCGGCTCTCGTATTATGCGTCCTAACCATCTGCGTAAAGAATGAATCAAATAGAGATTAGAAACCAACATAGACACCAACGCACTGAGGCGAATCAAAGAAATAAGATTTACCCTAAACATGCTCGGTAGCCTCCCGGAGATAGGATACGAACGTCTCCGTACCGATCCACGAGACTCTACTAAACATCGGCTCATGCACCAACAATACCAGTGAAACCTAGGCTCTGATACCACGCTGTCACGACCCGATTTTGTGAGTCATGATGGCGCCTACCGTAACCCACCAATAGGTAAGCCAAACCCTAGCCCGGAGCGACAAGCAACGGGCTAACGGGCGGAATCTCATAAAATAGAGAAGAAGTGGAAGTAACCATATTTATAAACATGCTATAATGCTAAAGACAGAGTCAGAATATGTATATATGCCAAGACTGAGAAGGAAGAGGACAGTATATAAAGTCAAGAACCCTTCCCAAGACCTGGTAAGGTCGGTACAAGAGCCACTACTAGACATGTCAAAAAAAAATAATAAGACGGAAACCAAATATATACAACAAGTACTACAGTCTCGAGAGCAAAAGACTATACAATAGAGATGGCGTAGGATCTGCCTCGGACGTCAGTAAGCTCACCCTGCTCCGGAGTCAGTGCTGGAAAGAGAGTCACGTCAAAACCGTCGACTAGTGCCCGGATCTGCATCGGGGAAAAAGATGCAGAAGTGCAGTATGAGTACCGGGGCAACGGGTACTCAGTAGGCATCATCGGCCGACTGAGCTCAATATAATATAAGCAAGCTAAAATGCGAGGGTGCATGCTAGGTCCGGGGTATAAATAATAAGTAAATACACTACTGCCGAGGCGTGTAGATATGCTCAGGAGATAAATAAATACGATACTGAGTAAAGAGTAAATAAATGCATAAGTAAGCACTCAAGTCAAACATAACCTATCTGGGCCCCCATAAACCCGATAGGCACACGAAAGAAAACAATAACCCAGCCTGGCCCCCATAAACCGGGGGGACACACAAGAATAGTAAATGCATAATCACCAGTGTCTCAAAGCTGTATCAGTATCCAGAATAACCAACAAGGGTGCACCGGGCTTGAACCGGCACCAATGGGTAATAACAAGAGGCCAGACACCGGAATCGAATCGGACATAGTGGATAATAACAATAGGCCACATATATCATAACCGCCGGACTCGAACCGGAACTCAGTACCAAAACTCTCCAATCATATCATAACCAGATGCCGGACTCGAACCGGAACTCATAATAATCAGTGGTCGGACTCAAACCGGAACTCATCATAATCAGTAACCAAGTGACATAGTAGTGCCACAATCCACACAAATACAAGTAACGGGGACATACCAGCCCCAAAATAAACTCGAAACATAAGTAAAGGAGCTAACCCACCACGTACTACAAGTCAATCTAGGGATCCTTCCAGGTCAACTATCTACCATAAACAATATGTATATACATGTCTGGGTATACATTCTAAGTCATGGCAAGGCGGTTCCGCATCCTAAATCAAACTAGCCGACCCCGGTCAAATACGGTGCTATTAGGGACTAACAAGGCTAAACAGGTCAAAAGGGCATAAATAGGGTAATTTAATACAAATTTTATCCTAAAAGGTCATCTCGGGGCTTAACTAAGCCTAATAAGGTTTAAAGCTAACTACACCGACTGTGAAGAGTAGCGGGGCCCACTACGGGGTTCCGAAACCAAGTCTGGGCTAAGGTTCCCCAAACCCCTACTAACAGTGGTACAACATTAACCAACCCTATAAAAGTAATATCTGGCACACCACGAGGATAACAGGCCCAAAACACATCCGAACAAGGCCCTAAACGGCCCAAAAGGCCTAGTCATAGCAAGTCAGTGCCAATCCACAACTACCAGCCCAAACACTAGCATAATAACATGCAAATACTATAAACAAATTCAATCTAGGTATACGGTAAGCCTAGCCTACCTGGACGCCGCCAAACGCCTGCCAAAGCTTGCTAAATAGGAGTCTTTCCCTTTCGAGAGACCTCCGATTGCTGCCACGCTAGCAAAATAATAAACTACATGTCAAAACATGAATTTTGATACCCATATTGCATTAGTTCAAAAAAATATCCAAACGGTCCATGTGGGGCCCACTTGTGGAATCGAAAAACCGAAACCGTCACAGCGTCCCAAATCACCCCATGACCAATAGTCACAACTAACACCGCTCAATTTGAGCTCAATATCTAGCTCAAACATCAATACCAATTCCAACAACCACCGTAACTAAAACTACCGTAAAAATAAGAAAACGTACCGTAGAAATGACGAGAACGAGTCCACGAACTCAGATATACCAACCCCTAACCTTGAATCTCTCTAGAAATGCCTAAAATTGAGCTTAAAGTACTTAAAAATAAAAATGGTGGAATATATGTAGTGTAGTAAAGAACACAAAATGAGGAAAAAAATAATAAAACTATAGTATATATATATATACACTACACGTACAAGACCAACAAAAAAGTAAGTCTTTTAGTCAAATGCCAATTAATGTTGCATGCACATGGCTTTATCCATTATTTTGCTCTCCATATATATATATTCGGATACTGCATAGGCTCGTGGTAAAATAAATATAATATTTTAAATATACCATCATGAATAGAAAATTATTTTGAACAAAACTTCTATAAAAATAAAAATATTATTTTAACATATTTAGATTTACTATCTCCGTTTAAAATATAAATAAATTATAGAATAAAGTAGTATAGATACATCATCACTAAAGAATTTTATAAATATCATAAATATTTTTGAAAGGTAATTAACTATGTCATTTTATCAAATTCTAATTTAATTTAACATTTTACAACGTGCTCGATCTAAATAATATTCTCAAACGAACTGCCCGGGAATCGAACTGTCAGTCCCAGCAAGTCATAAATAACTTGGAGCAATTATAGAAAAGCTCTAAACGCTGAGAACGCACGAAAAGGAGGTAAATGACCGGGAAGGTCATTACAAGTAACTTGAATTATGAATTAGTGTTGTGAAAATGATTAAGTGTAGTAACTTGAATTATGAATTAGTGTTGTGAAAATGGTTAAATGTAGTAACTTTAATTATGAATTAGTGTTGTTAAAATATTTAAGTATAGTAGCTTGAATTATGAATTAGTGTTGTGAAAATGGTTAAGTGTAGTAACTTGAATGATGAATTAGTGTTGTGAAAATGGTTAAGTATAGTAACTTTAATTAAGAATTAGTGTTGTTAAAATATTTAAGTATAGTAGCTTGAATTATGAATTAGTGTTATGAAAATATTTAAGTATAGTAACTTGAATTATGAATTAGCGTTGTGAAAATGGTTAAGTATAGTAACTTGAATTATGAATTAGTATTGTGAAAATGGTTAAGTGTAGTAACTTGAATTATGAATTAGTGTTGTGAAAATGGTTAAATGTAGTAACTTTAATTATAAATTAGTGTTGTGAAAATGGTTAAGAGTAGTAACTTGAATTATGAATTAGCGTTGTGAAAATGATTAAGTGTAGTAACTTTAATTATGAATTTGTGTTGTTAAAATAGTTATGTATAGTAGCTTGAATTATGAATTAGTGTTGTTAAAATAATTAAGTAAAGTAGCTTGAATTATGAATTAGTGTTGTGAAAATAGTTAAGTGTAGTAACTTGAATTATGAATTAGTGTTGTGAAAATTGTTAAGTATAGTAACTTGAATTATGAATTAGTGTTGTGTAAACGGTTAAGTATAGTAAGTTGAATTATGAATTAGTGTTGTGAAAATGGTTAAGTATAATAACTTGAATTATGAATTAGTGTTGTGAAAATGGTTAAGTATAATAACTTGAATTATGAATTAGCGTTGTGAAAATGGTTAAGTATAGTAACTTGAATTATGAATTAGTGTTGTGATAATGGTTAAGTCTAGTAACTTGAATTATGAATTAGTGTTGTGAAAAATGGTTAAATATAGTAACTGGAATTATGAATTAGTGTTGTGAAAGTGGTTTAGTAACTTGAATTATGAATTAGTGTTGTCAAATGGTTAAGTGTAGTAAATTGAATTATGAATTAGTGTTGTGAAAATGGTTAAGTATAGTAACTTGAATTATGAATTAGTGTTGTGAAAATAGTTAAGTGTAGTAACTTGAATTACGAATTAGTGTTGTGTAAACGGTTAAGTATAGTAACTTGAATTATGAATTAGTGTTGTGAAAATGGTTAAGAGTAGTAATTTGAATTATGAATTAGTGTTGTGAAAATGGTTAAGTGTAGTAACTTGAATTATGAATTAGTGTTGTGAAAATGGTTAAATGTAGTAACTTTAATTATGAATTAGTGTTGTTAAAATATTTAAGTATAGTTGCTTGAATTATGAATTAGTGTTGTGAAAATGGTTAAGTGTAGTAACTTGAATGATGAATTAGTGTTGTGAAAATGGTTAAGTATAGTAACTTTAATTATGAATTAGTGTTGTTAAAATATTTAAGTATAGTAGCTTGAATTATGAATTAGTGTTATGAAAATTGTTAAGTATAATAACTTGAATTATGAATTAGCGTTGTGAAAATGGTTAAGTATAGTAACTTGAATTAAGAATTAGTGTTGTGAAAATGGTTAAGTGTAGTAACTTGAATTATGAATTAGTGTTGTGAAAATGGTTAAATGTAGTAACTTTAATTATGAATTAGTGTTGTGAAAATGGTTAAGAGTAGTAACTTGAATTATGAATTAGCGTGGTGAAAATGATTAAGTGTAGTAACTTTAATTATGAATTTGTCTTGTTAAAATAGTTATGTATAGTAGCTTGAATTATGAATTAGTGTTGTTAAAATAGTTAAGTATAGTAGCTTGAATTATGAATTAGTGTTGTGAAAATAGTTAAGTGTAGTAACTTAAATTATGAATTAGTGTTGTGAAAATTGTTAAGTATAGTAACTTGAATTATGAATTAGTGTTGTGTAAACGGTTAAGTATAGTAACTTGAATTATGAATTAGTGTTGTGAAAATGGTTAAGTATAATAACTTGAATTATGAATTAGTGTTGTGAAAATGGTTAAGTATAATAACTTGAATTATGAATTAGCGTTGTGAAAATGGTTAAGTATAGTAACTTGAATTGTGAATTAGTGTTGTGAAAATGGTTAAGTGTAGTAACTTGAATTATGAATTAGTGTTGTGAAAATGGTTAAATGTAGTAACTTTAATTATGAATTTGTGTTGTTAAAATAGTTAAGTATAGTAGCTTGAATTATGAATTAGTGTTGTGAAAATGGTTAAGCCTAGTAACTTGAATTATGAATTAGTGTTGTGAAAATGGTTAAGTATAGTAACTTGAATTATGAATTAGCGTTGTGAAAATGGTTAAGTCTATGTAGTTGGAATGTGAATTATTGAATTGAAAATGGTTAAGTGTATTTAGTTGAAATGTTAATTATTGACTTGAAAATGTTTAAGTGTATTTAGTTGAAAT
Organism: Capsicum rhomboideum; assembly: GCA_031232105.1. Classification (NCBI taxonomy): domain Eukaryota; kingdom Viridiplantae; phylum Streptophyta; class Magnoliopsida; order Solanales; family Solanaceae; genus Capsicum; species Capsicum rhomboideum. The sequence goes on from CP124714.1 coordinate 57,429,720, forward strand.
GTGAATTAGTGACTTGAAAATGGTTAAGTGTAGTAACTTGAATTATGAAATAGTGTTGTGAAAATGGTTAAGTATAATAACTTGAATTATGAATTAGTGTTGTGAAAATGGTCAAGTGTAGTAACTTTAATTATGAATTAGTGTTGTTAAAATAGTTAAGTATAATAGCTTGAATTATGAATTAGTGTTGTAAAAATGGTTAAGTGTAGTAACTTGAATTATGAATTAGTGTTGTGAAAATGATTAAGTGTAGTAACTTGAATTATGAATTAGTGTTGTGAAAATGGTTAAATGTAGTAACTTTAATTATGAATTTGTGTTGTTAAAATAGTTATGTATAGTAGCTTGAATTATGAATTAGTGTTGTTAAAATAGTTAAGTATAGTAGCTTGAATTATGAATTAGTGTTGTGAAAATAGTTAAGTGTAGTAACTTTAATTATGAATTAGTGTTGTTAAAATATTTAAGTATAGTAGCTTGAATTATGAATTAGTGTTCTGAAAATTGTTAAGTATAGTAACTTGAATTATGAATTAGCGTTGTGAAAATGGTTAAGTATAGTAAGTTCAATTATGAATTAGTATTGTGAAAATGTTTAAGTATAATAACTTGAATTATGAATTAGCGTTGTGAAAATGGTTAAGTATAGTAACTTGAATTGTGAATTAGTGTTGTGAAAATGGTTAAGTGTAGTAACTTGAATTATGAATTAGTGTTGTGAAAATGGTTAAATGTAGTAACTTTAATTATGAATTTGTGTTGTTAAAATAGTTAAGTATAGTAGCTTGAATTATGAATTAGTGTTGTGAAAATGGTTAAGCATAGTAACTTGAATTATGAATTAGTGTTGTGAAAAAGGTTAAGTATAGTAACTTGAATTATGAATTAGCGTTGTGAAAATGGTTAAGTCTATGTAGTTGGAATGTGAATTATTGAATTGAAAATGGTTAGGTGTATTTAGTTGAAATGTTAATTATTGACTTGAAAATGTTTAAGTGTATTTAGTTGAAATGTGAATTAGTGACTTAAAAATGGTTAAGTGTAGTAACTTGAATTATGAAATAGTGTTGTGAAAATGGTTAAGTATAATAACTTGAATTATGAATTAGTGTTGTGAAATGGTCAAGTGTAGTAACTTTAATTATGAATTAGTGTTGTTAAAATAGTTAAGTATAATAGCTTGAATTATTAATTAGTGTTGTGAAAATGGTTAAGTGTAGTAACTTGAATTATGAATTAGTGTTGTGAAAATGATTAAGTGTAGTAACTTGAATTATGAATTAGTTTTGTGAAAATGGTTAAATGTAGTAACTTTAATTATGAATTAGTGTTGTTAAAATATTTAAGTATAGTAGCTTGAATTATGAATTAGTGTTGTGAAAATGGTTAAGTGTAGTAACTTGAATGATGAATTAGTGTTGTGAAAATGGTTAAGTATAGTAACTTTAATTACGAATTAGTGTTGTTAAAATATTTAAGTATAGTAGCTTGAATTATGAATTAGTGTTATGAAAATGGTTAAGTATAGTAACTTTAATTATGAATTAGTGTTGTTAAAATATTTAAGTATAGTAGCTTGAATTATGAATTAGTGTTATGAAAATTGTTAAGTATAATAACTTGAATTATGAATTAGCGTTGTGAAAATGGTTAAGTATAGTAACTTGAATTATGAATTAGTGTTGTGAAAATGGTTAAGTGTAGTAACTTGAATTATGAATTAGTGTTGTGAAAATGGTTAAATGTAGTAACTTTAATTATGAATTAGTGTTGTGAAAATGGTTAAGAGTAGTAACTTGAATTATGAATTAGCGTTGTGAAAATGATTAAGTGTAGTATGTTTAATTATGAATTTGTGTTGTTAAAATAGTTATGTATAGTAGCTTGAATTATGAATTAGTGTTGTTAAAATAGTTAAGTATAGTAGCTTGAATTATGAATTAGTGTTGTGAAAATAGTTAAGTGTAGTAACTTAAATTACGAATTAGTGTTGTGTAAACGGTTAAGTATAGTAACTTGAATTATGAATTATGGTTGTGAAAATGGTTAAGAGTAGTAACTTGAATTTTGAATTAGTGTTGTGGAAATGATTAAGTGTAGTAACTTTAATTATGAATTTGTGTTGGTAAAATAGTTATGTATAGTAGCTTGAATTATGAATTAGTGTTGTGAAAATGGTTAAGTATAATAACTTGAATTATGAATTAGTGTTGTGAAAATGGTTAAATGTAGTAACTTTAATTATGAATTAGTGTTGTTAAAATATTTAAGTATAGTAGCTTGAATTATGAATTAGTGTTGTGAAAATGGTTAAGTGTAGTAAATTGAATTATGAATTAGTGTTGTGAAAATGGTTAAGTATAGTAACTTGAATTATTAATTAGTGTTGTGAAATGGTTAAGAGTAGTAACTTGAATTACGAATTAGTGTTGTGTAACGGTTAAGTATAGTAACTTGAATTATGAATTAGTGTTGTGAAAATGGTTAAGAGTAGTAACTTGAATTATGAATTAGTGTTGTGAAAAAATGATTAAGTGTAGTAACTTTAATTATGAATTAGTGTTGTGAAAATGATTAAGTGTAGTAACTTGAATTATGAATTAGTGTTATGAAAATTGTTAAGTATAGTAACTTGAATTATGAATTAGTGTTGTGTAAACGGTTAAGTATAATAACTTGAATTATGAATTAGTGTTGTGAAAATGGTTAAGTATAATAACTTGAATTATGAATTAGCGTTGTGAAAATGGTTAAGTATAGTAACTTGAATTGTGAATTAGTGTTGTGAAAATGGTTAAGTGTAGTAACTTGAATTATGAATTAGTGTTGTGAAAATGGTTAAATGTAATAACTTTAATTATGAATTTGTGTTGTTAAAATAGTTAAGTATAGTAGCTTGAATTATGAATTAGTGTTGTGAAAATGGTTAAGCATAGTAACTTGAATTATGAATTAGTGTTGTGAAAATGGTTAAGTATAGTAACTTGAATTATGAATTAGCGTTGTGAAAATGGTTAAGTCTATTTAGTTGGAATGTGAATTATTGAATTGAAAATGGTTAAGTGTATTTAGTTGAAATGTTAATTATATACTTGAAAATGTTTAAGTGTATTTAGTTGAAATATGAATTAGTGACTTGAAAATGGTTAAGTGTAGTAACTTGAATTATGAATTAGCGTTGTGTAAATGATTAAGTGTAGTAACTTTAATTATGAATTTGTGTTGTTAAAATAGTTATGTATAGTAGCTTGAATTATGAATTAGTGTTGTTAAAATAATTAAGTATAGTAGCTTGAATTATGAATTAGTGTTGTGTAAACGGTTAAGTATAGTAACTTGAATTATGAATTAGCGTTGTGAAAATGGTTAAGTCTATTTAGTTGGAATGTGAATTATTGAATTGAAAATGGTTAAGTGTATTTAGTTGAAATGTTAATTATATACTTGAAAATGTTTAAGTGTATTTAGTTGAAATGTGAATTAGTGACTTGAAAATGGTTAAGTGTAGTAACTTGAATTATGAATTAGTGTTGTGTAAACGGTTAAGTATAGTAACTTGAATTATGAATTAGTGTTGTGAAAATGGTTAAGTATAATAACTTGAATTATGAATTAGTGTTGTGAAAATGGTTAAGTATAATAACTTGAATTATGAATTAGCGTTGTGAAAATGGTTAAGTATAGTAACTTGAATTATGAATTAGTGTTGTGATAATGGTTAAGTCTAGTAACTTGAATTATGAATTAGTGTTGTGAAAAATGGTTAAATATAGTAACTGAAATTATGAATTAGTGTTGTGAAAGTGGTTTAGTAACTAGAATTATGAATTAGTTTGTGAAAATGGTTAAGTGTAGTAAATTGAATTATGAATTAGTGTTGTGAAAATGGTTAAGTATAGTAACTTGAATTATGAATTAGTGTTGTGAAAATGGTTAAGAGTAGTAACTTGAATTACGAATTAGTGTTGTGTAAACGGTTAAGTATATTAACTTGAATTATGAATTAGTGTTGTGAAAATGGTTAAGAGTAGTAATTTGAATTATGAATTAGTGTTGTGAAAATGGTTAACTGTAGTAACTTGAATTATGAATTAGTATTGTGAAAATGGTTAAATGTAGTAACTTTAATTATGAATTAGTGTTGTTAAAATATTTAAGTATAGTTGCTTGAATTATGAATTAGTGTTGTGAAAATGGTTAAGTGTAGTAACTTGAATTATGAATTAGTGTTGTGAAAATGGTTAAATGTAGTAACTTTAATTATGAATTAGTGTTGTTAAAATATTTAAGTATAGTAGCTTGAATTATGAATTAGTGTTATGAAAATTGTTAAGTATAATAACTTGAATTATGAATTAGCGTTGTGAAAATGGTTAAGTATAGTAACAGAAATTATGAATTAGTGTTGTGAAAGTGGTTTAGTAACTTGAATTATGAATTAGTTTGTGAAAATGGTTAAGTGTAGTAAATTGAATTATGAATTAGTGTTGTGAAAATGGTTAAGTATAGTAACTTGAATTATGAATTAGTGTTGTGAAAATGGTTAAGAGTAGTAACTTGAATTACGAATTAGTGTTGTGTAAACGGTTAAGTATAGTAACTTGAATTATGAATTAGTGTTGTGAAAATGGTTAAGAGTAGTAATTTGAATTATGAATTAGTGTTGTGAAAATGGTTAACTGTAGTAACTTGAATTATGAATTAGTGTTGTGAAAATGGTTAAATGTAGTAACTTTAATTATGAATTAGTGTTGTTAAAATATTTAAGTATAGTTGCTTGAATTATGAATTAGTGTTGTGAAAATGGTTAAGTGTAGTAACTTGAATTATGAATTAGTGTTGTGAAAGTGGTTAAATGTAGTAACTTTAATTATGAATTAGTGTTGTTAAAATATTTAAGTATAGTAGCTTGAATTATGAATTAGTGTTATGAAAATTGTTAAGTATAATAACTTGAATTATGAATTAGCGTTGTGAAAATGGTTAAGTATAGTAACTTGAATTATGAATTAGTGTTGTAAAAATGGTTAAGTGTAGTAACTTGAATTATGAATTAGTGTTGTGAAAATGGTTAAATGTAGTAACTTTAATTATGAATTAGTGTTGTGAAAATGGTTAAGAGTAGTAACTTCAATTATGAATTAGCGTGGTGAAAATGATTAAGTGTAGTAACTTTAATTATGAATTTGTCTTGTTAAAATAGTTATGTATAGTAGCTTGAATTATGAATTAGTGTTGTTAAAATAGTTAAGTATAGTAGCTTGAATTATGAATTAGTGTTGTGAAAATAGTTAAGTGTAGTAACTTAAATTATGAATTAGTGTTGTGAAAATTGTTAAGTATAGTAACTTGAATTATGAATTAGTGTTGTGTAAACGGTTAAGTATAGTAACTTGAATTATGAATTAGTGTTGTGAAAATGGTTAAGTATAATAACTTGAATTATGAATTAGTGTTGTAAAAATGGTTAAGTATAATAACTTGAATTATGAATTAGCGTTGTGAAAATGGTTAAGTATAGTAACTTGAATTGTGAATTAGTGTTGTGAAAATGGTTAAGTGTAGTAACTTGAATTATGAATTAGTGTTGTGAAAATGGTTAAATGTAGTAACTTTAATTATGAATTTGTGTTGTTAAAATAGTTAAGTATAGTAGCTTGAATTATGAATTAGTGTTGTGAAAATGGTTAAGCATAGTAACTTGAATTATGAATCAGTGTTGTGAAAATGGTTAAATATAGTAACTTGAATTATGAATTAGCGTTGTGAAAATGGTTAAGTCTATGTAATTGGAATGTGAATTATTGAATTGAAAATGGTTAAGTGTATTTAGTTGAAATGTTAATTATTGACTTGAAAATGTTTAAGTGTATTTAGTTGAAATGTGAATTAGTGACTTGAAAATGGTTAAGTGTTGTAACTTGAATTATGAAATAGTGTTGTGAAAATGGTTAAGTATAATAACTTGAATTATGAATTAGTGTTGTGAAAATGGTCAAGTGTAGTAACTTTAATTATGAATTAGTGTTGTTAAAATAGTTTAGTATAATAGCTTGAATTATGAATTAGTGTTGTGAAAATGGTTAAGTGTAGTAACTTGAATTATGAATTAGTGTTGTGAAAATGATTAAGTGTAGTAACTTGAATTATGAATTAGTGTTGTGAAAATGGTTAAGTGTAGTAACTTGAATTATGAATTAGTGTTGTGAAAATGATTAAGTATAATAGCTTGAATTATGAATTAGTGTTGTGAAAATGGTTAAATGTAGTAACTTTAATTATGAATTAGTGTTGTTAAAATATTTAAGTATAGTAGCTTGAATTATGAATTAGTGTTGTGAAAATGGTTAAGTGTAGTAACTTGAATGATGAATTAGTGTTGTGAAAATGGTTAAGTATAGTAACTTTAATTACGAATTAGTGTTGTTAAAATATTTAAGTATAGTAGCTTGAATTATGAATTAGTGTTATGAAAATGGTTAAGTATAGTAACTTTAATTATTAATTAGTGTTGTTAAAATATTTAAGTATAGTAGCTTGAATTATGAATTAGTGTTATGAAAATTGTTAAGTATAATAACTTGAATTATGAATTAGCGTTGTGAAAATGGTTAAGTATAGTAACTTGAATTATGAATTAGTGTTGTGAAAATGGTTAAGTATAGTAACTTGAATTATGAATTAGTGTTGTGAAAATGGTTAAGTGTAGTAACTTGAATTATGAATTAGCGTTGTGAAAATGGTTAAGTATAGTAACTTGAATTATGAATTAGTGTTGTGAAAATGGTTAAGTGTAGTAACTTGAATTATGAATTAGTGTTGTGAAAATGGTTAAATGTAGTAACTTTAATTATGAATTAGTGTTGTGAAAATGGTTAAGAGTAGTAACTTGAATTATGAATTAGCGTTGTGAAAATGATTAAGTGTAGTAACTTTAATTATGAATTTGTGTTGTTAAAATAGTTATGTATAGTAGCTTGAATTATGAATTAGTGTTGTTAAAATAGTTAAGTATAGTAGCTTGAATTATGAATTAGTGTTGTGAAAATAGTTAAGTGTAGTAACTTAAATTACGAATTAGTGTTGTGTAAACGGTTAAGTATAGTAACTTGAATTATGAATTAGTGTTGTGAAAATGGTTAAGAGTAGTAACTTGAATTATGAATTAGTGTTGTGGAAATGATTAAGTGTAGTAACTTTAATTATGAATTTGTGTTGGTAAAATAGTTATGTATAGTAGCTTGAATTATGAATTAGTGTTGTGAAAATGGTTAAGTATAATAACTTGAATTATGAATTAGTGTTGTGAAAATGGTTAAATATAGTAACTTTAATTATGAATTAGTGTTGTTAAAATATTTAAGTATAGTAGCTTGAATTATGAATTAGTGTTGTGAAAATGGTTAAGTGTAGTAAATTGAATTATGAATTAGTGTTGTGAAAATGGTTAAGTATAGTAACTTGAATTGTTAATTAGTGTTGTGAAATGGTTAAGAGTAGTAACTTGAATTACGAATTAGTGTTGTGTAACGGTTAAGTATAGTAACTTGAATTATGAATTAGTGTTGTGAAAATGGTTAAGAGTAGTAACTTGAATTATGAATTAGTGTTGTGAAAATGATTAAGTGTAGTAACTTTAATTATGAATTAGTGTTGTGAAAATGATTAAGTGTAGTAACTTGAATTATGAATTAGTGTTGTGTAAACGTTTAAGTATAGTAACTTGAATTATGAATTAGTGTTGTTATAATATTTAAGTATAGTAGCTTGAATTATGAATTAGTGTTGTGAAAATGGTTAAGTGTAGTAACTTGAATGATGAATTAGTGTTGTGAAAATGGTTAAGTGTAGTAACTTGAATGATGAATTAGTGTTGTGAAAATGGTTAAGTATAGTAACTTGAATTGTGAATTAGTGTTGTGAAAATGGTTAAGTGTAGTAACTTGAATTATGAATTAGTGTTGTGAAAATGGTTAAATGTAGTAACTTTAATTATGAATTTGTGTTGTTAAAATAGTTAAGTATAGTAGCTTGAATTATGAATTAGTGTTGTGAAAATGGTTAAGCATAGTAACTTGAATTATGAATTAGTGTTGTGAAAATGGTTAAGTATAGTAACTTGAATTATGAATTAGCGTTGTGAAAATGGTTAAGTCTATTTAGTTGGAATGTGAATTATTGAATTGAAAATGGTTAAGTGTATTTAGTTGAAATGTTAATTATATACTTGAAAATGTTTAAGTGTATTTAGTTGAAATGTGAATTAGTGACTTGAAAATGGTTAAGTGTAGTAACTTGAATTATGAAATAGTGTTGTGAAAATGGTTAAGTATAATAACTTGAATTATGAATTAGTGTTGTGAAAATGGTCAAGTGTAGAAACTTTAATTATGAATTAGTGTTGTTAAAATAGTTAAGTATAATAGCTTGAATTATGAATTAGTGTTGTGAAAATGGTTAAGTATAGTAACTTGAATTATGAATTAGTGTTGTGAAAATGATTAAGTGTAGTAACTTGAATTATGAATTAGTGTTGTGAAAATGGTTAAATGTAGTAACTTTAATTATGAATTAGTGTTGTTAAAATATTTAAGTATAGTAGCTTGAATTATGAATTAGTGTTGTGAAAATGGTTAAGTGTAGTAACTTGAATGATGAATTAGTGTTGTGAAAATGGTTAAGTATAGTAAATTTAATTAAGAATTAGTGTTGTTAAAATATTTAAGTATAGTAGCTTGAATTATGAATTAGTGTTATGAAAATTGTTAAGTATAGTAACTTGAATTATGAATTAGCGTTGTGAAAATGGTTAAGTATAGTAACTTGAATTATGAATTAGTATTGTGAAAATGGTTAAGTGTAGTAACTTGAATTATGAATTAGTGTTGTGAAAATGGTTAAATGTAGTAACTTTAATTATGAATTAGTGTTGTGAAAATGGTTAAGAGTAGTAACTTGAATTATGAATTAGCGTTGTGAAAATGATTAAGTGTAGTAACTTTAATTATGAATTTGTGTTGTTAAAATAGTTATGTATAGTAGCTTGAATTATGAATTAGTGTTGTTAAAATAATTAAGTATAGTAGCTTGAATTATGAATTAGTGTTGTGAAAATAGTTAAGTGTAGTAACTTGAATTATGAATTAGTGTTGTGAAAATTGTTAAGTATAGTAACTTGAATTATGAATTAGTGTTGTGTAAACGGTTAAGTATAGTAACTTGAATTATGAATTAGTGTTGTGAAAATGGTTAAGTATAATAACTTGAATTATGAATTAGTGTTGTGAAAATGGTTAAGTATAATAACTTGAATTATGAATTAGCGTTGTGAAAATGGTTAAGTATAGTAACTTGAATTATGAATTAGTGTTGTGAAAATGGTTAAGTGTAGTAATTTGAATTATGAATTAGTGTTGTGAAAATGGTTAAATGTAGTAACTTTAATTATGAATTAGTGTTGTTAAAATATTTAAGTATAGTAGCTTGAATTATGAATTAGTGTTGTGAAAATGGTTAAGTGTAGTAAATTGAATTATGAATTAGTGTTGTGAAAATGGTTAAGTATAGTAACTTGAATTATGAATTAGTGTTGTGAAATGGTTAAGAGGAGTAACTTGAATTACGAATTAGTGTTGTGTAAACGGTTAAGTATAGTAACTTGAATTATGAATTAGTGTTGTGAAAATGGTTAAGAGTAGTAACTTGAATTATGAATTAGTGTTATGAAAATGATTAAGTGTAGTAACTTTAATTATGAATTTGTGTTGTTAAAATAGTTATGTATAGTAGCTTGAATTATGAATTAGTGTTGTGAAAATGGTTAAGTATAATAACTTGAATTATGAATTAGTGTTGTGAAAATGGTTAAGTATAATAACTTGAATTATGAATTAGCGTTGTGAAAATGGTTAAGTGTAGTAACTTGAATTATGAATTAGTGTTGTGAAAATAGTTAAGTGTAGTAACTTGAATTATGAATTAGTGTTGTGAAAATGGTTAAGTGTAGTAAATTGAATTATGAATTAGTGTTGTGAAAATGGTTAAGTATAGTAAACTGAATTATGAATTAGTGTTGTGAAAATGGTTAAGAGTAGTAACTTGAATTACGAATTAGTGTTGTTAAAATAGTTAAGTGTAGTAACTTGAATTATGAATTAGTGTTGTGAAAATAGTTATGTATAGTAGCTTGAATTATGAATTAGTGTTGTGAAAATGTTTAAGTATAATAACTTGAATTATGAATTAGTGTTGTGAAAATGGTTAAGTATAATAACTTGAATTATGAATTAGCGTTGTGAAATGGTTAAGTGTAGTAACTTGAATTATGAATTAGTGTTGTGAAAATAGTTAAGTGTAGTAACTTGAATTATGAATTAGTGTTGTGAAAATGGTTAAGTGTAGTAACTTGATTATTATGAATTAGCGTTGTGAAAATGGTTAAGTATAGTAACTTGAATTGTGAATTAGTGTTGTGAAAATGGTTAAGTGTAGTAACTTGAATTATGAATTAGTGTTGTGAAAATGGTTAAGTGTAGTAACTTGAATTATGAATTAGTGTTGTGAAAATGGTTAAATGTAGTAACTTTAATTATGAATTAGTGTTGTGAAAATGGTTAAGAGTAGTAACTTGAATTATGAATTAGCGTTGTGAAAATGATTAAGTGTAGTAACTTTAATTATGAATTTGTGTTGTTAAAATAGTTATGTATAGTAGCTTGAATTATGAATTAGTGTTGTTAAAATAGTTAAGTATAGTAGCTTGAATTATGAATTAGTGTTGTGAAAATAGTTAAGTGTAGTAACTTAAATTACGAATTAGTGTTGTGTAAACGGTTAACTATAGTAACTTGAATTATGAATTAGTGTTGTGAAAATGGTTAAGAGTAGTAACTTGAATTATGAATTAGTGTTGTGGAAATGATTAAGTGTAGTAACTTTAATTATGAATTTGTGTTGGTAAAATAGTTATGTATAGTAGCTTGAATTATGAATTAGTGTTGTGAAAATGGTTAAGTATAATAACTTGAATTATGAATTAGTGTTGTGAAAATGGTTAAATGTAGTAACTTTAATTATGAATTAGTGTTGTTAAAATATTTAAGTATAGTAGCTTGAATTATGAATTAGTGTTGTGAAAATGGTTAAGTGTAGTAAATTGAATTATGAATTAGTGTTGTGAAAATGGTTAAGTATAGTAACTTGAATTGTTAATTAGTGTTGTGAAATGGTTAAGAGTAGTAACTTGAATTACGAATTAGTGTTGTGTAACGGTTAAGTATAGTAACTTGAATTATGAATTAGTGTTGTGAAAATGGTTAAGAGTAGTAACTTGAATTATGAATTAGTGTTGTGAAAATGATTAAGTGTAGTAACTTTAATTATGAATTAGTGTTGTGAAAATGATTAAGTGTAGTAACTTGAATTATGAATTAGTGTTGTGAAAATTGTTAAGTATAGTAACTTGAATTATGAATTAGTGTTGTGTAAACGGTTAAGTATAGTATCTTGAATTATGAATTAGTGTTGTGAAAATGGTTAAGTATAATAACTTGAATTATGAATTAGTGTTGTGAAAATGGTTAAGTATAATAACTTGAATTATGAATTAGCGTTGTGAAAATGGTTAAGTATAGTAACTTGAATTGTGAATTAGTGTTGTGAAAATGGTTAAGTGTAGTAACTTGAATTATGAATTAGTGTTGTGAAAATGGTTAAATGCAGTAACTTTAATTATGAATTTGTGTTGTTAAAATAGTTAAGTATAGTAGCTTGAATTATGAATTAGTGTTGTGAAAATGGTTAAGCATAGTAACTTGAATTATGAATTAGTGTTGTGAAAATGGTTAAGTATAGTAACTTGAATTATGAATTAGTGAATTGAAAATGGTTAAGTGTATTTAGTTGAAATGTGAATTATTGAATTGAAAATGGTTAAGTGTATTTAGTTGAAATGTTAATTATATACTTGAAAATGTTTAAGTGTATTTAGTTGAAATGTGAATTAGTGACTTGAAAATGGTTAAGTGTAGTAACTTGAATTATGAAATAGTGTTGTGAAAATGGTTAAGTATAATAACTTGAATTATGAATTAGTGTTGTGAAAATGGTCAAGTGTAGAAACTTTAATTATGAATTAGTGTTGTTAAAATAGTTAAGTATAATAGCTTGAATTATGAATTAGTGTTGTGAAAATGGTTAAGTGTAGTAACTTGAATTATGAATTAGTGTTGTGAAAATGATTAAGTGTAGTAACTTGAATTATGAATTAGTGTTGTGAAAATGGTTAAATGTAGTAACTTTAATTATGAATTAGTGTTGTTAAAATATTTAAGTATAGTAGCTTGAATTATGAATTAGTGTTGTGAAAATGGTTAAGTGTAGTAACTTGAATGATGAATTAGTGTTGTGAAAATGGTTAAGTATAGTAAATTTAATTAAGAATTAGTGTTGTTAAAATATTTAAGTATAGTAGCTTGAATTATGAATTAGTGTTATGAAAATTGTTAAGTATAGTAACTTGAATTATGAATTAGCGTTGTGAAAATGGTTAAGTATAGTAACTTGAATTATGAATTAGTATTGTGAAAATGGTTAAGTGTAGTAACTTGAATTATGAATTAGTGTTGTGAAAATGGTTAAATGTAGTAACTTTAATTATGAATTAGTGTTGTGAAAATGGTTAAGAGTAGTAACTTGAATTATGAATTAGCGTTGTGAAAATGATTAAGTGTAGTAACTTTAATTATGAATTTGTGTTGTTAAAATAGTTATGTATAGTAGCTTGAATTATGAATTAGTGTTGTTAAAATAATTAAGTATAGTAGCTTGAATTATGAATTAGTGTTGTGAAAATAGTTAAGTGTAGTAACTTGAATTATGAATTAGTGTTGTGAAAATTGTTAAGTATAGTAACTTGAATTATGAATTAGTGTTGTGTAAACGGTTAAGTATAGTAACTTGAATTATGAATTAGTGTTGTGAAAATGGTTAAGTATAATAACTTGAATTATGAATTAGTGTTGTGAAAATGGTTAAGTATAATAACTTGAATTATGAATTAGCGTTGTGAAAATGGTTAAGTATAGTAACTTGAATTATGAATTAGTGTTGTGAAAATGGTTAAGTGTAGTAATTTGAATTATGAATTAGTGTTGTGAAAATGGTTAAATGTAGTAACTTTAATTATGAATTAGTGTTGTTAAAATATTTAAGTATAGTAGCTTGAATTATGAATTAGTGTTGTGAAAATGGTTAAGTGTAGTAAATTGAATTATGAATTAGTGTTGTGAAAATGGTTAAGTATAGTAACTTGAATTATGAATTAGTGTTGTGAAATGGTTAAGAGTAGTAACTTGAATTACGAATTAGTGTTGTGTAAACGGTTAAGTATAGTAACTTGAATTATGAATTAGTGTTGTGAAAATGGTTAAGAGTAGTAACTTGAATTATGAATTAGTGTTGTGAAAATGATTAAGTGTAGTAACTTTAATTATGAATTTGTGTTGTTAAAATAGTTATGTATAGTAGCTTGAATTATGAATTAGTGTTGTGAAAATGGTTAAGTATAATAACTTGAATTATGAATTAGTGTTGTGAAAATGGTTAAGTATAATAACTTGAATTATGAATTAGCGTTGTGAAAATGGTTAAGTGTAGTAACTTGAATTATGAATTAGTGTTGTGAAAATAGTTAAGTGTAGTAACTTGAATTATGAATTAGTGTTGTGAAAATGGTTAAGTGTAGTAAATTGAATTATGAATTAGTGTTGTGAAAATGGTTAAGTATAGTAAACTGAATTATGAATTAGTGTTGTGAAAATGGTTAAGAGTAGTAACTTGAATTACGAATTAGTGTTGTTAAAATAGTTAAGTGTAGTAACTTGAATTATGAATTAGTGTTGTGAAAATAGTTATGTATAGTAGCTTGAATTATGAATTAGTGTTGTGAAAATGTTTAAGTATAATAACTTGAATTATGAATTAGTGTTGTGAAAATGGTTAAGTATAATAACTTGAATTATGAATTAGCGTTGTGAAAATGGTTAAGTGTAGTAACTTGAATTATGAATTAGTGTTGTGAAAATAGTTAAGTGTAGTAACTTGAATTATGAATTAGTGTTGTGAAAATGGTTAAGTGTAGTAACTTGAATTATGAATTAGCGTTGTGAAAATGGTTAAGTATAGTAACTTGAATTGTGAATTAGTGTTGTGAAAATGGTTAAGTGTAGTAACTTGAATTATGAATTAGTGTTGTGAAAATGGTTAAATGTAGTAACTTTAATTATGAATTTGTGTTGTTAAAATAGTTAAGTATAGTAGCTTGATTTATGAATTAGTGTTGTGAAAATGGTTAAGTGTAGTAACTTGAATGATGAATTAGTGTTGTGAAAATGGTTAAGTGTAGTAACTTTAATTATGAATTAGTGTTGTTAAAATATTTAAGTATAGTAGCTTGAATTATGAATTAGGATTATGAAAATTGTTAAGTATAGTAACTTGAATTATGAATTATCGTTGTGAAAATGGTTAAGTATAGTAACTTGAATTATGAATTAGTATTGTGAAAATGGTTAAGTGTAGTAACTTGAATTATGAATTAGTGTTGTGAAAATGGTTAAATGTAGTAACTTTAATTATGAATTAGTGTTGTGAAAATGGTTAAGAGTAGTAACTTGAATTATGAATTAGCGTTGTGAAAATTATTAAGTGTAGTAACTTTAATTATGAATTTGTGTTGTTAAAATAGTTATGTATAGTAGCTTGAATTATGAATTAGTGTTGTTAAAATAATTAAGTATAGTAGCTTGAATTATGAATTAGTGTTGTGAAAATAGTTAAGTGTAGTAACTTGAATTATGAATTAGTGTTGTGAAAATTGTTAAGTATAGTAACTTGAATTATGAATTAGTGTTGTGTAAACGTTTAAGTATAGTAACTTGAATTATGAATTAGTGTTGTTATAATATTTAAGTATAGTAGCTTGAATTATGAATTAGTGTTGTGAAAATGGTTAAGTGTAGTAACTTGAATGATGAATTAGTGTTGTGAAAATGGTTAAGTATAATAACTTGAATGATGAATTAGTGTTGTGAAAATGGTTAAGTATAGTAACTTGAATTGTGAATTAGTGTTGTGAAAATGGTTAAGTGTAGTAACTTGAATTATGAATTAGTGTTGTGAAAATGGTTAAATGTAGTAACTTTAATTATGAATTTGTGTTGTTAAAATAGTTAAGTATAGTAGCTTGAATTATGAATTAGTGTTGTGAAAATGGTTAAGCATAGTAACTTGAATTATGAATTAGTGTTGTGAAAATGGTTAAGTATAGTAACTTGAATTATGAATTAGCGTTGTGAAAATGGTTAAGTCTATTTAGTTGGAATGTGAATTATTGAATTGAAAATGGTTAAGTGTATTTAGTTGAAATGTGAATTATTGAATTGAAAATGGTTAAGTGTATTTAGTTGAAATGTTAATTATATACTTGAAAATGTTTAAGTGTATTTAGTTGAAATGTGAATTAGTGACTTGAAAATGGTTAAGTGTAGTAACTTGAATTATGAAATAGTGTTGTGAAAATGGTTAAGTATAATAACTTGAATTATGAATTAGTGTTGTGAAAATGGTCAAGTGTAGAAACTTTAATTATGAATTAGTGTTGTTAAAATAGTTAAGTATAATAGCTTGAATTATGAATTAGTGTTGTGAAAATGGTTAAGTGTAGTAACTTGAATTATGAATTAGTGTTGTGAAAATGATTAAGTGTAGTAACTTGAATTATGAATTAGTGTTGTGAAAATGGTTAAATGTAGTAACTTTAATTATGAATTAGTGTTGTTAAAATATTTAAGTATAGTAGCTTGAATTATGAATTAGTGTTGTGAAAATGGTTAAGTGTAGTAACTTGAATGATGAATTAGTGTTGTGAAAATGGTTAAGTATAGTAAATTTAATTAAGAATTAGTGTTGTTAAAATATTTAAGTATAGTAGCTTGAATTATGAATTAGTGTTATGAAAATTGTTAAGTATAGTAACTTGAATTATGAATTAGCGTTGTGGAAATGGTTAAGTATAGTAACTTGAATTATGAATTAGTATTGTGAAAATGGTTAAGTGTAGTAACTTGAATTATGAATTAGTGTTGTGAAAATGGTTAAATGTAGTAACTTTAATTATGAATTAGTGTTGTGAAAATGGTTAAGAGTAGTAACTTGAATTATGAATTAGCGTTGTGAAAATGATTAAGTGTAGTAACTTTAATTATGAATTTGTGTTGTTAAAATAGTTATGTATAGTAGCTTGAATTATGAATTAGTGTTGTTAAAATAATTAAGTATAGTAGCTTGAATTATGAATTAGTGTTGTGAAAATAGTTAAGTGTAGTAACTTGAATTATGAATTAGTGTTGTGAAAATTGTTAAGTATAGTAACTTGAATTATGAATTAGTGTTGTGTAAACGGTTAAGTATAGTAACTTGAATTATGAATTAGTGTTGTGAAAATGGTTAAGTATAATAACTTGAATTATGAATTAGTGTTGTGAAAATGGTTAAGTATAATAACTTGAATTATGAATTAGCGTTGTGAAAATGGTTAAGTATAGTAACTTGAATTATGAATTAGTGTTGTGAAAATGGTTAAGTGTAGTAATTTGAATTATGAATTAGTGTTGTGAAAATGGTTAAATGTAGTAACTTTAATTATGAATTAGTGTTGTTAAAATATTTAAGTATAGTAGCTTGAATTATGAATTAGTGTTGTGAAAATGGTTAAGTGTAGTAAATTGAATTATGAATTAGTGTTGTGAAAATGGTTAAGTATAGTAACTTGAATTATGAATTAGTGTTGTGAAATGGTTAAGAGTAGTAACTTGAATTACGAATTAGTGTTGTGTAAACGGTTAAGTATAGTAACTTGAATTATGAATTAGTGTTGTGAAAATGGTTAAGAGTAGTAACTTGAATTATGAATTAGTGTTGTGAAAATGATTAAGTGTAGTAACTTTAATTATGAATTTGTGTTGTTAAAATAGTTATGTATAGTAGCTTGAATTATGAATTAGTGTTGTGAAAATGGTTAAGTATAATAACTTGAATTATGAATTAGTGTTGTGAAAATGGTTAAGTATAATAACTTGAATTATGAATTAGCGTTGTGAAAATGGTTAAGTGTAGTAACTTGAATTATGAATTAGTGTTGTGAAAATAGTTAAGTGTAGTAACTTGAATTATGAATTAGTGTTGTGAAAATGGTTAAGTGTAGTAAATTGAATTATGAATTAGTGTTGTGAAAATGGTTAAGTATAGTAAACTGAATTATGAATTAGTGTTGTGAAAATGGTTAAGAGTAGTAACTTGAATTACGAATTAGTGTTGTTAAAATAGTTAAGTGTAGTAACTTGAATTATGAATTAGTGTTGTGAAAATAGTTATGTATAGTAGCTTGAATTATGAATTAGTGTTGTGAAAATGTTTAAGTATAATAACTTGAATTATGAATTAGTGTTGTGAAAATGGTTAAGTATAATAACTTGAATTATGAATTAGCGTTGTGAAAATGGTTAAGTGTAGTAACTTGAATTATGAATTAGTGTTGTGAAAATAGTTAAGTGTAGTAACTTGAATTATGAATTAGTGTTGTGAAAATGGTTAAGTGTAGTAACTTGAATTATGAATTAGCGTTGTGAAAATGGTTAAGTATAGTAACTTGAATTGTGAATTAGTGTTGTGAAAATGGTTAAGTGTAGTAACTTGAATTATGAATTAGTGTTGTGAAAATGGTTAAATGTAGTAACTTTAATTATGAATTTGTGTTGTTAAAATAGTTAAGTATAGTAGCTTGATTTATGAATTAGTGTTGTGAAAATGGTTAAGTGTAGTAACTTGAATGATGAATTAGTGTTGTGAAAATGGTTAAGTGTAGTAACTTTAATTATGAATTAGTGTTGTTAAAATATTTAAGTATAGTAGCTTGAATTATGAATTAGGATTATGAAAATTGTTAAGTATAGTAACTTGAATTATGAATTATCGTTGTGAAAATGGTTAAGTATAGTAACTTGAATTATGAATTAGTATTGTGAAAATGGTTAAGTGTAGTAACTTGAATTATGAATTAGTGTTGTGAAAATGGTTAAATGTAGTAACTTTAATTATGAATTAGTGTTGTGAAAATGGTTAAGAGTAGTAACTTGAATTATGAATTAGCGTTGTGAAAATTATTAAGTGTAGTAACTTTAATTATGAATTTGTGTTGTTAAAATAGTTATGTATAGTAGCTTGAATTATGAATTAGTGTTGTTAAAATAATTAAGTATAGTAGCTTGAATTATGAATTAGTGTTGTGAAAATAGTTAAGTGTAGTAACTTGAATTATGAATTAGTGTTGTGAAAATTGTTAAGTATAGTAACTTGAATTATGAATTAGTGTTGTGTAAACGTTTAAGTATAGTAACTTGAATTATGAATTAGTGTTGTTATAATATTTAAGTATAGTAGCTTGAATTATGAATTAGTGTTGTGAAAATGGTTAAGTGTAGTAACTTGAATGATGAATTAGTGTTGTGAAAATGGTTAAGTATAATAACTTGAATGATGAATTAGTGTTGTGAAAATGGTTAAGTATAGTAACTTGAATTGTGAATTAGTGTTGTGAAAATGGTTAAGTGTAGTAACTTGAATTATGAATTAGTGTTGTGAAAATGGTTAAATGTAGTAACTTTAATTATGAATTTGTGTTGTTAAAATAGTTAAGTATAGTAGCTTGAATTATGAATTAGTGTTGTGAAAATGGTTAAGCATAGTAACTTGAATTATGAATTAGTGTTGTGAAAATGGTTAAGTATAGTAACTTGAATTATGAATTAGCGTTGTGAAAATGGTTAAGTCTATTTAGTTGGAATGTGAATTATTGAATTGAAAATGGTTAAGTGTATTTAGTTGAAATGTGAATTATTGAATTGAAAATGGTTAAGTGTATTT
This sequence comes from Capsicum rhomboideum, assembly GCA_031232105.1. Taxonomy (NCBI): domain Eukaryota; kingdom Viridiplantae; phylum Streptophyta; class Magnoliopsida; order Solanales; family Solanaceae; genus Capsicum; species Capsicum rhomboideum. Next base: position 57,448,701 of record CP124714.1, read on the forward strand.
AGTTGAAATGTTAATTATATACTTGAAAATGTTTAAGTGTATTTAGTTGAAATGTGAATTAGTGACTTGAAAATGGTTAAGTGTAGTAACTTGAATTATGAAATAGTGTTGTGAAAATGGTTAAGTATAATAACTTGAATTATGAATTAGTGTTGTGAAAATGGTCAAGTGTAGAAACTTTAATTATGAATTAGTGTTGTTAAAATAGTTAAGTATAATAGCTTGAATTATGAATTAGTGTTGTGAAAATGGTTAAGTGTAGTAACTTGAATTATGAATTAGTGTTGTGAAAATGATTAAGTGTAGTAACTTGAATTATGAATTAGTGTTGTGAAAATGGTTAAATGTAGTAACTTTAATTATGAATTAGTGTTGTTAAAATATTTAAGTATAGTAGCTTGAATTATGAATTAGTGTTGTGAAAATGGTTAAGTGTAGTAACTTGAATGATGAATTAGTGTTGTGAAAATGGTTAAGTATAGTAAATTTAATTAAGAATTAGTGTTGTTAAAATATTTAAGTATAGTAGCTTGAATTATGAATTAGTGTTATGAAAATTGTTAAGTATAGTAACTTGAATTATGAATTAGCGTTGTGGAAATGGTTAAGTATAGTAACTTGAATTATGAATTAGTATTGTGAAAATGGTTAAGTGTAGTAACTTGAATTATGAATTAGTGTTGTGAAAATGGTTAAATGTAGTAACTTTAATTATGAATTAGTGTTGTGAAAATGGTTAAGAGTAGTAACTTGAATTATGAATTAGCGTTGTGAAAATGATTAAGTGTAGTAACTTTAATTATGAATTTGTGTTGTTAAAATAGTTATGTATAGTAGCTTGAATTATGAATTAGTGTTGTTAAAATAATTAAGTATAGTAGCTTGAATTATGAATTAGTGTTGTGAAAATAGTTAAGTGTAGTAACTTGAATTATGAATTAGTGTTGTGAAAATTGTTAAGTATAGTAACTTGAATTATGAATTAGTGTTGTGTAAACGGTTAAGTATAGTAACTTGAATTATGAATTAGTGTTGTGAAAATGGTTAAGTATAATAACTTGAATTATGAATTAGTGTTGTGAAAATGGTTAAGTATAATAACTTGAATTATGAATTAGCGTTGTGAAAATGGTTAAGTATAGTAACTTGAATTATGAATTAGTGTTGTGAAAATGGTTAAGTGTAGTAATTTGAATTATGAATTAGTGTTGTGAAAATGGTTAAATGTAGTAACTTTAATTATGAATTAGTGTTGTTAAAATATTTAAGTATAGTAGCTTGAATTATGAATTAGTGTTGTGAAAATGGTTAAGTGTAGTAAATTGAATTATGAATTAGTGTTGTGAAAATGGTTAAGTATAGTAACTTGAATTATGAATTAGTGTTGTGAAATGGTTAAGAGTAGTAACTTGAATTACGAATTAGTGTTGTGTAAACGGTTAAGTATAGTAACTTGAATTATGAATTAGTGTTGTGAAAATGGTTAAGAGTAGTAACTTGAATTATGAATTAGTGTTGTGAAAATGATTAAGTGTAGTAACTTTAATTATGAATTTGTGTTGTTAAAATAGTTATGTATAGTAGCTTGAATTATGAATTAGTGTTGTGAAAATGGTTAAGTATAATAACTTGAATTATGAATTAGTGTTGTGAAAATGGTTAAGTATAATAACTTGAATTATGAATTAGCGTTGTGAAAATGGTTAAGTGTAGTAACTTGAATTATGAATTAGTGTTGTGAAAATAGTTAAGTGTAGTAACTTGAATTATGAATTAGTGTTGTGAAAATGGTTAAGTGTAGTAAATTGAATTATGAATTAGTGTTGTGAAAATGGTTAAGTATAGTAAACTGAATTATGAATTAGTGTTGTGAAAATGGTTAAGAGTAGTAACTTGAATTACGAATTAGTGTTGTTAAAATAGTTAAGTGTAGTAACTTGAATTATGAATTAGTGTTGTGAAAATAGTTATGTATAGTAGCTTGAATTATGAATTAGTGTTGTGAAAATGTTTAAGTATAATAACTTGAATTATGAATTAGTGTTGTGAAAATGGTTAAGTATAATAACTTGAATTATGAATTAGCGTTGTGAAAATGGTTAAGTGTAGTAACTTGAATTATGAATTAGTGTTGTGAAAATAGTTAAGTGTAGTAACTTGAATTATGAATTAGTGTTGTGAAAATGGTTAAGTGTAGTAACTTGAATTATGAATTAGCGTTGTGAAAATGGTTAAGTATAGTAACTTGAATTGTGAATTAGTGTTGTGAAAATGGTTAAGTGTAGTAACTTGAATTATGAATTAGTGTTGTGAAAATGGTTAAATGTAGTAACTTTAATTATGAATTTGTGTTGTTAAAATAGTTAAGTATAGTAGCTTGATTTATGAATTAGTGTTGTGAAAATGGTTAAGTGTAGTAACTTGAATGATGAATTAGTGTTGTGAAAATGGTTAAGTGTAGTAACTTTAATTATGAATTAGTGTTGTTAAAATATTTAAGTATAGTAGCTTGAATTATGAATTAGGATTATGAAAATTGTTAAGTATAGTAACTTGAATTATGAATTATCGTTGTGAAAATGGTTAAGTATAGTAACTTGAATTATGAATTAGTATTGTGAAAATGGTTAAGTGTAGTAACTTGAATTATGAATTAGTGTTGTGAAAATGGTTAAATGTAGTAACTTTAATTATGAATTAGTGTTGTGAAAATGGTTAAGAGTAGTAACTTGAATTATGAATTAGCGTTGTGAAAATTATTAAGTGTAGTAACTTTAATTATGAATTTGTGTTGTTAAAATAGTTATGTATAGTAGCTTGAATTATGAATTAGTGTTGTTAAAATAATTAAGTATAGTAGCTTGAATTATGAATTAGTGTTGTGAAAATAGTTAAGTGTAGTAACTTGAATTATGAATTAGTGTTGTGAAAATTGTTAAGTATAGTAACTTGAATTATGAATTAGTGTTGTGTAAACGTTTAAGTATAGTAACTTGAATTATGAATTAGTGTTGTTATAATATTTAAGTATAGTAGCTTGAATTATGAATTAGTGTTGTGAAAATGGTTAAGTGTAGTAACTTGAATGATGAATTAGTGTTGTGAAAATGGTTAAGTGTAGTAACTTGAATGATGAATTAGTGTTGTGAAAATGGTTAAGTATAGTAACTTGAATTGTGAATTAGTGTTGTGAAAATGGTTAAGTGTAGTAACTTGAATTATGAATTAGTGTTGTGAAAATGGTTAAATGTAGTAACTTTAATTATGAATTTGTGTTGTTAAAATAGTTAAGTATAGTAGCTTGAATTATGAATTAGTGTTGTGAAAATGGTTAAGCATAGTAACTTGAATTATGAATTAGTGTTGTGAAAATGGTTAAGTATAGTAACTTGAATTATGAATTAGCGTTGTGAAAATGGTTAAGTCTATTTAGTTGGAATGTGAATTATTGAATTGAAAATGGTTAAGTGTATTTAGTTGAAATGTTAATTATATACTTGAAAATGTTTAAGTGTATTTAGTTGAAATGTGAATTAGTGACTTGAAAATGGTTAAGTGTAGTAACTTGAATTATGAAATAGTGTTGTGAAAATGGTTAAGTATAATAACTTGAATTATGAATTAGTGTTGTGAAAATGGTCAAGTGTAGAAACTTTAATTATGAATTAGTGTTGTTAAAATAGTTAAGTATAATAGCTTGAATTATGAATTAGTGTTGTGAAAATGGTTAAGTGTAGTAACTTGAATTATGAATTAGTGTTGTGAAAATGATTAAGTGTAGTAACTTGAATTATGAATTAGTGTTGTGAAAATGGTTAAATGTAGTAACTTTAATTATGAATTAGTGTTGTTAAAATATTTAAGTATAGTAGCTTGAATTATGAATTAGTGTTGTGAAAATGGTTAAGTGTAGTAACTTGAATGATGAATTAGTGTTGTGAAAATGGTTAAGTATAGTAAATTTAATTAAGAATTAGTGTTGTTAAAATATTTAAGTATAGTAGCTTGAATTATGAATTAGTGTTATGAAAATTGTTAAGTATAGTAACTTGAATTATGAATTAGCGTTGTGGAAATGGTTAAGTATAGTAACTTGAATTATGAATTAGTATTGTGAAAATGGTTAAGTGTAGTAACTTGAATTATGAATTAGTGTTGTGAAAATGGTTAAATGTAGTAACTTTAATTATGAATTAGTGTTGTGAAAATGGTTAAGAGTAGTAACTTGAATTATGAATTAGCGTTGTGAAAATGATTAAGTGTAGTAACTTTAATTATGAATTTGTGTTGTTAAAATAGTTATGTATAGTAGCTTGAATTATGAATTAGTCTTGTTAAAATAATTAAGTATAGTAGCTTGAATTATGAATTAGTGTTGTGAAAATAGTTAAGTGTAGTAACTTGAATTATGAATTAGTGTTGTGAAAATTGTTAAGTATAGTAACTTGAATTATGAATTAGTGTTGTGTAAACGGTTAAGTATAGTAACTTGAATTATGAATTAGTGTTGTGAAAATGGTTAAGTATAATAACTTGAATTATGAATTAGGGTTGTGAAAATGGTTAAGTATAATAACTTGAATTATGAATTAGCGTTGTGAAAATGGTTAAGTATAGTAACTTGAATTATGAATTAGTGTTGTGAAAATGGTTAAGTGTAGTAACTTGAATTATGAATTAGTGTTGTGAAAATGGTTAAATGTAGTAACTTTAATTATGAATTAGTGTTGTTAAAATATTTAAGTATAGTAGCTTGAATTATGAATTAGTGTTGTGAAATGGTTAAGAGTAGTAACTTGAATTACGAATTAGTGTTGTGTAAACGGTTAAGTATAGTAACTTGAATTATGAATTAGTGTTGTGAAAATGGTTAAGAGTAGTAACTTGAATTATGAATTAGTGTTGTGAAAATGATTAAGTGTAGTAACTTTAATTATGAATTTGTGTTGTTAAAATAGTTATGTATAGTAGCTTGAATTATGAATTAGTGTTGTGAAAATGGTTAAGTATAATAACTTGAATTATGAATTAGTGTTGTGAAAATGGTTAAGTATAATAACTTGAATTATGAATTAGCGTTGTGAAAATGGTTAAGTGTAGTAACTTGAATTATGAATTAGTGTTGTGAAAATAGTTAAGTGTAGTAACTTGAATTATGAATTAGTGTTGTGAAAATGGTTAAGTGTAGTAAATTGAATTATGAATTAGTGTTGTGAAAATGGTTAAGTATAGTAAATTGAATTATGAATTAGTGTTGTGAAAATGGTTAAGAGTAGTAACTTGAATTACGAATTAGTGTTGTTAAAATAGTTAAGTGTAGTAACTTGAATTATGAATTAGTGTTGTGAAAATAGTTATGTATAGTAGCTTGAATTATGAATTAGTGTTGTGAAAATGGTTAAGTATAATAACTTGAATTATGAATTAGTGTTGTGAAAATGGTTAAGTATAATAACTTGAATTATGAATTAGCGTTGTGAAAATGGTTAAGTGTAGTAACTTGAATTATGAATTAGTGTTGTGAAAATAGTTAAGTGTAGTAACTTGAATTATGAATTAGTGTTGTGAAAATGGTTAAGTGTAGTAACTTGAATTATGAATTAGCGTTGTGAAAATGGTTAAGTATAGTAACTTGAATTGTGAATTAGTGTTGTGAAAATGGTTAAGTGTAGTAACTTGAATTATGAATTAGTGTTGTGAAAATGGTTAAATGTAGTAACTTTAATTATGAATTTGTGTTGTTAAAATAGTTAAGTATAGTAGCTTGATTTATGAATTAGTGTTGTGAAAATGGTTAAGTGTAGTAACTTGAATGATGAATTAGTGTTGTGAAAATGGTTAAGTGTAGTAACTTTAATTATGAATTAGTGTTGTTAAAATATTTAAGTATAGTAGCTTGAATTATGAATTAGGATTATGAAAATTGTTAAGTATAGTAACTTGAATTATGAATTATCGTTGTGAAAATGGTTAAGTATAGTAACTTGAATTATGAATTAGTATTGTGAAAATGGTTAAGTGTAGTAACTTGAATTATGAATTAGTGTTGTGAAAATGGTTAAATGTAGTAACTTTAATTATGAATTAGTGTTGTGAAAATGGTTAAGAGTAGTAACTTGAATTATGAATTAGCGTTGTGAAAATTATTAAGTGTAGTAACTTTAATTATGAATTTGTGTTGTTAAAATAGTTATGTATAGTAGCTTGAATTATGAATTAGTGTTGTTAAAATAATTAAGTATAGTAGCTTGAATTATGAATTAGTGTTGTGAAAATAGTTAAGTGTAGTAACTTGAATTATGAATTAGTGTTGTGAAAATTGTTAAGTATAGTAACTTGAATTATGAATTAGTGTTGTGTAAACGTTTAAGTATAGTAACTTGAATTATGAATTAGTGTTGTTATAATATTTAAGTATAGTAGCTTGAATTATGAATTAGTGTTGTGAAAATGGTTAAGTGTAGTAACTTGAATGATGAATTAGTGTTGTGAAAATGGTTAAGTGTAGTAACTTGAATGATGAATTAGTGTTGTGAAAATGGTTAAGTATAGTAACTTGAATTGTGAATTAGTGTTGTGAAAATGGTTAAGTGTAGTAACTTGAATTATGAATTAGTGTTGTGAAAATGGTTAAATGTAGTAACTTTAATTATGAATTTGTGTTGTTAAAATAGTTAAGTATAGTAGCTTGAATTATGAATTAGTGTTGTGAAAATGGTTAAGTATAGTAACTTGAATTGTGAATTAGTGTTGTGAAAATGGTTAAGTGTAGTAACTTGAATTATGAATTAGTGTTGTGAAAATGGTTAAATGTAGTAACTTTAATTATGAATTTGTGTTGTTAAAATAGTTAAGTATAGTAGCTTGAATTATGAATTAGTGTTGTGAAAATGGTTAAGCATAGTAACTTGAATTATGAATTAGTGTTGTGAAAATGGTTAAGTATAGTAACTTGAATTATGAATTAGCGTTGTGAAAATGGTTAAGTCTATTTAGTTGGAATGTGAATTATTGAATTGAAAATGGTTAAGTGTATTTAGTTGAAATGTTAATTATATACTTGAAAATGTTTAAGTGTATTTAGTTGAAATGTGAATTAGTGACTTGAAAATGGTTAAGTGTAGTAACTTGAATTATGAAATAGTGTTGTGAAAATGGTTAAGTATAATAACTTGAATTATGAATTAGTGTTGTGAAAATGGTCAAGTGTTGAAACTTTAATTATGAATTAGTGTTGTTAAAATAGTTAAGTATAATAGCTTGAATTATGAATTAGTGTTGTGAAAATGGTTAAGTGTAGTAACTTGAATTATGAATTAGTGTTGTGAAAATGATTAAGTGTAGTAACTTGAATTATGAATTAGTGTTGTGAAAATGGTTAAATGTAGTAACTTTAATTATGAATTAGTGTTGTTAAAATATTTAAGTATAGTAGCTTGAATTATGAATTAGTGTTGTGAAAATGGTTAAGTGTAGTAACTTGAATGATGAATTAGTGTTGTGAAAATGGTTAAGTATAGTAAATTTAATTAAGAATTAGTGTTGTTAAAATATTTAAGTATAGTAGCTTGAATTATGAATTAGTGTTATGAAAATTGTTAAGTATAGTAACTTGAATTATGAATTAGCGTTGTGAAAATGGTTAAGTATAGTAACTTGAATTATGAATTAGTATTGTGAAAATGGTTAAGTGTAGTAACTTGAATTATGAATTAGTGTTGTGAAAATGGTTAAATGTAGTAACTTTAATTATGAATTAGTGTTGTGAAAATGGTTAAGAGTAGTAACTTGAATTATGAATTAGCGTTGTGAAAATGATTAAGTGTAGTAACTTTAATTATGAATTTGTGTTGTTAAAATAGTTATGTATAGTAGCTTGAATTATGAATTAGTGTTGTTAAAATAATTAAGTATAGTAGCTTGAATTATGAATTAGCGTTGTGAAAATGGTTAAGTATAGTAACTTGAATTATGAATTAGTGTTGTGAAAATGGTTAAGTGTAGTAACTTGAATTATGAATTAGTGTTGTGAAAATGGTTAAATGTAGTAACTTTAATTATGAATTAGTGTTGTTAAAATATTTAAGTATAGCAGCTTGAATTATGAATTAGTGTTGTGAAATGGTTAAGAGTAGTAACTTGAATTACGAATTAGTGTTGTGTAAACGGTTAAGTATAGTAACTTGAATTATGAATTAGTGTTGTGAAAATGGTTAAGAGTAGTAACTTGAATTATGAATTAGTGTTGTGAAAATGATTAAGTGTAGTAACTTTAATTATGAATTTGTGTTGTTAAAATAGTTATGTATAGTAGCTTGAATTATGAATTAGTGTTGTGAAAATGGTTAAGTATAATAACTTGAATTATGAATTAGTGTTGTGAAAATGGTTAAGTATAATAACTTGAATTATGAATTAGCGTTGTGAAAATGGTTAAGTGTAGTAACTTGAATTATGAATTAGTGTTGTGAAAATAGTTAAGTGTAGTAACTTGAATTATGAATTAGTGTTGTGAAAATGGTTAAGTGTAGTAAATTGAATTATGAATTAGTGTTGTGAAAATTGTTAAGTATAGTAAATTGAATTATGAATTAGTGTTGTGTAAACGTTTAAGTATAGTAACTTGAATTATGAATTAGTGTTGTTATAATATTTAAGTATAGTAGCTTGAATTATGAATTAGTGTTGTGAAAATGGTTAAGTGTAGTAACTTGAATGATGAATTAGTGTTGTGAAAATGGTTAAGTGTAGTAACTTGAATGATGAATTAGTGTTGTGAAAATGGTTAAGTATAATAACTTGAATTATGAATTAGCGTTGTGAAAATGGTTAAGTGTAGTAACTTGAATTATGAATTAGTGTTGTGAAAATAGTTAAGTGTAGTAACTTGAATTATGAATTAGTGTTGTGAAAATGGTTAAGTGTAGTAACTTGAATTATGAATTAGCGTTGTGAAAATGGTTAAGTATAGTAACTTGAATTGTGAATTAGTGTTGTGAAAATGGTTAAGTGTAGTAACTTGAATTATGAATTAGTGTTGTGAAAATGGTTAAATGTAGTAACTTTAATTATGAATTTGTGTTGTTAAAATAGTTAAGTATAGTAGCTTGATTTATGAATTAGTGTTGTGAAAATGGTTAAGTGTAGTAACTTGAATGATGAATTAGTGTTGTGAAAATGGTTAAGTGTAGTAACTTTAATTATGAATTAGTGTTGTTAAAATATTTAAGTATAGTAGCTTGAATTATGAATTAGGATTATGAAAATTGTTAAGTATAGTAACTTGAATTATGAATTATCGTTGTGAAAATGGTTAAGTATAGTAACTTGAATTATGAATTAGTATTGTGAAAATGGTTAAGTGTAGTAACTTGAATTATGAATTAGTGTTGTGAAAATGGTTAAATGTAGTAACTTTAATTATGAATTAGTGTTGTGAAAATGGTTAAGAGTAGTAACTTGAATTATGAATTAGCGTTGTGAAAATTATTAAGTGTAGTAACTTTAATTATGAATTTGTGTTGTTAAAATAGTTATGTATAGTAGCTTGAATTATGAATTAGTGTTGTTAAAATAATTAAGTATAGTAGCTTGAATTATGAATTAGTGTTGTGAAAATAGTTAAGTGTAGTAACTTGAATTATGAATTAGTGTTGTGAAAATTGTTAAGTATAGTAACTTGAATTATGAATTAGTGTTGTGTAAACGTTTAAGTATAGTAACTTGAATTATGAATTAGTGTTGTTATAATATTTAAGTATAGTAGCTTGAATTATGAATTAGTGTTGTGAAAATGGTTAAGTGTAGTAACTTGAATGATGAATTAGTGTTGTGAAAATGGTTAAGTGTAGTAACTTGAATGATGAATTAGTGTTGTGAAAATGGTTAAGTATAGTAACTTGAATTGTGAATTAGTGTTGTGAAAATGGTTAAGTGTAGTAACTTGAATTATGAATTAGTGTTGTGAAAATGGTCAAGTGTAGAAACTTTAATTATGAATTAGTGTTGTTAAAATAGTTAAGTATAGTAGCTTGAATTATGAATTAGTGTTGTGAAAATGGTTAAGTATAGTAACTTGAATTGTGAATTAGTGTTGTGAAAATGGTTAAGTGTAGTAACTTGAATTATGAATTAGTGTTGTGAAAATGGTTAAATGTAGTAACTTTAATTATGAATTTGTGTTGTTAAAATAGTTAAGTATAGTAGCTTGAATTATGAATTAGTGTTGTGAAAATGGTTAAGCATAGTAACTTGAATTATGAATTAGTGTTGTGAAAATGGTTAAGTATAGTAACTTGAATTATGAATTAGCGTTGTGAAAATGGTTAAGTCTATTTAGTTGGAATGTGAATTATTGAATTGAAAATGGTTAAGTGTATTTAGTTGAAATGTTAATTATATACTTGAAAATGTTTAAGTGTATTTAGTTGAAATGTGAATTAGTGACTTGAAAATGGTTAAGTGTAGTAACTTGAATTATGAAATAGTGTTGTGAAAATGGTTAAGTATAATAACTTGAATTATGAATTAGTGTTGTGAAAATGGTCAAGTGTTGAAACTTTAATTATGAATTAGTGTTGTTAAAATAGTTAAGTATAATAGCTTGAATTATGAATTAGTGTTGTGAAAATGGTTAAGTGTAGTAACTTGAATTATGAATTAGTGTTGTGAAAATGATTAAGTGTAGTAACTTGAATTATGAATTAGTGTTGTGAAAATGGTTAAATGTAGTAACTTTAATTATGAATTAGTGTTGTTAAAATATTTAAGTATAGTAGCTTGAATTATGAATTAGTGTTGTGAAAATGGTTAAGTGTAGTAACTTGAATGATGAATTAGTGTTGTGAAAATGGTTAAGTATAGTAAATTTAATTAAGAATTAGTGTTGTTAAAATATTTAAGTATAGTAGCTTGAATTATGAATTAGTGTTATGAAAATTGTTAAGTATAGTAACTTGAATTATGAATTAGCGTTGTGAAAATGGTTAAGTATAGTAACTTGAATTATGAATTAGTATTGTGAAAATGGTTAAGTGTAGTAACTTGAATTATGAATTAGTGTTGTGAAAATGGTTAAATGTAGTAACTTTAATTATGAATTAGTGTTGTGAAAATGGTTAAGAGTAGTAACTTGAATTATGAATTAGCGTTGTGAAAATGATTAAGTGTAGTAACTTTAATTATGAATTTGTGTTGTTAAAATAGTTATGTATAGTAGCTTGAATTATGAATTAGTGTTGTTAAAATAATTAAGTATAGTAGCTTGAATTATGAATTAGCGTTGTGAAAATGGTTAAGTATAGTAACTTGAATTATGAATTAGTGTTGTGAAAATGGTTAAGTGTAGTAACTTGAATTATGAATTAGTGTTGTGAAAATGGTTAAATGTAGTAACTTTAATTATGAATTAGTGTTGTTAAAATATTTAAGTATAGCAGCTTGAATTATGAATTAGTGTTGTGAAATGGTTAAGAGTAGTAACTTGAATTACGAATTAGTGTTGTGTAAACGGTTAAGTATAGTAACTTGAATTATGAATTAGTGTTGTGAAAATGGTTAAGAGTAGTAACTTGAATTATGAATTAGTGTTGTGAAAATGATTAAGTGTAGTAACTTTAATTATGAATTTGTGTTGTTAAAATAGTTATGTATAGTAGCTTGAATTATGAATTAGTGTTGTGAAAATGGTTAAGTATAATAACTTGAATTATGAATTAGTGTTGTGAAAATGGTTAAGTATAATAACTTGAATTATGAATTAGCGTTGTGAAAATGGTTAAGTGTAGTAACTTGAATTATGAATTAGTGTTGTGAAAATAGTTAAGTGTAGTAACTTGAATTATGAATTAGTGTTGTGAAAATGGTTAAGTGTAGTAAATTGAATTATGAATTAGTGTTGTGAAAATGGTTAAGTATAGTAAATTGAATTATGAATTAGTGTTGTGAAAATGGTTAAGAGTAGTAACTTGAATTACGAATTAGTGTTGTTAAAATAGTTAAGTGTAGTAACTTGAATTATGAATTAGTGTTGTGAAAATAGTTATGTATAGTAGCTTGAATTATGAATTAGTGTTGTGAAAATGGTTAAGTATAATAACTTGAATTATGAATTAGTGTTGTGAAAATGGTTAAGTATAATAACTTGAATTATGAATTAGCGTTGTGAAAATGGTTAAGTGTAGTAACTTGAATTATGAATTAGTGTTGTGAAAATAGTTAAGTGTAGTAACTTGAATTATGAATTAGTGTTGTGAAAATGGTTAAGTGTAGTAACTTGAATTATGAATTAGCGTTGTGAAAATGGTTAAGTATAGTAACTTGAATTGTGAATTAGTGTTGTGAAAATGGTTAAGTGTAGTAACTTGAATTATGAATTAGTGTTGTGAAAATGGTTAAATGTAGTAACTTTAATTATGAATTTGTGTTGTTAAAATAGTTAAGTATAGTAGCTTGATTTATGAATTAGTGTTGTGAAAATGGTTAAGTGTAGTAACTTGAATGATGAATTAGTGTTGTGAAAATGGTTAAGTGTAGTAACTTTAATTATGAATTAGTGTTGTTAAAATATTTAAGTATAGTAGCTTGAATTATGAATTAGGATTATGAAAATTGTTAAGTATAGTAACTTGAATTATGAATTATCGTTGTGAAAATGGTTAAGTATAGTAACTTGAATTATGAATTAGTATTGTGAAAATGGTTAAGTGTAGTAACTTGAATTATGAATTAGTGTTGTGAAAATGGTTAAATGTAGTAACTTTAATTATGAATTAGTGTTGTGAAAATGGTTAAGAGTAGTAACTTGAATTATGAATTAGCGTTGTGAAAATTATTAAGTGTAGTAACTTTAATTATGAATTTGTGTTGTTAAAATAGTTATGTATAGTAGCTTGAATTATGAATTAGTGTTGTTAAAATAATTAAGTATAGTAGCTTGAATTATGAATTAGTGTTGTGAAAATAGTTAAGTGTAGTAACTTGAATTATGAATTAGTGTTGTGAAAATTGTTAAGTATAGTAACTTGAATTATGAATTAGTGTTGTGTAAACGTTTAAGTATAGTAACTTGAATTATGAATTAGTGTTGTTATAATATTTAAGTATAGTAGCTTGAATTATGAATTAGTGTTGTGAAAATGGTTAAGTGTAGTAACTTGAATGATGAATTAGTGTTGTGAAAATGGTTAAGTGTAGTAACTTGAATGATGAATTAGTGTTGTGAAAATGGTTAAGTATAGTAACTTGAATTGTGAATTAGTGTTGTGAAAATGGTTAAGTGTAGTAACTTGAATTATGAATTAGTGTTGTGAAAATGGTTAAATGTAGTAACTTTAATTATGAATTTGTGTTGTTAAAATAGTTAAGTATAGTAGCTTGAATTATGAATTAGTGTTGTGAAAATGGTTAAGTATAGTAACTTGAATTGTGAATTAGTGTTGTGAAAATGGTTAAGTGTAGTAACTTGAATTATGAATTAGTGTTGTGAAAATGGTTAAATGTAGTAACTTTAATTATGAATTTGTGTTGTTAAAATAGTTAAGTATAGTAGCTTGAATTATGAATTAGTGTTGTGAAAATGGTTAAGCATAGTAACTTGAATTATGAATTAGTGTTGTGAAAATGGTTAAGTATAGTAACTTGAATTATGAATTAGCGTTGTGAAAATGGTTAAGTCTATTTAGTTGGAATGTGAATTATTGAATTGAAAATGGTTAAGTGTATTTAGTTGAAATGTTAATTATATACTTGAAAATGTTTAAGTGTATTTAGTTGAAATGTGAATTAGTGACTTGAAAATGGTTAAGTGTAGTAACTTGAATTATGAAATAGTGTTGTGAAAATGGTTAAGTATAATAACTTGAATTATGAATTAGTGTTGTGAAAATGGTCAAGTGTTGAAACTTTAATTATGAATTAGTGTTGTTAAAATAGTTAAGTATAATAGCTTGAATTATGAATTAGTGTTGTGAAAATGGTTAAGTGTAGTAACTTGAATTATGAATTAGTGTTGTGAAAATGATTAAGTGTAGTAACTTGAATTATGAATTAGTGTTGTGAAAATGGTTAAATGTAGTAACTTTAATTATGAATTAGTGTTGTTAAAATATTTAAGTATAGTAGCTTGAATTATGAATTAGTGTTGTGAAAATGGTTAAGTGTAGTAACTTGAATGATGAATTAGTGTTGTGAAAATGGTTAAGTATAGTAAATTTAATTAAGAATTAGTGTTGTTAAAATATTTAAGTATAGTAGCTTGAATTATGAATTAGTGTTATGAAAATTGTTAAGTATAGTAACTTGAATTATGAATTAGCGTTGTGAAAATGGTTAAGTATAGTAACTTGAATTATGAATTAGTATTGTGAAAATGGTTAAGTGTAGTAACTTGAATTATGAATTAGTGTTGTGAAAATGGTTAAATGTAGTAACTTTAATTATGAATTAGTGTTGTGAAAATGGTTAAGAGTAGTAACTTGAATTATGAATTAGCGTTGTGAAAATGATTAAGTGTAGTAACTTTAATTATGAATTTGTGTTGTTAAAATAGTTATGTATAGTAGCTTGAATTATGAATTAGTGTTGTTAAAATAATTAAGTATAGTAGCTTGAATTATGAATTAGTGTTGTGAAAATAGTTAAGTGTAGTAACTTGAATTATGAATTAGTGTTGTGAAAATTGTTAAGTATAGTAACTTGAATTATGAATTAGTGTTGTGTAAACGGTTAAGTATAGTAACTTGAATTATGAATTAGTGTTGTGAAAATGGTTAAGTATAATAACTTGAATTATGAATTAGTGTTGTGAAAATGGTTAAGTATAATAACTTGAATTATGAATTAGCGTTGTGAAAATGGTTAAGTATAGTAACTTGAATTATGAATTAGTGTTGTGAAAATGGTTAAGTGTAGTAACTTGAATTATGAATTAGTGTTGTGAAAATGGTTAAATGTAGTAACTTTAATTATGAATTAGTGTTGTTAAAATATTTAAGTATAGTAGCTTGAATTATGAATTAGTGTTGTGAAAATGGTTAAGTGTAGTAAATTGAATTATGAATTAGTGTTGTGAAAATGGTTAAGTATAGTAACTTGAATTATGAATTAGTGTTGTGAAATGGTTAAGAGTAGTAACTTGAATTACGAATTAGTGTTGTGTAAACGGTTAAGTATAGTAACTTGAATTATGAATTAGTGTTGTGAAAATGGTTAAGAGTAGTAACTTGAATTATGAATTAGTGTTGTGAAAATGATTAAGTGTAGTAACTTTAATTATGAATTTGTGTTGTTAAAATAGTTATGTATAGTAGCTTGAATTATGAATTAGTGTTGTGAAAATGGTTAAGTATAATAACTTGAATTATGAATTAGTGTTGTGAAAATGGTTAAGTATAATAATTTGAATTATGAATTGGCGTTGTGAAAATGGTTGTAATGACCTTCCCGATTATTTCTCTCGTTTTCGTGTGTTGTCAGCGTTTAGAGCTTTTCTATAACTGCCCCAAGTTATTTATGACTTGCTGGGACTGACTGTTCGGTTCCCAGGCAGTTCGTTTGAGAATATTATCTAGACCGAGCACATTGTAAAATATTAAATTAAATTTGAATTTGGTAAAATGACATAGTTAATGACCTTTCGAAAATGTTTTTGAAATTTATTCAATTCTTTAGTTACGAGATATCTATACTATTTTATAATAGTTTTATAATGTATTAATAATTAAAACGGAGATAGTGAATTTAAATATGTTAAAATAATATATTTCCTTTATAGAGGTTTTGTTAGAAATAATTTTCTATTAATTATGGTATATTCAAAATATTATATTTATTTTACCACGGACTTATGCAATACCCGAATATATATATAATGAGATAAGAATTTGGTGGCATGGCCACCTCCACTCCACGTGGAATGAAAGGGGTTGGACACCCTTCATTAGCATAATGGCATGCTGCCACCACATATAATATGTGTAGTGTATATGTAGTAATGTGAGGTTATATATATGGGTGTATTCGGTGGTGGACAGAATGTAATATTTTACATTCTGTCCACTTTTTCCAATTACCTCTCACCATTATTGATTATTTAAGCTCAATCTTGAGCTATTCTGTTAAGATTTGAGCTTAGAAGTATATATATTTGAGTCCGTGGACTCGCTCTCGTCATTTCTACGGTACGTTTTCTTATTTTTACTATAATTTTCATTTACACGGTGATACTGTTGGGATTGGTGTTGATGTTTGAGCTATATTTTGAGCTCAAATTGAGGAGTGTTAGTTGTGACTATTGGTCACTGCATTATTTGGGACGCTGTGACGGTTTCGATTTTGTTATTCCGCAAGCGGGCCCCACGTGGATTGTTCGGACATTTTCCGAACTAATGCAATATAGGTATCAATAGTCATGTTTTGACATGTATTTTATTATTTTGGTAGTTTGGCAGCAGTCTGAGTCCTCTCGAAAGGAAAAGGCTCCTATTTAGCTGGTTTTCTTGGCAGGTTCGCGGCAGACGTCCAGGTAGGCTAGGTTTACCTTCCTTTACACTTAGACTGGGCTTATGTGTGATATATGTATGCTATTGTGCTGGCATTGTGGGCTGGTATTATAGACTTGGTGGTGGTGGCTTGCTGTGATTTAGGCCTTCTAGGCCGGATAGGGCTATTCGGATATATTCCAGGCCCGTTATCCTCGTGGTACCCCACAAATGACCTATTTGGGGTCGGATAGTATTGTTGTTGTTGTTGCTAGTCTGGGAATGTTATTGTTGGACCTTAGTCCAGGCTTAGACAGACTTAGCCCAGACTTAGACAAGTATAACCAGACCTGGTTTTCGGGACCCAGTAGCGGGCCCCGTTACCCTTTTTGTCGACTTGTCGAAACTTTGACATCTTTGGGCTTAGATAAGCCCTATATGACTATTAGGATTATGACGGGATTAAGTCACCCCGATTATACCCGGTTGGCCTGTCTAGCTTTGTTCGTCCCTGATAGCACCGTATTTGATTGGGGTCGGCTAGTTTTACTTAGAACGCTGAACCGCCTTTCCATGACTTGTAATGTATACCCAGACTTTTATATACATATTTTTATAGTAGGTAGTTGACCTAGAAGGACCCCGAGATTGACTTGTAGCATGTTGTAGAGTTAGCTTCTGTACCTATATAATAGTATTGACTTGGCACTAGGGCGTTCCCCGTTTATTTGATATGATATGACCTTTGATTCTATTCTGGTTACTGGCTATGATGAGTTCCGGTTCGAGTCCGGCTACTGATTCAGGTATGATGATTTTGGTTATTGACTATTGGGTGTTCCGGTTCGAGTCCGGCCCCGGATTGTGGTACACTATGAGTTTCGATTCGAGTCCGGCCACTGATTATTATGAGTTCCGATTCGAGTCCGGCATCTGATTATGATATGATTGGAGAGTTTTGGTACTGGGTACCGTGATTATGATGTTGTTGTTCTATGAGTTCCGGTTCGAGTCCGGCAGATATGATATATATGTGGCCTCTTGTTATTACCCACTGCTTTCGGTTCGACTCCGGCGTCTGGCCTCTTGTTATTACCCATTGGTGCCGGTTCAAGCCCGGTGCACTCCTGTTGGTTATTGTGGTTACTGGATACTGATACAGCCTCGAGACACTGGTGACTATGCATTTACTTTTCTTGTGTGTCCCGCTGGTTTATGGGGGCCAGACTGGGTTATTGTTTTCTTCCGTGTGCCTATCGGGCTTATGGGGGCCCAGATAGGTTATGTTTGACTTGTGTGTTTACTTACGCATTTATTTACTCGTTATTATGTATCGCACTTATATTTTCCTGAGCATATCTATACGCCTCGGCCGTTACTTATGTATCTATTACTTGTACCCCGGACTTAGCATGCCCCCTGCACTTTAGCTTGCTTATATTATATTAAGCTCAGTCGGTCGATGATGCCTACTGAGTACCCGTTGCCCTGGTACTCATACTGCACTTCTGCATCTTTTTCCCCGATGCAGATCCAGGCACCAGTCGACGGTTTTGACGTGACTCTTTTCTCAGCACTGATTCCGGAGCAGGGTGAGCTTACTGACGTCCGAGGCAGATCCTACTCCATCCTCTACTGTATAGTCTTTTGCTCTCAAGACTATTGTACTTATTATACATGTTTGGTTTCTGTCTTGTATTTTGGGTATGTTAGTAGTGGCTCATGTACTGACCCCACCAGGTCTTGGGAGGGGTTCTGAACTTTATATACATTGTCCTCTTCCTTCTCAGTCTTAGCATGTTTATAAATATGGTTACTTCCACTTCTTCTCTGTTTTATGAGATTCCGCCCGTTAGCCCGTCGCTTGTTGCTCCGGACTAGGGTTTGGCTTGCCTATTGGTAGGTTACGATAGGCGCCATCATGACCCAAATATTGGGTCGTGACAGCTTGGTATCAGAGCCTAGGTTGTGTAGGTAGTGTCGGTACATGAGCCAATGTTTAGTAGAGTCTTGTGGATCGGTGCAGGGACGCCTGTATCCTATCCTCGGGAGGCTACCGAGCAGTTTTAGGGGAGTCTCTCATTTTCTTGACTCATGTCCGTGCATTGGGTCTGTGTTGGTTTCTGATCTTCATTTGGTTCACTCTTTACGCAGATGGTTAGGACGCATGGTGCGAGATCCGAGGGTCAGGACCCCGAGCCTGCAGTAAGGGCTCCAGTTAGGGGCCGAGGTCGACCCAGAGGTCGGGGGCAGGGTAGAGCAGCATCCCCAGACCAAGATCATGCTAGGGATCAGTTACCCGATCCTGTTATAGCTCCAGATGCTCCGCCGCCACAGCAGCCGGTGGGCCAGGGAGCAGCCCAGGCTCCACCTGAATTTATAGATGCTTCTTTGCTTCGAGGTACATTACTTCAGTTGTTGGGGATAGTTGGAGGTCCGTCAGCCGAGGGAGCCCAACCAGCAGTACAGGGAGTTGGTGTTGGGGCGCAGCCTACAGCTGCAGCACCCAGAGTTGAGATTCCGCCAGCACCGGTAGCTCCACAGCTAGTTATAGATCAGCCTACTATGTCTGTCGATGAGCAGAAGATGTTGGGGCGTTTCTTGAGTTTGACTCCACCGAGATTTGCTGGTACTCCGGGTGAGGATGCATATGAGTTCTTGTCCAGCTGCGAGGATAGATTGCGGAATTTGGGATTGGTATAGTCTCGTGGTGTTGATTTTGTGGCATATCAGTTTTATACTGCAGCGAGGAGATGGTGGAGGGGATATCTTGATTCCAGGCCAGCAGGATCTCCGCCGGTTACTTGGACCCAGTTCTCTGAGATTTTCTTGGGAAAGTATATGCCCCGTACTATGCGGGAGCGACTTAGAGATGAGTTCTCCAGATTGACTCAGGGTTCGTTATCTGTCGCCGAGTATGAGGCGAGGTTTCATGATCTTGCTAGGCATGCTACTTCTATTTTGCCTGATGAGTATGAGAGAGTTAGATGTTTTGTCAGGGGACTGAGATTGCCACTCCGCAGAGCTACCCAGAGTTTAGTGACTTCAGGGAAGTCATTCGCAGAGATTACCGAGCATGTATACTCTATTGAGGAGATGGATCGCGAGGCCCAAGGGGGCAGCAATAAGAGACCTCGTGTTCAGGGTAGTTTCAGTGGGAGCCATAGTGGTTCGCAGTTCAGAGGTCGTGGGTTCCAGTTTCAGGGTAGGTACCCTCAGCAGCAGCAGCAGTCTTTTCAGAGACAGGGTCAGCCCAGTAGGCCCGTACAGTCAGCTTTGCAAATATCTGATAGGGGTCAGCCCACCTATAGTGGTTCTGTTAGCCATCCTCAAGGACGTGGTCAGTCCAGTTCATCGACTAGAGGTGGTCATACCAGCTCAGCCGGACCTTCTAGGCCGAGCAGGGAGCCAGGAGCATGCTACACTTGTGGGGTTGTCGGTCATTTTGCGCGTGAGTGTCCTCAGCGCATGGCTATTGAGCCTTCAGTTCAGACAGCACAGCCCCTCAGATCTATACCTCCAGCAGGTAGAGGTGGTGTACAGGGTCATCGGGGTGGTCCCCAGGGTTCTCGAGGTAGAGCGCAGGGAGGCCGGACTGGTGGTCAGGGCGGTGCTCAGACTAGTGGTAGCCAGCGTCAGCTGTATGCCGTGCCGGCTACACCGGAGGCTGAGGCTTCGGATGCAGTGATTACAGGTACAATTTCCGTATGCCATCAGCCAGCCTCTGCATTATTTGATCCTGGATCCATATTTTCTTATGTATCTACTTATTATGCACCACGGTTGGGTTTGTGTTCTGAGTTATTATCTATGTCCTTACGTGTATCTACCCCTGTTGGTGATTCCTTAGTAGTGGATCGGGTATATAGATCTTGTCTGGTGACTATTCAGGAGTTTGAGACTCAGGTTGATTTTATTGTATTGGCCATGGTAGACTTTGATGTGATTCTGGGCATGGATTGGTTGTCTTTTCATCATGCAGTCTTGGATTGCTTTACCAAGACCGTTACCTTAGCCATGCCTGGTGTACCCCCGGTGGTGTGGCAGGGTTCTGTTAGCCGCACACCGACAGGGATTATTTCATATGTTCGTGCTCGTAGATTAATGTCGAGGGGATGTGATTCATTCCTTGCTTATGTTCGGGATGCTAGCATTGAGAGTCCGTCACTTGACTTCGTCCCAATTGTTCGTGAGTTTCCTGATGTATTCCCGACTGACTTACCTGGCCTTCCTCCTAAGCGTGATATAGAGTTCATTATCGACCTTGAGCCGGGCACTCGACCTATTTCTATGGCTCCTTATCGTATGGCTCCTACTGAGTTGAGAGAGTTGAGTAGTCAGCTTGAGGATCTTTTGGGGAAGGGTTTTATCAGGCCAAGTGTATCTCCGTGGGGTGCTCCAGTTCTGTTTGTAAAGAAGAAGGATGGATCTATGCGTATGTGTATTGATTACAGGCAGCTAAATAGGGTGACGGTGAAGAATAAGTATCCTATGCCTCGTATCGATGATTTGTTTGATCAACTTCAAGGTGCAGCGGTATTCTCAAAAATAGATTTGAGATCTGGATACCATCAGTTGAGAGTTAGGGCTGAGGACATCCCAAAGACAGCCTTCAGGACTCGGTACGGCCATTATGAGTTCCTGGTGATGTCTTTTGGGTTGACTAATGCCCCAGCAGCTTTCATGGATTTGATGAATCGTGTATTCAGGCCATACTTAGAATCTTTTGTGATTGTGTTTATTGATGACATCTTGGTTTATTCAAAGAGCAGCGAGGAGCACGAGTAGCATTTGAGGATTGTGCTCCACACTTTGAGAGATCATCGGCTTTATGCCAAGTTCTCAAAGTGTGAGTTCTGGCTTGAGTCTATAGCTTTCTTGGGGCATGTTGTATCCAGACACGGTATCATGGTAGATCCAGCAAAGATTGAGGCTATTCGAGGTTGGGCTAGGCCCACGTCGCCTACTGAGGTACGCAGTTTTGTTGGGTTGGCAGGATATTACAGACGGTTTGTTGAGGGCTTTTCGTCTATTGCATCTCCGATGACCAGACTGACCAGGAAGGAGGTTCTATTTCAGTGGTCTGAGGATTGTGAGGCAAGCTTTCTGAAGCTCAAGGATCGACTTACTTCTGCCCCTGTGTTGACTCTTCCAGTTGAGGGCGAGGGTTTTACCGTGTATTTTGATGCGTCTGGTATTGGTTTGGGATGTGTTCTGATGCAGCAGGGTCGTGTTATTGCTTATGCATCGAGGCAGCTGAAGGTGCACGAACGTAATTATCCCACTCATGACTTAGAATTAGCAGCGTTAGTATTTGCACTGCGGATTTGGAGGCATTATCTATACGGTGTGCATTGTGAGATCTTTACAGACCACCGCAGTCTTCAGCATATTATGACTCAGAGGGATCTTAATTCGAGGCAGCGCAGGTGGATTGAGTTGCTGAAGGACTATGATATCTCTATTCTCTATCATCCGGGCAAGGCGAATGTGGTAGCAGATGCCTTGAGCCGGAAGGCAGTGAGTATGGGTAGCTTAGCCTTCAAATCCAGTCTCTCAGCGGCCGTTGGCTTTGGATATTCAGTCCTTAGCTAACTCGATGGTGCGTTTGGATATTTCTGACCCCAGAAGGGTTATCGCTTGTGTTGGTGCGAGATCTACTTTGCTGGAGCAGATTCAGAGTCGTCAATTTGAAGATAGCGGTCTCCGTAGAATTCGAGATCAGGTATTGAGGGGTGAGTCTGAGAGAGCTACCTTGGGTTCTGATGGTGTTCTGAGGTTTGACGGTCGTATTTGTGTTCCGAGGGTTGAAGATTTAATTCAGTTGATTTTGCGTGAGGCTCACAGTTCTAGATATTCTATTCACCCCGGGACAGCTAAGATGTATAGAGATCTGAGACAGCACTATTGGTGGAGCGGTATACGGAGAGTTATAGCAGGGTTTGTATCCCGATGCCTTTGTTGTCAGCAGGTAAAGGCCGAGCACCAGAGACCTGGTGGAATGCTTCAACAATTGCCCATTCCCGAGTGGAAATGGGAGCGGGTCACTATGGATTTCATTGTTGGATTGCCTCGCACCTTCCGTGGCTTTGATAGTATTTGGGTTATTGTGGACCGGTTGACTAAGTCTGCACACTTTATCCCTGTTCGAGTCTCCTATAGTGCTGAGAGGTTAGCTCGTGTATATATTCAGGAGGTGGTCCGCCTACATGGAGTGCCAATATCCATTATCTCAGACCGAGGGTCTCAGTTTACCTCCAATTTCTGGCAGACTTTCCAGGAAGAGTTGGGTACCCAGGTGGACCTCAGCACTGCATTTCATCCTCAAACCGACGGGCAATCAGAGCGGACTATTCAGGTATTAGAGGATATGCTCCGCGCTTGTGTACTTGACTTTAGGGGCCAATGGGACCAATTCTTGCCTTTAGCGGAGTTCGCGTATAATAATAGCTTCCACTCCAGCATTCAAATGGCTCCGTTTGAGGCTTTGTATGGTAGACGGTGTCGGTCTCCAATTGGATGGTTCGAGACTTCAGAAGTCAGTCCTCGTGGCACAGATGTACTCCGAGAATCTTTGGACCGAGTTCGAGTAATTCAGGACAGGCTGCGGACAGCTCAGAGTAGACAGAGGAGTTATGCTGACCGTAGACGTTGTCCATTGAAATTCAGGGTGGGTGATAGGGTCTTCTTACGAGTATCGCCCATGAAGGGCGTAATGCGATTTGGTAGGAAGGGTAAGCTTAGCCCCAGATATATTGGACCCTTTGAGATTTTGCGGACAGTAGGAGAGGTGGCTTATATGTTAGCTTTACCTCCGGCATTTTCAGCTATCCACCCGGTATTTCATGTTTCTATGCTACGACAATATATTCCAGATGCGTCGCATGTGCTTCAGTGGGACTCGGTTTAGTTAGACGAGAAACTAACATTTGTGGAGGAGCCTGTGTCTATTTTAGCTAGAGATGTCAGACAGTTACGCTCCTGGGACATTCCAGTGGTTAAGGTACAGTGGCGTCACCGTCCGGTTGAAGAGGCTACTTGGGAGCTTGAACGTGATATGCGAGCCCAGTATCCCTACTTGTTCACGTCTTCAGGTATGTGCTTCTTCTTGACTTTCGCGGACGAAAGTTCTTTTAGTAGTGGATATTGTAATGACCTTCCCGATTATTTCTCTCGTTTTCGTGTGTTGTCAGCGTTTAGAGCTTTTCTATAACTGCCCCAAGTTATTTATGACTTGCTGGGACTGACTGTTCGGTTCCCAGGCAGTTCGTTTGAGAATATTATCTAGACCGAGCACATTGTAAAATATTAAATTAAATTTGAATTTGGTAAAATGACATAGTTAATGACCTTTCGAAAATGTTTTTGAAATTTATACAATTCTTTAGTTACGAGATATCTATACTATTTTATAATAGTTTTATAATGTATTAATAATTAAAACGGAGATAGTGAATTTAAATATGTTAAAATAATATATTTCTTTTATAGAGGTTTTGTTAGAAATAATTTTCTATTAATTATGGTATATTCAAAATATTATATTTATTTTACCACGGACTTATGCAATACCCGAATATATATATAATGAGATAAGAATTTGGTGGCATGGCCACCTCCACTCCACGTGGAATGAAAGGGGTTGGACACCCTTCATTAGCATAATGGCATGCTGCCACCACATATAATATGTGTAGTGTATATGTAGTAATGTGAGGTTATATATATGTGTGTATTCGGTGGTGGACATAATGTAATATTTTACATTCTGTCCACTTTTTCCAATTACCTCTCACCATTATTGATTATTTAAGCTCAATCTTGAGCTATTCTGTTAAGATTTGAGCTTAGAAGTATATATATTTGAGTCCGTGGACTCGCTCTCGTCATTTCTACGGTACGTTTTCTTATTTTTACTATAATTTTCATTTACACGGTGATACTGTTGGGATTGGTGTTGATGTTTGAGCTATATTTTGAGCTCAAATTGAGGAGTGTTAGTTGTGACTATTGGTCACTGCATTATTTGGGACGCTGTGACGGTTTCGATTTTGTTATTCCGCAAGCGGGCCCCACGTGGATTGTTCGGACATTTTCCGAACTAATGCAATATAGGTATCAATAGTCATGTTTTGACATGTATTTTATTATTTTGGTAGTTTGGCAGCAGTCTGAGTCCTCTCGAAAGGAAAAGGCTCCTATTTAGCTGGTTTTCTTGGCAGGTTCGCGGCAGGCGTCCAGGTAGGCTAGGTTTACCTTCCTTTACACTTAGACTGGGCTTATGTGTGATATATGTATGCTATTGTGCTGGCATTGTGGGCTGGTATTATAGACTTGGTGGTGGTGGCTTGCTGTGATTTAGGCCTTCTAGGCCGGATAGGGCTATTCGGATATATTCCAGGCCCGTTATCCTCGTGGTACCCCACAAATGACCTATTTGGGGTCGGATAGTATTGTTGTTGTTGTTGCTAGTCTGGGAATGTTATTGTTGGACCTTAGTCCAGGCTTAGACAGACTTAGCCCAGACTTAGACAAGTATAACCAGACCTGGTTTTCGGGACCCAGTAGCGGGCCCCGTTACCCTTTTTGTCGACTTGTCGAAACTTTGACATCTTTGGGCTTAGATAAGCCCTATATGACTATTAGGATTATGACGGGATTAAGTCACCCCGATTATACCCGGTTGGCCTGTCTAGCTTTGTTCGTCCCTGATAGCACCGTATTTGATTGGGGTCGGCTAGTTTTACTTAGAACGCTGAACCGCCTTTCCATGACTTGTAATGTATACCCAGACTTTTATATACATATTTTTATAGTAGGTAGTTGACCTAGAAGGACCCCGAGATTGACTTGTAGCATGTTGTAGAGTTAGCTTCTGTACCTATATAATAGTATTGACTTGGCACTAGGGCGTTCCCCGTTTATTTGATATGATATGACCTTTGATTCTATTCTGGTTACTGGCTATGATGAGTTCCGGTTCGAGTCCGGCTACTGATTCAGGTATGATGATTTTGGTTATTGACTATTGGGTGTTCCGGTTCGAGTCCGGCCCCGGATTGTGGTACACTATGAGTTTCGATTCGAGTCCGGCCACTGATTATTATGAGTTCCGATTCGAGTCCGGCATCTGATTATGATATGATTGGAGAGTTTTGGTACTGGGTACCGTGATTATGATGTTGTTGTTCTATGAGTTCCGGTTCGAGTCCGGCAGATATGATATATATGTGGCCTCTTGTTATTACCCACTGCTTTCGGTTCGACTCCGGCGTCTGGCCTCTTGTTATTACCCATTGGTGCCGGTTCAAGCCCGGTGCACTCCTGTTGGTTATTGTGGTTACTGGATACTGATACAGCCTCGAGACACTGGTGACTATGCATTTACTTTTCTTGTGTGTCCCGCTGGTTTATGGGGGCCAGACTGGGTTATTGTTTTCTTCCGTGTGCCTATCGGGCTTATGGGGGCCCAGATAGGTTATGTTTGACTTGTGTGTTTACTTACGCATTTATTTACTCGTTATTATGTATCGCACTTATATTTTCCTGAGCATATCTATACGCCTCGGCCGTTACTTATGTATCTATTACTTGTACCCCGGACTTAGCATGCCCCCTGCACTTTAGCTTGCTTATATTATATTAAGCTCAGTCGGTCGATGATGCCTACTGAGTACCCGTTGCCCTGGTACTCATACTGCACTTCTGCATCTTTTTCCCCGATGCAGATCCAGGCACCAGTCGACGGTTTTGACGTGACTCTTTTCTCAGCACTGATTCCGGAGCAGGGTGAGCTTACTGACGTCCGAGGCAGATCCTACTCCATCCTCTACTGTATAGTCTTTTGCTCTCAAGACTATTGTACTTATTATACATGTTTGGTTTCTGTCTTGTATTTTGGGTATGTTAGTAGTGGCTCATGTACTGACCCCACCAGGTCTTGGGAGGGGTTCTGAACTTTATATACATTGTCCTCTTCCTTCTCAGTCTTAGCATGTTTATAAATATGGTTACTTCCACTTCTTCTCTGTTTTATGAGATTCCGCCCGTTAGCCCGTCGCTTGTTGCTCCGGACTAGGGTTTGGCTTGCCTATTGGTAGGTTACGATAGGCGCCATCATGACCCAAATATTGGGTCGTGACAATGGTTAAGTGTAGTAACTTGAATTATGAATTAGTGTTGTGAAAATAGTTAAGTGTAGTAACTTGAATTATGAATTAGTGTTGTGAAAATGGTTAAGTGTAGTAAATTGAATTATGAATTAGTGTTGTGAAAATGGTTAAGTATAGTAAATTGAATTATGAATTAGTGTTGTGAAAATGGTTAAGAGTAGTAACTTGAATTACGAATTAGTGTTGTTAAAATAGTTAAGTGTAGTAACTTGAATTATGAATTAGTGTTGTGAAAATAGTTATGTATAGTAGCTTGAATTATGAATTAGTGTTGTGAAAATGGTTAAGTATAATAACTTGAATTATGAATTAGTGTTGTGAAAATGGTTAAGTATAATAACTTGAATTATGAATTAGCGTTGTGAAAATGGTTAAGTGTAGTAACTTGAATTATGAATTAGTGTTGTGAAAATAGTTAAGTGTAGTAACTTGAATTATGAATTAGTGTTGTGAAAATGGTTAAGTGTAGTAACTTGAATTATGAATTAGTGTTGTGAAAATGGTTAAATGTAGTAACTTTAATTATGAATTTGTGTTGTTAAAATAGTTAAGTATAGTAGCTTGATTTATGAATTAGTGTTGTGAAAATGGTTAAGTGTAGTAACTTGAATGATGAATTAGTGTTGTGAAAATGGTTAAGTGTAGTAACTTTAATTATGAATTAGTGTTGTTAAAATATTTAAGTATAGTAGCTTGAATTATGAATTAGGATTATGAAAATTGTTAAGTATAGTAACTTGAATTATGAATTATCGTTGTGAAAATGGTTAAGTATAGTAACTTGAATTATGAATTAGTATTGTGAAAATGGTTAAGTGTAGTAACTTGAATTATGAATTAGTGTTGTGAAAATGGTTAAATGTAGTAACTTGAATGATGAATTAGTGTTGTGAAAATGGTTAAGTAAAGTAACTTTAATTATGAATTAGTGTTGTTAAAATATTTAAGTATAGTAGCTTGAATTATGAATTAGTGTTATGAAAATTGTTAAGTATAGTAACTTGAATTATGAATTAGCGTTGTGAAAATGGTTAAGTATAGTAACTTGAATTATGAATTAGTGTTGTGAAAATGGTTAAGTGTAGTAACTTGAATTATGGATTAGTGTTGTGAAAATGGTTAAATGTAGTAACTTTAATTATGAATTAGTGTTGTGAAAATGGTTAAATGTAGTAACTTTAATTATGAATTAGTGTTTTTAAAATATTTCACGACCCAAACAAACGGACCGTGCGGGCACCTACGCTATCCTAAGTAGCTAGGAGAACCCTCATTACCCAACCAAAAATATGCGGAAGACTTCTGTTTTTAAGAGAATACTGAATTAAATATAACAAAGTAAATTAAACACCAATAAATAAATTTTTCAAAAAACTTCTTACAACTGTCCTTCACTACCCCAAGACCTGGTCAGACATGTACAAGAGCTACCTATTACAGAATAGATTGACAATAAAATAAATAACACAAAGACTCTAACATCTGCCAGGAAGGAAGTGCAGAAGTTAGTGCTGAATATCGCCATTGATCTAGTAACTGCAAACTAACCTGCATCCAGTCTACACCCCAATAAGGGATGTAGAAGAGTAGGGTCAGTACAAACACACGTACTGGTAGGCATCATCGGCCGACCAGTGTTAGTCCACATAATCATAAAATAGAATCAAAGAAAAGAAATCATGACATCTTAATAGAGTATAATTCTACTAAGGCTGTAATATCATTATAACACTTTGCCAATATAATTTACAATTTTCCAACTCTATTAATGAGATTATATTCACCACTAGCATAGTCTAGCCTCACTAATTCACACCATCCACCACAATCTAACACTAAACCATTACTATCACCCTTTTATTCACGTTGCCGTTTCCATTATCCACATCTATAGGATCAACCCAATAATCATAGATAACTCACACTAAACTCTCGGGCTAACAACCAAACACTCTCTTATAATATTAAAGAATAATAACTAGCCAATCGGATAAGCCAAGATCACACCAAGTATAAATAAAGTAAGTCGACCAACATATAGCAAGTAAGCACAGAGTTCCACTTTTCCAAGTACATGTCACACAATCAATCTCAAGGATACAATCAAACAGGGAATACAAATCAACTCACATCTCAGTAAAACACACAAGAGAACTCAAGGTTCATTAGCAAACCTTATAGATACTCTTGGAGAAAGATTAATTCAATTATTGAAACTTTGGGATTGTTTCTTTGAGATTATTCATTGGATTCATCACTTTAGATCACTTCATTATCAATTCCTTTATTATTAATATTACCATGCCGGCTCGTGGCACCCGATCCAATCACGTCTTATAGCAATACCGAAATTTAACGTCGGCCACATTGCTACTAACAATCTTTCCACTTTTCTGTTCTTAATAAATATTCATCATTCACTTTTCAACCTGTATGAAGGTATATCACAAGCCTTCTTTACTCAAGGCATTCTTTTCAATCACATTATCATTATGAATCAAGATTTTTCATTTATCAACAATAGTCTGTACACACATGCTAAGGGACTTATTTCTGCCCAACTAGTCATGACCTGCAGGGGACAATCTAAGTCCATGTACCGTACCGGCGTGGTACCCGATCCTCCATAAATAAGTAATATCAACATCCATATCCATACCGGCGTGGTACCCGATCCTCCATAATCATATTATGTATATTTTATCAACTTCATACTATCTCTCAGGATACAACACGACGTACTAAATTTACAAGTACACTCATAATCACAAGACGATTCGATCAAGTTGGATTTTTCATAATTATTCATGCAAGTATCAACAATCCAAATATCATCAATTCAAGTATGTACGAAAACCAATCAACAAGCATCCAATTTAGGAGCATACACACAATTAAATTGAGTCTAAACTCTAATTAAATCATAACCTACTCAAATACCACAAATTGGGTTCTAACATCACCACCCATAACTAGCGCATTCAACCTTATCATTATTCTTTACCTCTCTCCGCATAATACAATGCACACAATGATTCAAGTCATCTATCCCTTAGGCCTCACCATTATCATGGCACAATATGCAACTTAAACCTTTATAACTCAATTAGGTTCATCACTAGAACAACTAAGAAACATCATGTCCACATACTTCATTCACAACAATCCCCTTTCGGGCACATAACACATAATATCATAAATATCACATAATCAATCAATAACATAGTTTTCGGGATTAAAGTAAAGTTCTTATGTCTTTATTCACCTCAACTCCATGTCTGCAGGCCTAGACATGCTTTCTCCCATCAATTATAAATTATGAAAATATGAAATAACACAGTCTTCTACTCATTAACCTAGCCTACCTGGACGCCAAGCTTTTTGAATCAACAAGTCATGTCAAGGATGCTCATTCCCTTTCTTCATGCTTCGAAATGATCAATCATCTAAATATCAAACAATTATAAGAGTAACTTGAATTATGAATTAGTGTTGTGAAAATGATTAAGTGTAGTAACTTGAATTATAAATTAGTGTTGTGAAAATGGTTAAATGTAGTAACTTTAATTATGAATTAGTGTTGTTATAATATTTAAGTATAGTAGCTTGAATTATGAATTAGTGTTGTGAAAATGGTTAAGTGTAGTAACTTGAATGATGAATTAGTGTTGTGAAAATGGTTAAGTATAGTAACTTTAATTATGAATTAGTGTTGTTAAAGTATTTAAGTATAGTAGCTTGAATTATGAATTAGTGTTATGAAAATTGTTAAGTATAGTAACTTGAATTATGAATTAGCGTTGTGAAAATGGTTAAGTATAGTAACTTGATTATGAATTAGCGTTGTGAAAATGATTAAGTGTAGTAACTTGAATTATGAATTAGTGTTGTGAAAATGATTAAGTGTAGTAACTTGAATTATAAATTAGTGTTGTGAAAATGGTTAAATGTAGTAACTTTAATTATGAATTAGTGTTGTTATAATATTTAAGTATAGTAGCTTGAATTATGAATTAGTGTTGTGAAAATGGTTAAGTGTAGTAACTTGAATGATGAATTAGTGTTGTGTAAACGTTTAAGTATAGTAACTTGAATTATGAATTAGTGTTGTTAAAGTATTTAAGTATAGTAGCTTGAATTATGAATTAGTGTTATGAAAATTGTTAAGTATAGTAACTTGAATTATGAATTAGCGTTGTGAAAATGGTTAAGTATAGTAACTTGATTATGAATTAGCGTTGTGAAAATGGTTAAGTATAGTAACTTGAATTATGAATTAGCGTTGTGAAAATGGTTAAGTATAGTAACTTGAATTATGAATTAGTGTTGTGAAAATGGTTAAGTGTAGTAACTTGAATTATGAATTAGTGTTGTGAAAATGGTTAAATGTAGTAACTTTAATTATAAATTAGTGTTGTGAAAATGGTTAAGAGTAGTAACTTTAATTATGAATTAGAGTTGTGAAAATGATTAAGTGTAGTAACTTTAATTATGAATTTGTGTTGTTAAAATAGTTATGTATAGTAGCTTGAATTATGAATTAGTGTTGTTAAAATAGTTAAGTATAGTAGCTTGAATTATAAATTAGTGTTGTGAAAATAGTTAAGTGTAGTAACTTAAATTATGAATTAGTGTTGTGAAAATGGTTAAGTATAGTAACTTGAATTATGAATTAGTGTTGTGTAAACGATTAAGTATAGTAACTTGAATTATGAATTAGTGTTGTGAAAATGGTTAAGTATAATAACTTGAATTATGAATTAGTGTTGTGAAAATGGTTAAGTATAAAAACTTGATTATGAATTAGCGTTGTGAAAATAGTTAAGTATAGTAACTTGAATTATGAATTAGTGTTGTGAAAATGGTTAAGTGTAGTAACTTGAATTATGAATTAGTGTTGTGAAAATGGTTAAATGTAGTAACTTTAATTATGAATTTGTGTTGTTAAAATAGTTAAGTATAGTAGCTTGAATTATGAATTAGTGTTGTGAAAGTGGTTAAGCATAGTAACTTTAATTATGAATTAGTGTTGTTAAAATAGTTAAGTGTAGTAACTTGAATGATGAATTAGTGTTGTGAAAATAGTTAAGTGTAGTAACTTGAATTATGAATTAGTGTTGTGAAAATGGTTAAGTGTAGTAAATTGAATTATGAATTAGTGTTGTGAAAATGGTTAAGTATAGTAACTTGAATTATGAATTAGTGTTGTGAAAATGGTTAAGAGTAGTAACTATAATTACGAATTAGTGTTGTGTAAACGGTTAAGTATAGTAACTTTAATTATGAATTAGTGTTGCTAAAATATTTAAGTATAGTAGCTTGAATTATGAATTAGTGTTATGAAAATTGTTAAGTATAATAACTTGAATTATGAATTAGCGTTGTGAAAATGGTTAAGTATAGTAACTTGAATTATGAATTAGTGTTGTGAAAATGGTTAAGTGTAGTAAATTGAATTATGAATTAGTGTTGTGAAAATGGTTAAGTATAGTAACTTGAATTATGAATTAGTGTTGTGAAAATGGTTAAGTATAATAACTTGAATTATGAATTAGTGTTGTGAAAATGGTCAAGTGTAGTAACTTTAATTATGAATTAGTGTTGTTAAAATAGTTAAGTATAATAGCTTGAATTATGAATTAGTGTTGTGAAAATGGTTAAGTATAGTAACTTAAATTATGAATTAGTGTTGTAAAATAGTTAAGTCTATTTAGTTGAAATGTGAATTATTGAATTGAAAATAGTTAAGTGTATTTAGTTGAAATGTGAATTATTGACTTGAAAATGTTTAAGTGTATTTAGTTGAAATGTGAATTAGTGACTTGAAAATGGCTAAGTGTAGTAACTTGAATTATGAAATAGTGTTGTGAAAATGGTTTAGTAACTTGAATTATGAATTAGTGTTGTGAAAATGGTTAAGTGTAGTAACTTGAATTATGAATTAGTGTTGTGAAAATGGTTAAGTATAATAACTTGAATTATGAATTAGCGTTGTGAAAATAGTTAAGTATAGTAACTTGAATTATGAATTAGTGTTGTGAAAATGGTTAAGTATAGTAACTTGAATTATGAATTAGTGTTGTGTAAACGATTAAGTATAGTAACTTGAATTATGAATTAGTGTTGTGAAAATGGTTAAGTATAATAACTTGAATTATGAATTAGTGTTGTGAAAATGGTTAAGTATAAAAACTTGAATTATGAATTAGCGTTGTGAAAATAGTTAAGTATAGTAACTTGAATTATGAATTAGTGTTGTGAAAATGGTTAAGTGTAGTAACTTGAATTATGAATTAGTGTTGTGAAAATGGTTAAATGTAGTAACTTTAATTATGAATTTGTGTTGTTAAAATAGTTAAGTATAGTAGCTTGAATTATGAATTAGTGTTGTGAAAGTGGTTAAGCATAGTAACTTTAATTATGAATTAGTGTTGTTAAAATAGTTAAGTGTAGTAACTTGAATGATGAATTAGTGTTGTGAAAATAGTTAAGTGTAGTAACTTGAATTATGAATTAGTGTTGTGAAAATGGTTAAGTGTAGTAAATTGAATTATGAATTAGTGTTGTGAAAATGGTTAAGTATAGTAACTTGAATTATGAATTAGTGTTGTGAAAATGGTTAAGAGTAGTAACTATAATTACGAATTAGTGTTGTGTAAACGGTTAAGTATAGTAACTTTAATTATGAATTAGTGTTGCTAAAATATTTAAGTATAGTAGCTTGAATTATGAATTAGTGTTATGAAAATTGTTAAGTATAATAACTTGAATTATGAATTAGCGTTGTGAAAATGGTTAAGTATAGTAACTTGAATTATGAATTAGTGTTGTGAAAATGGTTAAGTGTAGTAAATTGAATTATGAATTAGTGTTGTGAAAATGGTTAAGTATAGTAACTTGAATTATGAATTAGTGTTGTGAAAATGGTTAAGTATAATAACTTGAATTATGAATTAGTGTTGTGAAAATGGTCAAGTGTAGTAACTTTAATTATGAATTAGTGTTGTTAAAATAGTTAAGTATAATAGCTTGAATTATGAATTAGTGTTGTGAAAATTGTTAAGTATAGTAACTTAAATTATGAATTAGTGTTGTAAAATAGTTAAGTCTATTTAGTTGAAATGTGAATTATTGAATTGAAAATAGTTAAGTGTATTTAGTTGAAATGTGAATTATTGACTTGAAAATGTTTAAGTGTATTTAGTTGAAATGTGAATTAGTGACTTGAAAATGGCTAAGTGTAGTAACTTGAATTATGAAATAGTGTTGTGAAAATGGTTTAGTAACTTGAATTATGAATTAGTGTTGTGAAAATGGTTAAGTGTAGTAACTTGAATTATGAATTAGTGTTGTGAAAATGGTTAAGTATAATAACTTGAATTATGAATTAGCGTTGTGAAAATAGTTAAGTATAGTAACTTGAATTATGAATTAGTGTTGTGAAAATGGTTAAGTATAGTAACTTGAATTATGAATTAGTGTTGTGTAAACGATTAAGTATAGTAACTTGAATTATGAATTAGTGTTGTGAAAATGGTTAAGTATAATAACTTGAATTATGAATTAGTGTTGTGAAAATGGTTAAGTATAAAAACTTGAATTATGAATTAGCGTTGTGAAAATAGTTAAGTATAGTAACTTGAATTATGAATTAGTGTTGTGAAAATGGTTAAGTGTAGTAACTTGAATTATGAATTAGTGTTGTGAAAATGGTTAAATGTAGTAACTTTAATTATGAATTTGTGTTGTTAAAATAGTTAAGTATAGTAGCTTGAATTATGAATTAGTGTTGTGAAAGTGGTTAAGCATAGTAACTTTAATTATGAATTAGTGTTGTTAAAATAGTTAAGTGTAGTAACTTGAATGATGAATTAGTGTTGTGAAAATAGTTAAGTGTAGTAACTTGAATTATGAATTAGTGTTGTGAAAATGGTTAAGTGTAGTAAATTGAATTATGAATTAGTGTTGTGAAAATGGTTAAGTATAGTAACTTGAATTATGAATTAGTGTTGTGAAAATGGTTAAGAGTAGTAACTATAATTACGAATTAGTGTTGTGTAAACGGTTAAGTATAGTAACTTTAATTATGAATTAGTGTTGCTAAAATATTTAAGTATAGTAGCTTGAATTATGAATTAGTGTTATGAAAATTGTTAAGTATAATAACTTGAATTATGAATTAGCGTTGTGAAAATGGTTAAGTATAGTAACTTGAATTATGAATTAGTGTTGTGAAAATGGTTAAGTGTAGTAAATTGAATTATGAATTAGTGTTGTGAAAATGGTTAAGTATAGTAACTTGAATTATGAATTAGTGTTGTGAAAATGGTTAAGTATAATAACTTGAATTATGAATTAGTGTTGTGAAAATGGTCAAGTGTAGTAACTTTAATTATGAATTAGTGTTGTTAAAATAGTTAAGTATAATAGCTTGAATTATGAATTAGTGTTGTGAAAATTGTTAAGTATAGTAACTTAAATTATGAATTAGTGTTGTAAAATAGTTAAGTCTATTTAGTTGAAATGTGAATTATTGAATTGAAAATAGTTAAGTGTATTTAGTTGAAATGTGAATTATTGACTTGAAAATGTTTAAGTGTATTTAGTTGAAATGTGAATTAGTGACTTGAAAATGGCTAAGTGTAGTAACTTGAATTATGAAATAGTGTTGTGAAAATGGTTTAGTAACTTGAATTATGAATTAGTGTTGTGAAAATGGTTAAGTGTAGTAACTTGAATTATGAATTAGTGTTGTGAAAATGGTTAAGTATAATAACTTGAATTATGAATTAGCGTTGTGAAAATAGTTAAGTATAGTAACTTGAATTATGAATTAGTGTTGTGAAAATGGTTAAGTATAGTAACTTGAATTATGAATTAGTGTTGTGTAAACGATTAAGTATAGTAACTTGAATTATGAATTAGTGTTGTGAAAATGGTTAAGTATAATAACTTGAATTATGAATTAGTGTTGTGAAAATGGTTAAGTATAAAAACTTGAATTATGAATTAGCGTTGTGAAAATAGTTAAGTATAGTAACTTGAATTATGAATTAGTGTTGTGAAAATGGTTAAGTGTAGTAACTTGAATTATGAATTAGTGTTGTGAAAATGGTTAAATGTAGTAACTTTAATTATGAATTTGTGTTGTTAAAATAGTTAAGTATAGTAGCTTGAATTATGAATTAGTGTTGTGAAAGTGGTTAAGCATAGTAACTTTAATTATGAATTAGTGTTGTTAAAATAGTTAAGTGTAGTAACTTGAATGATGAATTAGTGTTGTGAAAATAGTTAAGTGTAGTAACTTGAATTATGAATTAGTGTTGTGAAAATGGTTAAGTGTAGTAAATTGAATTATGAATTAGTGTTGTGAAAATGGTTAAGTATAGTAACTTGAATTATGAATTAGTGTTGTGAAAATGGTTAAGAGTAGTAACTATAATTACGAATTAGTGTTGTGTAAACGGTTAAGTATAGTAACTTTAATTATGAATTAGTGTTGCTAAAATATTTAAGTATAGTAGCTTGAATTATGAATTAGTGTTATGAAAATTGTTAAGTATAATAACTTGAATTATGAATTAGCGTTGTGAAAATGGTTAAGTATAGTAACTTGAATTATGAATTAGTGTTGTGAAAATGGTTAAGTGTAGTAAATTGAATTATGAATTAGTGTTGTGAAAATGGTTAAGTATAGTAACTTGAATTATGAATTAGTGTTGTGAAAATGGTTAAGTATAATAACTTGAATTATGAATTAGTGTTGTGAAAATGGTCAAGTGTAGTAACTTTAATTATGAATTAGTGTTGTTAAAATAGTTAAGTATAATAGCTTGAATTATGAATTAGTGTTGTGAAAATGGTTAAGTATAGTAACTTAAATTATGAATTAGTGTTGTAAAATAGTTAAGTCTATTTAGTTGAAATGTGAATTATTGAATTGAAAATAGTTAAGTGTATTTAGTTGAAATGTGAATTATTGACTTGAAAATGTTTAAGTGTATTTAGTTGAAATGTGAATTAGTGACTTGAAAATGGCTAAGTGTAGTAACTTGAATTATGAAATAGTGTTGTGAAAATGGTTTAGTAACTTGAATTATGAATTAGTGTTGTGAAAATGGTTAAGTGTAGTAACTTGAATTATGAATTAGTGTTGTGAAAATGGTTAAGTATAATAACTTGAATTATGAATTAGCGTTGTGAAAATAGTTAAGTATAGTAACTTGAATTATGAATTAGTGTTGTGAAAATGGTTAAGTGTAGTAAATTGAATTATGAATTAGTGTTGTGAAAATGGTTAACTATAGTAACTTGAATTATGAATTAGTGTTGTGAAAATGGTTAAGTATAATAACTTGAATTATGAATTAGTGTTGTGAAAATGGTCAAGTGTAGTAACTTTAATTATGAATTAGTGTTGTTAAAATAGTTAAGTATAATAGCTTGAATTATGAATTAGTGTTGTGAAAATGGTTAAGTGTAGTAACTTGAATTATGAATTAGTGTTGTGAAAATGATTAAGTGTAGTAACTTGAATTATAAATTAGTGTTGTGAAAATGGTTAAATGTAGTAACTTTAATTATGAATTAGTGTTGTTATAATATTTAAGTATAGTAGCTTGAATTATGAATTAGTGTTGTGAAAATGGTTAAGTGTAGTAACTTGAATGATGAATTAGTGTTGTGAAAATGGTTAAGTATAGTAACTTTAATTATGAATTAGTGTTGTTAAAATATTTAAGTATAGTAGCTTGAATTATGAATTAGTGTTATGAAAATTGTTAAGTATAGTAACTTGAATTATGAATTAGCGTTGTGAAAATGGTTAAGTATAGTAACTTGAATTATGAATTAGCGTTGTGAAAATGGTTATGTATAGTAACTTGAATTATGAATTAGCGTTGTGAAAATGGTTAAGTGTAGTAACTTGAATTATGAATTAGTGTTGTGAAAATGGTTAAGTATAGTAACTTAAATTATGAATTAGTGTTGTAAAATAGTTAAGTCTATTTAGTTGAAATGTGAATTATTGAATTGAAAATGGTTAAGTGTATTTAGTTGAAATGTGAATTATTGACTTGAAAATGTTTAAGTGTATTTAGTTGAAATGTGAATTAGTGACTTGAATATGGCTAAGTTTAGTAACTTGAATTATGAAATAGTGTTGTGAAAATGGTTTAGTAACTTGAATTATGAATTAGTGTTGTGAAAATGGTTAAGTGTAGTAACTTGAATTATGAATTAGTGTTGTGAAAATGGTTAAGTATAATAACTTGAATTATGAATTAGCGTTGTGAAAATAGTTAAGTATAGTAACTTGAATTATGAATTAGTGTTGTGAAAATGGTTAAGTGTAGTAACTTGAATTATGAATTAGTGTTGTGAGAATGGTTAAATGTAGTAAATTTAATTATGAATTTGTGTTGTTAAAATAGTTAAGTATAGTAGCTTGAATTATGAATTAGTGTTGTGAAAGTGGTTAAGCATAGAAACTTTAATTATGAATTAGTGTTGTTAAAATAGTTAAGTGTAGTAACTTGAAATATGAATTAGTGTTGTGAAAATGGTTAAGTGTAGTAACTTGAATTATAGATTAGTGTTGTGAAAATGGTTAAATGTAGTAACTTTAATTATGAATAAGTGTTGTGAAAATGGTTAAGAGTAGTAACTTGAATTATGAATTAGCGTTGTGAAAATGATTAAGTGTAGTAACTTTAATTATGAATTTGTGTTGTTAAAATAGTTATGTATAGTAGCTTGAATTATGAATTAGTGTTGTTAAAATAATTAAGTATAGTAGCTTGAATTATGAATTAGTGTTGTGAAAATAGTTTTGTATAGTAACTTGAATTATGAATTAGTGTTGTGTAAACGGTTAAGTATAGTAACTTGAATTATGAATTAGTGTTGTGAAAATGGTTAAGTATAATAACTTGAATTATGAATTAGTGTTGTGAAAATGGTTAAGTGTAGTAACTTGAATGATGAATTAGTGTTGTGAAAATGGTTAAGTATAGTAACTTTAATTATGAATTAGTGTTGTTAAAATATTTAAGTATAGTAGCTTGAATTATGAATTAGTGTTGTTAAAATAGTTAAGTATGGTAGCTTGAATTATGAATTAGTGTTGTGTAAATGATTAAGTGTAGTAACTTGAATTATGAATTAGTGTTGTGAAAATGATTAAGTGTAGTAAATTTAATTATGAATTTGTGTTGTTAAAATAGTTATGTATAGTAACTTGAATTATGAATCAGTGTTGTAAAAATGGTTAAGTATAGTAATTTGAATTATGAATTAGTGTTGTGAAAATGGTTAAGTGTAGTAACTTGAATTATGAATTAGTGTTGTGAAAAAAATGGTTAAATGTAGTAACTTTAATTATGAATTAGTGTTGTTAAAATATTTAAGTATAGTTGCTTGAATTATGAATTAGTGTTGTGAAAATGGTTAAGTGTAGTAACTTGAATGATGAATTAGTGTTGTGAAAATGGTTAAGTATAGTAACTTTAATTATGAATTAGTGTTGTTAAAATATTTAAGTATAGTAGCTTGAATTATGAATTAGTGTTATAAAAATTGCTAAGTATAATAACTTGAATTATGAATTAGCGTTGTGAAAAATGGTTAAGTATAGTAACTTGAATTATGAATTAGTGTTGTGAAAATGGTTAAGTGTAGTAACTTTAATTATGAATTAGCGTTGTGAAAATGATTAAGTGTAGTAACTTTAATTATGAATTTGTGTTGTTAAAATAGTTATGTATAGTAGCTTGAATTATGAATTAGTGTTGTTAAAATAGTTAAGTATAGTAGCTTGAATTATGAATTAGTGTTGTGAAAATAGTTAAGTGTAGTAACTTAAATTATGAATTAGTGTTGTGAAAATTGTTAAGTATAGTAACTTGAATTATGAATTAGTGTTGTGCAAACGATTAAGTATAGTAACTTGAATTATGAATTATTGTTGTGAAAATGGTTAAGTATAATAACTTGAATTATGAATTAGTGTTGTGAAAATGGTTAAGTATAATAACTTGAATTATGAATTAGCGTTGTGAAAATAGTTAAGTATAGTAACTTGAATTATGAATTAGTGTTGTGAAAATGGTTAAGTGTAGTAACTTGAATTATGAATTAGTGTTGTGAAAATGGTTGAATGTAGTAACTTTAATTATGAATTTGTGTTGTTAAAATAGTTAAGTATAGTAGCTTGAATTATGAATTAGTGTTGTTAAAATAGTAAAGTGTAGTAACTTGAATGATGAATTAGTGTTGTGAAAATGGTTAAGAGTAGTAACTTGAATTATGAATTAGCGTTGTGAAAATGATTAAGTGTAGTAACGTTAATTATGAATTTGTGTTGTTAAAATAGTTATGTATAGTAGCTTTAATTATGAATTATTGTTGTTAAAATCATTAAGTATAGTAGCTTGAATTATGAATTAGTGTTGTAAAAATAGTTAAGTGTAGTAACTTGAATTATGAATTAGTGTTGTGAAAATGGTTAAGTATAGTAACTTGAATTATGAATTAGTGTTGTGAAAATGGTTAAGTATAATAACTTGAATTATGAATTAGTATTGTGAAAATGGTTAAGTGTAGTAATTTGAATGATGAATTAGTGTTGTGAAAATGGTTAAGTATAGTAACTTTAATTATGAATTAGTGTTGTTAAAATATTTAAGTATAGTAGCTGGAATTATGAATTAGTGTTATGAAAATTGTTAAGTATAGTAACTTGAATTATGAATTAGTGTTGTGAAAATGGTTAATTATAGTAACTTGAATTATGAATTAGTGTTGTGATAATGGTTAAGTGTAGTAACTTGAATTATGAATTAGTGTTGTGAAAATGGTTAAATGTAGTAACTTGAATTATGAATTAGTGTTGTGAAAATGGTTAAGAGTAGTAACTTAAATTATGAATTAGCGTTGTGAAAATGATTAAGTGTAGTAACTTTAATTATGAATTTGTGTTGTTAAAATAGTTATGTATAGTAGCTTGAATTATGAATTAGTGTTGTTAAAATAATTAAGTATAGTAGCTTGAATTATGAATTAGTGTTGTGAAAATAGTTAAGTGTAGTCACTTGAATGATGAATTAGTGTTGTGAAAATTGTTAAGTATAGTAACTTGAATTATGAATTAGTGTTGTGTAAACGGTTAAGTATAGTAACTTGAATTATGAATTAGTGTTGTGAAAATGGTTAAGTATAATAACTTGAACTATGAATTAGTGTTGTGAAAATGGTTAAGTATAATAACTTGAATTATGAATTAGCGTTGTGAAAATGGTTAAGTATAGTAACTTGAATTATGAATTAGTGTTGTGAAAATGGTTAAGTAGAGTAACTTGAATTATGAATTAGTGTTGTGAAAATGGTTAAATGTAGTAACTTTAATTATGAATTAGTGTTGTTAAAATATTTAAGTATAGTAGCTTGAATTATGAATTAGTGTTGTGAAAATGGTTAAGTGTAGTAAATTGAATTATGAATTAGTGTTGTGAAAATGGTTAAGTATAGTAACTTGAATTATGAATTAGTGTTGTGAAATGGTTAAGAGTATTAACTTGAATTACGAATTAGTGTTGTGTAAGCGGTTAAGTATAGTAACTTGAATTATGAATTAGTGTTGTGCAAATGGTTAAGAGTAGTAACTTGAATAATGAATTAGTGTTGTGAAAATGATTAAGTGTAGTAACTTTAATTATGAATTTGTGTTGTTAAAATAGTTATGTATAGTAGCTTGAATTATGAATTAGTGTTGTGAAAATGGTTAAGTATAAAAACTTGAATTATGAATTAGTGTTGTGAAAATGGTTAAGTATAATAACTTGAATTATGAATTAGCGTTGTGAAAATGGTTAAGTGTAGTAACTTGAATTATGAATTAGTGTTGTGAAAATAGTTAAGTGTAGTAAATTGAATTATGAATTAGTGTTGTGAAAATGGTTAAGTATAGTAACTTGAATTATGAATTAGTGTTGTGAAAATGGTTAAGAGTAGTAACTTGAATTACGAATTAGTGTTGTGTAAACGGTTAAGTATAGTAACTTTAATTATGAATTAGTGTTGTTAAAATATTTAAGTATAGTAGCTTGAATTATGAATTAGTGTTATGAAAATTGTTAAGTATAATAACTTGAATTATGAATTAGCGTTGTGAAAATGGTTAAGTATAATAACTTGAATTATGAATT
Organism: Capsicum rhomboideum; assembly: GCA_031232105.1. Lineage (NCBI taxonomy): Eukaryota > Viridiplantae > Streptophyta > Magnoliopsida > Solanales > Solanaceae > Capsicum > Capsicum rhomboideum. The sequence goes on from CP124714.1 coordinate 57,490,557, forward strand.
AGTGTTGTGAAAATGGTCAAGTGTAGTAACTTTAATTATGAATTAGTGTTGTTAAAATAGTTAAGTATAATAGCTTGAATTATGAATTAGTGTTGTGAAAATGGTTAAGTGTAGTAACTTTAATTATGAATTAGTGTTGTGAAAATGGTTAAGAGTAGTAACTTGAATTATGAATTAGCGTTGTGAAAATGATTAAGTGTAGTAACTTTAATTATGAATTTGTGTTGTTAAAATAGTTATGTATAATAACTTGAATTATGAATTAGCGTTGTGAAAATGGTTAAGTATAGTAACTTGAATTATGAATTAGTGTTGTGAAAATGGTTAAGTGTAGTAAATTGAATTATGAATTAGTGTTGTCAAAATGGTTAAGTATAGTAACTTGAATTATGAATTAGTGTTGTGAAAATGGTTAAGTATAATAGCTTGAATTATGAATTAGTGTTGTGAAAATGGTTAAGTGTAGTAACTTGAATTATGAATTAGTGTTGTGAAAATGATTAAGTGTAGTAACTTGAATTATGAATTAGTGTTGTGAAAATGATTAAATGTAGTAACTTTAATTATGAATTAGTGTTGTTAAAATATTTAAGTATAGTAGCTTGAATTATGAATTAGTGTTGTGAAAATGGTTAAGTGTAGTAACTTGAATGATGAATTAGTGTTGTGAAAATGGTTAAGTATAGTAACTTTAATTATGAATTAGTGTTGTTAAAATATTTAAGTATAGTAGCTTGAATTATGAATTAGTGTTATGAAAATTGTTAAGTATAGTAACTTGAATTATGAATTAGCGTTGTGAAAATGGTTAAGTATAGTAACTTGAATTATGAATTAGCGTTGTGAAAATGGTTAAGTATAGTAACTTGAATTATGAATTAGTGTTGTGAAAAATGGTTAAGTGTAGTAATTTGAATTATGAATTAGTGTTGTGAAAAATGGTTAAATGTAGTAACTTTAATTATGAATTAGTGTTGTGAAAATGGTTAATAGTAGTAACTTGAATTATGAATTAGCGTTGTGAAAATGATTAAGTGTAGTAACTTTAATTATGAATTTGTGTTGTTAAAATAGTTATGTATAGTAGCTTGAATTATGAATTAGTGTTGTTAAAATAATTAAGTATAGTAGCTTGAATTATGAATTAGTGTTGTGAAAATAGTTAAGTGTAGTAACTTGAATTATGAATTAGTGTTGTGAAAATTGTTAAGTATAGTAACTTGAATTATGAATTAGTGTTGTGTAAACGGTTAAGTATAGTAACTTGAATTATGAATTAGTGTTGTGAAAATTGTTAAGTATAGTAACTTGAATTATGAATTAGTGTTGTGTAACGGTTAAGTATAGTAACTTGAATTATGAATTAGTGTTGTGAAAATGGTTAAGTATAATAACTTGAATTATGAATTAGTGTTGTGAAAATGGTTAAGTGTAGTAACTTGAATGATAAATTAGTGTTGTGAAAATGGTTAAGTATAGTAACTTTAATTATGAATTAGTGTTGTTAAAATATTTAAGTATAGTAGCTTGAATTATGAATTAGTGTTATGAAAATTGTTAAGTATAGTAACTTGAATTAATAATTAGCGTTGTGAAAATGGTTAATTATAGTAACTTGAATTATGAATTAGTGTTGTGAAAATGGTTAACTGTAGTAACTTGAATTATGAATTAGTGTTGTGAAAAATGGTTAAATGTAGTAACTTTAATTATGAATTAGTGTTGTGAAAATGGTTAAGAGTAGTAACTTGAATTATGAATTAGTGTTGTGAAAATGATTAAGTGTAGTAACTTTAATTATGAATTTGTGTTGTTAAAATAGTTATGTATAGTAGCTTGAATTATGAATTAGTGTTGTTAAAATAATTAAGTATAGTAGCTTGAATTATGAATTAGTGTTGTGAAAATAGTTAAGTGTAGTAACTTGAATTATGAATTAGTGTTGTGAAAATTGTTAAGTATAGTAACTTGAATTATGAATTAGTGTTGTGTAAACGGTTAAGTATAGTAACTTGAATTATGAATTAGTGTTGTGAAAATTGTTAAGTATAGTAACTTGAATTATGAATTAGTGTTGTGTAAACGGTTAAGTATAGTAACTTGAATTATGAATTAGTGTTGTGAAAATGGTTAAGTATAATAACTTGAATTATGAATTAGTGTTGTGAAAATGGTTAAGTGTAGTAACTTGAATGATAAATTAGTGTTGTGAAAATTGTTAAGTATAGTAACTTTAATTATGAATTAGTGTTGTTAAAATATTTAAGTATAGTAGCTTGAATTATGAATTAGTGTTATGAAAATTGTTAAGTATAGTAACTTGAATTAATAATTAGCGTTGTGAAAATGGTTAATTATAGTAACTTGAATTATGAATTAGTGTTGTGAAAATGGTTAACTGTAGTAACTTGAATTATGAATTAGTGTTGTGAAAAATGGTTAAATGTAGTAACTTTAATTATGAATTAGTGTTGTGAAAATGGTTAAGAGTAGTAACTTGAATTATGAATTAGTGCTGTGAAAATGATTAAGTGTAGTAACTTTAATTATGAATTTGTGTTGTTAAAATAGTTATGTATAGTAGCTTGAATTATGAATTAGTGTTGTTAAAATAGTTAAGTATAGTAGCTTGAATTATGAATTAGTGTTGTGAAAATAGTTAAGTGTAGTAACTTGAATTATGAATTAGTGTTGTCAAAATTGTTAAGTATAGTAACTTGAATTATGAATTAGTGTTGTGTAAACGGTTAAGTATAGTAACTTGAATTATGAATTAGTGTTGTGAAAATGGTTAAGTATAATAACTTGAATTATGAATTAGTGTTGTGAAAATGGTTAAGTATAGTAACTTGAATTATGAATTAGTGTTGTGAAAATGGTTAAGTGTAGTAACTTGAATTATGAATTAGTGTTGTGAAAATGGTTAAATGTAGTAACTTTAATTATGAATTTGTGTTGTTAAAATAGTTAAGTATAGTAGCTTGAATTATGAATTAGTGTTGTGAAAATGGTTAAGAGTAGTAACTTGAATTACGAATTAGTGTTGTGTAAACGGTTAAGTATAGTAACTTTAATTATGAATTAGTGTTGTTAAAATATTTAAGTATAGTAGCTTGAATTATGAATTAGTGTTATGAAAATTGTTAAGTATAATAACTTGAATTATGAATTAGCGTTGTGAAAATGGTTAAGTATAATAACTTGAATTATGAATTAGTGTTGTGAAAATGGTCAAGTGTAGTAACTTTAATTATGAATTAGTGTTGTTAAAATAGTTAAGTATAATAGCTTGAATTATGAATTAGTGTTGTGAAAATGGTTAAGTGTAGTAACTTTAATTATGAATTAGTGTTGTGAAAATGGTTAAGAGTAGTAACTTGAATTATGAATTAGCGTTGTGAAAATGATTAAGTGTAGTAACTTTAATTATGAATTTGTGTTGTTAAAATAGTTATGTATAGTAGCTTGAATTATGAATTAGTGTTATGAAAATTGTTAAGTATAATAACTTGAATTATGAATTAGCGTTGTGAAAATGGTTAAATATAGTAACTTGAATTATGAATTAGTGTTGTGAAAATGGTTAAGTGTAGTAAAATGAATTATGAATTAGTGTTGTCAAAATGGTTAAGTATAGTAACTTGAATTATGAATTAGTGTTGTGAAAATGGTTAAGTATAATAGCTTGAATTATGAATTAGTGTTGTGAAAATATTTAAGTATAGTAGCTTGAATTATGAATTAGTGTTATGAAAATTGTTAAGTATAGTAACTTGAATTAATAATTAGCGTTGTGAAAATGGTTAATTATAGTAACTTGAATTATGAATTAGTGTTGTGAAAATGGTTAAATGTAGTAACTTGAATTATGAATTAGTGTTGTGAAAATGGTTAAGAGTAGTAACTTAAATTATGAATTAGCGTTGTGAAAATGATTAAGTGTAGTAACTTTAATTATGAATTTGTGTTGTTAAAATAGTTATGTATAGTAGCTTGAATTATGAATTAGTGTTGTTAAAATAATTAAGTATAGTAGCTTGAATTATGAATTAGTGTTGTGAAAATAGTTAAGTGTAGTCACTTGAATGATGAATTAGTGTTGTGAAAATTGTTAAGTATAGTAACTTGAATTATGAATTAGTGTTGTGTAAACGGTTAAGTATAGTAACTTGAATTATGAATTAGTGTTGTGAAAATGGTTAAGTATAATAACTTGAACTATGAATTAGTGTTGTGAAAATGGTTAAGTATAATAACTTGAATTATGAATTAGCGTTGTGAAAATGGTTAAGTATAGTAACTTGAATTATGAATTAGTGTTGTGAAAATGGTTAAGTAGAGTAACTTGAATTATGAATTAGTGTTGTGAAAATGGTTAAATGTAGTAACTTTAATTATGAATTAGTGTTGTTAAAATATTTAAGTATAATAGCTTGAATTATGAATTAGTGTTGTGAAAATGGTTAAGTGTAGTAACTTTAATTATGAATTAGTGTTGTGAAAATGGTTAAGAGTAGTAACTTGAATTATGAATTAGCGTTGTGAAAATGATTAAGTGTAGTAACTTTAATTATGAATTTGTGTTGTTAAAATAGTTATGTATAGTAGCTTGAATTATGAATTAGTGTTATGAAAATTGTTAAGTATAATAACTTGAATTATGAATTAGCGTTGTGAAAATGGTTAAGTATAGTAACTTGAATTATGAATTAGTGTTGTGAAAATGGTTAAGTGTAGTAAATTGAATTATGAATTAGTGTTGTCAAAATGGTTAAGTATAGTAACTTGAATTATGAATTAGTGTTGTGAAAATGGTTAAGTGTAATAGCTTGAATTATTAATTAGTGTTGTGAAAATGGTTAAGTGTAGTAACTTGAATTATGAATTAGTGTTGTGAAAATGATTAAGTGTAGTAACTTGAATTATGAATTAGTGTTGTGAAAATGATTAAATGTAGTAACTTTAATTATGAATTAGTGTTGTTAAAATATTTAAGTATAGTAGCTTGAATTATGAATTAGTGTTGTGAAAATGGTTAAGTGTAGTAACTTGAATGATGAATTAGTGTTGTGAAAATGGTTAAGTATAGTAACTTTAATTATGAATTAGTGTTGTTAAAATATTTAAGTATAGTAGTTTGAATTATGAATTAGTGTTATGAAAATTGTTAAGTATAGTAACTTGAATTATGAATTAGCGTTGTGAAAATGGTTAAGTATAGTAACTTGAATTATGAATTAGCGTTGTGAAAATGGTTAAGTATAGTAACTTGAATTATGAATTAGTGTTGTGAAAAATGGTTAAGTGTAGTAATTTGAATTATGAATTAGTGTTGTGAAAAATGGTTAAATGTAGTAACTTTAATTATGAATTAGTGTTGTGAAAATGGTTAATAGTAGTAACTTGAATTATGAATTAGCGTTGTGAAAATGATTAAGTGTAGTAACTTTAATTATGAATTTGTGTTGTTAAAATAGTTATGTATAGTAGCTTGAATTATGAATTAGTGTTGTTAAAATAATTAAGTATAGTAGCTTGAATTATGAATTAGTGTTGTGAAAATAGTTAAGTGTAGTAACTTGAATTATGAATTAGTGTTGTGAAAATTGTTAAGTATAGTAACTTGAATTATGAATTAGTGTTGTGTAAACGGTTAAGTATAGTAACTTGAATTATGAATTAGTGTTGTGAAAATTGTTAAGTATAGTAACTTGAATTATGAATTAGTGTTGTGTAACGGTTAAGTATAGTAACTTGAATTATGAATTAGTGTTGTGAAAATGGTTAAGTATAATAACTTGAATTATGAATTAGTGTTGTGAAAATGGTTAAGTGTAGTAACTTGAATGATAAATTAGTGTTGTGAAAATGGTTAAGTATAGTAACTTTAATTATGAATTAGTGTTGTTAAAATATTTAAGTATAGTAGCTTGAATTATGAATTAGTGTTATGAAAATTGTTAAGTATAGTAACTTGAATTAATAATTAGCGTTGTGAAAATGGTTAATTATAGTAACTTGAATTATGAATTAGTGTTGTGAAAATGGTTAACTGTAGTAACTTGAATTATGAATTAGTGTTGTGAAAAATGGTTAAATGTAGTAACTTTAATTATGAATTAGTGTTGTGAAAATGGTTAAGAGTAGTAACTTGAATTATGAATTAGTGTTGTGAAAATGATTAAGTGTAGTAACTTTAATTATGAATTTGTGTTGTTAAAATAGTTATGTATAGTAGCTTGAATTATGAATTAGTGTTGTTAAAATAATTAAGTATAGTAGCTTGAATTATGAATTAGTGTTGTGAAAATAGTTAAGTGTAGTAACTTGAATTATGAATTAGTGTTGTGAAAATTGTTAAGTATAGTAACTTGAATTATGAATTAGTGTTGTGTAAACGGTTAAGTATAGTAACTTGAATTATGAATTAGTGTTGTGAAAATTGTTAAGTATAGTAACTTGAATTATGAATTAGTGTTGTGTAAACGGTTAAGTATAGTAACTTGAATTATGAATTAGTGTTGTGAAAATGGTTAAGTATAATAACTTGAATTATGAATTAGTGTTGTGAAAATGGTTAAGTGTAGTAACTTGAATGATAAATTAGTGTTGTGAAAATGGTTAAGTATAGTAACTTTAATTATGAATTAGTGTTGTTAAAATATTTAAGTATAGTAGCTTGAATTATGAATTAGTGTTATGAAAATTGTTAAGTATAGTAACTTGAATTAATAATTAGCGTTGTGAAAATGGTTAATTATAATAACTTGAATTATGAATTAGTGTTGTGAAAATGGTTAACTGTAGTAACTTGAATTATGAATTAGTGTTGTGAAAAATGGTTAAATGTAGTAACTTTAATTATGAATTAGTGTTGTGAAAATGGTTAAGAGTAGTAACTTGAATTATGAATTAGTGTTGTGAAAATGATTAAGTGTAGTAACTTTAATTATGAATTTGTGTTGTTAAAATAGTTATGTATAGTAGCTTGAATTATGAATTAGTGTTGTTAAAATAGTTAAGTATAGTAGCTTGAATTATGAATTAGTGTTGTGAAAATAGTTAAGTGTAGTAACTTGAATTATGAATTAGTGTTGTCAAAATTGTTAAGTATAGTAACTTGAATTATGAATTAGTGTTGTGTAAACGGTTAAGTATAGTAACTTGAATTATGAATTAGTGTTGTGAAAATGGTTAAGTATAATAACTTGAATTATGAATTAGTGTTGTGAAAATGGTTAAGTATAGTAACTTGAATTATGAATTAGTGTTGTGAAAATGGTTAAGTGTAGTAACTTGAATTATGAATTAGTGTTGTGAAAATGGTTAAATGTAGTAACTTTAATTATGAATTTGTGTTGTTAAAATAGTTAAGTATAGTAGCTTGAATTATGAATTAGTGTTGTGAAAATGGTTAAGAGTAGTAACTTGAATTACGAATTAGTGTTGTGTAAACGGTTAAGTATAGTAACTTTAATTATGAATTAGTGTTGTTAAAATATTTAAGTATAGTAGCTTGAATTATGAATTAGTGTTATGAAAATTGTTAAGTATAATAACTTGAATTATGAATTAGCGTTGTGAAAATGGTTAAGTATAATAACTTGAATTATGAATTAGTGTTGTGAAAATGGTCAAGTGTAGTAACTTTAATTATGAATTAGTGTTGTTAAAATAGTTAAGTATAATAGCTTGAATTATGAATTAGTGTTGTGAAAATGGTTAAGTGTAGTAACTTTAATTATGAATTAGTGTTGTGAAAATGGTTAAGAGTAGTAACTTGAATTATGAATTAGCGTTGTGAAAATGATTAAGTGTAGTAACTTTAATTATGAATTTGTGTTGTTAAAATAGTTATGTATAGTAGCTTGAATTATGAATTAGTGTTATGAAAATTGTTAAGTATAATAACTTGAATTATGAATTAGCGTTGTGAAAATGGTTAAATATAGTAACTTGAATTATGAATTAGTGTTGTGAAAATGGTTAAGTGTAGTAAAATGAATTATGAATTAGTGTTGTCAAAATGGTTAAGTATAGTAACTTGAATTATGAATTAGTGTTGTGAAAATGGTTAAGTATAATAGCTTGAATTATGAATTAGTGTTGTGAAAATATTTAAGTATAGTAGCTTGAATTATGAATTAGTGTTATGAAAATTGTTAAGTATAGTAACTTGAATTAATAATTAGCGTTGTGAAAATGGTTAATTATAGTAACTTGAATTATGAATTAGTGTTGTGAAAATGGTTAAATGTAGTAACTTGAATTATGAATTAGTGTTGTGAAAATGGTTAAGAGTAGTAACTTAAATTATGAATTAGCGTTGTGAAAATGATTAAGTGTAGTAACTTTAATTATGAATTTGTGTTGTTAAAATAGTTATGTATAGTAGCTTGAATTATGAATTAGTGTTGTTAAAATAATTAAGTATAGTAGCTTGAATTATGAATTAGTGTTGTGAAAATAGTTAAGTGTAGTCACTTGAATGATGAATTAGTGTTGTGAAAAATGGTTAAGTGTAGTAATTTGAATTATGAATTAGTGTTGTGAAAAATGGTTAAATGTAGTAACTTTAATTATGAATTAGTGTTGTGAAAATGGTTAATAGTAGTAACTTGAATTATGAATTAGCGTTGTAAAAATGATTAAGTGTAGTAACTTTAATTATGAATTTGTGTTGTTAAAATAGTTATGTATAGTAGCTTGAATTATGAATTAGTGTTGTTAAAATAATTAAGTATAGTAGCTTGAATTATGAATTAGTGTTGTGAAAATAGTTAAGTGTAGTAACTTGAATTATGAATTAGTGTTGTGAAAATTGTTAAGTATAGTAACTTGAATTATGAATTAGTGTTGTGTAAACGGTTAAGTATAGTAACTTGAATTATGAATTAGTGTTGTGAAAATTGTTAAGTATAGTAACTTGAATTATGAATTAGTGTTGTGTAACGGTTAAGTATAGTAACTTGAATTATGAATTAGTGTTGTGAAAATGGTTAAGTATAATAACTTGAATTATGAATTAGTGTTGTGAAAATGGTTAAGTGTAGTAACTTGAATGATAAATTAGTGTTGTGAAAATGGTTAAGTATAGTAACTTTAATTATGAATTAGTGTTGTTAAAATATTTAAGTATAGTAGCTTGAATTATGAATTAGTGTTATGAAAATTGTTAAGTATAGTAACTTGAATTAATAATTAGCGTTGTGAAAATGGTTAATTATAGTAACTTGAATTATGAATTAGTGTTGTGAAAATGGTTAACTGTAGTAATTTGAATTATGAATTAGTGTTGTGAAAAATGGTTAAATGTAGTAACTTTAATTATGAATTAGTGTTGTGAAAATGGTTAATAGTAGTAACTTGAATTATGAATTAGCGTTGTAAAAATGATTAAGTGTAGTAACTTTAATTATGAATTTGTGTTGTTAAAATAGTTATGTATAGTAGCTTGAATTATGAATTAGTGTTGTTAAAATAATTAAGTATAGTAGCTTGAATTATGAATTAGTGTTGTGAAAATAGTTAAGTGTAGTAACTTGAATTATGAATTAGTGTTGTGAAAATTGTTAAGTATAGTAACTTGAATTATGAATTAGTGTTGTGTAAACGGTTAAGTATAGTAACTTGAATTATGAATTAGTGTTGTGAAAATTGTTAAGTATAGTAACTTGAATTATGAATTAGTGTTGTGTAACGGTTAAGTATAGTAACTTGAATTATGAATTAGTGTTGTGAAAATGGTTAAGTATAATAACTTGAATTATGAATTAGTGTTGTGAAAATGGTTAAGTGTAGTAACTTGAATGATAAATTAGTGTTGTGAAAATGGTTAAGTATAGTAACTTTAATTATGAATTAGTGTTGTTAAAATATTTAAGTATAGTAGCTTGAATTATGAATTAGTGTTATGAAAATTGTTAAGTATAGTAACTTGAATTAATAATTAGCGTTGTGAAAATGGTTAATTATAGTAACTTGAATTATGAATTAGTGTTGTGAAAATGGTTAACTGTAGTAACTTGAATTATGAATTAGTGTTGTGAAAAATGGTTAAATGTAGTAACTTTAATTATGAATTAGTGTTGTGAAAATGGTTAAGAGTAGTAACTTGAATTATGAATTAGTGTTGTGAAAATGATTAAGTGTAGTAACTTTAATTATGAATTTGTGTTGTTAAAATAGTTATGTATAGTAGCTTGAATTATGAATTAGTGTTGTTAAAATAGTTAAGTATAGTAGCTTGAATTATGAATTAGTGTTGTGAAAATAGTTAAGTGTAGTAACTTGAATTATGAATTAGTGTTGTCAAAATTGTTAAGTATAGTAACTTGAATTATGAATTAGTGTTGTGTAAACGGTTAAGTATAGTAACTTGATTATGAATTAGTGTTGTGAAAATGGTTAAGTATAATAACTTGAATTATGAATTAGTGTTGTGAAAATGGTTAAGTATAGTAACTTGAATTATGAATTAGTGTTGTGAAAATGGTTAAGTGTAGTAACTTGAATTATGAATTAGTGTTGTGAAAATGGTTAAATGTAGTAACTTTAATTATGAATTTGTGTTGTTAAAATAGTTAAGTATAGTAGCTTGAATTATGAATTAGTGTTGTGAAAATGGTTAAGAGTAGTAACTTGAATTACGAATTAGTGTTGTGTAAACGGTTAAGTATAGTAACTTTAATTATGAATTAGTGTTGTTAAAATATTTAAGTATAGTAGCTTGAATTATGAATTAGTGTTATGAAAATTGTTAAGTATAATAACTTGAATTATGAATTAGCGTTGTGAAAATGGTTAAGTATAATAACTTGAATTATGAATTAGTGTTGTGAAAATGGTCAAGTGTAGTAACTTTAATTAGGAATTAGTGTTGTTAAAATAGTTAAGTATAATAGCTTGAATTATGAATTAGTGTTGTGAAAATGGTTAAGTGTAGTAACTTTAATTATGAATTAGTGTTGTGAAAATGGTTAAGAGTAGTAACTTGAATTATGAATTAGCGTTGTGAAAATGATTAAGTGTAGTAACTTTAATTATGAATTTGTGTTGTTAAAATAGTTATGTATAGTAGCTTGAATTATTAATTAGTGTTATGAAAATTGTTAAGTATAATAACTTGAATTATGAATTAGCGTTGTGAAAATGGTTAAATATAGTAACTTGAATTATGAATTAGTGTTGTGAAAATGGTTAAGTGTAGTAAATTGAATTATGAATTAGTGTTGTCAAAATGGTTAAGTATAGTAACTTGAATTATGAATTAGTGTTGTGAAAATGGTTAAGTATAATAGCTTGAATTATGAATTAGTGTTGTGAAAATGGTTAAGTGTAGTAACTTGAATTATGAATTAGTGTTGTGAAAATGATTAAGTGTAGTAATTTGAATTATGAATTAGTGTTGTGAAAATGATTAAATGTAGTAACTTTAATTATGAATTAGTGTTGTTAAAATATTTAAGTATAGTAGCTTGAATTATGAATTAGTGTTGTGAAAATGGTTAAGTATAGTAACTTGAATGATGAATTAGTGTTGTGAAAATGGTTAAGTATAGTAACTTTAATTATGAATTAGTGTTGTTAAAATATTTAAGTATAGTAGCTTGAATTATGAATTAGTGTTATGAAAATTGTTAAGTATAGTAACTTGAATTATGAATTAGCGTTGTAAAAATGGTTAAGTATAGTAACTTGAATTATGAATTAGCGTTGTGAAAAATGGTTAAGTGTAGTAATTTGAATTATGAATTAGTGTTGTGAAAATGGTTAAATGTAGTAACTTTAATTATGAATTAGTGTTGTGAAAATGGTTAATAGTAGTAACTTGAATTATGAATTAGCGTTGTAAAAATGATTAAGTGTAGTAACTTTAATTATGAATTTGTGTTGTTAAAATAGTTATGTATAGTAGCTTGAATTATGAATTAGTGTTGTTAAAATAATTAAGTATAGTAGCTTGAATTATGAATTAGTGTTGTGAAAATAGTTAAGTGTAGTAACTTGAATTATGAATTAGTGTTGTGAAAATTGTTAAGTATAGTAACTTGAATTATGAATTAGTGTTGTGTAAACGGTTAAGTATAGTAACTTGAATTATGAATTAGTGTTGTGAAAATTGTTAAGTATAGTAACTTGAATTATGAATTAGTGTTGTGTAACGGTTAAGTATAGTAACTTGAATTATGAATTAGTGTTGTGAAAATGGTTAAGTATAATAACTTGAATTATGAATTAGTGTTGTGAAAATGGTTAAGTGTAGTAACTTGAATGATAAATTAGTGTTGTGAAAATGGTTAAGTATAGTAACTTTAATTATGAATTAGTGTTGTTAAAATATTTAAGTATAGTAGCTTGAATTATGAATTAGTGTTATGAAAATTGTTAAGTATAGTAACTTGAATTAATAATTAGCGTTGTGAAAATGGTTAATTATAGTAACTTGAATTATGAATTAGTGTTGTGAAAATGGTTAACTGTAGTAACTTGAATTATGAATTAGTGTTGTGAAAAATGGTTAAATGTAGTAACTTTAATTATGAATTAGTGTTGTGAAAATGGTTAAGAGTAGTAACTTGAATTATGAATTAGTGTTGTGAAAATGATTAAGTGTAGTAACTTTAATTATGAATTTGTGTTGTTAAAATAGTTATGTATAGTAGCTTGAATTATGAATTAGTGTTGTTAAAATAGTTAAGTATAGTAGCTTGAATTATGAATTAGTGTTGTGAAAATAGTTAAGTGTAGTAACTTGAATTATGAATTAGTGTTGTGAAAATTGTTAAGTATAGTAACTTGAATTATGAATTAGTGTTGTGTAAACGGTTAAGTATAGTAACTTGAATTATGAATTAGTGTTGTGAAAATGGTTAAGTATAATAACTTGAATTATGAATTAGTGTTGTGAAAATGGTTAAGTATAGTAACTTGAATTATTAATTAGTGTTGTGAAAATGGTTAAGTGTAGTAACTTGAATTATGAATTAGTGTTGTGAAAATGGTTAAATGTAGTAACTTTAATTATGAATTTGCGTTGTTAAAATAGTTAAGTATAGTAGCTTGAATTATGAATTAGTGTTGTGAAAATGGTTAAGCATAGTAACTTGAATTATGAATTAGTGTTGTGTAAACGGTTAAGTATGGTAGCTTGAATTATGAATTAGTGTTGTGTAAATGGTTAAGTGTAGTAACTTGAATTATGAATTAGTGTTGTGAAAATGATTAAGTGTAGTAAATTTAATTATGAATTTGTGTTGTTAAAATAGTTATGTATAGTAACTTGAATTATGAATTAGTGTTGTGAAAATAGTTATGTATAGTAGCTTGAATTATGAATTAGTGTTGTGAAAATGGTTAAGTATAATAACTTGAATTATGAATTAGTGTTGTGAAAATGGTTAAGTATAATAACTTGAATTATGAATTAGCGTTGTGAAAATGGTTAAGTGTAGTAACTTGAATTATGAATTAGTGTTGTGAAAATAGTTAAGTGTAGTAACTTGAATTATGAATTAGTGTTGTGAAAATGGTTAAGTGTAGTAACTTGAATTATGAATTAGCGTTGTGAAAATGGTTAAGTATAGTAACTTGAATTGTGAATTAGTGTTGTGAAAATGGTTAAGTGTAGTAACTTGAATTATGAATTAGTGTTGTGAAAATGGTTAAATGTAGTAACTTTAATTATGAATTTGTGTTGTTAAAATAGTTAAGTATAGTAGCTTGATTTATGAATTAGTGTTGTGAAAATGGTTAAGTGTAGTAACTTGAATGATGAATTAGTGTTGTGAAAATGGTTAAGTGTAGTAACTTTAATTATGAATTAGTGTTGTTAAAATAATTAAGTATAGTAGCTTGAATTATGAATTAGGATTATGAAAATTGTTAAGTATAGTAACTTGAATTATGAATTAGCGTTGTGAAAATGGTTAAGTATAGTAACTTGAATTAGGAATTAGTATTGTGAAAATGGTTAAGTGTAGTAACTTGAATTATGAATTAGTGTTGTGAAAATGGTTAAATGTAGTAACTTTAATTATGAATTAGTGTTGTGAAAATGGTTAAGAGTAGTAACTTGAATTATGAATTAGCGTTGTGAAAATTATTAAGTGTAGTAACTTTAATTATGAATTTGTGTTGTTAAAATAGTTATGTATAGTAGCTTGAATTATGAATTAGTGTTGTTAAAATAATTAAGTATAGTAGCTTGAATTATGAATTAGTGTTGTGAAAATAGTTAAGTGTAGTAACTTGAATTATGAATTAGTGTTGTGAAAATTGTTAAGTATAGTAACTTGAATTATGAATTAGTGTTGTGTAAACGTTTAAGTATAGTAACTTGAATTATGAATTAGTGTTGTGAAAATGGTTAAGTATAATAACTTGAATTATGAATTAGTGTTGTGAAAATGGTTAAGTATAATAACTTGAATTATGAATTAGCGTTGTGAAAATGGTTAAGTATAGTAACTTGAATTATGAATTAGTGTTGTGAAAATGGTTAAGTGTAGTAACTTGAATTATGAATTAGTGTTGTGAAAATGGTTAAATGTAGTGACTTTAATTATGAATTAGTGTTGTTAAAATATTTAAGTATAGTAGCTTGAATTATGAATTAGTGTTGTGAAAATGGTTAAGTGTAGTAAATTGAATTACGAATTAGTGTTGTGAAAATGGTTAAGTATAGTAACTTGAATTATGAATTAGTGTTGTGAAATGGTTAAGAGTAGTAATTTGAATTACGAATTAGTGTTGTGTAACGGTTAAGTATAGTAACTTGAATTATGAATTAGTGTTGTGAAAATGGTTAAGAGTAGTAACTTGAATTATGAATTAGTGTTGTGAAAATGATTAAGTGTAGTAACTTTAATTATGAATTAGTGTTGTGAAAATGATTAAGTGTAGTAACTTGAATTATGAATTAGTGTTGTGAAAATTGTTAAGTATAGTAACTTGAATTATGAATTAGTGTTGTGTAAACGGTTAAGTATAGTAACTTGAATTATGAATTAGTGTTGTGAAAATGGTTAAGTATAATAACTTGAATTATGAATTAGTGTTGTGAAAATGGTTAAGTATAATAACTTGAATTATGAATTAGCGTTGTGAAAATGGTTAAGTGTAGTAATTTGAATTGTGAATTAGTGTTGTAAAAATGGTTAAGTGTAGTAACTTGAATTATGAATTAGTGTTGTGAAAATGGTTAAATGTAGTAACTTGAATTATGAATTAGTGTTGTGAAAATGATTAAGTGTAGTAACTTGAATTATGAATTAGTGTTGTGAAAATGATTAAATGTAGTAACTTTAATTATGAATTAGTGTTGTTAAAATATTTAAGTATAGTAGCTTGAATTATGAATTAGTGTTGTGAAAATGGTTAAGTGTAGTAACTTGAATGATGAATTAGTGTTGTGAAAATGGTTAAGTATAGTAACTTTAATTATGAATTAGTGTTGTTAAAATATTTAAGTATAGTAGCTTGAATTATGAATTAGTGTTATGAAAATTGTTAAGTATAGTAACTTGAATTATGAATTAGCGTTGTGAAAATGGTTAAGTATAGTAACTTGAATTATGAATTAGCGTTGTGAAAATGGTTAAGTATAATAACTTGAATTATGAATTAGTGTTGTGAAAATGGTTAAGTATAGTAACTTGAATTATGAATTAGTGTTGTGAAAATGGTTAAGTGTAGTAACTTGAATTATGAATTAGTGTTGTGAAAATGGTTAAATGTAGTAACTTTAATTATGAATTAGTGTTGTTAAAATAGTTAAGTATAGTAGCTTGAATTATGAATTAGTGTTGTGAAAATAGTTAAGTGTAGTAACTTGAATTATGAATTAGTGTTGTGAAAATTGTTAAGTATAGTAACTTGAATTATGAATTAGTGTTGTGTAAACGGTTAAGTATAGTAACTTGAATTATGAATTAGTGTTGTGAAAATGGTTAAGTATAATAACTTGAATTATGAATTAGTGTTGTGAAAATGGTTAAGTATAGTAACTTGAATTATGAATTAGTGTTGTGAAAAAATGGTTAAGTGTAGTAACTTGAATTATGAATTAGTGTTGTGAAAATGGTTAAATGTAGTAACTTTAATTATGAATTTGCGTTGTTAAAATAGTTAAGTATAGTAGCTTGAATTATGAATTAGTGTTGTGAAAATGGTTAAGCATAGTAACTTGAATTATGAATTAGTGTTGTTAAAATAGTTAAGTATGGTAGCTTGAATTATGAATTAGTGTTGTGTAAATGGTTAAGTGTAGTAACTTGAATTATGAATTAGTGTTGTGAAAATGATTAAGTGTAGTAAATTTAATTATGAATTTGTGTTGTTAAAATAGTTATGTATAGTAACTTGAATTATGAATTAGTGTTGTGAAAATAGTTATGTATAGTAGCTTGAATTATGAATTAGTGTTGTGAAAATGGTTAAGTATAATAACTTGAATTATGAATTAGTGTTGTGAAAATGGTTAAGTATAATAACTTGAATTATGAATTAGCGTTGTGAAAATGGTTAAGTGTAGTAACTTGAATTATGAATTAGTGTTGTGAAAATAGTTAAGTGTAGTAACTTGAATTATGAATTAGTGTTGTGAAAATGGTTAAGTGTAGTAACTTGAATTATGAATTAGCGTTGTGAAAATGGTTAAGTATAGTAACTTGAATTGTGAATTAGTGTTGTGAAAATGGTTAAGTGTAGTAACTTGAATTATGAATTAGTGTTGTGAAAATGGTTAAATGTAGTAACTTTAATTATGAATTTGTGTTGTTAAAATAGTTAAGTATAGTAGCTTGATTTATGAATTAGTGTTGTGAAAATGGTTAAGTGTAGTAACTTGAATGATGAATTAGTGTTGTGAAAATGGTTAAGTGTAGTAACTTTAATTATGAATTAGTGTTGTTAAAATATTTAAGTATAGTAGGTTGAATTATGAATTAGGATTATGAAAATTGTTAAGTATAGTAACTTGAATTATGAATTAGCGTTGTGAAAATGGTTAAGTATAGTAACTTGAATTAGGAATTAGTATTGTGAAAATGGTTAAGTGTAGTAACTTGAATTATGAATTAGTGTTGTGAAAATGGTTAAATGTAGTAACTTTAATTATGAATTAGTGTTGTGAAAATGGTTAAGAGTAGTAACTTGAATTATGAATTAGCGTTGTGAAAATTATTAAGTGTAGTAACTTTAATTATGAATTTGTGTTGTTAAAATAGTTATGTATAGTAGCTTGAATTATGAATTAGTGTTGTTAAAATAATTAAGTATAGTAGCTTGAATTATGAATTAGTGTTGTGAAAATAGTTAAGTGTAGTAACTTGAATTATGAATTAGTGTTGTGAAAATTGTTAAGTATAGTAACTTGAATTATGAATTAGTGTTGTGTAAACGTTTAAGTATAGTAACTTGAATTATGAATTAGTGTTGTGAAAATGGTTAAGTATAATAACTTGAATTATGAATTAGTGTTGTGAAAATGGTTAAGTATAATAACTTGAATTATGAATTAGCGTTGTGAAAATGGTTAAGTATAGTAACTTGAATTATGAATTAGTGTTGTGAAAATGGTTAAGTGTAGTAACTTGAATTATGAATTAGTGTTGTGAAAATGGTTAAATGTAGTAACTTTAATTATGAATTAGTGTTGTTAAAATATTTAAGTATAGTAGCTTGAATTATGAATTAGTGTTGTGAAAATGGTTAAGTGTAGTAAATTGAATTACGAATTAGTGTTGTGAAAATGGTTAAGTATAGTAACTTGAATTATGAATTAGTGTTGTGAAATGGTTAAGAGTAGTAACTTGAATTACGAATTAGTGTTGTGTAACGGTTAAGTATAGTAACTTGAATTATGAATTAGTGTTGTGAAAATGGTTAAGAGTAGTAACTTGAATTATGAATTAGTGTTGTGAAAATGATTAAGTGTAGTAACTTTAATTATGAATTAGTGTTGTGAAAATGATTAAGTGTAGTAACTTGAATTATGAATTAGTGTTGTGAAAATTGTTAAGTATAGTAACTTGAATTATGAATTAGTGTTGTGTAAACGGTTAAGTATAGTAACTTGAATTATGAATTAGTGTTGTGAAAATGGTTAAGTATAATAACTTGAATTATGAATTAGTGTTGTGAAAATGGTTAAGTATAATAGCTTGAATTATGAATTAGCGTTGTGAAAATGGTTAAGTGTAGTAATTTGAATTGTGAATTAGTGTTGTGAAAATGGTTAAGTGTAGTAACTTGAATTATGAATTAGTGTTGTGAAAATGGTTAAATGTAGTAACTTGAATTATGAATTAGTGTTGTGAAAATGATTAAGTGTAGTAACTTGAATTATGAATTAGTGTTGTGAAAATGATTAAATGTAGTAACTTTAATTATGAATTAGTGTTGTTAAAATATTTAAGTATAGTAGCTTGAATTATGAATTAGTGTTGTGAAAATGGTTAAGTGTAGTAACTTGAATGATGAATTAGTGTTGTGAAAATGGTTAAGTATAGTAACTTTAATTATGAATTAGTGTTGTTAAAATATTTAAGTATAGTAGCTTGAATTATGAATTAGTGTTATGAAAATTGTTAAGTATAGTAACTTGAATTATGAATTAGCGTTGTGAAAATGGTTAAGTATAGTAACTTGAATTATGAATTAGCGTTGTGAAAATGGTTAAGTATAGTAACTTGAATTATGAATTAGTGTTGTGAAAAATGGTTAAGTGTAGTAATTTGAATTATGGATTAGTGTTGTGAAAAATGGTTAAATGTAGTAACTTTAATTATGAATTAGTGTTGTGAAAATGGTTAAGAGTAGTAACTTGAATTATGAATTAGCGTTGTGAAAATGATTAAGTGTAGTAACTTTAATGATGAATTTGTGTTGTTAAAATAGTTATGTATAGTAGCTTGAATTATGAATTAGTGTTGTTAAAATAATTAAGTATAGTAGCTTGAATTATGAATTAGTGTTGTGAAAATAGTTAAGTGTAGTAACTTGAATTATGAATTAGTGTTGTGAAAATTATTAAGTATAGTAACTTGAATTATGAATTAGTGTTGTGTAAACGGTTAAGTATAGTAACTTGAATTATGAATTAGTGTTGTGAAAATTGTTAAGTATAGTAACTTGAATTATGAATTAGTGTTGTGTAAATGGTTAAGTATAGTAACTTGAATTATGAATTAGTGTTGTGAAAATGGTTAAGTATAATAACTTGAATTATGAATTAGTGTTGTGAAAATGGTTAAGTGTAGTAACTTGAATGATAAATTAGTGTTGTGAAAATGGTTAAGTATAGTAACTTTAATTATGAATTAGTGTTGTTAAAATATTTAAGTATAGTAGCTTGAATTATGAATTAGTGTTATGAAAATTGTTAAGTATAGTAACTTGAATTAATAATTAGCGTTGTGAAAATGGTTAATTATAGTAACTTGAATTATGAATTAGTGTTGTGAAAATGGTTAACTGTAGTAACTTGAATTATGAATTAGTGTTGTGAAAAATGGTTAAATGTAGTAACTTTAATTATGAATTAGTGTTGTGAAAATGGTTAAGAGTAGTAACTTGAATTATGAATTAGTGTTGTGAAAATGATTAAGTGTAGTAACTTTAATTATGAATTTGTGTTGTTAAAATAGTTATGTATAGTAGCTTGAATTATGAATTAGTGTTGTTAAAATAGTTAAGTATAGTAGCTTGAATTATGAATTAGTGTTGTGAAAATAGTTAAGTGTAGTAACTTGAATTATGAATTAGTGTTGTGAAAATTGTTAAGTATAGTAACTTGAATTATGAATTAGTGTTGTGTAAACGGTTAAGTATAGTAACTTGAATTATGAATTAGTGTTGTGAAAATGGTTAAGTATAATAACTTGAATTATGAATTAGTGTTGTGAAAATGGTTAAGTATAGTAACTTGAATTATGAATTAGTGTTGTGAAAATGGTTAAGTGTAGTAACTTGAATTATGAATTAGTGTTGTGAAAATGGTTAAATGTAGTAACTTTAATTATGAATTTGTGTTGTTAAAATAGTTAAGTATAGTAGCTTGAATTATGAATTAGTGTTGTGAAAATGGTTAAGCATAGTAACTTGAATTATGAATTAGTGTTGTTAAAATAGTTAAGTATGGTAGCTTGAATTATGAATTAGTGTTGTGTAAATGGTTAAGTGTAGTAACTTGAATTATGAATTAGTGTTGTGAAAATGATTAAGTGTAGTAAATTTAATTATGAATTTGCGTTGTTAAAATAGTTATGTATAGTAACTTGAATTATGAATTAGTGTTGTGAAAATAGTTATGTATAGTAGCTTGAATTATGAATTAGTGTTGTGAAAATGGTTAAGTATAATAACTTGAATTATGAATTAGTGTTGTGAAAATGGTTAAGTATAATAACTTGAATTATGAATTAGCGTTGTGAAAATGGTTAAGTGTAGTAACTTGAATTATGAATTAGTGTTGTGAAAATAGTTAAGTGTAGTAACTTGAATTATGAATTAGTGTTGTGAAAATAGTTAAGTGTAGTAACTTGAATTATGAATTAGTGTTGTGAAAATGGTTAAGTGTAGTAACTTGAATTATGAATTAGCGTTGTGAAAATGGTTAAGTATAGTAACTTGAATTGTGAATTAGTGTTGTGAAAATGGTTAAGTGTAGTAACTTGAATTATGAATTAGTGTTGTGAAAATGGTTAAATGTAGTAACTTTAATTATGAATTTGTGTTGTTAAAATAGTTAAGTATAGTAGCTTGATTTATGAATTAGTGTTGTGAAAATGGTTAAGTGTAGTAACTTGAATGATGAATTAGTGTTGTGAAAATGGTTAAGTGTAGTAACTTTAATTATGAATTAGTGTTGTTAAAATATTTAAGTATAGTAGCTTGAATTATGAATTAGGATTATGAAAATTGTTAAGTATAGTAACTTGAATTATGAATTAGCGTTGTGAAAATGGTTAAGTATAGTAACTTGAATTAGGAATTAGTATTGTGAAAATGGTTAAGTGTAGTAACTTGAATTATGAATTAGTGTTGTGAAAATGGTTAAATGTAGTAACTTTAATTATGAATTAGTGTTGTGAAAATGGTTAAGAGTAGTAACTTGAATTATGAATTAGCGTTGTGAAAATTATTAAGTGTAGTAACTTTAATTATGAATTTGTGTTGTTAAAATAGTTATGTATAGTAGCTTGAATTATGAATTAGTGTTGTTAAAATAATTAAGTATAGTAGCTTGAATTATGAATTAGTGTTGTGAAAATAGTTAAGTGTAGTAACTTGAATTATGAATTAGTGTTGTGAAAATTGTTAAGTATAGTAACTTGAATTATGAATTAGTGTTGTGTAAACGTTTAAGTATAGTAACTTGAATTATGAATTAGTGTTGTGAAAATGGTTAAGTATAATAACTTGAATTATGAATTAGTGTTGTGAAAATGGTTAAGTATAATAACTTGAATTATTAATTAGCGTTGTGAAAATGGTTAAGTATAGTAACTTGAATTATGAATTAGTGTTGTGAAAATGGTTAAGTGTAGTAACTTGAATTATGAATTAGTGTTGTGAAAATGGTTAAATGTAGTAACTTTAATTATGAATTAGTGTTGTTAAAATATTTAAGTATAGTAGCTTGAATTATGAATTAGTGTTGTGAAAATGGTTAAGTGTAGTAAATTGAATTACGAATTAGTGTTGTGAAAATGGTTAAGTATAGTAACTTGAATTATGAATTAGTGTTGTGAAATGGTTAAGAGTAGTAACTTGAATTACGAATTAGTGTTGTGTAACGGTTAAGTATAGTAACTTGAATTATGAATTAGTGTTGTGAAAATGGTTAAGAGTAGTAACTTGAATTATGAATTAGTGTTGTGAAAATGATTAAGTGTAGTAACTTTAATTATGAATTAGTGTTGTGAAAATGATTAAGTGTAGTAACTTGAATTATGAATTAGTGTTGTGAAAATTGTTAAGTATAGTAACTTGAATTATGAATTAGTGTTGTGTAAACGGTTAAGTATAGTAACTTGAATTATGAATTAGTGTTGTGAAAATGGTTAAGTATAATAACTTGAATTATGAATTAGTGTTGTGAAAATGGTTAAGTATAATAACTTGAATTATGAATTAGCGTTGTGAAAATGGTTAAGTGTAGTAATTTGAATTGTGAATTAGTGTTGTGAAAATGGTTAAGTGTAGTAAATTGAATTATGAATTAGTGTTGTGAAAATGGTTAAATGTAGTAACTTTAATTATGAATTTGTGTTGTTAAAATAGTTAAGTATAGTAGCTTGAATTATGAATTAGTGTTGTGAAAATGGTTAAGCATAGTAACTTGAATTATGAATTAGTGTTGTGAAAATGGTTAAGTATAGTAACTTGAATTATGAATTAGCGTTGTGAAAATGGTTAAGTCTATTTAGTTGGAATGTGAATTATTGAATTGAAAATGGTTAAGTGTATTTAGTTGAAATGTTAATTATTGACTTGAAAATGTTTAAGTGTATTTAGTTGAAATGTGAATTAGTGACTTGAAAATGGTTAAGTGTAGTAACTTGAATTATGAAATAGTGTTGTGAAAATGGTTAAGTATAATAACTTGAATTATGAATTAGTGTTGTGAAAATGGTCAAGTGTAGTAACTTTAATTATGAATTAGTGTTGTTAAAATAGTTAAGTATAATAGCTTGAATTATGAATTAGTGTTGTGAAAATGGTTAAGTGTAGTAACTTGAATTATGAATTAGTGTTGTGAAAATGATTAAGTGTAGTAACTTGAATTATGAATTAGTGTTGTGAAAATGGTTAAATGTAGTAACTTTAATTATGAATTAGTGTTGTTAAAATATTTAAGTATAGTAGCTTGAATTATGAATTAGTGTTGTGAAAATGGTTAAGTGTAGTAACTTGAATGATGAATTAGTGTTGTGAAAATGGTTAAGTATAGTAACTTTAATTACGAATTAGTGTTGTTAAAATATTTAAGTATAGTAGCTTGAATTATGAATTAGTGTTATGAAAATTGTTAAGTATAGTAATGTCACGACCCAATATTTGAGTCATGATGGCGCCTATCGTAACCCACCAATAGGCAAGCCAAACCCTAGCCCAAAGCGACAAGCGACGGGCTAACGGGCAGAATCTCATAAAACAGAGAAGAAGTGGAAGTAACCATATTTATAAACATGCTATACTGTCTTAAAGACAGAGTCAGAATATGTATATATGCCAAGACTGAGAAGGAAGAGGACAATATATAAAGTCAAGAAACCTTCCCAAGACCTGGTGGGGTCAGTACATGAGCCACTACTAACATACCCAAAATACAAGACAGAAACCAAACATGTATAATAAGTACAATAGTCTTGAGAGCAAAAGACTATACAGTAGAGGATGGAGTAGGATCTGCCTCGGACGTCAGTAAGCTTACCCTGCTTCGGAATCAGTGCTGAGAAAAGAGTCACGTCAAAACCGTCGACTGGTGCCTGGATCTGCATCGGGGAAAAAGATGCAGAAGTGCAGTATGAGTACCAGGGCAACGGGTACTCAGTAGGCATCATCGGCCGACTGAGCTTAATATAATATAAGCAAGCTAAAGTGCAGGGGGGATGCTAAGTCCGGGGTACAAGTAATAGATACATAAGTAACGGCCGAGGCGTATAGATATGCTCAGGAAAATATAAGTGCGATACGTAATAACGAGTAAATAAATGCGTAAGTAAACACAAAAGTCAAACATAACCTATCTGGGCCCCCATAAGCCCGATAGGCACACGGAAGAAAACGATAACCCAGTCTGGCCCCCATAAACCAGCGGGACACACAAGGAAAGTAAATGCATAGTCACCAGTGTCTCGAGGCTGTATCAGTATCCAGTAACCACAATAACCAACAGGAGTGCACCGGGCTTGAACCGGCACCAATGGGTAATAACAAGAGGCCAGACGCCGGAGTCGAACCGGAAGCAGTGGGTAATAACAAGAGGCCACATATATATCATATCTGCCGGACTCGAACCGGAACTCATAGAACAACAACATCATAATCACGGTACCCAGTGCCAAAACTCTCCAATCATATCACAACCAGATGCCGGACTCGAACCGGAACTCATAATAATCAGTGGCCAGACTCGAACCGGAACTCATAGTGTACCACAATCCGAGGCCGGACTCGAACCGGAACACCCAATAGTCAATAACCAAAATCATCATACCTGAATCAGTATCCGGACTCGAACCGAAACTCATCATAGCCAGTAACCAGAATAGAATCAAAGGTCATATCATATCAAATAAACGGGGAACGCCCTAGTGCCAAGTCAATACTATTATATAGGTACAGAAGCTAACTCTACAACATGCTACAAGTCAATCTCGGGGTCCTTCTAGGTCAACTACCTACTATAAAAATATGTATATAAAAGTCTGGGTATACATTACAAGTCATGGAAAGGCGGTTCAGCGTTCTAAGTCAAACTAGCCGACCCCAATCAAATACGATGCTATCAGGGACGAAAAAAGCTAGACAGGCCAACCGGGTATAATCGGGGTGACTTAATCCCGTCATAATCCTAATAGTCATATAGGGCTTATCTAAGCCCAAAGATGTCAAAGTTTCGACAAGTCGACAAAAAGGGTAACGGGGCCCGCTACTGGGTCCCGAAAACCAGGTCTGGTTATAATTGTCTAAGTCTGGGCTAAGTCTTTCTAAGACTGGACTAAGGTCCAACAATAACATTCCCAGACTAGCAACAACAATAACAATACTATCCGACCCCAAATAGGTCATCTGTGGGGTACCACGAGGATAACGGGCCTGGAATATATCCGAATAGCCCTATCCGGCCTAGGAGGCCTAAATCACAGCAAACCACCACCACCAAGTCTATAATACCATCCCACAATACCAGCACAATAGCATACATATATCACACATAAGCCCAGTCTAAGTGTAAAGGAAGGTAAACCTAGCCTACCTGGACGCCGCCGCAAGCTTGCTAAAAGAATTAGCTATTCAGGAGCCTTCCCCTTTCGAGAGGCCTCAGACTGGTGCCAAGCTACCAAAAAAATAATAAACTACATGTCAAAACATGACTATTGATACCTATATTGCATTAGTTCGGAAAAATGTCTGAACCGTCCCCGTGGGGCCTGCTTGCAGAATCACAAAAATAAAACCGTCATAGCGTCCCAAACAACTCCGTGACCAATAGTCACAACTAACACCATTCAATTTGAGCTCAAAATGTAGCTCAAACATCAATATCAATCCCAAAATATAACAATTTAAATACACAACTTTAAGCTAAAACTGACTGAAAACTTACTATATAAAGACGTTATACTATCAACCACGCGATCCCCGAGCTTGAATAACTTAATGTAGATATTTGATTTTCTTTATCAAAATCGTACAGTACCGCAGGTCAATTAATGAACATATATGTCAGCCACCGCGATAAGAGATGCCATTTTCCAAGTGATCTGACTACTAAAATTTACTAAAATTTACACCTTAAAACTCTAAGACAAGGATTTGTGACTATTCTATAATATATTAACATAGTGCTTGTAATGACCTTCCCGGTCATTTACCTCCTTTTTGTGCGTTCTCAGCGTTTAGAGCTTTTCTATAACTGCCCCAAGTTATTTATGACTTGCTGGGACTGACAGTTCGGTTCCCGGGCAGTTCGTTTGAGAATATTATTTAGACCGAGCTCGTTGTAAAAAGAATTTGATAAAATGACATAGTTAAGTACCTTTCAAAAATATTTATGATATTTATAAAATTCTTTAGTGATGATGTATCTATACTACTTTATAAAAGTTCTATAATTTATTAATATTTTTAAACGAAGATAGTAAATCTAATTTTATGTAATAATATTTTTATTTTATAGAGGTTTTGTTTTCAAAATAATTTTCTATTCATGATGGTATATTTAAAATATTATATTTATTTTACCACGAGCCTATGCAGTATTCAAATATATATATATACGGAGAGCAAAAGAATGGATAAGGCCATGTGCATGCAACACTAATTAGTATTTGACTTCAAGACTTTGTGTCTTTTTTTATTTTTGTACGTGTAGTACATATATATATATATATACTCTAATATTAAGTCCTTTTCTTATTTTGTCTTGTTGAAAGAAAAAAAAAAACTACATATATTCCACCATTTTTTTAGCACTTTAAGCTCAACTTTAAACATTTCTAGAGAGATTCAAGGTTAGGGGTTGGTATATTTGAGTTCGTGGACTCGTTCTCGTCATTTCTACGGTACGTTTTCTTATTTTTACGGTAGTTTTAGTTACGGTGGTTGTTGGAATTGGTGTTGATATTTGAGCTAGATATTGAGCTCAAATTGAGCGGTGTTAGTTGTGACTATTGGTCACGGGGTGATTTGGGACGCTGTGACGGTTTTGGTTTTTCGATTCCGCAAGTGGGCCCCACATGGACCGTTTGGATATTTTTTTGAACTAATGCAATATGGGTATCAAAATTCATGTTTTGACATGTAGTTTATTATTTTGCTAGCGTGGCAGCAATCGGAGGTCTCTCGAAAGGGAAAGACTCCTATTTAGCAAGTTTTGGCAGGCGTTTGGCGGCGTCCAGGTAGGCTAGGCTTACCATATACCTAGACTGAGTTTGTTTATAGTATTTGCATATTATTATGCTAGTGTTTGGGCTGGTAGTTGTAGATTGGCATTGGCTTGCTATGATTAGGCCTTTTGAGCCGGTTAGGGCCTTGTGCGGATGTGTTTCGGGCCTGTTATCCTCGTGGTGTGCCAGATATTACTTTTATAGGGTTGGTTAATGTTGTACCGTTGTTAGTAGGGGTTTGGGGAACCTTAGCCCAGACTTGGTTCCGGGACCCCGTAGTGGGCCCCGCTACTCTTCACAGTCGGTGTAGTTAGCTTTAAACCTTATTAGGCTTAGTTAATCCCCGAGACGATCTTTTAGGATAACATTTGTATTAAATTACCCTATTTATGCCCTTTTGACCTGTTTAGCCTTGTTAGTCTCTAATAGCACCGTATTTGACCGGGGTCGGCTAGTTTGATTTAGAATGCGGACCCGCCTTGCCATGACTTAGAATGTATACCCAGACTTGTGGTACGTGGTGGGTTAGCTCCTTTACTTATGTTTTGAGTTTATTTTGGGGCTGGTATGTCCCCGTTTACTTGTATTTGTGTGGATTCTGGCACTATTATGTCACTTGGTTACTGATTATTATGAGTTCCGGTTCAAGTCCAGCCACTGATTCAGCATGATGGTTACTGATTATTATGAGTTCCGGTTCGAGTCCGGCCACTGATTATTATGAGTTCCGGTTCGAGTCCGGCATCTGGTTATGATATGATTGGAGAGTTTTGGTACTGAGTTCCGGTTCGAGTCCGGCGGTTATGATATATGTGGCCTATTATTATTATCCACTATGTCCGGTTCGACTCCGGCGTCTGGCCTCTTGTTATTACCCATTGGTGCCGGTTCAAGCCCGGTGCACTCCTGTTGGTTATTGTGGTTACTGGATACTGATACAGCCTCGAGACACTGGTGACTATGCATTTACTTTTCTTGTGTGTCCCGCTGGTTTATGGGGGCCAGACTGGGTTGTTGTTTTCTTCCGTGTGCCTATCGGGCTTATGGGGGCCCAGATAGGTTATGTTTGACTTGTGTGTTTACTTACGCATTTATTTACTCGTTATTATGTATCGCACTTATATTTTCCTGAGCATATCTATATGCCTCGACAGTTACTTATGTATTTGTTACTTATACCCCGGACTTAGCATGCACCCTCGCATTTTAGCTTGCTTATATTATATTAAGCTCAGTCGGCCGATGATGCCTACTGAGTACCCGTTGCCCTGGTACTCATACTGCACTTCTGCATCTTTTTCCCCGATGCAGATCCGGGCACTAGTCGACGGTTTTGACGTGACTCTCTTTCCAGCACTGACTCCGGAGCAGGGTGAGCTTACTGACGTCCGAGGCAGATCCTACTCCATCTCTATTGTATAGTCTTTTGCTCTCGAGACTGTAGTACTTGTTGTATATATTTGGTTTCTGTCTTGTTTTTTTTGACATGTCTAGTAGTGGCTCTTGTACCGACTTTACCAGGTCTTGGGAGGGGTTCTCAGTTGTATATATTGTTCTCTTCCTTCTCAGTCTTGGTATGGATATATATATTTTGATTTTATTTATTTTTTTTTTTTTTGTATTTCTAGCAT
Source organism: Capsicum rhomboideum (assembly GCA_031232105.1). Lineage (NCBI taxonomy): Eukaryota > Viridiplantae > Streptophyta > Magnoliopsida > Solanales > Solanaceae > Capsicum > Capsicum rhomboideum. The sequence goes on from CP124714.1 coordinate 57,518,809, forward strand.
GTGTATTAGTATGGTTACTTCCACTTCATCTCTGTTTCCTGAGATTCCACCCGTTAGCCTGTCGCTTGTCGCTCCGGGCTAGGGTTTGGCTTGCCTATTGGTGGGTTACGGTAGGCGCCATCAGGACTCGAAAAATTGGGTTGTGACAGCTTGGTATCAGAGCCTAGGTTTCACTGGTATTGTTGGTGCATGAGCCGATGTTTAGTAGAGTCTCGCGGATCGGTACGGAGACGTCCGTATCCTATCTCCGGGAGGCTACCGAGCATGTTTAGGGTAAATCTTATTTCTTTGATTCGCCTCAGTGCGTTGGTGTCTATGTTGGTTTCTAATCTCTATTTGGTTCATTCTTTACGCAGATGGTTAGGACGCATAATACGAGAGCCGGGGGTCGGGACCCCGAGCCTGCAGCGAGGGCTCCAGTTAGGGGTCGAGGTCGACCTAGAGGTCGAAGGCAGGGCAGAGTAGCAGCCCCAGGACCAGATCGTGCTAGGGATCCGTCACCCGATCCCGTTATAGTTCCAGATGTTCCGCCGCCACAGCAGCTGGTGGGCCAGGGGGCAGCCCAGGCTCCACCCGGATTTATTGATGCTTCTTTGCTCCGAGGTACATTGCTTCAGTTGTTGGAATTAGTTGGAGGTCCGCCTACTGCGGGAGTACAGCCAGCCGCACAGGGAGTTGGTGCTGGGGCGCAGCCTGTAGCTGTGGCACCGAGAGTTGAGGTTTTACCTGTACCAGTAGCTCCACAGCCAGTTATAGATCAGCCAGTTATGTCTGCCGAGGAGCAGAAGATGTTGGGTCGCTTCCTGAGATTAGCTCCACCGAGATTTGCTGGTACTCCGGGTGAGGATGCATATGAGTTCTTGTCCAGCTGCGAGGATAGACTTAGGAATTTGGGATTGGTACAGTTTCGTGGTGTTGATTTCGTGGCATATTAGTTCGATACTGCAGCGAGGAGATGGTGGAGGGGATATCTTGATTCCAGGCCAGTAGGATCTCCACCGATTACCTGGACCCAGTTCTCCGAGATTTTCTTGGGAAAGTATATGCCCCGTACTATGCGGGAGCGACTCAGGGATGAGTTCTCCAGGTTGACTCAGGGTTCATTATCTGTCGCCGAGTATGAGGCGAGATTTCATGATCTTGCTAGGCACGCTACTTCTATTTTGCCTGATGAGTACGAGAGAGTTAGATGTTTTGTCAGGGGACTGAGATTGCCACTCCGCAGGGCTACCCAGAGTTTAGTGACTTCAGGGAAGTCATTCGCAGAGATTATTGAGCATGTATACTCTATTGAGGAGATGGATCGCGAGGCCCAAGGGGGCAGCGATAAGAGACCTCGTGTCCAGGGTAGTTTCAGTGGGAGCCATAGTGGTTCGCAGTTCAGAGGTCGTGGTTTCCAGTTTCAGGGTAGGTACCCTCATCAGCAGCAGCAGTCTTTTCAGCGACAGGGTCAGCCTAGTAGGCCCGTACAGTCAGCTTTGCAGATATCTGATAGGGGTCAGCCCACCTATAGTGGTTCTGTTAGCCAGCCTCAGGGGAGTGGTCAACCCAGTTCATCTGCTAGAGGTGGTCATATTGGATCTTCTAGGCCGAGCAGGGAGCCAGGAGCATGTTATACTTGTGGGGTTTTCGGTCATTTCGAGCGTGAGTGTCCTCAGCGCAGGGCTATTGAGCCTTCAGTTCAGACAGCACAGCCCATCAGATCTGTACCGCCAGCAGGCAGAGGTGGTGCACAGGGTCGTCGGGGTGGTCCCCAGGGTTCTCGAGGTGGAGCACAGGGAGGTCGGACTGGTAGTCAGGTTGGTACTCAGACTAGTGGTAGCCAGCGTCAGTTGTATGCCGTGCCAGCTAGGCCAGAGGCTGAGGCTTCGGATGCGGTGATTACAGGTACGATTTCCGTATGCCGTCAGCCAGCTTCTGCATTATTTGATCCCGGATCCACGTTTTCTTATGTATCTACTTATTATGCACCACGGTTGGGTTTATGTTCTGAGTTATTATCTGTGCCCTTACGTGTATCTACCCCCGTTGGTGATTCTTTAGTAGTGGATCGGGTATATAGATCATGTCTGGTGACTATTCAGGAGTTTGAGACTCAGGTTGATTTTATTGTATTGGCCATGGTAGATTTTGATGTGATTCTGGGCATGGACTGGTTCTCTTTTCATCATGCAGTCTTGGATTGCTTTGCCAAGACCGTGACCTTAGCCATGCCTGGTGTACCCCCGGTAGTGTGGCAGGGTTCTGTTAGCCGCACACCAACGGGGATTATTTCATATGTTCGGGCTCGTAGATTGATGGTGAGGGGTTGTGATTCATTCCTTGCTTATGTTCGGGATGCTAGCATTGAGAGTCCGTCACTTGACTCTGTCCTTATTGTTCGTGAGTTTCCTGATGTATTCCCGACTGACCTACCTGGCCTTCCTCCTGAGCGTGATATAGAGTTTATTATTGACCTCGAGCCGGGCACCCGACCTATTTCTATGGCTCCGTATCGTATGGCTCCTGCTGAGTTGAGGGAGCTGAGTATTCAGCTTAAGGATCTTTTGCGGAAGGGTTTTATTAGGCCGAGTGTGTCTCCTTGGGGTGCTCCAGTTCTTTTTGTAAAGAAGAAGGATGGGTCTATGCGAATGTGTATTGATTACAGGCAGCTAAATAAGGTGACAGTAAAGAATAAGTATCCGATGCCTCGTATTGACGATTTGTTTGATCAGCTTCAGGGTGCCGTGGTGTTCTCAAAGATAGATTTGAGATCTGGATATCATCAGTTGAGAGTTAGGGCTGAGGACATCCCAAAAACAGCCTTCAGGACTCGGTACGGCCATTATGAGTTCCTGGTGATGTCTTTTGGATTGACTAATGCCCCTGCAGCTTTCATGGATTTGATGAATCGGGTATTCAGGCCATACTTGGACTCCTTTGTCATTGTGTTTATTGACGACATCTTAGTTTATTCGAGGAGTAGCGAGGAGCACGAGCAGCATTTGAGGACTGTGCTCCACACTTTGAGAGATCATCGACTTTATGCCAAATTCTCAAAGTGTGAGTTCTGGCTTGAGTCTGTAGCTTTCTTGGGGCATGTTGTATCCAGACAGGGTATCATGGTAGACCCAGCGAAGATTGAGGCTATTCGAGGTTGGGCTAGGCCCACGTCGCCTACTGAGGTTCGCAGTTTTATTGGGTTGGCAGGTTATTACAGACGGTTTGTTGAGGGCTTCTCGTCTATTGCATCTCCTATGACCAGACTGACCAGGAAGGAGGTTCCGTTTCAGTGGTCCGAGGATTGTGAGGCAAGCTTCCTGAAGCTCAAGGATCGACTTACTTCTGCCCCTGTGTTGACTCTTCCAGTTGAGGGCGAGGGTTTCACCGTGTATTGTGATGCGTCTGGTATCGGTTTGGGGTGTGTTCTGATGCAGCGGGGTCGTGTTATTGCTTATGCATCGAGACAACTGAAGGTGCACGAACGTAATTACCCCACTCATGACTTGGAATTAGCAGCGGTAGTATTTGCACTGCGAATTTGGAGGCATTATCTATACGGTGTGCATTGTGAGATCTTTACAGACCACCGCAGTCTTCAGCATATTATGACTCAGAGAGATCTTAATTCGAGGCAGCGCAGGTGGATTGAGTTGCTGAAGGACTATGATATCTCTATTCTCTATCATCCGGGCAAGGCGAATGTGGTAGCGGACGCCTTAAGCCGGAAGACAGTGAGTATGGGTAGCTTAGCCTTCATTCCAGTCTCTCAGCGGCCATTAGCTTTGGACATTCAGTCCTTAGCTAACTCGATGGTTCGATTGGATATTTCTGACCCCAGGAGGATTGTTGCTTGTGTTGAGGCTAGATCTACTTTGCTGGAGCAGATTCAGGGTTGTCAATTTGAGGATAGCGGTCTCCGTAGCATTCGAGATCAGGTATTGAGGGGTGAGTCTGAGAGAGCTACCTTGGGTTCTGATGGTGTTCTGAGGTTTGACGGTCGTATTTGTGTCCCGAGGGTTGGAGATTTGATTCAGTTGATTCTGCACGAGGCACACAGTTCCAGATATTCTATTCACCCTGGGACAGCTAAGATGTATCGGGATCTGAGGCAGCACTATTGGTGGAGTGGTATGCGGAGAGACATAGCAGGGTTTGTAGCTCGATGCCTTTGTTGTCAGCAGGTAAAGGCCGAGCACCAGAGACCTGGTGGTCTACTTCAGCCGTTACCCATTCCTGAGTGGAAGTGGGAGCGGATCACGATGGATTTCGTTGGTAGGTTACCTCGCACCTCTCGTGGCTTTGATAGTATTTGGGTTATTGTAGATCGGTTGACTAAGTCCGCGCACTTTATCCCTGTTCGAACTTCCTACAGTGCTGAGAAGTTAGCTCGTGTATATATTCAGGAGGTAGTTCGCCTACACGGAGTGCCGGTGTCTATTATCTCAGACAGAGGGTCTCAGTTTACCTCCAGTTTCTGGCAGGCTTTCCAGGAGGAGTTGGGTACTCAAGTGGACCTCAGTACTGCGTTTCATCCTCAGACTGACGGGCAGTCAGAGCGGACTATTCAGGTGTTAGAGGATATGCTCCGTGCTTGTGTGTTAGACTTTGGGGGTCAGTGGGATCAATTCTTGCCTTTGGCGGAATTCGCGTATAATAATAGCTTCCACTCCAGCATTCAGATGGCTCCGTTCGAGGCTTTATATGGCAGACGATGCCGGTCTCCAGTTGGTTGGTTCGAAACTTCGGAGGTCAGTCCTCATGGCACAGATTTGCTCCGAGAGTCTTTGGACCGAGTTTGGGTGATTCAGGACAGGCTGCGGACAGCGCAGAGTAGACAGAGGAGTTATGCTGACCGTAGACGTCGTCCGTTGAGATTCAGAGTTGGTGATAGGGTCTTCTTACGAGTATCGCCAATGAAGGGCGTGATGCGATTCGGTAGGAGGGGCAAGCTTAGCCCCAGGTATATTGGACCCTTTGAGATTCTTCGGACAATCGGGGAGGTAGCATATGTACTGGCCTTACCTCCGACCTTTTCAGCTATCCACCCAGTATTTCATGTTTCTATGCTGCGACAATATATCCCAGATGAGTCGCATGTGCTTCAGTGGGACTCGGTTCAGTTAGACGAGAAGTTAGCATTTGTTGAGGAGCCTGTGTCCATTTTAGCCAGAGATGTCAGACGGTTACGCTCCTGGGAAATTCCAGTGGTTAAGGTACAATGGCGTCACCGTCCAGTTGAGGAGGCTACTTGGGAACTTGAACGTGACATGCGAGCCCAGTATCCCTACTTGTTTACGTCTTCAGGTATATGCTTATTCTTGACTTTCGCGGACGAAAGTCCTTTTAGTAGTGGATATTGTAATGACCTTCCCGGTCATTTACCTCCTTTTTGTGCGTTCTCAGCGTTTAGAGCTTTTCTATAACTGCCCCAAGTTATTTATGACTTGCTGGGACTGACAGTTCGGTTCCCGGGCAGTTCGTTTGAGAATATTATTTAGACCGAGCTCGTTGTAAAAAGAATTTGATAAAATGACATAGTTAAGTACCTTTCAAAAATATTTATGATATTTATAAAATTCTTTAGTGATGATGTATCTATACTACTTTATAAAAGTTCTATAATTTATTAATATTTTTAAACGAAGATAGTAAATCTAATTTTATGTAATAATATTTTTATTTTATAGAGGTTTTGTTCAAAATAATTTTCTATTCATGATGGTATATTTAAAATATTATATTTATTTTACCACGAGCCTATGCAGTATTCAAATATATATATATACGGAGAGCAAAAGAATGGATAAGGCCATGTGCATGCAACACTAATTAGTATTTGACTTCAAGACTTTGTGTCTTTTTTTATTTTTGTACGTGTAGTACATATATATATATATATACTCTAATATTAAGTCCTTTTCTTATTTTGTCTTGTTGAAAGAAAAAAAAAAACTACATATATTCCACCATTTTTTTAGCACTTTAAGCTCAACTTTAAACATTTCTAGAGAGATTCAAGGTTAGGGGTTGGTATATTTGAGTTCGTGGACTCGTTCTCGTCATTTCTACGGTACGTTTTCTTATTTTTACGGTAGTTTTAGTTACGGTGGTTGTTGGAATTGGTGTTGATATTTGAGCTAGATATTGAGCTCAAATTGAGCGGTGTTAGTTGTGACTATTGGTCACGGGGTGATTTGGGACGCTGTGACGGTTTTGGTTTTTCGATTCCGCAAGTGGGCCCCACATGGACCGTTTGGATATTTTTTTGAACTAATGCAATATGGGTATCAAAATTCATGTTTTGACATGTAGTTTATTATTTTGCTAGCGTGGCAGCAATCGGAGGTCTCTCGAAAGGGAAAGACTCCTATTTAGCAAGCTTTGGCAGGCGTTTGGCGGCGTCCAGGTAGGCTAGGCTTACCATATACCTAGACTGAGTTTGTTTATAGTATTTGCATATTATTATGCTAGTGTTTGGGCTGGTAGTTGTAGATTGGCATTGGCTTGCTATGATTAGGCCTTTTGAGCCGGTTAGGGCCTTGTGCGGATGTGTTTCGGGCCTGTTATCCTCGTGGTGTGCCAGATATTACTTTTATAGGGTTGGTTAATGTTGTACCGTTGTTAGTAGGGGTTTGGGGAACCTTAGCCCAGACTTGGTTCCGGGACCCCGTAGTGGGCCCCGCTACTCTTCACAGTCGGTGTAGTTAGCTTTAAACCTTATTAGGCTTAGTTAATCCCCGAGACGATCTTTTAGGATAACATTTGTATTAAATTACCCTATTTATGCCCTTTTGACCTGTTTAGCCTTGTTAGTCTCTAATAGCACCGTATTTGACCGGGGTCGGCTAGTTTGATTTAGAATGCGGACCCGCCTTGCCATGACTTAGAATGTATACCCAGACTTGTGGTACGTGGTGGGTTAGCTCCTTTACTTATGTTTCGAGTTTATTTTGGGGCTGGTATGTCCCCGTTTACTTGTATTTGTGTGGATTCTGGCACTATTATGTCACTTGGTTATTGATTATTATGAGTTCCGGTTCAAGTCCAGCCACTGATTCAGCATGATGGTTACTGATTATTATGAGTTCCGGTTCGAGTCCGGCCACTGATTATTATGAGTTCCGGTTCGAGTCCGGCATCTGGTTATGATATGATTGGAGAGTTTTGGTACTGAGTTCCGGTTCGAGTCCGGCGGTTATGATATATGTGGCCTATTGTTATTATCCACTATGTCCGGTTCGACTCCGGCGTCTGGCCTCTTGTTATTACCCATTGGTGCCGGTTCAAGCCCGGTGCACTCCTGTTGGTTATTGTGGTTACTGGATACTGATACAGCCTCGAGACACTGGTGACTATGCATTTACTTTTCTTGTGTGTCCCGCTGGTTTATGGGGGCCAGACTGGGTTGTTGTTTTCTTCCGTGTGCCTATCGGGCTTATGGGGGCCCAGATAGGTTATGTTTGACTTGTGTGTTTACTTATGCATTTATTTACTCGTTATTATGTATCGCACTTATATTTTCCTGAGCATATCTATACGCCGCGACAGTTACTTATGTATTTGTTACTTATACCCCGGACTTAGCATGCACCCTCGCATTTTAGCTTGCTTATATTATATTAAGCTCAGTCGGCCGATGATGCCTACTGAGTACCCGTTGCCCTGGTACTCATACTGCACTTCTGCATCTTTTTCCCCGATGCAGATCCGGGCACTAGTCGACGGTTTTGACGTGACTCTCTTTCCAGCACTGACTCCGGAGCAGGGTGAGCTTACTGACGTCCGAGGCAGATCCTACTCCATCTCTATTGTATAGTCTTTTGCTCTCGAGACTGTAGTACTTGTTGTATATATTTGGTTTCTGTCTTGTTTTTTTTGACATGTCTAGTAGTGGCTCTTGTACCGACTTTACCAGGTCTTGGGAGGGGTTCTCAGTTGTATATATTGTTCTCTTCCTTCTCAGTCTTGGTATGGATATATATATTTTGATTTTTTTTTTTTTTTTTTTTTTTTGTATTTCTAGCATGTGTATTAGTATGGTTACTTCCACTTCATCTCTGTTTCCTGAGATTCCACCCGTTAGCCTGTCGCTTGTCGCTCCGGGCTAGGGTTTGGCTTGCCTATTGGTGGGTTACGGTAGGCGCCATCAGGACTCGAAAAATTGGGTTGTGACAGCTTGGTATCAGAGCCTAGGTTTCACTGGTATTGTTGGTGCATGAGCCGATGTTTAGTAGAGTCTCGCGGATCGGTACGGAGACGTCCGTATCCTATCTCCGGGAGGCTACCGAGCATGTTTAGGGTAAATCTTATTTCTTTGATTCGCCTCAGTGCGTTGGTGTCTATGTTGGTTTCTAATCTCTATTTGGTTCATTCTTTACGCAGATGGTTAGGACGCATAATACGAGAGCCGGGGGTCGGGACCCCGAGCCTGCAGCGAGGGCTCCAGTTAGGGGTCGAGGTCGACCTAGAGGTCGAAGGCAGGGCAGAGTAGCAGCCCCAGGACCAGATCGTGCTAGGGATCAGTCACCCGATCCCGTTATAGTTCCAGATGTTCCGCCGCCACAGCAGCTGGTGGGCCAGGGGGCAGCCCAGGCTCCACCCGGATTTATTGATGCTTCTTTGCTCCGAGGTACATTGCTTCAATTGTTGGAATTAGTTGGAGGTCCGCCTACTGCGGGAGTACAGCCAGCCGCACAGGGAGTTGGTGCTGGGGCGCAGCCTGTAGCTGTGGCACCGAGAGTTGAGGTTTTACCTGTACCAGTAGCTCCACAGCCAGTTATAGATCAGCCAGTTATGTCTGCCGAGGAGCAGAAGATGTTGGGTCGCTTCCTGAGATTAGCTCCACCGAGATTTGCTGGTACTCCGGGTGAGGATGCATATGAGTTCTTGTCCAGCTGCGAGGATAGACTTAGGAATTTGGGATTGGTACAGTTTCGTGGTGTTGATTTCGTGGCATATTAGTTCGATACTGCAGCGAGGAGATGGTGGAGGGGATATCTTGATTCCAGGCCAGTAGGATCTCCACCGATTACCTGGACCCAGTTCTCCGAGATTTTCTTGGGAAAGTATATGCCCCGTACTATGCGGGAGCGACTCAGGGATGAGTTCTCCAGGTTGACTCAGGGTTCATTATCTGTCGCCGAGTATGAGGCGAGATTTCATGATCTTGCTAGGCACGCTACTTCTATTTTGCCTGATGAGTACGAGAGAGTTAGATGTTTTGTCAGGGGACTGAGATTGCCACTCCGCAGGGCTACCCAGAGTTTAGTGACTTCAGGGAAGTCATTCGCAGAGATTATTGAGCATGTATACTCTATTGAGGAGATGGATCGCGAGGCCCAAGGGGGCAGCGATAAGAGACCTCGTGTCCAGGGTAGTTTCAGTGGGAGCCATAGTGGTTCGCAGTTCAGAGGTCGTGGTTTCCAGTTTCAGGGTAGGTACCCTCATCAGCAGCAGCAGTCTTTTCAGCGACAGGGTCAGCCTAGTAGGCCCGTACAGTCAGCTTTGCAGATATCTGATAGGGGTCAGCCCACCTATAGTGGTTCTGTTAGCCAGCCTCAGGGGAGTGGTCAACCCAGTTCATCTGCTAGAGGTGGTCATATTGGATCTTCTAGGCCGAGCAGGGAGCCAGGAGCATGTTATACTTGTGGGGTTTTCGGTCATTTCGAGCGTGAGTGTCCTCAGCGCAGGGCTATTGAGCCTTCAGTTCAGACAGCACAGCCCATCAGATCTGTACCGCCAGCAGGCAGAGGTGGTGCACAGGGTCGTCGGGGTGGTCCCCAGGGTTCTCGAGGTGGAGCACAGGGAGGTCGGACTGGTAGTCAGGTTGGTACTCAGACTAGTGGTAGCCAGCGTCAGTTGTATGCCGTGCCAGCTAGGCCAGAGGCTGAGGCTTCGGATGCGGTGATTACAGGTACGATTTCCGTATGCCGTCAGCCAGCTTCTGCATTATTTGATCCCGGATCCACGTTTTCTTATGTATCTACTTATTATGCACCACGGTTGGGTTTATGTTCTGAGTTATTATCTGTGCCCTTACGTGTATCTACCCCCGTTGGTGATTCTTTAGTAGTGGATCGGGTATATAGATCATGTCTGGTGACTATTCAGGAGTTTGAGACTCAGGTTGATTTTATTGTATTGGCCATGGTAGATTTTGATGTGATTCTGGGCATGGACTGGTTCTCTTTTCATCATGCAGTCTTGGATTGCTTTGCCAAGACCGTGACCTTAGCCATGCCTGGTGTACCCCCGGTAGTGTGGCAGGGTTCTGTTAGCCGCACACCAACGGGGATTATTTCATATGTTCGGGCTCGTAGATTGATGGTGAGGGGTTGTGATTCATTCCTTGCTTATGTTCGGGATGCTAGCATTGAGAGTCCGTCACTTGACTCTGTCCTTATTGTTCGTGAGTTTCCTGATGTATTCCCGACTGACCTACCTGGCCTTCCTCCTGAGCGTGATATAGAGTTTATTATTGACCTCGAGCCGGGCACCCGACCTATTTCTATGGCTCCGTATCGTATGGCTCCTGCTGAGTTGAGGGAGCTGAGTATTCAGCTTAAGGATCTTTTGCGGAAGGGTTTTATTAGGCCGAGTGTGTCTCCTTGGGGTGCTCCAGTTCTTTTTGTAAAGAAGAAGGATGGGTCTATGCGAATGTGTATTGATTACAGGCAGCTAAATAAGGTGACAGTAAAGAATAAGTATCCGATGCCTCGTATTGACGATTTGTTTGATCAGCTTCAGGGTGCCGTGGTGTTCTCAAAGATAGATTTGAGATCTGGATATCATCAGTTGAGAGTTAGGGCTGAGGACATCCCAAAAACAGCCTTCAGGACTCGGTACGGCCATTATGAGTTCCTGGTGATGTCTTTTGGATTGACTAATGCCCCTGCAGCTTTCATGGATTTGATGAATCGGGTATTCAGGCCATACTTGGACTCCTTTGTCATTGTGTTTATTGACGACATCTTAGTTTATTCGAGGAGTAGCGAGGAGCACGAGCAGCATTTGAGGACTGTGCTCCACACTTTGAGAGATCATCGACTTTATGCCAAATTCTCAAAGTGTGAGTTCTGGCTTGAGTCTGTAGCTTTCTTGGGGCATGTTGTATCCAGACAGGGTATCATGGTAGACCCAGCGAAGATTGAGGCTATTCGAGGTTGGGCTAGGCCCACGTCGCCTACTGAGGTTCGCAGTTTTATTGGGTTGGCAGGTTATTACAGACGGTTTGTTGAGGGCTTCTCGTCTATTGCATCTCCTATGACCAGACTGACCAGGAAGGAGGTTCCGTTTCAGTGGTCCGAGGATTGTGAGGCAAGCTTCCTGAAGCTCAAGGATCGACTTACTTCTGCCCCTGTGTTGACTCTTCCAGTTGAGGGCGAGGGTTTCACCGTGTATTGTGATGCGTCTGGTATCGGTTTGGGGTGTGTTCTGATGCAGCGGGGTCGTGTTATTGCTTATGCATCGAGACAACTGAAGGTGCACGAACGTAATTACCCCACTCATGACTTGGAATTAGCAGCGGTAGTATTTGCACTGCGGATTTGGAGGCATTATCTATACGGTGTGCATTGTGAGATCTTTACAGACCACCGCAGTCTTCAGCATATTATGACTCAGAGAGATCTTAATTCGAGGCAGCGCAGGTGGATTGAGTTGCTGAAGGACTATGATATCTCTATTCTCTATCATCCGGGCAAGGCGAATGTGGTAGCGGACGCCTTAAGCCGGAAGACAGTGAGTATGGGTAGCTTAGCCTTCATTCCAGTCTCTCAGCGGCCATTAGCTTTGGACATTCAGTCCTTAGCTAACTCGATGGTTCGATTGGATATTTCTGACCCCAGGAGGATTGTTGCTTGTGTTGAGGCTAGATCTACTTTGCTGGAGCAGATTCAGGGTTGTCAATTTGAGGATAGCGGTCTCCGTAGCATTCGAGATCAGGTATTGAGGGGTGAGTCTGAGAGAGCTACCTTGGGTTCTGATGGTGTTCTGAGGTTTGACGGTCGTATTTGTGTCCCGAGGGTTGGAGATTTGATTCAGTTGATTCTGCACGAGGCACACAGTTCCAGATATTCTATTCACCCTGGGACAGCTAAGATGTATCGGGATCTGAGGCAGCACTATTGGTGGAGTGGTATGCGGAGAGACATAGCAGGGTTTGTAGCTCGATGCCTTTGTTGTCAGCAGGTAAAGGCCGAGCACCAGAGACCTGGTGGTCTACTTCAGCCGTTACCCATTCCTGAGTGGAAGTGGGAGCGGATCACGATGGATTTCGTTGGTAGGTTACCTCGCACCTCTCGTGGCTTTGATAGTATTTGGGTTATTGTAGATCGGTTGACTAAGTCCGCGCACTTTATCCCTGTTCGAACTTCCTACAGTGCTGAGAAGTTAGCTCGTGTATATATTCAGGAGGTAGTTCGCCTACACGGAGTGCCGGTGTCTATTATCTCAGACAGAGGGTCTCAGTTTACCTCCAGTTTCTGGCAGGCTTTCCAGGAGGAGTTGGGTACTCAAGTGGACCTCAGTACTGCGTTTCATCCTCAGACTGACGGGCAGTCAGAGCGGACTATTCAGGTGTTAGAGGATATGCTCCGTGCTTGTGTGTTAGACTTTGGGGGTCAGTGGGATCAATTCTTGCCTTTGGCGGAATTCGCGTATAATAATAGCTTCCACTCCAGCATTCAGATGGCTCCGTTCGAGGCTTTATATGGCAGACGATGCCGGTCTCCAGTTGGTTGGTTCGAAACTTCGGAGGTCAGTCCTCATGGCACAGATTTGCTCCGAGAGTCTTTGGACCGAGTTTGGGTGATTCAGGACAGGCTGCGGACAGCGCAGAGTAGACAGAGGAGTTATGCTGACCGTAGACGTCGTCCGTTGAGATTCAGAGTTGGTGATAGGGTCTTCTTACGAGTATCGCCAATGAAGGGCGTGATGCGATTCGGTAGGAGGGGCAAGCTTAGCCCCAGGTATATTGGACCCTTTGAGATTCTTCGGACAATCGGGGAGGTAGCATATGTACTGGCCTTACCTCCGACCTTTTCAGCTATCCACCCAGTATTTCATGTTTCTATGCTGCGACAATATATCCCAGATGAGTCGCATGTGCTTCAGTGGGACTCGGTTCAGTTAGACGAGAAGTTAGCATTTGTTGAGGAGCCTGTGTCCATTTTAGCCAGAGATGTCAGACGGTTACGCTCCCGGGAAATTCCAGTGGTTAAGGTACAATGGCGTCACCGTCCAGTTGAGGAGGCTACTTGGGAACTTGAACGTGACATGCGAGCCCAGTATCCCTACTTGTTTACGTCTTCAGGTATATGCTTATTCTTGACTTTCGCGGACGAAAGTCCTTTTAGTAGTGGATATTGTAATGACCTTCCCGGTCATTTACCTCCTTTTTGTGCGTTCTCAGCGTTTAGAGCTTTTCTATAACTGCCCCAAGTTATTTATGACTTGCTGGGACTGACAGTTCGGTTCCCGGGCAGTTCGTTTGAGAATATTATTTAGACCGAGCTCGTTGTAAAAAGAATTTGATAAAATGACATAGTTAAGTACCTTTCAAAAATATTTATGATATTTATAAAATTCTTTAGTGATGATGTATCTATACTACTTTATAAAAGTTCTATAATTTATTAATATTTTTAAACGAAGATAGTAAATCTAATTTTATGTAATAATATTTTTATTTTATAGAGGTTTTGTTCAAAATAATTTTCTATTCATGATGGTATATTTAAAATATTATATTTATTTTACCACGAGCCTATGCAGTATTCAAATATATATATATACGGAGAGCAAAAGAATGGATAAGGCCATGTGCATGCAACACTAATTAGTATTTGACTTCAAGACTTTGTGTCTTTTTTTATTTTTGTACGTGTAGTACATATATATATATATATACTCTAATATTAAGTCCTTTTCTTATTTTGTCTTGTTGAAAGAAAAAAAAAAACTACATATATTCCACCATTTTTTTAGCACTTTAAGCTCAACTTTAAACATTTCTAGAGAGATTCAAGGTTAGGGGTTGGTATATTTGAGTTCGTGGACTCGTTCTCGTCATTTCTACGGTACGTTTTCTTATTTTTACGGTAGTTTTAGTTACGGTGGTTGTTGGAATTGGTGTTGATATTTGAGCTAGATATTGAGCTCAAATTGAGCGGTGTTAGTTGTGACTATTGGTCACGGGGTGATTTGGGACGCTGTGACGGTTTTGGTTTTTCGATTCCGCAAGTGGGCCCCACATGGACCGTTTGGATATTTTTTTGAACTAATGCAATATGGGTATCAAAATTCATGTTTTGACATGTAGTTTATTATTTTGCTAGCGTGGCAGCAATCGGAGGTCTCTCGAAAGGGAAAGACTCCTATTTAGCAAGCTTTGGCAGGCGTTTGGCGGCGTCCAGGTAGGCTAGGCTTACCATATACCTAGACTGAGTTTGTTTATAGTATTTGCATATTATTATGCTAGTGTTTGGGCTGGTAGTTGTAGATTGGCATTGGCTTGCTATGATTAGGCCTTTTGAGCCGGTTAGGGCCTTGTGCGGATGTGTTTCGGGCCTGTTATCCTCGTGGTGTGCCAGATATTACTTTTATAGGGTTGGTTAATGTTGTACCGTTGTTAGTAGGGGTTTGGGGAACCTTAGCCCAGACTTGGTTCCGGGACCCCGTAGTGGGCCCCGCTACTCTTCACAGTCGGTGTAGTTAGCTTTAAACCTTATTAGGCTTAGTTAATCCCCGAGACGATCTTTTAGGATAACATTTGTATTAAATTACCCTATTTATGCCCTTTTGACCTGTTTAGCCTTGTTAGTCTCTAATAGCACCGTATTTGACCGGGGTCGGCTAGTTTGATTTAGAATGCGGACCCGCCTTGCCATGACTTAGAATGTATACCCAGACTTGTGGTACGTGGTGGGTTAGCTCCTTTACTTATGTTTCGAGTTTATTTTGGGGCTGGTATGTCCCCGTTTACTTGTATTTGTGTGGATTCTGGCACTATTATGTCACTTGGTTACTGATTATTATGAGTTCCGGTTCAAGTCCAGCCACTGATTCAGCATGATGGTTACTGATTATTATGAGTTCCGGTTCGAGTCCGGCCACTGATTATTATGAGTTCCGGTTCGAGTCCGGCATCTGGTTATGATATGATTGGAGAGTTTTGGTACTGAGTTCCGGTTCGAGTCCGGCGGTTATGATATATGTGGCCTATTGTTATTATCCACTATGTCCGGTTCGACTCCGGCGTCTGGCCTCTTGTTATTACCCATTGGTGCCGGTTCAAGCCCGGTGCACTCCTGTTGGTTATTGTGGTTACTGGATACTGATACAGCCTCGAGACACTGGTGACTATGCATTTACTTTTCTTGTGTGTCCCGCTGGTTTATGGGGGCCAGACTGGGTTGTTGTTTTCTTCCGTGTGCCTATCGGGCTTATGGGGGCCCAGATAGGTTATGTTTGACTTGTGTGTTTACTTACGCATTTATTTACTCGTTATTATGTATCGCACTTATATTTTCCTGAGCATATCTATACGCCGCGACAGTTACTTATGTATTTGTTACTTATACCCCGGACTTAGCATGCACCCTCGCATTTTAGCTTGCTTATATTATATTAAGCTCAGTCGGCCGATGATGCCTACTGAGTACCCGTTGCCCTGGTACTCATACTGCACTTCTGCATCTTTTTCCCCGATGCAGATCCGGGCACTAGTCGACGGTTTTGACGTGACTCTCTTTCCAGCACTGACTCCGGAGCAGGGTGAGCTTACTGACGTCCGAGGCAGATCCTACTCCATCTCTATTGTATAGTCTTTTGCTCTCGAGACTGTAGTACTTGTTGTATATATTTGGTTTCTGTCTTGTTTTTTTTGACATGTCTAGTAGTGGCTCTTGTACCGACTTTACCAGGTCTTGGGAGGGGTTCTCAGTTGTATATATTGTTCTCTTCCTTCTCAGTCTTGGTATGGATATATATATTTTGATTTTTTTTTTTTTTTTTTTTTTTTGTATTTCTAGCATGTGTATTAGTATGGTTACTTCCACTTCATCTCTGTTTCCTGAGATTCCACCCGTTAGCCTGTCGCTTGTCGCTCCGGGCTAGGGTTTGGCTTGCCTATTGGTGGGTTACGGTAGGCGCCATCAGGACTCGAAAAATCGAGTTGTGACAGTGCTAGACTTACAAATCAACCGCTGATGTTAAAGTGAAAACTAATACATAATGGTCCTATTTGATAACTGTATGGTGGATGAATGACTTGTCTTTACTGGTGAGGGACACATTGTACTAAATGTCCTCATCTTCCACGTAGGTATGTGGTGTCACCACCATGACACCATATGTATTTATTTTACATGGTTATATATATATACTCGGGTATTGCATAGGTCCGTGGTAAAATAAATACAACTTTCTAATTATACCACAAGTTATAGAAAATTATTTCTAACAAAACCTCTATAAAATAAAAATATTATTTTAACATATTTAAATTCACTATCTCCGCTTAACTTATTAATAACTTATTAAACTATTATAAAATAGTATAGATATATCATAACGAAAGAATTTTATAAAGTTCAAAAATATTTTCAAGAGGTAATTACCTATGTCATTTTACCAACTTTTAATTTAATTTAATATTTTACAATGTGCGCGGTCTAAATAATATTCTCAAACGAACTGCCCGGGAGCCGAACTGTCAGTCCCAGCAAGTCATAAATAACTTGGGGCAGTTATAGAAAAGCTCTAAACGCTGAGAACACACGAAAACGAGGAAAATGACCGGGAAGGTCATTACAAGTAACTTGAATTATGAATTAGCGTTGTGAAAATGGTTAAGTATAGTAACTTGAATTATGAATTAGTATTGTGAAAATGGTTAAGTATAGTAACTTGAATTATGAATTAGTGTTGTGAAAATGGTTAAATGTAGTAACTTTAATTATGAATTAGTGTTGTGAAAATGGTTAAGAGTAGTAACTTGAATTATGAATTAGCGTTGTGAAAATGATTAAGTGTAGTAACTTTAATTATGAATTTGTGTTGTTAAAATAGTTATGTATAGTAGCTTGAATTATGAATTAGTGTTGTTAAAATAATTAAGTATAGTAGCTTGAATTATGAATTAGTGTTGTGAAAATAGTTAAGTGTAGTAACTTGAATTATGAATTAGTGTTGTGAAAATTGTTAAGTATAGTAACTTGAATTATGAATTAGTGTTGTGTAAACGGTTAAGTATAGTAACTTGAATTATGAATTAGTGTTGTGAAAATGGTTAAGTATAATAACTTGAATTATGAATTAGTGTTGTGAAAATGGTTAAGTATAATAACTTGAATTATGAATTAGCGTTGTGAAAATGGTTAAGTATAGTAACTTGAATTATGAATTAGTGTTGTGAAAATGGTTAAGTGTAGTAACTTGAATTATGAATTAGTGTTGTGAAAATGGTTAAATGTAGTAACTTTAATTATGAATTAGTGTTGTGAAAATGGTTAAATGTAGTAACTTTAATTATGAATTAGTGTTGTTAAAATATTTAAGCATAGTAGCTTGAATTATGAATTAGTGTTGTGAAAATGGTTAAGTGTAGTAACTTGAATGATGAATTAGTGTTGTGAAAATGGTTAAGTGTAGTAAATTGAATTATGAATTAGTGTTGTGAAAATGGTTAAGTATAGTAACTTGAATTATGAATTAGTGTTGTGAAATGGTTAAGAGTAGTAACTTGAATTACGAATTAGTGTTGTGTAAACGGTTAAGTATAGTAACTTGAATTATGAATTAGTGTTGTGAAAATGGTTAAGTATAGTAACTTGAATTATGAATTAGTGTTGTGTAAACGGTTAAGTATAGTAACTTGAATTATGAATTAGTGTTGTGAAAATGGTTAAGTATAATAACTTGAATTATGAATTAGTGTTGTGAAAATGGTTAAGTATAATAACTTGAATTATGAATTAGCGTTGTGAAAATGGTTAAGTCTAGTAACTTGAATTATGAATTAGTGTTGTGAAAATGGTTAAGTGTAGTAACTTGAATTATGAATTAGTGTTGTGAAAATGGTTAAATGTAGTAACTTGAATTATGAATTAGTGTTGTGAAAATATTTAAGTATAGTAGCTTGATTTATGAATTAGTGTTGTGAAATTGGTTAAGTATAGTAACTTGAATTATGAATTAGTGTTGTGAAAATGGTTAAGAGTAGTAACTATAATTACGAATTAGTGTTGTGTAAACGGTTAAGTATAGTAACTTTAATTATGAATTAGTGTTGCTAAAATATTTAAGTATAGTAGCTTGAATTATGAATTAGTGTTATGAAAATTGTTAAGTATAATAACTTGAATTATGAATTAGCGTTGTGAAAATGGTTAAGTATAGTAACTTGAATTATGAATTAGTGTTGTGAAAATGGTTAAGTGTAGTAAATTGAATTATGAATTAGTGTTGTGAAAATGGTTAAGTATAGTAACTTGAATTATGAATTAGTGTTGTGAATATGGTTAAGTATAATAACTTGAATTATGAATTAGTGTTGTGAAAATGGTCAAGTGTAGTAACTTTAATTATGAATTAGTGTTGTTAAAATAGTTAAGTATAATAGCTTGAATTATGAATTAGTGTTGTGAAAATGGTTAAGTGTAGTAACTTGAATTATGAATTAGTGTTGTGAAAATGATTAAGTGTAGTAACTTGAATTATAAATTAGTGTTGTGAAAATGGTTAAATGTAGTAACTTTAATTATGAATTAGTGTTGTTAAAATATTTAAGTATAGTAGCTTGAATTATGAATTAGTGTTGTGAAAATGGTTAAGTGTAGTAACTTGAATGATGAATTAGTATTGTGAAAATGGTTAAGTATAGTAACTTTAATTATGAATTAGTGTTGTTAAAATATTTAAGTATAGTAGCTTGAATTATGAATTAGTGTTATGAAAATTGTTAAGTATAGTAACTTGAATTATGAATTAGCGTTGTGAAAATGGTTAAGTATAGTAACTTGAATTATGAATTAGCGTTGTGAAAATGGTTAAGTATAGTAACTTGAATTATGAATTAGTGTTGTGAAAATAGTTAAGTGTAGTAACTTGAATTATGGATTAGTGTTGTGAAAATGGTTAAATGTAGTAACTTTAATTATGAATTAGTGTTGTGAAAATGGTTAAGAGTAGTAACTTGAATTATGAATTAGCGTTGTGAAAATGATTAAGTGTAGTAACTTTAATTATGAATTTGTGTTGTTAAAATAGTTATGTATAGTAGCTTGAATTATGAATTAGTGTTGTTAAAATAATTAAGTATAGTAGATTGAATTATGAATTAGTGTTGTGAAAATAGTTATGTATAGTAACTTGAATTATGAATTAGTGTTGTGTAAACGGTTAAGTGTAGTAACTTGAATGATGAATTAGTGTTGTGAAAATGGTTAAATATAGTAACTTTAATTATGAATTAGTGTTGTTAAAATATTTAAGTATAGTAGCTTGAATTATGAATTAGTGTTATGAAAATTGTTAAGTATAGTAACTTGAATTATGAATTAGCGTTGTGAAAATGGTTAATTATAGTAACTTGAATTATGAATTAGTGTTGTGAAATGGTTAAGTGTAGTAACTTGAATTATGAATTAGTGTTGTGAAAATGGTTAAATGTAGTAACGTTAATTACGAATTAGTGTTGTGAAAATGGTTAAGAGTAGTAACTTGAATTATGAATTAGTGTTGTGAAAATGATTAAGTGTAGTAACTTTAATTATGAATTTGTGTTGTTAAAATAGTTATGTATAGTAGCTTGAATTATGAATTAGTGTTGTTAAAATAGTTAAGTATAGTAGCTTGAATTATGAATTAGTGTTGTGAAAATAGTTAAGTGTAGTAACTTGAATTACGAATTAGTGTTGTGAAAATTGTTAAGTATAGTAACTTGAATTATGAATTAGTGTTGTGTAAACGGTTAAGTATAGTAACTTGAATTATGAATTAGTGTTGTGAAAATGGTTAAGTATAATAACTTGAATTATGAATTAGTGTTGTGAAAATGGTTAAATATAATAACTTGAGTTATGAATTAGCGTTGTGAAAATGGTTAAGTATAGTAACTTGAATTATGAATTAGTGTTGTGAAAATGGTTAAGTATAATAACTTGAATTATGAATTTGTGTTGTTAAAATAGTTAAGTATAGTAGCTTGAATTATGAATTAGTGTTGTGAAAATAGTTAAGTATAGTAGCTTGAATTATGAATTAGTGTTGTGAAAATGGTTAATCATAATAACTTGAATTATGAATTAGTGTTGTTAAAATAGTTAAGTATGGTAGCTTGAATTATGAATTAGTGTTGTGTAAATGGTTAAGTGTAGTAACTTGAATTATGAATTAGTGTTGTGAAAATGATTAAGTGTAGTAAATTTAATTATGAATTTGTGTTGTTAAAATAGTTATGTATAGTAACTTGAATTATGAATCAGTGTTGTAAAAATGGTTAAGTATAGTAATTTGAATTATGAATTAGTGTTGTGAAAATGGTTAAGTGTAGTAACGTGAATTATGAATTAGTGTTGTGAAAAATGGTTAAATGTAGTAACTTTAATTATGAATTAGTGTTGTTAAAATATTTAAGTATAGTTGCTTGAATTATGAATTAGTGTTGTGAAAATGGTTAAGTGTAGTAACTTGAATGATGAATTAGTGTTGTGAAAATGGTTAAGTATAGTAACTTTAATTATGAATTAGTGTTGTTAAAATATTTAAGTATAGTAGCTTGAATTATGAATTAGTGTTATGAAAATTGTTAAGTATAATAACTTGAATTATGAATTAGCGTTGTGAAAATGGTTAAGTATAGTAAATTGAATTATGAATTAGTGTTGTGAAAATGGTTAAGTGTAGTAACTTGAATTATGAATTAGTGTTGTGAAAATGGTTAAATGTAGTAACTTTAATTATAAATTAGTGTTGTGAAAATGGTTAAGAGTAGTAACTTTAATTATGAATTAGCGTTGTGAAAATGATTAAGTGTAGTAACTTTAATTATGAATTTGTGTTGTTAAAATAGTTATGTATAGTAGCTTGAATTATGAATTAGTGTTGTTAAAATAGTTAAGTATAGTAGCTTGAATTATGAATTAGTGTTGTGAAAATAGTTAAGTGTAGTAACTTAAATTATGAATTAGTGTTGTGAAAATTGTTAAGTATAGTAACTTGAATTATGAATTAGTGTTGTGTAAACGGTTAAGTATAGTAACTTGAATTATGAATTAGTGTTGTGAAAATGGTTAAGTATACTAACTTGAATTATGAATTAGTGTTGTGAAAATGGTTAAGTATAATAACTTGAATTATGAATTAGCGTTGTGAAAATGGTTAAGTATAGTAACTTGAATTATGAATTAGTGTTGTGAAAATGGTTAAGTGTAGTAACTTTAATTATGAATTAGTGTTGTTAAAATATTTAAGTATAATAACTTGAATTATGAATTAGTGTTGTGAAAATGGTTAAGTGTAGTAACTTGAATGATGAATTAGTGTTGTGAAAATGGTTAAGTGTAGTAACTTTAATTATGAATTTGTGTTGTGAAAATGGTTAAGTGTAGTAACTTGAATTATGAATCAGTGTTGTAAAAATGGTTAAATGTAGTAACTTGAATTATGAATTAGTGTTGTGAAAATATTTAAGTATAGTAGCTTGATTTATGAATTAGTGTTGTTAAAATGGTTAAGTGTAGTAAATTGAATTATGAATTAGTGTTGTGAAAATGGTTAAGTATAGTAACTTGAATTATGAATTAGTGTTGTGAAAATGGTTAAGAGTATTAACTTGAATTATGAATTAGCGTTGTGTAAACGGTTAAGTATAGTAACTTGAATTATGAATTAGTGTTGTGAAAATGGTTAAGAGTAGTAACTTGAATTATGAATTAGTGTTGTGAAAATGAATAAGTGTAGTAACTTTAATTATGAATTTGTGTTGTTAAAATAGTTATGTATAGTAGCTTGAATTATGAATTAGTGTTGTGAAAATGGTTAAGTGTAGTAAATTGAATTATGAATTAGTGTTGTGAAAATGGTTAAATGTAGTAACTTTAATTATGAATTAGTGTTGTGAAAATGGTTAAATGTAGTAACTTTAATTATGAATTAGTGTTGTTAAAATATTTAAGTATAGTAGCTTGAATTATGAATTAGTGTTGTGAAAATGGTTAAGTGTAGTAACTTGAATGATGAATTAGTGTTGTGAAAATGGTTAAGTGTAGTAAATTGAATTATGAATTAGTGTTGTGAAAATGGTTAAGTATAGTAACTTGAATTATGAATTAGTGTTGTGAAATGGTTAAGAGTAGTAACTTGAATTACGAATTAGTGTTGTGTAAACGGTTAAGTATAGTAACTTGAATTATGAATTAGTGTTGTGAAAATGGTTAAGTATAGTAACTTGAATTATGAATTAGTGTTGTGTAAACGGTTAAGTATAGTAACTTGAATTATGAATTAGTGTTGTGAAAATGGTTAAGTATAATAACTTGAATTATGAATTAGTGTTGTGAAAATGGTTAAGTATAATAACTTGAATTATGAATTAGCGTTGTGAAAATGGTTAAGTATAGTAACTTGAATTATGAATTAGTGTTGTGAAAATGGTTAAGTGTAGTAACTTGAATTATGAATTAGTGTTGTGAAAATGGTTAAATGTAGTAACTTGAATTATGAATTAGTGTTGTGAAAATATTTAAGTATAGTAGCTTGATTTATGAATTAGTGTTGTGAAAATGGTTAAGTATAGTAACTTGAATTATGAATTTGTGTTGTGAAAATGGTTAAGAGTAGTAACTATAATTACGAATTAGTGTTGTGTAAACGGTTAAGTATAGTAACTTTAATTATGAATTGGTGTTGCTAAAATATTTAAGTATAGTAGCTTGAATTATGAATTAGTGTTATGAAAATTGTTAAGTATAATAACTTGAATTATGAATTAGCGTTGTGAAAATGGTTAAGTATAGTAACTTGAATTATGAATTAGTGTTGTGAAAATGGTTAAGTGTAGTAAATTGAATTATGAATTAGTGTTGTGAAAATGGTTAAGTATAGTAACTTGAATTATGAATTAGTGTTGTGAATATGGTTAAGTATAATAACTTGAATTATGAATTAGTGTTGTGAAAATGGTCAAGTGTAGTAACTTTAATTATGAATTAGTGTTGTTAAAATAGTTAAGTATAATAGCTTGAATTATGAATTAGTGTTGTGAAAATGGTTAAGTGTAGTAACTTGAATTATGAATTAGTGTTGTGAAAATGATTAAGTGTAGTAACTTGAATTATAAATTAGTGTTGTGAAAATGGTTAAATGTAGTAACTTTAATTATGAATTAGTGTTGTTAAAATATTTAAGTATAGTAGCTTGAATTATGAATTAGTGTTGTGAAAATGGTTAAGTGTAGTAACTTGAATGATGAATTAGTATTGTGAAAATGGTTAAGTATAGTAACTTTAATTATGAATTAGTGTTGTTAAAATATTTAAGTATAGTAGCTTGAATTATGAATTAGTGTTATGAAAATTGTTAAGTATAGTAACTTGAATTATGAATTAGCGTTGTGAAAATGGTTAAGTATAGTAACTTGAATTATGAATTAGCGTTGTGAAAATGGTTAAGTATAGTAACTTGAATTATGAATTAGTGTTGTGAAAATAGTTAAGTGTAGTAACTTGAATTATGGATTAGTGTTGTGAAAATGGTTAAATGTAGTAACTTTAATTATGAATTAGTGTTGTGAAAATGGTTAAGAGTAGTAACTTGAATTATGAATTAGCGTTGTGAAAATGATTAAGTGTAGTAACTTTAATTATGAATTTGTGTTGTTAAAATAGTTATGTATAGTAGCTTGAATTATGAATTAGTGTTGTTAAAATAATTAAGTATAGTAGATTGAATTATGAATTAGTGTTGTGAAAATAGTTATGTATAGTAACTTGAATTATGAATTAGTGTTGTGTAAACGGTTAAGTGTAGTAACTTGAATGATGAATTAGTGTTGTGAAAATGGTTAAGTATAGTAACTTTAATTATGAATTAGTGTTGTTAAAATATTTAAGTATAGTAGCTTGAATTATGAATTAGTGTTATGAAAATTGTTAAGTATAGTAACTTGAATTATGAATTAGCGTTGTGAAAATGGTTAATTATAGTAACTTGAATTATGAATTAGTGTTGTGAAAATGGTTAAGTGTAGTAACTTGAATTATGAATTAGTGTTGTGAAAATGGTTAAATGTAGTAACGTTAATTACGAATTAGTGTTGTGAAAATGGTTAAGAGTAGTAACTTGAATTATGAATTAGTGTTGTGAAAATGATTAAGTGTAGTAACTTTAATTATGAATTTGTGTTGTTAAAATAGTTATGTATAGTAGCTTGAATTATGAATTAGTGTTGTTAAAATAGTTAAGTATAGTAGCTTGAATTATGAATTAGTGTTGTGAAAATAGTTAAGTGTAGTAACTTGAATTACGAATTAGTGTTGTGAAAAAATTGTTAAGTATAGTAACTTGAATTATGAATTAGTGTTGTGTAAACGGTTAAGTATAGTAACTTGAATTCTGAATTAGTGTTGTGAAAATGGTTAAGTATAATAACTTGAATTATGAATTAGTGTTGTGAAAATGGTTAAGTATAATAACTTGAGTTATGAATTAGCGTTGTGAAAATGGTTAAGTATAGTAACTTGAATTATGAATTAGTGTTGTGAAAATGGTTAAGTATAATAACTTGAATTATGAATTTGTGTTGTTAAAATAGTTAAGTATAGTAGCTTGAATTATGAATTAGTGTTGTGAAAATAGTTAAGTATAGTAGCTTGAATTATGAATTAGTGTTGTGAAAATGGTTAATCATAATAACTTGAATTATGAATTAGTGTTGTTAAAATAGTTAAGTATGGTAGCTTGAATTATGAATTAGTGTTGTGTAAATGGTTAAGTGTAGTAACTTGAATTATGAATTAGTGTTGTGAAAATGATTAAGTGTAGTAAATTTAATTATGAATTTGTGTTGTTAAAATAGTTATGTATAGTAACTTGAATTATGAATCAGTGTTGTAAAAATGGTTAAGTATAGTAATTTGAATTATGAATTAGTGTTGTGAAAATGGTTAAGTGTAGTAACGTGAATTATGAATTAGTGTTGTGAAAAATGGTTAAATGTAGTAACTTTAATTATGAATTAGTGTTGTTAAAATATTTAAGTATAGTTGCTTGAATTATGAATTAGTGTTGTGAAAATGGTTAAGTGTAGTAACTTGAATGATGAATTAGTGTTGTGAAAATGGTTAAGTATAGTAACTTTAATTATGAATTAGTGTTGTTAAAATATTTAAGTATAGTAGCTTGAATTATGAATTAGTGTTATGAAAATTGTTAAGTATAATAACTTGAATTATGAATTAGCGTTGTGAAAATGGTTAAGTATAGTAACTTGAATTATGAATTAGTGTTGTGAAAATGGTTAAGTGTAGTAACTTGAATTATGAATTAGTGTTGTGAAAATGGTTAAATGTAGTAACTTTAATTATAAATTAGTGTTGTGAAAATGGTTAAGAGTAGTAACTTTAATTATGAATTAGCGTTGTGAAAATGATTAAGTGTAGTAACTTTAATTATGAATTTGTGTTGTTAAAATAGTTATGTATAGTAGCTTGAACTATGAATTAGTGTTGTGAAAATGGTTAAACATAGTAACTTGAATTATGAATTAGTGTTGTGAAAACGGTTAAGTATAGTAACTTGAATTATGAATTAGCGTTGTGAAAATGGTTAAGTCTATTTAGTTGGAATGTGAATTATTGAATTGAAAATGGTTAAGTGTATTTAGTTGAAATGTTAATTATTGACTTGAAAATGTTTAAGTGTATTTAGTTGAAATGTGAATTAGTGACTTGAAAATGGTTAAGTATAGTAACTTTAATTATGAATTAGTATTGTTAAAATATTTAAGTATAATAACTTGAATTATGAATTAGTGTTGTGAAAATGATTAAGTGTAGTAACTTGAATGATGAATTAGTGTTGTGAAAATGGTTAAGTATAGTAACTTGAATTATGAATTAGTGTTGTGAAAATGGTTAAGTGTAGTAACTTGAATGATGAATTAGTGTTGTGAAAATGGTTAAGTGTAGTAAATTGAATTATGAATTAGTCTTGTGAAAATGGTTAAGTATAGTAACTTGAATTATGAATTAGTGTTGTGAAAATGGTTAAGAGTAGTAACTTGAATTATGAATTAGTGTTGTGTAAACGGTTAAGTATAGTAACTTTAATTATGAATTAGTGTTGTTAAAATAGTTATGTATAGTAGCTTGAATTATGAATTAGTGTTGTGAAAATGGTTAAGTATAATAACTTGAATTATGAATTAGTGTTGTGAAAATGGTTAAGTATAATAACTTGAGTTATGAATTAGCGTTGTGAAAATGGTTAAGTATAGTAACTTGAATTATGAATTAGTGTTGTGAAAATGGTTAAGTATAATAACTTGAATTATGAATTTGTGTTGTTAAAATAGTTAAGTATAGTAGCTTGAATTATGAATTAGTGTTGTGAAAATAGTTAAGTATAGTAGCTTTAATTATGAATTAGTGTTGTGAAAATGGTTAATCATAATAACTTGAATTATGAATTAGTGTTGTTAAAATAGTTAAGTATGGTAGCTTGAATTATGAATTAGTGTTGTGTAAATGGTTAAGTGTAGTAACTTGAATTATGAATTAGTGTTGTGAAAATGGTTAAGTGTAGTAACTTGAATGATGAATTAGTGTTGTGAAAATGGTTAAGTGTAGTAACTTTAATTATGAATTTGTGTTGTGAAAATGGTTAAGAGTAGTAACTTGAATTATGAATTAGTGTTGTGAAAATGAATAAGTGTAGTAACTTTAATTATGAATTTGTGTTGTTAAAATAGTTATGTATAGTAGCTTGAATTATGAATTAGTGTTGTGAAAATGGTTAAGTATAATAACTTGAATTATGAATTAGTGTTGTGAAAATGGTTAAGTATAATAACTTGAATTATGAATTAGCGTTGTGAAAATGGTTAAGTGTAGTAACTTGAATTATGAATTAGTGTTGTGAAAATAGTTAAGTGTAGTAACATGAATTATGAATTAGTGTTGTGAAAATGGTTAAGTGTAGTAAATTGAATTATGAATTAGTGTTGTGAAAATGGTTAAGTATAGTAACTTGAATTATGAATTAGTGTTGTGAAAATGGTTAAGAGTAGTAACTTGAATTATGAATTAGTGTTGTGTAAACGGTTAAGTATAGTAACTTTAATTATGAATTAGTGTTGTTAAAATATTTAAGTATAATAACTTGAATTATGAATTAGTGTTGTGAAAATGGTTAAGTGTAGTAACTTGAATGATGAATTAGTGTTGTGAAAATGGTTAAGTGTAGTAACTTTAATTATGAATTTGTGTTGTTAAAATAGTTATGTATAGTAGCTTGAATTATGAATTAGTGTTGTTAAAATAGTTAAGTATAGTAGCTTGAATTATGAATTAATGTTGTGAAAATAGTTTAGTGTAGTAACTTAAATTATGAATTAGTGTTGTGAAAATTGTTAAGTATAGTAACTTGAATTATGAATTAGTGTTGTGTAAACGGTTAAGTACTGTAACTTGAATTATGAATTAGTGTTGTGAAAATGGTTAAGTGTAGTAACATGAATTATGAATTAGTGTTGTGAAAATGGTTAAGTGTAGTAAATTGAATTATGAATTAGTGTTGTGAAAATGGTTAAGTATAGTAACTTGAATTATGAATTAGTGTTGTGAAAATGGTTAAGAGTAGTAACTTGAATTATGAATTAGTGTTGTGTAAACGGTTAAGTATAGTAACTTTAATTATGAATTAGTGTTGTTAAAATATTTAAGTATAATAACTTGAATTATGAATTAGTGTTGTGAAAATGGTTAAGTGTAGTAACTTGAATGATGAATTAGTGTTGTGAAAATGGTTAAGTGTAGTAACTTTAATTATGAATTTGTGTTGTTAAAATAGTTATGTATAGTAGCTTGAATTTTGAATTAGTGTTGTTAAAATAGTTAAGTATAGTAGCTTGAATTATGAATTAATGTTGTGAAAATAGTTTAGTGTAGTAACTTAAATTATGAATTAGTGTTGTGAAAATTGTTAAGTATAGTAACTTGAATTATGAATTAGTGTTGTGTAAACGGTTAAGTATTGTAACTTGAATTATGAATTAGTGTTGTGAAAATGGTTAAGTATAACAACTTGAATTATGAATTAGTGTTGTGAAAATGGTTAAGTATAATAACTTGAATTATGAATTAGCGTTGTGAAAATGGTTAAGTATAGTAACTTGAATTATGAATTAGTGTTGTGAAAATGGTTAAGTGTAGTAACTTGAATTATGAATTAGTGTTGTGAAAATGGTTAAATGTAGTAACTTTAATTATGAATTTGTGTTGTTAAAATTGTTAAGTATAGTAGCTTGAATTATGAATTAGTGTTGTGAAAATGGTTAAACATAGTAACTTGAATTATGAATTAGTGTTGTGAAAACGGTTAAGTATAGTAACTTGAATTATGAATTAGCGTTGTGAAAATGGTTAAGTCTATTTAGTTGGAATGTGAATTATTGAATTGAAAATGGTTAAGTGTATTTTGTTGAAATGTTAATTATTGACTTGAAAATGTTTAAGTGTATTTAGTTGAAATGTGAATTAGTGACTTGAAAATGGTTAAGTGTAGTAACTTGAATTATGAAATAGTGTTGTGAAAATGGTTAAGTATAATAACTTGAATTATGAATTAGCGTTGTGAAAATGGTTAAGTATAGTAACTTGAATTATGAATTAGTGTTGTGAAAATGGTTAAGTGTAGTAACTTGAATTATGAATTAGTGTTGTGAAAATGGTTAAATGTAGTAACTTGAATTATGAATTAGTGTTGTGAAAATATTTAAGTATAGTAGCTTGATTTATGAATTAGTGTTGTTAAAATAGTTAAGTATAGTAACTTGAATTATGAATTAGTGTTGTGTAAACGGTTAAGTATTGTAACTTGAATTATGAATTAGTGTTGTGAAAATGGTTAAGTATAACAACTTGAATTATGAATTAGTGTTGTGAAAATGGTTAAGTATAATAACTTGAATTATGAATTAGCGTTGTGAAAATGGTTAAGTATAGTAACTTGAATTATGAATTAGTGTTGTGAAAATGGTTAAGTGTAGTAACTTGAATTATGAATTAGTGTTGTGAAAATGGTTAAATGTAGTAACTTTAATTATGAATTTGTGTTGTTAAAATAGTTAAGTATAGTAGCTTGAATTATGAATTAGTGTTGTGAAAATGGTTAAACATAGTAACTTGAATTATGAATTAGTGTTGTGAAAACGGTTAAGTATAGTAACTTGAATTATGAATTAGCGTTGTGAAAATGGTTAAGTCTATTTAGTTGGAATGTGAATTATTGAATTGAAAATGGTTAAGTGTATTTAGTTGAAATGTTAATTATTGACTTGAAAATGTTTAAGTGTATTTAGTTGAAATGTGAATTAGTGACT
Source organism: Capsicum rhomboideum (assembly GCA_031232105.1). Lineage (NCBI taxonomy): Eukaryota > Viridiplantae > Streptophyta > Magnoliopsida > Solanales > Solanaceae > Capsicum > Capsicum rhomboideum. Next base: position 57,548,393 of record CP124714.1, read on the forward strand.
TGAAAATGGTTAAGTATAGTAACTTTAATTATGAATTAGTATTGTTAAAATATTTAAGTATAATAACTTGAATTATGAATTAGTGTTGTGAAAATGATTAAGTGTAGTAACTTGAATGATGAATTAGTGTTGTGAAAATGGTTAAGTATAGTAACTTGAATTATGAATTAGTGTTGTGAAAATGGTTAAGTGTAGTAACTTGAATGATGAATTAGTGTTGTGAAAATGGTTAAGTGTAGTAAATTGAATTATGAATTAGTCTTGTGAAAATGGTTAAGTATAGTAACTTGAATTATGAATTAGTGTTGTGAAAATGGTTAAGAGTAGTAACTTGAATTATGAATTAGTGTTGTGTAAACGGTTAAGTATAGTAACTTTAATTATGAATTAGTGTTGTTAAAATGATTAAGTGTAGTAACTTGAATGATGAATTAGTGTTGTGAAAATGGTTAAGTATAGTAACTTGAATTATGAATTAGTGTTGTGAAAATGGTTAAGTGTAGTAACTTGAATGATGAATTAGTGTTGTGAAAATGGTTAAGTATAATAACTTGAATTATGAATTAGTGTTGTGAAAATGGTTAAGTGTAGTAACTTGAATGATGAATTAGTGTTGTGAAAATGGTTAAGTGTAGTAACTTTAATTATGAATTTGTGTTGTTAAAATAGTTATGTATAGTAGCTTGAATTATGAATTAGTGTTGTTAAAATAGTTAAGTATAGTAGCTTGAATTATGAATTAATGTTGTGAAAATGGTTAAGTATAATAACTTGAATTATGAATTAGTGTTGTGAAAATGGTTAAGTATAATAACTTGAGTTATGAATTAGCGTTGTGAAAATGGTTAAGTATAGTAACTTGAATTATGAATTAGTGTTGTGAAAATGGTTAAGTATAATAACTTGAATTATGAATTTGTGTTGTTAAAATAGTTAAGTATAGTAGCTTGAATTATGAATTAGTGTTGTGAAAATAGTTAAGTATAGTAGCTTGAATTATGAATTAGTGTTGTGAAAATGGTTAATCATAATAACTTGAATTATGAATTAGTGTTGTTAAAATAGTTAAGTATGGTAGCTTGAATTATGAATTAGTGTTGTGTAAATGGTTAAGTGTAGTAACTTGAATTATGAATTAGTGTTGTGAAAATGGTTAAGTGTAGTAACTTGAATTATGAATTAGTGTTGTGAAAATGGTTAAGTGTAGTAACTTTAATTATGAATTTGTGTTGTGAAAATGGTTAAGAGTAGTAACTTGAATTATGAATTTGTGTTGTGAAAATGAATAAGTGTAGTAACTTTAATTATGAATTTGTGTTGTTAAAATAGTTATGTATAGTAGCTTGAATTATGAATTAGTGTTGTGAAAATGGTTAAGTATAATAACTTGAATTATGAATTAGTGTTGTGAAAATGGTTAAGTATAATAACTTGAATTATGAATTAGCGTTGTGAAAATGGTTAAGTGTAGTAACTTGAATTATGAATTAGTGTTGTGAAAATAGTTAAGTGTAGTAACATGAATTATGAATTAGTGTTGTGAAAATGGTTAAGTGTAGTAAATTGAATTATGAATTAGTGTTGTGAAAATGGTTAAGTATAGTAACTTGAATTATGAATTAGTGTTGTGAAAATGGTTAAGAGTAGTAACTTGAATTATGAATTAGTGTTGTGTAAACGGTTAAGTATAGTAACTTTAATTATGAATTAGTGTTGTTAAAATATTTAAGTATAATAACTTGAATTATGAATTAGTGTTGTGAAAATGGTTAAGTGTAGTAACTTAGAACGATGAATTAGTGTTGTGAAAATGGTTAAGTGTAGTAACTTTAATTATGAATTTGTGTTGTTAAAATAGTTATGTATAGTAGCTTGAATTATGAATTAGTGTTGTTAAAATAGTTAAGTATAGTAGCTTGAATTATGAATTAATGTTGTGAAAATAGTTTAGTGTAGTAACTTAAATTATGAATTAGTGTTGTGAAAATTGTTAAGTATAGTAACTTGAATTATGAATTAGTGTTGTGTAAACGGTTAAGTATTGTAACTTGAATTATGAATTAGTGTTGTGAAAATGGTTAAGTGTAGTAACATGAATTATGAATTAGTGTTGTGAAAATGGTTAAGTGTAGTAAATTGAATTATGAATTAGTGTTGTGAAAATGGTTAAGTATAGTAACTTGAATTATGAATTAGTGTTGTGAAAATGGTTAAGAGTAGTAACTTGAATTATGAATTAGTGTTGTGTAAACGGTTAAGTATAGTAACTTTAATTATGAATTAGTGTTGTTAAAATATTTAAGTATAATAACTTGAATTATGAATTAGTGTTGTGAAAATGGTTAAGTGTAGTAACTTGAATGATGAATTAGTGTTGTGAAAATGGTTAAGTGTAGTAACTTTAATTATGAATTTGTGTTGTTAAAATAGTTATGTATAGTAGCTTGAATTATGAATTAGTGTTGTTAAAATAGTTAAGTATAGTAGCTTGAATTATGAATTAATGTTGTGAAAATAGTTTAGTGTAGTAACTTAAATTATGAATTAGTGTTGTGAAAATTGTTAAGTATAGTAACTTGAATTATGAATTAGCGTTGTGAAAATGGTTAAGTATTGTAACTTGAATTATGAATTAGTGTTGTGAAAATGGTTAAGTATAACAACTTGAATTATGAATTAGTTGTAATGACCTTCCCGGTCATTTCCTTCGTTTTCGTGTGTTCTCAGCGTTTAGAACCTTTCTATAACTGTCCCAAGTTATTTATGACTTGCTGGGACTGACAGTTCGGCTCCCGGGCAGTTCGTTTTAGGATATTATTTAGACCGAGCACGTTGTAAAATATTAAATTAAATTAAAATTTGGTAAAATGACATAGGTAATTACCTTTTGAAAATATTTTTGAACTTTATAAAATTCTTTAGTTATGATATATCTATACTATTTTATAATAGTTTTATAACCTATTGATAATTAAAGCGGAGATAGTGAATTTAAATATGTTAAAATAATATTACTATTTTATAGAGGTTTTATCCGAAATAATTTTCTATTAATTATGGTATATTCAAAAGGTTGTATTTATTTTACCACGGACCTACGCAATATCCGAGTCCATACTTACATGGACCTATCCAGATAAGGAAGCTCCGTGAGGTGTGGTATTGACACCACAACCCCACGTGTAACTAGGGTGCTTAGGCGGCAAGAGTGGGATTAGGGGTAGGTACACGTATTTGTATAGTAGGTTATTTAATAGAGGACTATCATATACTATAATATATATGTATATGTAATATACTCCAGCAATCTTGTTTTCTTTTGTTTTATCATTAAGAGTGAGTGACTTTTGCTATTTCAATTTGGACTATGTTCATATCCGTAGAGAGGGATATTGGTGAAAAACCTTTTTGAAGTTTTATCCGTTCATCGAAAGAAATTAATTATCGACATCAAGTTATTCAAGCTCAGGGATCGCGTGGTTGCTAGTATAGCATCTTTATATTGTAAGTTTTCAGTCAATTCTAGCTTAAAGTCGTGTATTTAAATTATTATTTGGCGGGATTGATATTGGTATTGATAGTTGGTGCTTATTTAGAGCTTAATATGAGCTCGGATTGTATAACATCTGTTGTGACTATTGATCACGGGGTGATTTGGGACGCTGTGACGGTTTTGGTTTTGCGATTCCGCAAGCGGGCCCCACGTGGGATTTTCAGACATTTTTCGAACTAATGCAATATGGGTATCAATAGTCATGTTTTGACCTGTATTTTATTATTATCTTGGTAGCGTGGCGGCAGTCAGAGGCCTTTCGAAAGGGGAAGGCTCCTGAATAGCTGATTCTTTTAGCAAGCTTGCGGCGGCGTCCAGGTAGGCTAGGTTTACTTTTCTTTACACTTAGATTGGGCTTATGTGTGATATATGTATGCTATTGTGCTGGTATTGTGGGCTGGTATTATAGACTTGGTGGTGGTGGTTTGCTGTGATTTAGGCTTTCTAGGCCGGATAGGGCTATTCGGATATATTTCAGGCCCGTTATCCTCGTGGTACCCCACAGATGACCTATTTGGGGTCGGATAGTATTGTTGTTATTGTTACTAGTCTGGGAATGTTATTGTTGGACCTCAGTCCAGGCTTAGACAGACTTAGCCCAGACTTAGACAAGTATAACCAGACCTGGTTTTCGGGACCCAGTAGCGGGCCCCGTTACCCTTTTTGTCGACTTGTCAAAACTTTGACATCTTTGGGCTTAGATAAGCCCTATATGACTATTAGGGTTATGACGGGATTGAGTCACCCTGATTATACCCGGTTGGCCTGTCTAGCTTTGTTTGTCCCTGATAGCACCGTATTTGACCGGGATCGGCTAGTTTGATTTAGCATACGGACCTACCTTTCCATGACTTCTAATGTATATCCAGACTTGTATATACATATTGCTTATAGTAGATAGTTGACCTAGAAGGACCCCGATATTGACTTGTAGTGTGTTGTGGGGTTAGCTTCTGTACTTAGGTACCTAGTATTGACTTGGGACTAGGGCGTTCCCCGTTTCTCTGATATGATATGACTTTTGATTCTGTTCTGGTTACTGGCTATGATGAGTTCCGGTTCAAGTCCGACTACTGATTCAGGTATGATGATTTTGGTTATTGACTATTGGGTGTTCCGGTTCGAGTCCGGCCCCGGATTGTGGTACACTATGAGTTCCGGTTCGAGTCCGGCCACTGATTATTATGAGTTCCGGTTCGAGTCCGGCATCTGGTTGTGATATGATTGGAGAGTTTTGGTACTGGGTACTGTGATTATGATACTGTTGTTCTATGAGTTCCGGTTCGAGTCCGGCAGATATGATATATATGTGGCCTCTTGTTATTACCCACTGCATCCGGTTCGACTCCGGCGTCTGGCCTCTTGTTATTACCCACTGGTGCCGGTTCAAGCCCGGTGCACTCCTGTTGGTTATTGTGGTTACTGGATACTGACACAACCTCGAGACACTGGTGACTATGCATTTATTATTCTTGTGTGTCCCACCGGTTTATGGGGGCCAGGTTGGGTTATTGTTTTCTTCCGTGTGCCTATCGGGTTTATGGGGGCCCAGATAGGTTATGTTTGACTTGTGTGTTCATCTATGCATTTATTTACTCTTCATTCAGTATCACATTTATTTTTCTCCTGAGCATGTCTATACGCCTCAACCGCTACTTATGTACTTATTATTTATAGTTATACCAGACTTAGCATGCACCCCTGTACTTTAGCCTGTTTATATTACATTAAGCTCAGTCGGCCGATGATGCCTACTGAGTACCCGTTGCCCTGGTACTCATACTGCACTTCTGCATCTTTTTCCCCGATGCAGATCCAGGCACCAGGCGACGATTTTGACGTGACTCTTTTCTTAGCGCTGATTACCGGAGCAGGGTGAGCTTACTGACGTCCGAGGCAGATCCTACTCCATCCTCTACTGTATAGTCTTTTTCTCTCAAGACTATTGTACTTATTATACATGTTTGGTTTCTGTTTTGTATTTTGGGTATGTTAGTAGTGGCTCATGTACTGACCTCACCAGGTCTTGGGGAGGGTTCTTGACTTTATATACCGTCCTCTTCCTTCTCAGTCTTGGCATATATACATATTCTGATTCTGTCTTTAGTGTTATAGCATGTTTATAAGTATAGTTACTTCTACTTCTCTATTTTATGAGATTCCGCCTGTTAGCCCGTCGTTTGTCGCTCCGGGCTAGGGTTTGGCTTGCCTATTGGTAGGTTACGGTAGGCGCCATCATGACCCAAATATTGGGTCGTGACATTAGTGTTGTGAAAATGGTTAAGTATAATAACTTGAATTATGAATTAGCGTTGTGAAAATGGTTAAGTATAGTAACTTGAATTATGAATTAGTGTTGTGAAAATGGTTAAGTGTAGTAACTTGAATTATGAATTAGTGTTGTGAAAATGGTTAAATGTAGTAACTTTAATTATGAATTTGTGTTGTTAAAATTGTTAAGTATAGTAGCTTGAATTATGAATTAGTGTTGTGAAAATGGTTAAACATAGTAACTTGAATTATGAATTAGTGTTGTGAAAACGGTTAAGTATAGTAACTTGAATTATGAATTAGCGTTGTGAAAATGGTTAAGTCTATTTAGTTGGAATGTGAATTATTGAATTGAAAATGGTTAAGTGTATTTAGTTGAAATGTTAATTATTGACTTGAAAATGTTTAAGTGTATTTAGTTGAAATGTGAATTAGTGACTTGAAAATGGTTAAGTGTAGTAACTTGAATTATGAAATAGTGTTGTGAAAATGGTTAAGTATAATAACTTGAATTATGAATTAGCGTTGTGAAAATGGTTAAGTATAGTAACATGAATTATGAATTAGTGTTGTGAAAATGGTTAAGTGTAGTAACTTGAATTATGAATTAGTGTTGTGAAAATGGTTAAATGTAGTAACTTGAATTATGAATTAGTGTTGTGAAAATATTTAAGTATAGTAGCTTGATTTATGAATTAGTGTTGTTAAAATAGTTAAGTATAGTAACTTGAATTATGAATTAGTGTTGTGTAAACGGTTAAGTATTGTAACTTGATTTATGAATTAGTGTTGTGAAAATGGTTAAGTATAACAACTTGAATTATGAATTAGTGTTGTGAAAATGGTTAAGTATAATAACTTGAATTATGAATTAGCGTTGTGAAAATGGTTAAGTATAGTAACTTGAATTATGAATTAGTATTGTGAAAATGGTTAAGTGTAGTAACTTGAATTATGAATTAGTGTTGTGAAAATGGTTAAATGTAGTAACTTTAATTATGAATTTGTGTTGTTAAAATAGTTAAGTATAGTAGCTTGAATTATGAATTAGTGTTGTGAAAATGGTTAAACATAGTAACTTGAATTATGAATTAGTGTTGTGAAAACGGTTAAGTATAGTAACTTGAATTATGAATTAGCGTTGTGAAATGGTTAAGTCTATTTAGTTGGAATGTGAATTATTGAATTGAAAATGGTTAAGTGTATTTAGTTGAAATGTTAATTATTGACTTGAAAATGTTTAAGTTTATTTAGTTGAAATGTGAATTAGTGACTTGAAAATGGTTAAGTATAGTAACTTTAATTATGAATTAGTGTTGTTAAAATATTTAAGTATAATAACTTGAATTATGAATTAGTGTTGTGAAAATGGTTAAGTGTAGTAACTTGAATGATGAATTAGTGTTGTGAAAATGGTTAAGTATAGTAACTTGAATTATGAATTAGTGTTGTGAAAATGGTTAAGTGTAGTAACTTGAATTATGAATTAGTGTTGTGAAAATGGTTAAATGTAGTAACTTGAATTATGAATTAGTGTTGTGAAAATGGTTAAGTGTAGTAACTTTAATTATGAATTTGTGTTGTGAAAATGGTTAAGAGTAGTAACTTGAATTATGAATTAGTGTTGTGAAAATGAATAAGTGTAGTAACTTTAATTATGAATTTGTGTTGTTAAAATAGTTATGTATAGTAGCTTGAATTATGAATTAGTGTTGTGAAAATGGTTAAGTATAATAACTTGAATTATGAATTAGTGTTGTGAAAATGGTTAAGTATAATAACTTGAATTATGAATTAGCGTTGTGAAAATGGTTAAGTGTAGTAACTTGAATTATGAATTAGTGTTGTGAAAATAGTTAAGTGTAGTAACATGAATTATGAATTAGTGTTGTGAAAATGGTTAAGTGTAGTAAATTGAATTATGAATTAGTGTTGTGAAAATGGTTAAGTATAGTAACTTGAATTATGAATTAGTGTTGTGAAAATGGTTAAGAGTAGTAACTTGAATTATGAATTAGTGTTGTGTAAACGGTTAAGTATAGTAACTTTAATTATGAATTAGTGTTGTTAAAATATTTAAGTATAATAACTTGAATTATGAATTAGTGTTGTGAAAATGGTTAAGTGTAGTAACTTGAATGATGAATTAGTGTTGTGAAAATGGTTAAGTGTAGTAACTTTAATTATGAATTTGTGTTGTTAAAATAGTTATGTATAGTAGCTTGAATTATGAATTAGTGTTGTTAAAATAGTTAAGTATAGTAGCTTGAATTATGAATTAATGTTGTGAAAATAGTTTAGTGTAGTAACTTAAATTATGAATTAGTGTTGTGAAAATTGTTAAGTATAGTAACTTGAATTATGAATTAGTGTTGTGTAAACGGTTAAGTATTGTAACTTGAATTATGAATTAGTGTTGTGAAAATTGTTAAGTGTAGTAACATGAATTATGAATTAGTGTTGTGAAAATGGTTAAGTGTAGTAAATTGAATTATGAATTAGTGTTGTGAAAATGGTTAAGTACAGTAACTTGAATTATGAATTAGTGTTGTGAAAATGGTTAAGAGTAGTAACTTGAATTATGAATTAGTGTTGTGTAAACGGTTAAGTATAGTAACTTTAATTATGAATTAGTGTTGTTAAAATATTTAAGTATAATAACTTGAATTATGAATTAGTGTTGTGAAAATGGTTAAGTGTAGTAACTTGAATGATGAATTAGTGTTGTGAAAATGGTTAAGTGTAGTAACTTTAATTATGAATTTGTGTTGTTAAAATAGTTATGTATAGTAGCTTGAATTATGAATTAGTGTTGTTAAAATAGTTAAGTATAGTAGCTTGAATTATGAATTAATGTTGTGAAAATAGTTTAGTGTAGTAACTTAAATTATGAATTAGTGTTGTGAAAATTGTTAAGTATAGTAACTTGAATTATGAATTAGCGTTGTGAAAATGGTTAAGTATTGTAACTTGAATTATGAATTAGTGTTGTGAAAATGGTTAAGTATAACAACTTGAATTATGAATTAGTGTTGTGAAAATGGTTAAGTATAATAACTTGAATTATGAATTAGCGTTGTGAAAATGGTTAAGTATAGTAACTTGAATTATGAATTAGTGTTGTGAAAATGGTTAAGTGTAGTAACTTGAATTATGAATTAGTGTTGTGAAAATGGTTAAATGTAGTAACTTTAATTATGAATTTGTGTTGTTAAAATTGTTATGTATAGTAGCTTGAATTATGAATTAGTGTTGTGAAAATGGTTAAACATAGTAACTTGAATTATGAATTAGTGTTGTGAAAACGGTTAAGTATAGTAACTTGAATTATGAGTTAGCGTTGTGAAAATGGTTAAGTCTATTTAGTTGGAATGTGAATTATTGAATTGAAAATGGTTAAGTGTATTTAGTTGAAATGTTAATTATTGACTTGAAAATGTTTAAGTGTATTTAGTTGAAATGTGAATTAGTGACTTGAAAATGGTTAAGTGTAGTAACTTGAATTATGAAATAGTGTTGTGAAAATGGTTAAGTATAATAACTTGAATTATGAATTAGCGTTGTGAAAATGGTTAAGTATAGTAACTTGAATTATGAATTAGTGTTGTGAAAATGGTTAAGTGTAGTAACTTGAATTATGAATTAGTGTTGTGAAAATGGTTAAATGTAGTAACTTGAATTATGAATTAGTGTTGTGAAAATATTTAAGTATAGTAGCTTGATTTATGAATTAGTGTTGTTAAAATAGTTAAGTATAGTAACTTGATTATGAATTAGTGTTGTGTAAACGGTTAAGTATTGTAACTTGAATTATGAATTAGTGTTGTGAAAATGGTTAAGTATAACAACTTGAATTATGAATTAGTGTTGTGAAAATGGTTAAGTATAATAACTTGAATTATGAATTAGCGTTGTGAAAATGGTTAAGTATAGTAACTTGAATTATGAATTAGTGTTGTGAAAATGGTTAAGTGTAGTAACTTGAATTATGAATTAGTGTTGTGAAAATGGTTAAATGTAGTAACTTTAATTATGAATTTGTGTTGTTAAAATAGTTAAGTATAGTAGCTTGAATTATGAATTAGTGTTGTGAAAATGGTTAAACATAGTAACTTGAATTATGAATTAGTGTTGTGAAAACGGTTAAGTATAGTAACTTGAATTATGAATTAGCGTTGTGAAAATGGTTAAGTCTATTTAGTTGGAATGTGAATTATTGAATTGAAAATGGTTAAGTGTATTTAGTTGAAATGTTAATTATTGACTTGAAAATGTTTAAGTGTATTTAGTTGAAATGTGAATTAGTGACTTGAAAATGGTTAAGTATAGTAACTTTAATTATGAATTAGTGTTGTTAAAATATTTAAGTATAATAACTTGAATTATGAATTAGTGTTGTGAAAATGGTTAAGTGTAGTAACTTGAATGATGAATTAGTGTTGTGAAAATGGTTAAGTATAGTAACTTGAATTATGAATTAGTGTTGTGAAAATGGTTAAGTGTAGTAACTTGAATTATGAATTAGTGTTGTGAAAATGGTTAAATGTAGTAACTTGAATTATGAATTAGTGTTGTGAAAATATTTAAGTATAGTAGCTTGATTTATGAATTAGTGTTGTGAAAATGGTTAAGTGTAGTAAATTGAATTATGAATTAGTGTTGTGAAAATGGTTAAGTATAGTAACTTGAATTATGAATTAGTGTTGTGAAAATGGTTAAGAGTATTAACTTGAATTATGAATTAGTGTTGTGTAAACGGTTAAGTATAGTAACTTGAATTATGAATTAGTGTTGTGAAAATGGTTAAGAGTAGTAACTTGAATTATGAATTAGTGTTGTGAAAATGAATAAGTGTAGTAACTTTAATTATGAATTTGTGTTGTTAAAATAGTTATGTATAGTAGCTTGAATTATGAATTAGTGTTGTGAAAATGGTTAAGTATAATAACTTGAATTATGAATTAGTGTTGTGAAAATGGTTAAGTATAATAACTTGAGTTATGAATTAGCGTTGTGAAAATGGTTAAGTATAGTAACTTGAATTATGAATTAGTGTTGTGAAAATGGTTAAGTCTATTTAGTTGGAATGTGAATTATTGAATTGAAAATGGTTAAGTGTATTTAGTTGAAATGTTAATTATTGACTTGAAAATGTTTAAGTGTATTTAGTTGAAATGTGAATTAGTGACTTGAAAATGGTTAAGTGTAGTAACTTGAATTATGAAATAGTGTTGTGAAAATGGTTAAGTATAATAACTTGAATTATGAATTAGCGTTGTGAAAATGGTTAAGTATAGTAACTTGAATTATGAATTAGTGTTGTGAAAATGGTTAAGTGTAGTAACTTGAATTATGAATTAGTGTTGTGAAAATGGTTAAATGTAGTAACTTGAATTATGAATTAGTGTTGTGAAAATATTTAAGTATAGTAGCTTGATTTATGAATTAGTGTTGTTAAAATAGTTAAGTATAGTAACTTGAATTATGAATTAGTGTTGTGTAAACGGTTAAGTATTGTAACTTGAATTATGAATTAGTGTTGTGAAAATGTTTAAGTATAACAACTTGAATTATGAATTAGTGTTGTGAAAATGGTTAAGTATAATAACTTGAATTATGAATTAGCGTTGTGAAAATGGTTAAGTATAGTAACTTGAATTATGAATTAGTGTTGTGAAAATGGTTAAGTGTAGTAACTTGAATTATGAATTAGTGTTGTGAAAATGGTTAAATGTAGTAACTTTAATTATGAATTTGTGTTGTTAAAATAGTTAAGTATAGTAGCTTGAATTATGAATTAGTGTTGTGAAAATGGTTAAACATAGTAACTTGAATTATGAATTAGTGTTGTGAAAACGGTTAATTATAGTAACTTGAATTATGAATTAGCGTTGTGAAAATGGTTAAGTCTATTTAGTTGGAATGTGAATTATTGAATTGAAAATGGTTAAGTGTATTTAGTTGAAATGTTAATTATTGACTTGAAAATGTTTAAGTGTATTTAGTTGAAATGTGAATTAGTGACTTGAAAATGGTTAAGTATAGTAACTTTAATTATGAATTAGTGTTGTTAAAATATTTAAGTATAATAACTTGAATTATGAATTAGTGTTGTGAAAATGGTTAAGTGTAGTAACTTGAATGATGAATTAGTGTTGTGAAAATGGTTAAGTATAGTAACTTGAATTATGAATTAGTGTTGTGAAAATGGTTAAGTGTAGTAACTTGAATGATGAATTAGTGTTGTGAAAATGGTTAAGTGTAGTAAATTGAATTATGAATTAGTCTTGTGAAAATGGTTAAGTATAGTAACTTGAATTATGAATTAGTGTTGTGAAAATGGTTAAGAGTAGTAACTTGAATTATGAATTAGTGTTGTGTAAACGGTTAAGTATTGTAACTTGAATTATGAATTAGTGTTGTGAAAATGGTTAAGTATAACAACTTGAATTATGAATTAGTGTTGTGAAAATGGTTAAGTATAATAACTTGAATTATGAATTAGCGTTGTGAAAATGGTTAAGTATAGTAACTTGAATTATGAATTAGTGTTGTGAAAATGGTTAAGTGTAGTAACTTGAATTATGAATTAGTGTTGTGAAAATGGTTAAATGTAGTAACTTTAATTATGAATTTGTGTTGTTAAAATTGTTAAGTATAGTAGCTTGAATTATGAATTAGTGTTGTGAAAATGGTTAAACATAGTAACTTGAATTATGAATTAGTGTTGTGAAAACGGTTAAGTATAGTAACTTGAATTATGAATTAGCGTTGTGAAAATGGTTAAGTCTATTTAGTTGGAATGTGAATTATTGAATTGAAAATGGTTAAGTGTATTTAGTTGAAATGTTAATTATTGACTTGAAAATGTTTAAGTGTATTTAGTTGAAATGTGAATTAGTGACTTGAAAATGGTTAAGTGTAGTAACTTGAATTATGAAATAGTGTTGTGAAAATGGTTAAGTATAATAACTTGAATTATGAATTAGCGTTGTGAAAATGGTTAAGTATAGTAACTTGAATTATGAATTAGTGTTGTGAAAATGGTTAAGTGTAGTAACTTGAATTATGAATTAGTGTTGTGAAAATGGTTAAATGTAGTAACTTGAATTATGAATTAGTGTTGTGAAAATATTTAAGTATAGTAGCTTGATTTATGAATTAGTGTTGTTAAAATAGTTAAGTATAGTAACTTGAATTATGAATTAGTGTTGTGTAAACGGTTAAGTATTGTAACTTGAATTATGAATTAGTGTTGTGAAAATGGTTAAGTATAACAACTTGAATTATGAATTAGTGTTGTGAAAATGGTTAAGTATAATAACTTGAATTATGAATTAGCGTTGTGAAAATGGTTAAGTATAGTAACTTGAATTATGAATTAGTGTTGTGAAAATGGTTAAGTGTAGTAACTTGAATTATGAATTAGTGTTGTGAAAATGGTTAAATGTAGTAACTTTAATTATGAATTTGTGTTGTTAAAATAGTTAAGTATAGTAGCTTGAATTATGAATTAGTGTTGTGAAAATGGTTAAACATAGTAACTTGAATTATGAATTAGTGTTGTGAAAACGGTTAAGTATAGTAACTTGAATTATGAATTAGCGTTGTGAAAATGGTTAAGTCTATTTAGTTGGAATGTGAATTATGGAATTGAAAATGGTTAAGTGTATTTAGTTGAAATGTTAATTATTGACTTGAAAATGTTTAAGTGTATTTAGTTGAAATGTGAATTAGTGACTTGAAAATGGTTAAGTATAGTAACTTTAATTATGAATTAGTATTGTTAAAATATTTAAGTATAATAACTTGAATTATGAATTAGTGTTGTGAAAATGATTAAGTGTAGTAACTTGAATGATGAATTAGTGTTGTGAAAATGGTTAAGTATAGTAACTTGAATTATGAATTAGTGTTGTGAAAATGGTTAAGTGTAGTAACTTGAATGATGAATTAGTGTTGTGAATATGGTTAAGTGTAGTAAATTGAATTATGAATTAGTCTTGTGAAAATGGTTAAGTATAGTAACTTGAATTACGAATTAGTGTTGTGAAAATGGTTAAGAGTAGTAACTTGAATTATGAATTAGTGTTGTGTAAACGGTTAAGTATAGTAACTTTAATTATGAATTAGTGTTGTTAAAATATTTAAGTATAATAACTTGAATTATGAATTAGTGTTGTGAAAATGGTTAAGTGTAGTAACTTGAATGATGAATTAGTGTTGTGAAAATGGTTAAGTGTAGTAACTTTAATTATGAATTTGTGTTGTTAAAATAGTTATGTATAGTAGCTTGAATTATGAATTAGTGTTGTTAAAATAGTTAAGTATAGTAGCTTGAATTATGAATTAATGTTGTGAAAATAGTTTAGTGTAGTAACTTAAATTATGAATTAGTGTTGTGAAAATTGTTAAGTATAGTAACTTGAATTATGAATTAGTGTTGTGTAAACGGTTAAGTATTGTAACTTGAATTATGAATTAGTGTTGTGAAAATGGTTAAGTATAACAACTTGAATTATGAATTAGTGTTGTGAAAATGGTTAAGTATAATAACTTGAATTATGAATTAGCGTTGTGAAAATGGTTAAGTATAGTAACTTGAATTATGAATTAGTGTTGTGAAAATGGTTAAGTGTAGTAACTTGAATTATGAATTAGTGTTGTGAAAATGATTAAATGTAGTAACTTTAATTATGAATTTGTGTTGTTAAAATAGTTAAGTATAGTAGCTTGAATTATGAATTAGTGTTGTGAAAATGGTTAAACATAGTAACTTGAATTATGAATTAGTGTTGTGAAAACGGTTAAGTATAGTAACTTGAATTATGAATTAGCGTTGTGAAAATGGTTAAGTCTATTTAGTTGGAATGTGAATTATGGAATTGAAAATGGTTAAGTGTATTTAGTTGAAATGTTAATTATTGACTTGAAAATGTTTAAGTGTATTTAGTTGAAATGTGAATTAGTGACTTGAAAATGGTTAAGTATAGTAACTTTAATTATGAATTAGTATTGTTAAAATATTTAAGTATAATAACTTGAATTATGAATTAGTGTTGTGAAAATGATTAAGTGTAGTAACTTGAATGATGAATTAGTGTTGTGAAAATGGTTAAGTATAGTAACTTGAATTATGAATTAGTGTTGTGAAAATGGTTAAGTGTAGTAACTTGAATGATGAATTAGTGTTGTGAAAATGGTTAAGTGTAGTAAATTGAATTATGAATTAGTCTTGTGAAAATGGTTAAGTATAGTAACTTGAATTACGAATTAGTGTTGTGAAAATGGTTAAGAGTAGTAACTTGAATTATGAATTAGTGTTGTGTAAACGGTTAAGTATAGTAACTTTAATTATGAATTAGTGTTGTTAAAATATTTAAGTATAATAACTTGAATTATGAATTAGTGTTGTGAAAATGGTTAAGTGTAGTAACTTGAATGATGAATTAGTGTTGTGAAAATGGTTAAGTGTAGTAACTTTAATTATGAATTTGTGTTGTTAAAATAGTTATGTATAGTAGCTTGAATTATGAATTAGTGTTGTTAAAATAGTTAAGTATAGTAGCTTGAATTATGAATTAATGTTGTGAAAATAGTTTAGTGTAGTAACTTAAATTATGAATTAGTGTTGTGAAAATTGTTAAGTATAGTAACTTGAATTATGAATTAGTGTTGTGTAAACGGTTAAGTATTGTAACTTGAATTATGAATTAGTGTTGTGAAAATGGTTAAGTATAACAACTTGAATTATGAATTAGTGTTGTGAAAATGGTTAAGTATAATAACTTGAATTATGAATTAGCGTTGTGAAAATGGTTAAGTATAGTAACTTGAATTATGAATTAGTGTTGTGAAAATGGTTAAGTGTAGTAACTTGAATTATGAATTAGTGTTGTGAAAATGATTAAATGTAGTAACTTTAATTATGAATTTGTGTTGTTAAAATAGTTAAGTATAGTAGCTTGAATTATGAATTAGTGTTGTGAAAATGGTTAAACATAGTAACTTGAATTATGAATTAGTGTTGTGAAAACGGTTAAGTATAGTAACTTGAATTATGAATTAGCGTTGTGAAAATGGTTAAGTCTATTTAGTTGGAATGTGAATTATTGAATTGAAAATGGTTAAGTGTATTTAGTTGAAATGTTAATTATTGACTTGAAAATGTTTAAGTGTATTTAGTTGAAATGTGAATTAGTGACTTGAAAATGGTTAAGTGTAGTAACTTGAATTATGAAATAGTGTTGTGAAAATGGTTAAGTATAATAACTTGAATTATGAATTAGCGTTGTGAAAATGGTTAAGTATAGTAACTTGAATTATGAATTAGTGTTGTGAAAATGGTTAAGTGTAGTAACTTTAATTATGAATTAGTGTTGTGAAAATGGTTAAGTGTAGTAACTTGAATGATGAATTAGTGTTGTGAAAATGGTTAAGTGTAGTAACTTTAATTATGAATTTGTGTTGTTAAAATAGTTATGTATAGTAACTTGAATTATGAATTAGTGTTGTTAAAATAGTTAAGTATAGTAGCTTGAATTATGAATTAATGTTGTGAAAATAGTTTAGTGTAGTAACTTAAATTATGAATTAGTGTTGTGAAAATTGTTAAGTATAGTAACTTGAATTATGAATTAGTGTTGTGTAAACGGTTAAGTATTTTAACTTGAATTATGAATTAGTGTTGTGAAAATGGTTAAGTATAACAACTTGAATTATGAATTAGTGTTGTGAAAATGGTTAAGTATAATAACTTGAATTATGAATTAGCGTTGTGAAAATGGTTAAGTATAGTAACTTGAATTATGAATTAGTGTTGTGAAAATGGTTAAGTGTAGTAACTTGAATTATGAATTAGTGTTGTGAAAATGGTTAAATGTAGTAACTTTAATTACGAATTTGTGTTGTTAAAATAGTTAAGTATAGTAGCTTGAATTATGAATTAGTGTTGTGAAAATGGTTAAACATAGTAACTTGAATTATGAATTAGTGTTGTGAAAACGGTTAAGTATAGTAACTTGAATTATGAATTAGCGTTGTGAAAATGGTTAAGTCTATTTAGTTGGAATGTGAATTATTGAATTGAAAATGGTTAAGTGTATTTAGTTGAAATGTTAATTATTGACTTGAAAATGTTTAAGTGTATTTAGTTGAAATGTGAATTAGTGACTTGAAAATGGTTAAGTGTAGTAACTTGAATTATGAAATAGTGTTGTGAAAATGGTTAAGTATAATAACTTGAATTATGAATTAGCGTTGTGAAAATGGTTAAGTATAGTAACTTGAATTATTAATTAGTGTTGTGAAAATGGTTAAGTGTAGTAACTTGAATTATGAATTAGTGTTGTGAAAATGGTTAAATGTAGTAACTTGAATTATGAATTAGTGTTGTGAAAATATTTAAGTATAGTAGCTTGATTTATGAATTAGTGTTGTGAAAATGGTTAAGTGTAGTAAATTGAATTATGAATTAGTGTTGTGAAAATGGTTAAGTATAGTAACTTGAATTATGAATTAGTGTTGTGAAAATGGTTAAGAGTATTAACTTGAATTATGAATTAGTGTTGTGTAAACGGTTAAGTATAGTAACTTGAATTATGAATTAGTGTTGTGAAAATGGTTAAGAGTAGTAACTTGAATTATGAATTAGTGTTGTGAAAATGAATAAGTGTAGTAACTTTAATTATGAATTTGTGTTGTTAAAATAGTTATGTATAGTAGCTTGAATTATGAATTAGTGTTGTGAAAATGGTTAAGTATAATAACTTGAATTATGAATTAGTGTTGTGAAAATGGTGAAGTATAATAACTTGAGTTATGAATTAGCGTTGTGAAAATGGTTAAGTATAGTAACTTGAATTATGAATTAGTGTTGTGAAAATGGTTAAGTATAATAACTTGAATTATGAATTTGTGTTGTTAAAATAGTTAAGTATAGTAGCTTGAATTATGAATTAGTGTTGTGAAAATAGTTAAGTATAGTAGCTTGAATTATGAATTAGTGTTGTGAAAATGGTTAATCATAATAACTTGAATTATGAATTAGTGTTGTTAAAATAGTTAAGTATGGTAGCTTGAATTATGAATTAGTGTTGTGTAAATGGTTAAATGTAGTAACTTGAATTATGAATTAGTGTTGTGAAAATGGTTAAGTGTAGTAACTTGAATTATGAATTAGTGTTGTGAAAATGGTTAAGTGTAGTAACTTCAATTATGAATTTGTGTTGTGAAAATGGTTAAGAGTAGTAACTTGAATTATGAATTAGTGTTGTGAAAATGAATAAGTGTAGTAACTTTAATTATGAATTTGTGTTGTTAAAATAGTTATGTATAGTAGCTTGAATTATGAATTAGTGTTGTGAAAATGGTTAAGTATAATAACTTGAATTATGAATTAGTATTGTGAAAATGGTTAAGTATAATAACTTGAATTATGAATTAGCGTTGTGAAAATGGTTAAGTGTAGTAACTTGAATTATGAATTAGTGTTGTGAAAATAGTTAAGTGTAGTAACATGAATTATGAATTAGTGTTGTGAAAATGGTTAAGTGTAGTAAATTGAATTATGAATTAGTGTTGTGAAAATGGTTAAGTATAGTAACTTGAATTATGAATTAGTGTTGTGAAAATGGTTAAGAATAGTAACTTGAATTATGAATTAGTGTTGTGTAAACGGTTAAGTATAGTAACTTTAATTATGAATTAGTGTTGTTAAAATATTTAAGTATAATAACTTGAATTATGAATTAGTGTTGTGAAAATGGTTAAGTGTAGTAATTTGAATGATGAATTAGTGTTGTGAAAATGGTTAAGTGTAGTAACTTTAATTATGAATTTGTGTTGTTAAAATAGTTATGTATAGTAGCTTGAATTATGAATTAGTGTTGTTAAAATAGTTAAGTATAGTAGCTTGAATTATGAATTAATGTTGTGAAAATAGTTTAGTGTAGTAACTTAAATTATGAATTAGTGTTGTGAAAATTGTTAAGTATAGTAACTTGAATTATGAATTAGTGTTGTGTAAACGGTTAAGTATTGTAACTTGAATTATGAATTAGTGTTGTGAAAATGGTTAAGTATAACAACTTGAATTATGAATTAGTGTTGTGAAAATGGTTAAGTATAATAACTTGAATTATGAATTAGCGTTGTGAAAATGGTTAAGTATAGTAACTTGAATTATGAATTAGTGTTGTGAAAATGGTTAAGTGTAGTAACTTGAATTATGAATTAGTGTTGTGAAAATGGTTAAATGTAGTAACTTTAATTATGAATTTGTGTTGTTAAAATTGTTAAGTATAGTAGCTTGAATTATGAATTAGTGTTGTGAAAATGGTTAAACATAGTAACTTGAATTATGAATTAGTGTTGTGAAAACGGTTAAGTATAGTAACTTGAATTATGAATTAGCGTTGTGAAAATGGTTAAGTCTATTTAGTTGGAATGTGAATTATTGAATTGAAAATGGTTAAGTGTATTTAGTTGAAATGTTAATTATTGACTTGAAAATGTTTAAGTGTATTTAGTTGAAATGTGAATTAGTGACTTGAAAATGGTTAAGTGTAGTAACTTGAATTATGAAATAGTGTTGTGAAAATGGTTAAGTATAATAACTTGAATTATGAATTAGCGTTGTGAAAATGGTTAAGTATAGTAACTTGAATTATGAATTAGTGTTGTGAAAATGGTTAAGTGTAGTAACTTGAATTATGAATTAGTGTTGTGAAAATGGTTAAATGTAGTAACTTGAATTATGAATTAGTGTTGTGAAAATATTTAAGTATAGTAGCTTGATTTATGAATTAGTGTTGTTAAAATAGTTAAGTATAGTAACTTGAATTATGAATTAGTGTTGTGTAAACGGTTAAGTATTGTAACTTGAATTATGAATTAGTGTTGTGAAAATGGTTAAGTATAACAACTTGAATTATGAATTAGTGTTGTGAAAATGGTTAAGTATAATAACTTGAATTATGAATTAGCGTTGTGAAAATGGTTAAGTATAGTAACTTGAATTATGAATTAGTGTTGTGAAAATGGTTAAGTGTAGTAAATTGAATTATGAATTAGTGTTGTGAAAATGGTTAAGTATAGTAACTTGAATTATGAATTAGTGTTGTGAAAATGGTTAAGAGTAGTAACTTGAATTATGAATTAGTGTTGTGTAAACGGTTAAGTATAGTAACTTTAATTATGAATTAGTGTTGTTAAAATATTTAAGTATAATAACTTGAATTATGAATTAGTGTTGTGAAAATGGTTAAGTGTAGTAATTTGAATGATGAATTAGTGTTGTGAAAATGGTTAAGTGTAGTAACTTTAATTATGAATTTGTGTTGTTAAAATAGTTATGTATAGTAGCTTGAATTATGAATTAGTGTTGTTAAAATAGTTAAGTATAGTAGCTTGAATTATGAATTAATGTTGTGAAAATAGTTTAGTGTAGTAACTTAAATTATGAATTAGTGTTGTGAAAATTGTTAAGTATAGTAACTTGAATTATGAATTAGTGTTGTGTAAACGGTTAAGTATTGTAACTTGAATTATGAATTAGTGTTGTGAAAATGGTTAAGTATAACAACTTGAATTATGAATTAGTGTTGTGAAAATGGTTAAGTATAATAACTTGAATTATGAATTAGCGTTGTGAAAATGGTTAAGTATAGTAACTTGAATTATGAATTAGTGTTGTGAAAATGGTTAAGTGTAGTAACTTGAATTATGAATTAGTGTTGTGAAAATGGTTAAATGTAGTAACTTTAATTATGAATTTGTGTTGTTAAAATAGTTAAGTATAGTAGCTTGAATTATGAATTAGTGTTGTGAAAATGGTTAAACATAGTAACTTGAATTATGAATTAGTGTTGTGAAAACGGTTAAGTATAGTAACTTGAATTATGAATTAGCGTTGTGAAAATGGTTAAGTCTATTTAGTTGGAATGTGAATTATTGAATTGAAAATGGTTAAGTGTATTTAGTTGAAATGTTAATTATTGACTTGAAAATGTTTAAGTGTATTTAGTTGAAATGTGAATTAGTGACTTGAAAATGGTTAAGTATAGTAACTTTAATTATGAATTAGTGTTGTTAAAATATTTAAGTATAATAACTTGAATTATGAATTAGTGTTGTGAAAATGGTTAAGTGTAGTAACTTGAATGATGAATTAGTGTTGTGAAAATGGTTAAGTATAGTAGCTTGAATTATGAATTAGTGTTGTGAAAATGGTTAAGTGTAGTAACTTGAATGATGAATTAGTGTTGTGAAAATGGTTAAGTGTAGTAAATTGAATTATGAATTAGTCTTGTGAAAATGGTTAAGTATAGTAACTTGAATTATGAATTAGTGTTGTGAAAATGGTTAAGAGTAGTAACTTGAATTATGAATTAGTGTTGTGTAAACGGTTAAGTATTGTAACTTGAATTATGAATTAGTGTTGTGAAAATGGTTAAGTATAACAACTTGAATTATGAATTAGTGTTGTGAAAATGGTTAAGTATAATAACTTGAATTATGAATTAGCGTTGTGAAAATGGTTAAGTATAGTAACTTGAATTATGAATTAGTGTTGTGAAAATGGTTAAGTGTAGTAACTTGAATTATGAATTAGTGTTGTGAAAATGGTTAAATGTAGTAACTTTAATTATGAATTTGTGTTGTTAAAATTGTTAAGTATAGTAGCTTGAATTATGAATTAGTGTTGTGAAAATGGTTAAACATAGTAACTTGAATTATGAATTAGTGTTGTGAAAACGGTTAAGTATAGTAACTTGAATTATGAATTAGCGTTGTGAAAATGGTTAAGTCTATTTAGTTGGAATGTGAATTATTGAATTGAAAATGGTTAAGTGTATTTAGTTGAAATGTTAATTATTGACTTGAAAATGTTTAAGTGTATTTAGTTGAAATGTGAATTAGTGACTTGAAAATGGTTAAGTGTAGTAACTTGAATTATGAAATAGTGTTGTGAAAATGGTTAAGTATAATAACTTGAATTATGAATTAGCGTTGTGAAAATGGTTAAGTATAGTAACTTGAATTATGAATTAGTGTTGTGAAAATGGTTAAGTGTAGTAACTTGAATTATGAATTAGTGTTGTGAAAATGGTTAAATGTAGTAACTTGAATTATGAATTAGTGTTGTGAAAATATTTAAGTATAGTAGCTTGATTTATGAATTAGTGTTGTTAAAATAGTTAAGTATAGTAGCTTGAATTATGAATTAGTGTTGTGAAAATGGTTAAACATAGTAACTTGAATTATGAATTAGTGTTGTGAAAACGGTTAAGTATAGTAACTTGAATTATGAATTAGTGTTGTGAAAATGGTTAAGAGTAGTAACTTGAATTATGAATTAGTGTTGTGTAAACGGTTAAGTATAGTAACTTTAATTATGAAT
This sequence comes from Capsicum rhomboideum, assembly GCA_031232105.1. Classification (NCBI taxonomy): domain Eukaryota; kingdom Viridiplantae; phylum Streptophyta; class Magnoliopsida; order Solanales; family Solanaceae; genus Capsicum; species Capsicum rhomboideum. Next base: position 57,570,619 of record CP124714.1, read on the forward strand.
TAGTGTTGTTAAAATATTTAAGTATAATAACTTGAATTATGAATTAGTGTTGTGAAAATGGTTAAGTGTAGTAATTTGAATGATGAATTAGTGTTGTGAAAATGGTTAAGTGTAGTAACTTTAATTATGAATTTGTGTTGTTAAAATAGTTATGTATAGTAGCTTGAATTATGAATTAGTGTTGTTAAAATAGTTAAGTATAGTAGCTTGAATTATGAATTAATGTTGTGAAAATAGTTTAGTGTAGTAACTTAAATTATGAATTAGTGTTGTGAAAATTGTTAAGTATAGTAACTTGAATTATGAATTAGTGTTGTGTAAACGGTTAAGTATTGTAACTTGAATTATGAATTAGTGTTGTGAAAATGGTTAAGTATAACAACTTGAATTATGAATTAGTGTTGTGAAAATGGTTAAGTATAATAACTTGAATTATGAATTAGCGTTGTGAAAATGGTTAAGTATAGTAACTTGAATTATGAATTAGTGTTGTGAAAATGGTTAAGTGTAGTAACTTGAATTATGAATTAGTGTTGTGAAAATGGTTAAATGTAGTAACTTTAATTATGAATTTGTGTTGTTAAAATAGTTAAGTATAGTAGCTTGAATTATGAATTAGTGTTGTGAAAATGGTTAAACATAGTAACTTGAATTATGAATTAGTGTTGTGAAAACGGTTAAGTATAGTAACTTGAATTATGAATTAGCGTTGTGAAAATGGTTAAGTCTATTTAGTTGGAATGTGAATTATTGAATTGAAAATGGTTAAGTGTATTTAGTTGAAATGTTAATTATTGACTTGAAAATGTTTAAGTGTATTTAGTTGAAATGTGAATTAGTGACTTGAAAATGGTTAAGTATAGTAACTTTAATTATGAATTAGTGTTGTTAAAATATTTAAGTATAATAACTTGAATTATGAATTAGTGTTGTGAAAATGGTTAAGTGTAGTAACTTGAATGATGAATTAGTGTTGTGAAAATGGTTAAGTATAGTAACTTGAATTATGAATTAGTGTTGTGAAAATGGTTAAGTGTAGTAACTTGAATGATGAATTAGTGTTGTGAAAATGGTTAAGTGTAGTAAATTGAATTATGAATTAGTCTTGTGAAAATGGTTAAGTATAGTAACTTGAATTATGAATTAGTGTTGTGAAAATGGTTAAGAGTAGTAACTTGAATTATGAATTAGTGTTGTGTAAACGGTTAAGTATTGTAACTTGAATTATGAATTAGTGTTGTGAAAATGGTTAAGTATAACAACTTGAATTATGAATTAGTGTTGTGAAAATGGTTAAGTATAATAACTTGAATTATGAATTAGCGTTGTGAAAATGGTTAAGTATAGTAACTTGAATTATGAATTAGTGTTGTGAAAATGGTTAAGTGTAGTAACTTGAATTATGAATTAGTGTTGTGAAAATGGTTAAATGTAGTAACTTTAATTATGAATTTGTGTTGTTAAAATTGTTAAGTATAGTAGCTTGAATTATGAATTAGTGTTGTGAAAATGGTTAAACATAGTAACTTGAATTATGAATTAGTGTTGTGAAAACGGTTAAGTATAGTAACTTGAATTATGAATTAGCGTTGTGAAAATGGTTAAGTCTATTTAGTTGGAATGTGAATTATTGAATTGAAAATGGTTAAGTGTATTTAGTTGAAATGTTAATTATTGACTTGAAAATGTTTAAGTGTATTTAGTTGAAATGTGAATTAGTGACTTGAAAATGGTTAAGTGTAGTAACTTGAATTATGAAATAGTGTTGTGAAAATGGTTAAGTATAATAACTTGAATTATGAATTAGCGTTGTGAAAATGGTTAAGTATAGTAACTTGAATTATGAATTAGTGTTGTGAAAATGGTTAAGTGTAGTAACTTGAATTATGAATTAGTGTTGTGAAAATGGTTAAATGTAGTAACTTGAATTATGAATTAGTGTTGTGAAAATATTTAAGTATAGTAGCTTGATTTATGAATTAGTGTTGTTAAAATAGTTAAGTATAGTAACTTGAATTATGAATTAGTGTTGTGTAAACGGTTAAGTATTGTAACTTGAATTATGAATTAGTGTTGTGAAAATGGTTAAGTATAACAACTTGAATTATGAATTAGTGTTGTGAAAATGGTTAAGTATAATAACTTGAATTATGAATTAGCGTTGTGAAAATGGTTAAGTATAGTAACTTGAATTATGAATTAGTGTTGTGAAAATGGTTAAGTGTAGTAACTTGAATTATGAATTAGTGTTGTGAAAATGGTTAAATGTAGTAACTTTAATTATGAATTTGTGTTGTTAAAATAGTTAAGTATAGTAGCTTGAATTATGAATTAGTGTTGTGAAAATGGTTAAACATAGTAACTTGAATTATGAATTAGTGTTGTGAAAACGGTTAAGTATAGTAACTTGAATTATGAATTAGCGTTGTGAAAATGGTTAAGTCTATTTAGTTGGAATGTGAATTATTGAATTGAAAATGGTTAAGTGTATTTAGTTGAAATGTTAATTATTGACTTGAAAATGTTTAAGTGTATTTAGTTGAAATGTGAATTAGTGACTTGAAAATGGTTAAGTATAGTAACTTTAATTATGAATTAGTATTGTTAAAATATTTAAGTATAATAACTTGAATTATGAATTAGTGTTGTGAAAATGATTAAGTGTAGTAACTTGAATGATGAATTAGTGTTGTGAAAATGGTTAAGTATAGTAACTTGAATTATGAATTAGTGTTGTGAAAATGGTTAAGTGTAGTAACTTGAATTATGAATTAGCGTTGTGAAAATGGTTAAGTGTAGTAAATTGAATTATGAATTAGTCTTGTGAAAATGGTTAAGTATAGTAACTTGAATTATGAATTAGTGTTGTGAAAATGGTTAAGAGTAGTAACTTGAATTATGAATTAGTGTTGTGTAAACGGTTAAGTATAGTAACTTTAATTATGAATTAGTGTTGTTAAAATATTTAAGTATAATAACTTGAATTATGAATTAGTGTTGTGAAAATGGTTAAGTGTAGTAACTTGAATGATGAATTAGTGTTGTGAAAATGGTTAAGTGTAGTAACTTTAATTATGAATTTGTGTTGTTAAAATAGTTATGTATAGTAGCTTGAATTATGAATTAGTGTTGTTAAAATAGTTAAGTATAGTAGCTTGAATTATGAATTAATGTTGTGAAAATAGTTTAGTGTAGTAACTTAAATTATGAATTAGTGTTGTGAAAATTGTTAAGTATAGTAACTTGAATTATGAATTAGTGTTGTGTAAACGGTTAAGTATTGTAACTTGAATTATGAATTAGTGTTGTGAAAATGGTTAAGTATAACAACTTGAATTATGAATTAGTGTTGTGAAAATGGTTAAGTATAATAACTTGAATTATGAATTAGCGTTGTGAAAATGGTTAAGTATAGTAACTTGAATTATGAATTAGTGTTGTGAAAATGGTTAAGTGTAGTAACTTGAATTATGAATTAGTGTTGTGAAAATGATTAAATGTAGTAACTTTAATTATGAATTTGTGTTGTTAAAATAGTTAAGTATAGTAGCTTGAATTATGAATTAGTGTTGTGAAAATGGTTAAACATAGTAACTTGAATTATGAATTAGTGTTGTGAAAACGGTTAAGTATAGTAACTTGAATTATGAATTAGCGTTGTGAAAATGGTTAAGTCTATTTAGTTGGAATGTGAATTATTGAATTGAAAATGGTTAAGTGTATTTAGTTGAAATGTTAATTATTGACTTGAAAATGTTTAAGTGTATTTAGTTGAAATGTGAATTAGTGACTTGAAAATGGTTAAGTGTAGTAACTTGAATTATGAAATAGTGTTGTGAAAATGGTTAAGTATAATAACTTGAATTATGAATTAGCGTTGTGAAAATGGTTAAGTATAGTAACTTGAATTATGAATTAGTGTTGTGAAAATGGTTAAGTGTAGTAACTTGAATTATGAATTAGTGTTGTGAAAATGGTTAAGTGTAGTAACTTGAATGATGAATTAGTGTTGTGAAAATGGTTAAGTGTAGTAACTTTAATTATGAATTTGTGTTGTTAAAATAGTTATGTATAGTAACTTGAATTATGAATTAGTGTTGTTAAAATAGTTAAGTATAGTAGCTTGAATTATGAATTAATGTTGTGAAAATAGTTTAGTGTAGTAACTTAAATTATGAATTAGTGTTGTGAAAATTGTTAAGTATAGTAACTTGAATTATGAATTAGTGTTGTGTAAACGGTTAAGTATTGTAACTTGAATTATGAATTAGTGTTGTGAAAATGGTTAAGTATAACAACTTGAATTATGAATTAGTGTTGTGAAAATGGTTAAGTATAATAACTTGAATTATGAATTAGCGTTGTGAAAATGGTTAAGTATAGTAACTTGAATTATGAATTAGTGTTGTGAAAATGGTTAAGTGTAGTAACTTGAATTATGAATTAGTGTTGTGAAAATGGTTAAATGTAGTAACTTTAATTATGAATTTGTGTTGTTAAAATAGTTAAGTATAGTAGCTTGAATTATGAATTAGTGTTGTGAAAATGGTTAAACATAGTAACTTGAATTATGAATTAGTGTTGTGAAAACGGTTAAGTATAGTAACTTGAATTATGAATTAGCGTTGTGAAAATGGTTAAGTCTATTTAGTTGGAATGTGAATTATTGAATTGAAAATGGTTAAGTGTATTTAGTTGAAATGTTAATTATTGACTTGAAAATGTTTAAGTGTATTTAGTTGAAATGTGAATTAGTGACTTGAAAATGGTTAAGTGTAGTAACTTGAATTATGAAATAGTGTTGTGAAAATGGTTAAGTATAATAACTTGAATTATGAATTAGCGTTGTGAAAATGGTTAAGTATAGTAACTTGAATTATGAATTAGTGTTGTGAAAATGGTTAAGTGTAGTAACTTGAATTATGAATTAGTGTTGTGAAAATGGTTAAATGTAGTAACTTGAATTATGAATTAGTGTTGTGAAAATATTTAAGTATAGTAGCTTGATTTATGAATTAGTGTTGTGAAAATGGTTAAGTGTAGTAAATTGAATTATGAATTAGTGTTGTGAAAATGGTTAAGTATAGTAACTTGAATTATGAATTAGTGTTGTGAAAATGGTTAAGAGTATTAACTTGAATTATGAATTAGTGTTGTGTAAACGGTTAAGTATAGTAACTTGAATTATGAATTAGTGTTGTGAAAATGGTTAAGAGTAGTAACTTGAATTATGAATTAGTGTTGTGAAAATGAATAAGTGTAGTAACTTTAATTATGAATTTGTGTTGTTAAAATAGTTATGTATAGTAGCTTGAATTATGAATTAGTGTTGTGAAAATGGTTAAGTATAATAACTTGAATTATGAATTAGTGTTGTGAAAATGGTTAAGTATAATAACTTGAATTATGAATTAGCGTTGTGAAAATGGTTAAGTGTAGTAACTTGAATTATGAATTAGTGTTGTGAAAATAGTTAAGTGTAGTAACATGAATTATGAATTAGTGTTGTGAAAATGGTTAAGTGTAGTAAATTGAATTATGAATTAGTGTTGTGAAAATGGTTAAGTATAGTAACTTGAATTATGAATTAGTGTTGTGAAAATGGTTAAGAGTAGTAACTTGAATTATGAATTAGTGTTGTGTAAACGGTTAAGTATAGTAACTTTAATTATGAATTAGTGTTGTTAAAATATTTAAGTATAATAACTTGAATTATGAATTAGTGTTGTGAATGGGTATCAAAATTCATGTTTTGACATGTAGTTTATTATTTTTCTAGCGTGGCAGCAATCGGAGGTCTCTCGAAAGGGAAAGACTCCTATTTAGCAAGCTTTGGCAGGCGTTTGGCGGCGTCCAGGTAGGCTAGGCTTACCATATACCTAGACTGAGTTTGTTTATAGTATTTGCATATTATTATGCTAGTGTTTGGGCTGGTAGTTGTATATTGGCATTGGCTTGCTATGATTAGGCCTTTTGGGCCGGTTAGAGCCTTGTGCGGATGTGTTTCGGGCCTGTTATCCTCGTGGTGTGCCAGATATTACTTTTATAGGGTTGGTTAATGTTGTACCGCTGTTAGTAGGGGTTTGGGGAACCTTAGCCCAGACTTGGTTCCGGGACCCCGTAGTGGGCCCCGCTACTCTTCACAGTCGGTGTAGCTGGCTTTAAACCTTATTAGGCTTAGTTAATCCCCGAGATGATCTTTTAGGATACCATTTGTATTAAATTACCCTATTTATGCCCTTTTGACCTGTTTAGCCTTGTTAGTCTCTAATAGCACCGTATTTGACCGGGTCGGCTAGTTTGATTTAGAATGCGGACCCGCCTTGCCATGACTTAGAATGTATACCCAGACTTGTAGTACGTGGTGGGTTAGCTCCTTTACTTATGTTTCGAGTTTATTTTGGGGCTGGTATGTCCCCGTTTACTTGTATTTGTGTGGATTCTGGCACTATTATGTCACTTGGTTACTGATTATTATGAGTTCCGGTTCAAGTCCGGCCACTGATTCAGCATGATGGTTACTGATTATTATGAGTTCCGGTTCGAGTCCGGCCACTGATTATTATGAGTTCCGGTTCGAGTCCGGCATCTGGTTATGATATGATTGGAGAGTTTTGGTACTGAGTTCCGGTTCGAGTCCGGCGGTTATGATATATGTGGCCTATTGTTATTATCCACTATGTCCGGTTCGATTCCGGTGTCTGGCCTCTTGTTATTACCCATTGGTGTCGGTTCAAGCCCGGTGCACCCTTGTTGGTTATTCTGGTTACTGGATACTGATACAGCTTCGAGACACTGGTGACTATGCATTTACTATTCTTGTGTGTCCCGCCGGTTTATGGGGGCCAGGCTGGGTTATTGTTTTCTTTCGTGTGCCTATCGGGTTTATGGGGGCCCAGATAGGTTATGTTTGACTTGAGTGCTTACTTATGCATTTATTTACTCTTTACTTAGTATCGTATTTATTTATCTCCTGAGCATATCTACACGCCTCGGCAGTAGTGTATTTACTTATTATTTATACCCCGGACCTAGCATGCACCCTCGCATTTTAGCTTGCTTATATTATATTGAGCTCAGTCGGCCGATGATGCCTACTGAGTACCCGTTGCCCCGGTACTCATACTGCACTTCTGCATCTTTTTCCCCGATGCAGATCCGGGCACTAGTCGACGGTTTTGACGTGACTCTCTTTCCAGCACTTACTCCGGAGCAGGGTGAGCTTACTGACGTCCGAGGCAGATCCTACTCCATCTCTATTGTATAGTCTTTTGCTCTCGAGACTGTAGTACTTGTTGTATATATTTGGTTTCTGTATTATTTTTTTTTGACATGTCTAGTAGTGGCTCTTGTACCGACTTCACCAGGTCTTGGGAGGGGTTCTCAGCTGTATATATTGTTCTCTTCTTTCTCAGTCTTGGTATGGATATATATTTTGATTTTGTTTTTTTTGTATTTCTAGCATGTTTATTAGTATGGTTACTTCCACTTCATCTCTGTTTCCTGAGATTCCACCCGTTAGCCTGTCGCTTGTCGCTCCGGGCTAGGGTTTGGTTTGCCTATTGGTGGGTTACGGTAGGCGCCATCATGACTCGAAAAATCGGGTCGTGACAATTGTTAAGTATAGTAACTTGAATTATGAATTAGCGTTGTGAAAATAGTTAAGTATAGTAGCTTGAATTATGAATTAGTGTTGTGAAAATGGTTAAGAGTAGTAACTTGAATTATGAATTAGCGTTGTGAAAATGATTAAGTGTAGTAACTTTAATTATGAATTTGTGTTGTTAAAATAGTTATGTATAGTAGCTTGAATTATGAATTAGTGTTGTTAAAATAATTAAGTATAGTAGCTTGAATTATGAATTAGTGTTGTGAAAATAGTTAAGTGTAGTAACTTGAATTATGAATTAGTGTTGTGAAAATTGTTAAGTATAGTAACTTGAATTATGAATTAGTGTTGTGTAAACGCTTAAGTATAGTAAATTGAATTATGAATTAGTGTTGTGAAAATGGTTAAGTATAATAACTTGAATTATGAATTAGTGTTGTGAAAATGGTTAAGTATAATAACTTGAATTATGAATTAGCGTTGTGAAAATGGTTAAGTATAGTAACTTGAATTATGAATTAGTGTTGTGAAAATGGTTAAGTGTAGTAACTTGAATTATGAATTAGTGTTGTGAAAATGGTTAAATGTAGTAACTTTAATTATGAATTAGTGTTGTTAAAATATTTAAGTATAGTAGCTTGAATTATGAATTAGTGTTGTGAAAATGGTTAAGTGTAGTAAATTGAATTATGAATTAGTGTTGTGAAAATGGTTAAGTATAGTAACTTGAATTATGAATTAGTGTTGTGAAAATGGTTAAGAGTATTAACTTGAATTACGAATTAGTGTTGTGTAAACGGTTAAGTATAGTAACTTGAATTATGAATTAGTGTTGTGAAAATGGTTAAGAGTAGTAACTTGAATTATGAATTAGTGTTGTGAAAATGATTAAGTGTAGTAACTTTAATTATGAATTTGTGTTGTTAAAATAGTTATGTATAGTAGCTTGAATTATGAATTAGTGTTGTGAAAATGGTTAAGTATAATAACTTGAATTATGAATTAGTGTTGTGAAAATGGTTAAGTATAATAACTTGAATTATGAATTAGCGTTGTGAAAATGGTTAAGTGTAGTAACTTGAATTATGAATTAGTGTTGTGAAAATAGTTAAGTGTAGTAACTTGAATTATGAATTAGTGTTGTGAAAATGGTTAAGTGTAGTAAATTGAATTATGAATTAGTGTTGTGAAAATGGTTAAGTATAGTAACTTGAATTATGAATTAGTGTTGTGAAAATGGTTAAGAGTAGTAACTTGAATTACGAATTAGTGTTGTGTAAACGGTTAAGTATAGTAACTTTAATTATGAATTAGTGTTGTTAAAATATTTAAGTATAGTAGCTTTAATTATGAATTAGTGTTATGAAAATTGTTAAGTATAATAACTTGAATTATGAATTTGCGTTGTGAAAATGGTTAAGTATAGTATCTTGAATTATGAATTAGTGTTGTGAAAATGGTTAAGTGTAGTAAATTGAATTATGAATTAGTGTTGTGAAAATGGTTAAGTATAGTAACTTGAATTATGAATTAGTGTTGTGAAAATGGTTAAGTATAATAACTTGAATTATGAATTAGTGTTGTGAAAATGGTCAAGTGTAGTAACTTTAATTATGAATTAGTGTTGTTAAAATAGTTAAGTATAATAGCTTGAATTATGAATTAGTGTTATGAAAATTGTTAAGTATAGTAACTTGAATTATGAATTAGCGTTGTGAAAATGGTTAAGTATAGTAACTTGAATTATGAATTAGCGTTGTGAAAATGGTTAAGTATAGTAACTTGAATTATGAATTAGCGTTGTGAAAATGGTTAAGTGTAGTAACTTGAATTATGAATTAGTGTTGTGAAAATGATTAAGTGTAGTAACTTTAATTATGAATTTGTGTTGTTAAAATAGTTATGTATAGTAGCTTGAATTATGAATTAGTGTTGTGAAAATGGTTAAGTATAATAACTTGAATTATGAATTAGTGTTGTGAAAATGGTTAAGTATAATAACTTGAATTATGAATTAGCGTTGTGAAAATGGTTAAGTGTAGTAACTTGAATTATGAATTAGTGTTGTGAAAATAGTTAAGTGTAGTAACTTGAATTATGAAATAGTGTTGTGAAAATGGTTAAGTGTAGTAAATTGAATTATGAATTAGTGTTGTGAAAATGGTTAAGTATAGTAACTTGAATTATGAATTAGTGTTGCGAAAATGGTTAAGAGTAGTAACTTGAATTACGAATTAGTGTTGTGTAAACGGTTAAGTATAGTAACTTTAATTATGAATTAGTGTTGTTAAAATATTTAAGTATAGTAGCTTGAATTATGAATTAGTGTTATGAAAATTCTTAAGTATAATAACTTGAATTATGAATTAGCGTTGTGAAAATAGTTAAGTATAGTAACTTGAATTATGAATTAGTGTTGTGAAAATGGTTAAGTGTAGTAAATTGAATTATGAATTAGTGTTGTGAAAATGGTTAAGTATAGTAACTTGAATTATGAATTAGTGTTGTGAAAATGGTTAAGTATAATAACTTGAATTATGAATTAGTGTTGTGAAAATGGTCAAGTGTAGTAACTTTAATTATGAATTAGTGTTGTTAAAATAGTTAAGTATAATAGCTTGAATTATGAATTAGTGTTGTGAAAATGGTTAAGTGTAGTAATGTCACGACCCAATATTTGGGTCATGATGGCGCCTATCGTAACCCACCAATAGGCGAGCCAAACCCTAGTCCGGAGCAACAAGCGACGGGCTAACGGGCGGAATCTCATAAAACAGAGAAGAAGTGGAAGTAACCATAACCATATTTATAAACATGCTAAGACTGAGAAGGAAGAGGACAACGTATATAAAGTCCAGAACCCCTCCCAAGACCTGGTGGGGTCAGTACATGAGCCACTACTAACATACCCAAAATACAAGACAGAAACCAAACATGTATAATAAGTACAATAGTCTTGAGAGCAAAAGACTATACAGTAGAGGATGGAGTAGGATCTGCCTCGGACGTCAGTAAGCTCACCCTGCTCCAGAATCAGTGCTGAGAAAAGAGTCACGTCAAAACCGTCGACTGGTGCCTGGATCTGCATCGGGAAAAAGATGCAGAAGTGCAGTATGAGTACCAGGGCAACGGGTACTCAGTAGGCATCATCGGCCGACTGAGCTTAATATAATATAAGCAAGCTAAAGTGCAGGGGGCATGCTAAGTCCGGGGTACAAGTAATAGATACATAAGTAACGGCCGAGGCGTATAGATATGCTCAGGGAAAATATAAGTGCGATACATAATAACGAGTAAATAAATGCGTAAGTAAACACACAAGTCAAACATAACCTATCTGGGCCCCCATAAGCCCGATAGGCACACGGAAGAAAACAATAACCCAGTCTGGCCCCCATAAACCAGCGAGACACACAAGAAAAGTAAATGCATAGTCACCAGTGTCTCGAGGCTGTATCAGTATCCAGTAACCACAATAACCAACAGGAGTGCACCGGGCTTGAACCGGCACCAATGGGTAATAACAAGAGGCCAGACGCCGGCGTCGAACCGGAAGCAGTGGGTAATAACAAGAGGCCACATATATATCATATCTGCCGGACTCGAACCGGAACTCATAGAACAACAACATCATAATCACGGTACCTAGTACCAAAACTCTCCAATTATATCATAACCAGATGCCGGACTCGAACCGGAACTCATAATAATCAGTGGCCGGACTCGAATCGGAACTCATAGTGTACCACAATCCGGGGCCGGACTCGAACCGGAACACCCAATAGTCAATAACCAAAATCATCATACCTGAATCAGTAGCCGGACTCGAACCGGAACTCATCATAGCCAGTAACCAAAACAGAATCAAAGGTCATATCATATCAAATAAACGGGGAACGCCTTAGTGCCAAGTCATTACTATTATATAGGTACAGAAGCTAACTCTACAACATGCTACAAGTCAATCTCGGGGTCCTTCTAGGTCAACTACCTACTGTAAATAATATGTATATAAAAGTCTGGGTATACATTACAAGTCATGGAAAGGCGGTTCAGCGTTCTAAGTCAAACTAGCCGACCCCAATCAATTACGGTGCTATCAGAGACGAACAAAGCTAGACAGTCCAATCGGGTATAATCGGGGTGACTCAATCCCGTCATAACCCTAATAGTCATATAGGGCTTATCTAAGCCCAAAGATGTCAAAGTTTCGACAAGTCGACAAAAAGGGTAACGGGGCCCGCTACTGGGTCCCGAAAACCAGGTCTGGTTATACTTGCCTAAATCTGGGCTAAGTCTGTCTAAGCCTGGACTAAGGTCCAACAATAACATTCCCAGACTAGCAACAACAACAACAATACTATTCGACCCCAAATAGGTCATCTGTGGGGTACCACGAGGATAACGGGCCTGGAATAATATCCGAATAGCCCTATCCGGCCTAGAAGGCCTAAATCACAGCAAACCACCACCACCAAGTCTATAATACCAGCCCACAATACCCGCACAATAGCATATATATATCACACATAAGCCCAGTCTAAGTGTAAAGGAAGGTAAACCTAGCCTACCTGGACGCCGCCGAACGCCTGCTAAAGCCAGTTAAATTAGAGCCTTCCCCTTTCGAGAGACCTCTGACTGCTGCCAAGCTATCAAAATAATAAACTACATGTCAAAACATGACTATTGATACCCATATTTCATTAGTTCGGAAAATGTCCGAACAGTCCACGTGGGGCCCGCTTGCGGAACCACAAAACTAAAACCGTCACAGTGTCCCAAATAACTCTGTGACCAATAGTCACAACAGATGCCATCCAATCAGAGCTCATATTAAGCTCTAAATAAGCACCAACAACCACTAAATAACAATTCAAATACGCGATTTTAAGTTAAAATTAATCGGAAAGACTTACGATATAAAGACGTTATACTATCAACTACGCGATCCCCGAGCTTGAATAACTTGATGTAGATAATTAATTTCTTTGCAATGATGAGATATCCTAACAAGATTCTATATGCTCTTTAACGTGAATGCATAAAAACATATATATATACATACAGATGTTGGTAAAGTGCTTGTAAAAGAAATGCATGCAAAAGAAATGAATTTAGGAATGCCTTAGTACTTGTTACATGCTGATCTTAAAAGCACCCACTAAGTGCATGCACTTACACTAATCAAAAGGTGTAGTTGACAAGTGGCAAGTCTCACCTATTGCCAAAGATTGTTGCACGAATTTATCCACTTCCACGTGGATTATATACCCATTACACAGGTACTCGGATATTGCATAGGTTCGTGGTAAAATAAATACAACTTTTTGAATATACCATAATTAATAGAAAATTATTTCTAACAAAACCTCTATAAAAGTAAAATATTATTTTAACATATTTAAATTCACTATCTCCGCTTTAATTATCAATAAATTATAAAACTATTATAAAGTAGTATAGATATATCATAACTAAAGAATTTTATAAATTTCAAAAATATTTTCAAAAGGTAATTACCTATGTCATTTTACCAAATTTTAATTTAATTTAATATTTTACAATGTGTTCGGTCTAAATAATATTCTCAAACGAACTGCCTGGGAGCCGAACTGTCGGTCCCAGCAAGTCATAAATAACTTGGGGCAGTTATAGAAAAGCTCTAAGCGCTGACAACACACGAAAACGAAGGAAATGACCGGGAAGGTCATTACAATATCCACTACTAAAAGGACTTTCGTCCGCGAAAGTCAAGAATAAGCACGTACCTGAAGATGTGAACAAGTAGGGATACTGGGCTCGCATGTCACGTTCAAGCTCCCAAGTTGCCTCCTCAATCGGACGGTGACGCCACTGTACCTTAACCACTGGAATGTCCCGGGAGCGTAACCGTCTGACATCTCTGGCTAAAATGGACACAGGCTCCTCCACAAATGTTAGTTTCTCGTCTAACTGAACCGAGTCCCACTGAAGCACATGCGACTCATCTGGAATATATTGTCGTAGCATAGAAACATGAAATACTGGGTGGATAGCTGAAAATGCCGGAGGTAAAGCTAACACATAAGCCACCTCTCCAACTGTCCGCAAAATCTCAAAGGGTCCAATATACCTGGGGCTAAGCTTACCCTTCCTACCAAACCGCATCACGCCCTTCATGGGCGATACTCGTAAGAAGACCCTATCACCCACCCTGAATTTCAACGGACGACGTCTACGGTCAGCATAACTCCTCTGTCTACTCTGAGCTGTCCGCAGCCTGTCCTGAATTACCCGAACTCGGTCCAAAGATTCTCGGAGTACATCTGTGCCACGAGGACTGACTTCTGAAGTTTCAAACCAGCCAACTGGAGATCGACACCGTCTGCCATATAAAGCCTCAAACGGAGCCATTTGAATGCTGGAGTGGAAGCTATTATTATACGCGAACTCGGCTAAAGGTAAGAATTGATCCCATTGACCCCCAAAGTCTAACACACAAGCGCGGAGCATATCCTCCAATACCTGAATCGTCCTCTCCGACTGCCCGTCTGTTTGAGGGTGAAATGCAGTGCTGAGGTCCACCTGGGTACCCAACTCTTCCTGGAAAGTCTGCCAGAAACTGGAGGTAAACTGAGACCCTAGGTCTGAGATAATGGATATTGGCACTCCATGTAGGCGGACCACCTCCTGAATATATACACGAGCTAACCTCTCAGCACTATAGGAGACTCGAACAGGGATAAAGTGTGCAGACTTAGTCAACCGGTCCACAATAACCCAAATACTATCAAAACCACGGAAGGTGCGAGGCAATCCAACAATGAAATCCATAGTGACCCGCTCCCATTTCCACTCGGGGATGGGTAATTGCTGAAGTAAACCACCGGGTCTCTGATGTTCGGCCTTTACCTGCTGACAACAAAGGCATTGGGCTACAAACCCTGCTATATCTCTCCGCATACCGCTCCACCAATAGTGTTGTCTCAGATCTCTATACATCTTAGCTGTCCCGGGGTGAATAGAACATCTAGAACTGTGAGCTTCACGCAAAATCAACTGAATTAAATCTTCAATCCTCGGAACACAAATACGACCGTCAAACCTCAGAACACCATCAGAACCCAAGGTAGCTCTCTCAGACTCACCCTTCAATACCTGATCTCGAATTCTACGGAGACCGCTATCTTCAAATTGACGACTCTGAATCTGCTCCAGCAAAGTAGATCTCGCACCAACACAAGCGATAACCTTTCTGGGGTCAGAAATATCCAAACGCACCATCGAGTTAGCTAAGGACTGAATATCCAAAGCCAACGGCCGCTGAGAGACTGGAATGAAGGCTAAGCTACCCATACTCACTGCCTTCCGGCTCAAGGCATCTGCTACCACATTCGCCTTGCCCGGATGATAGAGAATAGAGATATCATAGTCCTTCAGCAACTCAATCCACCTGCGCTGCCTCGAATTAAGATCCCTCTGAGTCATAATATGCTGAAGACTGCGGTGGTCTATAAAGATCTCACAATGAACACCATAGAGATAATGCCTCCAAATCCGTAGTGCAAACACAACCGCTGCTAACTCTAAATCATGAGTGGGATAGTTACGCTCGTGCACCTTCAGCTGCCTCGATGCATAAGCAATAACATGACCCTGCTGCATCAGAACACATCCCAAACCAATACCAGACGCATCACAATACACGATAAAACCCTCGCCCTCAACTGGAAGAGTCAACACAGGGGCAGAAGTAAGTCGATCCTTGAGCTTCAGAAAGCTTGCCTCACAATCCTCAGACCACTGAAATGGAACCTCCTTCCTGGTCAGTCTGGTCATAGGAGATGCAATAGACGAGAAGCCCTCAACAAATCGCCTATAGTATCCTGCCAACCCAACAAAGCTGCGAACCTCGGTAGGTGACGTGGGCCTAGCCCAACCTCGAATAGCCTCAATCTTTGCTGGGTCTACCATGATACCGTGTCTGGACACAACGTGCCCCAAGAAAGCTACAGACTCAAGCCAGAACTCACACTTTGAGAACTTGGCATAAAGCCGATGATCTCTCAAAGTGTGGAGCACAATCCTCAAATGTTGCTCGTGCTCCTTGCTACTCCTCGAATAAACCAAGATGTCGTCAATAAACACAATCACAAAGGAGTCCAAGTATGGCCTGAATACACGATTCATCAAATCCATGAAAGCTGCTGGGGCATTAGTCAACCCAAAAGACATCACCAGGAACTCATAATGGCCGTACCGAGTCCTGAAGGCTGTCTTTGGGATGTCCTCAGCCCTAACTCTCAACTGATGGTATCCAGATCTCAAATCTATTTTTGAGAATACCGCTGCACCTTGAAGTTGATCAAACAAATCATCGATACGAGGCATAGGATACTTATTCTTCACAGTTACCTTATTCAACTGCCTGTAATCAATACACATGCGCATAGATCCATCCTTCTTCTTTACAAACAGAACTGGAGCACCCCACGGAGACACACTCGGCCTGATAAAACCCTTCTCCAGAAGGTCCTGGAGCTGAGTACTCAACTCTCTCAATTCAGCAGGAGCCATACGATAAGGAGCTATAGAAATAGGTCGGGTGCCCGGCTCAAGGTCAATAATGAACTCTATCTCACGCTCAGGAGGAAGGCCAGGTAAGTCAGTCGGGAATACATCAGGAAACTCACGAACAACTGGGACGGAGTCAAGTGACGGACTCTCAATGATAGCATCCCGAACATAAGCAAGGAATGAATCACATCCCCTCGACATCAATCTACGAGCACGAACATATGAAATAATCCCTGTCGGTGTGCGGCTAACAGAACCCTACCACACCACCGGGGGTACACCAGGCATGTCTAAGGTAACGGTCTTGGTAAAGCAATCCAAGACTGCATGATGAAAAGACAACCAGTCCATGCCCAGAATCACATCAAAGTCTACCATGGCCAATACAATAAAATCAACCTGAGTCTCAAACTCCTGAATAGTCACCAGACAAGATCTATATACCCGATCCACTACTAAGGAATCACCAACGGGGGTACATACACGTAAGGGCATAGATAATAACTCAGAACACAAACCCAACCGTGGTGCATAATAAGTAGATACATAAGAAAACGTGGATCCAGGATCAAATAATGCAGAGGCTGGCTGATGGCATACGGAAATCGTACCTGTAATCACTGCATCCGAAGCCTCAGCCTCCGGTCTAGCCGGCACGGCATACAACTGACGCTGGCTACCACTAGTCTGAGCACCGCCCTGACCACCAGTCCGACCTCCCTGTGCTCTACCTCGAGAACCCTGGGGACCACCCCGACGACCCTGTGCACCACCTCTACCTGCTGGAGGTATAGATCTGAGGGGCTGTGCTGTCTGAACTGAAGGCTCAATCGCCATGCGCTGAGGACACTCACGCGCAAAATGACCGACAACCCCACAAGTGTAGCATGCTCCTGGCTCCCTGCTCGGCCTAGAAGGTCCGGCTGAGCTAGTATGACCACCTCTAGTCGATGAACTGGACTGACCACGTCCTTGAGGCTGGCTAACAGAACCACTATAGGTGGGCTGACCCCTATCAGATATTTGCAAAGCTGACTGTACGGGCCTACTGGGCTGACCCTGTCGCTGAAAAGACTGCTGCTGCTGCTGAGGGTACCTACCCTGAAACTGGAACCCACGACCTCTGAACTGCGAACCACAATTGCTCCCACTGAAACTACCCTGAACACGAGGTCTCTTATCGCTGCCCCCTTGGGCCTCGCGATCCATCTCCTCAATAGAGTATACATGCTCGATAATCTCTGCGAATGACTTCCCTAAAGTCACTAAACTCTGGGTAGCTCTGCGGAGTGGCAATCTCAGTCCCCTGACAAAACATCTAACTCTCTCATACTCATCAGGCAAAATAGAAGTAGCATGCCTAGCAAGATCATGAAACCTCACCTCATACTCGGCGACAGATAACGAACCCTGAGTCAATCTGGAGAACTCATCTCTAAGTCGCTCCCGCATAGTACGGGGCATATACTTTCCCAAGAAAATCTCAGAGAACTGGGTCCAAGTAACCGGCAGAGATCCTGCTGGCCTGGAATCAAGATATCCCCTCCACCATCTCCTCGCTGCAGTATCAAACTGATATGCCACAAAATCAACACCACGAGACTGTACCAATCCCAAATTCCGCAATCTATCCTCACAGCTGGATAAGAACTCATATGCATCCTCACCCGGAGTACCAACAAATCTCGGTGGAGTCAACCTCAAGAAATGCCCCAACATCTTCTGCTCATCGACAGACATAGCAGGCTGATCTATAACTGGCTGTGGAGCTACCGGTGCTGGCGGAATCTCAACTCTGGGTGCTGCAGCTGCAGGCTGCGCCCCAACACCAACTCCCTGTACTGCTGGTTGGGCTCCCTCAGCTGACGGACCTCCAACTATCCCCAACAACTGAAGTAATGTACCTCGAAGCAAAGAAGCATCTATAAATCCAGGTGGAGCCTGGGCTGCTCCCTGGCCCACCGGCTGCTGCGGAGGCGGAACATCTGGAGCTATAACGGGATCGGGTAACTGATCCCTAGCATGATCTCGGCCTGGGGCTGCTGCTCTGCCCTGCCCCCGACCTCTGGGTCGACCTCGGCCCCTAACAGGAGCCCTCGCTGTAGGCTCGGGGTCCTGACCCTCGGGTCTCGCACCTTGCATCCTAACCATCTGCATAAAGAGTGAACAAAATGAAAATCAGAAACCAACATAGACTCAACGCACGGACATGAGGCAAGAAAATAAGAGACTCCCCTAAGAATGCTCCGTAGCCTCCCGAAGATAGGATACAGGCGTCCCCGCACCGATCCACAGGACTCTACTAGACATTGGCCCATGTACCGACACTACTTATACAACCTAGGCTCTGATAACAAGCTGTCACGACCCAATATTTGGGTCATGATGGCGCCTATCGTAACCCACCAATAGGCGAGCCAAACCCTAGTCTGGAGCAACAAGCGACGGGCTAACGGGCGGAATCTCATAAAACAGAGAAGAAGTGGAAGTAGCCATAACCATATTTATAAACATGCTAAGACTGAGAAGGAAGAGGACAACGTATATAAAGTCCAGAACCCCTCCCAAGACCTGGTGGGGTCAGTACATGAGCCACTACTAACATACCCAAAATACAAGACAGAAACCAAACATGTATAATAAGTACAATAGTCTTGAGAGCAAAAGACTATACAGTAGAGGATGGAGTAGGATCTGCCTCGGACGTCAGTAAGCTCACCCTGCTCCAGAATCAGTGCTGAGAAAAGAGTCACGTCAAAACCGTCGACTGGTGCCTGGATCTGCATCGGGAAAAAGATGCAGAAGTGCAGTATGAGTACCAGGGCAACGGGTACTCAGTAGGCATCATCGGCCGACTGAGCTTAATATAATATAAGCAAGCTAAAGTGCAGGGGGCATGCTAAGTCCGGGGTACAAGTAATAGATACATAAGTAACGGCCGAGGCGTATAGATATGCTCAGGGAAAATATAAGTGCGATACATAATAACGAGTAAATAAATGCGTAAGTAAACACACAAGTCAAACATAACCTATCTGGGCCCCCATAAGCCCGATAGGCACACGGAAGAAAACAATAACCCAGTCTGGCCCCCATAAACCAGCGAGACACACAAGAAAAGTAAATGCATAGTCACCAGTGTCTCGAGGCTGTATCAGTATCCAGTAACCACAATAACCAACAGGAGTGCACCGGGCTTGAACCGGCACCAATGGGTAATAACAAGAGGCCAGACGCCGGCGTCGAACCGGAAGCAGTGGGTAATAACAAGAGGCCACATATATATCATATCTGCCGAACGCCTGCTAAAGCCAGTTAAATTAGAGCCTTCCCCTTTCGAGAGACCTCTGACTGCTGCCAAGCTATCAAAATAATAAACTACATGTCAAAACATGACTATTGATACCCATATTTCATTAGTTCGGAAAATGTCCGAACAGTCCACGTGGGGCCCGCTTGCGGAACCACAAAACTAAAACCGTCACAGTGTCCCAAATAACTCTGTGACCAATAGTCACAACAGATGCCATCCAATCAGAGCTCATATTAAGCTCTAAATAAGCACCAACAACCACTAAATAACAATTCAAATACGCGATTTTAAGTTAAAATTAATCGGAAAGACTTACGATATAAAGACGTTATACTATCAACTACGCGATCCCCGAGCTTGAATAACTTGATGTAGATAATTAATTTCTTTGCAATGATGAGATATCCTAACAAGATTCTATATGCTCTTTAACGTGAATGCATAAAAACATATATATATACATACAGATGTTGGTAAAGTGCTTGTAAAAGAAATGCATGCAAAAGAAATGAATTTAGGAATGCCTTAGTACTTGTTACATGCTGATCTTAAAAGCACCCACTAAGTGCATGCACTTACACTAATCAAAAGGTGTAGTTGACAAGTGGCAAGTCTCACCTATTGCCAAAGATTGTTGCACGAATTTATCCACTTCCACGTGGATTATATACCCATTACACAGGTACTCGGATATTGCATAGGTTCGTGGTAAAATAAATACAACTTTTTGAATATACCATAATTAATAGAAAATTATTTCTAACAAAACCTCTATAAAAGTAAAATATTATTTTAACATATTTAAATTCACTATCTCCGCTTTAATTATCAATAAATTATAAAACTATTATAAAGTAGTATAGATATATCATAACTAAAGAATTTTATAAATTTCAAAAATATTTTCAAAAGGTAATTACCTATGTCATTTTACCAAATTTTAATTTAATTTAATATTTTACAATGTGTTCGGTCTAAATAATATTCTCAAACGAACTGCCTGGGAGCCGAACTGTCGGTCCCAGCAAGTCATAAATAACTTGGGGCAGTTATAGAAAAGCTCTAAGCGCTGACAACACACGAAAACGAAGGAAATGACCGGGAAGGTCATTACAAGTAACTTGAATTATGAATTAGTGTTGTGAAAATGATTAAGTGTAGTAACTTGAATTATGAATTAGTGTTGTGAAAATGGTTAAATGTAGTAACTTTAATTATGAATTAGTGTTGTTAAAATATTTAAGTATAGTAGCTTGAATTATGAATTAGTGTTGTGAAAATGGTTAAGTGTAGTAACTAGAATGATGAATTAGTGTTGTGAAAATGGTTAAGTATAGTAACTTTAATTATGAATTAGTGTTGTTAAAATATTTAAGTATAGTAGCTTGAATTATGAATTAGTGTTATGAAAATTGTTAAGTATAGTAACTTGAATTATGAATTAACGTTGTGAAAATGGTTAAGTATAGTAACTTGAATTATGAATTAGCGTTGTGAAAATGGTTAAGTATAGTAACTTGAATTATGAATTAGTGTTGTGAAAATGGTTAAGTGTAGTAACTTGAATTATGGATTAGTGTTGTGAAAATGGTTAAATGTAGTAACTTTAATTATGAATTAGTGTTGTGAAAATGGTTAAGAGTAGTAACTTGAATTACGAATTAGTGTTGTGTAAACGGTTAAGTATAGTAACTTTAATTATGAATTAGTGTTGTTAAAATATTTAAGTATAGTAGCTTGAATTATGAATTAGTGTTATGAAAATTGTTAAGTATAATAACTTGAATTATGAATTAGCGTTGTAAAAATAGTTAAGTATAGCAACTTGAATTATGAATTAGTGTTGTGAAAATGGTTAAGTGTAGTAAATTGAATTATGAATTAGTGTTGTGAAAATGGTTAAGTATAGTAACTTGAATTATGAATTAGTGTTGTGAAAATGGTTAAGTATAATAACTTGAATTATGAATTAGTGTTGTGAAAATGGTCAAGTGTAGTAACTTTAATTATGAATTAGTGTTGTTAAAATAGTTAAGTATAATAGCTTGAATTATGAATTAGTGTTGTGAAAATGGTTAAGTGTAGTAACTTGAATTATGAATTAGTGTTGTGAAAATGATTAAGTGTAGTAACTTGAATTATGAATTAGTGTTGTGAAAATGGTTAAATGTAGTAACTTTAATTATGAATTAGTGTTGTTAAAATATTTAAGTATAGTAGCTTGAATTATGAATTAGTGTTGTGAAAATGGTTAAGTGTAGTAACTAGAATGATGAATTAGTGTTGTGAAAATGGTTAAGTATAGTAACTTTAATTATGAATTAGTGTTGTTAAAATATTTAAGTATAGTAGCTTGAATTATGAATTAGTGTTATGAAAATTGTTAAGTATAGTAACTTGAATTATGAATTAACGTTGTGAAAATGGTTAAGTATAGTAACTTGAATTATGAATTAGTGTTGTGAAAAATGGTTAAGTGTAGTAACTTGAATTATGGATTAGTGTTGTGAAAATGGTTAAATGTAGTAACTTTAATTATGAATTAGTGTTGTGAAAATGGTTAAGAGTAGTAACTTGAATTATGAATTAGCGTTGTGAAAATGATTAAGTGTAGTAACTTTAATTATGAATTTGTGTTGTTAAAATAGTTATGTATAGTAGCTTGAATTATGAATTAGTGTTGTTAAAATAATTAAGTATAGTAGCTTGAATTATGAATTAGTGTTGTGAAAATAGTTAAGTGTAGTAACTTGAATTATGAATTAGTGTTGTGAAAAATGGTTAAGTATAATAACTTGAATTATGAATTAGTGTTGTGAAAATGGTTAAGTGTAGTAACTTGAATGATGAATTAGTGTTGTGAAAATGGTTAAGTATAGTAACTTTAATTATGAATTAGTGTTGTTAAAATATTTAAGTATAGTAGCTTGAATTATGAATTAGTGTTATGAAAATTGTTAAGTATAGTAACTTGAATTATGAATTAGCGTTGTGAAAATGGTTAATTATAGTAACTTGAATTATGAATTAGTGTTGTGAAAATGGTTAAGTGTAGTAACTTGAATTATGAATTAGTGTTGTGAAAATGGTTAAATGTAGTAACATTAATTATGAATTAGTGTTGTGAAAATGGTTAAGAGTAGTAACTTGAATTATGAATTAGTGTTGTGAAAATGATTAAGTGTAGTAACTTTAATTATGAATTTGTGTTGTTAAAATAGTTATGTATAGTAGCTTGAATTATGAATTAGTGTTGTTAAAATAGTTAAGTATAGTAGCTTGAATTATGAATTAGTGTTGTGAAAATAGTTAAGTGTAGTAACTTGAATTATGAATTAGTGTTGTGAAAATTGTTAAGTATAGTAACTTGAATTATGAATTAGTGTTGTGTAAACGGTTAAGTATAGTAATTTGAATTATGAATTAGTGTTGTGAAAATGGTTAAGTATAATAACTTGAATTATGAATTAGTGTTGTGAAAATGGTTAAGTATAATAACTTGAATTATGAATTAGCGTTGTGAAAATGGTTAAGTATAGTAACTTGAATTATGAATTAGTGTTGTGAAAATGGTTAAGTGTAGTAACTTGAATTATGAATTAGTGTTGTGAAAATGGTTAAATGTAGTAACTTTAATTATGAATTTGTGTTGTTAAAATAGTTAAGTATAGTAACTTGAATGATGAATTAGTGTTGTGAAAATGGTTAAGTATAGTAACTTTAATTATGAATTAGTGTTGTTAAAATATTTAAGTATAGTAGCTTGAATTATGAATTAGTGTTATGAAAATTGTTAAGTATAGTAACTTGAATTATGAATTAGCGTTGTGAAAATGGTTAAGTATAGTAACTTGAATTATGAATTAGCGTTGTGAAAATTGTTAAGTATAGTAACTTGAATTATGAATTAGCGTTGTGAAAATGGTTAATTATAGTAACTTGAATTATGAATTAGTGTTGTGAAAATGGTTAAGTGTAGTAACTTGAATTATGAATTAGTGTTGTGAAAATGGTTAAATGTAGTAACTTTAATTATGAATTAGTGTTGTGAAAATGGTTAAGAGTAGTAACTTGAATTATGAATTAGTGTTGTGAAAATGATTAAGTGTAGTAACTTTAATTATGAATTTGTGTTGTTAAAATAGTTATGTATAGTAGCTTGAATTATGAATTAGTGTTGTTAAAATAGTTAAGTGTAGTAGCTTGAATTATGAATTAGTGTTGTGAAAATAGTTAAGTGTAGTAACTTGAATTATGAATTAGTGTTGTGAAAATTGTTAAGTATAGTAACTTGAATTATGAATTAGTGTTGTGTAAACGGTTAAGTATAGTAACTTGAATTATGAATTAGTGTTGTGAAAATGGTTAAGTATAATAACTTGAATTATGAATTAGTGTTGTGAAAATGGTTAAGTATAATAACTTGAATTATGAATTAGCGTTGTGAAAATGGTTAAGTATAGTAACTTGAATTATGAATTAGTGTTGTGAAAATGGTTAAGTGTAGTAACTTGAATTATGAATTAGTGTTGTGAAAATGGTTAAATGTAGTAACTTTAATTATGAATTTGTGTTGTTAAAATAGTTAAGTATAGTAACTTGAATGATGAATTAGTGTTGTGAAAATGGTTAAGTATAGTAACTTTAATTATGAATTAGTGTTGTTAAAATATTTAAGTATAGTAGCTTGAATTATGAATTAGTGTTATGAAAATTGTTAAGTATAGTAACTTGAATTATGAATTAGCGTTGTGAAAATGGTTAAGTATAGTAACTTGAATTATGAATTAGCGTTGTGAAAATTGTTAAGTATAGTAACTTGAATTATGAATTAGCGTTGTGAAAATGGTTAATTATAGTAACTTGAATTATGAATTAGTGTTGTGAAAATGGTTAAGTGTAGTAACTTGAATTATGAATTAGTGTTGTGAAAATGGTTAAATGTAGTAACTTTAATTATGAATTAGTGTTGTGAAAATGGTTAAATGTAGTAACTTGAATTATGAATTAGTGTTGTGAAAATGATTAAGTGTAGTAACTTTAATTATGAATTTGTGTTGTTAAAATAGTTATGTATAGTAGCTTGAATTATGAATTAGTGTTGTTAAAATAGTTAAGTATAGTAGCTTGAATTATGAATTAGTGTTGTGAAAATAGTTAAGTGTAGTAACTTGAATTATGAATTAGTGTTGTGAAAATGGTTAAGTATAATAACTTGAATTATGAATTAGCGTTGTGAAAATGGTTAAGTATAGTAACTTGAATTATGAATTAGTGTTGTGAAAATGGTTAAGTGTAGTAACTTGAATGATGAATTAGTGTTGTGAAAATGGTTAAATATAGTAACTTTAATTATGAATTTGTGTTGTTAAAATTGTTAAGTATAGTAACTTGAATTGTAATGACCTTCCCGGTCATTTCCCTCGTTTTTGTGTGTTCTCAGCGTTTAGAGCTTTTCTATAACTGCCCCAAGTTATTTATGACTTGCTGGGACTGACAGTCCGGTTCCCGGGCAGTTCGTTTGAGAATATTATTTAGACCGAGCAGGTTGTAAAATATTAAATTAAATTAAAATTTGGTAAAATGACATAGTTAATTACCTTTCGAAAATGTTTTTGAAATTTATAAAATGTATAAAAGTTTTTAGTTATGATATATCTATACTATTTTATAATAGTTTTATAATTTATTAATAATATAAGCGGAGATAGTGAATTTAGATATGTTAAAATAATATTTTTATTTTATAGAGGTTTTATTCGAAATAATTTTCTATTAATTATGATATATTTAAAAAGTTATATTTATTTTACCACGAACCTATGCAATACCCGAAAATACACATAGTGGATAGAGAATTAGAGGTGGATGTTGCCACCTCCACTGTCACGTGGAAGTGGAGGAAGGTTTACAACTAGTGAGTAATGGATAGGTGGCATTTAATTACATACTTACATACAATTTTTGTCACTTTTCATTCATCTGTAGTTAGATAAAAGTTTGCTCCATTGTTTTTGGTATTAATTGAAAGCACTTTGCTGGTACATGTTTTCTCTCTCTATATACATATGTATATATTGGCGTGATGAGAAATTGTGGAAGGTATATATATATTTTAATGTTATATTCGATCTCCGAAAGAAAATCAATTATCTAAATCAAGTTATTCAAGCTCGGGTTCTAGTAGGAAAGTGTTGGTGGACGTGTAATCGTCTTTACTTCGGTAAGTTTTCTTATTTTTACGGTAGTTTTTGTCTGCGATAGTATATTTTGGGATTGATATTGATGTTTGAGCTACATTTTGAGCTCAAATTGAATAGTGCTAGTTGTGACTATTGGCCATGGAGTTGTTTGGGACGCTGTGACGGTTTTAGTTTCGTGATTTCGCAAGCGGGCCCCACAGGGACGGTTTAGACATTTTTTCGAACTAATGCAATATGGGTATCAATAGTCATGTTTTGACATGTATTTTATTATTTTGGTAGTTTGGCAGCAGTCTGAGGCCTCTCGAAAGGGAAAGGCTCCTATTTAGCTGGTTTTCTTAGCAGGTTCGCGGCAGGCGTCCAGGTAGGCTAGGTTTACCTTCCTTTGCACTTAGATTGGGCTTATGTGTGATATATGTATGCTATTGTGCTGGTGTTTCGGGCTGGTATTATAGACTTGGTGGTGCTGGTTTGCTGTGATTTAGGCCTTTTAGGCCGGATAGGGCTATTCGAATATATTCCAGGCCCGTTATCCTCGTGGTACACCACAGATGACCTATTTGGGGTCGAATAGTATTGTTGTTGTTGTTGCTAGTCTGGGAATGTTATTGTTGGACCTTAGTCCAGGCTTAGACAGACTTAGCCCAGACTTAGACAAGTATAACCAGACCTGGTTTTCGGGACCCGATAGCGGGCCCCGTTACCCTTTTTGTCGACTTGTCGAAACTTTGACATCTTTGGGCTTAGATAAGCCCTATATGACTATTAGAATTATGACGGGATTAAGTCACCCCGATTATACCCGGTTGGCCTGTCTAGCTTTGTTCGTCCCTGATAGTACCGTATTTGATTGGGGTCGGCTAGTTGGACTTAGAACGTTGAACCGCCTTTCCATGACTTGTAATGTATACCCAGACTTTTATATACATATTTTTATAGTAGGTAGTTGACCTAGAAGGACCCCGATATTGACTTGTAGCATGTTGTAGAGTTAGCTTCTGTACCTATATAATAGTATTGACTTGGCGCTAGGGCGTTCCCCGTTTATTTGATATGATATGACCTTTGATTCTGTTCTGGTTACTGGCTATGATGAGTTCCGGTTCGAGTCCGGCTACTGATTCAGGTATGATGATTTTGGTTATTGACTATTGGGTGTTCCGGTTCGAGTTCGGCCCCGGATTGTGGTACACTATGAGTTCCGGTTCGAGTCCGGCCACTGATTATTATGAGTTCCGGTTCGAGTCCGGCATCTGGTTATGATATGATTGGAGAGTTTTGGTACTTGGTACCGTGATTATGATGTTGTTGTTCTATGAGTTCCGGTTCGAGTCCGGCAGATATGATATATATGTGGCCTCTTGTTATTACCCACTGCTTCCGGTTCGACTCCGGCGTCTGGCCTCTTGTTATTACCCATTGGTGCCGGTTCAAGCCCGGTGCACTCCTGTTGGTTATTGTGGTTACTGGATACTGATACAGCCTCGAGACACTGGTGACTATGTATTTACTTTTCTTGTGTGTCCCGCTGGTTTATGGGGGCCAGACTGGGTTATTGTTTTCTTCCGTGTGCCTATCGGGCTTATGGGGGCCCAGATAGGTTATGTTTGACTTGTGTGTTTACTTACGCATTTATTTACTCGTTATTATGTATCGCACTTATATTTTCCCTGAGCATAGCTATACGCCTCGGCCGTTACTTATGTATCTATTGCTTGTACCCCGGACTTAGCATGCCCCCTGTACTTTAGCTTGCTTATATTATATTAAGCTCAGTCGGCCGATGATGCCTACTGAGTACCCGTTGCCCTGGTACTCATACTGCACTTCTGCATCTTTTTCCCCGATGCAGATCCAGGCACCAGTCGACGGTTTTGACATGACTCTTTTCTCAGCACTGATTCCGGAGCAGGGTGAGCTTACTGACGTCCGAGGCAGATCCTTCTCCATCCTCTACTGTATAGTCTTTTGCTCTCAAGACTATTGTACTTATTATACATGTTTGGTTTCTGTCTTGTATTTTGGGTATTTTAGTAGTGGCTCCTGTACTGACCCCACCAGGTCTTGGGAGGGGTTCTTGACACACATTCTAATTCTGTCTTTAGCGTTATAGCATGTTTATAAATGTGGGTACTTTCACTTCTTCTCTGTTTTATGAGATTCTGCCCGTTAGCCCGTCGCTTGTCGCTCCGGGCTAGGGTTTGGCTTGCCTATCGGTGGGTTACGGTAGGCGCCATCATGACTCAAATAATGGGGTCGTGACATGAATGATGAATTAGTGTTGTGAAAATGGTTAAGTATAGTAACTTGAATTATGAATTAGTGTTGTTAAAATATTTAAGTATAGTAGCTTGAATTATGAATTAGTGTTATGAAAATAGTTAAGTATAGTAACTTGAATTATGAATTAGCGTTGTGAAAATGGTTAAGTATAGTAACTTGAATTATGAATTAGTGTTGTGAAAATGGTTAAGTGTAGTAACTTGAATTATGAATTAGTGTTGTGAAAATGATTAAGTGTAGTAACTTGAATTATGAATTTGTGTTGTTAAAATAGTTATGTATAGTAGCTTGAATTATGAATTAGTGTTGTGAAAATGGTTAAGTATAATAACTTGAATTATGAATTAGTGTTGTGAAAATGGTTAAGTATAATAACTTGAATTATGAATTAGCGTTGTGAAAATGGTTAAGTGTAGTAACTTGAATTATGAATTAGTGTTGTGAAAATAGTTAAGTGTAGTAACTTGAATTATGAATTAGTGTTGTGAAAATGGTTAAGTGTAGTAACTTGAATGATGAATTAGTGTTGTGAAAATGGTTAAGTATAGTAACTTGAATTATGAATTAGTGTTGTGAAAATGGTTAAGTATAATAACTTGAATTATGAATTAGTGTTGTGAAAATGGTTAAGTATAATAACTTGAATTATGAATTAGCGTTGTGAAAATGGTTAAGTATAGTAACTTGAATTATGAATTAGTGTTGTGAAAATGGTTAAGTGTAGTAACTTGAATTATGAATTAGTGTTGTGAAAATGGTTAAATGTAGTAACTTTAATTATGAATTTGTGTTGTTAAAATAGTTAAGTATAGTAGCTTGAATTATGAATTAGTGTTGTGAAAATGGTTAAGCATAGTAACTTGAATTATGAATTAGTGTTGTTAAAATAGTTAAGTATGGTAGCTTGAATTATGAATTAGTGTTGTGTAAATGGTTAAGTGTAGTAACTTGAATTATGAATTAGTGTTGTGAAAATGATTAAGTGTAGTAACTTTAATTATGAATTTGTGTTGTTAAAATAGTTATGTATAGTAACTTGAATTATGAATTAGTGTTGTAAAAATGGTTAAGTATAGTAATTTGAATTATGAATTAGTGTTGTGAAAATGGTTAAGTGTAGTAACTTGAATTATGAATTAGTGTTGTGAAAATGGTTAAATGTAGTAACTTTAATTATGAATTAGTGTTGTTAAAATATTTAAGTATAGTTGCTTGAATTATGAATTAGTGTTGTGAAAATGGTTAAGTGTAGTAACTTGAATGATGAATTAGTGTTGTGAAAATGGTTAAGTATAGTAACTTTAATTATGAATTAGTGTTGTTAAAATATTTAAGTATAGTAACTTGAATTATGAATTAGTGTTATGAAAATTGTTAAGTATAATAACTTGAATTATGAATTAGCGTTGTGAAAATGGTTAAGTATAGTAACTTGAATTATGAATTAGTGTTGTGAAAATGGTTAAGTGTAGTAACTTGAATTATGAATTAGTGTTGTGAAAATGGTTAAATGTAGTAACTTTAATTATAAATTAGTGTTGTGAAAATGGTTAAGAGTAGTAACTTTAATTATGAATTAGCGTTGTGAAAATGATTAAGTGTAGTAACTTTAATTATGAATTTGTGTTGTTAAAATAGTTATGTATAGTAGCTTGAATTATGAATTAGTGTTGTTAAAATAGTTAAGTATAGTAGCTTGAATTATGAATTAGTGTTGTGAAAATAGTTAAGTGTAGTAACTTAAATTATGAATTAGTGTTGTGAGAATTGTTAAGTATAGTAACTTGAATTATGAATTAGTGTTGTGTAAACGGTTAAGTATTGTAACTTGAATTATGAATTAGTGTTGTGAAAATGGTTAAGTAAAATAACTTGAATTATGAATTAGTGTTGTGAAAATGGTTAAGTATAATAACTTGAATTATGAATTAGCGTTGTGAAAATAGTTAAGTATAGTAACTTGAATTATGAATTAGCGTTGTGAAAATGGTTAAGTATAGTAACTTGAATTATGAATTACTGTTGTGAAAATGGTTAAATGTAGTAACTTTAATTATGAATTTGTGTTGTGAAAATGGTTAAGTATAGTAGCTTGATTTATGAATTAGTGTTGTGAAAATGGTTAAGCATAGTAACTTGAATTATAAATTAGTGTTGTGAAAACGGTTAAGTATAGTAACTTGAATTATGAATTAGCGTTGTGAAAATGGTTAAGTCTATTTAGTTGGAATGTGAATTATTGAATTGAAAATGGTTAAGTGTATTTAGTTGAAATGTTAATTATTGACTTGAAAATGTTTAAGTGTATTTAGTTGAAATGTGAATTAGTGACTTGAAAATGGTTAAGTGTAGTAACTTGAATTATGAAATAGTGTTGTGAAAATGGTTAAGTATAATAACTTGAATTATGAATTAGTGTTGTGAAAATGGTCAAGTGTAGTAACTTTAATTATGAATTAGTGTTGTTAAAATAGTTAAGTATAATAGCTTGAATTGTGAATTAGTGTTGTGAAAATGGTTAAGTGTAGTAACTTGATTTATGAATTAGTGTTGTGAAAATGATTAAGTGTAGTAACTTGAATTATGAATTAGTGTTGTGAAAATGGTTAAATGTAGTAACTTTAATTATGAATTAGTGTTGTTAAAATATTTAAGTATAGTAGCTTGAATTATGAATTAGTGTTGTAAAAATGGTTAAGTATAATAACTTGAATTATGAATTAGTGTTGTAAAAACTGTTAAGTATAATAACTTGAATTATGAATTAGCGTTGTGAAAATGGTTAAGTGTAGTAACTTGAATTATGAATTAGTGTTGTGAAAATAGTTAAGTGTAGTAACTTGAATTATGAATTAGTGTTGTGAAAATGGTTAAGTGTAGTAACTTGAATGATGAATTAGTGTTGTGAAAATGGTTAAGTATAGTAACTTGAATTATGAATTAGTGTTGTGAAAATGGTTAAGTATAATAACTTGAATTATGAATTAGTGTTGTGAAAATAGTTAAGTATAATAACTTGAATTATGAATTAGCGTTGTGAAAATGGTTAAGTATAGTAACTCGAATTATGAATTAGTGTTGTGAAAATGGTTAAGTATAGTAACTTGAATTATGAATTAGTGTTGTGAAAATGGTTAAATGTAGTAACTTTAATTATGAATTTGTGTTGTTAAAATAGTTAAGTATAGTAGCTTGAATTATGAATTAGTGTTGTGAAAATGGTTAAGCATAGTAACTTGAATTATGAATTAGTGTTGTTAAAATAGTTAAGTATGGTAGCTTGAATTATGAATTAGTGTTGTGTAAATGGTTAAGTGTAGTAACTTGAATTATGAATTAGTGTTGTGAAAATGATTAAGTGTAGTAACTTTAATTATGAATTTGTGTTGTTAAAATAGTTATGTATAGTAACTTGAATTATGAATTAGTGTTGTAAAAATGGTTAAGTATAGTAATTTGAATTATGAATTAGTGTTGTGAATATGGTTAAGTGTAGTAACTTGAATTATGAATTAGTGTTGTGAAAATGGTTAAATGTAGTAACTTTAATTATGAATTAGTGTTGTAAAAATATTTAAGTATAGTTGCTTGAATTATGAATTAGTGTTGTGAAAATGATTAAGTGTAGTAACTTGAATGATGAATTAGTGTTGTGAAAATGGTTAAGTATAGTAACTTTAATTATGAATTAGTGTTGTTAAAATATTTAAGTATAGTAACTTGAATTATGAATTAGTGTTATGAAAATTGTTAAGTATAATAACTTGAATTATGAATTAGCGTTGTAAAATGGTTAAGTATAGTAACTTGAATTATGAATTAGTGTTGTGAAAATGGTTAAGTGTAGTAACTTAAATTATGAATTAGTGTTGTGAAAATGGTTAAATGTAGTAACTTTAATTATAAATTAGTGTTGTGAAAATGGTTAAGAGTAGTAACTTTAATTATGAATTAGCGTTGTGAAAATGATTAAGTGTAGTAACTTTAATTATGAATTTGTGTTGTTAAAATAGTTATGTATAGTAGCTTGAATTATGAATTAGTGTTGTTAACATAGTTAAGTATAGTAGCTTGAATTATGAATTAGTGTTGTGAAAATAGTTAAGTGTAGTAACTTAAATTATGAATTAGTGTTGTGAAAATTGTTAAGTATAGTAACTTGAATTATGAATTAGTGTTGTGTAAACGGTTAAGTATAGTAACTTGAATTATGAATTAGTGTTGTGAAAATGGTTAAGTATAATAACTTGAATTATGAATTAGTGTTGCGAAAATGGTTAAGCATAGTAACTTGAATTATAAATTAGTGTTGTGAAAACGGTTAAGTATAGTAACTTGAATTATGAATTAGCGTTGTGAAAATGGTTAAGTCTATTTAGTTGGAATGTGAATTATTGAATTGAAAATGGTTAAGTGTATTTAGTTGAAATGTTAATTATTGACTTGAAAATGTTTAAGTGTATTTAGTTGAAATGTGAATTAGTGACTTGAAAATGGTTAAGTGTAGTAACTTGAATTATGAAATAGTGTTGTGAAAATGGTTAAGTATAATAACTTGAATTATGAATTAGTGTTGTGAAAATGGTCAAGTGTAGTAACTTTAATTATGAATTAGTGTTGTTAAAATAGTTAAGTATAATAGCTTGAATTGTGAATTAGTGTTGTGAAAATGGTTAAGTGTAGTAACTTGATTTATGAATTAGTGTTGTGAAAATGATTAAGTGTAGTAACTTGAATTATGAATTAGTGTTGTGAAAATGGTTAAATGTAGTAACTTTAATTATGAATTAGTGTTGTTAAAATATTTAAGTATAGTAGCTTGAATTATGAATTAGTGTTGTGAAAATGGTTAAGTGTAGTAACTTGAATGATGAATTAGTGTTGTGAAAATGGTTAAATGTAGTAACTTTAATAATAAATTAGTGTTGTGAAAATGGTTAAGAGTAGTAACTTTAATTATGAATTAGCGTTGTGAAAATGATTAAGTGTAGTAACTTTAATTATGAATTTGTGTTGTTAAAATTGTTATGTATAGTAGCTTGAATTATGAATTAGTGTTGTTAAAATAGTTAAGTATAATAACTTGAATTATGAATTAGCGTTGTGAAAATAGTTAAGTATAGTAACTTGAATTATGAATTAGCGTTGTGAAAATGGTTAAGTATAGTAACTTGAATTATGAATTAGTGTTGTGAAAAAAGGTTAAATGTAGTAACTTTAATTATGAATTTGTGTTGTGAAAATGGTTAAGTATAGTAGCTTGATTTATGAATTAGTGTTGTGAAAATGGTTAAGCATAGTAACTTGAATTATAAATTAGTGTTGTGAAAACGGTTAAGTATAGTAACTTGAATTATGAATTAGCGTTGTGAAAATGGTTAAGTCTATTTAGTTGGAATGTGAATTATTGAATTGAAAATGGTTAAGTGTATTTAGTTGAAATGTTAATTATTGACTTGAAAATGTTTAAGTGTATTTAGTTGAAATGTGAATTAGTGACTTGAAAATGGTTAAGTGTAGTAACTTGAATTATGAAATAGTGTTGTGAAAATGGTTAAGTATAATAACTTGAATTATGAATTAGTGTTGTGAAAATGGTCAAGTGTAGTAACTTTAATTATGAATTAGTGTTGTTAAAATAGTTAAGTATAATAGCTTGAATTATGAATTAGTGTTGTGAAAATGGTTAAGTGTAGTAACTTGATTTATGAATTAGTGTTGTGAAAATGATTAAGTGTAGTAACTTGAATTATGAATTAGTGTTGTGAAAATGGTTAAATGTAGTAACTTTAATTATGAATTAGTGTTGTTAAAATATTTAAGTATAGTAGCTTGAATTATGAATTAGCGTTGTGAAAATGGTTAAATGTAGTAACTTTAATTATGAATTTGTGTTGTTAAAATAGTTAAGTATAGTAACTTGAATGATGAATTAGTGTTGTGAAAATGGTTAAGTACAGTAACTTTAATTATGAATTAGTGTTGTTAAAATATTTAAGTATAGTAGCTTGAATTATGAATTAGTGTTATGAAAATTGTTAAGTATAGTAACTTGAATTATGAATTAGCGTTATGAAAATTGTTAAGTATAGTAACTTGAATTATGAATTAGTGTTGTGAAAATGGTTAAATGTAGTAACTTTAATTATGAATTAGTGTTGTTAAAATATTTAAGTATAGTAGCTTGAATTATGAATTAGTGTTGTGAAAATGGTTAAGTGTAGTAACTTGAATGATGAATTAGTGTTGTGAAAATGGTTAAGTGTAGTAACTTAAATTATGTATTAGTGTTGTGAAAATGGTTAAATGTAGTAACTTTAATTATAAATTAGTGTTGTGAAAATGGTTAAGAGTAGTAACTTGAATTATGAATTAGCGTTGTGAAAATGATTAAGTGTAGTAACTTTAATTATGAATTTGTGTTGTTAAAATTGTTATGTATAGTAGCTTGAATTATGAATTAGTGTTGTTAAAATAGTTAAGTATAATAACTTGAATTATGAATTAGCGTTGTGAAAATAGTTAAGTATAGTAACTTGAATTATGAATTAGCGTTGTGAAAATGGTTAAGTATAGTAACTTGAATTATGAATTAGTGTTGTGAAAATGGTTAAATGTAGTAACTTTAATTATGAATTTGTGTTGTGAAAATGGTTAAGTATAGTAGCTTGATTTATGAATTAGTGTTGTGAAAATGGTTAAGCATAGTAACTTGAATTATGAATTAGTGTTGTGAAAACGGTTAAGTATAGTAACTTGAATTATGAATTAGCGTTGTGAAAATGGTTAAGTCTATTTAGTTGGAATGTGAATTATTGAATTGAAAATGGTTAAGTGTATTTAGTTGAAATGTTAATTATTGACTTGAAAATGTTTAAGTGTATTTAGTTGAAATGTGAATTAGTGACTTGAAAATGGTTAAGTGTAGTAACTTGAATTATGAAATAGTGTTGTGAAAATGGTTAAGTATAATAACTTGAATTATGAATTAGTGTTGTGAAAAATGGTCAAGTGTAGTAACTTTAATTATGAATTAGTGTTGTTAAAATAGTTAAGTATAATAGCTTGAATTGTGAATTAGTGTTGTGAAAATGGTTAAGTGTAGTAACTTGATTTATGAATTAGTGTTGTGAAAAATGATTAAGTGTAGTAACTTGAATTATGAATTAGTGTTGTGAAAATGGTTAAATGTAGTAACTTTAATTATGAATTAGTGTTGTTAAAATATTTAAGTATAGTAGCTTGAATTATGAATTAGTGTTGTGAAAATGGTTAAGTGTAGTAACTTGAATGATGAATTAGTGTTGTGAAAATGGTTAAGTATAGTAACTTGAATTATGAATTAGTGTTGTGAAAATGGTTAAGTGTAGTAACTTGAATTATGAATTAGTGTTGTGAAAATGGTTAAATGTAGTAACTTTAATTATGAATTTGTGTTGTTAAAATAGTTAAGTATAGTAACTTGAATGATGAATTAGTGTTGTGAAAATGGTTAAGTATAATAACTTGAATTATGAATTAGTGTTGTTAAAAAATTTAAGTATAGTAAATTGAATTATGAATTAGTGTTATGAAAATTGTTAAGTATAGTAACTTGAATTATGAATTAGCGTTGTGAAAATGGTTAAGTATAGTAACTTGAATTATGAATTAGCGTTGTGAAAATGGTTAAGTATAGTTACTTGAATTATGAATTAGTGTTGTGAAAATGGTTAAGTGTAGTAACTTGAATTATGAATTAGTGTTGTGAAAATGATTAAGTGTAGTAACTTTAATTATGAATTTGTGTTGTTAAAATAGTTATGTATAGTAGCTTGAATTATGAATTAGTGTTGTAAAAATGGTTAAGTATAATAACTTGAATTATGAATTAGTGTTGTGAAAATTGTTAAGTATAATAACTTGAATTATGAATTAGCGTTGTGAAAATGGTTAAGTGTAGTAACTTGAATTATGAATTAGTGTTGTGAAAATAGTTAAGTGTAGTAACTTGAATTATGAATTAGTGTTGTGAAAATGGTTAAGTGTAGTAACTTGAATGATGAATTAGTGTTGTGAAAATGGTTAAGTATAGTAACTTGAATTATGAATTAGTGTTGTGAAAATGGTTAAATGTAGTAACTTTAATTATGAATTAGTGTTGTAAAAATATTTAAGTATAGTTGCTTGAATTATGAATTAGTGTTGTGAAAATGGTTAAGTGTAGTAACTTGAATGATGAATTAGTGTTGTGAAAATGGTTAAGTATAGTAACTTTAATTATGAATTAGTGTTGTTAAAATATTTAAGTATAGTAACTTGAATTATGAATTAGTGTTATGAAATTGTTAAGTATAATAACTTGAATTATGAATTAGCGTTGTAAAATGGTTAAGTATAGTAACTTGAATTATGAATTAGTGTTGTGAAAATGGTTAAGTGTAGTAACTTAAATTATGAATTAGTGTTGTGAAAATGGTTAAATGTAGTAACTTTAATTATAAATTAGTGTTGTGAAAATGGTTAAGAGTAGTAACTTTAATTATGAATTAGCGTTGTGAAAATGATTAAGTGTAGTAACTTTAATTATGAATTTGTGTTGTTAAAATAGTTATGTATAGTAGCTTGAATTATGAATTAGTGTTGTTAAAATAGTTAAGTATAGTAGCTTGAATTATGAATTAGTGTTGTGAAAATAGTTAAGTGTAGTAACTTAAATTATGAATTAGTGTTGTGAAAATTGTTAAGTATAGTAACTTGAATTATGAATTAGTGTTGTGTAAACGGTTAAGTATAGTAACTTGAATTATGAATTAGTGTTGTGAAAATGGTTAAGTATAATAACTTGAATTATGAATTAGTGTTGCGAAAATGGTTAAGCATAGTAACTTGAATTATAAATTAGTGTTGTGAAAACGGTTAAGTATAGTAACTTGAATTATGAATTAGCGTTGTGAAAATGGTTAAGTCTATTTAGTTGGAATGTGAATTATTGAATTGAAAATGGTTAAGTGTATTTAGTTGAAATGTTAATTATTGACTTGAAAATGTTTAAGTGTATTTAGTTGAAATGTGAATTAGTGACTTGAAAATGGTTAAGTGTAGTAACTTGAATTATGAAATAGTGTTGTGAAAATGGTTAAGTATAATAACTTGAATTATGAATTAGTGTTGTGAAAATGGTCAAGTGTAGTAACTTTAATTATGAATTAGTGTTGTTAAAATAGTTAAGTATAATAGCTTGAATTGTGAATTAGTGTTGTGAAAATGGTTAAGTGTAGTAACTTGATTTATGAATTAGTGTTGTGAAAATGATTAAGTGTAGTAACTTGAATTATGAATTAGTGTTGTGAAAATGGTTAAATGTAGTAACTTTAATTATGAATTAGTGTTGTTAAAATATTTAAGTATAATAGCTTGAATTATGAATTAGTGTTGTGAAAATGGTTAAGTGTAGTAACTTGAATGATGAATTAGTGTTGTGAAAATGGTTAAGTGTAGTAACTTAAATTATGAATTAGTGTTGTGAAAATGGTTAAATGTAGTAACTTTAATAATAAATTAGTGTTGTGAAAATGGTTAAGAGTAGTAACTTTAATTATGAATTAGCGTTGTGAAAATGATTAAGTGTAGTAACTTTAATTATGAATTTGTGTTGTTAAAATTGTTATGTATAGTAGCTTGAATTATGAATTAGTGTTGTTAAAATAGTTAAGTATAATAACTTGAATTATGAATTAGCGTTGTGAAAATAGTTAAGTATAGTAACTTGAATTATGAATTAGCGTTGTGAAAATGGTTAAGTATAGTAACTTGAATTATGAATTAGTGTTGTGAAAAAAGGTTAAATGTAGTAACTTTAATTATGAATTTGTGTTGTGAAAATGGTTAAGTATAGTAGCTTGATTTATGAATTAGTGTTGTGAAAATGGTTAAGCATAGTAACTTGAATTATAAATTAGTGTTGTGAAAACGGTTAAGTATAGTAACTTGAATTATGAATTAGCGTTGTGAAAATGGTTAAGTCTATTTAGTTGGAATGTGAATTATTGAATTGAAAATGGTTAAGTGTATTTAGTTGAAATGTTAATTATTGACTTGAAAATGTTTAAGTGTATTTAGTTGAAATGTGAATTAGTGACTTGAAAATGGTTAAGTGTAGTAACTTGAATTATGAAATAGTGTTGTGAAAATGGTTAAGTATAATAACTTGAATTATGAATTAATGTTGTGAAAATGGTCAAGTGTAGTAACTTTAATTATGAATTAGTGTTGTTAAAATAGTTAAGTATAATAGCTTGAATTATGAATTAGTGTTGTGAAAATGGTTAAGTGTAGTAACTTGATTTATGAATTAGTGTTGTGAAAATGATTAAGTGTAGTAACTTGAATTATGAATTAGTGTTGTGAAAATGGTTAAATGTAGTAACTTTAATTATGAATTAGTGTTGTTAAAATATTTAAGTATAGTAGCTTGAATTATGAATTAGCGTTGTGAAAATGGTTAAATGTAGTAACTTTAATTATGAATTTGTGTTGTTAAAATAGTTAAGTATAGTAACTTGAATGATGAATTAGTGTTGTGAAAATGGTTAAGTACAGTAACTTTAATTATGAATTAGTGTTGTTAAAATATTTAAGTATAGTAGCTTGAATTATGAATTAGTGTTATGAAAATTGTTAAGTATAGTAACTTGAATTATGAATTAGCGTTATGAAAATTGTTAAGTATAGTAACTTGAATTATGAATTAGTGTTGTGAAAATGGTTAAATGTAGTAACTTTAATTATGAATTAGTGTTGTTAAAATATTTAAGTATAGTAGCTTGAATTATGAATTAGTGTTGTGAAAATGGTTAAGTGTAGTAACTTGAATGATGAATTAGTGTTGTGAAAATGGTTAAGTGTAGTAACTTAAATTATGTATTAGTGTTGTGAAAATGGTTAAATGTAGTAACTTTAATTATAAATTAGTGTTGTGAAAATGGTTAAGAGTAGTAACTTTAATTATGAATTAGCGTTGTGAAAATGATTAAGTGTAGTAACTTTAATTATGAATTTGTGTTGTTAAAATTGTTATGTATAGTAGCTTGAATTATGAATTAGTGTTGTTAAAATAGTTAAGTATAATAACTTGAATTATGAATTAGCGTTGTGAAAATAGTTAAGTATAGTAACTTGAATTATGAATTAGCGTTGTGAAAATGGTTAAGTATAGTAACTTGAATTATGAATTAGTGTTGTGAAAATGGTTAAATGTAGTAACTTTAATTATGAATTTGTGTTGTGAAAATGGTTAAGTATAGTAGCTTGATTTATGAATTAGTGTTGTGAAAATGGTTAAGCATAGTAACTTGAATTATGAATTAGTGTTGTGAAAACGGTTAAGTATAGTAACTTGAATTATGAATTAGCGTTGTGAAAATGGTTAAGTCTATTTAGTTGGAATGTGAATTATTGAATTGAAAATGGTTAAGTGTATTTAGTTGAAATGTTAATTATTGACTTGAAAATGTTTAAGTGTATTTAGTTGAAATGTGAATTAGTGACTTGAAAATGGTTAAGTGTAGTAACTTGAATTATGAAATAGTGTTGTGAAAATGGTTAAGTATAATAACTTGAATTATGAATTAGTGTTGTGAAAAATGGTCAAGTGTAGTAACTTTAATTATGAATTAGTGTTGTTAAAATAGTTAAGTATAATAGCTTGAATTGTGAATTAGTGTTGTGAAAATGGTTAAGTGTAGTAACTTGATTTATGAATTAGTGTTGTGAAAATGATTAAGTGTAGTAACTTGAATTATGAATTAGTGTTGTGAAAATGGTTAAATGTAGTAACTTTAATTATGAATTAGTGTTGTTAAAATATTTAAGTATAGTAGCTTGAATTATGAATTAGTGTTGTGAAAATGGTTAAGTGTAGTAACTTGAATGATGAATTAGTGTTGTGAAAATGGTTAAGTATAGTAACTTGAATTATGAATTAGTGTTGTGAAAATGGTTAAGTGTAGTAACTTGAATTATGAATTAGTGTTGTGAAAATGGTTAAATGTAGTAACTTTAATTATGAATTTGTGTTGTTAAAATAGTTAAGTATAGTAACTTGAATGATGAATTAGTGTTGTGAAAATGGTTAAGTATAGTAACTTTAATTATGAATTAGTGTTGTTAAAATATTTAAGTATAGTAAATTGAATTATGAATTAGTGTTATGAAAATTGTTAAGTATAGTAACTTGAATTATGAATTAGCGTTGTGAAAATGGTTAAGTATAGTAACTTGAATTATGAATTAGCGTTGTGAAAATGGTTAAGTATAGTTACTTGAATTATGAATTAGTGTTGTGAAAATGGTTAAGTGTAGTAACTTGAATTATGAATTAGTGTTGTGAAAATGATTAAGTGTAGTAACTTTAATTATGAATTTGTGTTGTTAAAATAGTTATGTATAGTAGCTTGAATTATGAATTAGTGTTGTAAAAATGGTTAAGTATAATAACTTGAATTATGAATTAGTGTTGTGAAAATTGTTAAGTATAATAACTTGAATTATGAATTAGCGTTGTGAAAATGGTTAAGTGTAGTAACTTGAATTATGAATTAGTGTTGTGAAAATAGTTAAGTGTAGTAACTTGAATTATGAATTAGTGTTGTGAAAATGGTTAAGTGTAGTAACTTGAATGATGAATTAGTGTTGTGAAAATGGTTAAGTATAGTAACTTGAATTATGAATTAGTGTTGTGAAAATGGTTAAGTATAATAACTTGAATTATGAATTAGTGTTGTGAAAATAGTTAAGTATAATAACTTGAATTATGAATTAGCTGTCACGACCCAATATTTGGGTCATGATGGCGCCTATCGTAACCCACCAATAGGCAAGCCAAACCCTAGTCCGGAGCAACAAGCGACGGGCTAACGGGCGGAATCTCATAAAACAGAGAAGAAGTGGAAGTAACCATATTTATAAACATGCTAAGACTGAGAAGGAAGAGGACTGTATATAAAGTCAAGAACCCTTTCCAAGACCTGGTGAGGTCAGTACAGGAGCCACTACTAAACATACCCAAAATACAAGACAGAAACCAAATATGTATAACAAGTACAACAGTCTCGAGAGCAAAAGACTATACAATAGAAGATGGAGTAGGATCTGCCTCGGACGTCAGTAAGCTCACCCTGCTCCGGAACCAGTGCTGAGAAGAGTGTAACGTCAAAACTGTCGGCTAGTGCCAGGATCTGCATCGGGGAAAAAGATGCAGAAGTGCAGTATGAGTACCAGGGCAACGGGTACTCAGTAGGCATCATCGGCCGACTGAGCTCAATGTAATACAAACAAGCTAAAATGCGAGGGTGCATGCTAAGTCCGGGTTATAAGTAATAAATACATAAATAACTGCTGAGGCGTACAGATACGCTCAAGAGAAAAATAAATGCGATACTGAATAACGAGTAAATAAATGCATAAGTAACACACAAGTCAAACATAACCTATCTGGGCCCCCATAAACCCGATAGGCACACGGAAGAAAACAATAACCCGGCCTGGCCCCCATAAACCGGCGGGACACACAAGAATAATAAATGCATAGTCACCAGTGTCTCGAAGCTGTGTCAGTATCCAGTAACCATAATAACCAGCAGGGGTGCACCGGGCTTGAACCGACACCAATGGGTAATAACAAGAGGCCAGACGCCGGAGTCGAACCAGAAGCAGTGGGTAATAACAAGAGGCCACATATATATCATATCTGCCGGACTCGAACCGGAACTCATAGAACAACAGTATCATGATCACAGTACCCAGTACCAAAACTCTCCAATCGTATCATAATCAAATGCCGGACTCGAACCGGAACTCATAATAATCACTGGCCGGACTCAAACCGGAACTCATAGTGTACCATAATCCGGGGCCGGACTCGAACCGGAACACCCAATAGTCAATAACCAAAATCATCATACCTGAATCAGTAGCCGGACTCGAACCGGAACTCATCATAGCCAGTAACCAGAATAGAATCAAAGGTCATATCATATCAAATAAACGGGGAACGCCCTAGTGCCAAGTCAATTCTATTATATAGGTACAGAAGCTAACTCTACAACATGCTACAAGTCAATCTCGGGGTCCTTCTAGGTCAACTACCTACTATAAAAATATGTATATAAAAGTCTGGGTATACATTACAAGTCATGGAAAGACCGGGTATAATCGGGGTGACTCAATCCCGTCATAACTCTAATAGTCATATAGGGCTTATCTAAGCCCAAAGATGTCAAAGTTTCGACAAGCCGACAAAAAGGGTAACGGGGCCCGCTACCGGGTCCCGAAAACCAAGTCTGGTTATACTTGTCTAAGTCTGGGCTAAGTCTGTCTAAGACTGGACTAAGGTCCAACAATAACATTCCCAGACTAGCAACAACAACAACAATACTATCCGACCCCAAATAGGTCATCTGTGGGGTACCACGAGGATAACGGGCCTGGAATATATCCGAATAGCCCTATCCGGCCTAGAAGGCCTAAATCACAGCAAACCACCACCACCAAGTCTATAATACCAGCCCACAATACCAGCATAATAGCATACATATATCACACATAAGCCCAGTCCAAGTGTAAAGGAAGGTAAACCTAGCCTACCTGGACGCCTGCCGCAAGCCTGCCAAGAAAACCAGCTAAATAGGAGTCTTTCCCTTTCGAGAGGCCTCCGACTGCTGCCAAGCTACCAAAATAATAAACTACATGTCAAAACATGACTATTGATACCCATATTTCATTAGTTCGGAAAATGTCCGAACAGTCCACGTGGGGCCCGCTTGCGGAACCACAAAACTAAAACCGTCACAGTGTCCCAAATAACTCTGTGACCAATAGTCACAACAGATGCTATCCAATCCGAGCTTATATTAAGCTCTAAATAAGCACCAACAACAATACCACCAAATAACAATTTAATTAGGCGACTTTAAGCTAATATTGACCGGAGAACTTACGATATAAAGACGTTATACTATCAACCACGTGATTCCCGAGCTTGAATAACTTTATGTAGATTATTAATTTCCGTGGGGATAAAATATAACATCACAATAATTCTAAGGTACTTAACGTGTTTTAAGCATTCATGTTTGGAATTGTATCTTAATAAATAAGTAG
The DNA here is from genome assembly GCA_031232105.1 of Capsicum rhomboideum. Lineage (NCBI taxonomy): Eukaryota > Viridiplantae > Streptophyta > Magnoliopsida > Solanales > Solanaceae > Capsicum > Capsicum rhomboideum. Next base: position 57,613,724 of record CP124714.1, read on the forward strand.
TGAATGACATAGTGTCTATATATATATGCTGAAAAGTTAAATGTTTGCATATTGACTCATGTATGCCAACCCCACTTAATACTGCCACCTTATCCTTAAATGGGTAATTAGTCCTCCCTCCACTTCCACGTGGGAGTGGAGGTGTCACCTCCTCCCATTATCTTTTTATTTTCTTATTCGGGTATTGCATAGACTCGTGGTAAAATAAATATAACTTTTTGAATATACCATAATTAATAGAAAATTATTTCTAACAAAACCTCTATAAAATAATATTATTATTTTAACATATTTAAATTCACTATCTCCGCTTTAATTATTAATAGGTTATAAAATTATTATAAAATAGTATAGATATATCATAACTAAAGAATTTTATAAATTTCAAAAATATTTTCAAAAGGTAATTACCTATGTCATTTTACCAAATTTAAATTTAATTTAATATTTTACAACGTGCTCGGTCTAAATAATATCCTCAAACGAACTGCCCGGGAGCCGAACTGTCAGTCCCAGCAAGTCATAAATAACTTGGGACAGTTATAGAAAAGCTCTAAACGCCGAGAACACACGAAAACAAAGGAAATGACCGGGAAGGTCATTACATTAGCGTTGTGAAAATGGTTAAGTATAGTAACTCGAATTATGAATTAGTGTTGTGAAAATGGTTAAGTATAGTAACTTGAATTATGAATTAGTGTTGTGAAAATGGTTAAATGTAGTAACTTTAATTATGAATTTGTGTTGTTAAAATAGTTAAGTATAGTAGCTTGAATTATGAATTAGTGTTGTGAAAATGGTTAAGCATAGTAACTTGAATTATGAATTAGTGTTGTTAAAATAGTTAAGTATGGTAGCTTGAATTATGAATTAGTGTTGTGTAAATGGTTAAGTGTAGTAACTTGAATTATGAATTAGTGTTGTGAAAATGATTAAGTGTAGTAACTTTAATTATGAATTTGTGTTGTTAAAATAGTTATGTATAGTAACTTGAATTATGAATTAGTGTTGTAAAAATGGTTAAGTATAGTAATTTGAATTATGAATTAGTGTTGTGAAAATGGTTAAGTATAATAACTTGAATTATGAATTAGCGTTGTGAAAATGGTTAAGTATAGTAACTTGAATTATGAATTAGCGTTGTGAAAATGGTTAAGTGTAGTAACTTGAATTATGAATTAGCGTTGTGAAAATGGTTAAATATAGTAACTTTAATTATGCATTAGTGTTGTTAAATATTTAAGTATAGTAGCTTGAATTATGAATTAGTGTTGTGAAAATGGTTAAGTGTAGTAACTTGAATGATGAATTAGTGTTGTGAAAATGGTTAAGTATAGTAACTTGAATTATGAATTAGTGTTGTGAAAATGGTTAAGTGTAGTAACTTGAATTATGAATTAGTGTTGTGAAAATGTTAAATGTAGTAACTTTAATTATGAATTTGTGTTGTTAAAATAGTTAAGTATAGTAACTTGAATGATGAATTAGTGTTGTGAAAATGGTTAAGTATAGTAACTTTAATTATGAATTAGTGTTGTTAAAATATTTAAGTATAGTAAATTGAATTATGAATTAGTGTTATGAAAATTGTTAAGTATAGTAACTTGAATTATGAATTAGCGTTGTGAAAATGGTTAAGTATAGTAACTTGAATTATGAATTAGCGTTGTGAAAATGGTTAAGTATAGTTACTTGAATTATGAATTAGTGTTGTGAAAATGGTTAAGTGTAGTAACTTGAATTATGAATTAGTGTTGTGAAAATGATTAAGTGTAGTAACTTTAATTATGAATTTGTGTTGTTAAAATAGTTATGTATAGTAGCTTGAATTATGAATTAGTGTTGTAAAAATGGTTAAGTATAATAACTTGAATTATGAATTAGTGTTGTGAAAATGGTTAAGTATAATAACTTGAATTATGAATTAGCGTTGTGAAAATGGTTAAGTGTAGTAACTTGAATTATGAATTAGTGTTGTGAAAATAGTTAAGTGTAGTAACTTGAATTATGAATTAGTGTTGTGAAAATGGTTAAGTGTAGTAACTTGAATGATGAATTAGTGTTGTGAAAATGGTTAAGTATAGTAACTTGAATTATGAATTAGTGTTGTGAAAATGGTTAAGTATAATAACTTGAATTATGAATTAGTGTTGTGAAAATAGTTAAGTATAATAACTTGAATTATGAATTAGCATTGTGAAAATGGTTAAGTATAGTAACTCGAATTATGAATTAGTGTTGTGAAAATGGTTAAGTATAGTAACTTGAATTATGAATTAGTGTTGTGAAAATGGTTAAATGTAGTAACTTTAATTATGAATTTGTGTTGTTAAAATAGTTAAGTATAGTAGCTTGAATTATGAATTAGTGTTGTGAAAATGGTTAAGCATAGTAACTTGAATTATGAATTAGTGTTGTTAAAATAGTTAAGTATGGTAGCTTGAATTATGAATTAGTGTTGTGTAAATGGTTAAGTGTAGTAACTTGAATTATGAATTAGTGTTGTGAAAATGATTAAGTGTAGTAACTTTAATTATGAATTTGTGTTGTTAAAATAGTTATGTATAGTAACTTGAATTATGAATTAGTGTTGTAAAAATGGTTAAGTATAGTAATTTGAATTATGAATTAGTGTTGTGAAAATGGTTAAGTGTAGTAACTTGAATTATGAATTAGTGTTGTGAAAATGGTTAAATGTAGTAACTTTAATTATGAATTAGTGTTGTAAAAATATTTAAGTATAGTTGCTTGAATTATGAATTAGTGTTGTGAAAATGGTTAAGTGTAGTAACTTGAATGATGAATTAGTGTTGTGAAAATGGTTAAGTATAGTAACTTTAATTATGAATTAGTGTTGTTAAAATATTTAAGTATAGTAACTTGAATTATGAATTAGTGTTATGAAAATTGTTAAGTATAATAACTTGAATTATGAATTAGCGTTGTAAAATGGTTAAGTATAGTAACTTGAATTATGAATTAGTGTTGTGAAAATGGTTAAGTGTAGTAACTTAAATTATGAATTAGTGTTGTGAAAATGGTTAAATGTAGTAACTTTAATTATAAATTAGTGTTGTGAAAATGGTTAAGAGTAGTTACTTTAATTATGAATTAGCGTTGTGAAAATGATTAAGTGTAGTAACTTTAATTATGAATTTGTGTTGTTAAAATAGTTATGTATAGTAGCTTGAATTATGAATTAGTGTTGTTAAAATAGTTAAGTATAGTAGCTTGAATTATGAATTAGTGTTGTGAAAATAGTTAAGTGTAGTAACTTAAATTATGAATTAGTGTTGTGAAAATTGTTAAGTATAGTAACTTGAATTATGAATTAGTGTTGTGTAAACGGTTAAGTATAGTAACTTGAATTATGAATTAGTGTTGTGAAAATGGTTAAGTATAATAACTTGAATTATGAATTAGTGTTGTGAAAATGGTTAAGTATAATAACTTGAATTATGAATTAGCGTTGTGAAAATGGTTAAATGTAGTAACTTTAATTATGAATTTGTGTTGTTAAAATAGTTAAGTATAGTAGCTTGAATTATGAATTAGTGTTGTGAAAATGGTTAAGCATAGTAACTTGAATTATGAATTAGTGTTGTTAAAATAGTTAAGTATGGTAGCTTGAATTATGAATTAGTGTTGTGTAAATGGTTAAGTGTAGTAACTTGAATTATGAATTAGTGTTGTGAAAATGATTAAGTGTAGTAACTTTAATTATGAATTTGTGTTGTTAAAATAGTTATGTATAGTAACTTGAATTATGAATTAGTGTTGTAAAAATGGTTAAGTATAGTAATTTGAATTATGAATTAGTGTTGTGAAAATGGTTAAGTATAATAACTTGAATTATGAATTAGCGTTGTGAAAATGGTTAAGTATAGTAACTTGAATTATGAATTAGCGTTGTGAAAATGGTTAAGTGTAGTAACTTGAATTATGAATTAGCGTTGTGAAAATGGTTAAATATAGTAACTTTAATTATGCATTAGTGTTGTTAAATATTTAAGTATAGTAGCTTGAATTATGAATTAGTGTTGTGAAAATGGTTAAGTGTAGTAACTTGAATGATGAATTAGTGTTGTGAAAATGGTTAAGTATAGTAACTTGAATTATGAATTAGTGTTGTGAAAATGGTTAAGTGTAGTAACTTGAATTATGAATTAGTGTTGTGAAAATGTTAAATGTAGTAACTTTAATTATGAATTTGTGTTGTTAAAATAGTTAAGTATAGTAACTTGAATGATGAATTAGTGTTGTGAAAATGGTTAAGTATAGTAACTTTAATTATGAATTAGTGTTGTTAAAATATTTAAGTATAGTAAATTGAATTATGAATTAGTGTTCTGAAAATTGTTAAGTATAGTAACTTGAATTATGAATTAGCGTTGTGAAAATGGTTAAGTATAGTAACTTGAATTATGAATTAGCGTTGTGAAAATGGTTAAGTATAGTTACTTGAATTATGAATTAGTGTTGTGAAAATGGTTAAGTGTAGTAACTTGAATTATGAATTAGTGTTGTGAAAATGATTAAGTGTAGTAACTTTAATTATGAATTTGTGTTGTTAAAATAGTTATGTATAGTAGCTTGAATTATGAATTAGTGTTGTAAAAATGGTTAAGTATAATAACTTGAATTATGAATTAGTGTTGTGAAAATGGTTAAGTATAATAACTTGAATTATGAATTAGCGTTGTGAAAATGGTTAAGTGTAGTAACTTGAATTATGAATTAGTGTTGTGAAAATAGTTAAGTGTAGTAACTTGAATTATGAATTAGTGTTGTGAAAATGGTTAAGTGTAGTAACTTGAATGATGAATTAGTGTTGTGAAAATGGTTAAGTATAGTAACTTGAATTATGAATTAGTGTTGTGAAAATGGTTAAGTATAATAACTTGAATTATGAATTAGTGTTGTGAAAATAGTTAAGTATAATAACTTGAATTATGAATTAGCATTGTGAAAATGGTTAAGTATAGTAACTCGAATTATGAATTAGTGTTGTGAAAATGGTTAAGTATAGTAACTTGAATTATGAATTAGTGTTGTGAAAATGGTTAAATGTAGTAACTTTAATTATGAATTTGTGTTGTTAAAATAGTTAAGTATAGTAGCTTGAATTATGAATTAGTGTTGTGAAAATGGTTAAGCATAGTAACTTGAATTATGAATTAGTGTTGTTAAAATAGTTAAGTATGGTAGCTTGAATTATGAATTAGTGTTGTGTAAATGGTTAAGTGTAGTAACTTGAATTATGAATTAGTGTTGTGAAAATGATTAAGTGTAGTAACTTTAATTATGAATTTGTGTTGTTAAAATAGTTATGTATAGTAACTTGAATTATGAATTAGTGTTGTAAAAATGGTTAAGTATAGTAATTTGAATTATGAATTAGTGTTGTGAATATGGTTAAGTGTAGTAACTTGAATTATGAATTAGTGTTGTGAAAATGGTTAAATGTAGTAACTTTAATTATGAATTAGTGTTGTAAAAATATTTAAGTATAGTTGCTTGAATTATGAATTAGTGTTGTGAAAATGGTTAAGTGTAGTAACTTGAATGATGAATTAGTGTTGTGAAAATGGTTAAGTATAGTAACTTTAATTATGAATTAGTGTTGTTAAAATATTTAAGTATAGTAACTTGAATTATGAATTAGTGTTATGAAAATTGTTAAGTATAATAACTTGAATTATGAATTAGCGTTGTAAAATGGTTAAGTATAGTAACTTGAATTATGAATTAGTGTTGTGAAAATGGTTAAGTGTAGTAACTTAAATTATGAATTAGTGTTGTGAAAATGGTTAAATGTAGTAACTTTAATTATAAATTAGTGTTGTGAAAATGGTTAAGAGTAGTTACTTTAATTATGAATTAGCGTTGTGAAAATGATTAAGTGTAGTAACTTTAATTATGAATTTGTGTTGTTAAAATAGTTATGTATAGTAGCTTGAATTATGAATTAGTGTTGTTAAAATAGTTAAGTATAGTAGCTTGAATTATGAATTAGTGTTGTGAAAATAGTTAAGTGTAGTAACTTAAATTATGAATTAGTGTTGTGAAAATTGTTAAGTATAGTAACTTGAATTATGAATTAGTGTTGTGTAAACGGTTAAGTATAGTAACTTGAATTATGAATTAGTGTTGTGAAAATGGTTAAGTATAATAACTTGAATTATGAATTAGTGTTGTGAAAATGGTTAAGTATAATAACTTGAATTATGAATTAGCGTTGTGAAAATGGTTAAGTATAGTAACTTGAATTATGAATTAGCGTTGTGAAAATGGTTAAATGTAGTAACTTTAATTATGAATTAGTGTTGTAAAAATATTTAAGTATAGTTGCTTGAATTATGAATTAGTGTTGTGAAAATTGTTAAGTATAGTAACTTGAATGATGAATTAGTGTTGTGAAAATGGTTAAGTATAGTAACTTTAATTATGAATTAGTGTTGTTAAAATATTTAAGTATAGTAACTTGAATTATGAATTAGTGTTATGAAAATTGTTAAGTATAATAACTTGAATTATGAATTAGCGTTGTAAAATGGTTAAGTATAGTAACTTGAATTATGAATTAGTGTTGTGAAAATGGTTAAGTGTAGTAACTTAAATTATGAATTAGTGTTGTGAAAATGGTGAAATGTAGTAACTTTAATTATAAATTAGTGTTGTGAAAATGGTTAAGAGTAGTAACTTTAATTATGAATTAGCGTTGTGAAAATGATTAAGTGTAGTAACTTTAATTATGAATTTGTGTTGTTAAAATAGTTATGTATAGTAGCTTGAATTATGAATTAGTGTTGTTAAAATAGTTAAGTATAGTAGCTTGAATTATGAATTAGTGTTGTGAAAATAGTTAAGTGTAGTAACTTAAATTATGAATTAGTGTTGTGAAAATTGTTAAGTATAGTAACTTGAATTATGAATTAGTGTTGTGTAAACGGTTAAGTATAGTAACTTGAATTATTATTAGTGTTGTGAAAATGGTTAAGTATAATAACTTGAATTATGAATTAGTGTTGTGAAAATGGTTAAGTATAATAACTTGAATTATGAATTAGCGTTGTGAAAATGGTTAAGTATAGTAACTTGAATTATGAATTAGCGTTGTGAAAATGGTTAAGTGTAGTAACTTGAATTATGAATTAGCGTTGTGAAAATGGTTAAATGTAGTAACTTGAATTATGAATTAGTGTTGTTAAAATATTTAAGTATAGTAGCTTGAATTATGAATTAGTGTTGTGAAAATGGTTAAGTGTAGTAACTTGAATGATGAATTAGTGTTGTGAAAATGGTTAAGTATAGTAACTTGAATTATGAATTAGTGTTGTGAAAATGGTTAAGTGTAGTAACTTGAATTATGAATTAGTGTTGTGAAAATGGTTAAATGTAGTAACTTTAATTATGAATTTGTGTTGTTAAAATAGTTAAGTATAGTAACTTGAATGATGAATTAGTGTTGTGAAAATGGTTAAGTACAGTAACTTTAATTATGAATTAGTGTTGTTAAAATATTTAAGTATAGTAGCTTGAATTATGAATTAGTGTTGTAAAAATGGTTAAGTATAATAACTTGAATTATGAATTAGTGTTGTGAAAATGGTTAAGTATAATAACTTGAATTATGAATTAGCGTTGTGAAAATGGTTAAGTGTAGTAACTTGAATTATGAATTAGTGTTGTGAAAATAGTTAAGTGTAGTAACTTGAATTATGAATTAGTGTTGTGAAAATGGTTAAGTGTAGTAACTTGAATGATGAATTAGTGTTGTGAAAATGGTTAAGTATAGTAACTTGAATTATGAATTAGTGTTGTGAAAATGGTTAAGTATAATAACTTGAATTATGAATTAGTGTTGTGAAAATAGTTAAGTATAATAACTTGAATTATGAATTAGCGTTGTGAAAATGGTTAAGTATAGTAACTCGAATTATGAATTAGTGTTGTGAAAATGGTTAAGTATAGTAACTTGAATTATGAATTAGTGTTGTGAAAATGGTTAAATGTAGTAACTTTAATTATGAATTTGTGTTGTTAAAATAGTTAAGTATAGTAGCTTGAATTATGAATTAGTGTTGTGAAAATGGTTAAGCATAGTAACTTGAATTATGAATTAGTGTTGTTAAAATAGTTAAGTATGGTAGCTTGAATTATGAATTAGTGTTGTGTAAATGGTTAAGTGTAGTAACTTGAATTATGAATTAGTGTTGTGAAAATGATTAAGTGTAGTAACTTTAATTATGAATGTGTGTTGTTAAAATAGTTATGTATAGTAACTTGAATTATGAATTAGTGTTGTAAAAATGGTTAAGTATAGTAATTTGAATTATGAATTAGTGTTGTGAAAATGGTTAAGTGTAGTAACTTGAATTATGAATTAGTGTTGTGAAAATGGTTAAATGTAGTAACTTTAATTATGAATTAGTGTTGTAAAAATATTTAAGTATAGTTGCTTGAATTATGAATTAGTGTTGTGAAAATGGTTAAGTGTAGTAACTTGAATGATGAATTAGTGTTGTGAAAATGGTTAAGTGTAGTAACTTGAATGATGAATTAGTGTTGTGAAAATGGTTAAGTATAGTAACTTGAATTATGAATTAGTGTTGTGAAAATGGTTAAGTATAATAACTTGAATTATGAATTAGTGTTGTGAAAATAGTTAAGTATAATAACTTGAATTATGAATTAGCGTTGTGAAAATGGTTAAGTATAGTAACTCGAATTATGAATTAGTGTTGTGAAAATGGTTAAGTATAGTAACTTGAATTATGAATTAGTGTTGTGAAAATGGTTAAATGTAGTAACTTTAATTATGAATTTGTGTTGTTAAAATAGTTAAGTATAGTAGCTTGAATTATGAATTAGTGTTGTGAAAATGGTTAAGCATAGTAACTTGAATTATGAATTAGTATTGTTAAAATAGTTAAGTATGGTAGCTTGAATTATGAATTAGTGTTGTGTAAATGGTTAAGTGTAGTAACTTGAATTATGAATTAGTGTTGTGAAAATGATTAAGTGTAGTAACTTTAATTATGAATTTGTGTTGTTAAAATAGTTATGTATAGTAACTTGAATTATGAATTAGTGTTGTAAAAATGGTTAAGTATAGTAATTTGAATTATGAATTAGTGTTGTGAATATGGTTAAGTGTAGTAACTTGAATTATGAATTAGTGTTGTGAAAATGGTTAAATGTAGTAACTTTAATTATGAATTAGTGTTGTAAAAATATTTAAGTATAGTTGCTTGAATTATGAATTAGTGTTGTGAAAATGGTTAAGTGTAGTAACTTGAATGATGAATTAGTGTTGTGAAAATGGTTAAGTATAGTAACTTTAATTATGAATTAGTGTTGTTAAAATATTTAAGTATAGTAACTTGAATTATGAATTAGTGTTATGAAAATTGTTAAGTATAATAACTTGAATTATGAATTAGCGTTGTAAAATGGTTAAGTATAGTAACTTGAATTATGAATTAGTGTTGTGAAAATGGTTAAGTGTAGTAACTTAAATTATGAATTAGTGTTGTGAAAATGGTTAAATGTAGTAACTTTAATTATAAATTAGTGTTGTGAAAATGGTTAAGAGTAGTAACTTTAATTATGAATTAGCGTTGTGAAAATGATTAAGTGTAGTAACTTTAATTATGAATTTGTGTTGTTAAAATAGTTATGTATAGTAGCTTGAATTATGAATTAGTGTTGTTAAAATAGTTAAGTATAGTAGCTTGAATTAATTATGAATTTGTGTTGTTAAAATAGTTATGTATAGTAACTTGAATTATGAATTAGTGTTGTAAAAATGGTTAAGTATAGTAATTTGAATTATGAATTAGTGTTGTGAATATGGTTAAGTGTAGTAACTTGAATTATGAATTAGTGTTGTGAAAATGGTTAAATGTAGTAACTTTAATTATGAATTAGTGTTGTAAAAATATTTAAGTATAGTTGCTTGAATTATGAATTAGTGTTGTGAAAATGGTTAAGTGTAGTAACTTGAATGATGAATTAGTGTTGTGAAAATGGTTAAGTATAGTAACTTTAATTATGAATTAGTGTTGTTAAAATATTTAAGTATAGTAACTTGAATTATGAATTAGTGTTATGAAAATTGTTAAGTATAATAACTTGAATTATGAATTAGCGTTGTAAAATGGTTAAGTATAGTAACTTGAATTATGAATTAGTGTTGTGAAAATGGTTAAGTGTAGTAACTTAAATTATGAATTAGTGTTGTGAAAATGGTTAAATGTAGTAACTTTAATTATAAATTAGTGTTGTGAAAATGGTTAAGAGTAGTAACTTTAATTATGAATTAGCGTTGTGAAAATGATTAAGTGTAGTAACTTTAATTATGAATTTGTGTTGTTAAAATAGTTATGTATAGTAGCTTGAATTATGAATTAGTGTTGTTAAAATAGTTAAGTATAGTAGCTTGAATTATGAATTAGTGTTGTGAAAATAGTTAAGTGTAGTAACTTAAATTATGAATTAGTGTTGTGAAAATTGTTAAGTATAGTAACTTGAATTATGAATTAGTGTTGTGTAAACGGTTAAGTATAGTAACTTGAATTATGAATTAGTGTTGTGAAAATGGTTAAGTATAATAACTTGAATTATGAATTAGTGTTGTGAAAATGGTTAAGTATAATAACTTGAATTATGAATTAGCGTTGTGAAAATGGTTAAGTATAGTAACTTGAATTATGAATTAGCGTTGTGAAAATGGTTAAGTGTAGTAACTTGAATTATGAATTAGCGTTGTGAAAATGGTTAAATGTAGTAACTTGAATTATGAATTAGTGTTGTTAAAATATTTAAGTATAGTAGCTTGAATTATGAATTAGTGTTGTGAAAATGGTTAAGTGTAGTAACTTGAATGATGAATTAGTGTTGTGAAAATGGTTAAGTATAGTAACTTGAATTATGAATTAGTGTTGTGAAAATGGTTAAGTGTAGTAACTTGAATTATGAATTAGTGTTGTGAAAATGGTTAAATGTAGTAACTTTAATTATGAATTAGTGTTGTGAAAATGGTTAAGTACAGTAACTTTAATTATGAATTAGTGTTGTTAAAATATTTAAGTATAGTAGCTTGAATTATGAATTAGTGTTGTAAAAATGGTTAAGTATAATAACTTAAATTATGAATTAGTGTTGTGAAAATGGTTAAGTATAATAACTTGAATTATGAATTAGCGTTGTGAAAATGGTTAAGTGTAGTAACTTGAATTATGAATTAGTGTTGTGAAAATAGTTAAGTGTAGTAACTTGAATTATGAATTAGTGTTGTGAAAATGGTTAAGTGTAGTAACTTGAATGATGAATTAGTGTTGTGAAAATGGTTAAGTATAGTAACTTGAATTATGAATTAGTGTTGTGAAAATGGTTAAGTATAATAACTTGAATTATGAATTAGTGTTGTGAAAATAGTTAAGTATAATAACTTGAATTATGAATTAGCGTTGTGAAAATGGTTAAGTATAGTAACTTGAATTATGAATTAGTGTTGTGAAAATGGTTAAATGTAGTAACTTTAATTATGAATTTGTGTTGTTAAAATAGTTAAGTATAGTAGCTTGAATTATGAATTAGTGTTGTGAAAATGGTTAAGCATAGTAACTTGAATTATGAATTAGTGTTGTTAAAATAGTTAAGTATGGTAGCTTGAATTATGAATTAGTGTTGTGTAAATGGTTAAGTGTAGTAACTTGAATTATGAATTAGTGTTGTGAAAATGATTAAGTGTAGTAACTTTAATTATGAATGTGTGTTGTTAAAATAGTTATGTATAGTAACTTGAATTATGAATTAGTGTTGTAAAAATGGTTAAGTATAGTAATTTGAATTATGAATTAGTGTTGTGAAAATGGTTAAGTGTAGTAACTTGAATTATGAATTAGTGTTGTGAAAATGGTTAAATGTAGTAACTTTAATTATGAATTAGTGTTGTAAAAATATTTAAGTATAGTTGCTTGAATTATGAATTAGTGTTGTGAAAATGGTTAAGTGTAGTAACTTGAATGATGAATTAGTGTTGTGAAAATGGTTAAGTATAGTAACTTTAATTATGAATTAGTGTTGTTAAAATATTTAAGTATAGTAACTTGAATTATGAATTAGTGTTATGAAAATTGTTAAGTATAATAACTTGAATTATGAATTAGCGTTGTAAAATGGTTAAGTATAGTAACTTGAATTATGAATTAGTGTTGTAAAAATATTTAAGTATAGTTGCTTGAATTATGAATTAGTGTTGTGAAAATGGTTAAGAGTAGTAACTTTAATTATGAATTAGCGTTGTGAAAATGATTAAGTGTAGTAACTTTAATTATGAATTTGTGTTGTTAAAATAGTTATGTATAGTAGCTTGAATTATAAATTAGTGTTGTTAAAATAGTTAAGTATAGTAGCTTGAATTATGAATTAGTGTTGTGAAAATAGTTAAGTGTAGTAACTTAAATTATGAATTAGTGTTGTGAAAATTGTTAAGTATAGTAACTTGAATTATGAATTAGTGTTGTGTAAACGGTTAAGTATAGTAACTTGAATTATGAATTAGTGTTGTGAAAATGGTTAAGTATAATAACTTGAATTATGAATTAGTGTTGTGAAAATGGTTAAGTATAATAACTTGAATTATGAATTAGCGTTGTGAAAATGGTTAAGTATAGTAACTTGAATTATGAATTAGCGTTGTGAAAATGGTTAAATGTAGTAACTTTAATTATGAATTAGTGTTGTAAAAATATTTAAGTATAGTTGCTTGAATTATGAATTAGTGTTGTGAAAATGGTTAAGTGTAGTAACTTGAATGATGAATTAGTGTTGTGAAAATGGTTAAGTATAGTAACTTTAATTATGAATTAGTGTTGTTAAAATATTTAAGTATAGTAACTTGAATTATGAATTAGTGTTATGAAAATTGTTAAGTATAATAACTTGAATTATGAATTAGCGTTGTAAAATAGTTAAGTATAGTAACTTGAATTATGAATTAGTGTTGTGAAAATGGTTAAGTGTAGTAACTTAAATTATGAATTAGTGTTGTTAAAATATTTAAGTATAGTAACTTAAATTATGAATTAGTGTTGTGAAAATGGTTAAGAGTAGTAACTTTAATTATGAATTAGCGTTGTGAAAATGATTAAGTGTAGTAACTTTAATTATGAATTTGTGTTGTTAAAATAGTTATGTATAGTAGCTTGAATTATGAATTAGTGTTGTTAAAATAGTTAAGTATAGTAGCTTGAATTATGAATTAGTGTTGTGAAAATAGTTAAGTGTAGTAACTTAAATTATGAATTAGTGTTGTGAAAATTGTTAAGTATAGTAACTTGAATTATGAATTAGTGTTGTGTAAACGGTTAAGTATAGTAACTTGAATTATGAATTAGTGTTGTGAAAATGGTTAAGTATAATAACTTGAATTATGAATTAGTGTTGTGAAAATGGTTAAGTATAATAACTTGAATTATGAATTAGCGTTGTGAAAATGGTTAAGTATAGTAACTTGAATTATGAATTAGCGTTGTGAAAATGGTTAAGTGTAGTAACTTGAATTATGAATTAGCGTTGTGAAAATGGTTAAATGTAGTAACTTTAATTATGAATTAGTGTTGTTAAAATATTTAAGTATAGTAGCTTGAATTATGAATTAGTGTTGTGAAAATGGTTAAGTGTAGTAACTTGAATGATGAATTAGTGTTGTGAAAATCGTTAAGTATAGTAACTTTAATTATGAATTAGTGTTGTTAAAATATTTAAGTATAGTAACTTGAATTATGAATTAGTGTTATGAAAATTGTTAAGTATAATAACTTGAATTATGAATTAGCGTTGTAAAATGGTTAAGTATAGTAACTTGAATTATGAATTAGTGTTGTGAAAATGGTTAAGTGTAGTAACTTAAATTATGAATTAGTGTTGTGAAAATGGTTAAATGTAGTAACTTTAATTATGAATTAGTGCTGTTAAAATATTTAAGTATAGTTGCTTGAATTATGAATTAGTGTTGTGAAAATGGTTAAGTGTAGTAACTTGAATTATTAATTAGTGTTGTGAAAATGGTTAAGTATAGTAACTTTAATTATGAATTAGTGTTGTGAAAATGGTTAAATGTAGTAACTTTAATTATAAATTAGTGTTGTGAAAATGGTTAAGAGTAGTAACTTTAATTATGAATTAGCGTTGTGAAAATGATTAAGTGTAGTAACTTTAATTATGAATTTGTCTTGTTAAAATAGTTATGTATAGTAGCTTGAATTATGAATTAGTGTTGTTAAAATAGTTAAGTATAGTAGCTTGAATTATGAATTAGTGTTGTGAAAATAGTTAAGTGTAGTAACTTAAATTATGAATTAGTGTTGTGAAAATTGTTAAGTATAGTAACTTGAATTATGAATTAGTGTTGTGTAAACGGTTAAGTATAGTAACTTGAATTATGAATTAGTGTTGTGAAAATGGTTAAGTATAATAACTTGAATTATGAATTAGTGTTGTGAAAATGGTTAAGTATAATAACTTGAATTATGAATTAGCGTTGTGAAAATGGTTAAGTATAGTAACTTGAATTATGAATTAGCGTTGTGAAAATGGTTAAATGTAGTAACTTTAATTATGAATTAGTGTTGTAAAAATATTTAAGTATAGTTGCTTGATTATGAATTAGTGTTGTGAAAATGGTTAAGTGTAGTAACTTGAATGATGAATTAGTGTTGTGAAAATGGTTAAGTATAGTAACTTTAATTATGAATTAGTGTTGTTAAAATATTTAAGTATAGTAACTTGAATTATGAATTAGTGTTATGAAAATTGTTAAGTATAATAACTTGAATTATGAATTAGCGTTGTAAAATAGTTAAGTATAGTAACTTGAATTATGAATTAGTGTTGTGAAAATGGTTAAGTGTAGTAACTTAAATTATGAATTAGTGTTGTGAAAATGGTTAAATGTAGTAACTTTAATTATACATTAGTGTTGTGAAAATGGTTAAGAGTAGTAACTTTAATTATGAATTAGCGTTGTGAAAATGATTAAGTGTAGTAACTTTAATTATGAATTTGTGTTGTTAAAATAGTTATGTATAGTAGCTTGAATTATGAATTAGTGTTGTTAAAATAGTTAAGTATAGTAGCTTGAATTATGAATTAGTGTTGTGAAAATAGTTAAGTGTAGTAACTTGAATTATGAATTAGTGTTGTGAAAATGGTTAAGTGTAGTAACTTGAATGATGAATTAGTGTTGTGAAAATCGTTAAGTATAGTAACTTTAATTATGAATTAGTGTTGTTAAAATATTTAAGTATAGTAACTTGAATTATGAATTAGTGTTATGAAAATTGTTAAGTATAATAACTTGAATTATGAATTAGCGTTGTAAAATGGTTAAGTATAGTAACTTGAATTATGAATTAGTGTTGTGAAAATGGTTAAGTGTAGTAACTTAAATTATGAATTAGTGTTGTGAAAATGGTTAAATGTAGTAACTTTAATTATGAATTAGTGCTGTTAAAATATTTAAGTATAGTTGCTTGAATTATGAATTAGTGTTGTGAAAATGGTTAAGTGTAGTAACTTGAATTATGAATTAGTGTTGTGAAAATGGTTAAGTATAGTAACTTTAATTATGAATTAGTGTTGTGAAAATGGTTAAATGTAGTAACTTTAATTACAAATTAGTGTTGTGAAAATGGTTAAGAGTAGTAACTTTAATTATGAATTAGCGTTGTGAAAATGATTAAGTGTAGTAACTTTAATTATGAATTTGTCTTGTTAAAATAGTTATGTATAGTAGCTTGAATTATGAATTAGTGTTGTTAAAATAGTTAAGTATAGTAGCTTGAATTATGAATTAGTGTTGTGAAAATAGTTAAGTGTAATAACTTAAATTATGAATTAGTGTTGTGAAAAATTGTTAAGTATAGTAACTTGAATTATGAATTAGTGTTGTGTAAACGGTTAAGTATAGTAACTTGAATTATGAATTAGTGTTGTGAAAATGGTTAAGTATAATAACTTGAATTATGAATTAGTGTTGTGAAAATGGTTAAGTATAATAACTTGAATTATGAATTAGCGTTGTGAAAATGGTTAAGTATAGTAACTTGAATTATGAATTAGCGTTGTGAAAATGGTTAAGTGTAGTAACTTGAATTATGAATTAGCGTTGTGAAAATGGTTAAATGTAGTAACTTTAATTAAGAATTAGTGTTGTTAAAATATTTAAGTATAGTAGCTTGAATTATGAATTAGTGTTGTGAAAATGGTTAAGTATAGTAACTTGAATGATGAATTAGTGTTGTGAAAATGGTTAAGTATAGTAACTTGAATTATGAATTAGTGTTGTGAAAATGGTTAAGTGTAGTAACTTGAATTATGAATTAGTGTTGTGAAAATGGTTAAATGTAGTAACTTTAATTATGAATTTGTGTTGTTAAAATAGTTAAGTATAGTAACTTGAATGATGAATTAGTGTTGTGAAAATGGTTAAGTACAGTAACTTTAATTATGAATTAGTGTTGTTAAAATATTTAAGTATAGTAGCTTGAATTATGAATTAGTGTTATGAAAATTGTTAAGTATAGTAACTTGAATTATGAATTAGCGTTGTGAAAATGGTTAAGTATAGTAACTTGAATTATGAATTAGCGTTGTGAAAATGGTTAAGTATAGTAACTTGAATTATGAATTAGTGTTGTGAAAATGGTTAAGTGTAGTAACTTGAATTATGAATTAGTGTTGTGAAAATGATTAAGTGTAGTAACTTTAATTATGAATTTGTGTTGTTAAAATAGTTATGTATAGTAGCTTGAATTATAAATTAGTGTTGTGAAAATGGTTAAGTATAATAACTTGAATTATGAATTAGTGTTGTGAAAATGGTTAAGTATAATAACTTGAATTATGAATTAGCGTTGTGAAAATGGTTAAGTGTAGTAACTTGAATTATGAATTAGTGTTGTGAAAATAGTTAAGTGTAGTAACTTGAATTATGAATTAGTGTTGTGTAAACGGTTAAGTATAGTAACTTGAATTATGAATTAGTGTTATGAAAATTGTTAAGTATAATAACTTGAATTATGAATTAGCGTTGTAAAATAGTTAAGTATAGTAACTTGAATTATGAATTAGTGTTGTGAAAATGGTTAAGTGTAGTAACTTAAATTATTAATTAGTGTTGTGAAAATGGTTAAATGTAGTAACTTTAATTATACATTAGTGTTGTGAAAATGGTTAAGAGTAGTAACTTTAATTATGAATTAGCGTTGTGAAAATGATTAAGTGTAGTAACTTTAATTATGAATTTGTGTTGTTAAAATAGTTATGTATAGTAGCTTGAATTATGAATTAGTGTTGTTAAAATAGTTAAGTATAGTAGCTTGAATTATGAATTAGTGTTGTGAAAATAGTTAAGTGTAGTAACTTAAATTATGAATTAGTGTTGTGAAAATTGTTAAGTATAGTAACTTGAATTATGAATTAGTGTTGTGTAAACGGTTAAGTATAGTAACTTGAATTATGAATTAGTGTTGTGAAAATGGTTAAGTATAATAACTTGAATTATGAATTAGTGTTGTGAAAATGGTTAAGTATAATAACTTGAATTATGAATTAGCGTTGTGAAAATGGTTAAGTATAGTAACTTGAATTATGAATTAGTGTTGTGAAAATGGTTAAGTATAGTAACTTGAATTATGAATTAGCGTTGTGAAAATGGTTAAGTGTAGTAACTTGAATTATGAATTAGTGTTGTGAAAATGATTAAGTGTAGTAACTTTAATTATGAATTAGTGTTGTTAAAATAGTTAAGTATGGTAGCTTTAATTATAAATTAGTGTTGTGAAAATGGTTAAGTGTAGTAACTTGAATGATAAATTAGTGTTGTGAAAATGGTTAAATGTAGTAACTTTAATTATGAATTTGTGTTGTTAAAATAGTTAAGTATAGTAACTTGAATGATGAATTAGTGTTGTGAAATGGTTAAGTACAGTAACTTTAATTATGAATTAGTGTTGTTAAAATATTTAAGTATAGTAGCTTGAATTATGAATTAGTGTTATGAAAATTGTTAAGTATAGTAACTTGAATTATGAATTAGCGTTGTGAAAATGGTTAAGTATAGTAACTTGAATTATGAATTAGCGTTGTGAAAATGGTTAAGTATAGTAACTTGAATTATGAATTAGTGTTGTGAAAATGGTTAAGTGTAGTAACTTGAATTATGAATTAGTGTTGTGAAAATGATTAAGTGTAGTAACTTTAATTATGAATTTGTGTTGTTAAAATAGTTATGTATAGTAGCTTGAATTATGAATTAGTGTTGTGAAAATGGTTAAGTATAATAACTTGAATTATGAATTAGTGTTGTGAAAATGGTTAAGTATAATAACTTGAATTATGAATTAGCGTTGTGAAAATGGTTAAGTGTAGTAACTTGAATTAAGAATTAGTGTTGTGAAAATAGTTAAGTGTAGTAACTTGAATTATGAATTAGTGTTGTGTAAACGGTTAAGTATAGTAACTTGAATTATGAATTAGTGTTGTGAAAATGGTTAAGTATAATAACTTGAATTATGAATTAGTGTTGTGAAAATGGTTAAGTATAATAACTTGAATTATGAATTAGCGTTGTGAAAATGATTAAGTATAGTAACTTGAATTATGAATTAGCGTTGTGAAAATGGTTAAGTGTAGTAACTTGAATTATGAATTAGTGTTGTGAAAATGGTTAAATGTAGTAACTTTAATTATGAATTAGTGTTGTTAAAATGGTTAAGTATAGTAGCTTGAGTTATGAATTAGTGTTGTTAAAATAGTTAAGTATAGTAGCTTGAATTATGAATTAGTGTTGTGAAAATGGTTAAGCATAGTAACTTGAATTATGAATTAGTGTTGTTAAAATAGTTAAGTATGGTAGCTTGAATTATGAATTAGTGTTGTGTAAATGGTTAAGTGTAGTAACTTGAATTATGAATTAGTGTTGTGAAAATGATTAAGTGTAGTAACTTTAATTATGAATTTGTGTTGTTAAAATAGTTATGTATAGTAACTTGAATTATGAATTAGTGTTGTAAAAATGGTTAAGTATAGTAATTTGAATTATGAATTAGTGTTGTGAAAATGGTTAAGTGTAGTAACTTGAATTATGAATTAGTGTTGTGAAAATGGTTAAATGTAGTAACTTTAATTATGAATTAGTGCTGTTAAAATATTTAAGTATAGTTGCTTGAATTATGAATTAGTGTTGTGAAAATGGTTAAGTGTAGTAACTTGAATTATGAATTAGTGTTGTGAAAATGGTTAAGTATAGTAACTTTAATTATGAATTAGTGTTGTGAAAATGGTTAAATGTAGTAACTTTAATTATAAATTAGTGTTGTGAAAATGGTTAAGAGTAGTAACTTTAATTATGAATTAGCGTTGTGAAAATGATTAAGTGTAGTAACTTTAATTATGAATTTGTCTTGTTAAAATAGTTATGTATAGTAGCTTGAATTATGAATTAGTGTTGTTAAAATAGTTAAGTATAGTAGCTTGAATTATGAATTAGTGTTGTGAAAATAGTTAAGTGTAGTAACTTAAATTATGAATTAATGTTGTGAAAATTGTTAAGTATAGTAACTTGAATTATGAATTAGTGTTGTGTAAACGGTTAAGTATAGTAACTTGAATTATGAATTAGTGTTGTGAAAATGGTTAAGTATAATAACTTGAATTATGAATTAGTGTTGTGAAAATGGTTAAGTATAATAACTTGAATTATGAATTAGCGTTGTGAAAATGGTTAAGTATAGTAACTTGAATTATGAATTAGCGTTGTGAAAATGGTTAAGTGTAGTAACTTGAATTATGAATTAGCGTTGTGAAAATGGTTAAATGTAGTAACTTTAATTATGAATTAGTGTTGTTAAAATATTTAAGTATAGTAGCTTGAATTATGAATTAGGGTTGTGAAAATGGTTAAGTGTAGTAACTTGAATGATGAATTAGTGTTGTGAAAATGGTTAAGTATAGTAACTTGAATTATGAATTAGTGTTGTGAAAATGGTTAAGTGTAGTAACTTGAATTATGAATTAGTGTTGTGAAAATGGTTAAATGTAGTAACTTTAATTATGAATTTGTGTTGTTAAAATAGTTAAGTATAGTAACTTGAATGATGAATTAGTGTTGTGAAAATGGTTAAGTACAGTAACTTTAATTATGAATTAGTGTTGTTAAAATATTTGAGTATAGTAGCTTGAATTATGAATTAGTGTTGTAAAAATGGTTAAGTATAATAACTTGAATTATGAATTAGTGTTGTGAAAATGGTTAAGTATAATAACTTGAATTATGAATTAGCGTTGTGAAAATGGTTAAGTGTAGTAACTTGAATTATGAATTAGTGTTGTGAAAATAGTTAAGTGTAGTAACTTGAATTATGAATTAGTGTTGTGAAAATGGTTAAGTATAGTAACTTGAATGATGAATTAGTGTTGTGAAAATGGTTAAGTATAGTAACTTGAATTATGAATTAGTGTTGTGAAAATGGTTAAGTATAATAACTTGAATTATGAATTAGTGTTGTGAAAATAGTTAAGTATAATAACTTGAATTATGAATTAGCGTTGTGAAAATGGTTAAGTATAGTAACTCGAATTATGAATTAGTGTTGTGAAAATGGTTAAGTATAGTAACTTGAATTATGAATTAGTGTTGTGAAAATGGTTAAATTTAGTAACTTTAATTATGAATTTGTGTTGTTAAAATAGTTAAGTATAGTAGCTTGAATTATGAATTAGTGTTGTGAAAATGGTTAAGCATAGTAACTTGAATTATGAATTAGTGTTGTTAAAATAGTTAAGTATGGTAGCTTGAATTATGAATTAGTGTTGTGTAAATGGTTAAGTGTAGTAACTTGAATTATGAATTAGTGTTGTGAAAATGATTAAGTGTAGTAACTTTAATTATGAATTTGTGTTGTTAAAATAGTTATGTATAGTAACTTGAATTATGAATTAGTGTTGTAAAAATGGTTAAGTATAGTAATTTGAATTATGAATTAGTGTTGTGAAAATGGTTAAGTGTAGTAACTTGAATTATGAATTAGTGTTGTGAAAATGGTTAAATGTAGTAACTTTAATTATGAATTAGTGTTGTAAAAATATTTAAGTATAGTTGCTTGAATTATGAATTAGTGTTGTGAAAATGGTTAAGTGTAGTAACTTGAATGATGAATTAGTGTTGTGAAAATGGTTAAGTATAGTAACTTTAATTTTGAATTAGTGTTGTTAAAATATTTAAGTATAGTAACTTGAATTATGAATTAGTGTTATGAAAATTGTTAAGTATAATAACTTGAATTATGAATTAGCGTTGTAAAATGGTTAAGTATAGTAACTTGAATTATGAATTAGTGTTGTGAAAATGGTTAAGTGTAGTAACTTAAATTATGAATTAGTGTTGTGAAAATGGTTAAATGTAGTAACTTTAATTATAAATTAGTGTTGTGAAAATGGTTAAGAGTAGTAACTTTAATTATGAATTAGCGTTGTGAAAATGATTAAGTGTAGTAACTTTAATTATGAATTTGTGTTGTTAAAATAGTTATGTATAGTAGCTTGAATTATGAATTAGTGTTGTTAAAATAGTTAAGTATAGTAGCTTGAATTATGAATTAGTGTTGTGAAAATAGTTAAGTGTAGTAACTTAAATTATGAATTAGTGTTGTGAAAATTGTTAAGTATAGTAACTTGAATTATGAATTAGTGTTGTGTAAACGGTTAAGTATAGTAACTTGAATTATGAATTAGTGTTGTGAAAATGGTTAAGTATAATAATTTGAATTATGAATTAGTGTTGTGAAAATGGTTAAGTATAATAACTTGAATTATGAATTAGCGTTGTGAAAATGGTTAAGTATAGTAACTTGAATTATGAATTAGCGTTGTGAAAATGGTTAAGTGTAGTAACTTGAATTATGAATTAGCGTTGTGAAAATGGTTAAATGTAGTAACTTTAATTATGAATTAGTGTTGTTAAAATATTTAAGTATAGTAGCTTGAATTATGAATTAGTGTTGTGAAAATGGTTAAGTGTAGTAACTTGAATGATGAATTAGTGTTGTGAAAATGGTTAAGTATAGTAACTTGAATTATGAATTAGTGTTGTGAAAATGGTTAAGTGTAGTAACTTGAATTATGAATTAGTGTTGTGAAAATGGTTAAATGTAGTAACTTTAATTATGAATTTGTGTTGTTAAAATAGTTAAGTATAGTAACTTGAATGATGAATTAGTGTTGTGAAAATGGTTAAGTACAGTAACTTTAATTATGAATTAGTGTTGTTAAAATATTTAAGTATAGTAGCTTGAATTATGAATTAGTGTTATGAAAATTGTTAAGTATAGTAACTTGAATTATGAATTAGCGTTGTGAAAATGGTTAAGTATAGTAACTTGAATTATGAATTAGCGTTGTCAAAATGGTTAAGTATAGTAACTTGAATTATGAATTAGTGTTGTGAAAATGGTTAAGTGTAGTAACTTGAATTATGAATTAGTGTTGTGAAAATGATTAAGTGTAGTAACTTTAATTATGAATTTGTGTTGTTAAAATAGTTATGTATAGTAGCTTGAATTATGAATTAGTGTTGTGAAAATGGTTAAGTATAATAAATTGAATTATGAATTAGTGTTGTGAAAATGGTTAAGTATAATAACTTGAATTATGAATTAGCGTTGTGAAAATGGTTAAGTGTAGTAACTTGAATTATGAATTAGTGTTGTGAAAATAGTTAAGTGTAGTAACTTGAATTATGAATTAGTGTTGTGTAAACGGTTAAGTATAATAACTTGAATTATGAATTAGTGTTGTGAAAATGGTTAAGTATAATAACTTGAATTATGAATTAGTGTTGTGAAAATGGTTAAGTATAATAACTTGAATTATGAATTAGCGTTGTGAAAATGCTTAAGTATAGTAACTTGAATTATGAATTAGCGTTGTGAAAATGGTTAAGTGTAGTAACTTGAATTATGAATTAGTGTTGTGAAAATGGTTAAATGTAGTAACTTTAATTATGAATTAGTGTTGTTAAAATGGTTAAGTATAGTAGCTTGAATTATGAATTAGTGTTGTTAAAATAGTTAAGTATAGTAGCTTGAATTATGAATTAGTGTTGTGAAAATGGTTAAGCATAGTAACTTGAATTATGAATTAGTGTTGTTAAAATAGTTAAGTATGGTAGCTTGAATTATGAATTAGTGTTGTGTAAATGGTTAAGTGTAGTAACTTGAATTATGAATTAGTGTTGTGAAAATGATTAAGTGTAGTAACTTTAATTATGAATTTGTGTTGTTAAAATAGTTATGTATAGTAACTTGAATTATGAATTAGTGTTGTAAAAATGGTTAAGTATAGTAATTTGAATTATGAATTAGTGTTGTGAAAATGGTTAAGTGTAGTAACTTGAATTATGAATTAGTGTTGTGAAAATGGTTAAATGTAGTAACTTTAATTATGAATTAGTGTTGTTAAAATATTTAAGTATAGTTGCTTGAATTATGAATTAGTGTTGTGAAAATGGTTAAGTGTAGTAACTTGAATTATGAATTAGTGTTGTGAAAATGGTTAAGTATAGTAACTTTAATTATGAATTAGTGTTGTGAAAATGGTTAAATGTAGTAACTTTAATTATAAATTAGTGTTGTGAAAATGGTTAAGAGTAGTAACTTTAATTATGAATTAGCGTTGTGAAAATGATTAAGTGTAGTAGCTTTAATTATGAATTTGTCTTGTTAAAATAGTTATGTATAGTAGCTTGAATTATGAATTAGTGTTGTTAAAATAGTTAAGTATAGTAGCTTGAATTATGAATTAGTGTTGTGAAAATAGTTAAGTGTAGTAACTTAAATTATGAATTAGTGTTGTGAAAATTGTTAAGTATAGTAACTTGAATTATGAATTAGTGTTGTGTAAACGGTTAAGTATAGTAACTTGAATTATGAATTAGTGTTGTGAAAATGGTTAAGTATAATAACTTGAATTATGAATTAGTGTTGTGAAAATGGTTAAGTATAATAACTTGAATTATGAATTAGCGTTGTGAAAATGGTTAAGTATAGTAATTTGAATTATGAATTAGCGTTGTGAAAATGGTTAAGTGTAGTAACTTGAATTATGAATTAGTGTTGTGAAAATGGTTAAATGTAGTAACTTTAATTATGAATTAGTGTTGTTAAAATATTTAAGTATAGTAGCTTGAATTATGAATTAGTGTTGTGAAAATGATTAAGTGTAGTAACTTGAATGATGAATTAGTGTTGTGAAAATGGTTAAGTATAGTAACTTGAATTATGAATTAGTGTTGTGAAAATGGTTAAGTGTAGTAACTTGAATTATGAATTAGTGTTGTGAAAATGGTTAAATGTAGTAACTTTAATTATGAATTTGTGTTGTTAAAATAGTTAAGTATAGTAACTTGAATGATGAATTAGTGTTGTGAAAATGGTTAAGTATAGTAACTTTAATTATGAATTAGTGTTGTTAAAATATTTAAGTATAGTAGCTTGAATTATGAATTAGTGTTGTGAAAATGGTTAAGTATAATAACTTGAATTATGAATTAGCGTTGTGAAAATGGTTAAGTATAGTAACTTGAATTATGAATTAGCGTTGTGAAAATGGTTAAGTGTAGTAACTTGAATTATGAATTAGTGTTGTGAAAATGGTTAAATGTAATAACTTTAATTATGAATTAGTGTTGTTAAAATATTTAAGTATAGTAGCTTGAATTATGAATTAGTGTTGTGAAAATGGTTAAGTGTAGTAACTTGAATTATGAATTAGTGTTGTGAAAATGATTAAGTGTAGTAACTTTAATTATGAATTTGTGTTGTTAAAATAGTTATGTATAGTAGCTTGAATTATGAATTAGTGTTGTGAAAATGGTTAAGTATAATAACTTGAATTATGAATTAGTGTTGTGAAAATGGTTAAGTATAATAACTTGAATTATGAATTAGCGTTGTGAAAATGGTTAAGTGTAGTAACTTGAATTATGAATTAGTGTTGTGAAAATAGTTAAGTGTAGTAACTTGAATTATGAATTAGTGTTGTGAAAATGGTTAAGTGTAGTAACTTTAATTATGAATTTGTGTTGTTAAAATGGTTAAGTATAGTAACTTGAATTATGAATTAGCTTTGTGAAAATGGTTAAGTATAGTAACTTGAATTATGAATTAGTGTTGTGAAAATGGTTAAGTGTAGTAACTTGAATTATGAATTAGTGTTGTGAAAATGATTAAGTGTAGTAACTTTAATTATGAATTTGTGTTGTTAAAATAGTTATGTATAGTAGCTTGAATTATGAATTAGTGTTGTGAAAATGGTTAAGTATAATAACTTGAATTATGAATTAGTGTTGTGAAAATGGTTAAGTACAATAACTTGAATTATGAATTAGCGTTGTGAAAATGGTTAAGTGTAGTAACTTGAATTATGAATTAGTGTTGTGAAAATGGTTAAGTGTAGTAACTTGAATTATGAATTAGTGTTGTGAAAATGGTTAAGTGTAGTAACTTGAATGATGAATTAGTGTTGTGAAAATGGTTAAGTATAGTAACTTGAATAATGAATTAGTGTTGTGAAAATGGTTAAGTATAATAACTTGAATTATGAATTAGTGTTGTGAAAATAGTTAAGTATAATAACTTGAATTATGAATTAGCGTTGTGAAAATGGTTAAGTATAGTAACTCGAATTATGAATTAGTGTTGTGAAAATGGTTAAGTGTAGTAACTTGAATTATGAATTAGTGTTGTGAAAATGGTTAAATGTAGTAACTTTAATTATGAATTAGTGTTGTTAAAATAGTTAAGTATGGTAGCTTGAATTATGAATTAGTGTTGTGTAAATGGTTAAGTGTAGTAACTTGAATTATGAATTAGTGTTGTGAAAATGATTAAGTGTAGTAACTTTAATTATGAATTTGTGTTGTTAAAATAGTTATGTATAGTAACTTGAATTATGAATTAGTGTTGTAAAAATTGTTAAGTATAGTAACTTGAATTATGAATTAGTGTTGTGTAAACGGTTAAGTATAGTAACTTGAATTATGAATTAGTGTTGTGAAAATGGTTAAGTATAATAACTTGAATTATGAATTAGTGTTGTGAAAATGGTTAAGTATAATAACTTGAATTATGAATTAGCGTTGTGAAAATGGTTAAGTATAGTAACTTGAATTATGAATTAGCGTTGTGAAAATGGTTAAGTGTAGTAACTTGAATTATGAATTAGCGTTGTGAAAATGGTTAAATGTAGTAACTTTAATTATGAATTAGTTTTGTTAAAATATTTAAGTATAGTAGCTTGAATTATGAATTAGTGTTGTGAAAATGGTTAAGTGTAGTAACTTGAATGATGAATTAGTGTTGTGAAAATGGTTAAGTATAGTAACTTGAATTATGAATTAGTGTTGTGAAAATGGTTAAGTGTAGTAACTTGAATTATGAATTAGTGTTGTGAAAATGGTTAAATGTAGTAACTTTAATTATGAATTTGTGTTGTTAAAATAGTTAAGTATAGTAACTTGAATGATGAATTAGTGTTGTGAAAATGGTTAAGTACAGTAACTTTAATTATGAATTAGTGTTGTTAAAATATTTGAGTATAGTAGCTTGAATTATGAATTAGTGTTGTAAAAATGGTTAAGTATAATAACTTGAATTATGAATTAGTGTTGTGAAAATGGTTAAGTATAATAACTTGAATTATGAATTAGCGTTGTGAAAATGGTTAAGTGTAGTAACTTGAATTATGAATTAGTGTTGTGAAAATAGTTAAGTGTAGTAACTTGAATTATGAATTAGTGTTGTGAAAATGGTTAAGTGTAGTAACTTGAATGATGAATTAGTGTTGTGAAAATGGTTAAGTATAATAACTTGAATTATGAATTAGTGTTGTGAAAATGGTTAAGTATAATAACTTGAATTATGAATTAGTGTTGTGAAAATAGTTAAGTATAATAACTTGAATTATGAATTAGCGTTGTGAAAATGGTTAAGTATAGTAACTCGAATTATGAATTAGTGTTGTGAAAATGGTTAAGTATAGTAACTTGAATTATGAATTAGTGTTGTGAAAATGGTTAAATGTAGTAACTTTAATTATGAATTTGTGTTGTTAAAATAGTTAAGTATAGTAGCTTGAATTATGAATTAGTGTTGTGAAAATGGTTAAGCATAGTAACTTGAATTATGAATTAGTGTTGTTAAAATAGTTAAGTATGGTAGCTTGAATTATGAATTAGTGTTGTGTAAATGGTTAAGTGTAGTAACTTGAATTATGAATTAGTGTTGTGAAAATGATTAAGTGTAGTAACTTTAATTATGAATTTGTGTTGTTAAAATAGTTATGTATAGTAACTTGAATTATGAATTAGTGTTGTAAAAATGGTTAAGTATAGTAATTTGAATTATGAATTAGTGTTGTGAAAATGGTTAAGTGTAGTAACTTGAATTATGAATTAGTGTTGTGAAAATGGTTAAATGTAGTAACTTTAATTATGAATTAGTGTTGTAAAAATATTTAAGTATAGTTGCTTGAATTATGAATTAGTGTTGTGAAAATGGTTAAGTGTAGTAACTTGAATGATGAATTAGTGTTGTGAAAATGGTTAAGTATAGTAACTTTAATTTTGAATTAGTGTTGTTAAAATATTTAAGTATAGTAACTTGAATTATGAATTAGTGTTATGAAAATTGTTAAGTATAATAACTTGAATTATGAATTAGCGTTGTAAAATGGTTAAGTATAGTAACTTGAATTATGAATTAGTGTTGTGAAAATGGTTAAGTGTAGTAACTTAAATTATGAATTAGTGTTGTGAAAATGGTTAAATGTAGTAACTTTAATTATAAATTAGTGTTGTGAAAATGGTTAAGAGTAGTAACTTTAATTATGAATTAGCGTTGTGAAAATGATTAAGTGTAGTAACTTTAATTATGAATTTGTGTTGTTAAAATAGTTATGTATAGTAGCTTGAATTATGAATTAGTGTTGTTAAAATAGTTAAGTATAGTAGCTTGAATTATGAATTAGTGTTGTGAAAATAGTTAAGTGTAGTAACTTAAATTATGAATTAGTGTTGTGAAAATTGTTAAGTATAGTAACTTGAATTATGAATTAGTGTTGTGTAAACGGTTAAGTATAGTAACTTGAATTATGAATTAGTGTTGTGAAAATGGTTAAGTATAATAACTTGAATTATGAATTAGTGTTGTGAAAATGGTTAAGTATAATAACTTGAATTATGAATTAGCGTTGTGAAAATGGTTAAGTATAGTAACTTGAATTATGAATTAGCGTTGTGAAAATGGTTAAGTGTAGTAACTTGAATTATGAATTAGCGTTGTGAAAATGGTTAAATGTAGTAACTTTAATTATGAATTAGTGTTGTTAAAATATTTAAGTATAGTAGCTTGAATTATGAATTAGTGTTGTGAAAATGGTTAAGTGTAGTAACTTGAATGATGAATTAGTGTTGTGAAAATGGTTAAGTATAGTAACTTGAATTATGAATTAGTGTTGTGAAAATGGTTAAGTGTAGTAACTTGAATTATGAATTAGTGTTGTGAAAATGGTTAAATGTAGTAACTTTAATTATGAATTTGTGTTGTTAAAATAGTTAAGTATAGTAACTTGAATGATGAATTAGTGTTGTGAAAATGGTTAAGTACAGTAACTTTAATTATGAATTAGTGTTGTTAAAATATTTAAGTATAGTAGCTTGAATTATGAATTAGTGTTATGAAAATTGTTAAGTATAGTAACTTGAATTATGAATTAGCGTTGTGAAAATGGTTAAGTATAGTAACTTGAATTATGAATTAGCGTTGTCAAAATGGTTAAGTATAGTAACTTGAATTATGAATTAGTGTTGTGAAAATGGTTAAGTGTAGTAACTTGAATTATGAATTAGTGTTGTGAAAATGATTAAGTGTAGTAACTTTAATTATGAATTTGTGTTGTTAAAATAGTTATGTATAGTAGCTTGAATTATGAATTAGTGTTGTGAAAATGGTTAAGTATAATAAATTGAATTATGAATTAGTGTTGTGAAAATGGTTAAGTATAATAACTTGAATTATGAATTAGCGTTGTGAAAATGGTTAAGTGTAGTAACTTGAATTATGAATTAGTGTTGTGAAAATAGTTAAGTGTAGTAACTTGAATTATGAATTAGTGTTGTGTAAACGGTTAAGTATAATAACTTGAATTATGAATTAGTGTTGTGAAAATGGTTAAGTATAATAACTTGAATTATGAATTAGTGTTGTGAAAATGGTTAAGTATAATAACTTGAATTATGAATTAGCGTTGTGAAAATGCTTAAGTATAGTAACTTGAATTATGAATTAGCGTTGTGAAAATGGTTAAGTGTAGTAACTTGAATTATGAATTAGTGTTGTGAAAATGGTTAAATGTAGTAACTTTAATTATGAATTAGTGTTGTTAAAATGGTTAAGTATAGTAGCTTGAATTATGAATTAGTGTTGTTAAAATAGTTAAGTATAGTAGCTTGAATTATGAATTAGTGTTGTGAAAATGGTTAAGCATAGTAACTTGAATTATGAATTAGTGTTGTTAAAATAGTTAAGTATGGTAGCTTGAATTATGAATTAGTGTTGTGTAAATGGTTAAGTGTAGTAACTTGAATTATGAATTAGTGTTGTGAAAATGATTAAGTGTAGTAACTTTAATTATGAATTTGTGTTGTTAAAATAGTTATGTATAGTAACTTGAATTATGAATTAGTGTTGTAAAAATGGTTAAGTATAGTAATTTGAATTATGAATTAGTGTTGTGAAAATGGTTAAGTGTAGTAACTTGAATTATGAATTAGTGTTGTGAAAATTGTTAAATGTAGTAACTTTAATTATGAATTAGTGTTGTTAAAATATTTAAGTATAGTTGCTTGAATTATGAATTAGTGTTGTGAAAATGGTTAAGTGTAGTAACTTGAATTATGAATTAGTGTTGTGAAAATGGTTAAGTATAGTAACTTTAATTATGAATTAGTGTTGTGAAAATGGTTAAATGTAGTAACTTTAATTATAAATTAGTGTTGTGAAAATGGTTAAATATAGTAACTTTAATTATGAATTAGTGTTGTTAAAATATTTAAGTATAGTAGCTTGAATTATGAATTAGTGTTATGAAAATTGTTAAGTATAGTAACTTGAATTATGAATTAGCGTTGTGAAAATGGTTAAGTATAGTAACTTGAATTATGAATTAGCGTTGTGAAAATGGTTAAGTATAGTAACTTGAATTATGAATTAGTGTTGTGAAAATGGTTAAGTGTAGTAACTTGAATTATGAATTAGTGTTGTGAAAATGATTAAGTGTACTAACTTTAATTATGAATTTGTGTTGTTAAAATAGTTATGTATAGTAGCTTGAATTATGAATTAGTGTTGTGAAAATGGTTAAGTATAATAACTTGAATTATGAATTAGTGTTGTGAAAATGGTTAAGTATAATAACTTGAATTATGAATTAGTGTTGTGAAAATAGTTAAGTGTAGTAACTTTAATTATGAATTTGTGTTGTTAAAATAGTTAAGTATAGTAGCTTGAATTATGAATTAGTGTTGTGAAAAATAGTTAAGTGTAGTAACTTAAATTATGAATTAGTGTTGTGAAAATTGTTAAGTATAGTAACTTGAATTATGAATTAGTGTTGTGTAAACGGTTAAGTATAGTAACTTGAATTATGAATTAGTGTTGTGAAAATGGTTAAGT
This sequence comes from Capsicum rhomboideum, assembly GCA_031232105.1. NCBI lineage: Eukaryota > Viridiplantae > Streptophyta > Magnoliopsida > Solanales > Solanaceae > Capsicum > Capsicum rhomboideum. Next base: position 57,644,524 of record CP124714.1, read on the forward strand.
ATAATAACTTGAATTATGAATTAGTGTTGTGAAAATGGTTAAGCATAGTAACTTGAATTATGAATTAGTGTTGTTAAAATAGTTAAGTATGGTAGCTTGAATTATGAATTAGTGTTGTGTAAATGGTTAAGTGTAGTAACTTGAATTATGAATTAGTGTTGTGAAAATGATTAAGTGTAGTAACTTTAATTATGAATTTGTGTTGTTAAAATAGTTATGTATAGTAACTTGAATTATGAATTAGTGTTGTGAAAATGGTTAAATGTAGTAACTTTAATTATGAATTAGTGTTGTTAAAATATTTAAGTATAGTTGCTTGAATTATGAATTAGTGTTGTGAAAATGGTTAAGTGTAGTAACTTGAATGATGAATTAGTGCTGTTAAAATATTTAAGTATAGTAGCTTGAATTATGAATTAGTGTTATGAAAATTGTTAAGTATAGTAACTTGAATTATGAATTAGCATTGTGAAAATGGATAAGTATAGTAACTTGAATTATGAATTAGCGTTGTCAAATGGTTAAGTATAGTAACTTGAATTATGAATTAGTGTTGTGAAATTGGTTAAGTGTAGTAACTTGAATTATGAATTAGTGTTGTGAAAATGATTAAGTGTAGTAACTTTAATTATGAATTTGTGTTGTTAAAATATTTATGTATAGTAGCTTGAATTATGAATTAGTGTTGTGAAAATGGTTAAGTATAATAACTTGAATTATGAATTAGTGTTGTGAAAATGGTTAAGTATAATAACTTGAATTATGAATTAGCGTTGTGAAAATGGTTAAGTGTAGTAACTTGAATTATGAATTAGTGTTGTGAAAATAGTTAAGTGTAGTAACTTGAATTATGAATTAGTGTTGTGAAAATGGTTAAGTGTAGTAACTTGAATGATGAATTAGTGTTGTGAAAATGGTTAAGTATAGTAACTTGAATGATGAATTAGTGTTGTGAAAATGGTTAAGTATAATAACTTGAATTATGAATTAGTGTTGTGAAAATGGTTAAGCATAGTAACTTGAATTATGAATTAGTGTTGTGAAAATGGTTAAGTGTAGTAACTTGAATTATGAATTAGTGTTGTGAAAATGATTAAGTGTAGTAACTTGAATTATGAATTAGCGTTGTGAAAATGATTAAGTGTAGTAACTTTAATTATGAATTTGTGTTGTTAAAATAGTTATGTATAGTAGCTTGAATTATGAATTAGTGTTGTTAAAATAGTTAAGTATAGTAACTTGAATGATGAATTAGTGTTGTGAAAATGGTTAAGTATAGTAACTTTAATTATGAATTAGTGTTGTTAAAATATTTAAGTATAGTAGCTTGAATTATGAATTAGTGTTATGAAAATTGTTAAGTATAGTAACTTGAATTATAAATTAGCGTTGTGAAAATGGTTAAGTATAGTAACTTGAATTATGAATTAGCGTTGTGAAAATGGTTAAGTATAGTAACTTGAATTATGAATTAGTGTTGTGAAAATGGTTAAGTGTAGTAACTTGAATTATGAATTAGTGTTGTGAAAATGATTAAGTGTACTAACTTTAATTATGAATTTGTGTTGTTAAAATAGTTATGTATAGTAGCTTGAATTATGAATTAGTGTTGTGAAAATGGTTAAGTATAATAACTTGAATTATGAATTAGTGTTGTGAAAATGGTTAAGTATAATAACTTGAATTATGAATTAGCGTTGTGAAAATGGTTAAGTGTAGTAACTTGAATTATGAATTAGTGTTGTGAAAATAGTTAAGTGTAGTAACTTGAATTATGAATTAGTGTTGTGAAAATGGTTAAGTGTAGTAACTTGAATGATGAATTAGTGTTGTGAAAATGGTTAAGTATAGTAACTTGAATTATGAATTAGTGTTGTGAAAATGGTTAAGTATAATAACTTGAATTATGAATTAGTGTTGTGAAAATAGTTAAGTATAATAACTTGAATTATGAATTAGCGTTGTGAAAATGGTTAAGTATAGTAACTCGAATTATGAATTATTGTTGTGAAAATGGTTAAGTGTAGTAACTTGAATTATGAATTAGTGTTGTGAAAATGGTTAAATGTAGTAACTTTAATTATGAATTTGTGTTGTTAAAATAGTTAAGTATAGTAGCTTGAATTATGAATTAGTGTTGTGAAAATGATTAAGTGTAGTAACTTTAATTATGAATTTGTGTTGTTAAAATAGTTAAGTATGGTAGCTTGAATTATGAATTAGTGTTGTGAAAATGATTAAGTGTAGTAACTTTAATTATGAATTTGTGTTGTTAAAATAGTTATGTATAGTAACTTGAATTATGAATTAGTGTTGTAAAAATGGTTAAGTATAGTAATTTGAATTATGAATTAGTGTTGTGAAAATGGTTAAGTGTAGTAACTTGAATTATGAATTAGTGTTGTGAAAATGGTTAAATTGTGTAACTTTAATTATGAATTAGTGTTGTTAAAATATTTAAGTATAGTTGCTTGAATTATGAATTAGTGTTGTGAAAATGGTTAAGTGTAGTAACTTGAATGATGAATTAGTGTTGTGAAAATGGTTAAGTATAGTAACTTTAATTATGAATTAGTGTTGTTAAAATATTTAAGTATAGTAACTTGAATTATGAATTAGTGTTATGAAAATTGTTAAGTATAATAACTTGAATTATGAATTAGTGTTGTGAAAATGGTTAAGTATAATAACTTGAATTATGAATTAGCGTTGTGAAAATGGTTAAGTGTAGTAACTTGAATTATGAATTAGTGTTGTGAAAATAGTTAAGTGTAGTAACTTGAATTATGAATTAGTGTTGTGAAAATGGTTAAGTGTAGTAACTTGAATGATGAATTAGTGTTGTGAAAATGGTTAAGTATAGTAACTTGAATTATGAATTAGTGTTGTGAAAATGGTTAAGTATAATAACTTGAATTATGAATTAGTGTTGTGAAAATAGTTAAGTATAATAACTTGAATTATGAATTAGCGTTGTGAAAATGGTTAAGTATAGTAACTCGAATTATGAATTAGTGTTGTGACAATAGTTAAGTGTAGTAACTTGAATTATGAATTAGCGTTGTGAAAATGGTTAAGTATAGTAACTCGAATTATGAATTAGTGTTGTGAAAATGGTTAAATGTAGTAACTTTAATTATGAATTTGTGTTGTTAAAATAGTTAAGTATAGTAGCTTGAATTATGAATTAGTGTTGTGAAAATGGTTAAGTATAGTAGCTTGAATTATGAATTAGTGTTGTGAAAATGATTAAGTGTAATAACTTGAATTATGAATTAGCGTTGTGAAAATGGTTAAGTGTAGTAACTTGAATTATGAATTAGTGTTGTGAAAATAGTTAAGTGTAGTAACTTGAATTATGAATTAGTGTTGTGAAAATGGTTAAGTGTAGTAACTTGAATGATGAATTAGTGTTGTGAAAATGGTTAAGTATAGTAACTTGAATTATGAATTAGTGTTGTGAAAATGGTTAAGTATAATAACTTGAATTATGAATTAGTGTTGTGAAAATAGTTAAGTATAATAACTTGAATTATAAATTAGCGTTGTGAAAATGGTTAAGTATAGTAACTCGAATTATGAATTAGTGTTGTGAAAATAGTTAAGTGTAGTAACTTGAATTATGAATTAGCGTTGTGAAAATGGTTAAGTATAGTAACTCGAATTATGAATTAGTGTTGTGAAAATGGTTAAGTGTAGTAACTTGAATTATGAATTAGTGTTGTGAAAATGGTTAAATGTAGTAACTTTAATTATGAATTTGTGTTGTTAAAATAGTTAAGTATAGTAGCTTGAATTATGAATTAGTGTTGTGAAAATGATTAAGTGTAGTAACTTTAATTATGAATTTGTGTTGTTAAAATAGTTAAGTATGGTAGCTTGAATTATGAATTAGTGTTGTGAAAATGGTTAAGTGTAGTAACTTGAATTATGAATTAGTGTTGTGAAAATGATTAAGTGTAGTAACTTTAATTATGAATTTGTGTTGTTAAAATAGTTATGTATAGTAACTTGAATTATGAATTAGTGTTGTAAAAATGGTTAAGTATAGTAATTTGAATTATGAATTAGTGTTGTGAAAATGGTTAAGTGTAGTAACTTGAATTATGAATTAGTGTTGTGAAAATGGTTAAATGTAGTAACTTTAATTATGAATTAGTGTTGTTAAAATATTTAAGTATAGTTGCTTGAATTATGAATTAGTGTTGTGAAAATGGTTAAGTGTAGTAACTTGAATGATGAATTAGTGTTGTGAAAATGGTTAAGTATAGTAACTTTAATTATGAATTAGTGTTGTTAAAATATTTAAGTATAGTAACTTGAATTATGAATTAGTGTTATGAAAATTGTTAAGTATAATAACTTGAATTATGAATTAGTGTTGTGAAAATGGTTAAGTATAATAACTTGAATTATGAATTAGCGTTGTGAAAATGGTTAAGTGTAGTAACTTGAATTATGAATTAGTGTTGTGAAAATAGTTAAGTGTAGTAACTTGAATTATGAATTAGTGTTGTGAAAATGGTTAAGTGTAGTAACTTGAATGATGAATTAGTGTTGTGAAAATGGTTAAGTATAGTAACTTGAATTATGAATTAGTGTTGTGAAAATGGTTAAGTATAATAACTTGAATTATGAATTAGTGTTGTGAAAATAGTTAAGTATAATAACTTGAATTATGAATTAGCGTTGTGAAAATGGTTAAGTATAGTAACTCGAATTATGAATTAGTGTTGTGAAAATGGTTAAGTGTAGTAACTTGAATTATGAATTAGTGTTGTGAAAATGGTTAAATGTAGTAACTTTAATTATGAATTTGTGTTGTTAAAATAGTTAAGTATAGTAGCTTGAATTATGAATTAGTGTTGTGAAAATGATTAAGTGTAGTAACTTTAATTATGAATTTGTGTTGTTAAAATAGTTAAGTATGGTAGCTTGAATTATGAATTAGTGTTGTGTAAATGGTTAAGTGTAGTAACTTGAATTATGAATTAGTGTTGTGAAAATGATTAAGTGTAGTAACTTTAATTATGAATTTGTGTTGTTAAAATAGTTATGTATAGTAACTTTAATTATGAATTAGTGTTGTTAAAATATTTAAGTATAGTAACTTGAATTATGAATTAGTGTTATGAAAATTGTTAAGTATAATAACTTGAATTATGAATTAGCGTTGTGAAAATGGTTAAGTATAGTAACTTGAATTATGAATTAGTGTTGTGAAAATGGTTAAGTGTAGTAACTTGAATTATGAATTAGTGTTGTGAAAATGATTAAATGTAGTAACTTTAATCATAAATTAGTGTTGTGAAAATGGTTAAGAGTAGTAACTTTAATTATGAATTAGCGTTGTGAAAATGATTAAGTGTAGTAACTTTAATTATGAATTTGTGTTGTTAAAATAGTTATGTATAGTAGCTTGAATTATGAATTAGTGTTGTTAAAATAGTTAAGTATAGTAGCTTGAATTATGAATTAGTGTTGTGAAAATAGTTAAGTGTAGTAACTTAAATTATGAATTAGTGTTGTGAAAATTGTTAAGTATAGTAACTTGAATTATGAATTAGTATTGTGTAAACGGTTAAGTATAGTAACTTGAATTATGAATTAGTGTTGTGAAAATGGTTAAGTATAATACCTTGAATTATGAATTAGTGTTGTGAAAATGGTTAAGCATAGTAACTTGAATTATGAATTAGTGTTGTTAAAATAGTTAAGTATGGTAGCTTGAATTATGAATTAGTATTGTGTAAATGGTTAAGTGTAGTAACTTGAATTATGAATTAGTGTTGTGAAAATGATTAAGTGTAGTAACTTTAATTATGAATTTGTGTTGTGAAAATAGTTATGTATAGTAACTTGAATTATGAATTAGTGTTGTAAAAATGGTTAAGTATAGTAATTTGAATTATGAATTAGTGTTGTGAAAATGGTTAAGTGTAGTAACTTGAATTATGAATTAGTGTTGTGAAAATGGTTAAATGTAGTAACTTTAATTATGAATTAGTGTTGTTAAAATATTTAAGTATAGTTGCTTGAATTATGAATTAGTGTTGTGAAAATGGTTAAGTGTAGTAACTTGAATGATGAATTAGTGTTGTGAAAATGGTTAAGTATAGTAACTTTAATTATGAATTAGTGTTGTGAAAATGGTTAAGAGTAGTAACTTGAATTATGAATTAGTGTTGTGAAAATGGTTAAATGTAGTAACTTTAATTATGAATTTGTGTTGTTAAAATAGTTAAGTATAGTAGCTTGAATTATGAATTAGTGTTGTGAAAATGGTTAAGCATAGTAACTTGAATTATGAATTAGCGTTGTTAAAATAGTTAAGTATGGTAGCTTGAATTATGAATTAGTGTTGTGTAAATGGTTAAGTGTAGTAACTTGAATTATGAATTAGTGTTGTGAAAATGATTAAGTGTAGTAACTTTAATTATGAATTTGTGTTGTAAAAATAGTTATGTATAGTAACTTGAATTATGAATTAGTGTTGTAAAAATGGTTAAGTATAGTAATTTGAATTATGAATTAGTGTTGTGAAAATGGTTAAGTGTAGTAACTTGAATTATGAATTAGTGTTGTGAAAATAGTTAAGTGTAGTAACTTGAATTATGAATTAGTGTTGTGAAAATGGTTAAGTGTAGTAACTTGAATGATGAATTAGTGTTGTGAAAATGGTTAAGTATAGTAACTTGAATTATGAATTAGTGTTGTGAAAATGGTTAAGTATAATAACTTGAATTATGAATTAGTGTTGTGAAAATAGTTAAGTATAATAACTTGAATTATGAATTAGCGTTGTGAAAATGGTTAAGTATAGTAACTCGAATTATGAATTAGTGTTGTGAAAATGGTTAAGTGTAGTAACTTGAATTATGAATTAGTGTTGTGAAAATGGTTAAATGTAGTAACTTTAATTATGAATTTGTGTTGTTAAAATAGTTAAGTATAGTAGCTTGAATTATGAATTAGTGTTGTGAAAATGGTTAAGCATAGTAACTTGAATTATGAATTAGTGTTGTTAAAATAGTTAAGTATGGTAGCTTGAATTATGAATTAGTGTTGTGTAAATGGTTAAGTGTAGTAACTTGAATTATGAATTAGTGTTGTGAAAATGATTAAGTGTAGTAACTTTAATTATGAATTTGTGTTGTTAAAATAGTTATGTATAGTAACTTGAATTATGAATTAGTGTTGTAAAAATGGTTAAGTATAGTAATTTGAATTATGAATTAGTGTTGTAAAATGGTTAAGTGTAGTAACTTGAATTATGAATTAGTGTAGTGAAAATGGTTAAATGTAGTAACTTTAATTATGAATTAGTGTTGTTAAAATATTTAAGTATAGTTGCTTGAATTATGAATTAGTGTTGTGAAAATGGTTAAGTATAGTAACTTGAATGATGAATTAGTGTTGTGAAAATGGTTAAGTATAGGAACTTTAATTATGAATTAGTGTTGTGAAAATGGTTAAATGTAGTAACTTTAATTATAAATTAGTGTTGTGAAAATGGTTAAGAGTAGTAACTTTAATTATGAATTAGCGTTGTCAAAATGATTAAGTGTAGTAACTTTAATTATGAATTTGTGTTGTTAAAATAGTTATGTATAGTAGCTTGAATTATGAATTAGTGTTGTTAAAATAGTTAAGTATAGTAGCTTGAATTATGAATTAGTGTTGTGAAAATAGTTAAGTGTAGTAACTTAAATTATGAATTAGTGTTGTGAAAATTGTTAAGTATAGTAACTTGAATGATGAATTAGTGTTGTGTAAACGGTTAAGTATAGTAACTTGAATTATGTATTAGTGTTGTGAAAATGGTTAAGTATAATAACTTGAATTATGAATTAGTGTTGTGAAAATGGTTAAGTATAATAACTTGAATTATGAATTAGCGTTGTGAAAATGGTTAAGTATAGTAACTTGAATTATGAATTAGCGTTGTGAAAATGGTTAAGTGTAGTAACTTGAATTATGAATTAGTGTTGTGAAAATGGTTAAATGTAGTAACTTTAATTATGAATTAGTGTTGTTAAAATATTTAAGTATAGTGGCTTGAATTATGAATTAGTGTTGTGAAAATGGTTAAGTGTAGTAACTTGAATGATGAATTAGTGTTGTGAAAATGGTTAAGTATAGTAACTTGAATTATGAATTAGTGTTGTGAAAATGGTTAAGTGTAGTAACTTGAATTATGAATTAGTGTTGTGAAAATGGTTAAATGTAGTAACTTTAATTATGAATTTGTGTTGTTAAAATAGTTAAGTATAGTAACTTGAATGATGAATTAGTGTTGTGAAAATGGTTAAGTATAGTAACTTTAATTATGAATTAGTGTTGTTAAAATATTTAAGTATAGTAGCTTGAATTATGAATTAGTGTTATGAAAATTGTTAAGTATAGTAACTTGAATTATGAATTAGCGTTGTGAAAATGGTTAAGTATAGTAACTTGAATTATGAATTAGCGTTGTGAAAATGGTTAAGTATAGTAACTTGAATTATGAATTAGTGTTGTGAAAATGGTTAAGTGTAGTAACTTGAATTATGAATTAGTGTTGTGAAAATGATTAAGTGTAGTAACTTTAATTATGAATTTGTGTTGTTAAAATAGTTATGTATAGTAGCTTGAATTATGAATTAGTGTTGTGAAAATGGTTAAGTATAATAACTTGAATTATGAATTAGTGTTGTGAAAATGGTTAAGTATAATAACTTGAATTATAAATTAGTGTTGTGAAAATAGTTAAGTGTAGTAACTTTAATTATGAATTTGTGTTGTTAAAATAGTTAAGTATAGTAGCTTGAATTATGAATTAGTGTTGTGAAAATAGTTAAGTGTAGTAACTTAAATTATGAATTAGTGTTGTGAAAATTGTTGAGTATAGTAACTTGAATTATGAATTAGTGTTGTGTAAACGGTTAAGTATAGTAACTTGAATTATGAATTAGTGTTGTGAAAATGGTTAAGTATAATAACTTGAATTATGAATTAGTGTTGTGAAAATGGTTAAGCATAGTAACTTGAATTATGAATTAGTGTTGTTAAAATAGTTAAGTATGGTAGCTTGAATTATGAATTAGTGTTGTGTAAATGGTTAAGTGTAGTAACTTGAATTATGAATTAGTGTTGTGAAAATGATTAAGTGTAGTAACTTTAATTATGAATTTGTGTTGTTAAAATAGTTATGTATAGTAACTTGAATTATGAATTAGTGTTGTGAAAATGGTTAAATGTAGTAACTTTAATTATGAATTAGTGTTGTTAAAATATTTAAGTATAGTTGCTTGAATTATGAATTAGTGTTGTGAAAATGGTTAAGTGTAGTAACTTGAATGATGAATTAGTGCTGTTAAAATATTTAAGTATAGTAGCTTGAATTATGAATTAGTGTTATGAAAATTGTTAAGTATAGTAACTTGAATTATGAATTAGCATTGTGAAAATGGATAAGTATAGTAACTTGAATTATGAATTAGCGTTGTGAAAATGGTTAAGTATAGTAACTTGAATTATGAATTAGTGTTGTGAAATTGGTTAAGTGTAGTAACTTGAATTATGAATTAGTGTTGTGAAAATGATTAAGTGTAGTAACTTTAATTATGAATTTGTGTTGTTAAAATATTTATGTATAGTAGCTTGAATTATGAATTAGTGTTGTGAAAATGGTTAAGTATAATAACTTGAATTATGAATTAGTGTTGTGAAAATGGTTAAGTATAATAACTTGAATTATGAATTAGCGTTGTGAAAATGGTTAAGTGTAGTAACTTGAATTATGAATTAGTGTTGTGAAAATAGTTAAGTGTAGTAACTTGAATTATGAATTAGTGTTGTGAAAATGGTTAAGTGTAGTAACTTGAATGATGAATTAGTGTTGTGAAAATGGTTAAGTATAGTAACTTGAATGATGAATTAGTGTTGTGAAAATGGTTAAGTATAATAACTTGAATTATGAATTAGTGTTGTGAAAATGGTTAAGCATAGTAACTTGAATTATGAATTAGTGTTGTGAAAATGGTTAAGTGTAGTAACTTGAATTATGAATTAGTGTTGTGAAAATGATTAAGTGTAGTAACTTGAATTATGAATTAGCGTTGTGAAAATGATTAAGTGTAGTAACTTTAATTATGAATTTGTGTTGTTAAAATAGTTATGTATAGTAGCTTGAATTATGAATTAGTGTTGTTAAAATAGTTAAGTATAGTAACTTGAATGATGAATTAGTGTTGTGAAAATGGTTAAGTATAGTAACTTTAATTATGAATTAGTGTTGTTAAAATATTTAAGTATAGTAGCTTGATTATGAATTAGTGTTATGAAAATTGTTAAGTATAGTAACTTGAATTATGAATTAGCGTTGTGAAAATGGTTAAGTATAGTAACTTGAATTATGAATTAGCGTTGTGAAAATGGTTAAGTATAGTAACTTGAATTATGAATTAGTGTTGTGAAAATGGTTAAGTGTAGTAACTTGAATTATGAATTAGTGTTGTGAAAATGATTAAGTGTACTAACTTTAATTATGAATTTGTGTTGTTAAAATAGTTATGTATAGTAGCTTGAATTATGAATTAGTGTTGTGAAAATGGTTAAGTATAATAACTTGAATTATGAATTAGTGTTGTGAAAATGGTTAAGTATAATAACTTGAATTATGAATTAGCGTTGTGAAAATGGTTAAGTGTAGTAACTTGAATTATGAATTAGTGTTGTGAAAATAGTTAAGTGTAGTAACTTGAATTATGAATTAGTGTTGTGAAAATGGTTAAGTGTAGTAACTTGAATGATGAATTAGTGTTGTGAAAATGGTTAAGTATAGTAACTTGAATTATGAATTAGTGTTGTGAAAATGGTTAAGTATAATAACTTGAATTATGAATTAGTGTTGTGAAAGTAGTTAAGTATAATAACTTGAATTATGAATTAGCGTTGTGAAAATGGTTAAGTATAGTAACTCGAATTATGAATTAGTGTTGTGAAAATGGTTAAGTGTAGTAACTTGAATTATGAATTAGTGTTGTGAAAATGGTTAAATGTAGTAACTTTAATTATGAATTTGTGTTGTCAAAATAGTTAAGTATAGTAGCTTGAATTATGAATTAGTGTTGTGAAAATGATTAAGTGTAGTAACTTTAATTATGAATTTGTGTTGTTAAAATAGTTAAGTATGGTAGCTTGAATTATGAATTAATGTTGTGTAAATGGTTAAGTGTAGTAACTTGAATTATGAATTAGTGTTGTGAAAATGATTAAGTGTAGTAACTTTAATTATGAATTTGTGTTGTTAAAATAGTTATGTATAGTAACTTGAATTATGAATTAGTGTTGTAAAAATGGTTAAGTATAGTAATTTGAATTATGAATTAGTGTTGTGAAAATGGTTAAGTGTAGTAACTTGAATTATGAATTAGTGTTGTGAAAATGGTTAAATGTAGTAACTTTAATTATGAATTAGTGTTGTTAAAATATTTAAGTATAGTTGCTTGAATTATGAATTAGTGTTGTGAAAATAGTTAAGTGTAGTAACTTAAATTATGAATTAGTGTTGTGAAAATTGTTAAGTATAGTAACTTGAATTATGAATTAGTGTTGTGTAAACGGTTAAGTATAGTAACTTGAATTATGAATTAGTGTTGTGAAAATGGTTAAGTATAATAACTTGAATTATGAATTAGTGTTGTGAAAATGGTTAAGCATAGTAACTTGAATTATGAATTAGTGTTGTTAAAATAGTTAAGTATGGTAGCTTGAATTATGAATTAGTGTTGTGTAAATGGTTAAGTGTAGTAACTTGAATTATGAATTAGTGTTGTGAAAATGATTAAGTGTAGTAACTTTAATTATGAATTTGTGTTGTTAAAATAGTTATGTATAGTAACTTGAATTATGAATTAGTGTTGTGAAAATGGTTAAATGTAGTAACTTTAATTATGAATTAGTGTTGTTAAAATATTTAAGTATAGTTGCTTGAATTATGAATTAGTGTTGTGAAAATGGTTAAGTGTAGTAACTTGAATTATGAATTAGTGCTGTTAAAATATTTAAGTATAGTAGCTTGAATTATGAATTAGTGTTATGAAAATTGTTAAGTATAGTAACTTGAATTATGAATTAGCATTGTGAAAATGGATAAGTATAGTAACTTGAATTATGAATTAGCGTTGTGAAAATGGTTAAGTATAGTAACTTGAATTATGAATTAGTGTTGTGAAATTGGTTAAGTGTAGTAACTTGAATTATGAATTAGTGTTGTGAAAATGATTAAGTGTAGTAACTTTAATTATGAATTTGTGTTGTTAAAATATTTATGTATAGTAGCTTGAATTATGAATTAGTGTTGTGAAAATGGTTAAGTATAATAACTTGAATTATGAATTAGTGTTGTGAAAATGGTTAAGCATAGTAACTTGAATTATGAATTAGTGTTGTGAAAATGGTTAAGTGTAGTAACTTGAATTATGAATTAGTGTTGTGAAAATGATTAAGTGTAGTAACTTGAATTATGAATTAGCGTTGTGAAAATGATTAAGTGTAGTAACTTTAATTATGAATTTGTGTTGTTAAAATAGTTATGTATAGTAGCTTGAATTATGAATTAGTGTTGTTAAAATAGTTAAGTATAGTAACTTGAATGATGAATTAGTGTTGTGAAAATGGTTAAGTATAGTAACTTTAATTATGAATTAGTGTTGTTAAAATATTTAAGTATAGTAGCTTGATTATGAATTAGTGTTATGAAAATTGTTAAGTATAGTAACTTGAATTATGAATTAGCATTGTGAAAATGGTTAAGTATAGTAACTTGAATTATGAATTAGCGTTGTGAAAATGGTTAAGTATAGTAACTTGAATTATGAATTAGTGTTGTGAAAATGGTTAAGTGTAGTAACTTGAATTATGAATTAGTGTTGTGAAAATGATTAAGTGTACTAACTTTAATTATGAATTTGTGTTGTTAAAATAGTTATGTATAGTAGCTTGAATTATGAATTAGTGTTGTGAAAATGGTTAAGTATAATAACTTGAATTATGAATTAGTGTTGTGAAAATGGTTAAGTATAATAACTTGAATTATGAATTAGCGTTGTGAAAATGGTTAAGTGTAGTAACTTGAATTATGAATTAGTGTTGTGAAAATAGTTAAGTGTAGTAACTTGAATTATGAATTAGTGTTGTGAAAATGGTTAAGTGTAGTAACTTGAATGATGAATTAGTGTTGTGAAAATGGTTAAGTATAGTAACTTGAATTATGAATTAGTGTTGTGAAAATGGTTAAGTATAATAACTTGAATTATGAATTAGTGTTGTGAAAATAGTTAAGTATAATAACTTGAATTATGAATTAGCGTTGTGAAAATGGTTAAGTATAGTAACTCGAATTATGAATTAGTGTTGTGAAAATGGTTAAGTGTAGTAACTTGAATTATGAATTAGTGTTGTGAAAATGGTTAAATGTAGTAACTTTAATTATGAATTAGTGTTGTTAAAATATTTAAGTATAGTTGCTTGAATTATGAATTAGTGTTGTGAAAATGGTTAAGTGTAGTAACTTGAATTATGAATTAGTGCTGTTAAAATATTTAAGTATAGTAGCTTGAATTATGAATTAGTGTTATGAAAATTGTTAAGTATAGTAACTTGAATTATGAATTAGCATTGTGAAAATGGATAAGTATAGTAACTTGAATTATGAATTAGCGTTGTGAAAATGGTTAAGTATAGTAACTTGAATTATGAATTAGTGTTGTGAAATTGGTTAAGTGTAGTAACTTGAATTATGAATTAGTGTTGTGAAAATGATTAAGTGTAGTAACTTTAATTATGAATTTGTGTTGTTAAAATATTTATGTATAGTAGCTTGAATTATGAATTAGTGTTGTGAAAATGGTTAAGTATAATAACTTGAATTATGAATTAGTGTTGTGAAAATGGTTAAGCATAGTAACTTGAATTATGAATTAGTGTTGTGAAAATGGTTAAGTGTAGTAACTTGAATTATGAATTAGTGTTGTGAAAATGATTAAGTGTAGTAACTTGAATTATGAATTAGCGTTGTGAAAATGATTAAGTGTAGTAACTTTAATTATGAATTTGTGTTGTTAAAATAGTTATGTATAGTAGCTTGAATTATGAATTAGTGTTGTTAAAATAGTTAAGTATAGTAACTTGAATGATGAATTAGTGTTGTGAAAATGGTTAAGTATAGTAACTTTAATTATGAATTAGTGTTGTTAAAATATTTAAGTATAGTAGCTTGATTATGAATTAGTGTTATGAAAATTGTTAAGTATAGTAACTTGAATTATGAATTAGCGTTGTGAAAATGGTTAAGTATAGTAACTTGAATTATGAATTAGCGTTGTGAAAATGGTTAAGTATAGTAACTTGAATTATGAATTAGTGTTGTGAAAATGGTTAAGTGTAGTAACTTGAATTATGAATTAGTGTTGTGAAAATGATTAAGTGTACTAACTTTAATTATGAATTTGTGTTGTTAAAATAGTTATGTATAGTAGCTTGAATTATGAATTAGTGTTGTGAAAATGGTTAAGTATAATAACTTGAATTATGAATTAGTGTTGTGAAAATGGTTAAGTATAATAACTTGAATTATGAATTAGCGTTGTGAAAATGGTTAAGTGTAGTAACTTGAATTATGAATTAGTGTTGTGAAAATAGTTAAGTGTAGTAACTTGAATTATGAATTAGTGTTGTGAAAATGGTTAAGTGTAGTAACTTGAATGATGAATTAGTGTTGTGAAAATGGTTAAGTATAGTAACTTGAATTATGAATTAGTGTTGTGAAAATGGTTAAGTATAATAACTTGAATTATGAATTAGTGTTGTGAAAATAGTTAAGTATAATAACTTGAATTATGAATTAGCGTTGTGAAAATGGTTAAGTATAGTAACTCGAATTATGAATTAGTGTTGTGAAAATGGTTAAGTGTAGTAACTTGAATTATGAATTAGTGTTGTGAAAATGGTTAAATGTAGTAACTTTAATTATGAATTAGTGTTGTTAAAATATTTAAGTATAGTTGCTTGAATTATGAATTAGTGTTGTGAAAATGGTTAAGTGTAGTAACTTGAATGATGAATTAGTGTTGTGAAAATGGTTAAGTATAGTAACTTTAATTATGAATTAGTGTTGTGAAAATGGTTAAGAGTAGTAACTTGAATTATGAATTAGTGTTGTGAAAATGGTTAAATGTAGTAACTTTAATTATGAATTTGTGTTGTTAAAATAGTTAAGTATAGTAGCTTGAATTATGAATTAGTGTTGTGAAAATGGTTAAGCATAGTAACTTGAATTATGAATTAGCGTTGTTAAAATAGTTAAGTATGGTAGCTTGAATTATGAATTAGTGTTGTGTAAATGGTTAAGTGTAGTAACTTGAATTATGAATTAGTGTTGTGAAAATGATTAAGTGTAGTAACTTTAATTATGAATTTGTGTTGTAAAAATAGTTATGTATAGTAACTTGAATTATGAATTAGTGTTGTAAAAATGGTTAAGTATAGTAATTTGAATTATGAATTAGTGTTGTGAAAATGGTTAAGTGTAGTAACTTGAATTATGAATTAGTGTTGTGAAAATAGTTAAGTGTAGTAACTTGAATTATGAATTAGTGTTGTGAAAATGGTTAAGTGTAGTAACTTGAATGATGAATTAGTGTTGTGAAAATGGTTAAGTATAGTAACTTGAATTATGAATTAGTGTTGTGAAAATGGTTAAGTATAATAACTTGAATTATGAATTAGTGTTGTGAAAATAGTTAAGTATAATAACTTGAATTATGAATTAGCGTTGTGAAAATGGTTAAGTATAGTAACTCGAATTATGAATTAGTGTTGTGAAAATGGTTAAGTGTAGTAACTTGAATTATGAATTAGTGTTGTGAAAATGGTTAAATGTAGTAACTTTAATTATGAATTTGTGTTGTTAAAATAGTTAAGTATAGTAGCTTGAATTATGAATTAGTGTTGTGAAAATGGTTAAGCATAGTAACTTGAATTATGAATTAGTGTTGTTAAAATAGTTAAGTATGGTAGCTTGAATTATGAATTAGTGTTGTGTAAATGGTTAAGTGTAGTAACTTGAATTATGAATTAGTGTTGTGAAAATGATTAAGTGTAGTAACTTTAATTATGAATTTGTGTTGTTAAAATAGTTATGTATAGTAACTTGAATTATGAATTAGTGTTGTAAAAATGGTTAAGTATAGTAATTTGAATTATGAATTAGTGTTGTGAAAATGGTTAAGTGTAGTAACTTGAATTATGAATTAGTGTAGTGAAAATGGTTAAATGTAGTAACTTTAATTATGAATTAGTGTTGTTAAAATATTTAAGTATAGTTGCTTGAATTATGAATTAGTGTTGTGAAAATGGTTAAGTGTAGTAACTTGAATGATGAATTAGTGTTGTGAAAATGGTTAAGTATAGGAACTTTAATTATGAATTAGTGTTGTGAAAATGGTTAAATGTAGTAACTTTAATTATAAATTAGTGTTGTGAAAATGGTTAAGAGTAGTAACTTTAATTATGAATTAGCGTTGTGAAAATGATTAAGTGTAGTAACTTTAATTATGAATTTGTGTTGTTAAAATAGTTATGTATAGTAGCTTGAATTATGAATTAGTGTTGTTAAAATAGTTAAGTATAGTAGCTTGAATTATGAATTAGTGTTGTGAAAATAGTTAAGTGTAGTAACTTAAATTATGAATTAGTGTTGTGAAAATTGTTAAGTATAGTAACTTGAATGATGAATTAGTGTTGTGTAAACGGTTAAGTATAGTAGCTTGAATTATGAATTAGTGTTGTGAAAATGGTTAAGTATAATAACTTGAATTATGAATTAGTGTTGTGAAAATGGTTAAGTATAATAACTTGAATTATGAATTAGTGTTGTGAAAATAGTTAAGTGTAGTAACTTTAATTATGAATTTGTGTTGTTAAAATAGTTAAGTATAGTAGCTTGAATTATGAATTAGTGTTGTGAAAATAGTTAAGTGTAGTAACTTAAATTATGAATTAGTGTTGTGAAAATTGTTAAGTATAGTAACTTGAATTATGAATTAGTGTTGTGTAAACGGTTAAGTATAGTAACTTGAATTATGAATTAGTGTTGTGAAAATGGTTAAGTATAATAACTTGAATTATGAATTAGTGTTGTGAAAATGGTTAAGCATAGTAACTTGAATTATGAATTAGTGTTGTTAAAATAGTTAAGTATGGTAGCTTGAATTATGAATTAGTGTTGTGTAAATGGTTAAGTGTAGTAACTTGAATTATGAATTAGTGTTGTGAAAATGATTAAGTGTAGTAACTTTAATTATGAATTTGTGTTGTTAAAATAGTTATGTATAGTAACTTGAATTATGAATTAGTGTTGTGAAAATGGTTAAATGTAGTAACTTTAATTATGAATTAGTGTTGTTAAAATATTTAAGTATAGTTGCTTGAATTATGAATTAGTGTTGTGAAAATGGTTAAGTGTAGTAACTTGAATGATGAATTAGTGCTGTTAAAATATTTAAGTATAGTAGCTTGAATTATGAATTAGTGTTATGAAAATTGTTAAGTATAGTAACTTGAATGATGAATTAGTGTTGTGAAAATGGTTAAGTATAATAACTTGAATTATGAATTAGTGTTGTGAAAATGGTTAAGCATAGTAACTTGAATTATGAATTAGTGTTGTGAAAATGGTTAAGTGTAGTAACTTGAATTATGAATTAGTGTTGTGAAAATGATTAAGTGTAGTAACTTGAATTATGAATTAGCGTTGTGAAAATGATTAAGTGTAGTAACTTTAATTATGAATTTGTGTTGTTAAAATAGTTATGTATAGTAGCTTGAATTATGAATTAGTGTTGTTAAAATAGTTAAGTATAGTAACTTGAATGATGAATTAGTGTTGTGAAAATGGTTAAGTATAGTAACTTTAATTATGAATTAGTGTTGTTAAAATATTTAAGTATAGTAGCTTGATTATGAATTAGTGTTATGAAAATTGTTAAGTATAGTAACTTGAATTATGAATTAGCGTTGTGAAAATGGTTAAGTATAGTAACTTGAATTATGAATTAGCGTTGTGAAAATGGTTAAGTATAGTAACTTGAATTATGAATTAGTGTTGTGAAAATGGTTAAGTGTAGTAACTTGAATTATGAATTAGTGTTGTGAAAATGATTAAGTGTACTAACTTTAATTATGAATTTGTGTTGTTAAAATAGTTATGTATAGTAGCTTGAATTATGAATTAGTGTTGTGAAAATGGTTAAGTATAATAACTTGAATTATGAATTAGTGTTGTGAAAATGGTTAAGTATAATAACTTGAATTATGAATTAGCGTTGTGAAAATGGTTAAGTGTAGTAACTTGAATTATGAATTAGTGTTGTGAAAATAGTTAAGTGTAGTAACTTGAATTATGAATTAGTGTTGTGAAAATGGTTAAGTGTAGTAACTTGAATGATGAATTAGTGTTGTGAAAATGGTTAAGTATAGTAACTTGAATTATGAATTAGTGTTGTGAAAATGGTTAAGTATAATAACTTGAATTATGAATTAGTGTTGTGAAAATAGTTAAGTATAATAACTTGAATTATGAATTAGCGTTGTGAAAATGGTTAAGTATAGTAACTCGAATTATGAATTAGTGTTGTGAAAATGGTTAAGTGTAGTAACTTGAATTATGAATTAGTGTTGTGAAAATGGTTAAATGTAGTAACTTTAATTATGAATTTGTGTTGTTAAAATAGTTAAGTATAGTAGCTTGAATTATGAATTAGTGTTGTGAAAATGATTAAGTGTAGTAACTTTAATTATGAATTTGTGTTGTTAAAATAGTTAAGTATGGTAGCTTGAATTATGAATTAATGTTGTGTAAATGGTTAAGTGTAGTAACTTGAATTATGAATTAGTGTTGTGAAAATGATTAAGTGTAGTAACTTTAATTATGAATTTGTGTTGTTAAAATAGTTATGTATAGTAACTTGAATTATGAATTAGTGTTGTAAAAATGGTTAAGTATAGTAATTTGAATTATGAATTAGTGTTGTGAAAATGGTTAAGTGTAGTAACTTGAATTATGAATTAGTGTTGTGAAAATGGTTAAATGTAGTAACTTTAATTATGAATTAGTGTTGTTAAAATATTTAAGTATAGTTGCTTGAATTATGAATTAGTGTTGTGAAAATAGTTAAGTGTAGTAACTTAAATTATGAATTAGTGTTGTGAAAATTGTTAAGTATAGTAACTTGAATTATGAATTAGTGTTGTGTAAACGGTTAAGTATAGTAACTTGAATTATGAATTAGTGTTGTGAAAATGGTTAAGTATAATAACTTGAATTATGAATTAGTGTTGTGAAAATGGTTAAGCATAGTAACTTGAATTATGAATTAGTGTTGTTAAAATAGTTAAGTATGGTAGCTTGAATTATGAATTAGTGTTGTGTAAATGGTTAAGTGTAGTAACTTGATGTCACGACCCAAATGGCCATGAGTGGCACCCACTCTAAAACTTTGGTGGGAGAACCATCTAACCCAAACCATTACCCAATCATTTAGTCAATATTAAGATGAGGTTATCATAAAAACCAACTAAATAATAATAATTCAAACTAATCATTAGTTATGCGGAAATCAAACGAACTACTTATTAAAATCCCCAAGACCCGAAAGTCATCGTACGAGAACTTCTAAAATAAATACCATGTCTAAAAGAAATATCCAAAACAACGAAGGATAAAAAGTGTCTCATTGCCTGAAAGAAGGACAAGAACTAATAGGATGATCCATGGCAGCCTGGAGATGAAGTGCTCACCCTTGGATCGAGATCAACTATCAAACGCTAGAGATGAAGTCGTGTCTGAGCCTCTGGAACACTTTCTGCACTCAACAAAAGAAGAGTACAGGGTAGTATCAGTACAAGCCACTATGTACTGGTAGGTATCATAGGCCAACTCAATTTAATAGCATGTATACAACATAAATCAAATAACAAGTAGACAGGCATCAACACATAGCAAGTATTTAATGAATCAGCACATACATCAATGACGGGCCAAGCAATGCTTACAAACAAGCCATGTAACTATCAAGAGTATCAACGATATTGTAAACAACCATGAAATCAACAATAATACCATTAATTTGTTATCATCTTATTAACCACATGATCTCTCAAAACCAACACTAATATGTACACACATGCTAAGGGACTTATTTCTGCCCAACTAGTCATGACCTGCAGGGGACAATCTAAGTCCATGTACCGTACCGGCGTGGTACCCGATCCTCTAATAATAAACAATATCAATATCCATATCTGTACCGGCGTGGCACCCGATCCTCCATAACCATATTATGTATATTTTATCAAATTCACACTATCTCTCAGGATACAACACGATGTACTAAATTTACAAGTACACTTATACTCATAAGGCAATTCGATCAAGTTCAATTTTCAATAATTGTTCATACAAGCATCTACAATCCAAATATCATCAAATACAAGTATGTCCGAAGACCAATCAACAAGCATCCAATTTAGGAGCATACACACAATTAAATCGAGTCTAAACTCCAATTAAACCATAACCTACCTCAACCGAAGAATCCAAATGCAAGCTGATTTGCAAGTGTCTTGCCCTTCCGTAAAGCTTCTGAATGATCAAAATCTGTTTAAATACATATTCCCCGTGAGAGTACGAATCTAATGACTCGCATATTACTATATTTATTTTCTCTCAAAAACATAGTCAAATCTCAATTTCAGTGAATTTCAATCGTAGAACTAACACTTAACCATCTACACCAACCACATCTCCATATTACCATTCGAACTTAAATAGAGAATGTCACATGTCTAATATGCCAATATCATATCCCAGAATGAAAATTCAATTCAAAATCTTAAAGAAACCATCAAAACAGTGACTTGTAATTGTCAAACTCTAAGCTTAAACTTCAATTTCTCAATCTATTTTAGTCTTCTATCCTCAATATGATCATAGAATCACCCACTGTTCCAACGTTACTGCCAAAAGTAACAATAGTATTTTCAATCACCAACGACATGTAGCTACTGCTAATAATGGCATTACATTACACCTATATTACCTATTAATAACTACACCTAACTCTAAATAGAATAACCAAAAATACTTTACCCATAGTTGGCCACTGCATCACGTTTCTCCTAGCACTAATAAGGACAAAAGTCTAGTAATCTGTAACTAAATGTTCCATGTAATCATTAGGTAAAAACAACAATTCATTATTTAACCAATCTAAATCCTAATGTACCAGAAATAGAATCACTAGGAGTTATTTTTTTGCTAACCTGAAGCTATGTTATGCAGTGCTGCTCTTCGACTGCGGATTGGAAAACAACGGCTGCTGACCATGTGCCAACTTTCTGATTTTATTGTTATTGTATATGGTAAACCCTATCCACTTAAAATTATTTTTGTATTGGCCACATAAGTAAATAAAGTGTGGTTTTGACCCATTAAACCATTAATTAAACTAATTATCTAAAATACCCGAGACTTCTAATAAATCCTCGAAATTTATTTGGAACCCCATAAAAATAAATCAAATATTTAAGTTGACTAAAAGGTATGTTCCGAACCTATTGGAATCACTAAAACACTAATTCGGGATCGTCTTGACCAAAGGTTGACCGTGATCAAGCTTAACTCTATTTAAACCCAAGAACTCAACTAATGACTTAAATCACTTTCGAATACCTCGAAAATCGATACTACCCATCTCCGCAAGTCATAAATCACGTATACAACTATAGGAGAGCTAAAATGGGAAGACAAGTAAAATTCACCAAACGACTAGGAGGGTCGTTACACTTGAATTATGAATTAGTGTTGTGAAAATGATTAAGTGTAGTAACTTTAATTATGAATTTGTGTTGTTAAAATAGTTATGTATAGTAACTTGAATTATGAATTAGTGTTGTGAAAATGGTTAAATGTAGTAACTTTAATTATGAATTAGTGTTGTTAAAATATTTAAGTATAGTTGCTTGAATTATGAATTAGTGTTGTGAAAATGGTTAAGTGTAGTAACTTGAATGATGAATTAGTGCTGTTAAAATATTTAAGTATAGTAGCTTGAATTATGAATTAGTGTTATGAAAATTGTTAAGTATAGTAACTTGAATTATGAATTAGCATTGTGAAAATGGATAAGTATAGTAACTTGAATTATGAATTAGCGTTGTGAAAATGGTTAAGTATAGTAACTTGAATTATGAATTAGTGTTGTGAAATTGGTTAAGTGTAGTAACTTGAATTATGAATTAGTGTTGTGAAAATGATTAAGTGTAGTAACTTTAATTATGAATTTGTGTTGTTAAAATATTTATGTATAGTAGCTTGAATTATGAATTAGTGTTGTGAAAATGGTTAAGTATAATAACTTGAATTATGAATTAGTGTTGTGAAATTGGTTAAGTATAATAACTTGAATTATGAATTAGCGTTGTGAAAATGGTTAAGTGTAGTAACTTGAATTATGAATTAGTGTTGTGAAAATAGTTAAGTGTAGTAACTTAAATTATGAATTAGTGTTGTGAAAATGGTTAAGTGTAGTAACTTGAATGATGAATTAGTGTTGTGAAAATGGTTAAGTATAGTAACTTGAATGATGAATTAGTGTTGTGAAAATGGTTAAGTATAATAACTTGAATTATGAATTAGTGTTGTGAAAATGGTTAAGCATAGTAACTTGAATTATGAATTAGTGTTGTGAAAATGGTTAAGTGTAGTAACTTGAATTATGAATTAGTGTTGTGAAAATGATTAAGTGTAGTAACTTGAATTATGAATTAGCGTTGTGAAAATGATTAAGTGTAGTAACTTTAATTATGAATTTGTGTTGTTAAAATAGTTATGTATAGTAGCTTGAATTATGAATTAGTGTTGTTAAAATAGTTAAGTATAGTAACTTGAATGATGAATTAGTGTTGTGAAAATGGTTAAGTATAGTAACTTTAATTATGAATTAGTGTTGTTAAAATATTTAAGTATAGTAGCTTGATTATGAATTAGTGTTATGAAAATTGTTAAGTATAGTAACTTGAATTATGAATTAGCGTTGTGAAAATGGTTAAGTATAGTAACTTGAATTATGAATTAGCGTTGTGAAAATGGTTAAGTATAGTAACTTGAATTATGAATTAGTGTTGTGAAAATGGTTAAGTGTAGTAACTTGAATTATGAATTAGTGTTGTGAAAATGATTAAGTGTACTAACTTTAATTATGAATTTGTGTTGTTAAAATAGTTATGTATAGTAGCTTGAATTATGAATTAGTGTTGTGAAAATAGTTAAGTATAATAACTTGAATTATGAATTAGTGTTGTGAAAATGGTTAAGTATAATAACTTGAATTATGAATTAGCGTTGTGAAAATGGTTAAGTGTAGTAACTTGAATTATGAATTAGTGTTGTGAAAATAGTTAAGTGTAGTAACTTGAATTATGAATTAGTGTTGTGAAAATGGTTAAGTGTAGTAACTTGAATGATGAATTAGTGTTGTGAAAATGGTTAAGTATAGTAACTTGAATTATGAATTAGTGTTGTGAAAATGGTTAAGTATAATAACTTGAATTATGAATTAGTGTTGTGAAAATAGTTAAGTATAATAACTTGAATTATGAATTAGCGTTGTGAAAATGGTTAAGTATAGTAACTCGAATTATGAATTAGTGTTGTGAAAATGGTTAAGTGTAGTAACTTGAATTATGAATTAGTGTTGTGAAAATGGTTAAATGTAGTAACTTTAATTATGAATTTGTGTTGTTAA
This sequence comes from Capsicum rhomboideum, assembly GCA_031232105.1. Classification (NCBI taxonomy): domain Eukaryota; kingdom Viridiplantae; phylum Streptophyta; class Magnoliopsida; order Solanales; family Solanaceae; genus Capsicum; species Capsicum rhomboideum. The sequence goes on from CP124714.1 coordinate 57,668,373, forward strand.
AATAGTTAAGTATAGTAGCTTGAATTATGAATTAGTGTTGTGAAAATGATTAAGTGTAGTAACTTTAATTATGAATTTGTGTTGTTAAAATAGTTAAGTATGGTAGCTTGAATTATGAATTAATGTTGTGTAAATGGTTAAGTGTAGTAACTTGAATTATGAATTAGTGTTGTGAAAATGATTAAGTGTAGTAACTTTAATTATGAATTTGTGTTGTTAAAATAGTTATGTATAGTAACTTGAATTATGAATTAGTGTTGTAAAAATGGTTAAGTATAGTAATTTGAATTATGAATTAGTGTTGTGAAAATGGTTAAGTGTAGTAACTTGAATTATGAATTAGTGTTGTGAAAATGGTTAAATGTAGTAACTTTAATTATGAATTAGTGTTGTTAAAATATTTAAGTATAGTTGCTTGAATTATGAATTAGTGTTGTGAAAATGGTTAAGTGTAGTAACTTGAATGATGAATTAGTGTTGTGAAAATGGTTAAGTATAGTAACTTTAATTATGAATTAGTGTTGTTAAAATATTTAAGTATAGTAACTTGAATTATGAATTAGTGTTATGAAAATTGTTAAGTATAATAACTTGAATTATGAATTAGTGTTGTGAAAATGGTTAAGTATAATAACTTGAATTATGAATTAGCGTTGTGAAAATGGTTAAGTGTAGTAACTTGAATTATGAATTAGTGTTGTGAAAATAGTTAAGTGTAGTAACTTGAATTATGAATTAGTGTTGTGAAAATGGTTAAGTGTAGTAACTTGAATGATGAATTAGTGTTGTGAAAATGGTTAGGTATAGTAACTTGAATTATGAATTAGTGTTGTGAAAATGGTTAAGTATAATAACTTGAATTATGAATTAGTGTTGTGAAAATAGTTAAGTATAATAACTTGAATTATGAATTAGCGTTGTGAAAATGGTTAAGTATAGTAACTCGAATTATGAATTAGTGTTGTGAAAATGGTTAAGTGTAGTAACTTGAATTATGAATTAGTGTTGTGAAAATGGTTAAATGTAGTAACTTTAATTATGAATTTGTGTTGTTAAAATAGTTAAGTATAGTAGCTTGAATTATGAATTAGTGTTGTGAAAATGATTAAGTGTAGTAACTTTAATTATGAATTTGTGTTGTTAAAAAAGTTAAGTATGGTAGCTTGAATTATGAATTAGTGTTGTGTAAATGGTTAAGTATAGTAACTTGAATTATGAATTAGTGTTGTGAAAATGATTAAGCGTAGTAACTTTAATTATGAATTTGTGTTGTTAAAATAGTTATGTATAGTAACTTGAATTATGAATTAGTGTTGTAAAAATGGTTAAGTATAGTAATTTGAATTATGAATTAGTGTTGTGAAAATGGTTAAGTGTAGTAACTTGAATTATGAATTAGTGTTGTGAAAATGGTTAAATGTAGTAACTTTAATTATGAATTAGTGTTGTTAAAATATTTAAGTATAGTTGCTTGAATTATGAATTAGTGTTGTGAAAATGGTTAAGTGTAGTAACTTGAATGATGAATTAGTGTTGTGAAAATGGTTAAGTATAGTAACTTTAATTATGAATTAGTGTTGTTAAAATATTTAAGTATAGTAACTTGAATTATGAATTAGTGTGATGAAAATTGTTAAGTATAATAACTTGAATTATGAATTAGCGTTGTGAAAATGGTTAAGTATAGTAACTTGAATTATGAATTAGTGTTGTGAAAATGGTTAAGTGTAGTAACTTGAATTATGAATTAGTGTTGTGAAAATGATTAAATGTAGTAACTTTAATCATAAATTAGTGTTGTGAAAATGGTTAAGAGTAGTAACTTTAATTATGAATTAGCGTTGTGAAAATGATTAAGTGTAGTAACTTTAATTATGAATTTGTGTTGTTAAAATAGTTATGTATAGTAGCTTGAATTATGAATTAGTGTTGTTAAAATAGTTAAGTATAGTAGCTTGAATTATGAATTAGTGTTGTGAAAATAGTTAAGTGTAGTAACTTAAATTATGAATTAGTGTTGTGAAAATTGTTAAGTATAGTAACTTGAATTATGAATTAGTATTGTGTAAACGGTTAAGTATAGTAACTTGAATTATGAATTAGTGTTGTGAAAATGGTTAAGTATAATACCTTGAATTATGAATTAGTGTTGTGAAAATGGTTAAGCATAGTAACTTGAATTATGAATTAGTGTTGTTAAAATAGTTAAGTATGGTAGCTTGAATTATGAATTAGTGTTGTGTAAATGGTTAAGTGTAGTAACTTGAATTATGAATTAGTGTTGTGAAAATGATTAAGTGTAGTAACTTTAATTATGAATTTGTGTTGTTAAAATAGTTATGTATAGTAACTTGAATTATGAATTAGTGTTGTAAAAATGGTTAAGTATAGTAATTTGAATTATGAATTAGTGTTGTGAAAATGGTTAAGTGTAGTAACTTGAATTATGAATTAGTGTTGTGAAAATGGTTAAATGTAGTAACTTTAATTATGAATTAGTGTTGTTAAAATATTTAAGTATAGTTGCTTGAATTATGAATTAGTTTGTGAAAATGGTTAAGTGTAGTAACTTGAATGATGAATTAGTGTTGTGAAAATGGTTAAGTATAGTAACTTTAATTATGAATTAGTGTTGTGAAAATGGTTAAGAGTAGTAACTTGAATTATGAATTAGTGTTGTGAAAATGGTTAAATGTAGTAACTTTAATTGTGAATTTGTGTTGTTAAAATAGTTAAGTATAGTAGCTTGAATTATGAATTAGTGTTGTGAAAATGGTTAAGCATAGTAACTTGAATTATGAATTAGCGTTGTTAAAATAGTTAAGTATGGTAGCTTGAATTATGAATTAGTGTTGTGTAAATGGTTAAGTGTAGTAACTTGAATTATGAATTAGTGTTGTGAAAATGATTAAGTGTAGTAACTTTAATTATGAATTTGTGTTGTAAAAATAGTTATGTATAGTAACTTGAATTATGAATTAGTGTTGTAAAAATGGTTAAGTATAGTAATTTGAATTATGAATTAGTGTTGTGAAAATGGTTAAGTGTAGTAACTTGAATTATAAATTAGTGTTGTGAAAATGGTTAAATGTAGTAACTTTAATTATGAATTAGTGTTGTTAAAATATTTAAGTATAGTTGCTTGAATTATGAATTAGTGTTGTGAAAATGGTTAAGTGTAGTAACTTGAATGATGAATTAGTGTTGTTAAAATATTTAAGTATAGTAGCTTGAATTATGAATTAGTGTTATGAAAATTGTTAAGTATAGTAACTTGAATTATGAATTAGCGTTGTGAAAATGGATAAGTATAGTAACTTGAATTATGAATTAGCGTTGTGAAAATGGTTAAGTATAGTAACTTGAATTATGAATTAGTGTTGTGAAAATGGTTAAGTGTAGTAACTTGAATTATGAATTAGTGTTGTGAAAATGGTTAAATGTAGTAACTTTAATTATGAATTTGTGTTGTTAAAATAGTTAAGTATAGTAGCTTGAATTATGAATTAGTGTTGTGAAAATGATTAAGTGTAGTAACTTTAATTATGAATTTGTGTTGTTAAAATAGTTAAGTATGGTAGCTTGAATTATGAATTAATGTTGTGTAAATGGTTAAGTGTAGTAACTTGAATTATGAATTAGTGTTGTGAAAATGATTAAGTGTAGTAACTTTAATTATGAATTTGTGTTGTTAAAATAGTTATGTATAGTAACTTGAATTATGAATTAGTGTTGTAAAAATGGTTAAGTATAGTAATTTGAATTATGAATTAGTGTTGTGAAAATGGTTAAGTGTAGTAACTTGAATTATGAATTAGTGTTGTGAAAATGGTTAAATGTAGTAACTTTAATTATGAATTAGTGTTGTTAAAATATTTAAGTATAGTTGCTTGAATTATGAATTAGTGTTGTGAAAATGGTTAAGTGTAGTAACTTGAATGATGAATTAGTGTTGTGAAAATGGTTAAGTATAGTAACTTTAATTATGAATTAGTGTTGTTAAAATATTTAAGTATAGTAACTTGAATTATGAATTAGTGTTATGAAAATTGTTAAGTATAATAACTTGAATTATGAATTAGTGTTGTGAAAATGGTTAAGTATAATAACTTGAATTATGAATTAGCGTTGTGAAAATGGTTAAGTGTAGTAACTTGAATTATGAATTAGTGTTGTGAAAATAGTTAAGTGTAGTAACTTGAATTATGAATTAGTGTTGTGAAAATGGTTAAGTGTAGTAACTTGAATGATGAATTAGTGTTGTGAAAATGGTTAGGTATAGTAACTTGAATTATGAATTAGTGTTGTGAAAATGGTTAAGTATAATAACTTGAATTATGAATTAGTGTTGTGAAAATAGTTAAGTATAATAACTTGAATTATGAATTAGCGTTGTGAAAATGGTTAAGTATAGTAACTCGAATTATGAATTAGTGTTGTGAAAATGGTTAAGTGTAGTAACTTGAATTATGAATTAGTGTTGTGAAAATGGTTAAATGTAGTAACTTTAATTATGAATTTGTGTTGTTAAAATAGTTAAGTATAGTAGCTTGAATTATGAATTAGTGTTGTGAAAATGATTAAGTGTAGTAACTTTAATTATGAATTTGTGTTGTTAAAAAAGTTAAGTATGGTAGCTTGAATTATGAATTAGTGTTGTGTAAATGGTTAAGTATAGTAACTTGAATTATGAATTAGTGTTGTGAAAATGATTAAGCGTAGTAACTTTAATTATGAATTTGTGTTGTTAAAATAGTTATGTATAGTAACTTGAATTATGAATTAGTGTTGTAAAAATGGTTAAGTATAGTAATTTGAATTATGAATTAGTGTTGTGAAAATGGTTAAGTGTAGTAACTTGAATTATGAATTAGTGTTGTGAAAATGGTTAAATGTAGTAACTTTAATTATGAATTAGTGTTGTTAAAATATTTAAGTATAGTTGCTTGAATTATGAATTAGTGTTGTGAAAATGGTTAAGTGTAGTAACTTGAATGATGAATTAGTGTTGTGAAAATGGTTAAGTATAGTAACTTTAATTATGAATTAGTGTTGTTAAAATATTTAAGTATAGTAACTTGAATTATGAATTAGTGTGATGAAAATTGTTAAGTATAATAACTTGAATTATGAATTAGCGTTGTGAAAATGGTTAAGTATAGTAACTTGAATTATGAATTAGTGTTGTGAAAATGGTTAAGTGTAGTAACTTGAATTATGAATTAGTGTTGTGAAAATGATTAAATGTAGTAACTTTAATCATAAATTAGTGTTGTGAAAATGGTTAAGAGTAGTAACTTTAATTATGAATTAGCGTTGTGAAAATGATTAAGTGTAGTAACTTTAATTATGAATTTGTGTTGTTAAAATAGTTATGTATAGTAGCTTGAATTATGAATTAGTGTTGTTAAAATAGTTAAGTATAGTAGCTTGAATTATGAATTAGTGTTGTGAAAATAGTTAAGTGTAGTAACTTAAATTATGAATTAGTGTTGTGAAAATTGTTAAGTATAGTAACTTGAATTATGAATTAGTATTGTGTAAACGGTTAAGTATAGTAACTTAAATTATGAATTAGTGTTGTGAAAATGGTTAAGTATAATACCTTGAATTATGAATTAGTGTTGTGAAAATGGTTAAGCATAGTAACTTGAATTATGAATTAGTGTTGTTAAAATAGTTAAGTATGGTAGCTTGAATTATGAATTAGTGTTGTGTAAATGGTTAAGTGTAGTAACTTGAATTATGAATTAGTGTTGTGAAAATGATTAAGTGTAGTAACTTTAATTATGAATTTGTGTTGTTAAAATAGTTATGTATAGTAACTTGAATTATGAATTAGTGTTGTAAAAATGGTTAAGTATAGTAATTTGAATTATGAATTAGTGTTGTGAAAATGGTTAAGTGTAGTAACTTGAATTATGAATTAGTGTTGTGAAAATGGTTAAATGTAGTAACTTTAATTATGAATTAGTGTTGTTAAAATATTTAAGTATAGTTGCTTGAATTATGAATTAGTTTGTGAAAATGGTTAAGTGTAGTAACTTGAATGATGAATTAGTGTTGTGAAAATGGTTAAGTATAGTAACTTTAATTATGAATTAGTGTTGTGAAAATGGTTAAGAGTAGTAACTTGAATTATGAATTAGTGTTGTGAAAATGGTTAAATGTAGTAACTTTAATTGTGAATTTGTGTTGTTAAAATAGTTAAGTATAGTAGCTTGAATTATGAATTAGTGTTGTGAAAATGGTTAAGCATAGTAACTTGAATTATGAATTAGCGTTGTTAAAATAGTTAAGTATGGTAGCTTGAATTATGAATTAGTGTTGTGTAAATGGTTAAGTGTAGTAACTTGAATTATGAATTAGTGTTGTGAAAATGATTAAGTGTAGTAACTTTAATTATGAATTTGTGTTGTAAAAATAGTTATGTATAGTAACTTGAATTATGAATTAGTGTTGTAAAAATGGTTAAGTATAGTAATTTGAATTATAAATTAGTGTTGTGAAAATGGTTAAGTGTAGTAACTTGAATTATAAATTAGTGTTGTGAAAATGGTTAAATGTAGTAACTTTAATTATGAATTAGTGTTGTTAAAATATTTAAGTATAGTTGCTTGAATTATGAATTAGTGTTGTGAAAATGGTTAAGTGTAGTAACTTGAATGATGAATTAGTGTTGTTAAAATATTTAAGTATAGTAGCTTGAATTATGAATTAGTGTTATGAAAATTGTTAAGTATAGTAACTTGAATTATGAATTAGCGTTGTGAAAATGGATAAGTATAGTAACTTGAATTATGAATTAGCGTTGTGAAAATGGTTAAGTATAGTAACTTGAATTATGAATTAGTGTTGTGAAATTGGTTAAGTGTAGTAACTTGAATTATGAATTAGTGTTGTGAAAATGATTAAGTGTAGTAACTTTAATTATGAATTTGTGTTGTTAAAATAGTTATGTATAGTAGCTTGAATTATGAATTAGTGTTGTGAAAATGGTTAAGTATAATAACTTGAATTATGAATTAGTGTTGTGAAAATGGTTAAGTATAATAACTTGAATTATGAATTAGCGTTGTGAAAATGATTAAGTGTAGTAACTTGAATTATGAATTAGTGTTGTGAAAATAGTTAAGTGTAGTAACTTGAATTATGAATTAGTGTTGTGAAAATGGTTAAGTGTAGTAACTTGAATGATGAATTAGTGTTATGAAAATTGTTAAGTATAGTAACTTGAATTATGAATTAGCGTTGTGAAAATGGATAAGTATAGTAACTTGAATTATGAATTAGCGTTGTGAAAATGGTTAAGTATAGTAATTTGAATTATGAATTAGTGTTGTGAAAATGGTTAAGTGTAGTAACTTGAATTATGAATTAGTGTTGTGAAAATGGTTAAATGTAGTAACTTTAATTATGAATTAGTGTTGTTAAAATATTTAAGTATAGTTGCTTGAATTATGAATTAGTGTTGTGAAAATGGTTAAGTGTAGTAACTTGAATTATGAATTAGTGTTGTGAAAATGATTAAGTGTAGTAACTTTAATTATGAATTTGTGTTGTTAAAATAGTTATGTATAGTAGCTTGAATTATGAATTAGTGTTGTGAAAATGGTTAAGTATAATAACTTGAATTATGAATTAGTGTTGTGAAAATGGTTAAGTATAATAACTTGAATTATGAATTAGCGTTGTGAAAATGATTAAGTGTAGTAACTTGAATTATGAATTAGTGTTGTGAAAATAGTTAAGTGTAGTAACTTGAATTATGAATTAGTGTTGTGAAAATGGTTAAGTGTAGTAACTTGAATGATGAATTAGTGTTATGAAAATTGTTAAGTATAGTAACTTGAATTATGAATTAGCGTTGTGAAAATGGATAAGTATAGTAACTTGAATTATGAATTAGCGTTGTGAAAATGGTTAAGTATAGTAATTTGAATTATGAATTAGTGTTGTGAAAATGGTTAAGTGTAGTAACTTGAATTATGAATTAGTGTTGTGAAAATGGTTAAATGTAGTAACTTTAATTATGAATTAGTGTTGTTAAAATATTTAAGTATAGTTGCTTGAATTATGAATTAGTGTTGTGAAAATGGTTAAGTGTAGTAACTTGAATTATGAATTAGTGTTGTGAAAATGGTTAAATGTAGTAACTTTAATTATGAATTAGTGTTGTTAAAATATTTAAGTATAGTTGCTTGAATTATGAATTAGTGTTGTGAAAATGGTTAAGTGTAGTAACTTTAATTATGAATTTGTGTTGTTAAAATAGTTAAGTATAGTAGCTTGAATTATGAATTAGTGTTGTGAAAATGATTAAGTGTAGTAACTTTAATTATGAATTTGTGTTGTTAAAATAGTTAAGTATGGTAGCTTGAATTATGAATTAGTGTTGTGTAAATGGTTAAGTGTAGTAACTTGAATTATGAATTAGTGTTGTGAAAATGATTAAGTGTAGTAACTTTAATTATGAATTTGTGTTGTTAAAATAGTTATGTATAGTAACTTGAATTATGAATTAGTGTTGTAAAAATGGTTAAGTATAGTAATTTGAATTATGAATTAGTGTTGTGAAAATGGTTAAGTGTAGTAACTTGAATTATGAATTAGTGTTGTGAAAATGGTTAAATGTAGTAACTTTAATTATGAATTAGTGTTGTTAAAATATTTAAGTATAGTTGCTTGAATTATGAATTAGTGTTGTGAAAATGGTTAAGTGTAGTAACTTGAATGATGAATTAGTGTTGTGAAAATGGTTAAGTATAGTAACTTTAATTATGAATTAGTGTTGTTAAAATATTTAAGTATAGTAACTTGAATTATGAATTAGTGTTATGAAAATTGTTAAGTATAATAACTTGAATTATGAATTAGCGTTGTGAAAATGGTTAAGTATAGTAACTTGAATTATGAATTAGTGTTGTGAAAATGGTTAAGTGTAGTAACTTGAATTATGAATTAGTGTTGTGAAAATGATTAAATGTAGTAACTTTAATCATAAATTAGTGTTGTGAAAATGGTTAAGAGTAGTAACTTTAATTATGAATTAGCGTTGTGAAAATGATTAAGTGTAGTAACTTTAATTATGAATTTGTGTTGTTAAAATAGTTATGTATAGTAGCTTGAATTATGAATTAGTGTTGTTAAAATAGTTAAGTATAGTAGCTTGAATTATGAATTAGTGTTGTGAAAATAGTTAAGTGTAGTAACTTAAATTATGAATTAGTGTTGTAAAAATTGTTAAGTATAGTAACTTGAATTATGAATTAGTATTGTGTAAACGGTTAAGTATAGTAACTTGAATTATGAATTAGTGTTGTGAAAATGGTTAAGTATAATACCTTGAATTATGAATTAGTGTTGTGAAAATGGTTAAGCATAGTAACTTGAATTATGAATTAGTGTTGTTAAAATAGTTAAGTATGGTAGCTTGAATTATGAATTAGTGTTGTGTAAATGGTTAAGTGTAGTAACTTGAATTATGAATTAGTGTTGTGAAAATGATTAAGTGTAGTAACTTTAATTATGAATTTGTGTTGTTAAAATAGTTATGTATAGTAACTTGAATTATGAATTAGTGTTGTAAAAATGGTTAAGTATAGTAATTTGAATTATGAATTAGTGTTGTGAAAATGGTTAAGTGTAGTAACTTGAATTATGAATTAGTGTTGTGAAAATGGTTAAATGTAGTAACTTTAATTATGAATTAGTGTTGTTAAAATAGTTAAGTATAGTAGCTTGAATTATGAATTAGTGTTGTGAAAATGGTTAAGCCTAGTAACTTGAATTATGAATTAGTGTTGTGAAAATGGTTAAGTGTAGTAACTTGAATTATGAATTAGTGTTGTGAAAATGATTAAGTGTAGTAACTTTAATTATGAATTTGTGTTGTAAAAATAGTTATGTATAGTAACTTGAATTATGAATTAGTGTTGTAAAAATGGTTAAGTATAGTAATTTGAATTATGAATTAGTGTTGTGAAAATGGTTAAGTGTAGTAACTTGAATTATAAATTAGTGTTGTGAAAATGGTTAAATGTAGTAACTTTAATTATGAATTAGTGTTGTTAAAATATTTAAGTATAGTTGCTTGAATTATGAATTAGTGTTGTGAAAATGGTTAAGTGTAGTAACTTGAATGATGAATTAGTGTTGTTAAAATATTTAAGTATAGTAGCTTGAATTATGAATTAGTGTTATGAAAATTGTTAAGTATAGTAACTTGAATTATGAATTAGCGTTGTGAAAATGGATAAGTATAGTAACTTGAATTATGAATTAGCGTTGTGAAAATGGTTAAGTATAGTAACTTGAATTATGAATTAGTGTTGTGAAATTGGTTAAGTGTAGTAACTTGAATTATGAATTAGTGTTGTGAAAATGATTAAGTGTAGTAACTTTAATTATGAATTTGTGTTGTTAAAATAGTTATGTATAGTAGCTTGAATTATGAATTAGTGTTGTGAAAATGGTTAAGTATAATAACTTGAATTATGAATTAGTGTTGTGAAAATGGTTAAGTATAATAACTTGAATTATGAATTAGCGTTGTGAAAATGATTAAGTGTAGTAACTTGAATTATGAATTAGTGTTGTGAAAATAGTTAAGTGTAGTAACTTGAATTATGAATTAGTGTTGTGAAAATGGTTAAGTGTAGTAACTTGAATGATGAATTAGTGTTATGAAAATTGTTAAGTATAGTAACTTGAATTATGAATTAGCGTTGTGAAAATGGATAAGTATAGTAACTTGAATTATGAATTAGCGTTGTGAAAATGGTTAAGTATAGTAATTTGAATTATGAATTAGTGTTGTGAAAATGGTTAAGTGTAGTAACTTGAATTATGAATTAGTGTTGTGAAAATGGTTAAATGTAGTAACTTTAATTATGAATTAGTGTTGTTAAAATATTTAAGTATAGTTGCTTAAATTATGAATTAGTGTTGTGAAAATGGTTAAGTGTAGTAACTTTAATTATGAATTTGTGTTGTTAAAATAGTTAAGTATAGTAGCTTGAATTATGAATTAGTGTTGTGAAAATGATTAAGTGTAGTAACTTTAATTATGAATTTGTGTTGTTAAAATAGTTAAGTATGGTAGCTTGAATTATGAATTAGTGTTGTGTAAATGGTTAAGTGTAGTAACTTGAATTATGAATTAGTGTTGTGAAAATGATTAAGTGTAGTAACTTTAATTATGAATTTGTGTTGTTAAAATAGTTATGTATAGTAACTTGAATTATGAATTAGTGTTGTAAAAATGGTTAAGTATAGTAATTTGAATTATGAATTAGTGTTGTGAAAATGGTTAAGTGTAGTAACTTGAATTATAATTAGTGTTGTGAAAATGGTTAAATGTAGTAACTTTAATTATGAATTAGTGTTGTTAAAATATTTAAGTATAGTTGCTTGAATTATGAATTAGTGTTGTGAAAATGGTTAAGTGTAGTAACTTGAATGATGAATTAGTGTTGTGAAAATGGTTAAGTATAGTAACTTTAATTATGAATTAGTGTTGTTAAAATATTTAAGTATAGTAACTTGAATTATGAATTAGTGTTATGAAAATTGTTAAGTATAATAACTTGAATTATGAATTAGCGTTGTGAAAATGGTTAAGTATAGTAACTTGAATTATGAATTAGTGTTGTGAAAATGGTTAAGTGTAGTAACTTGAATTATGAATTAGTGTTGTGAAAATGATTAAATGTAGTAACTTTAATCATAAATTAGTGTTGTGAAAATGGTTAAGAGTAGTAACTTTAATTATGAATTAGCGTTGTGAAAATGATTAAGTGTAGTAACTTTAATTATGAATTTGTGTTGTTAAAATAGTTATGTATAGTAGCTTGAATTATGAATTAGTGTTGTTAAAATAGTTAAGTATAGTAGCTTGAATTATGAATTAGTGTTGTGAAAATAGTTAAGTGTAGTAACTTAAATTATGAATTAGTGTTGTAAAAATTGTTAAGTATAGTAACTTGAATTATGAATTAGTATTGTGTAAACGGTTAAGTATAGTAACTTGAATTATGAATTAGTGTTGTGAAAATGGTTAAGTATAATACCTTGAATTATGAATTAGTGTTGTGAAAATGGTTAAGCATAGTAACTTGAATTATGAATTAGTGTTGTTAAAATAGTTAAGTATGGTAGCTTGAATTATGAATTAGTGTTGTGTAAATGGTTAAGTGTAGTAACTTGAATTATGAATTAGTGTTGTGAAAATGATTAAGTGTAGTAACTTTAATTATGAATTTGTGTTGTTAAAATAGTTATGTATAGTAACTTGAATTATGAATTAGTGTTGTAAAAATGGTTAAGTATAGTAATTTGAATTATGAATTAGTGTTGTGAAAATGGTTAAGTGTAGTAACTTGAATTATGAATTAGTGTTGTGAAAATGGTTAAATGTAGTAACTTTAATTATGAATTAGTGTTGTTAAAATATTTAAGTATAGTTGCTTGAATTATGAATTAGTGTTGTGAAAATGGTTAAGTGTAGTAACTTGAATGATGAATTAGTGTTGTGAAAATGGTTAAGTATAGTAACTTTAATTATGAATTAGTGTTGTGAAAATGGTTAAGAGTAGTAACTTGAATTATGAATTAGTGTTGTGAAAATGGTTAAATGTAGTAACTTTAATTATGAATTTGTGTTGTTAAAATAGTTAAGTATAGTAGCTTGAATTATGAATTAGTGTTGTGAAAATGGTTAAGCATAGTAACTTGAATTATGAATTAGCGTTGTTAAAATAGTTAAGTATGGTAGCTTGAATTATGAATTAGTGTTGTGTAAATGGTTAAGTGTAGTAACTTGAATTATGAATTAGTGTTGTGAAAATGATTAAGTGTAGTAACTTTAATTATGAATTTGTGTTGTTAAAATAGTTATGTATAGTAACTTGAATTATGAATTAGTGTTGTAAAAATGGTTAAGTATAGTAATTTGAATTATGAATTAGTGTTGTGAAAATGGTTAAGTGTAGTAACTTGAATTATGAATTAGTGTTGTGAAAATGGTTAAATGTAGTAACTTTAATTATGAATTAGTGTTGTTAAAATATTTAAGTATAGTTGCTTGAATTATGAATTAGTGTTGTGAAAATGGTTAAGTGTAGTAACTTGAATGATGAATTAGTGTTGTTAAAATATTTAAGTATAGTAGCTTGAATTATGAATTAGTGTTATGAAAATTGTTAAGTATAGTAACTTGAATTATGAATTAGCGTTGTGAAAATGGATAAGTATAGTAACTTGAATTATGAATTAGCGTTGTGAAAATGGTTAAGTATAGTAACTTGAATTATGAATTAGTGTTGTGAAATTGGTTAAGTGTAGTAACTTGAATTATGAATTAGTGTTGTGAAAATGATTAAGTGTAGTAACTTTAATTATGAATTTGTGTTGTTAAAATAGTTATGTATAGTAGCTTGAATTATGAATTAGTGTTGTGAAAATGGTTAAGTATAATAACTTGAATTATGAATTAGTGTTGTGAAAATGGTTAAGTATAATAACTTGAATTATGAATTAGCGTTGTGAAAATGGTTAAGTGTAGTAACTTGAATTATGAATTAGTGTTGTGAAAATAGTTAAGTGTAGTAACTTGAATTATGAATTAGTGTTGTGAAAATGGTTAAGTGTAGTAACTTGAATGATGAATTAGTGTTATGAAAATTGTTAAGTATAGTAACTTGAATTATGAATTAGCGTTGTGAAAATGGATAAGTATAGTAACTTGAATTATGAATTAGCGTTGTGAAAATGGTTAAGTATAGTAATTTGAATTATGAATTAGTGTTGTGAAAATGGTTAAGTGTAGTAACTTGAATTATGAATTAGTGTTGTGAAAATGGTTAAATGTAGTAACTTTAATTATGAATTAGTGTTGTTAAAATATTTAAGTATAGTTGCTTGAATTATGAATTAGTGTTGTGAAAATGGTTAAGTGTAGTAACTTGAATGATGAATTAGTGCTGTTAAAATATTTAAGTATAGTAGCTTGAATTATGAATTAGTGTTATGAAAATTGTTAAGTATAGTAACTTGAATTATGAATTAGCATTGTGAAAATGGATAAGTATAGTAACTTGAATTATGAATTAGCGTTGTGAAAATGGTTAAGTATAGTAACTTGAATTATGAATTAGTGTTGTGAAATTGGTTAAGTGTAGTAACTTGAATTATGAATTAGTGTTGTGAAAATGATTAAGTGTAGTAACTTTAATTATGAATTTGTGTTGTTAAAATAGTTATGTATAGTAGCTTGAATTATGAATTAGTGTTGTGAAAATGGTTAAGTATAATAACTTGAATTATGAATTAGTGTTGTGAAAATGGTTAAGTATAATAACTTGAATTATGAATTAGCGTTGTGAAAATGGTTAAGTGTAGTAACTTGAATTATGAATTAGTGTTGTGAAAATAGTAAAGTGTAGTAACTTGAATTATGAATTAGTGTTGTGAAAATGATTAAGTGTAGTAACTTGAATTATGAATTAGCGTTGTGAAAATGATTAAGTGTAGTAACTTTAATTATGAATTTGTGTTGTTAAAATAGTTATGTATAGTAGCTTGAATTATGAATTAGTGTTGTTAAAATAGTTAAGTATAGTAACTTGAATGATGAATTAGTGTTGTGAAAATGGTTATGTATAGTAACTTTAATTATGAATTAGTGTTGTTAAAATATTTAAGTATAGTAGCTTGAATTATGAATTAGTGTTATGAAAATTGTTAAGTATAGTAACTTGAATTATGAATTAGCGTTGTGAAAATGGTTAAGTATAGTAACTTGAATTATGAATTAGCGTTGTGAAAATGGTTAAGTATAGTAACTTGAATTATGAATTAGTGTTGTGAAAATGGTTAAGTGTAGTAACTTGAATTATGAATTAGTGTTGTGAAAATGATTAAGTGTAGTAACTTTAATTATGAATTTGTGTTGTTAAAATAGTTATGTATAGTAGCTTGAATTATGAATTAGTGTTGTGAAAATGGTTAAGTATAATAACTTGAATTATGAATTAGTGTTGTGAAAATGGTTAAGTATAATAACTTGAATTATGAATTAGCGTTGTGAAAATGGTTAAGTGTAGTAACTTGAATTATGAATTAGTGTTGTGAAAATAGTTAAGTGTAGTAACTTGAATTATGAATTAGTGTTGTGAAAATGGTTAAGTGTAGTAACTTGAATGATGAATTAGTGTTGTGAAAATGGTTAAGTATAGTAACTTGAATTATGAATTAGTGTTGTGAAAATGGTTAAGTATAATAACTTGAATTATGAATTAGTGTTGTGAAAATAGTTAAGTATAATAACTTGAATTATGAATTAGCGTTGTGAAAATGGTTAAGTATAGTAACTCGAATTATGAATTAGTGTTGTGAAAATGGTTAAGTGTAGTAACTTGAATTATGAATTAGTGTTGTGAAAATGGTTAAATGTAGTAACTTTAATTATGAATTTGTGTTGTTAAAATAGTTAAGTATAGTAGCTTGAATTATGAATTAGTGTTGTGAAAATGATTAAGTGTAGTAACTTTAATTATGAATTTGTGTTGTTAAAATAGTTAAGTATGGTAGCTTGAATTATGAATTAGTGTTGTGTAAATGGTTAAGTGTAGTAACTTGAATTATGAATTAGTGTTGTGAAAATGATTAAGTGTAGTAACTTTAATTATGAATTTGTGTTGTTAAAATAGTTATGTATAGTAACTTGAATTATGAATTAGTGTTGTAAAAATGGTTAAGTATAGTAATTTGAATTATGAATTAGTGTTGTGAAAATGGTTAAGTGTAGTAACTTGAATTATGAATTAGTGTTGTGAAAATGGTTAAATGTAGTAACTTTAATTATGAATTAGTGTTGTTAAAATATTTAAGTATAGTTGCTTGAATTATGAATTAGTGTTGTGAAAATGGTTAAGTGTAGTAACTTGAATGATGAATTAGTGTTGTGAAAATGGTTAAGTATAGTAACTTTAATTATGAATTAGTGTTGTTAAAATATTTAAGTATAGTAACTTGAATTATGAATTAGTGTTATGAAAATTGTTAAGTATAATAACTTGAATTATGAATTAGCGTTGTGAAAATGGTTAAGTATAGTAACTTGAATTATGAATTAGTGTTGTGAAAATGGTTAAGTGTAGTAACTTGAATTATGAATTAGTGTTGTGAAAATGATTAAATGTAGTAACTTTAATCATAAATTAGTGTTGTGAAAATGGTTAAGAGTAGTAACTTTAATTATGAATTAGCGTTGTGAAAATGATTAAGTGTAGTAACTTTAATTATGAATTTGTGTTGTTAAAATAGTTATGTATAGTAGCTTGAATTATGAATTAGTGTTGTTAAAATAGTTAAGTATAGTAGCTTGAATTATGAATTAGTGTTGTGAAAATAGTTAAGTGTAGTAACTTAATTTATGAATTAGTGTTGTCAAAATTGTTAAGTATAGTAACTTGAATTATGAATTAGTATTGTGTAAATGGTTAAGTGTAGTAACTTGAATTATGAATTAGTGTTGTGAAAATGATTAAGTGTAGTAACTTTAATTATGAATTTGTGTTGTTAAAATAGTTATGTATAGTAACTTGAATTATGAATTAGTGTTGTAAAAATGGTTAAGTATAGTAATTTGAATTATGAATTAGTGTTGTGAAAATGGTTAAGTGTAGTAACTTGAATTATGAATTAGTGTTGTGAAAATGGTTAAGTATAATAACTTGAATTATGAATTAGTGTTGTGAAAATGGTTAAGCATAGTAACTTGAATTATGAATTAGTGTTGTTAAAATAGTTAAGTATGATAGCTTGAATTATGAATTAGTGTTGTGTAAATGGTTAAGTGTAGTAACTTGAATTATGAATTAGTGTTGTGAAAATGGTTAAATGTAGTAACTTTAATTATGAATTAGTGTTGTTAAAATATTTAAGTATAGTTGCTTGAATTATGAATTAGTGTTGTGAAAATGGTTAAGTGTAGTAACTTGAATGATGAATTAGTGTTGTTAAAATATTTAAGTATAGTAGCTTGAATTATGAATTAGTGTTATGAAAATGGTTAAGTATAGTAACTTGAATTATGAATTAGCGTTGTGAAAATGGATAAGTATAGTAACTTGAATTATGAATTAGCGTTGTGAAAATGGTTAAGTATAGTAACTTGAATTATGAATTAGTGTTGTGAAATTGGTTAAGTGTAGTAACTTGAATTATGAATTAGTGTTGTGAAAATGATTAAGTGTAGTAACTTTAATTATGAATTTGTGTTGTTAAAATAGTTATGTATAGTAGCTTGAATTATGAATTAGTGTTGTGAAAATGGTTAAGTATAATAACTTGAATTATGAATTAGTGTTGTGAAAATGGTTAAGTATAATAACTTGAATTATGAATTAGCGTTGTGAAAATGGTTAAGTGTAGTAACTTGAATTATGAATTAGTGTTGTGAAAATAGTTAAGTGTAGTAACTTGAATTATGAATTAGTGTTGTGAAAATGGTTAAGTGTAGTAACTTGAATGATGAATTAGTGTTATGAAAATTGTTAAGTATAGTAACTTGAATTATGAATTAGCGTTGTGAAAATGGATAAGTATAGTAACTTGAATTATGAATTAGCGTTGTGAAAATGGTTAAGTATAGTAATTTGAATTATGAATTAGTGTTGTTAAAATAGTTAAGTATGATAGCTTGAATTATGAATTAGTGTTGTGAAAATGGTTAAGTGTAATAACTTGAATTATGAATTAGTGTTGTGAAAATGGTTAAATGTAGTAACTTTAATTATGAATTAGTGTTGTTAAAATATTTAAGTATAGTTGCTTGAATTATGAATTAGTGTTGTGAAAATGGTTAAGTGTAGTAACTTGAATGATGAATTAGTGTTGTTAAAATATTTAAGTATAGTAGCTTGAATTATGAATTAGTGTTATGAAAATTGTTAAGTATAGTAACTTGAATTATGAATTAGCGTTGTGAAAATGGATAAGTATAGTAACTTGATTATGAATTAGCGTTGTGAAAATGGTTAAGTATAGTAACTTGAATTATGAATTAGTGTTGTGAAATTGGTTAAGTGTAGTAACTTGAATTATGAATTAGTGTTGTGAAAATGATTAAGTGTAGTAACTTTAATTATGAATTTGTGTTGTTAAAATAGTTATGTATAGTAGCTTGAATTATGAATTAGTGTTGTGAAAATGGTTAAGTATAATAACTTGAATTATGAATTAGTGTTGTGAAAATGGTTAAGTATAATAACTTGAATTATGAATTAGCGTTGTGAAAATGGTTAAGTGTAGTAACTTGAATTATGAATTAGTGTTGTGAAAATAGTTAAGTGTAGTAACTTGAACTATGAATTAGTGTTGTGAAAATGGTTAAGTGTAGTAACTTGAATGATGAATTAGTGTTATGAAAATTGTTAAGTATAGTAACTTGAATTATGAATTAGCGTTGTGAAAATGGATAAGTATAGTAACTTGAATTATGAATTAGCGTTGTGAAAATGGTTAAGTATAGTAATTTGAATTATGAATTAGTGTTGTGAAAATGGTTAAGTGTAGTAACTTGAATTATGAATTAGTGTTGTGAAAATGGTTAAATGTAGTAACTTTAATTATGAATTAGTGTTGTTAAAATATTTAAGTATAGTTGCTTGAATTATGAATTAGTGTTGTGAAAATGGTTAAGTGTAGTAACTTGAATGATGAATTAGTGCTGTTAAAATATTTAAGTATAGTAGCTTGAATTATGAATTAGCGTTGTGAAAATGGATAAGTATAGTAACTTGAATTATGAATTAGCGTTGTGAAAATGGTTAAGTATAGTAATTTGAATTATGAATTAGTGTTGTGAAAATGGTTAAGTGTAGTAACTTGAATTATGAATTAGTGTTGTGAAAATGGTTAAATGTAGTAACTTTAATTATGAATTAGTGTTGTTAAAATATTTAAGTATAGTTGCTTGAATTATGAATTAGTGTTGTGAAAATGGTTAAGTGTAGTAACTTGAATGATGAATTAGTGCTGTTAAAATATTTAAGTATAGTAGCTTGAATTATGAATTAGTGTTATGAAAATTGTTAAGTATAGTAACTTGAATTATGAATTAGCATTGTGAAAATGGATAAGTATAGTAACTTGAATTATGAATTAGCGTTGTGAAAATGGTTAAGTATAGTAACTTGAATTATGAATTAGTGTTGTGAAATTGGTTAAGTGTAGTAACTTGAATTATGAATTAGTGTTGTGAAAATGATTAAGTGTAGTAACTTTAATTATGAATTTGTGTTGTTAAAATAGTTATGTATAGTAGCTTGAATTATGAATTAGTGTTGTGAAAATGGTTAAGTATAATAACTTGAATTATGAATTAGTGTTGTGAAAATGGTTAAGTATAATAACTTGAATTATGAATTAGCGTTGTGAAAATGGTTAAGTGTAGTAACTTGAATTATGAATTAGTGTTGTGAAAATAGTAAAGTGTAGTAACTTGAATTATGAATTAGTGTTGTGAAAATGATTAAGTGTAGTAACTTGAATTATGAATTAGCGTTGTGAAAATGATTAAGTGTAGTAACTTTAATTATGAATTTGTGTTGTTAAAATAGTTATGTATAGTAGCTTGAATTATGAATTAGTGTTGTTAAAATAGTTAAGTATAGTAACTTGAATGATGAATTAGTGTTGTGAAAATGGTTATGTATAGTAACTTTAATTATGAATTAGTGTTGTTAAAATATTTAAGTATAGTAGCTTGAATTATGAATTAGTGTTATGAAAATTGTTAAGTATAGTAACTTGAATTATGAATTAGCGTTGTGAAAATGGTTAAGTATAGTAACTTGAATTATGAATTAGTGTTGTGAAAATGGTTAAGTATAATAACTTGAATTATGAATTAGCGTTGTGAAAATGGTTAAGTGTAGTAACTTGAATTATGAATTAGTGTTGTGAAAATAGTTAAGTGTAGTAACTTGAATTATGAATTAGTGTTGTGAAAATGGTTAAGTGTAGTAACTTGAATGATGAATTAGTGTTATGAAAATTGTTAAGTATAGTAACTTGAATTATGAATTAGCGTTGTGAAAATGGATAAGTATAGTAACTTGAATTATGAATTAGCGTTGTGAAAATGGTTAAGTATAGTAATTTGAATTATGAATTAGTGTTGTTAAAATAGTTAAGTATGATAGCTTGAATTATGAATTAGTGTTGTGAAAATGGTTAAGTGTAATAACTTGAATTATGAATTAGTGTTGTGAAAATGGTTAAATGTAGTAACTTTAATTATGAATTAGTGTTGTTAAAATATTTAAGTATAGTTGCTTGAATTATGAATTAGTGTTGTGAAAATGGTTAAGTGTAGTAACTTGAATGATGAATTAGTGTTGTTAAAATATTTAAGTATAGTAGCTTGAATTATGAATTAGTGTTATGAAAATTGTTAAGTATAGTAACTTGAATTATGAATTAGCGTTGTGAAAATGGATAAGTATAGTAACTTGATTATGAATTAGCGTTGTGAAAATGGTTAAGTATAGTAACTTGAATTATGAATTAGTGTTGTGAAATTGGTTAAGTGTAGTAACTTGAATTATGAATTAGTGTTGTGAAAATGATTAAGTGTAGTAACTTTAATTATGAATTTGTGTTGTTAAAATAGTTATGTATAGTAGCTTGAATTATGAATTAGTGTTGTGAAAATGGTTAAGTATAATAACTTGAATTATGAATTAGTGTTGTGAAAATGGTTAAGTATAATAACTTGAATTATGAATTAGCGTTGTGAAAATGGTTAAGTGTAGTAACTTGAATTATGAATTAGTGTTGTGAAAATAGTTAAGTGTAGTAACTTGAACTATGAATTAGTGTTGTGAAAATGGTTAAGTGTAGTAACTTGAATGATGAATTAGTGTTATGAAAATTGTTAAGTATAGTAACTTGAATTATGAATTAGCGTTGTGAAAATGGATAAGTATAGTAACTTGAATTATGAATTAGCGTTGTGAAAATGGTTAAGTATAGTAATTTGAATTATGAATTAGTGTTGTGAAAATGGTTAAGTGTAGTAACTTGAATTATGAATTAGTGTTGTGAAAATGGTTAAATGTAGTAACTTTAATTATGAATTAGTGTTGTTAAAATATTTAAGTATAGTTGCTTGAATTATGAATTAGTGTTGTGAAAATGGTTAAGTGTAGTAACTTGAATGATGAATTAGTGCTGTTAAAATATTTAAGTATAGTAGCTTGAATTATGAATTAGCGTTGTGAAAATGGATAAGTATAGTAACTTGAATTATGAATTAGCGTTGTGAAAATGGTTAAGTATAGTAATTTGAATTATGAATTAGTGTTGTGAAAATGGTTAAGTGTAGTAACTTGAATTATGAATTAGTGTTGTGAAAATGGTTAAATGTAGTAACTTTAATTATGAATTAGTGTTGTTAAAATATTTAAGTATAGTTGCTTGAATTATGAATTAGTGTTGTGAAAATGGTTAAGTGTAGTAACTTGAATGATGAATTAGTGCTGTTAAAATATTTAAGTATAGTAGCTTGAATTATGAATTAGTGTTATGAAAATTGTTAAGTATAGTAACTTGAATTATGAATTAGCATTGTGAAAATGGATAAGTATAGTAACTTGAATTATGAATTAGCGTTGTGAAAATGGTTAAGTATAGTAACTTGAATTATGAATTAGTGTTGTGAAATTGGTTAAGTGTAGTAACTTGAATTATGAATTAGTGTTGTGAAAATGATTAAGTGTAGTAACTTTAATTATGAATTTGTGTTGTTAAAATAGTTATGTATAGTAGCTTGAATTATGAATTAGTGTTGTGAAAATGGTTAAGTATAATAACTTGAATTATGAATTAGTGTTGTGAAAATGGTTAAGTATAATAACTTGAATTATGAATTAGCGTTGTGAAAATGGTTAAGTGTAGTAACTTGAATTATGAATTAGTGTTGTGAAAATAGTAAAGTGTAGTAACTTGAATTATGAATTAGTGTTGTGAAAATGATTAAGTGTAGTAACTTGAATTATGAATTAGCGTTGTGAAAATGATTAAGTGTAGTAACTTTAATTATGAATTTGTGTTGTTAAAATAGTTATGTATAGTAGCTTGAATTATGAATTAGTGTTGTTAAAATAGTTAAGTATAGTAACTTGAATGATGAATTAGTGTTGTGAAAATGGTTATGTATAGTAACTTTAATTATGAATTAGTGTTGTTAAAATATTTAAGTATAGTAGCTTGAATTATGAATTAGTGTTATGAAAATTGTTAAGTATAGTAACTTGAATTATGAATTAGCGTTGTGAAAATGGTTAAGTATAGTAACTTGAATTATGAATTAGCGTTGTGAAAATGGTTAAGTATAGTAACTTGAATTATGAATTAGTGTTGTGAAAATGGTTAAGTGTAGTAACTTGAATTATGAATTAGTGTTGTGAAAATGATTAAGTGTAGTAACTTTAATTATGAATTTGTGTTGTTAAAATAGTTATGTATAGTAGCTTGAATTATGAATTAGTGTTGTGAAAATGGTTAAGTATAATAACTTGAATTATGAATTAGTGTTGTGAAAATGGTTAAGTATAATAACTTGAATTATGAATTAGCGTTGTGAAAATGGTTAAGTGTAGTAACTTGAATTATGAATTAGTGTTGTGAAAATAGTTAAGTGTAGTAACTTGAATTATGAATTAGTGTTGTGAAAATGGTTAAGTGTAGTAACTTGAATGATGAATTAGTGTTGTGAAAATGGTTAAGTATAGTAACTTGAATTATGAATTAGTGTTGTGAAAATGGTTAAGTATAATAACTTGAATTATGAATTAGTGTTGTGAAAATAGTTAAGTATAATAACTTGAATTATGAATTAGCGTTGTGAAAATGGTTAAGTATAGTAACTCGAATTATGAATTAGTGTTGTGAAAATGGTTAAGTGTAGTAACTTGAATTATGAATTAGTGTTGTGAAAATGGTTAAATGTAGTAACTTTAATTATGAATTTGTGTTGTTAAAATAGTTAAGTATAGTAGCTTGAATTATGAATTAGTGTTGTGAAAATGATTAAGTGTAGTAACTTTAATTATGAATTTGTGTTGTTAAAATAGTTAAGTATGGTAGCTTGAATTATGAATTAGTGTTGTGAAAATGATTAAGTATAGTAATTTGAATTATGAATTAGTGTTGTGAAAATGGTTAAGTGTAGTAACTTGAATTATGAATTAGTGTTGTGAAAATGGTTAAATGTAGTAACTTTAATTATGAATTAGTGTTGTTAAAATATTTAAGTATAGTTGCTTGAATTATGAATTAGTGTTGTGAAAATGGTTAAGTGTAGTAACTTGAATGATGAATTAGTGTTGTGAAAATGGTTAAGTATAGTAACTTGAATTATGAATTAGTGTTGTGAAAATGGTTAAGTGTAGTAACTTGAATTATGAATTAGTGTTGTGAAAATGGTTAAGAGTAGTAACTTTAATTATGAATTAGCGTTGTGAAAATGATTAAGTGTAGTAACTTTAATTATGAATTTGTGTTGTTAAAATAGTTATGTATAGTAGCTTGAATTATGAATTAGTGTTGTTAAAATAGTTAAGTATAGTAGCTTGAATTATGAATTAGTGTTGTGAAAATAGTTAAGTGTAGTAACTTAATTTATGAATTAGTGTTGTCAAAATTGTTAAGTATAGTAACTTGAATTATGAATTAGTATTGTGTAAACGGTTAAGTATAGTAACTTGAATTATGAATTAGTGTTGTGAAAATGGTTAAGTATAATAACTTGAATTATGAATTAGTGTTGTGAAAATGGTTAAGCATAGTAACTTGAATTATGAATTAGTGTTGTTAAAATAGTTAAGTATGATAGCTTGAATTATGAATTAGTGTTGTGTAAATGGTTAAGTGTAGTAACTTGAATTATGAATTAGTGTTGTGAAAATGATTAAGTGTAGTAACTTTAATTATGAATTTGTGTTGTTAAAATAGTTATGTATAGTAACTTGAATTATGAATTAGTGTTGTAAAAATGGTTAAGTATAGTAATTTGAATTATGAATTAGTGTTGTGAAAATGGTTAAGTGTAGTAACTTGAATTATGAATTAGTGTTGTGAAAATGGTTAAATGTAGTAACTTTAATTATGAATTAGTGTTGTTAAAATATTTAAGTATAGTTGCTTGAATTATGAATTAGTGTTGTGAAAATGGTTAAGTGTAGTAACTTGAATGATGAATTAGTGTTGTTAAAATATTTAAGTATAGTAGCTTGAATTATGAATTAGTGTTATGAAAATTGTTAAGTATAGTAACTTGAATTATGAATTAGCGTTGTGAAAATGGATAAGTATAGTAACTTGAATTATGAATTAGCGTTGTGAAAATGGTTAAGTATAGTAACTTGAATTATGAATTAGTGTTGTGAAATTGGTTAAGTGTAGTAACTTGAATTATGAATTAGTGTTGTGAAAATGATTAAGTGTAGTAACTTTAATTATGAATTTGTGTTGTTAAAATAGTTATGTATAGTAGCTTGAATTATGAATTAGTGTTGTGAAAATGGTTAAGTATAATAACTTGAATTATGAATTAGTGTTGTGAAAATGGTTAAGTATAATAACTTGAATTATGAATTAGCGTTGTGAAAATGGTTAAGTGTAGTAACTTGAATTATGAATTAGTGTTGTGAAAATAGTAAAGTGTAGTAACTTGAATTATGAATTAGTGTTGTGAAAATGATTAAGTGTAGTAACTTGAATTATGAATTAGCGTTGTGAAAATGATTAAGTGTAGTAACTTTAATTATGAATTTGTGTTGTTAAAATAGTTATGTATAGTAGCTTGAATTATGAATTAGTGTTGTTAAAATAGTTAAGTATAGTAACTTGAATGATGAATTAGTGTTGTGAAAATGGTTATGTATAGTAACTTTAATTATGAATTAGTGTTGTTAAAATATTTAAGTATAGTAGCTTGAATTATGAATTAGTGTTATGAAAATTGTTAAGTATAGTAACTTGAATTATGAATTAGCGTTGTGAAAATGGTTAAGTATAGTAACTTGAATTATGAATTAGCGTTGTGAAAATGGTTAAGTATAGTAACTTGAATTATGAATTAGTGTTGTGAAAATGGTTAAGTGTAGTAACTTGAATTATGAATTAGTGTTGTGAAAATGATTAAGTGTAGTAACTTTAATTATGAATTTGTGTTGTTAAAATAGTTATGTATAGTAGCTTGAATTATGAATTAGTGTTGTGAAAATGGTTAAGTATAATAACTTGAATTATGAATTAGTGTTGTGAAAATGGTTAAGTATAATAACTTGAATTATGAATTAGCGTTGTGAAAATGGTTAAGTGTAGTAACTTGAATTATGAATTAGTGTTGTGAAAATAGTTAAGTGTAGTAACTTGAATTATGAATTAGTGTTGTGAAAATGGTTAAGTGTAGTAACTTGAATGATGAATTAGTGTTGTGAAAATGGTTAAGTATAGTAACTTGAATTATGAATTAGTGTTGTGAAAATGGTTAAGTATAATAACTTGAATTATGAATTAGTGTTGTGAAAATAGTTAAGTATAATAACTTGAATTATGAATTAGCGTTGTGAAAATGGTTAAGTATAGTAACTCGAATTATGAATTAGTGTTGTGAAAATGGTTAAGTGTAGTAACTTGAATTATGAATTAGTGTTGTGAAAATGGTTAAATGTAGTAACTTTAATTATGAATTAGTGTTGTGAAAATGATTAAGTGTAGTAACTTTAATTATGAATTTGTGTTGTTAAAATAGTTATGTATAGTAACTTGAATTATGAATTAGTGTTGTAAAAATGGTTAAGTATAGTAATTTGAATTATGAATTAGTGTTGTGAAAATGGTTAAGTGTAGTAACTTGAATTATGAATTAGTGTTGTGAAAATGATTAAGTGTAGTAACTTTAATTATGAATTTGTGTTGTTAAAATAGTTATGTATAGTAACTTGAATTATGAATTAGTGTTGTAAAAATGGTTAAGTATAGTAATTTGAATTATGAATTAGTGTTGTGAAAATGGTTAAGTATAGTAACTTGAATTATGAATTAGTGTTGTGAAAATGGTTAAATGTAGTAACTTTAATTATGAATTAGTGTTGTTAAAATATTTAAGTATAGTTGCTTGAATTATGAATTAGTGTTGTGAAAATGGTTAAGTGTAGTAACTTGAATGATGAATTAGTGTTGTGAAAATGGTTAAGTATAGTAACTTTAATTATGAATTAGTGTTGTTAAAATATTTAAGTATAGTAACTTGAATTATGAATTAGTGTTATGAAAATTGTTAAGTATAATAACTTGAATTATGAATTAGCGTTGTGAAAATGGTTAAGTATAGTAACTTGAATTATGAATTAGTGTTGTGAAAATGGTTAAGTGTAGTAACTTGAATTATGAATTAGTGTTGTGAAAATGATTAAATGTAGTAACTTTAATCATAAATTAGTGTTGTGAAAATGGTTAAGAGTAGTAACTTTAATTATGAATTAGCGTTGTGAAAATGATTAAGTGTAGTAACTTTAATTATGAATTTGTGTTGTTAAAATAGTTATGTATAGTAGCTTGAATTATGAATTAGTGTTGTTAAAATAGTTAAGTATAGTAGCTTGAATTATGAATTAGTGTTGTGAAAATAGTTAAGTGTAGTAACTTAATTTATGAATTAGTGTTGTCAAAATTGTTAAGTATAGTAACTTGAATTATGAATTAGTATTGTGTAAACGGTTAAGTATAGTAACTTGAATTATGAATTAGTGTTGTGAAAATGGTTAAGTATAATAACTTGAATTATGAATTAGTGTTGTTAAAATGGTTAAGCATAGTAACTTGAATTATGAATTAGTGTTGTTAAAATAGTTAAGTATGATAGCTTGAATTATGAATTAGTGTTGTGTAAATGGTTAAGTGTAGTAACTTGAATTATGAATTAGTGTTGTGAAAATGATTAAGTGTAGTAACTTTAATTATGAATTTGTGTTGTTAAAATAGTTATGTATAGTAACTTGAATTATGAATTAGTGTTGTAAAAATGGTTAAGTATAGTAATTTGAATTATGAATTAGTGTTGTGAAAATGGTTAAGTGTAGTAACTTGAATTATGAATTAGTGTTGTGAAAATGGTTAAATGTAGTAACTTTAATTATGAATTAGTGTTGTTAAAATATTTAAGTATAGTTGCTTGAATTATGAATTAGTGTTGTGAAAATGGTTAAGTGTAGTAACTTGAATGATGAATTAGTGTTGTGAAAATGGTTAAGTATAGTAACTTTAATTATGAATTAGTGTTGTGAAAATGGTTAAGAGTAGTAACTTGAATTATGAATTAGTGTTGTGAAAATGGTTAAATGTAGTAACTTTAATTATGAATTTGTGTTGTTAAAATAGTTAAGTATAGTAGCTTGAATTATGAATTAGTGTTGTGAAAATGGTTAAGCATAGTAACTTGAATTATGAATTAGCGTTGTTAAAATAGTTAAGTATGGTAGCTTGAATTATGAATTAGTGTTGTGTAAATGGTTAAGTGTAGTAACTTGAATTATGAATTGGCATTGTGAAAATGGATAAGTATAGTAACTTGAATTATGAATTAGCGTTGTGAAAATGGTTAAGTATAGTAACTTGAATTATGAATTAGTGTTGTGTAAACGGTTAAGTATAGTAACTTGAATTATGAATTAGTGTTGTGAAAATGGTTAAGTGTAGTAACTTGAATTATGAATTTGTGTTGTTAAACGGTTAAGTATAGTAACTTGAATTATGAATTAGTGTTGTGAAAATGGTTAAGTGTAGTAACTTGAATTATGAATTTGTGTTGTTAAAATATTTATGTATAGTAGCTTGAATTATGAATTAGTGTTGTGAAAATGGTTAAGTATAATAACTTGAATTATGAATTAGTGTTGTGTAAATGGTTAAGTATAGTAACTTGAATTATGAATTAGCGTTGTGAAAATGATTAAGTGTAGTAACTTTAATTATGAATTTGTGTTGTTAAAATAGTTATGTATAGTAACTTGAATTATGAATTAGTGTTGTAAAAATGGTTAAGTATAGTAATTTGAATTATGAATTAGTGTTGTGAAAATGGTTAAGTGTAGTAACTTGAATTATGAATTAGTGTTGTGAAAATGGTTAAATGTAGTAACTTTAATTATGAATTAGTGTTGTTAAAATATTTAAGTATAGTTGCTTGAATTATGAATTAGTGTTGTGAAAATGGTTAAGTGTAGTAACTTGAATGATGAATTAGTGTTGTTAAAATATTTAAGTATAGTAGCTTGAATTATGAATTAGTGTTATGAAAATTGTTAAGTATAGTAACTTGAATTATGAATTAGCGTTGTGAAAATGGATAAGTATAGTAACTTGAATTATGAATTAGCGTTGTGAAAATGGTTAAGTATAGTAACTTGAATTATGAATTAGTGTTGTGAAATTGGTTAAGTGTAGTAACTTGAATTATGAATTAGTGTTGTGAAAATGATTAAGTGTAGTAACTTTAATTATGAATTTGTGTTGTTAAAATAGTTATGTATAGTAGCTTGAATTATGAATTAGTGTTGTGAAAATGGTTAAGTATAATAACTTGAATTATGAATTAGTGTTGTGAAAATGGTTAAGTATAATAACTTGAATTATGAATTAGCGTTGTGAAAATGGTTAAGTGTAATAACTTGAATTATGAATTAGCGTTGTGAAAATGGTTAAGTGTAGTAACTTGAATTATGAATTAGTGTTGTGAAAATAGTTAAGTGTAGTAACTTGAATTATGAATTAGTGTTGTGAAAATGGTTAAGTGTAGTAACTTGAATTATGAATTAGTGTTGTGAAAATGGTTAAGTATAGTAACTTGAATGATGAATTAGTGTTGTGAAAATGGTTAAGTGTAGTAACTTGAATTATGAATTAGTGTTGTGAAAATGATTAAGTGTAGTAACTTGAATTATGAATTAGCGTTGTGAAAATGATTAAGTGTAGTAACTTTAATTATGAATTTGTGTTGTTAAAATAGTTATGTATAGTAGCTTGAATTATGAATTAGTGTTGTTAAAATAGTTAAGTATAGTAGCTTGAATTATGAATTAGTGTTGTGAAAATAGTTAAGTGTAGTAACTTTAATTATGAATTTGTGTTGTTAAAATAGTTAAGTATAGTAGCTTGAATTATGAATTAGTGTTGTGAAAATAGTTAAGTGTAGTAACTTAAATTATGAATTAGTGTTTTGAAAATTGTTAAGTATAGTAACTTGAATTATGAATTAGTGTTGTGTAAACGGTTAAGTATAGTAACGTGAATTATGAATTAGTGTTGTGAAAATGGTTAAGTATAATAACTTGAATTATGAATTAGTGTTGTGAAAATGGTTAAGCATAGTAACTTGAATTATGAATTAGTGTTGTTAAAATAGTTAAGTATGGTAGCTTGAATTATGAATTAGTGTTGTGTAAATGGTTAAGTGTAGTAACTTGAATTATGAATTAGTGTTGTGAAAATGATTAAGTGTAGTAACTTTAATTATGAATTTGTGTTGTTAAAATAGTTATGTATAGTAACTTGAATTATGAATTAGTGTTGTAAAAATGGTTAAGTATAGTAATTTGAATTATGAATTAGTGTTGTGAAAATGGTTAAGTATAATAACTTGAATTATGAATTAGTGTTGTGAAAATGGTTAAATGTAGTAACTTTAATTATGAATTAGTGTTGTTAAAATATTTAAGTATAGTTGCTTGAATTATGAATTAGTGTTGTGAAAATGGTTAAGTGTAGTAACTTGAATTATGAATTAGTGTTGTGAAAATGGTTAAATGTAGTAACTTTAATTATGAATTAGTGTTGTTAAAATATTTAAGTATAGTTGCTTGAATTATGAATTAGTGTTGTGAAAATGGTTAAGTGTAGTAACTTGAATGATGAATTAGTGTTGTTAAAATATTTAAGTATAGTAGCTTGAATTATGAATTAGTGTTATGAAAATTGTTAAGTATAGTAACTTGAATTATGAATTAGCGTTGTGAAAATGGATAAGTATAGTAACTTGAATTATGAATTAGCGTTGTGAAAATGGTTAAGTATAGTAACTTGAATTATGAATTAGTGTTGTGAAATTGGTTAAGTGTAGTAACTTGAATTATGAATTAGTGTTGTGAAAATGATTAAGTGTAGTAACTTTAATTATGAATTTGTGTTGTTAAAATAGTTATGTATAGTAGCTTGAATTATGAATTAGTGTTGTGAAAATGGTTAAGTATAATAACTTGAATTATGAATTAGTGTTGTGAAAATGGTTAAGTATAATAACTTGAATTATGAATTAGCGTTGTGAAAATGGTTAAGTGTAGTAACTTGAATTATGAATTAGTGTTGTGAAAATAGTAAAGTGTAGTAACTTGAATTATGAATTAGTGTTGTGAAAATGATTAAGTGTAGTAACTTGAATTATGAATTAGCGTTGTGAAAATGATTAAGTGTAGTAACTTGAATTATGAATTAGCGTTGTGAAAATAGTTATGTATAGTAGCTTGAATTATGAATTAGTGTTGTTAAAATAGTTAAGTATAGTAACTTGAATGATGAATTAGTGTTGTGAAAATGGTTATGTATAGTAACTTTAATTATGAATTAGTGTTGTTAAAATATTTAAGTATAGTAGCTTGAATTATGAATTAGTGTTATGAAAATTGTTAAGTATAGTAACTTGAATTATGAATTAGCGTTGTGAAAATGGTTAAGTATAGTAACTTGAATTATGAATTAGCGTTGTGAAAATGGTTAAGTATAGTAACTTGAATTATGAATTAGTGTTGTGAAAATGGTTAAGTGTAGTAACTTGAATTATGAATTAGTGTTGTGAAAATGATTAAGTGTAGTAACTTTAATTATGAATTTGTGTTGTTAAAATAGTTATGTATAGTAGCTTGAATTATGAATTAGTGTTGTGAAAATGGTTAAGTATAATAACTTGAATTATGAATTAGTGTTGTGAAAATGGTTAAGTATAATAACTTGAATTATGAATTAGCGTTGTGAAAATGGTTAAGTGTAGTAACTTGAATTATGAATTAGTGTTGTGAAAATAGTTAAGTGTAGTAACTTGAATTATGAATTAGTGTTGTGAAAATGGTTAAGTGTAGTAACTTGAATGATGAATTAGTGTTGTGAAAATGGTTAAGTATAGTAACTTGAATTATGAATTAGTGTTGTGAAAATGGTTAAGTATAATAACTTGAATTATGAATTAGTGTTGTGAAAATAGTTAAGTATAATAACTTGAATTATGAATTAGCGTTGTGAAAATGGTTAAGTATAGTAACTCGAATTATGAATTAGTGTTGTGAAAATGGTTAAGTGTAGTAACTTGAATTATGAATTAGTGTTGTGAAAATTGTTAAATGTAGTAACTTTAATTATGAATTTGTGTTGTTAAAATAGTTAAGTATAGTAGCTTGAATTATGAATTAGTGTTGTGAAAATGATTAAGTGTAGTAACTTTAATTATGAATTTGTGTTGTTAAAATAGTTAAGTATGGTAGCTTGAATTATGAATTAGTGTTGTGTAAATGGTTAAGTGTAGTAACTTGAATTATGAATTAGTGTTGTGAAAATGATTAAGTGTAGTAACTTTAATTATGAATTTGTGTTGTTAAAATAGTTATGTATAGTAACTTGAATTATGAATTAGTGTTGTAAAAATGGTTAAGTATAGTAATTTGAATTATGAATTAGTGTTGTGAAAATGGTTAAGTGTAGTAACTTGAATTATGAATTAGTGTTATGAAAATTGTTAAGTATAGTAACTTGAATTATGAATTAGCGTTGTGAAAATGGATAAGTATAGTAACTTGAATTATGAATTAGCGTTGTGAAAATGGTTAAGTATAGTAACTTGAATTATGAATTAGTGTTGTGAAATTGGTTAAGTGTAGTAACTTGAATTATGAATTAGTGTTGTGAAAATGATTAAGTGTAGTAACTTTAATTATGAATTTGTGTTGTTAAAATAGTTATGTATAGTAGCTTGAATTATGAATTAGTGTTGTGAAAATGGTTAAGTATAATAACTTGAATTATGAATTAGTGTTGTGAAAATGGTTAAGTATAATAACTTGAATTATGAATTAGCGTTGTGAAAATGGTTAAGTGTAATAACTTGAATTATGAATTAGCGTTGTGAAAATGGTTAAGTGTAGTAACTTGAATTATGAATTAGTGTTGTGAAAATAGTTAAGTGTAGTAACTTGAATTATGAATTAGTGTTGTGAAAATGGTTAAGTGTAGTAACTTGAATGATGAATTAGTGTTGTGAAAATGGTTAAGTATAGTAACTTGAATGATGAATTAGTGTTGTGAAAATGGTTAAGTGTAGTAACTTGAATTATGAATTAGTGTTGTGAAAATGATTAAGTGTAGTAACTTGAATTATGAATTAGCGTTGTGAAAATGATTAAGTGTAGTAACTTTAATTATGAATTTGTGTTGTTAAAATAGTTATGTATAGTAGCTTGAATTATGAATTAGTGTTGTTAAAATAGTTAAGTATAGTAGCTTGAATTATGAATTAGTGTTGTGAAAATAGTTAAGTGTAGTAACTTTAATTATGAATTTGTGTTGTTAAAATAGTTAAGTATAGTAGCTTGAATTATGAATTAGTGTTGTGAAAATAGTTAAGTGTAGTAACTTAAATT
Source organism: Capsicum rhomboideum (assembly GCA_031232105.1). Lineage (NCBI taxonomy): Eukaryota > Viridiplantae > Streptophyta > Magnoliopsida > Solanales > Solanaceae > Capsicum > Capsicum rhomboideum. The sequence goes on from CP124714.1 coordinate 57,701,129, forward strand.
ATGAATTAGTGTTGTGAAAATTGTTAAGTATAGTAACTTGAATTATGAATTAGTGTTGTGTAAACGGTTAAGTATAGTAACTTGAATTATGAATTAGTGTAGTGAAAATGGTTAAGTATAATAACTTGAATTATGAATTAGTGTTGTGAAAATGGTTAAGCATAGTAACTTGAATTATGAATTAGTGTTGTTAAAATAGTTAAGTATGGTAGCTTGAATTATGAATTAGTGTTGTGTAAATGGTTAAGTGTAGTAACTTGAATTATGAATTAGTGTTGTGAAAATGATTAAGTGTAGTAACTTTAATTATGAATTTGTGTTGTTAAAATAGTTATGTATAGTAACTTGAATTATGAATTAGTGTTGTAAAAATGGTTAAGTATAGTAATTTGAATTATGAATTAGTGTTGTGAAAATGGTTAAGTATAATAACTTGAATTATGAATTAGTGTTGTGAAAATGGTTAAATGTAGTAACTTTAATTATGAATTAGTGTTGTTAAAATATTTAAGTATAGTTGCTTGAATTATGAATTAGTGTTGTGAAAATGGTTAAGTGTAGTAACTTGAATGATGAATTAGTGTTGTTAAAATATTTAAGTATAGTAGCTTGAATTATGAATTAGTGTTATGAAAATTGTTAAGTATAGTAACTTGAATTATGAATTAGCGTTGTGAAAATGGATAAGTATAGTAACTTGAATTATGAATTAGCGTTGTGAAAATGGTTAAGTATAGTAACTTGAATTATGAATTAGTGTTGTGAAATTGGTTAAGTGTAGTAACTTGAATTATGAATTAGTGTTGTGAAAATGATTAAGTGTAGTAACTTTAATTATGAATTTGTGTTGTTAAAATAGTTATGTATAGTAGCTTGAATTATGAATTAGTGTTGTGAAAATGGTTAAGTATAATAACTTGAATTATGAATTAGTGTTGTGAAAATGGTTAAGTATAATAACTTGAATTATGAATTAGCGTTGTGAAAATGGTTAAGTGTAATAACTTGAATTATGAATTAGCGTTGTGAAAATGGTTAAGTGTAGTAACTTGAATTATGAATTAGTGTTGTGAAAATAGTTAAGTGTAGTAACTTGAATTATGAATTAGTGTTGTGAAAATGGTTAAGTGTAGTAACTTGAATGATGAATTAGTGTTGTGAAAATGGTTAAGTATAGTAACTTGAATGATGAATTAGTGTTGTGAAAATGGTTAAGTGTAGTAACTTGAATTATGAATTAGTGTTGTGAAAATGATTAAGTGTAGTAACTTGAATTATGAATTAGCGTTGTGAAAATGATTAAGTGTAGTAACTTGAATTATGAATTTGTGTTGTTAAAATAGTTATGTATAGTAGCTTGAATTATGAATTAGTGTTGTTAAAATAGTTAAGTATAGTAGCTTGAATTATGAATTAGTGTTGTGAAAATAGTTAAGTGTAGTAACTTTAATTATGAATTTGTGTTGTTAAAATAGTTAAGTATAGTAGCTTGAATTATGAATTAGTGTTGTGAAAATAGTTAAGTGTAGTAACTTAAATTATGAATTAGTGTTGTGAAAATTGTTAAGTATAGTAACTTGAATTATGAATTAGTGTTGTGTAAACGGTTAAGTATAGTAACTTGAATTATGAATTAGTGTTGTGAAAATGGTTAAGTATAATAACTTGAATTATGAATTAGTGTTGTGAAAATGGTTAAGCATAGTAACTTGAATTATGAATTAGTGTTGTTAAAATAGTTAAGTATGGTAGCTTGAATTATGAATTAGTGTTGTGTAAATGGTTAAGTGTAGTAACTTGAATTATGAATTAGTGTTGTGAAAATGATTAAGTGTAGTAACTTTAATTATGAATTTGTGTTGTTAAAATAGTTTTGTATAGTAACTTGAATTATGAATTAGTGTTGTAAAAATGGTTAAGTATAGTAATTTGAATTATGAATTAGTGTTGTGAAAATGGTTAAGTATAATAACTTGAATTATGAATTAGTGTTGTGAAAATGGTTAAATGTAGTAACTTTAATTATGAATTAGTGTTGTTAAAATATTTAAGTATAGTTGCTTGAATTATGAATTAGTGTTGTGAAAATGGTTAAGTGTAGTAACTTGAATGATGAATTAGTGTTGTGAAAATGGTTAAGTATAGTAACTTTAATTATGAATTAGTGTTGTGAAAATGGTTAAGAGTAGTAACTTGAATTATGAATTAGTGTTGTGAAAATGGTTAAATGTAGTAACTTTAATTATGAATTTGTGTTGTTAAAATAGTTAAGTATAGTAGCTTGAATTATGAATTAGTGTTGTGAAAATGGTTAAGCATAGTAACTTGAATTATGAATTAGCGTTGTTAAAATAGTTAAGTATGGTAGCTTGAATTATGAATTAGTGTTGTGTAAATGGTTAAGTGTAGTAACTTGAATTATGAATTGGTGTTGTGAAAATGATTAAGTGTAGTAACTTTAATTATGAATTTGTGTTGTTAAAATAGTTATGTATAGTAACTTTAATTATGAATTAGTGTTGTAAAAATGGTTAAGTATAGTAATTTGAATTATGAATTAGTGTTGTGAAAATGGTTAAGTGTAGTAACTTGAATTATGAATTAGTGTTGTGAAAATGGTTAAATGTAGTAACTTTAATTATGAATTAGTGTTGTTAAAATATTTAAGTATAGTTGCTTGAATTATGAATTAGTGTTGTGAAAATGGTTAAGTGTAGTAACTTGAATGATGAATTAGTGTTGTTAAAATATTTAAGTATAGTAGCTTGAATTATGAATTAGTGTTATGAAAATTGTTAAGTATAGTAACTTGAATTATGAATTAGCGTTGTGAAAATGGATAAGTATAGTAACTTGAATTATGAATTAGCGTTGTGAAAATGGTTAAGTATAGTAACTTGAATTATGAATTAGTGTTGTGAAATTGGTTAAGTGTAGTAACTTGAATTATGAATTAGTGTTGTGAAAATGATTAAGTGTAGTAACTTTAATTATGAATTTGTGTTGTTAAAATAGTTATGTATAGTAGCTTGAATTATGAATTAGTGTTGTGAAAATGGTTAAGTATAATAACTTGAATTATGAATTAGTGTTGTGAAAATGGTTAAGTATAATAACTTGAATTATGAATTAGCGTTGTGAAAATGGTTAAGTGTAATAACTTGAATTATGAATTAGCGTTGTGAAAATGGTTAAGTGTAGTAACTTGAATTATGAATTAGTGTTGTGAAAATAGTTAAGTGTAGTAACTTGAATTATGAATTAGTGTTGTGAAAATGGTTAAGTGTAGTAACTTGAATGATGAATTAGTGTTGTGAAAATGGTTAAGTATAGTAACTTGAATGATGAATTAGTGTTGTGAAAATGGTTAAGTGTAGTAACTTGAATTATGAATTAGTGTTGTGAAAATGATTAAGTGTAGTAACTTGAATTATGAATTAGCGTTGTGAAAATGATTAAGTGTAGTAACTTTAATTATGAATTTGTGTTGTTAAAATAGTTATGTATAGTAGCTTGAATTATGAATTAGTGTTGTTAAAATAGTTAAGTATAGTAGCTTGAATTATGAATTAGTGTTGTGAAAATAGTTAAGTGTAGTAACTTTAATTATGAATTTGTGTTGTTAAAATAGTTAAGTATAGTAGCTTGAATTATGAATTAGTGTTGTGAAAATGGTTAAGTATAATAACTTGAATTATGAATTAGTGTTGTGAAAATGGTTAAGTATAATAACTTGAATTATGAATTAGCGTTGTGAAAATGGTTAAGTGTAGTAACTTGAATTATGAATTAGTGTTGTGAAAATAGTTAAGTGTAGTAACTTGAATTATGAATTAGTGTTGTGAAAATGGTTAAGTGTAGTAACTTGAATGATGAATTAGTGTTGTGAAAATGGTTAAGTATAGTAACTTGAATGATGAATTAGTGTTGTGAAAATGGTTAAGTATAATAACTTGAATTATGAATTAGTGTTGTGAAAATGGTTAAGCATAGTAACTTGAATTATGAATTAGTGTTGTGAAAATGGTTAAGTGTAGTAACTTGAATTATGAATTAGTGTTGTGAAAATGATTAAGTGTAGTAACTTGAATTATGAATTAGCGTTGTGAAAATGATTAAGTGTAGTAACTTTAATTATGAATTTGTGTTGTTAAAATAGTTATGTATAGTAGCTTGAATTATGAATTAGTGTTGTTAAAATAGTTAAGTATAGTAGCTTGAATTATGAATTAGTGTTGTGAAAATAGTTAAGTGTAGTAACTTTAATTATGAATTTGTGTTGTTAAAATAGTTAAGTATAGTAGCTTGAATTATGAATTAGTGTTGTGAAAATAGTTAAGTGTAGTAACTTAAATTATGAATTAGTGTTGTGAAAATTGTTAAGTATAGTAACTTGAATTATGAATTAGTGTTGTGTAACGGTTAAGTATAGTAACTTGAATTATGAATTAGTGTTGTGAAAATGGTTAAGTATAATAACTTGAATTATGAATTAGTGTTGTGAAAATGGTTAAGCATAGTAACTTGAATTATGAATTAGTGTTGTTAAAATAGTTAAGTATGGTAGCTTGAATTATGAATTAGTGTTGTGTAAATGGTTAAGTGTAGTAACTTGAATTATGAATTAGTGTTGTGAAAATGATTAAGTGTAGTAACTTTAATTATGAATTTGTGTTGTTAAAATAGTTATGTATAGTAACTTGAATTATGAATTAGTGTTGTAAAAATGGTTAAGTATAGTAATTTGAATTATGAATTAGTGTTGTGAAAATGGTTAAGTGTAGTAACTTGAATTATGAATTAGTGTTGTGAAAATGGTTAAATGTAGTAACTTTAATTATGAATTAGTGTTGTGAAAATAGTTAAGTGTAGTAACTTGAATTATGACTTAGTGTTGTGAAAATGGTTAAGTGTAGTAACTTGAATGATGAATTAGTGTTGTGAAAATGGTTAAGTATAGTAACTTGAATTATGAATTAGTGTTGTGAAAATGGTTAAGTATAATAACTTGAATTATGAATTAGTGTTGTGAAAATAGTTAAGTATAATAACTTGAATTATGAATTAGCGTTGTGAAAATGGTTAAGTATAGTAACTCGAATGATGAATTAGTGTTATGAAAATTGTTAAGTATAGTAACTTGAATTATGAATTAGCGTTGTGAAAATGGATAAGTATAGTAACTTGAATTATGAATTAGCGTTGTGAAAATGGTTAAGTATAGTAATTTGAATTATGAATTAGTGTTGTGAAAATGGTTAAGTGTAGTAACTTGAATTATGAATTAGTGTTGTGAAAATGGTTAAATGTAGTAACTTTAATTATGAATTAGTGTTGTTAAAATATTTAAGTATAGTTGCTTGAATTATGAATTAGTGTTGTGAAAATGGTTAAGTGTAGTAACTTGAATGATGAATTAGTGCTGTTAAAATATTTAAGTATAGTAGCTTGAATTATGAATTAGTGTTATGAAAATTGTTAAGTATAGTAACTTGAATTATGAATTAGCATTGTGAAAATGGATAAGTATAGTAACTTGAATTATGAATTAGCGTTGTGAAAATGGTTAAGTATAGTAACTTGAATTATGAATTAGTGTTGTGAAATTGGTTAAGTGTTGTAACTTGAATTATGAATTAGTGTTGTGAAAATGATTAAGTGTAGTAACTTTAATTATGAATTTGTGTTGTTAAAATATTTATGTATAGTAGCTTGAATTATGAATTAGTGTTGTGAAAATGGTTAAGTATAATAACTTGAATTATGAATTAGTGTTGTGAAAATGGTTAAGTATAATAACTTGAATTATGAATTAGCGTTGTGAAAATGGTTAAGTGTAGTAACTTGAATTATGAATTAGTGTTGTGAAAATAGTAAAGTGTAGTAACTTGAATTATGAATTAGTGTTGTGAAAATGATTAAGTGTAGTAACTTGAATTATGAATTAGCGTTGTGAAAATGATTAAGTGTAGTAACTTTAATTATGAATTTGTGTTGTTAAAATAGTTATGTATAGTAGCTTGAATTATGAATTAGTGTTGTTAAAATAGTTAAGTATAGTAACTTGAATGATGAATTAGTGTTGTGAAAATGGTTATGTATAGTAACTTTAATTATGAATTAGTGTTGTTAAAATATTTAAGTATAGTAGCTTGAATTATGAATTAGTGTTATGAAAATTGTTAAGTATAGTAACTTGAATTATGAATTAGCGTTGTGAAAATGGTTAAGTATAGTAACTTGAATTATGAATTAGCGTTGTGAAAATGGTTAAGTATAGTAACTTGAATTATGAATTAGTGTTGTGAAAATGGTTAAGTGTAGTAACTTGAATTATGAATTAGTGTTGTGAAAATGATTAAGTGTAGTAACTTTAATTATGAATTTGTGTTGTTAAAATAGTTATGTATAGTAGCTTGAATTATGAATTAGTGTTGTGAAAATGGTTAATTATAATAACTTGAATTATGAATTAGTGTTGTGAAAATGGTTAAGTATAATAACTTGAATTATGAATTAGCGTTGTGAAAATGGTTAAGTGTAGTAACTTGAATTATGAATTAGTGTTGTGAAAATAGTTAAGTGTAGTAACTTGAATTATGAATTAGTGTTGTGAAAATGGTTAAGTGTAGTAACTTGAATGATGAATTAGTGTTGTGAAAATGGTTAAGTATAGTAACTTGAATTATGAATTAGTGTTGTGAAAATGGTTAAGTATAATAACTTGAATTATGAATTAGTGTTGTGAAAATAGTTAAGTATAATAACTTGAATTATGAATTAGCGTTGTGAAAATGGTTAAGTATAGTAACTCGAATTATGAATTAGTGTTGTGAAAATGGTTAAGTGTAGTAACTTGAATTATGAATTAGTGTTGTGAAAATGGTTAAATGTAGTAACTTTAATTATGAATTTGTGTTGTTAAAATAGTTAAGTATAGTAGCTTGAATTATGAATTAGTGTTGTGAAAATGATTAAGTGTAGTAACTTTAATTATGAATTTGTGTTGTTAAAATAGTTAAGTATGGTAGCTTGAATTATGAATTAGTGTTGTGTAAATGGTTAAGTGTAGTAACTTGAATTATGAATTAGTGTTGTGAAAATGATTAAGTGTAGTAACTTTAATTATGAATTTGTGTTGTTAAAATAGTTATGTATAGTAACTTGAATTATGAATTAGTGTTGTAAAAATGGTTAAGTATAGTAATTTGAATTATGAATTAGTGTTGTGAAAATGGTTAAGTGTAGTAACTTGAATTATGAATTAGTGTTGTGAAAATGGTTAAATGTAGTAACTTTAATTATGAATTAGTGTTGTTAAAATATTTAAGTATAGTTGCTTGAATTATGAATTAGTGTTGTGAAAATGGTTAAGTGTAGTAACTTGAATGATGAATTAGTGTTGTGAAAATGGTTAAGTATAGTAACTTTAATTATGAATTAGTGTTGTTAAAATATTTAAGTATAGTAACTTGAATTATGAATTAGTGTTATGAAAATTGTTAAGTATAATAACTTGAATTATGAATTAGCGTTCTGAAAATGGTTAAGTATAGTAACTTGAATTATGAATTAGTGTTGTGAAAATGGTTAAGTGTAGTAACTTGAATTATGAATTAGTGTTGTGAAAATGATTAAATGTAGTAACTTTAATCATAAATTAGTGTTGTGAAAATGGTTAAGAGTAGTAACTTTAATTATGAATTAGCGTTGTGAAAATGATTAAGTGTAGTAACTTTAATTATGAATTTGTGTTGTTAAAATAGTTATGTATAGTAGCTTGAATTATGAATTAGTGTTGTTAAAATAGTTAAGTATAGTAGCTTGAATTATGAATTAGTGTTGTGAAAATAGTTAAGTGTAGTAACTTAATTTATGAATTAGTGTTGTGAAAATTGTTATGTATAGTAACTTGAATTATGAATTAGTATTGTGTAAACGGTTAAGTATAGTAACTTGAATTATGAATTAGTGTTGTGAAAATGGTTAAGTATAATAACTTGAATTATGAATTAGTGTTGTGAAAATGGTTAAGCATAGTAACTTGAATTATGAATTAGTGTTGTTAAAATAGTTAAGTATGATAGCTTGAATTATGAATTAGTGTTGTGTAATGGTTAAGTGTAGTAACTTGAATTATGAATTAGTGTTGTGAAAATGATTAAGTGTAGTAACTTTAATTATGAATTTGTGTTGTTAAAATAGTTATGTATAGTAACTTGAATTATGAATTAGTGTTGTAAAAATGGTTAAGTATAGTAATTTGAATTATGAATTAGTGTTGTGAAAATGGTTAAGTGTAGTAACTTGAATTATGAATTAGTGTTGTGAAAATGGTTAAATGTAGTAACTTTAATTATGAATTAGTGTTGTTAAAATATTTAAGTATAGTTGCTTGAATTATGAATTAGTGTTGTGAAAATGGTTAAGTGTAGTAACTTGAATGATGAATTAGTGTTGTGAAAATGGTTAAGTATAGTAACTTTAATTATGAATTAGTGTTGTGAAAATGGTTAAGAGTAGTAACTTGAATTATGAATTAGTGTTGTGAAAATGGTTAAATGTAGTAACTTTAATTATGAATTTGTGTTGTTAAAATAGTTAAGTATAGTAGCTTGAATTATGAATTAGTGTTGTGAAAATGGTTAAGCATAGTAACTTGAATTATGAATTAGCGTTGTTAAAATAGTTAAGTATGGTAGCTTGAATTATGAATTAGTGTTGTGTAAATGGTTAAGTGTAGTAACTTGAATTATGAATTGGTGTTGTGAAAATGATTAAGTGTAGTAACTTTAATTATGAATTTGTGTTGTTAAAATAGTTATGTATAGTAACTTTAATTATGAATTAGTGTTGTAAAAATGGTTAAGTATAGTAATTTGAATTATGAATTAGTGTTGTGAAAATGGTTAAGTGTAGTAACTTGAATTATGAATTAGTGTTGTGAAAATGGTTAAATGTAGTAACTTTAATTATGAATTAGTGTTGTTAAAATATTTAAGTATAGTTGCTTGAATTATGAATTAGTGTTGTGAAAATGGTTAAGTGTAGTAACTTGAATGATGAATTAGTGTTGTTAAAATATTTAAGTATAGTAGCTTGAATTATGAATTAGTGTTATGAAAATTGTTAAGTATAGTAACTTGAATTATGAATTAGCGTTGTGAAAATGGATAAGTATAGTAACTTGAATTATGAATTAGCGTTGTGAAAATGGTTAAGTATAGTAACTTGAATTATGAATTAGTGTTGTGAAATTGGTTAAGTGTAGTAACTTGAATTATGAATTAGTGTTGTGAAAATGATTAAGTGTAGTAACTTTAATTATGAATTTGTGTTGTTAAAATAGTTATGTATAGTAGCTTGAATTATGAATTAGTGTTGTGAAAATGGTTAAGTATAATAACTTGAATTATGAATTAGTGTTGTGAAAATGGTTAAGTATAATAACTTGAATTATGAATTAGCGTTGTGAAAATGGTTAAGTGTAATAACTTGAATTATGAATTAGCGTTGTGAAAATGGTTAAGTGTAGTAACTTGAATTATGAATTAGTGTTGTGAAAATAGTTAAGTGTAGTAACTTGAATTATGAATTAGTGTTGTGAAAATGGTTAAGTGTAGTAACTTGAATGATGAATTAGTGTTGTGAAAATGGTTAAGTATAGTAACTTGAATGATGAATTAGTGTTGTGAAAATGGTTAAGTGTAGTAACTTGAATTATGAATTAGTGTTGTGAAAATGATTAAGTGTAGTAACTTGAATTATGAATTAGCATTGTGAAAATGATTAAGTGTAGTAACTTTAATTATGAATTTGTGTTGTTAAAATAGTTATGTATAGTAGCTTGAATTATGAATTAGTGTTGTTAAAATAGTTAAGTATAGTAGCTTGAATTATGAATTAGTGTTGTGAAAATAGTTAAGTGTAGTAACTTTAATTATGAATTTGTGTTGTTAAAATAGTTAAGTATAGTAGCTTGAATTATGAATTAGTGTTGTGAAAATAGTTAAGTGTAGTAACTTAAATTATGAATTAGTGTTGTGAAAATTGTTAAGTATAGTAACTTGAATTATGAATTAGTGTTGTGTAAACGGTTAAGTATAGTAACTTGAATTATGAATTAGTGTTGTGAAAATGGTTAAGTATAATAACTTGAATTATGAATTAGTGTTGTGAAAATGGTTAAGCATAGTAACTTGAATTATGAATTAGTGTTGTTAAAATAGTTAAGTATGGTAGCTTGAATTATGAATTAGTGTTGTGTAAATGGTTAAGTGTAGTAACTTGAATTATGAATTAGTGTTGTGAAAATGATTAAGTGTAGTAACTTTAATTATGAATTTGTGTTGTTAAAATAGTTATGTATAGTAACTTGAATTATGAATTAGTGTTGTAAAAATGGTTAAGTATAGTAATTTGAATTATGAATTAGTGTTGTGAAAATGGTTAAGTGTTGTAACTTGAATTATGAATTAGTGTTGTGAAAATGGTTAAATGTAGTAACTTTAATTATGAATTAGTGTTGTTAAAATATTTAAGTATAGTTGCTTGAATTTTGAATTAGTGTTGTGAAAATGGTTAAGTGTAGTAACTTGAATGATGAATTAGTGTTGTTAAAATATTTAAGTATAGTAGCTTGAATTATGAATTAGTGTTATGAAAATTGTTAAGTATAGTAACTTGAATTATGAATTAGCGTTGTGAAAATGGATAAGTATAGTAACTTGAATTATGAATTAGCGTTGTGAAAATGGTTAAGTATAGTAACTTGAATTATGAATTAGTGTTGTGAAATTGGTTAAGTGTAGTAACTTGAATTATGAATTAGTGTTGTGAAAATGATTAAGTGTAGTAACTTTAATTATGAATTTGTGTTGTTAAAATAGTTATGTATAGTAGCTTGAATTATGAATTAGTGTTGTGAAAATGGTTAAATGTAGTAACTTTAATTATGAATTAGTGTTGTTAAAATATTTAAGTATAGTTGCTTGAATTATGAATTAGTGTTGTGAAAATGGTTAAGTGTAGTAACTTGAATGATGAATTAGTGTTGTTAAAATATTTAAGTATAGTAGCTTGAATTATGAATTAGTGTTATGAAAATTGTTAAGTATAGTAACTTGAATTATGAATTAGCGTTGTGAAAATGGATAAGTATAGTAACTTGAATTATGAATTAGCGTTGTGAAAATGGTTAAGTATAGTAACTTGAATTATGAATTAGTGTTGTGAAATTGGTTAAGTGTAGTAACTTGAATTATGAATTAGTGTTGTGAAAATGATTAAGTGTAGTAACTTTAATTATGAATTTGTGTTGTTAAAATAGTTATGTATAGTAGCTTGAATTATGAATTAGTGTTGTGAAAATGGTTAAGTATAATAACTTGAATTATGAATTAGTGTTGTGAAAATGGTTAAGTATAATAACTTGAATTATGAATTAGCGTTGTGAAAATGGTTAAGTGTAATAACTTGAATTATGAATTAGCGTTGTGAAAATGGTTAAGTGTAGTAACTTGAATTATGAATTAGTGTTGTGAAAATAGTTAAGTGTAGTAACTTGAATTATGAATTAGTGTTGTGAAAATGGTTAAGTGTAGTAACTTGAATGATGAATTAGTGTTGTGAAAATGGTTAAGTATAGTAACTTGAATGATGAATTAGTGTTGTGAAAATGGTTAAGTGTAGTAACTGGAATTATGAATTAGTGTTGTGAAAATGATTAAGTGTAGTAACTTGAATTATGAATTAGCGTTGTGAAAATGATTAAGTGTAGTAACTTTAATTATGAATTTGTGTTGTTAAAATAGTTATGTATAGTAGCTTGAATTATGAATTAGTGTTGTTAAAATAGTTAAGTATAGTAGCTTGAATTATGAATTAGTGTTGTGAAAATAGTTAAGTGTAGTAACTTTAATTATGAATTTGTGTTGTTAAAATAGTTAAGTATAGTAGCTTGAATTATGAATTAGTGTTGTGAAAATAGTTAAGTGTAGTAACTTAAATTATGAATTAGTGTTGTGAAAATTGTTAAGTATAGTAACTTGAATTATGAATTAGTGTTGTGTAAACGGTTAAGTATAGTAACTTGAATTATGAATTAGTGTTGTGAAAATGGTTAAGTATAATAACTTGAATTATGAATTAGTGTTGTGAAAATGGTTAAGCATAGTAACTTGAATTATGAATTAGTGTTGTTAAAATAGTTAAGTATGATAGCTTGAATTATGAATTAGTGTTGTGTAAATGGTTAAGTGTAGTAACTTGAATTATGAATTAGTGTTGTGAAAATGATTAAGTGTAGTAACTTTAATTATGAATTTGTGTTGTTAAAATAGTTATGTATAGTAACTTGAATTATGAATTAGTGTTGTAAAAATGGTTAAGTATAGTAATTTGAATTATGAATTAGTGTTGTGAAAATGGTTAAGTGTAGTAACTTGAATTATGAATTAGTGTTGTGAAAATGGTTAAATGTAGTAACTTTAATTATGAATTAGTGTTGTTAAAATATTTAAGTATAGTTGCTTGAATTATGAATTAATGTTGTGAAAATGGTTAAGTGTAGTAACTTGAATGATGAATTAGTGTTGTTAAAATATTTAAGTATAGTAGCTTGAATTATGAATTAGTGTTATGAAAATTGTTAAGTATAGTAACTTGAATTATGAATTAGCGTTGTGAAAATGGATAAGTATAGTAACTTGAATTATGAATTAGCGTTGTGAAAATGGTTAAGTATAGTAACTTGAATTATGAATTAGTGTTGTGAAATTGGTTAAGTGTAGTAACTTGAATTATGAATTAGTGTTGTGAAAATGATTAAATGTAGTAACTTTAATCATAAATTAGTGTTGTGAAAATGGTTAAGAGTAGTAACTTTAATTATGAATTAGCGTTGTGAAAATGATTAAGTGTAGTAACTTTAATTATGAATTTGTGTTGTTAAAATAGTTATGTATAGTAGCTTGAATTATGAATTAGTGTTGTTAAAATAGTTAAGTATAGTAGCTTGAATTATGAATTAGTGTTGTGAAAATAGTTAAGTGTAGTAACTTAAATTATGAATTAGTGTTGTGAAAATTGTTAAGTATAGTAACTTGAATTATGAATTAGTATTGTGTAAACGGTTAAGTATAGTAACTTGAATTATGAATTAGTGTTGTGAAAATGGTTAAGTATAATACCTTGAATTATGAATTAGTGTTGTGAAAATGGTTAAGCATAGTAACTTGAATTATGAATTAGTGTTGTTAAAATAGTTAAGTATGGTAGCTTGAATTATGAATTAGTGTTGTGAAAATGGTTAAATGTAGTAACTTTAATTATGAATTAGTGTTGTTAAAATATTTAAGTATAGTTGCTTGAATTATGAATTAGTGTTGTGAAAATGATTAAGTGTAGTAACTTTAATTATGAATTTGTGTTGTTAAAATAGTTATGTATAGTAGCTTGAATTATGAATTAGTGTTGTGAAAATGGTTAAATGTAGTAACTTTAATTATGAATTAGTGTTGTTAAAATATTTAAGTATAGTTGCTTGAATTATGAATTAGTGTTGTGAAAATGGTTAAGTGTAGTAACTTGAATGATGAATTAGTGTTGTTAAAATATTTAAGTATAGTAGCTTGAATTATGAATTAGTGTTATGAAAATTGTTAAGTATAGTAACTTGAATTATGAATTAGCGTTGTGAAAATGGATTAAGTATAGTAACTTGAATTATGAATTAGCGTTGTGAAAATGGTTAAGTATAGTAACTTGAATTATGAATTAGTGTTGTGAAAATGGTTAAGTGTAGTAACTTGAATTATGAATTAGTGTTGTGAAAATGATTAAGTGTAGTAACTTTAATTATGAATTTGTGTTGTTAAAATAGTTATGTATAGTAGCTTGAATTATGAATTAGTGTTGTGAAAATGGTTAAGTATAATAACTTGAATTATGAATTAGTGTTGTGAAAATGGTTAAGTATAATAACTTGAATTATGAATTAGCGTTGTGAAAATGGTTAAGTGTAGTAACTTGAATTATGAATTAGTGTTGTGAAAATAGTTAAGTGTAGTAACTTGAATTATGAATTAGTGTTGTGAAAATGGTTAAGTGTAGTAACTTGAATGATGAATTAGTGTTGTGAAAATGGTTAAGTATAGTAACTTGAATGATGAATTAGTGTTGTGAAAATGGTTAAGTATAATAACTTGAATTATGAATTAGTGTTGTGAAAATGGTTAAGCATAGTAACTTGAATTATGAATTAGTGTTGTGAAAATGGTTAAGTATAATAACTTGAATTATGAATTAGTGTTGTGAAAATGGTTAAGCATAGTAACTTGAATTATGAATTAGTGTTGTTAAAATAGTTAAGTATGATAGCTTGAATTATGAATTAGTGTTGTGTAAATGGTTAAGTGTAGTAACTTGAATTATGAATTAGTGTTGTGAAAATGATTAAGTGTAGTAACTTTAATTATGAATTTGTGTTGTTAAAATAGTTATGTATAGTAACTTGAATTATGAATTAGTGTTGTAAAAATGGTTAAGTATAGTAATTTGAATTATGAATTAGTGTTGTGAAAATGGTTAAGTGTAGTAACTTGAATTATGAATTAGTGTTGTGAAAATGGTTAAATGTAGTAACTTTAATTATGAATTAGTGTTGTTAAAATATTTAAGTATAGTTGCTTGAATTATGAATTAATGTTGTGAAAATGGTTAAGTGTAGTAACTTGAATGATGAATTAGTGTTGTTAAAATATTTAAGTATAGTAGCTTGAATTATGAATTAGTGTTATGAAAATTGTTAAGTATAGTAACTTGAATTATGAATTAGCGTTGTGAAAATGGATAAGTATAGTAACTTGAATTATGAATTAGCGTTGTGAAAATGGTTAAGTATAGTAACTTGAATTATGAATTAGTGTTGTGAAATTGGTTAAGTGTAGTAACTTGAATTATGAATTAGTGTTGTGAAAATGATTAAATGTAGTAACTTTAATCATAAATTAGTGTTGTGAAAATGGTTAAGAGTAGTAACTTTAATTATGAATTAGCGTTGTGAAAATGATTAAGTGTAGTAACTTTAATTATGAATTTGTGTTGTTAAAATAGTTATGTATAGTAGCTTGAATTATGAATTAGTGTTGTTAAAATAGTTAAGTATAGTAGCTTGAATTATGAATTAGTGTTGTGAAAATAGTTAAGTGTAGTAACTTAAATTATGAATTAGTGTTGTGAAAATTGTTAAGTATAGTAACTTGAATTATGAATTAGTATTGTGTAAACGGTTAAGTATAGTAACTTGAATTATGAATTAGTGTTGTGAAAATGGTTAAGTATAATACCTTGAATTATGAATTAGTGTTGTGAAAATGGTTAAGCATAGTAACTTGAATTATGAATTAGTGTTGTTAAAATAGTTAAGTATGGTAGCTTGAATTATGAATTAGTGTTGTGAAAATGGTTAAATGTAGTAACTTTAATTATGAATTAGTGTTGTTAAAATATTTAAGTATAGTTGCTTGAATTATGAATTAGTGTTGTGAAAATGATTAAGTGTAGTAACTTTAATTATGAATTTGTGTTGTTAAAATAGTTATGTATAGTAGCTTGAATTATGAATTAGTGTTGTGAAAATGGTTAAATGTAGTAACTTTAATTATGAATTAGTGTTGTTAAAATATTTAAGTATAGTTGCTTGAATTATGAATTAGTGTTGTGAAAATGGTTAAGTGTAGTAACTTGAATGATGAATTAGTGTTGTTAAAATATTTAAGTATAGTAGCTTGAATTATGAATTAGTGTTATGAAAATTGTTAAGTATAGTAACTTGAATTATGAATTAGCGTTGTGAAAATGGATAAGTATAGTAACTTGAATTATGAATTAGCGTTGTGAAAATGGTTAAGTATAGTAACTTGAATTATGAATTAGTGTTGTGAAAATGGTTAAGTGTAGTAACTTGAATTATGAATTAGTGTTGTGAAAATGATTAAGTGTAGTAACTTTAATTATGAATTTGTGTTGTTAAAATAGTTATGTATAGTAGCTTGAATTATGAATTAGTGTTGTGAAAATGGTTAAGTATAATAACTTGAATTATGAATTAGTGTTGTGAAAATGGTTAAGTATAATAACTTGAATTATGAATTAGCGTTGTGAAAATGGTTAAGTGTAGTAACTTGAATTATGAATTAGTGTTGTGAAAATAGTTAAGTGTAGTAACTTGAATTATGAATTAGTGTTGTGAAAATGGTTAAGTGTAGTAACTTGAATGATGAATTAGTGTTGTGAAAATGGTTAAGTATAGTAACTTGAATGATGAATTAGTGTTGTGAAAATGGTTAAGTATAATAACTTGAATTATGAATTAGTGTTGTGAAAATGGTTAAGCATAGTAACTTGAATTATGAATTAGTGTTGTGAAAATGGTTAAGTGTAGTAACTTGAATTATGAATTAGTGTTGTGAAAATGATTAAGTGTAGTAACTTGAATTATGAATTAGCGTTGTGAAAATGATTAAGTGTAGTAACTTTAATTATGAATTTGTGTTGTTAAAATAGTTATGTATAGTAGCTTGAATTATGAATTAGTGTTGTTAAAATAGTTAAGTATAGTAGCTTGAATTATGAATTAGTGTTGTGAAAATAGTTAAGTGTAGTAACTTTAATTATGAATTTGTGTTGTTAAAATAGTTAAGTATAGTAGCTTGAATTATGAATTAGTGTTGTGAAAATAGTTAAGTGTAGTAACTTAAATTATGAATTAGTGTTGTGAAAATTGTTAAGTATAGTAACTTGAATTATGAATTAGTGTTGTGTAAACGGTTAAGTATAGTAACTTGAATTATGAATTAGTGTTGTGAAAATGGTTAAGTATAATAACTTGAATTATGAATTAGTGTTGTGAAAATGGTTAAGCATAGTAACTTGAATTATGAATTAGTGTTGTTAAAATAGTTAAGTATGGTAGCTTGAATTATGAATTAGTGTTGTGTAAATGGTTAAGTGTAGTAACTTGAATTATGAATTAGTGTTGTGAAAATGATTAAGTGTAGTAACTTTAATTATGAATTTGTGTTGTTAAAATAGTTATGTATAGTAACTTGAATTATGAATTAGTGTTGTAAAAATGGTTAAGTATAGTAATTTGAATTATGAATTAGTGTTGTGAAAATGGTTAAGTGTAGTAACTTGAATTATGAATTAGTGTTGTGAAAATGGTTAAATGTAGTAACTTTAATTATGAATTAGTGTTGTTAAAATATTTAAGTATAGTTGCTTGAATTATGAATTAGTGTTGTGAAAATGGTTAAGTGTAGTAACTTGAATGATGAATTAGTGTTGTGAAAATGGTCAAGTATAGTAACTTTAATTATGAATTAGTGTTGTTAAAATATTTAAGTATAGTAACTTGAATTATGAATTAGTGTTATGAAAATTGTTAAGTATAATAACTTGAATTATGAATTAGTGTTGTGAAAATGGTTAAGTGTAGTAACTTGAATTATGAATTAGTGTTGTGAAAATGGTTAAGTATAATAACTTGAATTATGAATTAGTGTTGTGAAAATGGTTAAGTATAATAACTTGAATTATGAATTAGCGTTGTGAAAATGGTTAAGTGTAGTAACTTGAATTATGAATTAGTGTTGTGAAAATAGTTAAGTGTAGTAACTTGAATTATGAATTAGTGTTGTGAAAATGGTTAAGTGTAGTAACTTGAATGATGAATTAGTGTTGTGAAAATGGTTAAGTATAGTAACTTGAATGATGAATTAGTGTTGTGAAAATGGTTAAGTATAATAACTTGAATTATGAATTAGTGTTGTGAAAATGGTTAAGCATAGTAACTTGAATTATGAATTAGTGTTGTGAAAATGGTTAAGTGTAGTAACTTGAATTATGAATTAGTGTTGTGAAAATGATTAAGTGTAGTAACTTGAATTATGAATTAGCGTTGTGAAAATGATTAAGTGTAGTAACTTTAATTATGAATTTGTGTTGTTAAAATAGTTATGTATAGTAGCTTGAATTATGAATTAGTGTTGTTAAAATAGTTAAGTATAGTAGCTTGAATTATGAATTAGTGTTGTGAAAATAGTTAAGTGTAGTAACTTTAATTATGAATTTGTGTTGTTAAAATAGTTAAGTATAGTAGCTTGAATTATGAATTAGTGTTGTGAAAATAGTTAAGTGTAGTAACTTAAATTATGAATTAGTGTTGTGAAAATTGTTAAGTATAGTAACTTGAATTATGAATTAGTGTTGTGTAAACGGTTAAGTATAGTAACTTGAATTATGAATTAGTGTTGTGAAAATGGTTAAGTATAATAACTTGAATTATGAATTAGTGTTGTGAAAATGGTTAAGCATAGTAACTTGAATTATGAATTAGTGTTGTTAAAATAGTTAAGTATGGTAGCTTGAATTATGAATTAGTGTTGTGTAAATGGTTAAGTGTAGTAACTTGAATTATGAATTAGTGTTGTGAAAATGATTAAGTGTAGTAACTTTAATTATGAATTTGTGTTGTTAAAATAGTTATGTATAGTAACTTGAATTATGAATTAGTGTTGTAAAAATGGTTAAGTATAGTAATTTGAATTATGAATTAGTGTTGTGAAAATGGTTAAGTGTAGTAACTTGAATTATGAATTAGTGTTGTGAAAATGGTTAAATGTAGTAACTTTAATTATGAATTAGTGTTGTTAAAATATTTAAGTATAGTTGCTTGAATTATGAATTAGTGTTGTGAAAATGGTTAAGTGTAGTAACTTGAATGATGAATTAGTGTTGTGAAAATGGTCAAGTATAGTAACTTTAATTATGAATTAGTGTTGTTAAAATATTTAAGTATAGTAACTTGAATTATGAATTAGTGTTATGAAAAATTGTTAAGTATAATAACTTGAATTATGAATTAGTGTTGTGAAAATGGTTAAGTGTAGTAACTTGAATTATGAATTAGTGTTGTGAAAATGGTTAAATGTAGTAACTTTAATTATAAATTAGTGTTGTGAAAATGGTTAAGTGTAGTAACTTGAATGATGAATTAGTGCTGTTAAAATATTTAAGTATAGTAGCTTGAATTATGAATTAGTGTTATGAAAATAGTTAAGTATAGTAACTTGAATTATGAATTAGCGTTGTGAAAATGGATAAGTATAGTAACTTGAATTATGAATTAGCGTTGTGAAAATGGTTAAGTATAGTAACTTGAATTATGAATTAGTGTTGTGAAATTGGTTAAGTGTAGTAACTTGAATTATGAATTAGTGTTGTGAAAATGATTAAGTGTAGTAACTTTAATTATGAATTTGTGTTGTTAAAATAGTTATGTATAGTAGCTTGAATTATGAATTAGTGTTGTGAAAATGGTTAAGTATAATAACTTGAATTATGAATTAGTGTTGTGAAAATGGTTAAGTATAATAACTTGAATTATGAATTAGCGTTGTGAAAATGGTTAAGTGTAGTAACTTGAATTATGAATTAGTGTTGTGAAAATAGTTAAGTGTAGTAACTTGAATTATGAATTAGTGTTGTGAAAATGGTTAAGTGTAGTAACTTGAATGATGAATTAGTGTTGTGAAAATGGTTAAGTATAGTAACTTGAATGATGAATTAGTGTTGTGAAAATGGTTAAGTATAATAACTTGAATTATGAATTAGTGTTGTGAAAATGGTTAAGCATAGTAACTTGAATTATGAATTAGTGTTGTGAAAATGGTTAAGTGTAGTAACTTGAATTATGAATTAGTGTTGTGAAAATGATTAAGTGTAGTAACTTGAATTATGAATTAGCGTTGTGAAAATGATTAAGTGTAGTAACTTTAATTATGAATTTGTGTTGTTAAAATAGTTATGTATAGTAGCTTGAATTATGAATTAGTGTTGTTAAAATAGTTAAGTATAGTAGCTTGAATTATGAATTAGTGTTGTGAAAATAGTTAAGTGTAGTAACTTTAATTATGAATTTGTGTTGTTAAAATAGTTAAGTATAGTAGCTTGAATTATGAATTAGTGTTGTGAAAATAGTTAAGTGTAGTAACTTAAATTATGAATTAGTGTTGTGAAAATTGTTAAGTATAGTAACTTGAATTATGAATTAGTGTTGTGTAAACGGTTAAGTATAGTAACTTGAATTATGAATTAGTGTTGTGAAAATGGTTAAGTATAATAACTTGAATTATGAATTAGTGTTGTGAAAATGGTTAAGCATAGTAACTTGAATTATGAAATAGTGTTGTGAAAATGGTTAAGCATAGTAACTTGAATTATGAATTAGTGTTGTGAAAATGGTTAAGTGTAGTAACTTGAATTATGAATTAGTGTTGTGAAAATGATTAAGTGTAGTAACTTGAATTATGAATTAGCGTTGTGAAAATGATTAAGTGTAGTAACTTTAATTATGAATTTGTGTTGTTAAAATAGTTATGTATAGTAGCTTGAATTATGAATTAGTGTTGTTAAAATAGTTAAGTATAGTAGCTTGAATTATGAATTAGTGTTGTGAAAATGGTTAAGTATAATAACTTGAATTATGAATTAGTGTTGTGAAAATGGTTAAGCATAGTAACTTGAATTATGAATTAGTGTTGTGAAAATGGTTAAGTGTAGTAACTTGAATTATGAATTAGTGTTGTGAAAATGATTAAGTGTAGTAACTTGAATTATGAATTAGCATTGTGAAAATGATTAAGTGTAGTAACTTTAATTATGAATTTGTGTTGTTAAAATAGTTATGTATAGTAGCTTGAATTATGAATTAGTGTTGTTAAAATAGTTAAGTATAGTAGCTTGAATTATGAATTAGTGTTGTGAAAATAGTTAAGTGTAGTAACTTTAATTATGAATTTGTGTTGTTAAAATAGTTAAGTATAGTAGCTTGAATTATGAATTAGTGTTGTGAAAATAGTTAAGTGTAGTAACTTAAATTATGAATTAGTGTTGTGAAAATTGTTAAGTATAGTAACTTGAATTATGAATTAGTGTTGTGTAAACGGTTAAGTATAGTAACTTGAATTATGAATTAGTGTTGTGAAAATGGTTAAGTATAATAACTTGAATTATGAATTAGTGTTGTGAAAATGGTTAAGCATAGTAACTTGAATTATGAATTAGTGTTGTTAAAATAGTTAAGTATGGTAGCTTGAATTATGAATTAGTGTTGTGTAAATGGTTAAGTGTAGTAACTTGAATTATGAATTAGTGTTGTGAAAATGATTAAGTGTAGTAACTTTAATTATGAATTTGTGTTGTTAAAATAGTTATGTATAGTAACTTGAATTATGAATTAGTGTTGTAAAAATGGTTAAGTATAGTAATTTGAATTATGAATTAGTGTTGTGAAAATGGTTAAGTGTAGTAACTTGAATTATGAATTAGTGTTGTGAAAATGGTTAAATGTAGTAACTTTAATTATGAATTAGTGTTGTTAAAATATTTAAGTATAGTTGCTTGAATTATGAATTAGTGTTGTGAAAATGGTTAAGTGTAGTAACTTGAATGATGAATTAGTGTTGTGAAAATGGTCAAGTATAGTAACTTTAATTATGAATTAGTGTTGTTAAAATATTTAAGTATAGTAACTTGAATTATGAATTAGTGTTATGAAAATTGTTAAGTATAATAACTTGAATTATGAATTAGTGTTGTGAAAATGGTTAATTGTAGTAACTTGAATTATGAATTAGTGTTGTGAAAATGGTTAAATGTAGTAACTTTAATTATAAATTAGTGTTGTGAAAATGGTTAAGTGTAGTAACTTGAATGATGAATTAGTGTTGTTAAAATATTTAAGTGTAGTAGCTTGAATTATGAATTAGTGTTATGAAAATAGTTAAGTATAGTAACTTGAATTATGAATTAGCGTTGTGAAAATGGATAAGTATAGTAACTTGAATTATGAATTAGCGTTGTGAAAATGGTTAAGTATAGTAACTTGAATTATGAATTAGTGTTGTGAAATTGGTTAAGTGTAGTAACTTGAATTATGAATTAGTGTTGTGAAAATGATTAAGTGTAGTAACTTTAATTATGAATTTGTGTTGTTAAAATAGTTATGTATAGTAGCTTGAATTATGAATTAGTGTTGTGAAAATGGTTAAGTATAATAACTTGAATTATGAATTAGTGTTGTGAAAATGGTTAAGTATAATAACTTGAATTATGAATTAGCGTTGTGAAAATGGTTAAGTGTAGTAACTTGAATTATGAATTAGTGTTGTGAAAATAGTTAAGTGTAGTAACTTGAATTATGAATTAGTGTTGTGAAAATGGTTAAGTGTAGTAACTTGAATGATGAATTAGTGTTGTGAAAATGGTTAAGTATAGTAACTTGAATGATGAATTAGTGTTGTGAAAATAGTTAAGTATAATAACTTGAATTATGAATTAGTGTTGTGAAAATGGTTAAGCATAGTAACTTGAATTATGAATTAGTGTTGTGAAAATGGTTAAGTGTAGTAACTTGAATTATGAATTAGTGTTGTGAAAATGATTAAGTGTAGTAACTTGAATTATGAATTAGCATTGTGAAAATGATTAAGTGTAGTAACTTTAATTATGAATTTGTGTTGTTAAAATAGTTATGTATAGTAGCTTGAATTATGAATTAGTGTTGTTAAAATAGTTAAGTATAGTAGCTTGAATTATGAATTAGTGTTGTGAAAATAGTTAAGTGTAGTAACTTTAATTATGAATTTGTGTTGTTAAAATAGTTAAGTATAGTAGCTTGAATTATGAATTAGTGTTGTGAAAATAGTTAAGTGTAGTAACTTAAATTATGAATTAGTGTTGTGAAAATTGTTAAGTATAGTAACTTGAATTATGAATTAGTGTTGTGTAAACGGTTAAGTATAGTAACTTGAATTATGAATTAGTGTTGTGAAAATGGTTAAGTATAATAACTTGAATTATGAATTAGTGTTGTGAAAATGGTTAAGCATAGTAACTTGAATTATGAATTAGTGTTGTTAAAATAGTTAAGTATGGTAGCTTGAATTATGAATTAGTGTTGTGTAAATGGTTAAGTGTTGTAACTTGAATTATGAATTAGTGTTGTGAAAATGATTAAGTGTAGTAACTTTAATTATGAATTTGTGTTGTTAAAATAGTTATGTATAGTAACTTGAATTATGAATTAGTGTTGTAAAAATGGTTAAGTATAGTAATTTGAATTATGAATTAGTGTTGTGAAAATGGTTAAGTGTAGTAACTTGAATTATGAATTAGTGTTGTGAAAATGGTTAAATGTAGTAACTTTAATTATGAATTAGTGTTGTTAAAATATTTAAGTATAGTTGCTTGAATTATGAATTAGTGTTGTGAAAATGGTTAAGTGTAGTAACTTGAATGATGAATTAGTGCTGTTAAAATATTTAAGTATAGTAGCTTGAATTATGAATTAGTGTTATGAAAATTGTTAAGTATAGTAACTTGAATTATGAATTAGCATTGTGAAAATGGATAAGTATAGTAACTTGAATTATGAATTAGCGTTGTGAAAATGGTTAAGTATAGTAACTTGAATTATGAATTAGTGTTGTGAAATTGGTTAAGTGTAGTAACTTGAATTATGAATTAGTGTTGTGAAAATGATTAAGTGTAGTAACTTTAATTATGAATTTGTGTTGTTAAAATAGTTATGTATAGTAGCTTGAATTATGAATTAGTGTTGTGAAAATGGTTAAGTATAATAACTTGAATTATGAATTAGTGTTGTGAAAATGGTTAAGTATAATAACTTGAATTATGAATTAGCGTTGTGAAAATGGTTAAGTGTAGTAACTTGAATTATGAATTAGTGTTGTGAAAATAGTTAAGTGTAGTAACTTGAATTATGAATTAGTGTTGTGAAAATGGTTAAGTGTAGTAACTTGAATGATGAATTAGTGTTGTGAAAATGGTTAAGTATAGTAACTTGAATGATGAATTAGTGTTGTGAAAATGGTTAAGTATAATAACTTGAATTATGAATTAGTGTTGTGAAAATGGTTAAGCATAGTAACTTGAATTATGAATTAGTGTTGTGAAAATGGTTAAGTGTAGTAACTTGAATTATGAATTAGTGTTGTGAAAATGATTAAGTGTAGTAACTTGAATTATGAATTAGCGTTGTGAAAATGATTAAGTGTAGTAACTTTAATTATGAATTTGTGTTGTTAAAATAGTTATGTATAGTAGCTTGAATTATGAATTAGTGTTGTTAAAATAGTTAAGTATAGTAGCTTGAATTATGAATTAGTGTTGTGAAAATAGTTAAGTGTAGTAACTTTAATTATGAATTTGTGTTGTTAAAATAGTTAAGTATAGTAGCTTGAATTATGAATTAGTGTTGTGAAAATAGTTAAGTGTAGTAACTTAAATTATGAATTAGTGTTGTGAAAATTGTTAAGTATAGTAACTTGAATTATGAATTAGTGTTGTGTAAACGGTTAAGTATAGTAACTTGAATTATGAATTAGTGTTGTGAAAATGGTTAAGTATAATAACTTGAATTATGAATTAGTGTTGTGAAAATGGTTAAGCATAGTAACTTGAATTATGAATTAGTGTTGTTAAAATAGTTAAGTATGGTAGCTTGAATTATGAATTAGTGTTGTGTAAATGGTTAAGTGTAGTAACTTGAATTATGAATTAGTGTTGTGAAAATGATTAAGTGTAGTAACTTTAATTATGAATTTGTGTTGTTAAAATAGTTATGTATAGTAACTTGAATTATGAATTAGTGTTGTAAAAATGGTTAAGTATAGTAATTTGAATTATGAATTAGTGTTGTGAAAATGGTTAAGTGTAGTAACTTGAATTATGAATTAGTGTTGTGAAAATGGTTAAATGTAGTAACTTTAATTATGAATTAGTGTTGTTAAAATATTTAAGTATAGTTGCTTGAATTATGAATTAGTGTTGTGAAAATGGTTAAGTGTAGTAACTTGAATGATGAATTAGTGTTGTGAAAATGGTCAAGTATAGTAACTTTAATTATGAATTAGTGTTGTTAAAATATTTAAGTATAGTAACTTGAATTATGAATTAGTGTTATGAAAATTGTTAAGTATAATAACTTGAATTATGAATTAGTGTTGTGAAAATGGTTAAGTGTAGTAACTTGAATTATGAATTAGTGTTGTGAAAATGGTTAAATGTAGTAACTTTAATTATAAATTAGTGTTGTGAAAATGGTTAAGAGTAGTAACTTTAATTATGAATTAGCGTTGTGAAAATGATTAAGTGTAGTAACTTTAATTATGAATTTGTGTTGTTAAAATAGTTATGTATAGTAGCTTGAATTATGAATTAGTGTTGTTAAAATAGTTAAGTATAGTAGCTTGAATTATGAATTAGTGTTGTGAAAATAGTTAAGTGTAGTAACTTTAATTATGAATTTGTGTTGTTAAAATAGTTATGTATAGTAGCTTGAATTATGAATTAGTGTTGTTAAAATAGTTAAGTATAGTAGCTTGAATTATGAATTAGTGTTGTGAAAATAGTTAAGTGTAGTAACTTAAATTATGAATTAGTGTTGTGAAAATTGTTAAGTATAGTAACTTGAATTATGAATTAGTGTTGTGTAAACGGTTAAGTATAGTAACTTGAATTATGAATTAGTGTTGTGAAAATGGTTAAGTATAATAACTTGAATTATGAATTAGCGTTGTGAAAATGGTTAAGTGTAGTAACTTGAATTATGAATTAGCGTTGTGAAAATGGTTAAGTATAGTAACTTGAATTATGAATTTGTGTTGTGAAAACGGTTAAGTATAGTAACTTGAATTATGAATTAGCGTTGTGAAAATGGTTAAGTCTATTTAGTTGGAATGTTAATTATTGAATTGAAAATGGTTAAGTGTATTTAGTTGAAATGTTAATTATCGACTTGAAAATGTTTAAGTGTATTTAGTTGAAATGTGAATTAGTGACTTTAAAATGGTTAGGTGTAGTAACTTGAATTATGAAATAGTGTTGTGAAAATGGTTAAGCATAGTAACTTGAATTATGAATTAGTGTTGTGAAAATGGTTAAGTGTAGTAACTTGAATTATGAATTAGTGTTGTGAAAATGATTAAGTGTAGTAACTTGAATTATGAATTAGCGTTGTGAAAATGATTAAGTGTAGTAACTTTAATTATGAATTTGTGTTGTTAAAATAGTTATGTATAGTAGCTTGAATTATGAATTAGTGTTGTTAAAATAGTTAAGTATAGTAGCTTGAATTATGAATTAGTGTTGTGAAAATGGTTAAGTATAATAACTTGAATTATGAATTAGTGTTGTGAAAATGGTTAAGCATAGTAACTTGAATTATGAATTAGTGTTGTGAAAATGGTTAAGTGTAGTAACTTGAATTATGAATTAGTGTTGTGAAAATGATTAAGTGTAGTAACTTGAATTATGAATTAGCATTGTGAAAATGATTAAGTGTAGTAACTTTAATTATGAATTTGTGTTGTTAAAATAGTTATGTATAGTAGCTTGAATTATGAATTAGTGTTGTTAAAATAGTTAAGTATAGTAGCTTGAATTATGAATTAGTGTTGTGAAAATAGTTAAGTGTAGTAACTTTAATTATGAATTTGTGTTGTTAAAATAGTTAAGTATAGTAGCTTGAATTATGAATTAGTGTTGTGAAAATAGTTAAGTGTAGTAACTTAAATTATGAATTAGTGTTGTGAAAATTGTTAAGTATAGTAACTTGAATTATGAATTAGTGTTGTGTAAACGGTTAAGTATAGTAACTTGAATTATGAATTAGTGTTGTGAAAATGGTTAAGTATAATAACTTGAATTATGAATTAGTGTTGTGAAAATGGTTAAGCATAGTAACTTGAATTATGAATTAGTGTTGTTAAAATAGTTAAGTATGGTAGCTTGAATTATGAATTAGTGTTGTGTAAATGGTTAAGTGTAGTAACTTGAATTATGAATTAGTGTTGTGAAAATGATTAAGTGTAGTAACTTTAATTATGAATTTGTGTTGTTAAAATAGTTATGTATAGTAACTTGAATTATGAATTAGTGTTGTAAAAATGGTTAAGTATAGTAATTTGAATTATGAATTAGTGTTGTGAAAATGGTTAAGTGTAGTAACTTGAATTATGAATTAGTGTTGTGAAAATGGTTAAATGTAGTAACTTTAATTATGAATTAGTGTTGTTAAAATATTTAAGTATAGTTGCTTGAATTATGAATTAGTGTTGTGAAAATGGTTAAGTGTAGTAACTTGAATGATGAATTAGTGTTGTGAAAATGGTCAAGTATAGTAACTTTAATTATGAATTAGTGTTGTTAAAATATTTAAGTATAGTAACTTGAATTATGAATTAGTGTTATAAAAATTGTTAAGTATAATAACTTGAATTATGAATTAGTGTTGTGAAAATGGTTAAGTGTAGTAACTTGAATTATGAATTAGTGTTGTGAAAATGGTTAAATGTAGTAACTTTAATTATAAATTAGTGTTGTGAAAATGGTTAAGTGTAGTAACTTGAATGATGAATTAGTGTTGTTAAAATATTTAAGTATAGTAGCTTGAATTATGAATTAGTGTTATGAAAATAGTTAAGTATAGTAACTTGAATTATGAATTAGCGTTGTGAAAATGGATAAGTATAGTAACTTGAATTATGAATTAGCGTTGTGAAAATGGTTAAGTATAGTAACTTGAATTATGAATTAGTGTTGTGAAATTGGTTAAGTGTAGTAACTTGAATTATGAATTAGTGTTGTGAAAATGATTAAGTGTAGTAACTTTAATTATGAATTTGTGTTGTTAAAATAGTTATGTATAGTAGCTTGAATTATGAATTAGTGTTGTGAAAATGGTTAAGTATAATAACTTGAATTATGAATTAGTGTTGTGAAAATAGTTAAGTGTAGTAACTTGAATTATGAATTAGTGTTGTGAAAATAGTTAAGTGTAGTAACTTGAATTATGAATTAGTGTTGTGAAAATGGTTAAGTGTAGTAACTTGAATGATGAATTAGTGTTGTGAAAATGGTTAAGTATAGTAACTTGAATGATGAATTAGTGTTGTGAAAATGGTTAAGTATAATAACTTGAATTATGAATTAGTGTTGTGAAAATGGTTAAGCATAGTAACTTGAATTATGAATTAGTGTTGTGAAAATGGTTAAGTGTAGTAACTTGAATTATGAATTAGTGTTGTGAAAATGATTAAGTGTAGTAACTTGAATTATGAATTAGCATTGTGAAAATGATTAAGTGTAGTAACTTTAATTATGAATTTGTGTTGTTAAAATAGTTATGTATAGTAGCTTGAATTATGAATTAGTGTTGTTAAAATAGTTAAGTATAGTAGCTTGAATTATGAATTAGTGTTGTGAAAATAGTTAAGTGTAGTAACTTTAATTATGAATTTGTGTTGTTAAAATAGTTAAGTATAGTAGCTTGAATTATGAATTAGTGTTGTGAAAATAGTTAAGTGTAGTAACTTAAATTATGAATTAGTGTTGTGAAAATTGTTAAGTATAGTAACTTGAATTATGAATTAGTGTTGTGTAAACGGTTAAGTATAGTAACTTGAATTATGAATTAGTGTTGTGAAAATGGTTAAGTATAATAACTTGAATTATGAATTAGTGTTGTGAAAATGGTTAAGCATAGTAACTTGAATTATGAATTAGTGTTGTTAAAATAGTTAAGTATGGTAGCTTGAATTATGAATTAGTGTTGTGTAAATGGTTAAGTGTTGTAACTTGAATTATGAATTAGTGTTGTGAAAATGATTAAGTGTAGTAACTTTAATTATGAATTTGTGTTGTTAAAATAGTTATGTATAGTAACTTGAATTATGAATTAGTGTTGTAAAAATGGTTAAGTATAGTAATTTGAATTATGAATTAGTGTTGTGAAAATGGTTAAGTGTAGTAACTTGAATTATGAATTAGTGTTGTGAAAATGGTTAAATGTAGTAACTTTAATTATGAATTAGTGTTGTTAAAATATTTAAGTATAGTTGCTTGAATTATGAATTAGTGTTGTGAAAATGGTTAAGTGTAGTAACTTGAATGATGAATTAGTGCTGTTAAAATATTTAAGTATAGTAGCTTGAATTATGAATTAGTGTTATGAAAATTGTTAAGTATAGTAACTTGAATTATGAATTAGCATTGTGAAAATGGATAAGTATAGTAACTTGAATTATGAATTAGCGTTGTGAAAATGGTTAAGTATAGTAACTTGAATTATGAATTAGTGTTGTGAAATTGGTTAAGTGTAGTAACTTGAATTATCAATTAGTGTTGTGAAAATGATTAAGTGTAGTAACTTTAATTATGAATTTGTGTTGTTAAAATAGTTATGTATAGTAGCTTGAATTATGAATTAGTGTTGTGAAAATGGTTAAGTATAATAACTTGAATTATGAATTAGTGTTGTGAAAATGGTTAAGTATAATAACTTGAATTATGAATTAGCGTTGTGAAAATGGTTAAGTGTAGTAACTTGAATTATGAATTAGTGTTGTGAAAATAGTTAAGTGTAGTAACTTGAATTATGAATTAGTGTTGTGAAAATGGTTAAGTGTAGTAACTTGAATGATGAATTAGTGTTGTGAAAATGGTTAAGTATAGTAACTTGAATGATGAATTAGTGTTGTGAAAATGGTTAAGTATAATAACTTGAATTATGAATTAGTGTTGTGAAAATGGTTAAGCATAGTAACTTGAATTATGAATTAGTGTTGTGAAAATGGTTAAGTGTAGTAACTTGAATTATGAATTAGTGTTGTGAAAATGATTAAGTGTAGTAACTTGAATTATGAATTAGCGTTGTGAAAATGATTAAGTGTAGTAACTTTAATTATGAATTTGTGTTGTTAAAATAGTTATGTATAGTAGCTTGAATTATGAATTAGTGTTGTTAAAATAGTTAAGTATAGTAGCTTGAATTATGAATTAGTGTTGTGAAAATAGTTAAGTGTAGTAACTTTAATTATGAATTTGTGTTGTTAAAATAGTTAAGTATAGTAGCTTGAATTATGAATTAGTGTTGTGAAAATAGTTAAGTGTAGTAACTTAAATTATGAATTAGTGTTGTGAAAATTGTTAAGTATAGTAACTTGAATTATGAATTAGTGTTGTGTAAACGGTTAAGTATAGTAACTTGAATTATGAATTAGTGTTGTGAAAATGGTTAAGTATAATAACTTGAATTATGAATTAGTGTTGTGAAAATGGTTAAGCATAGTAACTTGAATTATGAATTAGTGTTGTTAAAATAGTTAAGTATGGTAGCTTGAATTATGAATTAGTGTTGTGTAAATGGTTAAGTGTAGTAACTTGAATTATGAATTAGTGTTGTGAAAATGATTAAGTGTAGTAACTTTAATTATGAATTTGTGTTGTTAAAATAGTTATGTATAGTAACTTGAATTATGAATTAGTGTTGTAAAAATGGTTAAGTATAGTAATTTGAATTATGAATTAGTGTTGTGAAAATGGTTAAGTGTAGTAACTTGAATTATGAATTAGTGTTGTGAAAATGGTTAAATGTAGTAACTTTAATTATGAATTAGTGTTGTTAAAATATTTAAGTATAGTTGCTTGAATTATGAATTAGTGTTGTGAAAATGGTTAAGTGTAGTAACTTGAATGATGAATTAGTGTTGTGAAAATGGTCAAGTATAGTAACTTTAATTATGAATTAGTGTTGTTAAAATATTTAAGTATAGTAACTTGAATTATGAATTAGTGTTATGAAAATTGTTAAGTATAATAACTTGAATTATGAATTAGTGTTGTGAAAATGGTTAAGTGTAGTAACTTGAATTATGAATTAGTGTTGTGAAAATGGTTAAATGTAGTAACTTTAATTATAAATTAGTGTTGTGAAAATGGTTAAGAGTAGTAACTTTAATTATGAATTAGCGTTGTGAAAATGATTAAGTGTAGTAACTTTAATTATGAATTTGTGTTGTTAAAATAGTTATGTATAGTAGCTTGAATTATGAATTAGTGTTGTTAAAATAGTTAAGTATAGTAGCTTGAATTATGAATTAGTGTTGTGAAAATAGTTAAGTGTAGTAACTTAAATTATGAATTAGTGTTGTGAAAATTGTTAAGTATAGTAACTTGAATTATGAATTAGTGTTGTGTAAACGGTTAAGTATAGTAACTTGAATTATGAATTAGTGTTGTGAAAATGGTTAAGTATAATAACTTGAATTATGAATTAGTGTTGTGAAAATGGTTAAGTATAATAACTTGAATTATGAATTAGCGTTGTGAAAATGGTTAAGTGTAGTAACTTGAATTATGAATTAGCGTTGTGAAAATGGTTAAGTATAGTAACTTGAATTATGAATTAGTGTTGTGAAAATGGTTAAATGTAGTAACTTTAATTATGAATTTGTGTTCTGAAAATGGTTAAGCATAGTAGCTTGAATTATGAATTAGTGTTGTGAAAATGGTTAAGCATAGTAACTTGAATTATGAATTTGTGTTGTGAAAACGGTTAAGTATAGTAACTTGAATTATGAATTAGCGTTGTGAAAATGGTTAAGTCTATTTAGTTGGAATGTGAATTATTGAATTGAAAATGGTTAAGTGTATTTAGTTGAAATGTTAATTATCGACTTGAAAATGTTTAAGTGTATTTAGTTGAAATGTGAATTAGTGACTTTAAAATGGTTAGGTGTAGTAACTTGAATTATGAAATAGTGTTGTGAAAATGGTTAAGCATAGTAACTTGAATTATGAATTAGTGTTGTGAAAATGGTTAAGTGTAGTAACTTGAATTATGAATTAGTGTTGTGAAAATGATTAAGTGTAGTAATTTGAATTATGAATTAGCGTTGTGAAAATGATTAAGTGTAGTAACTTTAATTATGAATTTGTGTTGTTAAAATAGTTATGTATAGTAGCTTGAATTATGAATTAGTGTTGTTAAAATAGTTAAGTATAGTAGCTTGAATTATGAATTAGTGTTGTGAAAATGGTTAAGTATAATAACTTGAATTATGAATTAGTGTTGTGAAAATGGTTAAGCATAGTAACTTGAATTATGAATTAGTGTTGTGAAAATGGTTAAGTGTAGTAACTTGAATTATGAATTAGTGTTGTGAAAATGATTAAGTGTAGTAACTTGAATTATGAATTAGCATTGTGAAAATGATTAAGTGTAGTAACTTTAATTATGAATTTGTGTTGTTAAAATAGTTATGTATAGTAGCTTGAATTATGAATTAGTGTTGTTAAAATAGTTAAGTATAGTAGCTTGAATTATGAATTAGTGTTGTGAAAATAGTTAAGTGTAGTAACTTTAATTATGAATTTGTGTTGTTAAAATAGTTAAGTATAGTAGCTTGAATTATGAATTAGTGTTGTGAAAATAGTTAAGTGTAGTAACTTAAATTATGAATTAGTGTTGTGAAAATTGTTAAGTATAGTAACTTGAATTATGAATTAGTGTTGTGTAAACGGTTAAGTATAGTAACTTGAATTATGAATTAGTGTTGTGAAAATGGTTAAGTATAATAACTTGAATTATGAATTAGTGTTGTGAAAATGGTTAAGTATGGTAACTTGAATTATGAATTAGTGTTGTGAAAATGGTTAAGTATAATAACTTGAATTATGAATTAGTGTTGTGAAAATGGTTAAGTATAATAACTTGAATTATGAATTAGCGTTGTGAAAATGGTTAAGTGTAGTAACTTGAATTATGAATTAGTGTTGTGAAAATAGTTAAGTGTAGTAACTTGAATTATGAATTAGTGTTGTGAAAATGGTTAAGTGTAGTAACTTGCATGATGAATTAGTGTTGTGAAAATGGTTAAATGTAGTAACTTTAATTATGAATTTGTGTTGTTAAAATAGTTAAGTATAGTAGCTTGAATTATGAATTAGTGTTGTGAAAATGGTTAAGCATAGTAACTTGAATTATGAATTAGTGTTGTTAAAATAGTTAAGTATGGTAGCTTGAATTATGAATTAGTGTTGTGTAAATGGTTAAGTGTAGTAACTTGAATTATGAATTAGTGTTGTGAAAATGATTAAGTGTAGTGTCACGACCCGATTTTTCGAGTCATGATGGCGCCTACCGTAACCCACCAATAGGCAAGCCAAACCCTAGCCCGGAGCGACAAACAACGGGCTAACGGGCGGAATCTCATAAAACAGAGAAGTAAGACAGAATCAGAATATGGATATATACCAAGACTGAGAAGGAAGAGGACAGTATATAAAGTCAAGAACCCCTCCCAAGACGTGGTGATGTCAGTACAGGAGCCACTACTAAACATACCCAAAATACAAGACAGAAACCAAATATGTATAACAAGTACAACAGTCTCGAGAGCAAAAGACTATACAATAGGAGATGGAGTAGGATCTGCCTCGGACGTCAGTAAGCCCACCCTGCTCCGGAACCAGTGCTGAGAAGAGTGTAACGTCAAAACTGTCGGCTAGTGCCAGGATCTGCATCGGGGAAAAAGATGCAGAAGTGCAGTATGAGTACCGGGGCAACGGGTACTCAGTAGGCATCATCGGCCGACTGAGCTCAATGTAATACAAATAAGCTAAAATGCGAGGGTACATGCTAAGTCCGGGTTATAAGTAATAAATACATAAATAATTGCTGAGGCGTACATATACGCTCAAGAGAAAAATAAATGCGATACTGAATAACGAGTAAATAAATGCATAAGTAACACACAAGTCAAACATAACCTATCTGGGCCCCCATAAACCCGATAGGCACACGAAAGAAAACAATAACCCGGCCTGGCCCCCATAAACCGGCGGGACACACAAGAATAATAAATGCATAGTCACCAGTGTCTCAAAGCTGTGTCAGTATCCAGTAACCACAATAACCAACAGGGGTGCACCGGGCTTGAACCGGCACCAATGGGTAATAACAAGAGGCCAGACGCCGGAGTCGAACCGGAAGCAGTGGGTAATAACAAGAGGCCACATATATATCATATCTGCCGGACTCGAACCGGAACTCATAATACTCCAGTATCATAATCACGGTACCCAGTACCAAAACTCTCCAATTATATCATAACCAGATGTCGGACTCGAACCGGAACTCATAATAATCAGTGGCCGAACTCGAACCGGAACTCATAGTGTATCACAATCCGGGGCCGGACTCGAACCGGAACACCCAATAGTCAATAACCAAAATCATCATACCTGAATCAGTAGCAGGACTCGAACCAGAACTTATCATAGCCAGTAACCAGAACCGAATCAAATGTCATATCATATCAAATAAACGGGGAACGCCCTAGTTCCAAGTCAATACTAGTTTATAGGTACAGAAGCTAACCCCACAACATGCTACAAGTCAATCTCGGGGTCCTTCTAGGTCAAATATCTACTATAAGCAATATGTATATACAAGTCTGGGTATATATTATAAGTCATGGAAAGGCGGTTCAGCGTTCTAAGTCAAACTAGCCGACCCCAATCAAATACGGTGCTATCAGGGACGAACAAAGCTAGACAGTCCAACTGGGTATAATCGGGGTGACTCAATCCCGTCATAACCCTAATAGTCATATAGGGCTTATCTAAGCCCAAAGATGTCAAAGTTTCGACAAGCCGACAAAAAAAGGGTAACGGGGCCCGCTACCGGGTCCCGAAAACCAAGTCTGGTTATACTTGTCTAAGTCTGGGCTAAGTCTGTCTAAGACTGGACTAAGGTCCAACAATAACATTCCCAGACTAGCAACAACAACAACAATACTATCCGACCCCAAATAGGTCATCTGTGGGGTACCACGAGGATAACGGGCCTGGAATATATCCGAACAGCCCTATCCAGCCTAGAAGGCCTAAATCACAGCAAACCACCACCACCAAGTCTATAATACCAGCCCACAATACCAGCACAATAGCATACATATATCACACATAAGCCCAATCTAAGTGCAAAGGAAGGTAAACCTAGCCTACCTGGACGCCTGCCGCAAGCCTACCAAGAAAACCAGCTAAATAGGAGCCTTTTCCTTTCGAGAGGCCTCAGACTGCTGCCAAGCTACCAAAATAATAAACTACATGTCAAAACATGACTATTGACACCTATATTGCATTAGTTCGGAAAAATGTTCGAACCGTCCCTGTGGGGCCCGCTTGCGGAATCTCAAAACTGAAACCGTCACAGCGTCCCAAACAACTCCGTGACCAATAGTCACAACTAGCACCATTCAATTTGAGCTCAAAATGTAGCTCAAACATCAATATCAATCCCAAAATATACTATCGCAGACGAAAACTACCGTAAAAATAAGAAAACGTACCGTAGAAATGATGAGAGCGAGTCCACGGACTCGAATATATAAACCTCTAAGCTCAAATCTTAACAGAATAGCTTAAGATTGAGCTTAATTTGATAACAGATAGTAGAATTAGAAAGAAAACGTTAGGTTTGTTTTTTAAGATGAAATGATGAGATATATATGTACATATACACTAATTTGTAAGTTAATTTGATAGGTGGCAGTATGCTAAGAGTGAACGTGGAGGTGGCGATGCCACCCAAAGTCTCATCTCATTATATATATATTCGGGTATTGCATAGACTCGTGGTAAAATAAATATAACTTTTTGAATATACCATAATTAATAGAAAATTATTTCTAACAAAACCTCTATAAATTAAAAATATTATTTTAACATATTTAAATTCACTATCTCCGCTTTAATTATCAATAGGTTATAAAAATAGTATAGATATATCATAACTAAAGAATTTTATAAATTTCAAAAACATTTTCGAAAGGTCATTAACTATGTCATTTTACCACATTCAAATTTAATTTAATATTTTACAATGTGCTCGGTCTAGATAATATTCTCAAACGAACTGCCTGGGAACCGAACTGTCAGTCCCAGCAAGTCATAAATAACTTGGGGCAGTTATAGAAAAGCTCTAAATGCTGACAACACACGAAAACGAGGGAAATAATCGGGAAGGTCATTACATGTAGTAACTTTAATTATGAATTTGTGTTGTTAAAATAGTTATGTATAGTAACTTGAATTATGAATTAGTGTTGTAAAAATGGTTAAGTATAGTAATTTGAATTATGAATTAGTGTTGTGAAAATGGTTAAGTGTAGTAACTTGAATTATGAATTAGTGTTGTGAAAATGGTTAAATGTAGTAACTTTAATTATGAATTAGTGTTGTTAAAATATTTAAGTATAGTTGCTTGAATTATGAATTAGTGTTGTGAAAATGGTTAAGTGTAGTAACTTGAATGATGAATTAGTGTTGTGAAAATGGTTAAGTATAGTAACTTTAATTATGAATTAGTGTTGTTAAAATATTTAAGTATAGTAACTTGAATTATGAATTAGTGTTATAAAAATTGTTAAGTATAATAACTTGAATTATGAATTAGCGTTGTGAAAATGGTTAAGTATAGTAACTTGAATTATGAATTAGTGTTGTGAAAATGGTTAAGTGTAGTAACTTGAATTATGAATTAGTGTTGTGAAAATGGTTAAATGTAGTAACTTTAATTATAAATTAGTGTTGTGAAAATGGT
This sequence comes from Capsicum rhomboideum, assembly GCA_031232105.1. NCBI lineage: Eukaryota > Viridiplantae > Streptophyta > Magnoliopsida > Solanales > Solanaceae > Capsicum > Capsicum rhomboideum. The sequence goes on from CP124714.1 coordinate 57,737,664, forward strand.
TAAGAGTAGTAACTTTAATTATGAATTAGCGTTGTGAAAATGATTAAGTGTAGTAACTTTAATTATGAATTTGTGTTGTTAAAATAGTTATGTATAGTAGCTTGAATTATGAATTAGTGTTGTTAAAATAGTTAAGTATAGTAGCTTGAATTATGAATTAGTGTTGTGAAAATAGTTAAGTGTAGTAACTTAAATTATGAATTAGTGTTGTGAAAATTGTTAAGTATAGTAACTTGAATTATGAATTAGTGTTGTGTAAACGGTTAAGTATCTTAACTTGAATTATTAATTAGTGTTGTGAAAATGGTTAAGTATAATAACTTGAATTATGAATTAGTGTTGTGAAAATGGTTAAGTATAATAACTTGAATTATGAATTAGCGTTGTGAAAATGGTTAAGTATAGTAACTTGAATTATGAATTAGTGTTGTGAAAATGGTTAAATGTAGTAACTTTAATTATGAATTTGTGTTGTGAAAATGGTTAAGTATAGTAGCTTGAATTATGAATTAGTGTTGTGAAAATGGTTAAGCATAGTAACTTGAATTATGAATTAGTGTTGTGAAAACGGTTAAGTATAGTAACTTGAATTATGAATTAGCGTTGTGAAAATGGTTAAGTCTATTTAGTTGGAATGTGAATTATTGAATTGAAAATGGTTAAGTGTATTTAGTTGAAATGTTAATTATTGACTTGAAAATGTTTAAGTGTATTTAGTTGAAATGTGAATTAGTGACTTTAAAATGGTTAAGTGTAGTAACTTGAATTATGAAATAGTGTTGTGAAAATGGTTAAGTATAATAACTTGAATTATGAATTAGTGTTGTGAAAATGGTCAAGTGTAGTAACTTTAATTATGAATTAGTGTTGTTAAAATAGTTAAGTATAATAGCTTGAATTATGAATTAGTGTTGTGAAAATGGTTAAGTGTAGTAACTTGAATTATGAATTAGTGTTGTGAAAATGATTAAGTGTAGTAACTTGAATTATGAATTAGTGTTGTGAAAATGGTTAAATGTAGTAACTTTAATTATGAATTAGTGTTGTTAAAATATTTAAGTATAGTAGCTTGAATTATGAATTAGTGTTGTGAAAATGGTTAAGTGTAGTAACTTGAATGATGAATTAGTGTTGTGAAAATGGTTAAGTATAGTAACTTTAATTATGAATTAGTGTTGTTAAAATATTTAAGTATAGTAGCTTGAATTATGAATTAGTGTTATGAAAATTGTTAAGTATAGTAACTTGAATTATGAATTAGCGTTGTGAAAACGGTTAAGTATAGTAACTTGAATTATGAATTAGTATTGTGAAAATGGTTAAGTGTAGTAACTTGAATTATGAATTAGTGTTGTGAAAATGGTTAAATGTAGTAACTTTAATTATGAATTAGTATTGTGAAAATGGTTAAGAGTAGTAACTTGAATTATGAATTAGCGTTGTGAAAATGATTAAGTGTAGTAACTTTAATTATGAATTTGTGTTGTTAAAATAGTTATGTATAGTAGCTTGAATTATGAATTAGTGTTGTTAAAATAATTAAGTATAGTAGCTTGAATTATGAATTAGTGTTGTGAAAATAGTTAAGTGTAGTAACTTGAATTATGAATTAGTGTTGTGAAAATTGTTAAGTATAGTAACTTGAATTATGAATTAGTGTTGTGTAAACGGTTAAGTATAGTAACTTGAATTATGAATTAGTGTTGTGAAAATGGTTAAGTATAGTAACTTGAATTATGAATTAGTGTTGTGAAAATGGTTAAGTATAATAACTTGAATTATGAATTAGCGTTGTGAAAATGGTTAAGTATAGTAACTTGAATTATGAATTAGTGTTGTGAAAATGGTTAAGTGTAGTAACTTGAATTATGAATTAGTGTTGTGAAAATGGTTAAATGTAGTAACTTTAATTATGAATTAGTGTTGTTAAAATATTTAAGTATAGTAGCTTGAATTATGAATTAGTGTTGTGAAAATGGTTAAGTGTAGTAAATTGAATTATGAATTAGTGTTGTGAAAATGGTTAAGTATAGTAACTTGAATTATGAATTAGTGTTGTGAAAATGGTTAAGAGTATTAACTTGAATTACGAATTAGTGTTGTGTAAACGGTTAAGTATAGTAACTTTAATTATGAATTAGTGTTGTGAAAATGGTTAAGAGTAGTAACTTGAATTATGAATTAGTGTTGTGAAAATGATTAAGTGTAGTAACTTTAATTATGAATTTGTGTTGTTAAAATAGTTATGTATAGTAGCTTGAATTATGAATTAGTGTTGTGAAAATGGTTAAGTATAATAACTTGAATTATGAATTAGTGTTGTGAAAATGGTTAAGTATAATAACTTGAATTATGAATTAGTGTTGTGAAAATGGTTAAGTGTAGTAACTTGAATTATGAATTAGTGTTGTGAAAATAGTTAAGTGTAGTAACTTGAATTATGAATTAGTGTTGTGAAAATGGTTAAGTGTAGTAAATTGAATTATGAATTAGTGTTGTGAAAATGGTTAAGTATAGTAACTTGAATTATGAATTAGTGTTGTGAAAATGGTTAAGAGTAGTAACTTGAATTACGAATTAGTGTTGTGTAAACGGTTAAGTATAGTAACTTTAATTATGAATTAGTGTTGTTAAAATATTTAAGTATAGTAGCTTTAATTATGAATTAGTGTTATGAAAATTGTTAAGTATAATAACTTGAATTATGAATTTGCGTTGTGAAAATGGTTAAGTATAGTAACTTGAATTATGAATTAGTGTTGTGAAAATGGTTAAGTGTAGTAAATTGAATTATGAATTAGTGTTGTGAAAATGGTTAAGTATAGTAACTTGAATTATGAATTAGTGTTGTGAAAATGGTTAAGTATAATAACTTGAATTATGAATTAGTGTTGTGAAAATGGTCAAGTGTAGTAACTTTAATTATGAATTAGTGTTGTTAAAATAGTTAAGTATAATAGCTTGAATTATGAATTAGTGTTGTGAAAATGGTTAAGTGTAGTAACTTGAATTATGAATTAGTGTTGTGAAAATGATTAAGTGTAGTAACTTGAATTATGAATTAGTGTTGTGAAAATGGTTAAATGTAGTAACTTTAATTATGAATTAGTGTTGTTAAAATATTTAAGTATAGTAGCTTGAATTATGAATTAGTGTTGTGAAAATGGTTAAGTGTAGTAACTTGAATGATGAATTAGTGTTGTGAAAATGGTTAAGTATAGTAACTTTAATTATGAATTAGTGTTGTTAAAATATTTAAGTATAGTAGCTTGAATTATGAATTAGTGTTATGAAAATAGTTAAGTATAGTAACTTGAATTATGAATTAGCGTTGTGAAAATGGTTAAGTATAGTAACTTGAATTATGAATTAGCGTTGTGAAAATGGTTAAGTATAGTAACTTGAATTATGAATTAGTGTTGTGAAAATGGTTAAGTGTAGTAACTTGAATTATAAATTAGTGTTGTGAAAATGGTTAAATGTAGTAACTTTAATTATGAATTAGTGTTGTGAAAATGGTTAAGAGTAGTAACTTGAATTATGAATTAGCGTTGTGAAAATGATTAAGTGTAGTAACTTTAATTATGAATTTGTGTTGTTAAAATAGTTATGTATAGTAGCTTGAATTATGAATTAGTGTTGTTAAAATAATTAAGTATAGTAGCTTGAATTATGAATTAGTGTTGTGAAAATAGTTAAGTGTAGTAACTTGAATTATGAATTAGTGTTGTGAAAATTGTTAAGTATAGTAACTTGAATTATGAATTAGTGTTGTGTAAACGGTTAAGTATAGTAACTTGAATTATGAATTAGTGTTGTGAAAATGGTTAAGTATAATAACTTGAATTATGAATTAGTGTTGTGAAAATGGTTGTAATGACCTTCCCGGTCATTTTCCTCATTTTCGTGCGTTCTCAGCGTTTAGAGCTTTTCTATAACTGCCCCAAGTTATTTATGACTTGCTGGGACTGATAGTTCGATTCCCGGGCAGTTCGTTTGAGAATATTATTTAGACCAAGCACGTTGTAAAATGTTAAATTAAATTAGAATTTGATAAAATGACATAGTTAATTACCTTTCAAAAATATTTATGATATTTATAAAATTCTTTAGTGATGATGTATCTATACTACTTTATAAAAGTTCTATAATTTATTTATATTTTAAACGGAGATAGTAAATCTAAATATGTTAAAATAATATTTTTATTTTATAGAAGTTTTGTTCAAAATAATTTTCTATTCATGATGGTATATTTAAAATATTATATTTATTTTACCACGAGCCTATGCAGTATCCGAATATATATATACGGAGAGCAAAATAATGGATAAAGCCATGTGCATGCAACATTAATTGGCATTTGACTAAAAGACTTACTTTTTTGTTGGTCTTGTACGTGTAGTGTATATATATATATACTATAGTTTTATTTATTTTTTCCTCATTTTGTGTTCTTTATTACACTACATATATTCCACCATTTTTATTTTTAAGTACTTTAAGCTCAATTTTAGGCATTTCTAGAGAGATTCAAGGTTAGGGGTTGGTATATTTGAGTTCGTGGACTCGTTCTCGTCATTTCTACGGTACGTTTTCTTATTTTTACGGTAGTTTTAGTTACGGTGGTTGTTGGAATTGGTGTTGATGTTTGAGCTAGATATTGAGCTCAAATTGAGCGGTGATAGTTGTGACTATTGGTCATGGGGTGATTTGGGACGCTGTGACGGTTTCGGTTTTTCGATTCCGCAAGTGGGCCCCACATGGACCGTTTGGATATTTTTTTGAACTAATGCAATATGGGTATCAAAATTCATGTTTTGACATGTAGTTTATTATTTTGCTAGCGTGGCAGCAATCGGAGGTCTCTCGAAAGGGAAAGACTCCTATTTAGCAAGCTTTGGCAGGCGTTTGGCGGCGTCCAGGTAGGCTAGGCTTACCGTATACCTAGATTGAGTTTGTTTATAGTATTTGCATGTTATTATGCTAGTGTTTGGGCTGGTAGTTGTGGATTGGCACTGACTTGCTATGACTAGGCCTTTTGGGCCGTTTAGGGCCTTGTTCGGATGTGTTTCGGGCCTGTTATCCTCGAGGTGTGCCAGATATTACTTTTATAGGGTTGGTTAATGTTGTACCGCTGTTAGTAGGGGTTTGGGGAACCTTAGCCCAGACTTGGTTCCGGGACCCCGTAGTGGGCCCCGCTACTCTTCACAGTCGGTGTAGTTAGCTTTAAACCTTATTAGGCTTAGTTAATCCCCGAGATGATCTTTTAGGATACCATTTGTATTAAATTACCCTATTTATGCCCTTTTGACCTGTTTAGCCTTGTTAGTCTCTAATAGCACCGTATTTGACCGGGTCGGCTAGTTTGATTTAGAATGCGGACCCGCCTTGCCATGACTTAGAATGTATACCCAGACTTGTAGTACGTGGTGGGTTAGCTCCTTTTACTTATGTTTCGAGTTTATTTTGGGGCTAGTATGTCCCCGTTTACTTGTATTTGTGTGGATTCTAGCACTATTATGTCACTTGGTTACTGATTATTATGAGTTCCGGTTCAAGTCCGGCCACTGATTCAACATGATGGTTACTGATTATTATGAGTTCCGGTTTGAGTCCGGCCACTGATTATTATGAGTTTCGGTTTGAGTCCGGCATCTGGTTATGATATGATTGGAGAGTTTTGGTACTGAGTTCCGGTTCGAGTCCGGCGGTTATGATATATGTGGCCTATTGTTATTATCCACTATGTCCGGTTCGATTCCGGTGTCTGGCCTCTTGTTATTACCCATTGGTGCCGGTTTAAGCCCGGTGCACCCCTGTTGGTTATTCTGGTTACTGGATACTGATACAGCTTCGAGACACTGGTGACTATGCATTTACTATTCTTGTGTGTCCCGCCGGTTTATGGGGGCCAGGCTGGGTTATTATTTTCTTTCATGTGCCTATCGGGTTTATGGGGGCCCAGATAGGTTATGTTTGACTTGAGTGCTTACTTATGCATTTATTTACTCTTTACTTAGTATCGTATTTATTTATCTCCTGAGCATATCTACACGCCTCGGCAGTAGTGTATTTACTTATTATTTATACCCCGGACCTAGCATGCACCCTCGCATTTTAGCTTGCTTATATTATATTGAGCTCAGTCGGCTGATGATGCCTACTGAGTACCCGTTGCCCCGGTACTCATACTGCACTTCTGCATCTTTTTCCCCGATGCAGATCCGGGCACTAGTCGACGGTTTTGACGTGACTCTCTTTCCAGCACTTACTCCGGAGCAGGGTGAGCTTACTGACGTCCGAGGCAGATCCTACTCCATCTCTATTGTATAGTCTTTTGCTCTCGAGACTGTAGTACTTGTTGTATATATTTGGTTTCTGTATTGTTTTTTTTTGACATGTCTAGTAGTGGCTCTTGTACCGACTTCACCAGGTCTTGGGAGGGGTTCTCAGCTGTATATATTGTTCTCTTCTTTCTTAGTCTTGGTATGGATATATATTTTGATTTTGTTTTTTTTGTATTTCTAGCATGTTTATTAGTATGGTTACTTCCACTTCATCTCTGTTTCCTGAGATTCCACCCGTTAGCCTGTCGCTTGTCGCTCCGGGCTAGGGTTTGGCTTGCCTATTGGTGGGTTACGGTAGGCGCCATCAGGACTCGAAAAATCGGGTCGTGACAGCTTGGTATCAGAGCCTAGGTTTCACTGGTATTGTTGGTGCATGAGCCGATGTTTAGTAGAGTCTCGCGGATCGGTACGGAGACGTCCGTATCCTATCTCCGAGAGGCTACCGAGCATGTTTAGGGTAAATCTTATGTTGGTTTCTAATCTCTATTTGGTTCATTCTTTACGCAGATGGTTAGGACGCATAATACGAGAGCCGGGGGTCGGGACCCCGAGCCTGCAGCGAGGGCTCCAGTTAGGGGTCGAGGTCGACCTAGAGGTCGAAGGCAGGGCAGAGTAGCAGCCCCAGGACCAGATCGTGCTAGGGATCAGTCACCCGATCCCGTTATAGTTCCAGATGTTCCGCCGCCACAGCAGCCGGTGGGCCAGGGGGCAGCCCAGGCTCCACCCGGATTTATTGATGCTTCTCTGCTCCGAGGTACATTGCTTCAGTTGTTGGAATTAGTTGGAGGTCCGCCTGCTGCGGGAGTACAGCCAGCCGCACAGGGAGTTGGTGCTGGGGCGCAGCCTGTAGCTGTGGCACCGAGAGTTGAGGTTTTGCCTGTACCAGTAGCTCTACAGCCAGTTATAGATCAGCCAGTTATGTCTGCCGAGGAGCAGAAGATGTTGGGTCGCTTCCTGAGATTAGCTCCACCGAGATTTGCTGGTACTCCGGATGAGGATGCATATGAGTTCTTGTCCAGCTGCGAGGATAGACTTAGGAATTTGGGATTGGTACAGTCTCGTGGTGTTGATTTCGTGGCATATCAGTTCGATACTGCAGCGAGGAGATGGTGGAGGGGATATCTTGATTCCAGGCCAGTGGGATCTCCACCGATTACCTGGACCCAGTTCTCCGAGATTTTCTTGGGAAAGTATATGCCCCGTACTATGCGGGAGCGGCTCAGGGATGAGTTCTCCAGGTTGACTCAGGGTTCATTATCTGTCGCCGAGTATGAGGCGAGATTTCATGATCTTGCTAGGCACGCTACTTCCATTTTGCCTGATGAGTACGAAAGAGTTAGATATTTTGTCAGGGGACTGAGATTGCCACTCCGCAGGGCTACCCAGAGTTTAGTGACTTCAGGAAAGTCATTCGCAGAGATTATTGAGCATGTATACTCTATTGAGGAGATGGATCGCGAGGCCCAAGGGGGCAGCGATAAGAGACCTCGTGTCCAGGGTAGTTTCAGTGGGAGCCATAGTGGTTCGCAGTTCAGAGGTTGTGGTTTCCAGTTTCAGGGTAGGTACCCTCATCAGCAGCAGCTGTCTTTTCAGCGACAGGGTCAGCCTAGTAGGCTCGTACAGTCAGCTTTGCAGATATCTGATAGGGGTCAGCCCACCTATAGTGGTTCTGTTAGCCAGCCTCAGGGGCGTGGTCAACCCAGTTCATCTGCTAGAGGTGGTCATATTGGATCTTCTAGGCCGAGCAGGGAGCCAGGAGCATGTTATACTTGTGGGGTTTTCGGTCATTTCGCGCGTGAGTGTCCTCAGCGCAGGGCTATTGAGCCTTCAGTTCAGACAGCACAGCCCATCAGATTTGTACCGCCAGTAGGCAGAGGTGGTGCACAGGGTCGTCGGGGTGGTCCCCAGGGTTCTCGAGGTGGAGCACAGGGAGGTCGGACTGGTAGTCAGGTTGGTACTCAGACTAGTGGTAGCCAGCGTCAGTTGTATGCCGTGCCAGCTAGGCCAGAGGCTGAGGCTTCGGATGCGGTGATTACAGGTACGATTTCCGTATGCCGTCAGCCAGCTTCTGCATTATTTGATCCCGGATCCACGTTTTCTTATGTATCTACTTATTATGCACCACGGTTGGGTTTATGTTCTGAGTTATTATCTGTGCCCTTACGTGTATCTACCCCCATTGGTGATTCTTTAGTAGTGGATCGGGTATATAGATCATGTCTGGTGACTATTCAGGAGTTTGAGACTCAGGTTGATTTTATTGTATTGGCCATGGTAGATTTTGATGTGATTCTGGGCATGGACTGGTTGTCTTTTCATCATGCAGTCTTGGATTGCTTTGCCAAGACCGTGACCTTAGCCATGCCTGGTGTACCCCCGGTAGTGTGGCAGGGTTCTGTTAGCCGTACACCGACGGGGATTATTTCATATGTTCGGGCTCGTAGATTGATGGTGAGGGGTTGTGATTCATTCCTTGCTTATGTTCGGGATGCTAGCATTGAGAGTCCGTCACTTGACTCTGTCCTTATTGTTCGTGAGTTTCCTGATGTATTCCCGACTGACCTACCTGGCCTTCCTCCTGAGCGTGATATAGAGTTTATTATTGACCTTGAGCCGGGCACCCGACCTATTTCTATGGCTCCGTATCGTATGGCTCCTGCTGAGTTGAGGGAGCTGAGTAGTCAGCTTAAGGATCTTTTGGGGAAGGGTTTTATTAGGCCGAGTGTGTCGCCTTGGGGTACTCCAGTTCTTTTTGTAAAGAAGAAGGATGGGTCTATGCGAATGTGTATTGATTACAGGCAGCTAAATAAGGTGACAGTAAAGAATAAGTATCCGATGCCTCATATTGACGATTTGTTTGATCAGCTTTAGGGTGCCGCGGTGTTCTCAAAGATAGATTTGAGATCTGGATATCATCAGTTGAGAGTTAGGGCTGAGGACATCCCAAAGACAACCTTCAGGACTCGGTACGGCCATTACGAGTTCCTGGTAATGTCTTTTGGATTGACTAATGCCCCTGCAGCTTTCATGGATTTGATGAATCGGGTATTCAGGCCATACTTGGACTCCTTTGTCATTGTGTTTATTGACGACATCTTAGTTTATTCGAGGAGTAGCGAGGAGCACGAGCAACATTTGAGGATTGTGCTCCACACTTTGAGAGATCATCAGCTTTATGCCAAGTTCTCAAAGTGTGAGTTCTGGCTTGAGTCTGTAGCTTTCTTGGGGCATGTTGTATCCAGACAGGGTATCATGGTAGACCCAGCGAAGATTGAGGCTATTCGAGGTTGGGCTAGGCCCACGTCGCCTACTGAGGTTCGCAGTTTTGTTGGGTTGGCAGGTTATTACAGACGGTTTGTTGAGGGCTTCTCGTCTATTGCATCTCCTATGACCAGACTGACCAGGAAGGAGGTTCCGTTTCAGTGGTCCGAGGATTGTGAGGCAAGCTTCCTGAAGCTCAAGGATCGACTTACTTCTGCCCCTGTGTTGACTCTTCCAGTTGAGGGCGAGGGTTTCACCGTGTATTGTGATGCGTCTGGTATCGGTTTGGGGTGTGTTCTGATGCAGCGGGGTCGTGTTATTGCTTATGCATCGAGACAACTGAAGGTGCACGAACATAATTACCCCACTCATGACTTGGAATTAGCAGCGGTAGTATTTGCACTGCAGATTTGGAGGTATTATCTATACGGTGTGCATTGTGAGATCTTTACAGACCACCGCAGTCTTCAACATATTATGACTCAGAGAGATCTTAATTCGAGGCAGCGCAGGTGGATTGAGTTGCTGAAGGACTATGATATCTCTATTCTCTATCATCCGGGCAAGGCGAATGTGGTAGCGGACGCCTTAAGCCGGAAGACAGTGAGTATGGGTAGCTTAGCCTTCATTCCAGTCTCTCAGCGGCCATTAGCTTTGGACATTCAGTCCTTAGCTAACTCGATGGTTCGATTGGATATTTCTGACCCCAAGAGGATTGTTGCTTGTGTTGAGGCTAGATCTACTTTGCTGGAGCAGATTCAGGGTCGTCAGTTTGAGGATAGCGGTCTCTGTAGCATTCGAGATCAGGTATTGAGGGGTGAGTCTGTGAGAGCTACCTTGGGTTCTGATGGTGTTCTGAGGTTTGACGGTCGTATTTGTGTCCCGAGGGTTGGAGATTTGATTCGGTTGATTCTGCATGAGGCACACAGTTCCAGATATTCTATTCACCCTGGGACAGCTAAGATGTATCGGGATCTGAGGCAGCACTATTGGTGGAGTGGTATGCGGAGAGACATAGCAGGGTTTGTAGCTCGATGCCTTTGTTGTCAGCAGGTAAAGGCCGAGCACCAGAGACCTGGTGGTCTCCTTCAGCCGTTACCCATTCCTGAGTGGAAGTGGGAGCGGATCACGATGGATTTCGTTGGTAGGTTACCTCGCACCTCTCGTGGCTTTGATAGTATTTGGGTTATTGTAGATCGGTTGACTAAGTCCGCGCACTTTATCCCTGTTCAAACTTCCTACAGTGCTGAGAAGTTAGCTCGTGTATATATTCAGGAGGTAGTTCGCCTACACGGAGTACCGGTGTCTATTATCTCAGACCGAGGGTCTCAGTTTACCTCCAGTTTCTGGCAGGCTTTCCAGGAGGAGTTGGGTACTCAAGTGGACCTCAGTACTGCGTTTCATCCTCAGACCGACGGGCAATCAGAGCGGACTATTCAGGTGTTAGAGGATATGCTCCGTGCTTGTGTGTTAGACTTTGGGGGTCAGTGGGATCAATTCTTGCCTTTAGCGGAATTCGCGTATAATAATAGCTTCCACTCCAGCATTCAGATGGCTCCGTTCGAGGCTTTATATGGCAGACGGTGTCGGTCTCCAGTTGGTTGGTTCAAAGCTTCGGAGGTCAGTCCTCGTGGCACAGATTTGCTCCGAGAGTCTTTGGACCGAGTTCGGGTGATTCAGGACAGGCTGCGGACAGCTCAGAGTAGACAGAGAAGTTATGCTGACCGTAGACGTCGTCCGTTGAGATTCAAAGTTGGTGATAGGGTCTTCTTACGAGTATCGCCAATGAAGGGCGTGATGCGATTCGGTAGGAGGGGCAAGCTTAGCCCCAGGTATATTGGACCCTTTGAGATTCTTCGAACAATCGGGGAGGTAGCATATGTACTGGCCTTACCTCCGACCTTTTCAGCTATCCACCCAGTATTTCATGTTTCTATGTTGCGACAATATATCCCAGATGAGTCGCATGTGCTTCAGTGGGACTCGGTTCAGTTAGACGAGAAGTTAGCATTTGTTGAGGAGCCTGTGTCCATTTTAGCCAGAGATGTCAGACGGTTACGCTCCCGGGAAATTCCAGTGGTTAAGGTACAATGGCGTCACCATCCAGTTGAGGAGGCTAATTGGGAACTTGAACGTGACATGCGAGCCCAGTATCCCTACTTGTTTACGTCTTCAGGTATATGCTTATTCTTGACTTTCGCGGACGAAAGTCCTTTTAGTAGTGGATATTGTAATGACCTTCCCGGTCATTTTCCTCATTTTCGTGCGTTCTCAGCGTTTAGAGCTTTTCTATAACTGCCCCAAGCTATTTATGACTTGCTGGGACTGACAGTTCGATTCCCGGGCAGTTCGTTTGAGAATATTATTTAGACCGAGCACGTTGTAAAATGTTAAATTAAATTAGAATTTGATAAAATGACATAGTTAATTACCTTTCAAAAATATTTATGATATTTATAAAATTCTTTAGTGATGATGTATCTATACTACTTTATAAAAGTTCTATAATTTATTTATATTTTAAACGGAGATAGTAAATCTAAATATGTTAAAATAATATTTTTATTTTATAGAAGTTTTGTTCAAAATAATTTTCTATTCATGATGGTATATTTAAAATATTATATTTATTTTACCACGAGCCTATGCAGTATCCGAATATATATATACGGAGAGCAAAATAATGGATAAAGCCATGTGCATGCAACATTAATTGGCATTTGACTAAAAGACTTACTTTTTTGTTGGTCTTGTACGTGTAGTGTATATATATATATACTATAGTTTTATTTATTTTTTCCTCATTTTGTGTTCTTTATTACACTACATATATTCCACCATTTTTATTTTTAAGTACTTTAAGCTCAATTTTAGGCATTTCTAGAGAGATTCAAGGTTAGGGGTTGGTATATTTGAGTTCGTGGACTCGTTCTCGTCATTTCTACGGTACGTTTTCTTATTTTTACGGTAGTTTTAGTTACGGTGGTTGTTGGAATTGGTGTTGATGTTTGAGCTAGATATTGAGCTCAAATTGAGCGGTGATAGTTGTGACTATTGGTCATGGGGTGATTTGGGACGCTGTGACGGTTTTGGTTTTTCGATTCCGCAAGTGGGCCCCACATGGACCGTTTGGATATTTTTTTGAACTAATGCAATATGGGTATCAAAATTCATGTTTTGACATGTAGTTTATTATTTTGCTAGCGTGGCAGCAATCGGAGGTCTCTCGAAAGGGAAAGACTCCTATTTAGCAAGCTTTGGCAGGCGTTTGGCGGCGTCCAGGTAGGCTAGGCTTACCGTATACCTAGATTGAGTTTGTTTATAGTATTTGCATGTTATTATGCTAGTGTTTGGGCTGGTAGTTGTGGATTGGCACTGACTTGCTATGACTAGGCCTTTTGGGCCGTTTAGGGCCTTGTTCGGATGTGTTTCGGGCCTGTTATCCTCGTGGTGTGCCAGATATTACTTTTATAGGGTTGGTTAATGTTGTACCGCTGTTAGTAGGGGTTTGGGGAACCTTAGCCCAGACTTGGTTCTGGGACCCCGTAGTGGGCCCCGCTACTCTTCACAGTCGGTGTAGTTAGCTTTAAACCTTATTAGGCTTAGTTAATCCCCGAGATGATCTTTTAGGATACCATTTGTATTAAATTACCCTATTTATGCCCTTTTGACCTGTTTAGCCTTGTTAGTCTCTAATAGCACCGTATTTGACCGGGTCGGCTAGTTTGATTTAGAATGCGGACCCGCCTTGCCATGACTTAGAATGTATACCCAGACTTGTAGTACGTGGTGGGTTAGCTCCTTTTACTTATGTTTCGAGTTTATTTTGGGGCTAGTATGTCCCCGTTTACTTGTATTTGTGTGGATTCTGGCACTATTATGTCACTTGGTTACTGATTATTATGAGTTCCGGTTCAAGTCCGGCCACTGATTCAGCATGATGGTTACTGATTATTATGAGTTCCGGTTCGAGTCCGGCCACTGATTATTATGAGTTCCGGTTCGAGTCCGGCATCTGGGTATGATATGATTGGAGAGTTTTGGTACTGAGTTCCGGTTCGAGTCTGGCGGTTATGATATATGTGGCCTATTGTTATTATCCACTATGTCCGGTTCGATTCCGGTGTCTGGCCTCTTGTTATTACCCATTGGTGCCGGTTCAAGCCCGGTGCACCCTTGTTGGTTATTCTGGTTACTGGATACTGATACAGCTTCGAGACACTGGTGACTATGCATTTACTATTCTTGTGTGTCCCGCCGGTTTATGGGGGCCAGGCTGGGTTATTGTTTTCTTTCGTGTGCCTATCGGGTTTATGGGGGCCCAGATAGGTTATGTTTGACTTGAGTGCTTACTTATGCATTTATTTACTCTTTACTTAGTATCGTATTTATTTATCTCCTGAGCATATCTACACGCCTCGGCAGTAGTGTATTTACTTATTATTTATACCCCGGACCTAGCATGCACTCTCGCATTTTAGCTTGCTTATATTATATTGAGCTCAGTCGGCCGATGATGCCTACTGAGTACCCGTTGCCCCGGTACTCATACTGCACTTCTGCATCTTTTTCCCCGATGCAGATCCGGGCACTAGTCGATGGTTTTGACGTGACTCTCTTTCCAGCACTTACTCCGGAGCAGGGTGAGCTTACTGACGTCCGAGGCAGATCCTACTCCATCTCTATTGTATAGTCTTTTGCTCTCGAGACTGTAGTACTTGTATATATTTGGTTTCTGTATTATTTTTTTTGACATGTCTAGTAGTGGCTCTTGTACCGACTTCACCAGGTCTTGGGAGGGGTTCTCAGCTGTATACATTGTTCTCTTCTTTCTCAGTCTTGGTATGGATATATATTTTGATTTTGTTTTTTTTGTATTTCTAGCATGTTTATTAGTATGGTTACTTCCACTTCATCTCTGTTTCCTGAGATTCCACCCGTTAGCCTGTCGCTTGTCGCTCCGGGCTAGGGTTTGGCTTGCCTATTGGTGGGTTACGGTAGGCGCCATCAGGACTCGAAAAATTGGGTTGTGACAATGGTTAAGTATAATAACTTGAATTATGAATTAGCGTTGTGAAAATGGTTAAGTATAGTGACTTGAATTATGAATTAGTGTTGTGAAAATGGTTAAGAGTAGTAACTTGAATTACGAATTAGTGTTGTGTAAACGGTTAAGTATAGTAACTTGAATTATGAATTAGTGTTGTGAAAATGGTTAAGAGTAGTAACTTGAATTATGAATTAGTGTTGTGAAAATGATTAAGTGTAGTAACTTTAATTATGAATTAGTGTTGTTAAAATAGTTATGTATAGTAGCTTGAATTATGAATTAGTGTTGTGAAAATGGTTAAGTATAATAACTTGAATTATGAATTAGTGTTGTGAAAATGGTTAAGTATAGTAACTTGAATTATGAATTAGTGTTGTGTAAATGGTTAAGTGTAGTAACTTTAATTATGAATTAGTGTTGTGAAAATGGTTAAATGTAGTAACTTTAATTATGAATTTGTGTTGTTAAAATAGTTAAGTATGGTAGCTTGAATTATGAATTAGTGTTGTGTAAATGGTTAAGTGTAGTAACTTGAATTATGAATTAGTGTTGTGAAAATGATTAAGTGTAGTAAATTTAATTATGAATTTGTGTTGTTAAAATAGTTATGTATAGTAACTTGAATTATGAATTAGTGTTGTAAAAATGGTTAAGTATAGTAATTTGAATTATGAATTAGTGTTGTGAAAATGGTTAAGTGTAGTAACTTGAATTATGAATTAGTGTTGTGAAAATGGTTAAATGTAGTAACTTTAATTATGAATTAGTGTTGTTAAAATATTTAAGTATAGTAGCTTGAATTATGAATTAGTGTTGTGAAAATATTTAAGTGTAGTAACTTGAATGATGAATTAGTGTTGTGAAAATGGTTAAGTATAGTAACTTGAATTATGAATTAGTGTTGTGAAAATGGTTACGAGTAGTAACTTGAATTACGAATTAGTGTTGTGTAAACGGTTAAGTATAGTAACTTGAATTATGAATTAGTGTTGTGAAAATGGTTAAGAGTAGTAACTTGAATGATGAATTAGTGTTGTGAAAATGGTTAAGTATAGTAACTTTAATTATGAATTAGTGTTGTTAAAATATTTAAGTATAGTAGCTTGAATTATGAATTAGTGTTATGAAAATTGTTAAGTATAGTAACTTGAATTATGAATTAGCGTTGTGAAAATGGTTAAGTATAGTAACTTGAATTATGAATTAGTGTTGTGAAAATGGTTAAGTGTAGTAACTTGAATTATGAATTAGTGTTGTGAAAATGGTTAAATGTAGTAACTTTAATTATGAATTAGTGTTGTGAAAATGGTTAAGAGTAGTAACTTGAATTATGAATTAGCGTTGTGAAAATGATTAAGTGTAGTAACTTTAATTATGAATTTGTGTTGTTAAAATAGTTATGTATAGTAGCTTGAATTATGAATTAGTGTTGTTAAAATAATTAAGTATAGTAGCTTGAATTATGAATTAGTGTTGTGAAGATAGTTAAGTGTAGTAACTTGAATTATGAATTAGTGTTGTGAAAATTGTTAAGTATAGTAACTTGAATTATGAATTAGTGTTGTGTAAACGGTTAAGTATAGTAACTTGAATTATGAATTAGTGTTGTGAAAATGGTTAAGTATAATAACTTGAATTATGAATTAGCGTTGTGAAAATGGTTAAGTATAATAACTTGAATTATGAATTAGCGTTGTGAAAATGGTTAAGTGTAGCAACTTGAATTATGAATTAGTATTGTGAAAATGGTTAAATGTAGTAACTTTAATTATGAATTAGTGTTGTTAAAATATTTAAGTATAGTAGCTTGAATTATGAATTTGTGTTGTGAAAATGGTTAAGTATAGTAAAGTGAATTATGAATTAGTGTTGTGAAAATGGTTAAGTATAGTAACTTGAATTATGAATTAGTGTTGTGAAAATGGTTAAGAGTAGTAACTTGAATTACGAATTAGTGTTGTGTAAACGGTTAAGTATAGTAACTTGAATTATGAATTAGTGTTGTGAAATGGTTAAGAGTAGTAACTTGAATTATGAATTAGTGTTGTGAAAATGATTAAGTGTAGTAACTTTAATTATGAATTTGTGTTGTTAAAATAGTTATGTATAGTAGCTTGAATTGTGAATTAGTGTTGTGAAAATGGTTAACTTTAATAACTTGAATTATGAATTAGTGTTGTGAAAATGGTTAAGTATAATAACTTGAATTATGAATTAGCGTTGTGAAAATGGTTAAGTGTAGTAACTTGAATTATGAATTAGTGTTGTGAAAATAGTTAAGTGTAGTAACTTGAATTATGAATTAGTGTTGTGAAAATGGTTAAGTGTAGTAAATTGAATTATGAATTAGTGTTGTGAAAATGGTTAAGTATAGTAACTTGAATTATGAATTAGTGTTGTGAAAATGGTTAAGAGTAGTAACTTTAATTACGAATTAGTGTTGTGTAAACGGTTATGTATAGTAACTTGAATTATGAATTAGTGTTGTGAAAATGGTTAAGAGTAGTAACTTGAATTATGAATTAGTGTTGTGAAAATAATTAAGTGTAGTAACTTTAATTATGAATTTGTGTTGTTAAAATAGTTATGTATAGTAGCTTGAATTATGAATTAGCGTTGTGAAAATGGTTAAGTATAATAACTTGAATTATGAATTAGTGTTGTGAAAATGGTTAAGTATAATAACTTGAATTATGAATTAGCGTTGTGAAAATGGTTAAGTATAGTAACTTGAATTATGAATTAGTGTTGTGAAAATGGTTAAGTGTAGTAACTTTAATTATGAATTAGTGTTGTGAAAATGGTTAAATGTAGTAACTTTAATTATGAATTAGTGTTGTGAAAATGGTTAAAAGTAGTAACTTGAATTATGAATTAGCGTTGTGAAAATGATTAAGTATAGTAACTTTAATTATGAATTAGTGTTGTTAAAATAGTTATGTATAGTAGCTTGAATTATGAATTAGTGTTGTTAAAATAGTTAAGTATAGTAGCTTGAATTATGAATTAGTGTTGTGAAAATGGTTAAGTGTAGTAAATTGAATTATGAATTAGTGTTGTGTAAACGGTTAAGTATAGTAACTTTAATTATGAATTAGTGTTGTGAAAATGGTTAAGAGTAGTAACTTGAATTATGAATTAGCGTTGTGAAAATGATTAAGTGTAGTAACTTTAATTATGAATTTGTGTTGTTAAAATAGTTATGTATAGTAGCTTGAATTATGAATTAGTGTTGTTAAAATAATTAAGTATAGTAGCTTGAATTATGAATTAGTGTTGTGAAGATAGTTAAGTGTAGTAACTTGAATTATGAATTAGTGTTGTGAAAATTGTTAAGTATAGTAACTTGAATTATGAATTAGTGTTGTGTAAACGGTTAAGTATAGTAACTTGAATTATGAATTAGTGTTGTGAAAATGGTTAAGTATAATAACTTGAATTATGAATTAGCGTTGTGAAAATGGTTAAGTATAATAACTTGAATTATGAATTAGCGTTGTGAAAATGGTTAAGTGTTGTAACTTGAATTATGAATTAGTATTGTGAAAATGGTTAAATGTAGTAACTTTAATTATGAATTAGTGTTGTTAAAATATTTAAGTATAGTAGCTTGAATTATGAATTTGTGTTGTGAAAATGGTTAAGTATAGTAAAGTGAATTATGAATTAGTGTTGTGAAAATGGTTAAGTATAGTAACTTGAATTATGAATTAGTGTTGTGAAAATGGTTAAGAGTAGTAACTTGAATTACGAATTAGTGTTGTGTAAACGGTTAAGTATAGTAACTTGAATTATGAATTAGTGTTGTGAAATGGTTAAGAGTAGTAACTTGAATTATGAATTAGTGTTGTGAAAATGATTAAGTGTAGTAACTTTAATTATGAATTTGTGTTGTTAAAATAGTTATGTATAGTAGCTTTAATTGTGAATTAGTGTTGTGAAAATGGTTAACTTTAATAACTTGAATTATGAATTAGTGTTGTGAAAATGGTTAAGTATAATAACTTGAATTATGAATTAGCGTTGTGAAAATGGTTAAGTGTAGTAACTTGAATTATGAATTAGTGTTGTGAAAATAGTTAAGTGTAGTAACTTGAATTATGAATTAGTGTTGTGAAAATGGTTAAGTGTAGTAAATTGAATTATGAATTAGTGTTGTGAAAATGGTTAAGTATAGTAACTTGAATTATGAATTAGTGTTGTGAAAATGGTTAAGAGTAGTAACTTTAATTACGAATTAGTGTTGTGTAAACGGTTAAGTATAGTAACTTGAATTATGAATTAGTGTTGTGAAAATGGTTAAGAGTAGTAACTTGAATTATGAATTAGTGTTGTGAAAATAATTAAGTGTAGTAACTTTAATTATGAATTTGTGTTGTTAAAATAGTTATGTATAGTAGCTTGAATTATGAATTAGCGTTGTGAAAATGGTTAAGTATAATAACTTGAATTATGAATTAGTGTTGTGAAAATGGTTAAGTATAATAACTTGAATTATGAATTAGCGTTGTGAAAATGGTTAAGTATAGTAACTTGAATTATGAATTAGTGTTGTGAAAATGGTTAAGTGTAGTAACTTTAATTATGAATTAGTGTTGTGAAAATGGTTAAATGTAGTAACTTTAATTATGAATTAGTGTTGTGAAAATGGTTAAAAGTAGTAACTTGAATTATGAATTAGCGTTGTGAAAATGATTAAGTATAGTAACTTTAATTATGAATTAGTGTTGTTAAAATAGTTATGTATAGTAGCTTGAATTATGAATTAGTGTTGTTAAAATAGTTAAGTATAGTAGCTTGAATTATGAATTAGTGTTGTGAAAATGGTTAAGTGTAGTAAATTGAATTATGAATTAGTGTTGTGTAAACGGTTAAGTATAGTAACTTGAATTATGAATTAGTGTTGTGAAAATGGTTAAGAGTAGTAACTTGAATTATGAATTAGTGTTGTGAAAATGATTAAGTGTAGTAACTTTAATTATGAATTTGTGTTGTTAAAATAGTTATGTATAGTAGCTTGAATTATGAATTAGCGTTGTGAAAATGGTTAAGTATAGTAACTTGAATTATGAATTAGTGTTGTGAAAATGGTTACGAGTAGTAACTTGAATTACGAATTAGTGTTGTGTAAACGGTTAAGTATAGTAACTTGAATTATGAATTAGTGTTGTGAAAATGGTTAAGAGTAGTAACTTGAATGATGAATTAGTGTTGTGAAAATGGTTAAGTATAGTAACTTTAATTATGAATTAGTGTTGTTAAAATATTTAAGTATAGTAGCTTGAATTATGAATTAGTGTTATTAAAATTGTTAAGTATAGTAACTTGAATTATGAATTAGCGTTGTGAAAATGGTTAAGTATAGTAACTTGAATTATGAATTAGTGTTGTGAAAATGGTTAAGTGTAGTAACTTGAATTATGAATTAGTGTTGTGAAAATGGTTAAATGTAGTAACTTTAATTATGAATTAGTGTTGTGAAAATGGTTAAGAGTAGTAACTTGAATTATGAATTAGCGTTGTGAAAATGATTAAGTGTAGTAACTTTAATTATGAATTTGTGTTGTTAAAATAGTTATGTATAGTAGCTTGAATTATGAATTAGTGTTGTGAAAATGGTTAAGTATAATAACTTGAATTATGAATTAGTGTTGTGAAAATGGTTAAGTATAGTAACTTGAATTATGAATTAGTGTTGTGTAAATGGTTAAGTGTAGTAACTTTAATTATGAATTAGTGTTGTGAAAAATGGTTAAATGTAGTAACTTTAATTATGAATTTGTGTTGTTAAAATAGTTAAGTATGGTAGCTTGAATTATGAATTAGTGTTGTGTAAATGGTTAAGTATAGTAACTTGAATTATGAATTAGTGTTGTGAAAATGGTTAAGTATAATAACTTGAATTATGAATTAGCGTTGTGAAAATGGTTAAGTATAATAACTTGAATTATGAATTAGCGTTGTGAAAATGGTTAAGTGTAGTAACTTGAATTATGAATTAGTATTGTGAAAATGGTTAAATGTAGTAACTTTAATTATGAATTAGTGTTGTTAAAATATTTAAGTATAGTAGCTTGAATTATGAATTTGTGTTGTGAAAATGGTTAAGTATAGTAAAGTGAATTATGAATTAGTGTTGTGAAAATGGTTAAGTATAGTAACTTGAATTATGAATTAGTGTTGTGAAAATGGTTAAGAATAGTAACTTGAATTACGAATTAGTGTTGTGTAAACGGTTAAGTATAGTAACTTGAATTATGAATTAGTGTTGTGAAATGGTTAAGAGTAGTAACTTGAATTATGAATTAGTGTTGTGAAAATGATTAAGTGTAGTAACTTTAATTATGAATTTGTGTTGTTAAAATAGTTATGTATAGTAGCTTGAATTGTGAATTAGTGTTGTGAAAATGGTTAACTTTAATAACTTGAATTATGAATTAGTGTTGTGAAAATGGTTAAGTATAATAACTTGAATTATGAATTAGCGTTGTGAAAATGGTTAAGTGTAGTAACTTGAATTATGAATTAGTGTTGTGAAAATAGTTAAGTGTAGTAACTTGAATTATGAATTAGTATTGTGAAAATGGTTAAGTGTAGTAAATTGAATTATGAATTAGTGTTGTGAAAATGGTTAAGTATAGTAACTTGAATTATGAATTAGTGTTGTGAAAATGGTTAAGAGTAGTAACTTTAATTACGAATTAGTGTTGTGTAAACGGTTATGTATAGTAACTTGAATTATGAATTAGTGTTGTGAAAATGGTTAAGAGTAGTAACTTGAATTATGAATTAGTGTTGTGAAAATAATTAAGTGTAGTAACTTTAATTATGAATTTGTGTTGTTAAAATAGTTATGTATAGTAGCTTGAATTATGAATTAGCGTTGTGAAAATGGTTAAGTATAATAACTTGAATTATGAATTAGTGTTGTGAAAATGGTTAAGTATAATAACTTGAATTATGAATTAGCGTTGTGAAAATGGTTAAGTATAGTAACTTGAATTATGAATTAGTGTTGTGAAAATGGTTAAGTGTAGTAACTTTAATTATGAATTAGTGTTGTGAAAATGGTTAAATGTAGTAACTTTAATTATGAATTAGTGTTGTGAAAATGGTTAAAAGTAGTAACTTGAATTATGAATTAGCGTTGTGAAAATGATTAAGTATAGTAACTTTAATTATGAATTAGTGTTGTTAAAATAGTTATGTATAGTAGCTTGAATTATGAATTAGTGTTGTTAAAATAGTTAAGTATAGTAGCTTGAATTATGAATTAGTGTTGTGAAAATGGTTAAGTGTAGTAAATTGAATTATGAATTAGTGTTGTGTAAACGATTAAGTATAGTAACTTTAATTATGAATTAGTGTTGTGAAAATGGTTAAGAGTAGTAACTTGAATTATGAATTAGCGTTGTGAAAATGATTAAGTGTAGTAACTTTAATTATGAATTTGTGTTGTTAAAATAGTTATGTATAGTAGCTTGAATTATGAATTAGTGTTGTTAAAATAATTAAGTATAGTAGCTTGAATTATGAATTAGTGTTGTGAAGATAGTTAAGTGTAGTAACTTGAATTATGAATTAGTGTTGTGAAAATTGTTAAGTATAGTAACTTGAATTATGAATTAGTGTTGTGTAAACGGTTAAGTATAGTAACTTGAATTATGAATTAGCGTTGTGAAAATGGTTAAGTATAATAACTTGAATTATGAATTAGCGTTGTGAAAATGGTTAAGTATAATAACTTGAATTATGAATTAGCGTTGTGAAAATGGTTAAGTGTTGTAACTTGAATTATGAATTAGTATTGTGAAAATGGTTAAATGTAGTAACTTTAATTATGAATTAGTGTTGTTAAAATATTTAAGTATAGTAGCTTGAATTATGAATTTGTGTTGTGAAAATGGTTAAGTATAGTAAAGTGAATTATGAATTAGTGTTGTGAAAATGGTTAAGTATAGTAACTTGAATTATGAATTAGTGTTGTGAAAATGGTTAAGAGTAGTAACTTGAATTACGAATTAGTGTTGTGTAAACGGTTAAGTATAGTAACTTGAATTATGAATTAGTGTTGTGAAATGGTTAAGAGTAGTAACTTGAATTATGAATTAGTGTTGTGAAAATGATTAAGTGTAGTAACTTTAATTATGAATTTGTGTTGTTAAAATAGTTATGTATAGTAGCTTTAATTGTGAATTAGTGTTGTGAAAATGGTTAACTTTAATAACTTGAATTATGAATTAGTGTTGTGAAAATGGTTAAGTATAATAACTTGAATTATGAATTAGCGTTGTGAAAATGGTTAAGTGTAGTAACTTGAATTATGAATTAGTGTTGTGAAAATAGTTAAGTGTAGTAACTTGAATTATGAATTAGTGTTGTGAAAATGGTTAAGTGTAGTAAATTGAATTATGAATTAGTGTTGTTAAAATGGTTAAGTATAGTAACTTGAATTATGAATTAGTGTTGTGAAAATGGTTAAGAGTAGTAACTTTAATTACGAATTAGTGTTGTGTAAACGGTTAAGTATAGTAACTTGAATTATGAATTAGTGTTGTGAAAATGGTTAAGAGTAGTAACTTGAATTATGAATTAGTGTTGTGAAAATAATTAAGTGTAGTAACTTTAATTATGAATTTGTGTTGTTAAAATAGTTATGTATAGTAGCTTGAATTATGAATTAGCGTTGTGAAAATGGTTAAGTATAATAACTTGAATTATGAATTAGTGTTGTGAAAATGGTTAAGTATAATAACTTGAATTATGAATTAGCGTTGTGAAAATGGTTAAGTATAGTAACTTGAATTATGAATTAGTGTTGTGAAAATGGTTAAGTGTAGTAACTTTAATTATGAATTAGTGTTGTGAAAATGGTTAAATGTAGTAACTTTAATTATGAATTAGTGTTGTGAAAATGGTTAAAAGTAGTAACTTGAATTATGAATTAGCGTTGTGAAAATGATTAAGTATAGTAACTTTAATTATGAATTAGTGTTGTTAAAATAGTTATGTATAGTAGCTTGAATTATGAATTAGTGTTGTTAAAATAGTTAAGTATAGTAGCTTGAATTATGAATTAGTGTTGTGAAAATGGTTAAGTGTAGTAAATTGAATTATGAATTAGTGTTGTGTAAACGGTTAAGTATAGTAACTTGAATTATGAATTAGTGTTGTGAAAATGGTTAAGAGTAGTAACTTGAATTATGAATTAGTGTTGTGAAAATGATTAAGTGTAGTAACTTTAATTATGAATTTGTGTTGTTAAAATAGTTATGTATAGTAGCTTGAATTATGAATTAGCGTTGTGAAAATGGTTAAGTATAGTAACTTGAATTATGAATTAGTGTTGTGAAAATGGTTACGAGTAGTAACTTGAATTACGAATTAGTGTTGTGTAAACGGTTAAGTATAGTAACTTGAATTATGAATTAGTGTTGTGAAAATGGTTAAGAGTAGTAACTTGAATGATGAATTAGTGTTGTGAAAATGGTTAAGTATAGTAACTTTAATTATGAATTAGTGTTGTTAAAATATTTAAGTATAGTAGCTTGAATTATGAATTAGTGTTATGAAAATTGTTAAGTATAGTAACTTGAATTATGAATTAGCGTTGTGAAAATGGTTAAGTATAGTAACTTGAATTATGAATTAGTGTTGTGAAAATGGTTAAGTATGGTAACTTGAATTATGAATTAGTGTTGTGAAAATGGTTAAATGTAGTAACTTTAATTATGAATTAGTGTTGTGAAAATGGTTAAGAGTAGTAACTTGAATTATGAATTAGCGTTGTGAAAATGATTAAGTGTAGTAACTTTAATTATGAATTTGTGTTGTTAAAATAGTTATGTATAGTAGCTTGAATTATGAATTAGTGTTGTGAAAATGGTTAAGTATAATAACTTGAATTATGAATTAGTGTTGTGAAAATGGTTAAGTATAGTAACTTGAATTATGAATTAGTGTTGTGTAAATGGTTAAGTGTAGTAACTTTAATTATGAATTAGTGTTGTGAAAAATGGTTAAATGTAGTAACTTTAATTATGAATTTGTGTTGTTAAAATAGTTAAGTATGGTAGCTTGAATTATGAATTAGTGTTGTGTAAATGGTTAAGTGTAGTAACTTGAATTATGAATTAGTGTTGTGAAAATGATTAAGTGTAGTAAATTTAATTATGAATTTGTGTTGTTAAAATAGTTATGTATAGTAACTTGAATTATATATTAATGTTGTAAAAATGGTTAAGTATAGTAATTTGAATTATGAATTAGTGTTGTGAAAATGGTTAAGTGTAGTAACTTGAATTATGAATTAGTGTTGTGAAAATGGTTAAATGTAGTAACTTTAATTATGAATTAGTGTTGTTAAAATATTTAAGTATAGTAGCTTGAATTATGAATTAGTGTTGTGAAAATGTTTAAGTGTAGTAACTTGAATGATGAATTAGTGTTGTGAAAATGGTTAAGTATAGTAACTTTAATTATGAATTAGTGTTGTTAAAATATTTAAGTATAGTAGCTTGAATTATGAATTAGTGTTATGAAAATTGTTAAGTATAGTAATTTGAATTATGAATTAGCGTTGTGAAAATGGTTAAGTATAGTAACTTGAATTATGAATTAGTGTTGTGAAAATGGTTATGTGTAGTAACTTGAATTATGAATTAGTGTTGTGAAAATGGTTAAATGTAGTAACTTTAATTATGAATTAGTGTTGTGAAAATGGTTAAGAGTAGTAACTTGAATTATGAATTAGCGTTGTGAAAATGATTAAGTGTAGTAACTTTAATTATGAATTTGTGTTGTTAAAATAGTTATGTATAGTAGCTTGAATTATGAATTAGTGTTGTTAAAATAATTAAGTATAGTATCTTGAATTATGAATTAGTGTTGTGAAAATAGTTAAGTGTAGTAACTTGAATTATGAATTAGTGTTGTGAAAATTGTTAAGTATAGTAACTTGAATTATGAATTAGTGTTGTGTAAACGGTTAAGTATAGTAACTTGAATTATGAATTAGTGTTGTGAAAATGGTTAAGTATAATAACTTGAATTATGAATTAGTGTTGTGAAAATGGTTAAGTATAATAACTTGAATTATGAATTAGCGTTGTGAAAATGGTTAAGTATAGTAACTTGAATTATGAATTAGTGTTGTAAAAATGGTTAAGTGTAGTAACTTGAATTATGAATTAGTGTTGTGAAAATGGTTAAATGTAGTAACTTTAATTATGAATTAGTGTTGTTAAAATATTTAAGTATAGTAGCTTGAATTATGAATTTGTGTTGTGAAAATGGTTAAGTATAGTAAAGTGAATTATGAATTAGTGTTGTGAAAATGGTTAAGTATAGTAACTTGAATTATGAATTAGTGTTGTGAAAATGGTTAAGAGTAGTAACTTGAATTACGAATTAGTGTTGTGTAAACGGTTAAGTATAGTAACTTGAATTATGAATTAGTGTTGTGAAATGGTTAAGAGTAGTAACTTGAATTATGAATTAGTGTTGTGAAAATGATTAAGTGTAGTAACTTTAATTATGAATTTGTGTTGTTAAAATAGTTATGTATAGTAGCTTGAATTGTGAATTAGTGTTGTGAAAATGGTTAACTTTAATAACTTGAATTATGAATTAGTGTTGTGAAAATGGTTAAGTATAATAACTTGAATTATGAATTAGCGTTGTGAAAATGGTTAAGTGTAGTAACTTGAATTATGAATTAGTGTTGTGAAAATAGTTAAGTGTAGTAACTTGAATTATGAATTAGTGTTGTGAAAATGGTTAAGAGTAGTAACTTGAATTATGAATTAGCGTTGTGAAAATGATTAAGTGTAGTAACTTTAATTATGAATTTGTGTTGTTAAAATAGTTATGTATAGTAGCTTGAATTATGAATTAGTGTTGTTAAAATAATTAAGTATAGTATCTTGAATTATGAATTAGTGTTGTGAAAATAGTTAAGTGTAGTAACTTGAATTATGAATTAGTGTTGTGAAAATTGTTAAGTATAGTAACTTGAATTATGAATTAGTGTTGTGTAAACGGTTAAGTATAGTAACTTGAATTATGAATTAGTGTTGTGAAAATGGTTAAGTATAATAACTTGAATTATGAATTAGTGTTGTGAAAATGGTTAAGTATAATAACTTGAATTATGAATTAGCGTTGTGAAAATGGTTAAGTATAGTAACTTGAATTATGAATTAGTGTTGTAAAAATGGTTAAGTGTAGTAACTTGAATTATGAATTAGTGTTGTGAAAATGGTTAAATGTAGTAACTTTAATTATGAATTAGTGTTGTTAAAATATTTAAGTATAGTAGCTTGAATTATGAATTTGTGTTGTGAAAATGGTTAAGTATAGTAAAGTGAATTATGAATTAGTGTTGTGAAAATGGTTAAGTATAGTAACTTGAATTATGAATTAGTGTTGTGAAAATGGTTAAGAGTAGTAACTTGAATTACGAATTAGTGTTGTGTAAACGGTTAAGTATAGTAACTTGAATTATGAATTAGTGTTGTGAAATGGTTAAGAGTAGTAACTTGAATTATGAATTAGTGTTGTGAAAATGATTAAGTGTAGTAACTTTAATTATGAATTTGTGTTGTTAAAATAGTTATGTATAGTAGCTTGAATTGTGAATTAGTGTTGTGAAAATGGTTAACTTTAATAACTTGAATTATGAATTAGTGTTGTGAAAATGGTTAAGTATAATAACTTGAATTATGAATTAGCGTTGTGAAAATGGTTAAGTGTAGTAACTTGAATTATGAATTAGTGTTGTGAAAATAGTTAAGTGTAGTAACTTGAATTATGAATTAGTGTTGTGAAAATGGTTAAGTGTAGTAAATTGAATTATGAATTAGTGTTGTGAAAATGGTTAAGTATAGTAACTTGAATTATGAATTAGTGTTGTGAAAATGATTAAGTGTAGTAACTTTAATTATGAATTTGTGTTGTTAAAATAGTTATGTATAGTAGCTTGAATTATGAATTAGCGTTGTGAAAATGGTTAAGTATAGTAACTTGAATTATGAATTAGTGTTGTGAAAATGGTTACGAGTAGTAACTTGAATTACGAATTAGTGTTGTGTAAACGGTTAAGTATAGTAACTTGAATTATGAATTAGTGTTGTGAAAATGGTTAAGAGTAGTAACTTGAATTATGAATTAGTGTTGTGAAAATGATTAAGTGTAGTAACTTTAATTATGAATTTGTATTGTTAAAATAGTTATGTATAGTAGCTTGAATTATGAATTAGCGTTGTGAAAATGGTTAAGTATAATAACTTGAATTATGAATTAGTGTTGTGAAAATGGTTAAGTATAATAACTTGAATTATGAATTAGCGTTGTGAAAATGGTTAAGTATAGTAACTTCAATTATGAATTAGTGTTGTGAAAATGGTTAAGTGTAGTAACTTTAATTATGAATTAGTGTTGTGAAAATGGTTAAATGTAGTAACTTTAATTATGAATTAGTGTTGTGAAAATGGTTAATAGTAGTAACTTGAATTATGAATTAGCGTTGTGAAAATGATTAAGTATAGTAACTTTAATTATGAATTAGTGTTGTTAAAATAGTTATGTATAGTAGCTTGAATTATGAATTAGTGTTGTTAAAATAGTTAAGTATAGTAGCTTAAATTATGAATTAGTGTTGTGAAAATGGTTAAGTATAATAACTTGAATTATGAATTAGCGTTGTGAAAATGGTTAAGTGTAGTAACTTGAATTATGAATTAGTGTTGTGAAAATAGTTAAGTGTAGTAACTTGAATTATGAATTAGTGTTGTGAAAATGGTTAAGTGTAGTAAATTGAATTATGAATTAGTGTTGTGAAAATGGTTAAGTATAGTAACTTGAATTATGAATTAGTGTTGTGAAAATGGTTAAGAGTAGTAACTTGAATTACGAATTAGTGTTGTGTAAACGGTTAAGTATAGTAACTTGAATTATGAATTAGTGTTGTGAAAATGGTTAAGTATAATAACTTGAATTATGAATTAGCGTTGTGAAAATGGTTAAGTATGGTAACTTGAATTATGAATTAGCGTTGTGAAAATGGTTAAGTATGGTAACTTGAATTATGAATTAGTGTTGTGAAAATGGTTAAGTATAATAACTTGAATTATGAATTAGTGTTGTGAAAATGGTTAAGTACAATAACTTGAATTATGAATTAGCGTTGTGAAAATGGTTAAGTATGGTAACTTGAATTATGAATTAGTGTTGTGAAAATGGTTAAGTATAGTAACTTTAATTATGAATTTGTGTTGTGTAAACGGTTAAGTATAGTAACTTGAATTATGAATTAGTGTTGTGAAAATGGTTAAATGTAGTAACTTTAATTATGAATTAGTGTTGTGAAAATGGTTAAAAGTAGTAACTTGAATTATGAATTAGCGTTGTGAAAATGATTAAGTATAGTAACTTTAATTATGAATTAGTGTTGTTAAAATAGTTATGTATAGTAGCTTGAATTATGAATTAGTGTTGTTAAAATAGTTAAGTATAGTAGCTTAAATTATGAATTAGTGTTGTGAAAATGGTTAAGTGTAGTAAATTGAATTATGAATTAGTGTTGTGAAAATGGTTAAGTATAATAACTTGAATTATGAATTAGCGTTGTGAAAATGGTTAAGTGTAGTAACTTGAATTATGAATTAGTGTTGTGAAAATAGTTAAGTGTAGTAACTTGAATTATGAATTAGTGTTGTGAAAATGGTTAAGTGTAGTAAATTGAATTATGAATTAGTGTTGTGAAAATGGTTAAGTATAGTAACTTGAATTATGAATTAGTGTTGTGAAATGGTTAAGAGTAGTAACTTTAATTACGAATTAGTGTTGTGTAAACGGTTAAGTATAGTAACTTGAATTATGAATTAGTGTTGTGAAAATGGTTAAGAGTAGTAACTTGAATTATGAATTAGTGTTGTGAAAATAATTAAGTGTAGTAACTTTAATTATGAATTTGTGTTGTTAAAATAGTTATGTATAGTAGCTTGAATTATGAATTAGCGTTGTGAAAATGGTTAAGTATAATAACTTGAATTATGAATTAGTGTTGTGAAAATGGTTAAGTATAATAACTTGAATTATGAATTAGCGTTGTGAAAATGGTTAAGTATAGTAACTTGAATTATGAATTAGTGTTGTGAAAATTGTTAAGTGTAGTAACTTTAATTATGAATTAGTGTTGTGAAAATGGTTAAATGTAGTAACTTTAATTATGAATTAGTGTTGTGAAAATGGTTAAAAGTAGTAACTTGAATTATGAATTAGCGTTGTGAAAATGATTAAGTATAGTAACTTTAATTATGAATTAGTGTTGTTAAAATAGTTATGTATAGTAGCTTGAATTATGAATTAGTGTTGTTAAAATAGTTAAGTATAGTAGCTTGAATTATGAATTAGTGTTGTGAAAATGGTTAAGTGTAGTAAATTGAATTATGAATTAGTGTTGTGAAAATGGTTAAGTATAGTAACTTTAATTATGAATTTGTGTTGTGTAAACGGTTAAGTATAGTAACTTGAATTATGAATTAGTGTTGTGAAAATAGTTAAGTGTAGTAACTTAAATTATGAATTAGTGTTGTGAGAATGGTTAAGTGTAGTAAATTGAATTATGAATTAGTGTTGTGAAAATGGTTAAGTATAGTAACTTGAATTATGAATTAGTGTTGTGAAAATGGTTAAGAGTAGTAACTTGAATTACGAATTAGTGTTGTGTAAACGGTTAAGTATAGTAACTTGAATTATGAATTAGTGTTGTGAAAATGGTTAAGAGTAGTAATTTGAATTATGAATTAGTGTTGTGAAAATGATTAAGTGTAGTAACTTTAATTATGAATTTGTGTTGTTAAAATAGTTATGTATAGTAGCTTGAATTATGAATTAGTGTTGTGAAAATGGTTAAGTATAATAACTTGAATTATGAATTAGTGTTGTGAAAATGGTTGTCACGACCCGATTTTTCGAGTCCTGATGGCGCCTACCGTAACCCACCAATAGGCAAGCCAAACCCTAGCCCGGAGCGACAAGCGACAGGCTAACGGGGGAATCTCAGGAAACAGAGATGAAGTGGAAGTAACCAGACTAATACACATGCTAGAAATACAAAAAAAAAAAAAAATCAAAATATATATATCCATACCAAGACTGAGAAGGAAGAGAACAATATATACAACTGAGAACCCCTCCCAAGACCTGGTGAAGTCGGTACAAGAGCCACTACTAGACATGTCAAAAAAAAACAAGACAGAAACCAAATATATACAACAAGTACTACAGTCTCGAGAGCAAAAGACTATACAATAGAGATGGAGTAGGAACTGCCTCGGACGTCAGTAAGCTCACCCTGCTCCGGAGTCAGTGCTGGAAAGAGAGTCACGTTAAAACCGTCGACTAGTGCCCGGATCTGCATCGGGGAAAAAGATGCAGAAGTGCAGTATGAGTACCGGGGCAACGGGTACTCAGTAGGCATCATCGGCCGACTGAGCTCAATATAATATAAGCAAGCTAAAATGCGAGGGTGCATGCTAGGTCCGGGGTATAAATAATAAGTAAATACACTACTGCCGAGGCGTGTAGATATGCTCAGGAGATAAATAAATACGATACTAAATAAAGAGTAAATAAATGCATAAGTAAGCACTCAAGTCAAACATAACCTATCTGGGCCCCCATAAACCCGATAGGCACACGAAAGAAAACAATAACCCAGCCTGGCCCCCATAAACCGGCGGGACACACAAGAATAGTAAATGCATAGTCACCAGTGTCTCGAAGCTGTATCAGTGTTGTGTAAATGGTTAAGTGTAATAACTTTAATTATGAATTAGTGTTGTGAAAAATGGTTAAATGTAGTAACTTTAATTATGAATTTGTGTTGTTAAAATAGTTAAGTATGGTAGCTTGAATTATGAATTAGTGTTGTGTAAATGGTTAAGTGTAGTAACTTGAATTATGAATTAGTGTTGTGAAAATGATTAAGTGTAGTAAATTTAATTATGAATTTGTGTTGTTAAAATAGTTATGTATAGTAACTTGAATTATATATTAGTGTTGTAAAAATGGTTAAGTATAGTAATTTGAATTATGAATTAGTGTTGTGAAAATGGTTAAGTGTAGTAACTTGAATTATGAATTAGTGTTGTGAAAATGGTTAAATGTAGTAACTTTAATTATGAATTAGTGTTGTTAAAATATTTAAGTATAGTAGCTTGAATTATGAATTAGTGTTGTGAAAATATTTAAGTGTAGTAACTTGAATGATGAATTAGTGTTGTGAAAATGGTTAAGTATAGTAACTTTAATTATGAATTAGTGTTGTTAAAATATTTAAGTATAGTAGCTTGAATTATGAATTAGTGTTATGAAAATTGTTAAGTATAGTAATTTGAATTATGAATTAGCGTTGTGAAAATGGTTAAGTATAGTAAATTGAATTATGAATTAGTGTTGTGAAAATGGTTAAGTGTAGTAACTTGAATTATGAATTAGTGTTGTGAAAATGGTTAAATGTAGTAACTTTAATTATGAATTAGTGTTGTGAAATGGTTAAGAGTAGTAACTTGAATTATGAATTAGCGTTGTGAAAATGATTAAGTGTAGTAACTTTAATTATGAATTTGTGTTGTTAAAATAGTTATGTATAGTAGCTTGAATTATGAATTAGTGTTGTTAAAATAATTAAGTATAGTATCTTGAATTATGAATTAGTGTTGTGAAAATAGTTAAGTGTAGTAACTTGAATTATGAATTAGTGTTGTGAAAATTGTTAAGTATAGTAACTTGAATTATGAATTAGTGTTGTGTAAACGGTTAAGTATAGTAACTTGAATTATGAATTAGTGTTGTGAAAATGGTTAAGTATAATAACTTGAATTATGAATTAGTGTTGTGAAAATGGTTAAGTATAATAACTTGAATTATGAATTAGCGTTGTGAAAATGGTTAAGTATAGTAACTTGAATTATGAATTAGTGTTGTAAAAATGGTTAAGTGTAGTAACTTGAATTATGAATTAGTGTTGTGAAAATGGTTAAATGTAGTAACTTTAATTATGAATTAGTGTTGTTAAAATATTTAAGTATAGTAGCTTGAATTATGAATTTGTGTTGTGAAAATGGTTAAGTATAGTAAAGTGAATTATGAATTAGTGTTGTGAAAATGGTTAAGTATAGTAACTTGAATTATGAATTAGTGTTGTGAAAATGGTTAAGAGTAGTAACTTGAATTACGAATTAGTGTTGTGTAAACGGTTAAGTATAGTAACTTGAATTATGAATTAGTGTTGTGAAATGGTTAAGAGTAGTAACTTGAATTATGAATTAGTGTTGTGAAAATGATTAAGTGTAGTAACTTTAATTATGAATTTGTGTTGTTAAAATAGTTATGTATAGTAGCTTGAATTGTGAATTAGTGTTGTGAAAATGGTTAACTTTAATAACTTGAATTATGAATTAGTGTTGTGAAAATGGTTAAGTATAATAACTTGAATTATGAATTAGCGTTGTGAAAATGGTTAAGTGTAGTAACTTGAATTATGAATTAGTGTTGTGAAAATAGTTAAGTGTAGTAACTTGAATTATGAATTAGTGTTGTGAAAATGGTTAAGTGTAGTAAATTGAATTATGAATTAGTGTTGTGAAAATGGTTAAGTATAGTAACTTGAATTATGAATTAGTGTTGTGAAAATGGTTAAGAGTAGTAACTTTAATTACGAATTAGTGTTGTGTAAACGGTTAAGTATAGTAACTTGAATTATGAATTAGTGTTGTGAAAATGGTTAAGAGTAGTAACTTGAATTATGAATTAGTGTTGTGAAAATAATTAAGTGTAATAACTTTAATTATGAATTTGTGTTGTTAAAATAGTTATGTATAGTAGCTTGAATTATGAATTAGCGTTGTGAAAATGGTTAAGTATAATAACTTGAATTATGAATTAGTGTTGTGAAAATGGTTAAGTATAATAACTTGAATTATGAATTAGCGTTGTGAAAATGGTTAAGTATAGTAACTTGAATTATGAATTAGTGTTGTGAAAATGGTTAAGTGTAGTAACTTTAATTATGAATTAGTGTTGTGAAAATGGTTAAATGTAGTAACTTTAATTATGAATTAGTGTTGTGAAAATGGTTAAAAGTAGTAACTTGATTTATGAATTAGCGTTGTGAAAATGATTAAGTATAGTAACTTTAATTATGAATTAGTGTTGTTAAAATAGTTATGTATAGTAGCTTGAATTATGAATTAGTGTTGTTAAAATAGTTAAGTATAGTAGCTTGAATTATGAATTAGTGTTGTGAAAATGGTTAAGTGTAGTAAATTGAATTATGAATTAGTGTTGTGTAAACGGTTAAGTATAGTAACTTGAATTATGAATTAGTGTTGTGAAAATGGTTAAGAGTAGTAACTTGAATTATGAATTAGTGTTGTGAAAATGATTAAGTGTAGTAACTTTAATTATGAATTTGTGTTGTTAAAATAGTTATGTATAGTAGCTTGAATTATGAATTAGCGTTGTGAAAATGGTTAAGTATAGTAACTTGAATTATGAATTAGTGTTGTGAAAATGGTTACGAGTAGTAACTTGAATTACGAATTAGTGTTGTGTAAACGGTTAAGTATAGTAACTTGAATTATGAATTAGTGTTGTGAAAATGGTTAAGAGTAGTAACTTGAATTATGAATTAGTGTTGTGAAAATGATTAAGTGTAGTAACTTTAATTATGAATTTGTATTGTTAAAATAGTTATGTATAGTAGCTTGAATTATGAATTAGCGTTGTGAAAATGGTTAAGTATAATAACTTGAATTATGAATTAGTGTTGTGAAAATGGTTAAGTATAATAACTTGAATTATGAATTAGTGTTGTGAAAATGGTTAAGTGTAGTAACTTTAATTATGAATTAGTGTTGTGAAAATGGTTAAATGTAGTAACTTTAATTATGAATTAGTGTTGTGAAAATGGTTAATAGTAGTAACTTGAATTATGAATTAGCGTTGTGAAAATGATTAAGTATAGTAACTTTAATTATGAATTAGTGTTGTTAAAATAGTTATGTATAGTAGCTTGAATTATGAATTAGTGTTGTTAAAATAGTTAAGTATAGTAGCTTAAATTATGAATTAGTGTTGTGAAAATGGTTAAGTATAATAACTTGAATTATGAATTAGCGTTGTGAAAATGGTTAAGTGTAGTAACTTGAATTATGAATTAGTGTTGTGAAAATAGTTAAGTGTAGTAACTTGAATTATGAATTAGTGTTGTGAAAATGGTTAAGTGTAGTAAATTGAATTATGAATTAGTGTTGTGAAAATGGTTAAGTATAGTAACTTGAATTATGAATTAGTGTTGTGAAAATGATTAAGTGTAGTAACTTTAATTATGAATTTGTGTTGTTAAAATAGTTATGTATAGTAGCTTGAATTATGAATTAGCGTTGTGAAAATGGTTAAGTATAGTAACTTGAATTATGAATTAGTGTTGTGAAAATGGTTACGAGTAGTAACTTGAATTACGAATTAGTGTTGTGTAAACGGTTAAGTATAGTAACTTGAATTATGAATTAGTGTTGTGAAAATGGTTAAGAGTAGTAACTTGAATTATGAATTAGTGTTGTGAAAATGATTAAGTGTAGTAACTTTAATTATGAATTTGTATTGTTAAAATAGTTATGTATAGTAGCTTGAATTATGAATTAGCGTTGTGAAAATGGTTAAGTATAATAACTTGAATTATGAATTAGTGTTGTGAAAATGGTTAAGTATAATAACTTGAATTATGAATTAGCGTTGTGAAAATGGTTAAGTATAGTAACTTGAATTATGAATTAGTGTTGTGAAAATGGTTAAGTGTAGTAACTTTAATTATGAATTTGTGTTGTTAAAATAGTTATGTATAGTAGCTTGAATTATGAATTAGCGTTGTGAAAATGGTTAAGTATAATAACTTGAATTATGAATTAGTGTTGTGAAAATGGTTAAGTATAATAACTTGAATTATGAATTAGCGTTGTGAAAATGGTTAAGTATAGTAACTTGAATTATGAATTAGTGTTGTGAAAATGGTTAAGTGTAGTAACTTTAATTATGAATTAGTGTTGTGAAAATGGTTAAATGTAGTAACTTTAATTATGAATTAGTGTTGTGAAAATGGTTAAAAGTAGTAACTTGATTTATGAATTAGCGTTGTGAAAATGATTAAGTATAGTAACTTTAATTATGAATTAGTGTTGTTAAAATAGTTATGTATAGTAGCTTGAATTATGAATTAGTGTTGTTAAAATAGTTAAGTATAGTAGCTTGAATTATGAATTAGTGTTGTGAAAATGGTTAAGTGTAGTAAATTGAATTATGAATTAGTGTTGTGTAAACGGTTAAGTATAGTAACTTGAATTATGAATTAGTGTTGTGAAAATGGTTAAGAGTAGTAACTTGAATTATGAATTAGTGTTGTGAAAATGATTAAGTGTAGTAACTTTAATTATGAATTTGTGTTGTTAAAATAGTTATGTATAGTAGCTTGAATTATGAATTAGCGTTGTGAAAATGGTTAAGTATAGTAACTTGAATTATGAATTAGTGTTGTGAAAATGGTTACGAGTAGTAACTTGAATTACGAATTAGTGTTGTGTAAACGGTTAAGTATAGTAACTTGAATTATGAATTAGTGTTGTGAAAATGGTTAAGAGTAGTAACTTGAATTATGAATTAGTGTTGTGAAAATGATTAAGTGTAGTAACTTTAATTATGAATTTGTATTGTTAAAATAGTTATGTATAGTAGCTTGAATTATGAATTAGCGTTGTGAAAATGGTTAAGTATAATAACTTGAATTATGAATTAGTGTTGTGAAAATGGTTAAGTATAATAACTTGAATTATGAATTAGTGTTGTGAAAATGGTTAAGTGTAGTAACTTTAATTATGAATTAGTGTTGTGAAAATGGTTAAATGTAGTAACTTTAATTATGAATTAGTGTTGTGAAAATGGTTAATAGTAGTAACTTGAATTATGAATTAGCGTTGTGAAAATGATTAAGTATAGTAACTTTAATTATGAATTAGTGTTGTTAAAATAGTTATGTATAGTAGCTTGAATTATGAATTAGTGTTGTTAAAATAGTTAAGTATAGTAGCTTAAATTATGAATTAGTGTTGTGAAAATGGTTAAGTATAATAACTTGAATTATGAATTAGCGTTGTGAAAATGGTTAAGTGTAGTAACTTGAATTATGAATTAGTGTTGTGAAAATAGTTAAGTGTAGTAACTTGAATTATGAATTAGTGTTGTGAAAATGGTTAAGTGTAGTAAATTGAATTATGAATTAGTGTTGTGAAAATGGTTAAGTATAGTAACTTGAATTA
Source organism: Capsicum rhomboideum (assembly GCA_031232105.1). Classification (NCBI taxonomy): domain Eukaryota; kingdom Viridiplantae; phylum Streptophyta; class Magnoliopsida; order Solanales; family Solanaceae; genus Capsicum; species Capsicum rhomboideum. The sequence continues at coordinate 57,774,701 of CP124714.1, forward strand.
TGAATTAGTGTTGTGAAAATGATTAAGTGTAGTAACTTTAATTATGAATTTGTGTTGTTAAAATAGTTATGTATAGTAGCTTGAATTATGAATTAGCGTTGTGAAAATGGTTAAGTATAGTAACTTGAATTATGAATTAGTGTTGTGAAAATGGTTACGAGTAGTAACTTGAATTACGAATTAGTGTTGTGTAAACGGTTAAGTATAGTAACTTGAATTATGAATTAGTGTTGTGAAAATGGTTAAGAGTAGTAACTTGAATTATGAATTAGTGTTGTGAAAATGATTAAGTGTAGTAACTTTAATTATGAATTTGTATTGTTAAAATAGTTATGTATAGTAGCTTGAATTATGAATTAGCGTTGTGAAAATGGTTAAGTATAATAACTTGAATTATGAATTAGTGTTGTGAAAATGGTTAAGTATAATAACTTGAATTATGAATTAGCGTTGTGAAAATGGTTAAGTATAGTAACTTGAATTATGAATTAGTGTTGTGAAAATGGTTAAGTGTAGTAACTTTAATTATGAATTAGTGTTGTGAAAATGGTTAAATGTAGTAACTTTAATTATGAATTAGTGTTGTGAAAATGGTTAATAGTAGTAACTTGAATTATGAATTAGCGTTGTGAAAATGATTAAGTATAGTAACTTTAATTATGAATTAGTGTTGTTAAAATAGTTATGTATAGTAGCTTGAATTATGAATTAGTGTTGTTAAAATAGTTAAGTATAGTAGCTTAAATTATGAATTAGTGTTGTGAAAATGGTTAAGTATAATAACTTGAATTATGAATTAGCGTTGTGAAAATGGTTAAGTGTAGTAACTTGAATTATGAATTAGTGTTGTGAAAATAGTTAAGTGTAGTAACTTGAATTATGAATTAGTGTTGTGAAAATGGTTAAGTGTAGTAAATTGAATTATGAATTAGTGTTGTGAAAATGGTTAAGTATAGTAACTTGAATTATGAATTAGTGTTGTGAAAATGGTTAAGAGTAGTAACTTGAATTACGAATTAGTGTTGTGTAAACGGTTAAGTATAGTAACTTGAATTATGAATTAGTGTTGTGAAAATGGTTAAGTATAATAACTTGAATTATGAATTAGCGTTGTGAAAATGGTTAAGTATGGTAACTTGAATTATGAATTAGCGTTGTGAAAATGGTTAAGTATGGTAACTTGAATTATGAATTAGTGTTGTGAAAATGGTTAAGTATAATAACTTGAATTATGAATTAGTGTTGTGAAAATGGTTAAGTACAATAACTTGAATTATGAATTAGCGTTGTGAAAATGGTTAAGTATGGTAACTTGAATTATGAATTAGTGTTGTGAAAATGGTTAAGTATAGTAACTTTAATTATGAATTTGTGTTGTGTAAACGGTTAAGTATAGTAACTTGAATTATGAATTAGTGTTGTGAAAATGGTTAAATGTAGTAACTTTAATTATGAATTAGTGTTGTGAAAATGGTTAAAAGTAGTAACTTGAATTATGAATTAGCGTTGTGAAAATGATTAAGTATAGTAACTTTAATTATGAATTAGTGTTGTTAAAATAGTTATGTATAGTAGCTTGAATTATGAATTAGTGTTGTTAAAATAGTTAAGTATAGTAGCTTAAATTATGAATTAGTGTTGTGAAAATGGTTAAGTGTAGTAAATTGAATTATGAATTAGTGTTGTGAAAATGGTTAAGTATAATAACTTGAATTATGAATTAGCGTTGTGAAAATGGTTAAGTGTAGTAACTTGAATTATGAATTAGTGTTGTGAAAATAGTTAAGTGTAGTAACTTGAATTATGAATTAGTGTTGTGAAAATGGTTAAGTGTAGTAAATTGAATTATGAATTAGTGTTGTGAAAATGGTTAAGTATAGTAACTTGAATTATGAATTAGTGTTGTGAAATGGTTAAGAGTAGTAACTTTAATTACGAATTAGTGTTGTGTAAACGGTTAAGTATAGTAACTTGAATTATGAATTAGTGTTGTGAAAATGGTTAAGAGTAGTAACTTGAATTATGAATTAGTGTTGTGAAAATAATTAAGTGTAGTAACTTTAATTATGAATTTGTGTTGTTAAAATAGTTATGTATAGTAGCTTGAATTATGAATTAGCGTTGTGAAAATGGTTAAGTATAATAACTTGAATTATGAATTAGTGTTGTGAAAATGGTTAAGTATAATAACTTGAATTATGAATTAGCGTTGTGAAAATGGTTAAGTATAGTAACTTGAATTATGAATTAGTGTTGTGAAAATGGTTAAGAGTAGTAACTTGAATTACGAATTAGTGTTGTGTAAACGGTTAAGTATAGTAACTTGAATTATGAATTAGTGTTGTGAAAATGGTTAAGTATAATAACTTGAATTATGAATTAGCGTTGTGAAAATGGTTAAGTATGGTAACTTGAATTATGAATTAGCGTTGTGAAAATGGTTAAGTATGGTAACTTGAATTATGAATTAGTGTTGTGAAAATGGTTAAGTATAATAACTTGAATTATGAATTAGTGTTGTGAAAATGGTTAAGTACAATAACTTGAATTATGAATTAGCGTTGTGAAAATGGTTAAGTATGGTAACTTGAATTATGAATTAGTGTTGTGAAAATGGTTAAGTATAGTAACTTTAATTATGAATTTGTGTTGTGTAAACGGTTAAGTATAGTAACTTGAATTATGAATTAGTGTTGTGAAAATGGTTAAATGTAGTAACTTTAATTATGAATTAGTGTTGTGAAAATGGTTAAAAGTAGTAACTTGAATTATGAATTAGCGTTGTGAAAATGATTAAGTATAGTAACTTTAATTATGAATTAGTGTTGTTAAAATAGTTATGTATAGTAGCTTGAATTATGAATTAGTGTTGTTAAAATAGTTAAGTATAGTAGCTTAAATTATGAATTAGTGTTGTGAAAATGGTTAAGTGTAGTAAATTGAATTATGAATTAGTGTTGTGAAAATGGTTAAGTATAATAACTTGAATTATGAATTAGCGTTGTGAAAATGGTTAAGTGTAGTAACTTGAATTATGAATTAGTGTTGTGAAAATAGTTAAGTGTAGTAACTTGAATTATGAATTAGTGTTGTGAAAATGGTTAAGTGTAGTAAATTGAATTATGAATTAGTGTTGTGAAAATGGTTAAGTATAGTAACTTGAATTATGAATTAGTGTTGTGAAATGGTTAAGAGTAGTAACTTTAATTACGAATTAGTGTTGTGTAAACGGTTAAGTATAGTAACTTGAATTATGAATTAGTGTTGTGAAAATGGTTAAGAGTAGTAACTTGAATTATGAATTAGTGTTGTGAAAATAATTAAGTGTAGTAACTTTAATTATGAATTTGTGTTGTTAAAATAGTTATGTATAGTAGCTTGAATTATGAATTAGCGTTGTGAAAATGGTTAAGTATAATAACTTGAATTATGAATTAGTGTTGTGAAAATGGTTAAGTATAATAACTTGAATTATGAATTAGCGTTGTGAAAATGGTTAAGTATAGTAACTTGAATTATGAATTAGTGTTGTGAAAATTGTTAAGTGTAGTAACTTTAATTATGAATTAGTGTTGTGAAAATGGTTAAATGTAGTAACTTTAATTATGAATTAGTGTTGTGAAAATGGTTAAAAGTAGTAACTTGAATTATGAATTAGCGTTGTGAAAATGATTAAGTATAGTAACTTTAATTATGAATTAGTGTTGTTAAAATAGTTATGTATAGTAGCTTGAATTATGAATTAGTGTTGTTAAAATAGTTAAGTATAGTAGCTTGAATTATGAATTAGTGTTGTGAAAATGGTTAAGTGTAGTAAATTGAATTACGAATTAGTGTTGTGTAAACGGTTAAGTATAGTAACTTGAATTATGAATTAGTGTTGTGAAAATGGTTAAGAGTAGTAACTTGAATTATGAATTAGTGTTGTGAAAATGATTAAGTGTAGTAACTTTAATTATGAATTTGTATTGTTAAAATAGTTATGTATAGTAGCTTGAATTATGAATTAGCGTTGTGAAAATGGTTAAGTATAATAACTTGAATTATGAATTAGTGTTGTGAAAATGGTTAAGTATAATAACTTGAATTATGAATTAGCGTTGTGAAAATGGTTAAGTATAGTAACTTGAATTATGAATTAGTGTTGTGAAAATGGTTAAGTGTAGTAACTTTAATTATGAATTTGTGTTGTTAAAATAGTTATGTATAGTAGCTTGAATTATGAATTAGCGTTGTGAAAATGGTTAAGTATAATAACTTGAATTATGAATTAGTGTTGTGAAAATGGTTAAGTATAATAACTTGAATTATGAATTAGCGTTGTGAAAATGGTTAAGTATAGTAACTTGAATTATGAATTAGTGTTGTGAAAATGGTTAAGTGTAGTAACTTTAATTATGAATTAGTGTTGTGAAAATGGTTAAATGTAGTAACTTTAATTATGAATTAGTGTTGTGAAAATGGTTAAAAGTAGTAACTTGATTTATGAATTAGCGTTGTGAAAATGATTAAGTATAGTAACTTTAATTATGAATTAGTGTTGTTAAAATAGTTATGTATAGTAGCTTGAATTATGAATTAGTGTTGTTAAAATAGTTAAGTATAGTAGCTTGAATTATGAATTAGTGTTGTGAAAATGGTTAAGTGTAGTAAATTGAATTATGAATTAGTGTTGTGTAAACGGTTAAGTATAGTAACTTGAATTATGAATTAGTGTTGTGAAAATGGTTAAGAGTAGTAACTTGAATTATGAATTAGTGTTGTGAAAATGATTAAGTGTAGTAACTTTAATTATGAATTTGTGTTGTTAAAATAGTTATGTATAGTAGCTTGAATTATGAATTAGCGTTGTGAAAATGGTTAAGTATAGTAACTTGAATTATGAATTAGTGTTGTGAAAATGGTTACGAGTAGTAACTTGAATTACGAATTAGTGTTGTGTAAACGGTTAAGTATAGTAACTTGAATTATGAATTAGTGTTGTGAAAATGGTTAAGAGTAGTAACTTGAATTATGAATTAGTGTTGTGAAAATGATTAAGTGTAGTAACTTTAATTATGAATTTGTATTGTTAAAATAGTTATGTATAGTAGCTTGAATTATGAATTAGCGTTGTGAAAATGGTTAAGTATAATAACTTGAATTATGAATTAGTGTTGTGAAAATGGTTAAGTATAATAACTTGAATTATGAATTAGTGTTGTGAAAATGGTTAAGTGTAGTAACTTTAATTATGAATTAGTGTTGTGAAAATGGTTAAATGTAGTAACTTTAATTATGAATTAGTGTTGTGAAAATGGTTAATAGTAGTAACTTGAATTATGAATTAGCGTTGTGAAAATGATTAAGTATAGTAACTTTAATTATGAATTAGTGTTGTTAAAATAGTTATGTATAGTAGCTTGAATTATGAATTAGTGTTGTTAAAATAGTTAAGTATAGTAGCTTAAATTATGAATTAGTGTTGTGAAAATGGTTAAGTATAATAACTTGAATTATGAATTAGCGTTGTGAAAATGGTTAAGTGTAGTAACTTGAATTATGAATTAGTGTTGTGAAAATAGTTAAGTGTAGTAACTTGAATTATGAATTAGTGTTGTGAAAATGGTTAAGTGTAGTAAATTGAATTATGAATTAGTGTTGTGAAAATGGTTAAGTATAGTAACTTGAATTATGAATTAGTGTTGTGAAAATGATTAAGTGTAGTAACTTTAATTATGAATTTGTGTTGTTAAAATAGTTATGTATAGTAGCTTGAATTATGAATTAGCGTTGTGAAAATGGTTAAGTATAGTAACTTGAATTATGAATTAGTGTTGTGAAAATGGTTACGAGTAGTAACTTGAATTACGAATTAGTGTTGTGTAAACGGTTAAGTATAGTAACTTGAATTATGAATTAGTGTTGTGAAAATGGTTAAGAGTAGTAACTTGAATTATGAATTAGTGTTGTGAAAATGATTAAGTGTAGTAACTTTAATTATGAATTTGTATTGTTAAAATAGTTATGTATAGTAGCTTGAATTATGAATTAGCGTTGTGAAAATGGTTAAGTATAATAACTTGAATTATGAATTAGTGTTGTGAAAATGGTTAAGTATAATAACTTGAATTATGAATTAGCGTTGTGAAAATGGTTAAGTATAGTAACTTGAATTATGAATTAGTGTTGTGAAAATGGTTAAGTGTAGTAACTTTAATTATGAATTAGTGTTGTGAAAATGGTTAAATGTAGTAACTTTAATTATGAATTAGTGTTGTGAAAATGGTTAATAGTAGTAACTTGAATTATGAATTAGCGTTGTGAAAATGATTAAGTATAGTAACTTTAATTATGAATTAGTGTTGTTAAAATAGTTATGTATAGTAGCTTGAATTATGAATTAGTGTTGTTAAAATAGTTAAGTATAGTAGCTTAAATTATGAATTAGTGTTGTGAAAATGGTTAAGTATAATAACTTGAATTATGAATTAGCGTTGTGAAAATGGTTAAGTGTAGTAACTTGAATTATGAATTAGTGTTGTGAAAATAGTTAAGTGTAGTAACTTGAATTATGAATTAGTGTTGTGAAAATGGTTAAGTGTAGTAAATTGAATTATGAATTAGTGTTGTGAAAATGGTTAAGTATAGTAACTTGAATTATGAATTAGTGTTGTGAAAATGGTTAAGAGTAGTAACTTGAATTACGAATTAGTGTTGTGTAAACGGTTAAGTATAGTAACTTGAATTATGAATTAGTGTTGTGAAAATGGTTAAGTATAATAACTTGAATTATGAATTAGCGTTGTGAAAATGGTTAAGTATGGTAACTTGAATTATGAATTAGCGTTGTGAAAATGGTTAAGTATGGTAACTTGAATTATGAATTAGTGTTGTGAAAATGGTTAAGTATAATAACTTGAATTATGAATTAGTGTTGTGAAAATGGTTAAGTACAATAACTTGAATTATGAATTAGCGTTGTGAAAATGGTTAAGTATGGTAACTTGAATTATGAATTAGTGTTGTGAAAATGGTTAAGTATAGTAACTTTAATTATGAATTTGTGTTGTGTAAACGGTTAAGTATAGTAACTTGAATTATGAATTAGTGTTGTGAAAATGGTTAAATGTAGTAACTTTAATTATGAATTAGTGTTGTGAAAATGGTTAAAAGTAGTAACTTGAATTATGAATTAGCGTTGTGAAAATGATTAAGTATAGTAACTTTAATTATGAATTAGTGTTGTTAAAATAGTTATGTATAGTAGCTTGAATTATGAATTAGTGTTGTTAAAATAGTTAAGTATAGTAGCTTAAATTATGAATTAGTGTTGTGAAAATGGTTAAGTGTAGTAAATTGAATTATGAATTAGTGTTGTGAAAATGGTTAAGTATAATAACTTGAATTATGAATTAGCGTTGTGAAAATGGTTAAGTGTAGTAACTTGAATTATGAATTAGTGTTGTGAAAATAGTTAAGTGTAGTAACTTGAATTATGAATTAGTGTTGTGAAAATGGTTAAGTGTAGTAAATTGAATTATGAATTAGTGTTGTGAAAATGGTTAAGTATAGTAACTTGAATTATGAATTAGTGTTGTGAAATGGTTAAGAGTAGTAACTTTAATTACGAATTAGTGTTGTGTAAACGGTTAAGTATAGTAACTTGAATTATGAATTAGTGTTGTGAAAATGGTTAAGAGTAGTAACTTGAATTATGAATTAGTGTTGTGAAAATAATTAAGTGTAGTAACTTTAATTATGAATTTGTGTTGTTAAAATAGTTATGTATAGTAGCTTGAATTATGAATTAGCGTTGTGAAAATGGTTAAGTATAATAACTTGAATTATGAATTAGTGTTGTGAAAATGGTTAAGTATAATAACTTGAATTATGAATTAGCGTTGTGAAAATGGTTAAGTATAGTAACTTGAATTATGAATTAGTGTTGTGAAAATTGTTAAGTGTAGTAACTTTAATTATGAATTAGTGTTGTGAAAATGGTTAAATGTAGTAACTTTAATTATGAATTAGTGTTGTGAAAATGGTTAAAAGTAGTAACTTGAATTATGAATTAGCGTTGTGAAAATGATTAAGTATAGTAACTTTAATTATGAATTAGTGTTGTTAAAATAGTTATGTATAGTAGCTTGAATTATGAATTAGTGTTGTTAAAATAGTTAAGTATAGTAGCTTGAATTATGAATTAGTGTTGTGAAAATGGTTAAGTGTAGTAAATTGAATTATGAATTAGTGTTGTGAAAATGGTTAAGTATAGTAACTTTAATTATGAATTTGTGTTGTGTAAACGGTTAAGTATAGTAACTTGAATTATGAATTAGTGTTGTGAAAATGGTTAAGAGTAGTAACTTGAATTATGAATTAGTGTTGTGAAAATAATTAAGTGTAGTAACTTTAATTATGAATTTGTGTTGTTAAAATAGTTATGTATAGTAGCTTGAATTATGAATTAGCGTTGTGAAAATGGTTAAGTATAATAACTTGAATTATGAATTAGTGTTGTGAAAATGGTTAAGTATAATAACTTGAATTATGAATTAGCGTTGTGAAAATGGTTAAGTATAGTAACTTGAATTATGAATTAGTGTTGTGAAAATTGTTAAGTGTAGTAACTTTAATTATGAATTAGTGTTGTGAAAATGGTTAAATGTAGTAACTTTAATTATGAATTAGTGTTGTGAAAATGGTTAAAAGTAGTAACTTGAATTATGAATTAGCGTTGTGAAAATGATTAAGTATAGTAACTTTAATTATGAATTAGTGTTGTTAAAATAGTTATGTATAGTAGCTTGAATTATGAATTAGTGTTGTTAAAATAGTTAAGTATAGTAGCTTGAATTATGAATTAGTGTTGTGAAAATGGTTAAGTGTAGTAAATTGAATTATGAATTAGTGTTGTGAAAATGGTTAAGTATAGTAACTTTAATTATGAATTTGTGTTGTGTAAACGGTTAAGTATAGTAACTTGAATTATGAATTAGTGTTGTGAAAATAGTTAAGTGTAGTAACTTAAATTATGAATTAGTGTTGTGAGAATGGTTAAGTGTAGTAAATTGAATTATGAATTAGTGTTGTGAAAATGGTTAAGTATAGTAACTTGAATTATGAATTAGTGTTGTGAAAATGGTTAAGAGTAGTAACTTGAATTACGAATTAGTGTTGTGTAAACGGTTAAGTATAGTAACTTGAATTATGAATTAGTGTTGTGAAAATGGTTAAGAGTAGTAATTTGAATTATGAATTAGTGTTGTGAAAATGATTAAGTGTAGTAACTTTAATTATGAATTTGTGTTGTTAAAATAGTTATGTATAGTAGCTTGAATTATGAATTAGTGTTGTGAAAATGGTTAAGTATAATAACTTGAATTATGAATTAGTGTTGTGAAAATGGTTGTCACGACCCGATTTTTCGAGTCCTGATGGCGCCTACCGTAACCCACCAATAGGCAAGCCAAACCCTAGCCCGGAGCGACAAGCGACAGGCTAACGGGGGAATCTCAGGAAACAGAGATGAAGTGGAAGTAACCAGACTAATACACATGCTAGAAATACAAAAAAAAAAAAAAAATCAAAATATATATATCCATACCAAGACTGAGAAGGAAGAGAACAATATATACAACTGAGAACCCCTCCCAAGACCTGGTGAAGTCGGTACAAGAGCCACTACTAGACATGTCAAAAAAAAACAAGACAGAAACCAAATATATACAACAAGTACTACAGTCTCGAGAGCAAAAGACTATACAATAGAGATGGAGTAGGAACTGCCTCGGACGTCAGTAAGCTCACCCTGCTCCGGAGTCAGTGCTGGAAAGAGAGTCACGTTAAAACCGTCGACTAGTGCCCGGATCTGCATCGGGGAAAAAGATGCAGAAGTGCAGTATGAGTACCGGGGCAACGGGTACTCAGTAGGCATCATCGGCCGACTGAGCTCAATATAATATAAGCAAGCTAAAATGCGAGGGTGCATGCTAGGTCCGGGGTATAAATAATAAGTAAATACACTACTGCCGAGGCGTGTAGATATGCTCAGGAGATAAATAAATACGATACTAAGTAAAGAGTAAATAAATGCATAAGTAAGCACTCAAGTCAAACATAACCTATCTGGGCCCCCATAAACCCGATAGGCACACGAAAGAAAACAATAACCCAGCCTGGCCCCCATAAACCGGCGGGACACACAAGAATAGTAAATGCATAGTCACCAGTGTCTCGAAGCTGTATCAGTATCCAGTAACCAGAATAACCAACAAGGGTGCACCGGGCTTGAACCGGCACCAATGGGTAATAACAAGAGGCCAGACACCGGAATCGAACCGGACATAGTGGATAATAACAATAGGCCACATGTATCATAACCGCCGGACTCGAACCGGAACTCAGTACCAAAACTCTCCAATCATATCATAACCAGATGCCGAACTCGAACCGGAACTCATAATAATCAGTGGCCGGACTCGAACCGGAACTCATAATAATCAGTAACCATCATGCTGAATCAGTGGCCGGACTTGAACCGGAACTCATAATAATCAGTAACCAAGTGACATAATAGTGCCAGAATCCATACAAATACAAGTAAACGGGGACATACCAGCCCCAAAATAAACTCGAAACATAAGTAAAGGAGCTAACCCACCACGTACTACAAGTCTGGGTATACATTCTAAGTCATGGCAAGGCGGGTCCGCATTCTAAATCAAACTAGCCGACCCCGGTCAAATACGGTGCTATTAGAGACTAACAAGGCTAAACAGGTCACAAGGGCATAAATAGGGTAATTTAATACAAATGTTATCCTAAAAGATCATCTCGGGGATTAACTAAGTCTAATAAGGTTTAAAGCTAACTACACCGACTGTGAAGAGTAGCGGGGCCCACTACGGGGTCCCGGAACCAAGTCTGGGCTAAGATTCCCCAAACCCCTACTAGCAGCGGTACAACATTAACCAACCCTATAAAAGTAATATCTGGCATACCACGAGGATAACAGGCCCGAAACACATCCGAACAAGGCCCTAACCGGTCCAAAAGGCCTAATCATAGCAAGCCAATGCCAATCCACAACTACCAGCCCAAACACTAGCATAATAATATGCAAATACTATAAACAAACTCAGTCTAGGTATATGGTAAGCCTAGCCTACCTGGACGCCGCCGAACGCCTGTCAAAGCTTGCTAAATAGGAGTCTTCCCCTTTCGTGAGACCTCAGATTTCTGCCACGCTAGCAAAATAATAAACTACATGTCAAAACATAAATTTTGACACCCATATTGCATTATTTCGAAAAAATATCCGAACGGTCCATGTGGGGCCCACTTGCGGAATCGCAAAACCGAAACCGTCACAGCGTCCCAAATCACCCCGTGACCAATAGTCACAACTAACACCGCTCAATTTGAGCTCAATATCTAGTTCAAATATCAACACCAATTCCAACAACCACCGTAATTAAAACTACCGTAAAACTAAGAAAACGTACCATAGAAATGACGAGAACGAGTCCACGAACTCAAATATACCAACCCCTAAACTTGAATCTCTCTAGAAATACCTAAAGTTGAGCTTAAAGTGCTAAAAAAAATGGTAGAATATATGTAGTTTTTTTTTCTTAAAGAAGATAAAATAAGAAAAGGGAGTAATATTATAGTATATATATATGTATACTACACGTACAAAGTCCCAAAAAGAAAGCAAGTCTTGTGGTCAAATACCAATTAGTGTTGCATGCACATGGCCTTATCCATTATTGTGCTCTCCGTATATATATATTCGGATACTGCATAGGGTCGTGGTAAAATAAATATAATATTTTAAATATACCATTATGAATAGAAAATTATTTTGAACAAAACCTCTATAAAATAAAAATAAATATTATGTCAACAAAATTAGATTTACTATCTCCATTTAAAAATATTACTAAATTATAAACTTATTATTAAAGTAATATAGACACATCATAACTAAAGAATTTTATAAATATCATAAATATTTTTGAAAGGTAATTAACTATGTCATTTTATCAAATTCTAATTTAATTTAACATTTTACAACGAGCTCAGTCTAAATAATATTCTCAAACGAACTGCCCGGGAACCGAACTGTCAGTCCCAGCAAGTCATAAATAACTTGGGGCAGTTATAGAAAAGCTCTAAACGCTGAGAACGCACGAAAATGAGGAAAATGACCGGGAAGGTCATTACAATATCCACTACTAAAAGGACTTTCGTCCGCGAAAGTCAAGAATAAGCATATACCTGAAGACGTAAACAAGTAGGGATACTGGGCTCGCATGTCACGTTCAAGTTCCCAAGTAGCCTCCTCAACTGGACGGTGACGCCATTGTACCTTAACCACTGGAATTTCCAGGGAGCGTAACCGTCTGACATCTCTGGCTAAAATGGACACAGGCTCCTCAACAAATGCTAACTTCTCGTCTAACTGAACCGAGTCCCACTGAAGTACATGCGACTCATCTGGGATATATTGTCGCAGCATAGAAACATGAAATACTGGGTGGATAGCTGAAAAGGTCGGAGGTAAGGCCAGTACATATGCTACCTCCCCGATTGTCCGAAGAATCTCAAAGGGTCCAATATACCTGGGGCTAAGCTTGCCCCTCCTACCGAATCGCATCACGCCCTTCATTGGCGATACTCGTAAGAAGACCCTATCACCAACTCTGAATCTCAACGGACGACGTCTACGGTCAGCATAACTCCTCTGTCTACTCTGCGCTGTCCGCAGCCTGTCCTGAATCACCCGAACTCGGTCCAAAGACTCTCGGAGCAAATCTGTGCTACGAGGACTGACTTCTGAAGTCTCAAACCATCCAACTGGAGACCGACACCGTCTACCATACAAAGCCTCAAACGGAGCCATCTGAATGCTGGAGTGGAAGCTATTATTATACGCGAATTCCGCTAAAGGCAAGAACTGATCCCACTGACCCCCAAAGTCTAACACACAAGCACGGAGCATATCCTCTAACACCTGAATAGTCCGCTCTGATTGCCCGTCGGTCTGAGGATGAAACGCAGTACTGAGGTCCACTTGAGTACCCAACTCCTCCTGGAAAGCCTGCCAGAAACTGGAGGTAAACTGAGACCCTCGGTCTGAGATAATAGACACCGGTACTCCGTGTAGGCGAACTACCTCCTGAATATATACACGAGCTAACTTCTCAGCACTGTAGGAAGTTTGAACAGGGATAAAGTGCGCGGACTTAGTCAACCGATCTACAATAACCCAAATACTATCAAAGCCACGAGAGGTGCGAGGTAACCTACCAACGAAATCCATCGTGATCCGCTCCCACTTCCACTCAGGAATGGGTAACGGCTGAAGTAGACCACCAGGTCTCTGGTGCTCGGCCTTTACCTGCTGACAACAAAGGCATCGAGCTACAAACCCTGCTATGTCTCTCCGCATACCACTCCACCAATAGTGCTGCCTCAGATCCCGATACATCTTAGCTGTCCCAGGGTGAATAGAATATCTGGAACTGTGTGCCTCGTGCAGAATCAACTGAATCAAATCTCCAACCCTCGGGACACAAATACGACCGTCAAACATCAGAACACCATCAGAACCCAAGGTAGCTCTCTCAGACTCACCCCTCAATACCTGATCTCGAATGCTACAGAGACCGCTATCCTCAAACTGACAACCCTGAATCTGCTCCAGCAAAGTAGATCTAGCCTCAACACAAGCAACAATCCTCCTGGGGTCAGAAATATCCAATCGAAACATCGAGTTAGCTAAGGACTGAATGTCTAAAGCTAATGGCCGCTGAGAGACTGGAATGAAGGCTAAGCTACCCATACTCACTGTCTTCCAGCTTAAGGCGTCCGCTACCACATTCGCCTTGCCCGGATGATAGAGAATAGAGATATCATAGTCCTTCAGCAACTCAATCCACCTGCGCTGCCTCGAATTAAGATCTCTCTGAGTCATAATATGCTGAAGACTGCGGTGGTCTGTAAAGATCTCACAATGCACACCGTATAGATAATGCCTCCAAATCCGCAGTGCAAATACTACCGCTGCTAATTCCAAGTCATGAGTGGGGTAATTACGTTCGTGCACCTTCAGTTGTCTCGATGCATAAGCAATAACACAACCCCGCTGCATCAGAACACACCCCAAACTGATACCAGACGCATCACAATACACGGTGAAACCCTCGCCCTCAACTGGAAGAGTCAACACAGGGGCAGAAGTAAGTCGATCCTTGAGCTTCAGGAAGCTTGCCTCACAATCCTCGGACCACTGAAACGGAACCTCCTTCCTGGTCAATCTGGTCATAGGAGATGCAATAGACGAGAAGCCCTCAACAAACCGTCTGTAATAACCTGCCAACCCAACAAAACTGCGAACCTCAGTAGGCGACGTGGGCCTAGCCCAACCTCGAATAGCCTCAATCTTCGCTGGGTCTACCATGATACCCTGTCTGGATACAACATGCCCCAAGAAAGCTACAGACTCAAGCCAGAACTTACACTTTGAGAATTTGGCATAAAGCCGATGATCTCTCAAAGTGTGGAGCACAGTCCTCAAATGCTGCTCGTGCTCCTCGCTACTCCTCGAATAAACTAAGATGTCGTCAATAAACACAATGACAAAGGAGTCCAAGTATGGCCTGAATACCCGATTCATCAAATCCATGAAAGCTGCAGGGGCATTAGTCAATCCAAAAGACATTACCAGGAACTCGTAATGGCCGTACCGAGTCCTGAAGGCTGTCTTTGGGATGTCCTCAGCCCTAACTCTCAACTGATGATATCCAGATCTCAAATCTATCTTTGAGAACACCGCTGCACCCTGAAGCTGATCAAACAAATCGTCAATACGAGGCATAGGATACTTATTCTTCACTGTTACCTTATTCAACTGCCTGTAATAGATACACATACGCATAGATCCGTCCTTCTTCTTTACAAACAGAACTGGAGCACCCCACGGCGACACACTCGGCCTGATAAAACCCTTTCCCAAAAGATCCTCAAGCTGACTACTCAACTCTCTCAACTCAGCAGGAGCCATACGATACGGAGCCATAGAAATAGGTCGGGTGCCCCGCTCAAGGTCAATAATAAACTCTATATCACGCTCAGGAGGAAGGCCAGGTAGGTCAGTCGGGAATACATCAAGAAACTCACGAACAACAGGGACGGAGTCAAGTGACGGACTCTCAATGCTAGCATCCCGAACATAGGCAAGGAATGAATCACAACCCCTCGCTATCAATCTACGAGCCTGAACATATGAAATAATCCCCGTCGGTGTGCGGCTAACAGAACCCTGCCACACTATCGGGGGTACACCAGGCATGGCTAAGGTCACGATCTTGGCAAAGCAATCTAAGACTGCATGATGAAAAGACAACCAGTCCATGCCCAGAATCACATCAAAATCTACCATGGCTAATACAATAAAATTAACCTGAGTCTCAAACTCCTGAATAGTCACCAGACATGATCTATATACCCGATCCACTACTAAGGAATCACCAACGGGGGTAGATACACGTAAGGGCACAGATAATAACTCAGAACATAAACCCAACCGTGGTACATAATAAGTAGATACATAAGAAAACGTGGATCCGGGATCAAATAATGCAGAAGCTGGCTGACGACATACGGAAATCGTACCTGTAATCACCGCATCCGAAGCCTCAGCCTCCGGCCTAGCTGGCACGGCATACAACTGACGCTGGCTACCACTAGTCTGAGTACCAACCTGACTACCCGTCCGACCTCCCTGTGCTCCACCTCGAGAACCCTGGGGACCACCCCGACGACCCTATGTACCACCTCTGCCTACTGGCGGTACAGATCTGATGGGCTGTGCTGTCTGAACTGAAGGCTCAATAGCCCTGCGCTGAGGACACTCACGCGCGAAATGACCGAAAACCCCACAAGTATAACATGCTCCTGGCTCCCTGCTCGGCCTAGAAGATCCAATATGACCACCTTTAGCAGATGAACTGGGTTGACCACGCCCCTGAGGCTGGCTAACAGAACCACTATAGGTGGGCTGACCCCTATCAGATATCTGCAAAGCTGACTGTACGGGCCTACTAGGCTGACCCTGTCGCTGAAAAGACTGCTGCTGCTGATGAGGGTACCTACCCTGAAACTGGAAACCACGACCTCTGAACTGCGAACCACTATGGCTCCCACTGAAACTACCCTGGACACGAGGTCTCTTATCGCTGCCCCCTTGGGCCTCGCGATCCATCTCCTCAATAGAGTATACATGCTCAATAATCTCTGCGAATGACTTCCCTGAAGTCACTAAACTCTGGGTAGCCCTGCGGAGTGGCAATCTCAGTCCCCTGACAAAACATCTAACTCTCTCGTACTCATCAGGCAAAATAGAAGTAGCGTGCCTAGCCAGATCATGAAACCTCGCCTCATACTCGGCGACAGATAATGAACCCTGAGTCAACCTGGAGAACTCATCCCTGAGCCGCTCCCGCATAGTACGGGGCATATACTTTCCCAAGAAAATCTCGGAGAACTGGGTCCAGGTAATCGGTGGAGATCCCACTGGCCTGGAATCAAGATATCCCCTCCACCATCTCCTCGCTACAGTATCAAACTGATATGCCACGAAATCAACACCACGAGACTGTACCAATCCCAAATTCCTAAGTCTATCCTCGCAGCTGGACAAGAACTCATATGCATCCTCACCCGGAGTACCAGCAAATCTCGGTGGAGCTAATCTTAGGAAGCGACCCAACATCTTCTGCTCCTCGGCAGACATAACTGGCTGATCTATAACTGGCTGTAGAGCTACTGGTACAGGCAGAACCTCAACTCTCGGTGCCACAGCTACAGGCTGCGCCCCAGCACCAACTCCCTGTACGGCTGGCTGTACTCCCGCAGCAGGCGGACCTCCAACTAATTCCAGCAACTGAAGCAATGTACCTCGGAGCAAAGAAGCATCAATAAATCCGGGTGGAGCCTGGGCTGCCCCCTGGCCCACCGGCTGCTGTGGCGGCGGAACATCTGGAACTATAACGGGATCGGGTGACTGATCCCTAGCACGATTTGGTCTTGGGGCTGCTACTCTGCCCTGCCTTCGACCTCTAGGTCGACCTCGACCCCTAACTGGAGCCCTCGCTGCAGGCTCGGGGTCCCGACCCCCGGCTTTCGTATTATGCGTCCTAACCATCTGCGTAAAGAATGAACCAAATCGAGATTAGAAACCAACATAGACACCAACGCACTAAGGCGAATCAAAGAAATAAGATTTACCCTAAACATGCTCGATAGCCTCCCGAAGATAGGATACGGGCGTCTCCGTACCGATCCGCGAGACTCTACTAAACATCGGCTCATGCACCAACAATACCAGTGAAACCTAGGCTCTGATACCAAGCTGTCATGACCCAATTTTTTGAGTCCTGATGGCGCCTACCGTAACCCACCAATAGGCAAGCCAAACCCTAGCCCGGAGCGACAAGCGACAGGCTAACGGGGGAATCTCAGGAAACAGAGATGAAGTGGAAGTAACCAGACTAATACACATGCTAGAAATACAAAAAAAAAAAAAAAATCAAAATATATATATCCATACCAAGACTGAGAAGGAAGAGAACAATATATACAACTGAGAACCCCTCCCAAGACCTGGTGAAGTCGGTACAAGAGCCACTACTAGACATGTCAAAAAAAAACAAGACAGAAACCAAATATATACAACAAGTACTACAGTCTCGAGAGCAAAAGACTATACAATAGAGATGGAGTAGGAACTGCCTCGGACGTCAGTAAGCTCACCCTGCTCCGGAGTCAGTGCTGGAAAGAGAGTCACGTTAAAACCGTCGACTAGTGCCCGGATCTGCATCGGGGAAAAAGATGCAGAAGTGCAGTATGAGTACCGGGGCAACGGGTACTCAGTAGGCATCATCGGCCGACTGAGCTCAATATAATATAAGCAAGCTAAAATGCGAGGGTGCATGCTAGGTCCGGGGTATAAATAATAAGTAAATACACTACTGCCGAGGCGTGTAGATATGCTCAGGAGATAAATAAATACGATACTAAGTAAAGAGTAAATAAATGCATAAGTAAGCACTCAAGTCAAACATAACCTATCTGGGCCCCCATAAACCCGATAGGCACACGAAAGAAAACAATAACCCAGCCTGGCCCCCATAAACCGGCGGGACACACAAGAATAGTAAATGCATAGTCACCAGTGTCTCAAAGCTGTATCAGTATCCAGTAACCAGAATAACCAACAAGGGTGCACCGGGCTTGAACCGGCACCAATGGGTAATAACAAGAGGCCAGACACCGGAATCGAACCGGACATAGTGGATAATAACAATAGGCCACATGTATCATAACCGCCGGACTCGAACCGGAACTCAGTACCAAAACTCTCCAATCATATCATAACCAGATGCCGGACTCAAACCGGAACTCATAATAATCAGTGGCCGGACTCGAACCGGAACTCATAATAATCAGTAACCATCATGCTGAATCAGTGGCCGGACTTGAATCGGAACTCATAATAATCAGTAACCAAGTGACATAATAGTGCCAGAATCCATACAAATACAAGTAAACGGGGACATACCAGCCCCAAAATAAACTCGAAACATAAGTAAAGGAGCTAACCCACCACGTACTACAAGTCTGGGTATACATTCTAAGTCATGGCAAGGCGGGTCCGCATTCTAAATCAAACTAGCCGACCCCGGTCAAATACGATGCTATTAGAGACTAACAAGGCTAAACAGGTCACAAGGGCATAAATAGGGTAATTTAATACAAATGTTATCCTAAAAGATCATCTCGGGGATTAACTAAGTCTAATAAGGTTTAAAGCTAACTACACCGACTGTGAAGAGTAGCGGGGCCCACTACGGGGTCCCGGAACCAAGTCTGGGCTAAGATTCCCCAAACCCCTACTAGCAGCGGTACAACATTAACCAACCCTATAAAAGTAATATCTGGCATACCACGAGGATAACAGGCCCGAAACACATCCGAACAAGGCCCTAACCGGTCCAAAAGGCCTAATCATAGCAAGCCAATGCCAATCCACAACTACCAGCCCAAACACTAGCATAATAATATGCAAATACTATAAACAAACTCAGTCTAGGTATATGGTAAGCCTAGCCTACCTGGACGCCGCCGAACGCCTGTCAAAGCTTGCTAAATAGGAGTCTTCCCCTTTCGTGAGACCTCAGATTTCTGCCACGCTAGCAAAATAATAAACTACATGTCAAAACATAAATTTTGACACCCATATTGCATTATTTCGAAAAAATATCCGAACGGTCCATGTGGGGCCCACTTGCGGAATCGCAAAACCGAAACCGTCACAGCGTCCCAAATCACCCCGTGACCAATAGTCACAACTAACACCGCTCAATTTGAGCTCAATATCTAGTTCAAATATCAACACCAATTCCAACAACCACCGTAATTAAAACTACCGTAAAACTAAGAAAACGTACCATAGAAATGACGAGAACGAGTCCACGAACTCAAATATACCAACCCCTAAACTTGAATCTCTCTAGAAATACCTAAAGTTGAGCTTAAAGTGCTAAAAAAAATGGTAGAATATATGTAGTTTTTTTTTCTTAAAGAAGATAAAATAAGAAAAGGGAGTAATATTATAGTATATATATATGTATACTACACGTACAAAGTCCCAAAAAGAAAGCAAGTCTTGTGGTCAAATACCAATTAGTGTTGCATGCACATGGCCTTATCCATTATTGTGCTCTCCGTATATATATATTCGGATACTGCATAGGGTCGTGGTAAAATAAATATAATATTTTAAATATACCATTATGAATAGAAAATTATTTTGAACAAAACCTCTATAAAATAAAAATAAATATTATGTCAACAAAATTAGATTTACTATCTCCATTTAAAAATATTACTAAATTATAAACTTATTATTAAAGTAATATAGACACATCATAACTAAAGAATTTTATAAATATCATAAATATTTTTGAAAGGTAATTAACTATGTCATTTTATCAAATTCTAATTTAATTTAACATTTTACAACGAGCTCAGTCTAAATAATATTCTCAAACGAACTGCCCGGGAACCGAACTGTCAGTCCCAGCAAGTCATAAATAACTTGGGGCAGTTATAGAAAAGCTCTAAACGCTGAGAACGCACGAAAATGAGGAAAATGACCGGGAAGGTCATTACAATGGTTAAGTATAATAACTTGAATTATGAATTAGCGTTATGAAAATGGTTAAGTATAGTAACTTGAATTATGAATTAGTGTTGTGAAAATGGTTAAGTGTAGTAACTTTAATTATGAATTAGTGTTGTCAAAATGGTTAAATGTAGTAACTTTAATTATGAATTTGTGTTGTTAAAATAGTTAAGTATAGTAGCTTGAATTATGAATTAGTGTTGTGAAAATGGTTAAGTATAGTAACTTGAATTATGTATTAGTGTTGTGAAAATGGTTAAGTATAGTAACTTGAATTATGAATTAGCGTTGTGAAAATGGTTAAGTCTATTTAGTTGGAATGTGAATTATTGAATTGAAAATGTTTAAGTGTATTTAGTTGAAATGTGAATTAGTGACTTGAAAATGGTTAAATGTAGTAACTTGAATTATGAAATAGTGTTGTGAAAATGGTTAAGTATAATAACTTGAATTATGAATTAGTGTTGTGAAAATGGTTAAGCATAGTAACTTGAATTATGAATTAGTGTTGTTAAAATAGATAAGTAAGGTAGCTTGAATTGTGAATTAGTGTTGTGTAAATGGTTAAGTGTAGTAACTTGAATTATGAATTAGTGTTGTGAAATTGATTAAGTGTAGTAACTTTAATTATACATTTGTGTTGTTAAAATAGTTATGTATAGTAACTTGAATTATGAATTAGTGTTGTAAAAATGGTTAAGTATAGTAATTTGAATTATGAATTAGTGTTGTGAAAATGGTTAAGTGTAGTAACTTGAATTATGAATTAGTGTTGTGAAAATGGTTAAATGTAGTAACTTTAATTATGAATTAGTGTTGTTAAAATATTTAAGTATAGTAGCTTGAATTATGAATTAGTGTTGTAAAAAATGGTTAAGTGTAGTAACTTGAATGATGAATTAGTGTTGTGAAAATGGTTAAGTATAGTAACTTGAATTATGAATTAGTGTTGTTAAAATATTTAAGTATAGTAGCTTGAATTATGAATTAGTGTTATGAAAATTGTTAAGTATAATAACTTGAATTATGAATTAGCGTTGTGAAAATGGTTAAGTATAGTAAAGAGAATTATGAATTAGTGTTGTGAAAATTGTTAAGTGTAGTAACTTGAATTATGAATTAGTGTTGTGAAAATGGTTAAGAGTAGTAACTTGAATTACGAATTAGTGTTGTGTAAACGGTTAAGTATATAGTAACTTGAATTATGAATTAGTGTTGTGAAAATGGTTAAGAGTAGTAACTTGAATTATGAATTAGTGTTGTGAAAATGATTAAGTGTAGTAACTTTAATTATGAATTTGTGTTGTTAAAATAGTTATGTATAGTAGCTTGAATTATGAATTAGTGTTGTTAAAATAGTTAAGTATAGTAGCTTGAATTATGAATTAGTGTTGTGAAAATGGTTAAGGGTAGTAAATTGAATTATGAATTAGTGTTGTGAAAATGGTTAAGTATAGTAACTTGAATTATGAATTAGTGTTGTGAAAATGGTTAAGAGTAGTAACGTGAATTACGAATTAGTGTTGTGTAAACGGTTAAGTATAGTAACTTGAATTATGAATTAGTGTTGTGAAAATGGTTAAGAGTAGTAACTTGAATTATGAATTAGTGTTGTGAAAATGATTAAGTGTAGTAACTTTAATTATGAATTTGTGTTGTTAAAATAGTTATGTATAGTAGCTTGAATTATGAATTAGCGTTGTGAAAATGGTTAAGTATAATAACTTGAATTATGAATTAGTGTTGTGAAAATGGTTAAGTATAATAACTTGAATTATGAATTAGTGTTGTGAAAATGGTTAAGTATAGTAACTTGAATTATGAATTTGTGTTGTGAAAATGGTTAAGTGTAGTAACTTTAATTATGAATTAGTGTTGTAAAATGGTTAAATGTAGTAACTTTAATTATGAATTAGTGTTGTGAAAATGGTTAAAAGTAGTAACTTGAATTATGAATTAGCGTTGTGAAAATGATTAAGTATAGTAACTTTAATTATGAATTAGTGTTGTTAAAATAGTTATGTATAGTAGCTTGAATTATGAATTAGTGTTGTTAAAATAGTTAAGTATAGTAGCTTAAATTATGAATTAGTGTTGTGAAAATGGTTAAGTGTAGGAAATTGAATTATGAATTAGTGTTGTGAAAATGGTTAAATATAATAACTTGAATTATGAATTAGCGTTGTGAAAATGGTTAAGTGTAGTAACTTGAATTATGAATTAGTGTTGTGAAAATAGTTAAGTGTAGTAACTTGAATTATGAATTAGTGTTGTGAAAATGGTTAAGTGTAGTAAATTGAATTATGAATTAGTGTTGTGAAAATGGTTAAGTATAGTAACTTGAATTATGAATTAGTGTTGTGAAAATGGTTAAGAGTAGTAACTTGAATTACGAATTAGTGTTGTGTAAACGGTTAAGTATAGTAACTTGAATTATGAATTAGTGTTGTGAAAATGGTTAAGAGTAGTAACTTGAATTATGAATTAGTGTTGTGAAAATAATTAAGTGTAGTAACTTTAATTATGAATTTGTGTTGTTAAAATAGTTATGTATAGTAGCTTGAATTATGAATTAGCGTTGTGAAAATTGTTAAGTATAATAACTTGAATTATGAATTAGTGTTGTGAAAATGGTTAAGTATAATAACTTGAATTATGAATTAGCGTTGTGAAAATGGTTAAGTATAGTAACTTGAATTATGAATTAGTGTTGTGAAAATTGTTAAGTGTAGTAACTTTAATTATGAATTAGTGTTGTGAAAATGGTTAAATGTAGTAACTTTAATTATGAATTAGTGTTGTGAAAATGGTTAAAAGTAGTAACTTGAATTATTAATTAGCGTTGTGAAAATAATTAAGTATAGTAACTTTAATTATGAATTAGTGTTGTTAAAATAGTTATGTATAGTAGCTTGAATTATGAATTAGTGTTGTTAAAATAGTTAAGTATAGTAGCTTGAATTATGAATTAGTGTTGTGAAAATGGTTAAGTGTAGTAAATTGAATTATGAATTAGTGTTGTGAAAATGGTTAAGTATAGTAACTTTAATTATGAATTTGTGTTGTGAAAATGGTTAAGAGTAGTAACTTGAATTACGAATTAGTGTTGTGTAAACGGTTAAGTATAGTAACTTGAATTATGAATTAGTGTTGTTAAAATATTTAAGTATAGTAGCTTGAATTATGAATTAGTGTTATGAAAATTGTTAAGTATAATAACTTGAATTATGAATTAGCGTTGTGAAAATGGTTAAGTATAGTAAAGTGAATTATGAATTAGTGTTGTGAAAATGGTTAAGTGTAGTAACTTGAATTATGAATTAGTGTTGTGAAAATGGTTAAGAGTAGTAACTTGAATTACGAATTAGTGGTGTGTAAACGGTTAAGTATAGTAACTTGAATTATGAATTAGTGTTGTGAAAATGGTTAAGAGTAGTAACTTGAATTATGAATTAGTGTTGTGAAAATGATTAAGTGTAGTAACTTTAATTATGAATTTGTGTTGTTAAAATAGTTATGTATAGTAGCTTGAATTATGAATTAGTGTTGTTAAAATAGTTAAGTATAGTAGCTTGAATTATGAATTAGTGTTGTGAAAATGGTTAAGGGTAGTAAATTGAATTATGAATTAGTGTTGTGAAAATGGTTAAGTATAGTAACTTGAATTATGAATTAGTGTTGTGAAAATGGTTAAGAGTAGTAACTTGAATTACGAATTAGTGTTGTGTAAACGGTTAAGTATAGTAACTTGAATTATGAATTAGTGTTGTGAAAATGGTTAAGAGTAGTAACTTGAATTATGAATTAGTGTTGTGAAAATGATTAAGTGTAGTAACTTTAATTATGAATTTGTGTTGTTAAAATAGTTATGTATAGTAGCTTGAATTATGAATTAGCGTTGTGAAAATGGTTAAGTATAATAACTTGAATTATGAATTAGTGTTGTGAAAATGGTTAAGTATAATAACTTGAATTATGAATTAGCGTTGTGAAAATGGTTAAGTATAGTAACTTGAATTTTGAATTTGTGTTGTGAAAATGGTTAAGTGTAGTAACTTTAATTATGAATTAGTGTTGTAAAATGGTTAAATGTAGTAACTTTAATTATGAATTAGTGTTGTGAAAATGGTTAAAAGTAGTAACTTGAATTATGAATTAGCGTTGTGAAAATGATTAAGTATAGTAACTTTAATTATGAATTAGTGTTGTTAAAATAGTTATGTATAGTAGCTTGAATTATGAATTAGTGTTGTTAAAATAGTTAAGTATAGTAGCTTAAATTATGAATTAGTGTTGTGAAAATGGTTAAGTGTAGGAAATTGAATTATGAATTAGTGTTGTGAAAATGGTTAAATATAATAACTTGAATTATGAATTAGCGTTGTGAAAATGGTTAAGTGTAGTAACTTGAATTATGAATTAGTGTTGTGAAAATAGTTAAGTGTAGTAACTTGAATTATGAATTAGTGTTGTGAAAATGGTTAAGTGTAGTAAATTGAATTATGAATTAGTGTTGTGAAAATGGTTAAGTATAGTAACTTGAATTATGAATTAGTGTTGTGAAAATGGTTAAGAGTAGTAACTTGAATTACGAATTAGTGTTGTGTAAACGGTTAAGTATAGTAACTTGAATTATGAATTAGTGTTGTGAAAATGGTTAAGAGTAGTAACTTGAATTATGAATTAGTGTTGTGAAAATGATTAAGTGTAGTAACTTTAATTATGAATTTGTGTTGTTAAAATAGTTATGTATAGTAGCTTGAATTATGAATTAGCGTTGTGAAAATGGTTAAGTATAATAACTTGAATTATGAATTAGTGTTGTGAAAATGGTTAAGTATAATAACTTGAATTATGAATTAGCGTTGTGAAAATGGTTAAGTATAGTAACTTGAATTATGAATTTGTGTTGTGAAAATGGTTAAGTGTAGTAACTTTAATTATGAATTAGTGTTGTAAAATGGTTAAATGTAGTAACTTTAATTATGAATTAGTGTTGTGAAAATGGTTAAAAGTAGTAACTTGAATTATGAATTAGCGTTGTGAAAATGATTAAGTATAGTAACTTTAATTATGAATTAGTGTTGTTAAAATAGTTATGTATAGTAGCTTGAATTATGAATTAGTGTTGTTAAAATAGTTAAGTATAGTAGCTTAAATTATGAATTAGTGTTGTGAAAATGGTTAAGTGTAGTAAATTGAATTATGAATTAGTGTTGTGAAAATGGTTAAATATAATAACTTGAATTATGAATTAGCGTTGTGAAAATGGTTAAGTGTAGTAACTTGAATTATGAATTAGTGTTGTGAAAATAGTTAAGTGTAGTAACTTGAATTATGAATTAGTGTTGTGAAAATGGTTAAGTGTAGTAAATTGAATTATGAATTAGTGTTGTGAAAATGGTTAAGTATAGTAACTTGAATTATGAATTAGTGTTGTGAAAATGGTTAAGAGTAGTAACTTGAATTACGAATTAATGTTGTGTAAACGGTTAAGTATAGTAACTTGAATTATGAATTAGTGTTGTGAAAATGGTTAAGAGTAGTAACTTGAATTATGAATTAGTGTTGTGAAAATAATTAAGTGTAGTAACTATAATTATGAATTTGTGTTGTTAAAATAGTTATGTATAGTAGCTTGAATTATGAATTAGCGTTGTGAAAATGGTTAAGTATAATAACTTGAATTATGAATTAGTGTTGTGAAAATGGTTAAGTATAATAACTTGAATTATGAATTAGCGTTGTGAAAATGGTTAAGTATAGTAACTTGAATTATGAATTAGTGTTGTGAAAATTGTTAAGTGTAGTAACTTTAATTATGAATTAGTGTTGTGAAAATGGTTAAATGTAGTAACTTTAATTATGAATTAGTGTTGTGAAAATGGTTAAAAGTAGTAACTTGAATTATGAATTAGCGTTGTGAAAATGATTAAGTATAGTAACTTTAATTATGAATTAGTGTTGTTAAAATAGTTATGTATAGTAGCTTGAATTATGAATTAGTGTTGTTAAAATAGTTAAGTATAGTAGCTTGAATTATGAATTAGTGTTGTGAAAATGGTTAAGTGTAGTAAATTGAATTATGAATTAGTGTTGTGAAAATGATTAAGTATAGTAACTTTAATTATGAATATGTGTTGTGAAAATGGTTAAGAGTAGTAACTTGAATTACTAATTAGTGTTGTGTAAACGGTTAAGTATAGTAACTTGAATTATGAATTAGTGTTGTTAAAATATTTAAGTATAGTAGCTTGAATTATGAATTAGTGTTATGAAAATTGTTAAGTATAATAACTTGAATTATGAATTAGCGTTGTGAAAATGGTTAAGTATAGTAAAGTGAATTATGAATTAGTGTTGTGAAAATGGTTAAGTGTAGTAACTTGAATTATGAATTAGTGTTGTGAAAATGGTTAAGAGTAGTAACTTGAATTACGAATTAGTGGTGTGTAAACGGTTAAGTATAGTAACTTGAATTATGAATTAGTGTTGTGAAAATGGTTAAGAGTAGTAACTTGATTTTTATGAATTAGTGTTGTGAAAATGATTAAGTGTAGTAACTTTAATTATGAATTTGTGTTGTTAAAATAGTTATGTATAGTAGCTTGAATTATGAATTAGTGTTGTTAAAATAGTTAAGTATAGTAGCTTGAATTATGAATTAGTGTTGTGAAAATGGTTAAGGGTAGTAAATTGAATTATGAATTAGTGTTGTGAAAATGGTTAAGTATAGTAACTTGAATTATGAATTAGTGTTGTGAAAATGGTTAACAGTAGTAACTTGAATTACGAATTAGTGTTGTGTAAACGGTTAAGTATAGTAACTTGAATTATGAATTAGTGTTGTGAAAATGGTTAAGAGTAGTAACTTGAATTATGAATTAGTGTTGTGAAAATGATTAAGTGTAGTAACTTTAATTATGAATTTGTGTTGTTAAAATAGTTATGTATAGTAGCTTGAATTATGAATTAGCGTTGTGAAAATGGTTAAGTATAATAACTTGAATTATGAATTAGTGTTGTGAAAATGGTTAAGTATAATAACATGAATTATGAATTAGCGTTGTGAAAATGGTTAAGTATAGTAACTTTAATTATGAATTTGTGTTGTGAAAATGGTTAAGTGTAGTAACTTTAATTATGAATTAGTGTTGTAAAATGGTTAAATGTAGTAACTTTAATTATGAATTAGTGTTGTGAAAATGGTTAAAAGTAGTAACTTGAATTATGAATTAGCGTTGTGAAAATGATTAAGTATAGTAACTTTAATTATGAATTAGTGTTGTTAAAATAGTTATGTATAGTAGCTTGAATTATGAATTAGTGTTGTTAAAATAGTTAAGTACAGTAGCTTAAATTATGAATTAGTGTTGTGAAAATGGTTAAGTGTAGTAAATTGAATTATGAATTAGTGTTGTGAAAATGGTTAAATATAATAACTTGAATTATGAATTAGCGTTGTGAAAATGGTTAAGTGTAGTAACTTGAATTATGAATTAGTGTTGTGAAAATAGTTAAGTGTAGTAAATTGAATTATGAATTAGTGTTGTGAAAATGGTTAAGTGTAGTAAATTGAATTATGAATTAGTGTTGTGAAAATGGTTAAGAGTAGTAACTTGAATTACGAATTAGTGTTGTGTAAACGGTTAAGTATAGTAACTTGAATTATGAATTAGTGTTGTGAAAATGGTTAAGAGTAGTAACTTGAATTATGAATTAGTGTTGTGAAAATAATTAAGTGTAGTAACTTTAATTATGAATTTGTGTTGCTAAAATAGTTATGTATAGTAGCTTGAATTATGAATTAGCGTTGTGAAAATGGTTAAGTATAATAACTTGAATTATGAATTAGTGTTGTGAAAATGGTTAAGTATAATAACTTGAATTATGAATTAGCGTTGCGAAAATGGTTAAGTATAGTAACTTGAATTATGAATTAGTGTTGTGAAAAATGGTTAAGTGTAGTAACTTTAATTATGAATTAGTGTTGTGAAAATGGTTAAATGTAGTAACTTTAATTATGAATTAGTGTTGTGAAAATGGTTAAAAGTAGTAACTTGAATTATGAATTAGCGTTGTGAAAATGATTAAGTATAGTAACTTTAATTATGAATTAGTGTTGTTAAAATAGTTATGTATAGTAGCTTGAATTATGAATTAGTGTTGTTAAAATAGTTAGGTATAGTAGCTTGAATTATGAATTAGTGTTGTGAAAATGGTTAAGTGTAGTAAATTGAATTATGAATTAGTGTTGTGAAAATGGTTAAGTATAGTAACTTTAATTATGAATTTGTGTTGTGTAAACGGTTAAGTATAGTAACTTGAATTATGAATTAGTGTTGTGAAAATAGTTAAGTGTAGTAACTTGAATTATGAATTAGTGTTGTGAAATTGGTTAAGTGTAGTAACTTGAATTATGAATTAGTGTTGTGAAAATGATTAAGTGTAGTAACTTTAATTATGAATTTGTGTTGTTAAAATAGTTATGTATAGTAGCTTGAATTATGAATTAGTGTTGTGAAAATGGTTAAGTATAGTAACTTGAATTATGAATTAGTGTTGTGAAAATGGTTAAGAGTAGTAACTTGAATTACGAATTAGTGTTGTGTAAACGGTTAAGTATAGTAACTTGAATTATGAATTAGTGTTGTGAAAATGGTTAAGAGTAGTAACTTGAATTATGAATTAGTGTTGTGAAAATGATTAAGTGTAGTAACTTTAATTATGAATTTGTGTTGTTAAAATAGTTATGTATAGTAGCTTGAATTATGAATTAGCGTTGTGAAAATGGTTAAGTATAATAACTTGAATTATGAATTAGTGTTGTGAAAATGGTTAATTATAATAACTTGTATTATGAATTAGCGTTGTGAAAATGGTTAAGTATAGTAACTTGAATTATGAATTTGTGTTGTGAAAATGGTTAAGTGTAGTAACTTTAATTATGAATTAGTGTTGTAAAATGGTTAAATGTAGTAACTTTAATTATGAATTAGTGTTGTGAAAATGGTTAAAAGTAGTAACTTCAATTATGAATTAGCGTTGTGAAATGATTAAGTATAGTAACTTTAATTATGAATTAGTGTTGTTAAAATAGTTATGTATAGTAGCTTGAATTATGAATTAGTGTTGTTAAAATAGTTAAGTATAGTAGCTTAAATTATGAATTAGTGTTGTGAAAATGGTTAAGTGTAGTAAATTGAATTATGAATTAGTGTTGTGAAAATGGTTAAATATAATAACTTGAATTATGAATTAGCGTTGTGAAAATGGTTAAGTGTAGTAACTTGAATTATGAATTAGTGTTGTGAAAATAGTTAAGTGTAGTAACTTGAATTATGAATTAGTGTTGTGAAAATGGTTAAGTGTAGTAAATTGAATTATGAATTAGTGTTGTGAAAATGGTTAAGTATAGTAACTTGAATTATGAATTAGTGTTGTGAAAATGGTTAAGAGTAGTAACTTGAATTACGAATTAGTGTTGTGTAAACGGTTAAGTATAGTAACTTGAATTATGAATTAGTGTTGTGAAAATGGTTAAGAGTAGTAACTTGAATTATGAATTAGTGTTGTGAAAATAATTAAGTGTAGTAACTATAATTATGAATTTGTGTTGTTAAAATAGTTATGTATAGTAGCTTGAATTATGAATTAGCGTTGTGAAAATGGTTAAGTATAATAACTTGAATTATGAATTAGTGTTGTGAAAATGGTTAAGTATAATAACTTGAATTATGAATTAGCGTTGTGAAAATTGTTAAGTGTAGTAACTTTAATTATGAATTAGTGTTGTGAAAATGGTTAAATGTAGTAACTTTAATTATGAATTAGTGTTGTGAAAATGGTTAAAAGTAGTAACTTGAATTATGAATTAGCGTTGTGAAAATGATTAAGTATAGTAACTTTAATTATGAATTAGTGTTGTTAAAATAGTTATGTATAGTAGCTTGAATTATGAATTAGTGTTGTTAAAATAGTTAAGTATAGTAGCTTGAATTATGAATTAGTGTTGTGAAAATGGTTAAGTGTAGTAAATTGAATTATGAATTAGTGTTGTGAAAATGATTAAGTATAGTAACTTTAATTATGAATTTGTGTTGTGAAAATGGTTAAGAGTAGTAACTTGAATTACTAATTAGTGTTGTGTAAACGGTTAAGTATAGTAACTTGAATTATGAATTAGTGTTGTTAAAATATTTAAGTATAGTAGCTTGAATTATGAATTAGTGTTATGAAAATTGTTAAGTATAATAACTTGAATTATGAATTAGCGTTGTGAAAATGGTTAAGTATAGTAAAGTGAATTATGAATTAGTATTGTGAAAATGGTTAAGTGTAGTAACTTGAATTATGAATTAGTGTTGTGAAAATGGTTAAGAGTAGTAACTTGAATTACGAATTAGTGGTGTGTAAACGGTTAAGTATAGTAACTTGAATTATGAATTAGTGTTGTGAAAATGGTTAAGAGTAGTAACTTGATTTTTATGAATTAGTGTTGTGAAAATGATTAAGTGTAGTAACTTTAATTATGAATTTGTGTTGTTAAAATAGTTATGTATAGTAGCTTGAATTATGAATTAGTGTTGTTAAAATAGTTAAGTATAGTAGCTTGAATTATGAATTAGTGTTGTGAAAATGGTTAAGGGTAGTAAATTGAATTATGAATTAGTGTTGTGAAAATGGTTAAGTATAGTAACTTGAATTATGAATTAGTGTTGTGAAAATGGTTAAGAGTAGTAACTTGAATTACGAATTAGTGTTGTGTAAACGGTTAAGTATAGTAACTTGAATTATGAATTAGTGTTGTGAAAATGGTTAAGAGTAGTAACTTGAATTATGAATTAGTGTTGTGAAAATGATTAAGTGTAGTAACTTTAATTATGAATTTGTGTTGTTAAAATAGTTATGTATAGTAGCTTGAATTATGAATTAGCGTTGTGAAAATGGTTAAGTATAATAACTTGAATTATGAATTAGTGTTGTGAAAATGGTTAAGTATAATAACATGAATTATGAATTAGCGTTGTGAAAATGGTTAAGTATAGTAACTTTAATTATGAATTTGTGTTGTGAAAATGGTTAAGTGTAGTAACTTTAATTATGAATTAGTGTTGTAAAATGGTTAAATGTAGTAACTTTAATTATGAATTAGTGTTGTGAAAATGGTTAAAAGTAGTAACTTGAATTATGAATTAGCGTTGTGAAAATGATTAAGTATAGTAACTTTAATTATGAATTAGTGTTGTTAAAATAGTTATGTATAGTAGCTTGAATTATGAATTAGTGTTGTTAAAATAGTTAAGTATAGTAGCTTAAATTATGAATTAGTGTTGTGAAAATGGTTAAGTGTAGTAAATTGAATTATGAATTAGTGTTGTGAAAATGGTTAAATATAATAACTTGAATTATGAATTAGCGTTGTGAAAATGGTTAAGTGTAGTAACTTGAATTATGAATTAGTGTTGTGAAAATAGTTAAGTGTAGTAAATTGAATTATGAATTAGTGTTGTGAAAATGGTTAAGTGTAGTAAATTGAATTATGAATTAGTGTTGTGAAAATGGTTAAGAGTAGTAACTTGAATTACGAATTAGTGTTGTGTAAACGGTTAAGTATAGTAACTTGAATTATGAATTAGTGTTGTGAAAATGGTTAAGAGTAGTAACTTGAATTATGAATTAGTGTTGTGAAAATAATTAAGTGTAGTAACTTTAATTATGAATTTGTGTTGCTAAAATAGTTATGTATAGTAGCTTGAATTATGAATTAGCGTTGTGAAAATGGTTAAGTATAATAACTTGAATTATGAATTAGTGTTGTGAAAATGGTTAAGTATAATAACTTGAATTATGAATTAGCGTTGCGAAAATGGTTAAGTATAGTAACTTGAATTATGAATTAGTGTTGTGAAAAATGGTTAAGTGTAGTAACTTTAATTATGAATTAGTGTTGTGAAAATGGTTAAATGTAGTAACTTTAATTATGAATTAGTGTTGTGAAAATGGTTAAAAGTAGTAACTTGAATTATGAATTAGCGTTGTGAAAATGATTAAGTATTGTAACTTTAATTATGAATTAGTGTTGTTAAAATAGTTATGTATAGTAGCTTGAATTATGAATTAGTGTTGTTAAAATAGTTAGGTATAGTAGCTTGAATTATGAATTAGTGTTGTGAAAATGGTTAAGTGTAGTAAATTGAATTATGAATTAGTGTTGTGAAAATGGTTAAGTATAGTAACTTTAATTATGAATTTGTGTTGTGTAAACGGTTAAGTATAGTAACTTGAATTATGAATTAGTGTTGTGAAAATAGTTAAGTGTAGTAACTTGAATTATGAATTAGTGTTGTGAAAATGGTTAAGAGTAGTAACTTGAATTATGAATTAGTGTTGTGAAAATGATTAAGTGTAGTAACTTTAATTATGAATTTGTGTTGTTAAAATAGTTATGTATAGTAGCTTGAATTATGAATTAGTGTTGTGAAAATGGTTAAGTATAATAACTTGAATTATGAATTAGTGTTGTGAAAATGGTTAAGTGTAGTAACTTGAATTATGAATTAGTGTTGTGAAAATAGTTAAGTGTAGTAACTTGAATTATGAATTAGTGTTGTGAAAATGGTTAAGTGTAGTAAATTGAATTATACATTTGTGTTGTTAAAATAGTTATGTCTAGTAATTTGAATTACGAATTAGTGTTGTGTAAACGGTTAAGTATAGTAACTTGAATTATGAATTAGTGTTGTGAAAATGGTTAAATGTAGTAACTTTAATTATGAATTAGTGTTGTGAAAATGGTTAAAAGTAGTAACTTGAATTATGAATTAGCGTTGTGAAAATGATTAAGTATAGTAACTTTAATTATGAATTAGTGTTGTTAAAATAGTTATGTATAGTAGCTTGAATTATGAATTAGTGTCGTTAAAATAGTTAAGTATAGTAGCTTAAATTATGAATTAGTGTTGTGAAAATGGTTAAGTGTAGTAAATTGAATTATGAATTAGTGTTGTGAAAATGGTTAAATATAATAACTTGAATTATGAATTAGCGTTGTGAAAATGGTTAAGTGTAGTAACTTGAATTATGAATTAGTGTTGTGAAAATAGTTAAGTGTAGTAACTTGAATTATGAATTAGTGTTGTGAAAATGGTTAAGTGTAGTAAATTGAATTATGAATTAGTGTTGTGAAAATGGTTAAGTATAGTAACTTGAATTATGAATTAGTGTTGTGAAAATGGTTAAGAGTAGTAACTTGAATTACGAATTAGTGTTGTGTAAACGGTTAAGTATAGTAACTTGAATTATGAATTAGTGTTGTGAAAATGGTTAAGAGTAGTAACTTGAATTATGAATTAGTGTTGTGAAAATAATTAAGTATAGTAACTTTAATTATGAATTTGTGTTGTTAAAATAGTTATTTATAGTAGCTTGAATTATGAATTAGCGTTGTGAAAATGGTTAAGTATAATAACTTGAATTATGAATTAGTGTTGTGAAAATGGTTAAGTATAATAACTTGAATTATGAATTAGCGTTTTGAAAATGGTTAAGTATAGTAACTTTAATTATGAATTTGTGTTGTGAAAATGGTTAAGTGTAGTAACTTTAATTATGAATTAGTGTTGTAAAATGGTTAAATGTAGTAACTTTAATTATGAATTAGTGTTGTGAAAATGGTTAAAAGTAGTAACTTGAATTATGAATTAGCGTTGTGAAAATGATTAAGTATAGTAACTTTAATTATGAATTAGTGTTGTTAAAATAGTTATGTATAGTAGCTTGAATTATGAATTAGTGTTGTTAAAATAGTTAAGTATAGTAGCTTAAATTATAAATTGGTGTTGTGAAAATGGTTAAGTGTAGTAAATTGAATTATGAATTAGTGTTGTGAAAATGGTTAAATATAATAACTTGAATTATGAATTAGCGTTGTGAAAATGGTTAAGTGTAGTAACTTGAATTATGAATTAGTGTTGTGAAAATAGTTAAGTGTAGTAAATTGAATTATGAATTAGTGTTGTGAAACTGGTTAAGTGTAGTAAATTGAATTATGAATTAGTGTTGTGAAAATGGTTAAGAGTAGTAACTTGAATTACGAATTAGTGTTGTGTAAACGGTTAAGTATAGTAACTTGAATTATGAATTAGTGTTGTGAAAATGGTTAAGAGTAGTAACTTGAATTATGAATTAGTGTTGTGAAAATAATTAAGTGTAGTAACTTTAATTATGAATTTGTGTTGTTAAAATAGTTATGTATAGTAGCTTGAATTATGAATTAGCGTTGTGAAAATGGTTAAGTATAATAACTTGAATTATGAATTAGTGTTGTGAAATTGGTTAAGTATAATAACTTGAATTATGAATTAGCGTTGTGAAAATGGTTAAGTATAGTAACTTGAATTATGAATTAGTGTTGTGAAAAATGGTTAAGTGTAGTAACTTTAATTATGAATTAGTGTTGTGAAAATGGTTAAATGTAGTAACTTTAATTATGAATTAGTGTTGTGAAAATGGTTAAAAGTAGTAACTTGAATTATGAATTAGCGTTGTGAAAATGATTAAGTATAGTAACTTTAATTATGAATTAGTGTTGTTAAAATAGTTATGTATAGTAGCTTGAATTATGAATTAGTGTTGTTAAAATAGTTAGGTATAGTAGCTTGAATTATGAATTAGTGTTGTGAAAATGGTTAAGTGTAGTAAATTGAATTATGAATTAGTGTTGTGAAAATGGTTAAGTATAGTAACTTTAATTATGAATTTGTGTTGTGTAAACGGTTAAGTATAGTAACTTGAATTATGAATTAGTGTTGTGAAAATAGTTAAGTGTAGTAACTTGAATTATGAATTAGTGTTGTGAAATTGGTTAAGTGTAGTAACTTGAATTATGAATTAGTGTTGTGAAAATGATTAAGTGTAGTAACTTTAATTATGAATTTGTGTTGTTAAAATAGTTATGTATAGTAGCTTGAATTATGAATTAGTGTTGTGAAAATGGTTAAGTATAATAACTTGAATTAAGAATTAGTGTTGTGAAAATGGTTAAGTATAATAACTTGAATTATGAATTAGCGTTGTGAAAATGGTTAAGTGTAGTAACTTGAATTATGAATTAGTGTTGTGAAAATGGTTAAGAGTAGTAACTTGAATTACGAATTAGTGTTGTGTAAACGGTTAAGTATAGTAACTTGAATTATGAATTAGTGTTGTGAAAATGGTTAAGAGTAGTAACTTGAATTATGAATTAGTGTTGTGAAAATGATTAAGTGTAGTAACTTTAATTATGAATTTGTGTTGTTAAAATAGTTATGTATAGTAGCTTGAATTATGAATTAGTGTTGTGAAAATGGTTAAGTGTAGTAACTTGAATTATGAATTAGTGTTGTGAAAATAGTTAAGTGTAGTAACTTGAATTATGAATTAGTGTTGTGAAAATGGTTAAGTGTAGTAAATTGAATTATACATTTGTGTTGTTAAAATAGTTATGTCTAGTAATTTGAATTACGAATTAGTGTTGTGTAAACGGTTAAGTATAGTAACTTGAATTATGAATTAGTGTTGTGAAAATGGTTAAATGTAGTAACTTTAATTATGAATTAGTGTTGTGAAAATGGTTAAAAGTAGTAACTTGAATTATGAATTAGCGTTGTGAAAATGATTAAGTATAGTAACTTTAATTATGAATTAGTGTTGTTAAAATAGTTATGTATAGTAGCTTGAATTATGAATTAGTGTTGTTAAAATAGTTAAGTATAGTAGCTTAAATTATGAATTAGTGTTGTGAAAATGGTTAAGTGTAGTAAATTGAATTATGAATTAGTGTTGTGAAAATGGTTAAATATAATAACTTGAATTATGAATTAGCGTTGTGAAAATGGTTAAGTGTAGTAACTTGAATTATGAATTAGTGTTGTGAAAATAGTTAAGTGTAGTAACTTGAATTATGAATTAGTGTTGTGAAAATGGTTAAGTGTAGTAAATTGAATTATGAATTAGTGTTGTGAAAATGGTTAAGTATAGTAACTTGAATTATGAATTAGTGTTGTGAAAATGGTTAAGAGTAGTAACTTGAATTACGAATTAGTGTTGTGTAAACGGTTAAGTATAGTAACTTGAATTATGAATTAGTGTTGTGAAAATGGTTAAGAGTAGTAACTTGAATTATGAATTAGTGTTGTGAAAATAATTAAGTGTAGTAACTTTAATTATGAATTTGTGTTGTTAAAATAGTTATTTATAGTAGCTTGAATTATGAATTAGCGTTGTGAAAATGGTTAAGTATAATAACTTGAATTATGAATTAGTGTTGTGAAAATGGTTAAGTATAATAACTTGAATTATGAATTAGCGTTTTGAAAATGGTTAAGTATAGTAACTTTAATTATGAATTTGTGTTGTGAAAATGGTTAAGTGTAGTAACTTTAATTATGAATTAGTGTTGTAAAATGGTTAAATGTAGTAACTTTAATTATGAATTAGTGTTGTGAAAATGGTTAAAAGTAGTAACTTGAATTATGAATTAGCGTTGTGAAAATGATTAAGTATAGTAACTTTAATTATGAATTAGTGTTGTTAAAATAGTTATGTATAGTAGCTTGAATTATGAATTAGTGTTGTTAAAATAGTTAAGTATAGTAGCTTAAATTATGAATTGGTGTTGTGAAAATGGTTAAGTGTAGTAAATTGAATTATGAATTAGTGTTGTGAAAATGGTTAAATATAATAACTTGAATTATGAATTAGCGTTGTGAAAATGGTTAAGTGTAGTAACTTGAATTATGAATTAGTGTTGTGAAAATAGTTAAGTGTAGTAAATTGAATTATGAATTAGTGTTGTGAAAATGGTTAAGTGTAGTAAATTGAATTATGAATTAGTGTTGTGAAAATGGTTAAGAGTAGTAACTTGAATTACGAATTAGTGTTGTGTAAACGGTTAAGTATAGTAACTTGAATTATGAATTAGTGTTGTGAAAATGGTTAAGAGTAGTAACTTGAATTATGAATTAGTGTTGTGAAAATAATTAAGTGTAGTAACTTTAATTATGAATTTGTGTTGTTAAAATAGTTATGTATAGTAGCTTGAATTATGAATTAGCGTTGTGAAAATGGTTAAGTATAATAACTTGAATTATGAATTAGTGTTGTGAAATTGGTTAAGTATAATAACTTGAATTATGAATTAGCGTTGTGAAAATGGTTAAGTATAGTAACTTGAATTATGAATTAGTGTTGTGAAAAATGGTTAAGTGTAGTAACTTTAATTATGAATTAGTGTTGTGAAAATGGTTAAATGTAGTAACTTTAATTATGAATTAGTGTTGTGAAAATGGTTAAAAGTAGTAACTTGAATTATGAATTAGCGTTGTGAAAATGATTAAGTATAGTAACTTTAATTATGAATTAGTGTTGTTAAAATAGTTATGTATAGTAGCTTGAATTATGAATTAGTGTTGTTAAAATAGTTAGGTATAGTAGCTTGAATTATGAATTAGTGTTGTGAAAATGGTTAAGTGTAGTAAATTGAATTATGAATTAGTGTTGTGAAAATGGTTAAGTATAGTAACTTTAATTATGAATTTGTGTTGTGTAAACGGTTAAGTATAGTAACTTGAATTATGAATTAGTGTTGTGAAAATAGTTAAGTGTAGTAACTTGAATTATGAATTAGTGTTGTGAAATTGGTTAAGTGTAGTAACTTGAATTATGAATTAGTGTTGTGAAAATGATTAAGTGTAGTAACTTTAATTATGAATTTGTGTTGTTAAAATAGTTATGTATAGTAGCTTGAATTATGAATTAGTGTTGTGAAAATGGTTAAGTATAATAACTTGAATTATGAATTAGTGTTGTGAAAATGGTTAAGTATAATAACTTGAATTATGAATTAGCGTTGTGAAAAATGGTTAAGTGTAGTAACTTGAATTATGAATTAGTGTTGTGAAAATGGTTAAGAGTAGTAACTTGAATTACGAATTAGTGTTGTGTAAACGGTTAAGTATAGTAACTTGAATTATGAATTAGTGTTGTGAAAATGGTTAAGAGTAGTAACTTGAATTATGAATTAGTGTTGTGAAAATGATTAAGTGTAGTAACTTTAATTATGAATTTGTGTTGTTAAAATGGGTAAGTGTAGTAACTTGAATTATGAATTAGTGTTGTGAAAATGGTTAAATGTAGTAACTTTAATTATGAATTAGTGTTG
Organism: Capsicum rhomboideum; assembly: GCA_031232105.1. Lineage (NCBI taxonomy): Eukaryota > Viridiplantae > Streptophyta > Magnoliopsida > Solanales > Solanaceae > Capsicum > Capsicum rhomboideum. Next base: position 57,813,142 of record CP124714.1, read on the forward strand.
TTAAAATATTTAAGTATAGTAGCTTGAATTATGAATTAGTGTTGTGAAAATGGTTAAGAGTAGTAACTTGAATTATGAATTAGTGTTGTGAAAATGGTTAAGTATAGTAACTTGAATTATGAATTAGCGTTGTGAAAATGGTTAAGTCTATTTAGTTGGAATGTGAATTATTGAATTGAAAATGTTTAAGTGTATTTAGTTGAAATGTGAATTAGTGACTTGAAAATGGTTAAATGTAGTAACTTGAATTATGAAATAGTGTTGTGAAAATGGTTAAGTATAATAACTTGAATTATGAATTAGCATTGTGAAAATGGTTAAGTATAGTAACTTGAATTATGAATTAGTGTTGTGAAAATTGTTAAGTGTAGTAACTTTAATTATGAATTAGTGTTGTGAAAATGGTTAAATGTAGTAACTTTAATTATGAATTAGTGTTGTGAAAATGGTTAAAAGTAGTAACTTGAATTATGAATTAGCGTTGTGAAAATGATTAAGTATAGTAACTTTAATTATGAATTAGTGTTGTTAAAATAGTTATGTATAGTAGCTTGAATTATGAATTAGTGTTGTTAAAATAGTTAAGTATAGTAGCTTGAATTATGAATTAGTGTTGTGAAAATGGTTAAGTGTAGTAAATTGAATTATGAATTAGTGTTGTGAAAATGGTTAAGTATAGTAACTTTAATTATGAATTTGTGTTGTGTGAACGGTTAAGTATAGTAACTTGAATTATGAATTAGTGTTGTGAAAATAGTTAAGTGTAGTAACTTGAATTATGAATTAGTGTTGTGAAAATGGTTAAGAGTAGTAACTTGAATTATGAATTAATGTTGTGAAAATGATTAAGTGTAGTAACTTTAATTATGAATTTGTGTTGTTAAAATAGTTATGTATAGTAGCTTGAATTATGAATTAGTGTTGTGAAAATGGTTAAGTATAATAACTTGAATTATGAATTAGTGTTGTGAAAATGGTTAAGTGTAGTAACTTGAATTATGAATTAGTGTTGTGAAAATAGTTAAGTGTAGTAACTTGAATTATGAATTAGTGTTGTGAAAATGGTTAAGTGTAGTAAATTGAATTATACATTTGTGTTGTTAAAATAGTTATGTCTAGTAATTTGAATTACGAATTAGTGTTGTGTAAACGGTTAAGTATAATAACTTGAATTATGAATTAGTGTTGTGAAAATGGTTAAATGTAGTAACTTTAATTATGAATTAGTGTTGTGAAAATGGTTAAAAGTAGTAACTTGAATTATGAATTAGCGTTGTGAAAATGATTAAGTATAGTAACTTTAATTATGAATTAGTGTTGTTAAAATAGTTATGTATAGTAGCTTGAATTATGAATTAGTGTTGTTAAAATAGTTAAGTATAGTAGCTTAAATTATGAATTAGTGTTGTGAAAATGGTTAAGTGTAGTAAATTGAATTATGAATTAGTGTTGTGAAAATGGTTAAGTGTAGTAAATTGAATTATGAATTAGTGTTGTGAAAATGGTTAAGTATAGTAACTTGAATTATGAATTAGTGTTGTGAAAATGGTTAAGAGTAGTAACTTGAATTACGAATTAGTGTTGTGTAAACGGTTAAGTATAGTAACTTGAATTATGAATTAGTGTTGTGAAAATGGTTAAGAGTAGTAACTTGAATTATGAATTAGTGTTGTGAAAATAATTAAGTGTAGTAACTTTAATTATGAATTTGTGTTGTTAAAATAGTTATTTATAGTAGCTTGAATTATGAATTAGCGTTGTGAAAATGGTTAAGTATAATAACTTGAATTATGAATTAGTGTTGTGAAAATGGTTAAGTATAATAACTTGAATTATGAATTAGCGTTTTGAAAATGGTTAAGTATAGTAACTTTAATTATGAATTTGTGTTGTGAAAATGGTTAAGTGTAGTAACTTTAATTATGAATTAGTGTTGCAAAATGGTTAAATGTAGTAACTTTAATTATGAATTAGTGTTGTGAAAATGGTTAAAAGTAGTAACTTGAATTATGAATTAGCGTTGTGAAAATGATTAAGTATAGTAACTTTAATTATGAATTAGTGTTGTTAAAATAGTTATGTATAGTAGCTTGAATTATGAATTAGTGTTGTTAAAATAGTTAAGTATAGTAGCTTAAATTATGAATTGGTGTTGTGAAAATGGTTAAGTGTAGTAAATTGAATTATGAATTAGTGTTGTGAAAATGGTTAAATATAATAACTTGAATTATGAATTAGCGTTGTGAAAATGGTTAAGTGTAGTAACTTGAATTATGAATTAGTGTTGTGAAAATAGTTAAGTGTAGTAAATTGAATTATGAATTAGTGTTGTGAAAATGGTTAAGTGTAGTAAATTGAATTATGAATTAGTGTTGTGAAAATGGTTAAGAGTAGTAACTTGAATTACGAATTAGTGTTGTGTAAACGGTTAAGTATAGTAACTTGAATTATGAATTAGTGTTGTGAAAATGGTTAAGAGTAGTAACTTGAATTATGAATTAGTGTTGTGAAAATAATTAAGTGTAGTAACTTTAATTATGAATTTGTGTTGTTAAAATAGTTATGTATAGTAGCTTGAATTATGAATTAGCGTTGTGAAAATGGTTAAGTATAATAACTTGAATTATGAATTAGTGTTGTGAAATTGGTTAAGTATAATAACTTGAATTATGAATTAGCGTTGTGAAAATGGTTAAGTATAGTAACTTGAATTATGAATTAGTGTTGTGAAAAATGGTTAAGTGTAGTAACTTTAATTATGAATTAGTGTTGTGAAAATGGTTAAATGTAGTAACTTTAATTATGAATTAGTGTTGTGAAAATGGTTAAAAGTAGTAACTTGAATTATGAATTAGCGTTGTGAAAATGATTAAGTATAGTAACTTTAATTATGAATTAGTGTTGTTAAAATAGTTATGTATAGTAGCTTGAATTATGAATTAGTGTTGTTAAAATAGTTAGGTATAGTAGCTTGAATTATGAATTAGTGTTGTGAAAATGGTTAAGTGTAGTAAATTGAATTATGAATTAGTGTTGTGAAAATGGTTAAGTATAGTAACTTTAATTATGAATTTGTGTTGTGTAAACGGTTAAGTATAGTAACTTGAATTATGAATTAGTGTTGTGAAAATAGTTAAGTGTAGTAACTTGAATTATGAATTAGTGTTGTGAAATTGGTTAAGTGTAGTAACTTGAATTATGAATTAGTGTTGTGAAAATGATTAAGTGTAGTAACTTTAATTATGAATTTGTGTTGTTAAAATAGTTATGTATAGTAGCTTGAATTATGAATTAGTGTTGTGAAAATGGTTAAGTATAATAACTTGAATTATGAATTAGTGTTGTGAAAATGGTTAAGTATAATAACTTGAATTATGAATTAGCGTTGTGAAAATGGTTAAGTGTAGTAACTTAAATTATGAATTAGTGTTGTGAAAATGGTTAAGAGTAGTAACTTGAATTACGAATTAGTGTTGTGTAAACGGTTAAGTATAGTAACTTGAATTATGAATTAGTGTTGTGAAAATGGTTAAGAGTAGTAACTTGAATTATGAATTAGTGTTGTGAAAATGATTAAGTGTAGTAACTTTAATTATGAATTTGTGTTGTTAAAATAGTTATGTATAGTAGCTTGAATTATGAATTAGTGTTGTGAAAATGGTTAAGTGTAGTAACTTGAATTATGAATTAGTGTTGTGAAAATAGTTAAGTGTAGTAACTTGAATTATGAATTAGTGTTGTGAAAATGGTTAAGTGTAGTAAATTGAATTATACATTTGTGTTGTTAAAATAGTTATGTCTAGTAATTTGAATTACGAATTAGTGTTGTGTAAACGGTTAAGTATAGTAACTTGAATTATGAATTAGTGTTGTGAAAATGGTTAAATGTAGTAACTTTAATTATGAATTAGTGTTGTGAAAATGGTTAAAAGTAGTAACTTGAATTATGAATTAGCGTTGTGAAAATGATTAAGTATAGTAACTTTAATTATGAATTAGTGTTGTTAAAATAGTTATGTATAGTAGCTTGAATTATGAATTAGTGTTGTTAAAATAGTTAAGTATAGTAGCTTAAATTATGAATTAGTGTTGTGAAAATGGTTAAGTGTAGTAAATTGAATTATGAATTAGTGTTGTGAAAATGGTTAAATATAATAACTTGAATTATGAATTAGCGTTGTGAAAATGGTTAAGTGTAGTAACTTGAATTATGAATTAGTGTTGTGAAAATAGTTAAGTGTAGTAACTTGAATTATGAATTAGTGTTGTGAAAATGGTTAAGTGTAGTAAATTGAATTATGAATTAGTGTTGTGAAAATGGTTAAGTATAGTAACTTAAATTATGAATTAGTGTTGTGAAAATGGTTAAGAGTAGTAACTTGAATTACGAATTAGTGTTGTGTAAACGGTTAAGTATAGTAACTTGAATTATGAATTAGTGTTGTGAAAATGGTTAAGAGTAGTAACTTGAATTATGAATTAGTGTTGTGAAAATAATTAAGTGTAGTAACTTTAATTATGAATTTGTGTTGTTAAAATAGTTATTTATAGTAGCTTGAATTATGAATTAGCGTTGTGAAAATGGTTAAGTATAATAACTTGAATTATGAATTAGTGTTGTGAAAATGGTTAAGTATAATAACTTGAATTATGAATTAGCGTTTTGAAAATGGTTAAGTATAGTAACTTTAATTATGAATTTGTGTTGTGAAAATGGTTAAGTGTAGTAACTTTAATTATGAATTAGTGTTGTAAAATGGTTAAATGTAGTAACTTTAATTATGAATTAGTGTTGTGAAAATGGTTAAAAGTAGTAACTTGAATTATGAATTAGCGTTGTGAAAATGATTAAGTATAGTAACTTTAATTATGAATTAGTGTTGTTAAAATAGTTATGTATAGTAGCTTGAATTATGAATTAGTGTTGTTAAAATAGTTAAGTATAGTAGCTTAAATTATGAATTGGTGTTGTGAAAATGGTTAAGTGTAGTAAATTGAATTATGAATTAGTGTTGTGAAAATGGTTAAATATAATAACTTGAATTATGAATTAGCGTTGTGAAAATGGTTAAGTGTAGTAACTTGAATTATGAATTAGTGTTGTGAAAATAGTTAAGTGTAGTAAATTGAATTATGAATTAGTGTTGTGAAAATGGTTAAGTGTAGTAAATTGAATTATGAATTAGTGTTGTGAAAATGGTTAAGAGTAGTAACTTGAATTACGAATTAGTGTTGTGTAAACGGTTAAGTATAGTAACTTGAATTATGAATTAGTGTTGTGAAAATGGTTAAGAGTAGTAACTTGAATTATGAATTAGTGTTGTGAAAATAATTAAGTGTAGTAACTTTAATTATGAATTTGTGTTGTTAAAATAGTTATGTATAGTAGCTTGAATTATGAATTAGCGTTGTGAAAATGGTTAAGTATAATAACTTGAATTATGAATTAGTGTTGTGAAATTGGTTAAGTATAATAACTTGAATTATGAATTAGCGTTGTGAAAATGGTTAAGTATAGTAACTTGAATTATGAATTAGTGTTGTGAAAAATGGTTAAGTGTAGTAACTTTAATTATGAATTAGTGTTGTGAAAATGGTTAAATGTAGTAACTTTAATTATGAATTAGTGTTGTGAAAATGGTTAAAAGTAGTAACTTGAATTATGAATTAGCGTTGTGAAAATGATTAAGTATAGTAACTTTAATTATGAATTAGTGTTGTTAAAATAGTTATGTATAGTAGCTTGAATTATGAATTAGTGTTGTTAAAATAGTTAGGTATAGTAGCTTGAATTATGAATTAGTGTTGTGAAAATGGTTAAGTGTAGTAAATTGAATTATGAATTAGTGTTGTGAAAATGGTTAAGTATAGTAACTTTAATTATGAATTTGTGTTGTGTAAACGGTTAAGTATAGTAACTTGAATTATGAATTAGTGTTGTGAAAATAGTTAAGTGTAGTAACTTGAATTATGAATTAGTGTTGTGAAATTGGTTAAGTGTAGTAACTTGAATTATGAATTAGTGTTGTGAAAATGATTAAGTGTAGTAACTTTAATTATGAATTTGTGTTGTTAAAATAGTTATGTATAGTAGCTTGAATTATGAATTAGTGTTGTGAAAATGGTTAAGTATAATAACTTGAATTATGAATTAGTGTTGTGAAAATGGTTAAGTATAATAACTTGAATTATGAATTAGCGTTGTGAAAATGGTTAAGTGTAGTAACTTGAATTATGAATTAGTGTTGTGAAAATGGTTAAGAGTAGTAACTTGAATTACGAATTAGTGTTGTGTAAACGGTTAAGTATAGTAACTTAAATTATGAATTAGTGTTGTGAAAATGGTTAAGAGTAGTAACTTGAATTATGAATTAGTGTTGTGAAAATGATTAAGTGTAGTAACTTTAATTATGAATTTGTGTTGTTAAAATAGTTATGTATAGTAGCTTGAATTATGAATTAGTGTTGTGAAAATGGTTAAGTATAATAACTTGAATTATGAATTACTGTTGTGAAAATGGTTAAGTATAATAACTTGAATTATGAATTAGCGTTGTGAAAATGGTTAAGTATAGTAACTTGAATTATGAATTAGTGTTGTGAAAATGGTTAAGTATAATAACTTGAATTATGAATTAGCGTTGTGAAAAATGATTAAGTGTAGTAACTTTAATTATGAATTTGTGTTGTTAAAATAGTTATGTATAGTAGCTTGAATTATGAATTAGTGTTGTTAAAATAGTTATGTATAGTAGCTTGAATTATGAATTAGTGTTGTGAAAATGGTTAAGTGTAGTAAATTGAATTATGAATTAGTGTTGTGAAAATGGTTAAGTATAGTAACTTGAATTATGAATTAGTGTTGTGAAAATGGTTAAGTATAGTAACTTGAATTATGAATTAGCGTTGTGAAAATGGTTAAGTCTATTTAGTTGGAATGTGAATTATTGAATTGAAAATGGTTAAGTGTATTTAGTTGAAATGTTAATTATTGACTTGAAAATATTTAAGTGTATTTAGTTTAAATGTGAATTAGTGACTTGAAAATGGTTAAATGTAGTAACTTGAATTATGAAATAGTGTTGTGAAAATGGTTAAGTATAATAACTTGAATTATGAATTAGTGTTGTGAAAATGGTTAAATGTAGTAACTTTAATTATGAATTAGTGTTGTTAAAATATTTAAGTATAGTAGCTTGAATTATGAATTAGTGTTGTGAAAATGGTTAAGTGTAGTAACTTGAATGATGAATTAGTGTTGTGAAAATGGTTAAGTATAGTAACTTTAATTATGAATTAGTATTGTTAAAATATTTAAGTATAGTAGCTTGAATTATGAATTAGTGTTATGAAAATTGTTAAGTATAATAACTTGAATTATGAATTAGCGTTGTGAAAATGGTTAAGTATAGTAACTTGAATTATGAATTAGTTTTGTGAAAATGGTTAAGTATAGTAACTTGAATTATGAATTAGTGTTGTGAAAATGGTTAAGTGTAGTAACTTGAATTATGAATTAGTGTTGTGAAAATGGTTAAATGTAGTAACTTTAATTATGAATTAGTGTTGTTAAAATATTTAAGTATAGTAGCTTGAATTATGAATTAGTGTTGTGAAAATGGTTAAGTATAGTAACTTGAATTATGAATTAGTGTTGTGAAAATGGTTAAGAGTAGTAACTTGAATTACGAATTAGTGTTGTGTAAACGGTTAAGTATAGTAACTTGAATTACGAATTAGTGTTGTGAAAATGGTTAAGGGTAGTAACTTGAATGATGAATTAGTGTTATGAAAATGATTAATTGTAGTAACTTTAATTATGAATTTGTGTTGTTAAAATAGTTATGTATAGTAGCTTGAATTATGAATTAGTGTTGTGAAAATGATTAAGTATAATAACTTGAATTATGAATTAGTGTTGTGAAAATGGTTAAGTATAATAACTTGAATTATGAATTAACGTTGTGAAAATGGTTAAGTGTAGTAACTTGAATTATGAATTAGTGTTGTGAAAATAGTTAAGTGTAGTAACTTGAATTATGAATTAGTGTTGTGAAAATGGTTAAGTGTAGTAAATTGAATTATGAATTAGTGTTGTGAAAATGGTTAAGTATAGTAACTTGAATTATGAATTAGTGTTGTTAAAATGGTTAAGAGTAGTAACTTGAATTACGAATTAGTGTTGTGAAAATTGTTAAGTATAGTAACTTGAATTATGAATTAGTGTTGTGAAAATGGTTAAGTATAATAACTTGAATTATGAATTAGCGTTGTGAAAATGGTTAAGTGTAGTAACTTGAATTATGAATTAGTGTTGTGAAAATAGTTAAGTGTAGTAACTTGAATTATGAATTAGTGTTGTGAAAATGGTTAAGTGTAGTAAATTGAATTATGAATTAGTGTTGTGAAAATGGTTAAGTATAGTAACTTGAATTATGAATTAGTGTTGTGAAAATGGTTAAGAGTAGTAACTTGAATTACGAATTAGTGTTGTGTAAACGGTTAAGTATAGTAACTTGAATTATGAATTAGTGTTGTGAAAATGGTTAAGAGTAGTAACTTGAATTATGAATTAGTGTTGTGAAAATGATTAAGTGTAGTAACTTTAATTATGAATTTGTGTTGTTAAAATAGTTATGTATAGTAGCTTGAATTATGAATTAGTGTTGTGAAAATGGTTAAGTATAATAACTTGAATTATGAATTACTGTTGTGAAAATGGTTAAGTATAATAACTTGAATTATGAATTAGCGTTGTGAAAATGGTTAAGTATAGTAACTTGAATTATGAATTAGTGTTGTGAAAATGGTTAAGTATAATAACTTGAATTATGAATTAGCGTTGTGAAAAATGATTAAGTGTAGTAACTTTAATTATGAATTTGTGTTGTTAAAATAGTTATGTATAGTAGCTTGAATTATGAATTAGTGTTGTTAAAATAGTTATGTATAGTAGCTTGAATTATGAATTAGTGTTGTGAAAATGGTTAAGTGTAGTAAATTGAATTATGAATTAGTGTTGTGAAAATGGTTAAGTATAGTAACTTGAATTATGAATTAGTGTTGTGAAAATGGTTAAGTATAGTAACTTGAATTATGAATTAGCGTTGTGAAAATGGTTAAGTCTATTTAGTTGGAATGTGAATTATTGAATTGAAAATGGTTAAGTGTATTTAGTTGAAATGTTAATTATTGACTTGAAAATATTTAAGTGTATTTAGTTTAAATGTGAATTAGTGACTTGAAAATGGTTAAATGTAGTAACTTGAATTATGAAATAGTGTTGTGAAAATGGTTAAGTATAATAACTTGAATTATGAATTAGTGTTGTGAAAATGGTTAAATGTAGTAACTTTAATTATGAATTAGTGTTGTTAAAATATTTAAGTATAGTAGCTTGAATTATGAATTAGTGTTGTGAAAATGGTTAAGTGTAGTAACTTGAATGATGAATTAGTGTTGTGAAAATGGTTAAGTATAGTAACTTTAATTATGAATTAGTATTGTTAAAATATTTAAGTATAGTAGCTTGAATTATGAATTAGTGTTATGGAAATTGTTAAGTATAATAACTTGAATTATGAATTAGCGTTGTGAAAATGGTTAAGTATAGTAACTTGAATTATGAATTAGTTTTGTGAAAATGGTTAAGTATAGTAACTTGAATTATGAATTAGTGTTGTGAAAATGGTTAAGTGTAGTAACTTGAATTATGAATTAGTGTTGTGAAAATGGTTAAATGTAGTAACTTTAATTATGAATTAGTGTTGTTAAAATATTTAAGTATAGTAGCTTGAATTATGAATTAGTGTTGTGAAAATGGTTAAGTATAGTAACTTGAATTATGAATTAGTGTTGTGAAAATGGTTAAGAGTAGTAACTTGAATTACGAATTAGTGTTGTGTAAACGGTTAAGTATAGTAACTTGAATTACGAATTAGTGTTGTGAAAATGGTTAAGGGTAGTAACTTGAATGATGAATTAGTGTTATGAAAATGATTAATTGTAGTAACTTTAATTATGAATTTGTGTTGTTAAAATAGTTATGTATAGTAGCTTGAATTATGAATTAGTGTTGTGAAAATGATTAAGTATAATAACTTGAATTATGAATTAGTGTTGTGAAAATGGTTAAGTATAATAACTTGAATTATGAATTAACGTTGTGAAAATGGTTAAGTGTAGTAACTTGAATTATGAATTAGTGTTGTGAAAATAGTTAAGTGTAGTAACTTGAATTATGAATTAGTGTTGTGAAAATGGTTAAGTGTAGTAAATTGAATTATGAATTAGTGTTGTGAAAATGGTTAAGTATAGTAACTTGAATTATGAATTAGTGTTGTTAAAATGGTTAAGAGTAGTAACTTGAATTACGAATTAGTGTTGTGAAAATTGTTAAGTATAGTAACTTGAATTATGAATTAGTGTTGTGAAAATGGTTAAGTATAATAACTTGAATTATGAATTAGCGTTGTGAAAATGGTTAAGTGTAGTAACTTGAATTATGAATTAGTGTTGTGAAAATAGTTAAGTGTAGTAACTTGAATTATGAATTAGTGTTGTGAAAATGGTTAAGTGTAGTAAATTGAATTATGAATTAGTGTTGTGAAAATGGTTAAGTATAGTAACTTGAATTATGAATTAGTGTTGTGAAAATGGTTAAGAGTAGTAACTTGAATTACGAATTAGTGTTGTGTAAACGGTTAAGTATAGTAACTTGAATTATGAATTAGTGTTGTGAAAATGGTTAAGAGTAGTAACTTGAATTATGAATTAGTGTTGTGAAAATGATTAAGTGTAGTAACTTTAATTATGAATTTGTGTTGTTAAAATAGTTATGTATAGTAGCTTGAATTATGAATTAGTGTTGTGAAAATGGTTAAGTATAATAACTTGAATTATGAATTACTGTTGTGAAAATGGTTAAGTATAATAACTTGAATTATGAATTAGCGTTGTGAAAATGGTTAAGTATAGTAACTTGAATTATGAATTAGTGTTGTGAAAATGGTTAAGTATAATAACTTGAATTATGAATTAGCGTTGTGAAAAATGATTAAGTGTAGTAACTTTAATTATGAATTTGTGTTGTCAAAATAGTTATGTATAGTAGCTTGAATTATGAATTCGTGTTGTTAAAATAGTTATGTATAGTAGCTTGAATTATGAATTAGTGTTGTGAAAATGGTTAAGTGTAGTAAATTGAATTATGAATTAGTGTTGTGAAAATGGTTAAGTATAGTAACTTGAATTATGAATTAGTGTTGTGAAAATGGTTAAGTATAGTAACTTGAATTATGAATTAGCGTTGTGAAAATGGTTAAGTCTATTTAGTTGGAATGTGAATTATTGAATTGAAAATGGTTAAGTGTATTTAGTTGAAATGTTAATTATTGACTTGAAAATATTTAAGTGTATTTAGTTTAAATGTGAATTAGTGACTTGAAAATGGTTAAATGTAGTAACTTGAATTATGAAATAGTGTTGTGAAAATGGTTAAGTATAATAACTTGAATTATGAATTAGTGTTGTGAAAATGGTTAAATGTAGTAACTTTAATTATGAATTAGTGTTGTTAAAATATTTAAGTATAGTAGCTTGAATTATGAATTAGTGTTGTGAAAATGGTTAAGTGTAGTAACTTGAATGATGAATTAGTGTTGTGAAAATGGTTAAGTATAGTAACTTTAATTATGAATTAGTATTGTTAAAATATTTAAGTATAGTAGCTTGAATTATGAATTAGTGTTATGAAAATTGTTAAGTATAATAACTTGAATTATGAATTAGCGTTGTGAAAATGGTTAAGTATAGTAACTTGAATTATGAATTAGTGTTGTGAAAATGGTTAAGTATAGTAACTTGAATTATGAATTAGTGTTGTGAAAATGGTTAAGTGTAGTAACTTGAATTATGAATTAGTGTTGTGAAAATGGTTAAATGTAGTAACTTTAATTATGAATTAGTGTTGTTAAAATATTTAAGTATAGTAGCTTGAATTATGAATTAGTGTTGTGAAAATGGTTAAGTATAGTAACTTGAATTATGAATTAGTGTTGTGAAAATGGTTAAGAGTAGTAACTTGAATTACGAATTAGTGTTGTGTAAACCGTTAAGTATAGTAACTTGAATTACGAATTAGTGTTGTGAAAATGGTTAAGAGTAGTAACTTGAATGATGAATTAGTGTTGTGAAAATGATTAAGTGTAGTAACTTTAATTATGAATTTGTGTTGTTAAAATAGTTATGTATAGTAGCTTGAATTATGAATTAGTGTTGTGAAAATGGTTAAGTATAATAACTTAAATTATGAATTACTGTTGTGAAAATGGCTAAGTATAATAACTTGAATTATGAATTAGCGTTGTAAAAATGGTTAAGTATAGTAACTTGAATTATGAATTAGTGTTGTGAAAATGGTTAAGTGTAGTAACTTTAATTATGAATTAGTGTTGTGAAAATGGTTAAATGTAGTAACTTTAATTATGAATTTGTGTTGTTAAAATAGTTAAGTATAGTAGCTTGAATTATGAATTAGTGTTGTGAAAATGGTTAAGTATAATAACTTGAATTATGAATTACTGTTGTGAAAATGGTTAAGTATAATAACTTGAATTATGAATTAGCGTTGTGAAAATGGTTAAGTATAGTAACTTGAATTATGAATTAGTGTTGTGAAAATGGTTAAGTATAATAACTTGAATTATGAATTAGCGTTGTGAAAAATGATTAAGTGTAGTAACTTTAATTATGAATTTGTGTTGTTAAAATAGTTATGTATAGTAGCTTGAATTATGAATTAGTGTTGTTAAAATAGTTATGTATAGTAGCTTGAATTATGAATTAGTGTTGTGAAAATGGTTAAGTGTAGTAAATTGAATTATGAATTAGTGTTGTGAAAATGGTTAAGTATAGTAACTTGAATTATGAATTAGTGTTGTGAAAATGGTTAAGTATAGTAACTTGAATTATGAATTAGCGTTGTGAAAATGGTTAAGTCTATTTAGTTGGAATGTGAATTATTGAATTGAAAATGGTTAAGTGTATTTAGTTGAAATGTTAATTATTGACTTGAAAATATTTAAGTGTATTTAGTTTAAATGTGAATTAGTGACTTGAAAATGGTTAAATGTAGTAACTTGAATTATGAAATAGTGTTGTGAAAATGGTTAAGTATAATAACTTGAATTATGAATTAGTGTTGTGAAAATGGTTAAATGTAGTAACTTTAATTATGAATTAGTGTTGTTAAAATATTTAAGTATAGTAGCTTGAATTATGAATTAGTGTTGTGAAAATGGTTAAGTGTAGTAACTTGAATGATGAATTAGTGTTGTGAAAATGGTTAAGTATAGTAACTTTAATTATGAATTAGTATTGTTAAAATATTTAAGTATAGTAGCTTGAATTATGAATTAGTGTTATGAAAATTGTTAAGTATAATAACTTGAATTATGAATTAGCGTTGTGAAAATGGTTAAGTATAGTAAGTTGAATTATGAATTAGTGTTGTGAAAATGGTTAAGTATAGTAACTTGAATTATGAATTAGTGTTGTGAAAATGGTTAAGTGTAGTAACTTGAATTATGAATTAGTGTTGTGAAAATGGTTAAATGTAGTAACTTTAATTATGAATTAGTGTTGTTAAAATATTTAAGTATAGTAGCTTGAATTATGAATTAGTGTTGTGAAAATGGTTAAGTATAGTAACTTGAATTATGAATTAGTGTTGTGAAAATGGTTAAGAGTAGTAACTTGAATTACGAATTAGTGTTGTGTAAACCGTTAAGTATAGTAACTTGAATTACGAATTAGTGTTGTGAAAATGGTTAAGAGTAGTAACTTGAATGATGAATTAGTGTTGTGAAAATGATTAAGTGTAGTAACTTTAATTATGAATTTGTGTTGTTAAAATAGTTATGTATAGTAGCTTGAATTATGAATTAGTGTTGTGAAAATGGTTAAGTATAATAACTTGAATTATGAATTAGTGTTGTGAAAATGATTAAGTATAATAACTTGAATTATGAATTAACGTTGTGAAAATGGTTAAGTGTAGTAACTTGAATTATGAATTAGTGTTGTGAAAATAGTTAAGTGTAGTAACTTGAATTATGAATTAGTGTTGTGAAAATGGTTAAGTGTAGTAAATTGAATTATGAATTAGTGTTGTGAAAATGGTTAAGTATAGTAACTTGAATTATGAATTAGTGTTGTTAAAATGGTTAAGAGTAGTAACTTGAATTACGAATTAGTGTTGTGAAAATTGTTAAGTATAGTAACTTGAATTATGAATTAGTGTTGTGAAAATGGTTAAGAGTAGTAACTTGAATTATGAATTAGTGTTGTGAAAATGATTAAGTGTAGTAACTTTAATTATGAATTTGTGTTGTTAAAATAGTTATGTATAGTAGCTTGAATTATGAATTAGTGTTGTGAAAATGGTTAAGTATAATAACTTAAATTATGAATTACTGTTGTGAAAATGGCTAAGTATAATAACTTGAATTATGAATTAGCGTTGTAAAAATGGTTAAGTATAGTAACTTGAATTATGAATTAGTGTTGTGAAAATGGTTAAGTGTAGTAACTTTAATTATGAATTAGTGTTGTGAAAATGGTTAAATGTAGTAACTTTAATTATGAATTTGTGTTGTTAAAATAGTTAAGTATAGTAGCTTAAATTATGAATTAGTGTTGTGAAAATGGTTAAGTATAGTAACTTGAATTATGAATTAGTGTTGTGAAAATGGTTAAGTATAGTAACTTGAATTATGAATTAGCGTTGTGAAATTGGTTAAGTCTATTTAGTTGGAATGTGAATTATTGAATTGAAAATGGTTAAGTGTATTTAGTTGAAATGTGAATTAGTGACTTGAAAATGGTTAAATGTAGTAACTTGAATTATGAAATAGTGTTGTGAAAATGGTTAAGTATAATAACTTGAATTATGAATTAGTGTTGTGAAAATGGTTAAGCATAGTAACTTGAATTATGAATTAGTGTTGTTAAAATAGTTAAGTATGGTAGCTTGAATTATGAATTAGTGTTGTGTAATGGTTAAGTGTAGTAACTTGAATTATGAATTAGTGTTGTGAAAATGATTAAGCGTAGTAACTTTAATTATGAATTTGTGTTGTTAAAATAGTTATGTATAGTAACTTGAATTATGAATTAGTGTTGTAAAAATGGTTAAGTATAGTAATTTCAATTATGAATTAGTGTTGTGAAAATGGTTAAGTGTAGTAACTTGAATTATGAATTAGTGTTGTGAAAATGGTTAAATGTAGTAACTTTAATTATGAATTAGTGTTGTTAAAATATTTAAGTATAGTAGCTTGAATTATGAATTAGTGTTGTGAAAATGGTTAAGTGTAGTAACTTGAATGATGAATTAGTGTTGTGAAAATGGTTAAGTATAGTAACTTTAATTATGAATTAGTGTTGTTAAAATATTTAAGTATAGTAGCTTGAATTATGAATTAGTGTTATGAAAATTGTTAAGTATAATAACTTGAATTATGAATTAGCGTTGTGAAAATGGTTAAGTATAGTAACTTGAATTATGAATTAGTGTTGTGAAAATGGTTAAGTATAGTAACTTGAATTATGAATTAGTGTTGTGAAAATGGTTAAGTGTAGTAACTTGAATTATGAATTAGTGTTGTGAAAATGGTTAAATGTAGTAACTTTAATTATGAATTAGTGTTGTTAAAATATTTAAGTATAGTAGCTTGAATTATGAATTAGTGTTGTGAAAATGGTTAAGTATAGTAACTTGAATTATGAATTAGTGTTGTGAAAATGGTTAAGAGTAGTAACTTGAATTACGAATTAGTGTTGTGTAAACCGTTAAGTATAGTAACTTGAATTACGAATTAGTGTTGTGAAAATGGTTAAGAGTAGTAACTTGAATGATGAATTAGTGTTGTGAAAATGATTAAGTGTAGTAACTTTAATTATGAATTTGTGTTGTTAAAATAGTTATGTATAGTAGCTTGAATTATGAATTAGTGTTGTGAAAATGGTTAAGTATAATAACTTGAATTATGAATTAGTGTTGTGAAAATGATTAAGTATAATAACTTGAATTATGAATTAACGTTGTGAAAATGGTTAAGTGTAGTAACTTGAATTATGAATTAGTGTTGTGAAAATAGTTAAGTGTAGTAACTTGAATTATGAATTAGTGTTGTGAAAATGGTTAAGTGTAGTAAATTGAATTATGAATTAGTGTTGTGAAAATGGTTAAGTATAGTAACTTGAATTATGAATTAGTGTTGTTAAAATGGTTAAGAGTAGTAACTTGAATTACGAATTAGTGTTGTGAAAATTGTTAAGTATAGTAACTTGAATTATGAATTAGTGTTGTGAAAATGGTTAAGAGTAGTAACTTGAATTATGAATTAGTGTTGTGAAAATGATTAAGTGTAGTAACTTTAATTATGAATTTGTGTTGTTAAAATAGTTATGTATAGTAGCTTGAATTATGAATTAGTGTTGTGAAAATGGTTAAGTATAATAACTTAAATTATGAATTACTGTTGTGAAAATGGCTAAGTATAATAACTTGAATTATGAATTAGCGTTGTAAAAATGGTTAAGTATAGTAACTTGAATTATGAATTAGTGTTGTGAAAATGGTTAAGTGTAGTAACTTTAATTATGAATTAGTGTTGTGAAAATGGTTAAATGTAGTAACTTTAATTATGAATTTGTGTTGTTAAAATAGTTAAGTATAGTAGCTTGAATTATGAATTAGTGTTGTGAAAATGGTTAAGTATAGTAACTTGAATTATGAATTAGTGTTGTGAAAATGGTTAAGTATAGTAACTTGAATTATGAATTAGCGTTGTGAAATTGGTTAAGTCTATTTAGTTGGAATGTGAATTATTGAATTGAAAATGGTTAAGTGTATTTAGTTGAAATGTGAATTAGTGACTTGAAAATGGTTAAATGTAGTAACTTGAATTATGAAATAGTGTTGTGAAAATGGTTAAGTATAATAACTTGAATTATGAATTAGTGTTGTGAAAATGGTTAAGCATAGTAACTTGAATTATGAATTAGTGTTGTTAAAATAGTTAAGTATGGTAGCTTGAATTATGAATTAGTGTTGTGTAATGGTTAAGTGTAGTAACTTGAATTATGAATTAGTGTTGTGAAAATGATTAAGCGTAGTAACTTTAATTATGAATTTGTGTTGTTAAAATAGTTATGTATAGTAACTTGAATTATGAATTAGTGTTGTAAAAATGGTTAAGTATAGTAATTTCAATTATGAATTAGTGTTGTGAAAATGGTTAAGTGTAGTAACTTGAATTATGAATTAGTGTTGTGAAAATGGTTAAATGTAGTAACTTTAATTATGAATTAGTGTTGTTAAAATATTTAAGTATAGTAGCTTGAATTATGAATTAGTGTTGTGAAAATGGTTAAGTGTAGTAACTTGAATGATGAATTAGTGTTGTGAAAATGGTTAAGTATAGTAACTTTAATTATGAATTAGTGTTGTTAAAATATTTAAGTATAGTAGCTTGAATTATGAATTAGTGTTATGAAAATTGTTAAGTATAATAACTTGAATTATGAATTAGCGTTGTGAAAATGGTTAAGTATAGTAACTTGAATTATGAATTAGTGTTGTGAAAATGGTTAAGTATAGTAACTTGAATTATGAATTAGTGTTGTGAAAATGGTTAAGTGTAGTAACTTGAATTATGAATTAGTGTTGTGAAAATGGTTAAATGTAGTAACTTTAATTATGAATTAGTGTTGTTAAAATATTTAAGTATAGTAGCTTGAATTATGAATTAGTGTTGTGAAAATGGTTAAGTATAGTAACTTGAATTATGAATTAGTGTTGTGAAAATGGTTAAGAGTAGTAACTTGAATTACGAATTAGTGTTGTGTAAACCGTTAAGTATAGTAACTTGAATTACGAATTAGTGTTGTGAAAATGGTTAAGAGTAGTAACTTGAATGATGAATTAGTGTTGTGAAAATGATTAAGTGTAGTAACTTTAATTATGAATTTGTGTTGTTAAAATAGTTATGTATAGTAGCTTGAATTATGAATTAGTGTTGTGAAAATGGTTAAGTATAATAACTTGAATTATGAATTAGTGTTGTGAAAATGGTTAAGTATAATAACTTGAATTATGAATTAACGTTGTGAAAATGGTTAAGTGTAGTAACTTGAATTATGAATTAGTGTTGTGAAAATAGTTAAGTGTAGTAACTTGAATTATGAATTAGTGTTGTGAAAATGGTTAAGTGTAGTAAATTGAATTATGAATTAGTGTTGTGAAAATGGTTAAGTATAGTAACTTGAATTATGAATTAGTGTTGTTAAAATGGTTAAGAGTAGTAACTTGAATTACGAATTAGTGTTGTGAAAATTGTTAAGTATAGTAACTTGAATTATGAATTAGTGTTGTGAAAATGGTTAAGAGTAGTAACTTGAATTATGAATTAGTGTTGTGAAAATGATTAAGTGTAGTAACTTTAATTATGAATTTGTGTTGTTAAAATAGTTATGTATAGTAGCTTGAATTATGAATTAGTGTTGTGAAAATGGTTAAGTATAATAACTTAAATTATGAATTACTGTTGTGAAAATGGCTAAGTATAATAACTTGAATTATGAATTAGCGTTGTAAAAATGGTTAAGTATAGTAACTTGAATTATGAATTAGTGTTGTGAAAATGGTTAAGTGTAGTAACTTTAATTATGAATTAGTGTTGTGAAAATGGTTAAATGTAGTAACTTTAATTATGAATTTGTGTTGTTAAAATAGTTAAGTATAGTAGCTTGAATTATGAATTAGTGTTGTGAAAATGGTTAAGTATAATAACTTGAATTATGAATTACTGTTGTGAAAATGGTTAAGTATAATAACTTGAATTATGAATTAGCGTTGTGAAAATGGTTAAGTATAGTAACTTGAATTATGAATTAGTGTTGTGAAAATGGTTAAGTATAATAACTTGAATTATGAATTAGCGTTGTGAAAATGATTAAGTGTAGTAACTTTAATTATGAATTTGTGTTGTTAAAATAGTTATGTATAGTAGCTTGAATTATGAATTAGTGTTGTTAAAATAGTTATGTATAGTAGCTTGAATTATGAATTAGTGTTGTGAAAATGGTTAAGTGTAGTAAATTGAATTATGAATTAGTGTTGTGAAAATGGTTAAGTATAGTAACTTGAATTATGAATTAGTGTTGTGAAAATGGTTAAGTATAGTAACTTGAATTATGAATTAGCGTTGTGAAAATGGTTAAGTCTATTTAGTTGGAATGTGAATTATTGAATTGAAAATGGTTAAGTGTATTTAGTTGAAATGTTAATTATTGACTTGAAAATATTTAAGTGAATTTAGTTTAAATGTGAATTAGTGACTTGAAAATGGTTAAATGTAGTAACTTGAATTATGAAATAGTGTTGTGAAAATGGTTAAGTATAATAACTTGAATTATGAATTAGTGTTGTGAAAATGGTTAAATGTAGTAACTTTAATTATGAATTAGTGTTGTTAAAATATTTAAGTATAGTAGCTTGAATTATGAATTAGTGTTGTGAAAATGGTTAAGTGTAGTAACTTGAATGATGAATTAGTGTTGTGAAAATGGTTAAGTATAGTAACTTTAATTATGAATTAGTATTGTTAAAATATTTAAGTATAGTAGCTTGAATTATGAATTAGTGTTATGAAAATTGTTAAGTATAATAACTTGAATTATGAATTAGCGTTGTGAAAATGGTTAAGTATAGTAACTTGAATTATGAATTAGTGTTGTGAAAATGGTTAAGTATAGTAACTTGAATTATGAATTAGTGTTGTGAAAATGGTTAAGTGTAGTAACTTGAATTATGAATTAGTGTTGTGAAAATGGTTAAATGTAGTAACTTTAATTATGAATTAGTGTTGTTAAAATATTTAAGTATAGTAGCTTGAATTATGAATTAGTGTTGTGAAAATGGTTAAGTATAGTAACTTGAATTATGAATTAGTGTTGTGAAAATGGTTAAGAGTAGTAACTTGAATTACGAATTAGTGTTGTGTAAACCGTTAAGTATAGTAACTTGAATTACGAATTAGTGTTGTGAAAATGGTTAAGAGTAGTAACTTGAATGATGAATTAGTGTTGTGAAAATGATTAAGTGTAGTAACTTTAATTATGAATTTGTGTTGTTAAAATAGTTATGTATAGTAGCTTGAATTATGAATTAGTGTTGTGAAAATGGTTAAGTATAATAACTTGAATTATGAATTAGTGTTGTGAAAATGGTTAAGTATAATAACTTGAATTATGAATTAACGTTGTGAAAATGGTTAAGTGTAGTAACTTGAATTATGAATTAGTGTTGTGAAAATAGTTAAGTGTAGTAACTTGAATTATGAATTAGTGTTGTGAAAATGGTTAAGTGTAGTAAATTGAATTATGAATTAGGGTTGTGAAAATGGTTAAGTATAGTAACTTGAATTATGAATTAGTGTTGTGAAAATGGTTAAGTGTAGTAACTTTAATTATGAATTAGTGTTGTTAAAATATTTAAGTATAGTAGCTTGAATTATGAATTAGTGTTGTGAAAATGGTTAAGTATAGTAACTTGAATTATGAATTAGTGTTGTGAAAATGGTTAAGAGTAGTAACTTGAATTACGAATTAGTGTTGTGTAAACCGTTAAGTATAGTAACTTGAATGATGAATTAGTGTTGTGTAAATGGTTAAGTGTAATAACTTTAATTATGAATTAGTGTTGTTAAAATGGTTATGTATAGTAGCTTGAATTATGAATTAGTGTTGTGAAAATGGTTAAGTATAATAACTTGAATTATGAATTAGTGTTGTGAAAATGGTTAAGTATAATAACTTGAATTATGAATTAACGTTGTGAAAATAGTTAAGTGTAGTAACTTGAATTATGAATTAGTGTTGTGAAAATAGTTAAGTGTAGTAACTTGAATTATGAATTAGTGTTGTGAAAATGGTTAAGTGTAGTAAATTGAATTATGAATTAGTGTTGTGAAAATGGTTAAGTATAGTAACTTGAATTATGAATTAGTGTTGTGAAAATGGTTAAGTGTAGTAACTTTAATTATGAATTAGTGTTGTTAAAATATTTAAGTATAGTAGCTTGAATTATGAATTAGTGTTGTGAAAATGGTTAAGTATAGTAACTTGAATTATGAATTAGTGTTGTGAAAATGGTTAAGAGTAGTAACTTGAATTACGAATTAGTGTTGTGTAAACCGTTAAGTATAGTAACTTGAATTACGAATTAGTGTTGTGAAAATGGTTAAGAGTAGTAACTTGAATGATGAATTAGTGTTGTGAAAATGATTAAGTGTAGTAACTTTAATTATGAATTTGTGTTGTTAAAATAGTTATGTATAGTAGCTTGAATTATGAATTAGTGTTGTGAAAATGGTTAAGTATAATAACTTGAATTATGAATTAGTGTTGTGAAAATGGTTAAGTATAATAACTTGAATTATGAATTAACGTTGTGAAAATGGTTAAGTGTAGTAACTTGAATTATGAATTAGTGTTGTGAAAATAGTTAAGTGTAGTAACTTGAATTATGAATTAGTGTTGTGAAAATGGTTAAGTGTAGTAAATTGAATTATGAATTAGTGTTGTGAAAATGGTTAAGTATAGTAACTTGAATTATGAATTAGTGTTGTTAAAATGGTTAAGAGTAGTAACTTGAATTACGAATTAGTGTTGTGAAAATTGTTAAGTATAGTAACTTGAATTATGAATTAGTGTTGTGAAAATGGTTAAGAGTAGTAACTTGAATTATGAATTAGTGTTGTGAAAATGATTAAGTGTAGTAACTTTAATTATGAATTTGTGTTGTTAAAATAGTTATGTATAGTAGCTTGAATTATGAATTAGTGTTGTGAAAATGGTTAAGTATAATAACTTAAATTATGAATTACTGTTGTGAAAATGGCTAAGTATAATAACTTGAATTATGAATTAGCGTTGTAAAAATGGTTAAGTATAGTAACTTGAATTATGAATTAGTGTTGTGAAAATGGTTAAGTGTAGTAACTTTAATTATGAATTAGTGTTGTGAAAATGGTTAAATGTAGTAACTTTAATTATGAATTTGTGTTGTTAAAATAGTTAAGTATAGTAGCTTGAATTATGAATTAGTGTTGTGAAAATGGTTAAGTATAGTAACTTGAATTATGAATTAGTGTTGTGAAAATGGTTAAGTATAGTAACTTGAATTATGAATTAGCGTTGTGAAAATGGTTAAGTCTATTTAGTTGGAATGTGAATTATTGAATTGAAAATGGTTAAGTGTATTTAGTTGAAATGTGAATTAGTGACTTGAAAATGGTTAAATGTAGTAACTTGAATTATGAAATAGTGTTGTGAAAATGGTTAAGTATAATAACTTGAATTATGAATTAGTGTTGTGAAAATGGTTAAGCATAGTAACTTGAATTATGAATTAGTGTTGTTAAAATAGTTAAGTATGGTAGCTTGAATTATGAATTAGTGTTGTGTAATGGTTAAGTGTAGTAACTTGAATTATGAATTAGTGTTGTGAAAATGATTAAGCGTAGTAACTTTAATTATGAATTTGTGTTGTTAAAATAGTTATGTATAGTAACTTGAATTATGAATTAGTGTTGTAAAAATGGTTAAGTATAGTAATTTCAATTATGAATTAGTGTTGTGAAAATGGTTAAGTGTAGTAACTTGAATTTTGAATTAGTGTTGTGAAAATGGTTAAATGTAGTAACTTTAATTATGAATTAGTGTTGTTAAAATATTTAAGTATAGTAGCTTGAATTATGAATTAGTGTTGTGAAAATGGTTAAGTGTAGTAACTTGAATGATGAATTAGTGTTGTGAAAATGGTTAAGTATAGTAACTTTAATTATGAATTAGTGTTGTTAAAATATTTAAGTATAGTAGCTTGAATTATGAATTAGTGTTATGAAAATTGTTAAGTATAATAACTTGAATTATGAATTAGCGTTGTGAAAATGGTTAAGTATAGTAACTTGAATTATGAATTAGTGTTGTGAAAATGGTTAAGTATAGTAACTTGAATTATGAATTAGTGTTGTGAAAATGGTTAAGTGTAGTAACTTGAATTATGAATTAGTGTTGTGAAAATGGTTAAATGTAGTAACTTTAATTATGAATTAGTGTTGTTAAAATATTTAAGTATAGTAGCTTGAATTATGAATTAGTGTTGTGAAAATGGTTAAGTATAGTAACTTGAATTATGAATTAGTGTTGTGAAAATGGTTAAGAGTAGTAACTTGAATTACGAATTAGTGTTGTGTAAACCGTTAAGTATAGTAACTTGAATTACGAATTAGTGTTGTGAAAATGGTTAAGAGTAGTAACTTGAATGATGAATTAGTGTTGTGAAAATGATTAAGTGTAGTAACTTTAATTATGAATTTGTGTTGTTAAAATAGTTATGTATAGTAGCTTGAATTATGAATTAGTGTTGTGAAAATGGTTAAGTATAATAACTTGAATTATGAATTAGTGTTGTGAAAATGGTTAAGTATAATAACTTGAATTATGAATTAACGTTGTGAAAATGGTTAAGTGTAGTAACTTGAATTATGAATTAGTGTTGTGAAAATAGTTAAGTGTAGTAACTTGAATTATGAATTAGTGTTGTGAAAATGGTTAAGTGTAGTAAATTGAATTATGAATTAGTGTTGTGAAAATGGTTAAGTATAGTAACTTGAATTATGAATTAGTGTTGTTAAAATGGTTAAGAGTAGTAACTTGAATTACGAATTAGTGTTGTGAAAATTGTTAAGTATAGTAACTTGAATTATGAATTAGTGTTGTGAAAATGGTTAAGAGTAGTAACTTGAATTATGAATTAGTGTTGTGAAAATGATTAAGTGTAGTAACTTTAATTATGAATTTGTGTTGTTAAAATAGTTATGTATAGTAGCTTGAATTATGAATTAGTGTTGTGAAAATGGTTAAGTATAATAACTTAAATTATGAATTACTGTTGTGAAAATGGCTAAGTATAATAACTTGAATTATGAATTAGCGTTGTAAAAATGGTTAAGTATAGTAACTTGAATTATGAATTAGTGTTGTGAAAATGGTTAAGTGTAGTAACTTTAATTATGAATTAGTGTTGTGAAAATGGTTAAATGTAGTAACTTTAATTATGAATTTGTGTTGTTAAAATAGTTAAGTATAGTAGCTTGAATTATGAATTAGTGTTGTGAAAATGGTTAAGTATAATAACTTGAATTATGAATTACTGTTGTGAAAATGGTTAAGTATAATAACTTGAATTATGAATTAGCGTTGTGAAAATGGTTAAGTATAGTAACTTGAATTATGAATTAGTGTTGTGAAAATGGTTAAGTATAATAACTTGAATTATGAATTTGCGTTGTGAAAATGATTAAGTGTAGTAACTTTAATTATGAATTTGTGTTGTTAAAATAGTTATGTATAGTAGCTTGAATTATGAATTAGTGTTGTGAAAATGGTTAAGTGTAGTAAATTGAATTATGAATTAGTGTTGTGAAAATGGTTAAGTATAGTAACTTGAATTATGAATTAGTGTTGTGAAAATGGTTAAGTATAGTAACTTGAATTATGAATTAGCGTTGTGAAAATGGTTAAGTCTATTTAGTTGGAATGTAAATTATTGAATTGAAAATGGTTAAGTGTATTTAGTTGAAATGTTAATTATTGATTTGAAAATATTTAAGTGTATTTAGTTTAAATGTGAATTAGTGACTTGAAAATGGTTAAGTGTATTTAGTTTAAATGTGAATTAGTGACTTGAAAATGGTTAAATGTAGTAACTTGAATTATGAAATAGTGTTGTGAAAATGGTTAAGTATAATAACTTGAATTATGAATTAGTGTTGTGAAAATGGTTAAATGTAGTAACTTTAATTATGAATTAGTGTTGTTAAAATATTTAAGTATAGTAGCTTGAATTATGAATTAGTGTTGTGAAAATGGTTAAGTGTAGTAACTTGAATGATGAATTAGTGTTGTGAAAATGGTTAAGTATAGTAACTTTAATTATGAATTAGTATTGTTAAAATATTTAAGTATAGTAGCTTGAATTATGAATTAGTGTTATGAAAATTGTTAAGTATAATAACTTGAATTATGAATTAGCGTTGTGAAAATGGTTAAGTATAGTAACTTGAATTATGAATTAGTGTTGTGAAAATGGTTAAGTATAGTAACTTGAATTATGAATTAGTGTTGTGAAAATGGTTAAGTGTAGTAACTTGAATTATGAATTAGTGTTGTGAAAATGGTTAAATGTAGTAACTTTAATTATGAATTAGTGTTGTTAAAATATTTAAGTATAGTAGCTTGAATTATGAATTAGTGTTGTGAAAATATTTAAGTATAGTAGCTTGAATTATGAATTAGTGTTGTGAAAATGGTTAAGTATAGTAACTTGAATTATGAATTAGTGTTGTGAAAATGGTTAAGAGTAGTAGCTTGAATTACGAAAATTTATTTATTGGTGTTTAATTTACTTTGTTACATTTAATCTGTTCTGAATTAAATGTAACAAAGTAAATTAAACACCAATAAATAAATTTTTCAAAAAACTTCTTACAACTGTCCTTCACTACCCCAAGACCTGGTCAGACATGTACAAGAGCTACCTATTACAGAACAGATTGACAATAAAATAAATAACACAAAGACTCTAACATCTGCCAGGAAGGAAGTGCAGAAGTTAGTGCTGAATATCGCCATTGATCTAGTAACTGCAAACTAACCTGCATCCAGTCTACACCCCAATAAGGGATGTAGAAGAGTAGGGTCAGTACAAACACACGTACTGGTAGACATCATCGGCCGACCAGTGTTAGTCCACAAAATCATAAAATAGAATCAAAGAAAAGAAATCATGACATCTTAATAGAGTATAATTCTACTAAGGCTGTAATATCATTATAACACTTTGCCAATATAATTTACAATTTTCCAACTCTATTAATGAGATTATATTCACCACTAGCATAGTCTAGCCTCACTAATTCACACCATCCACCACAATCTAACACTAAACCATCACTATCACCCTTTTATTCACGTTGCCGTTTCCATTATCCACATCTATAGGATCAACCCAATAATCATAGATAACTCACACTAAACTCTCGGGCTAACAACCAAACACTCTCTTATAATATTAAAGAATAATAACTAGCCAATCGGATAAGCCAAGATCACACCAAGTATAAATAAAGTAAGTCGACCAACATATAGCAAGTAAGCACAGAGTTCCACTTTTCCAAGTACATGTCACACAATCAATCTCAAGGATACAATCAAACAAGGAATACAAATCAACCCACATCTCAGTAAAACACACAAGAGAACTCAAGTTTCATTAACAAACCTTATAGATACTCTTGGAGAAAGATTAATTCAATTATTGAAACTTTGGGATTGTTTCTTTGAGATTATTCATTGGATTCATCACTTTAGATCACTTCATTATCAATTCCTTTATTATTAATATTACCATGTCGGCTCGTGGCACCCGATCCAATCACGTCTTATAGCAATACCGAAATTTAACGTCGGCCACATTGCTACTAACAATCTTTCCACTTTTCTGTTCTTAATAAATATTCATCATTCACTTTTCAACCTGTATGAAGGTATATCACAAGCCTTCTTTACTCAAGGCATTCTTTTCAATCACATTATCATTATGAATCAAGATTTTTCATTTATCAACAATAGTCTGTACACACATGCTAAGGGACTTATTTCTGCCCAACTAGTCATGAACTGCAGGGGACAATCTAAGTCCATGTACCGTACCGGCGTGGTACCCGATCCTCCATAAATAAGTAATATCAACATTCATATCCGTACCGGCGTGGTACCCGATCCTCCATAATCATATTATGTATATTTTATCAACTTCATACTATCTCTCAGGATACAACACGACGTACTAAATTTACAAGTACACTCATAATCACAAGACGATTCGATCAAGTTGGATTTTTCATAATTATTCATGCAAGTACCAACAATCCAAATATCATCAATTCAAGTATGTACGAAAACCAATCAACAAACATCCAATTTAGGAGCATACACACAATTAAATTGAGTCTAAACTCTAATTAAATCATAACCTACTCAAATACCACAACTTGGGTTCTAACATCACCACCCATAACTAGCGCATTCAACCTTATCATTATTCTTTACCTCTCTCCGCATAATACAATGCACACAATGATTCAAGTCATCTATCCCTTAGGCCTCACCATTATCATGGCACAATATGCAACTTAAACCTTTATAACTCAATTAGGTTCATCACTAGAACAACTAAGAAACATCATGTCCACATACTTCATTCACAACAATCCCTTTTCGGGCACATAACACATAATATCATAAATATCACATAATCAATCAATAACATAGTTTTCGGGATTAAAGTAAAGTTCTTATGTCTTTATTCACCTCAACTCCATGTCTGCAGGCCTAGACATGCTTTCTCCCATCAATTATAAATTATGAAAATATGAAATAACACAGTCTTCTACTCATTAACCTAGCCTACCTGGACGCCAAGCTTTTTGAATCAACAAGTCATGTCAAGGATGCTCATTCCCTTTCTTCATGCTTCGGAATGATCAATCATCTAAATATCAAACAATTATAAGAGTAATCAATCAATTACTCTTTAAATAAATATCTTTGGAATTCAAAACCCACTAATTCTACCCTAATTCCAGGTCTATATCATTCTCCAAGGTCAATTAACTATTAACTAGTTCTTTCAAACTTAACCCATCTCCATTAATGGAGTTTTTATGCTAAAGGTCTCATCTTTATGGAATTCAAGATTTCCAACTAACAAAATACATAATCTAGTTTATCAAGTTCATGTTAGAAATCATTAATTTATAATCTAGAATTAGTTCTAGATGATATTAAGAACACCCATAAGTTTTTCCCAAAAATCCACCATTAAAGGTTCTAACCCAAAATTTCACCATTGAAGGTCTTTTTAATAATTCTAGGATGTTAAAGGATTAAAAGACGAAGAAGATGATGGAAAAACTTACCTCCACGAAGGACTTTCACCCTAAACCTTGAAAAATCACCTCTCTAGGGTTGGGGAATGAAGTTTTGGAGTTTTGGACCTGAAAATCGGCTAAATATGATTTAAATACCACCAGAATTTTCGCTACAGCGAATTACCGTTTCAGCCCGGACAGTGTTCAGTAAAACGGTCATAACTTTTTATTCTAAACTCAGATTGACGAACAGTTTATTGTGTTGGAAAGAAGACTCATAGATATTTGATTTGATGGGTATTGGGACCCCTAACTCATTATATTCTAGGAGATATGATCGTTTGAATTTGGCCCTAATAAAAACTCATATCGAAACTCTATTGGTTAAAAATGTTTTCAACTTAACTTTGTGTTAGGGATATTGTACGACCTTAATTCATATCTAAAGAACTTCCAAATTAAAGGATTGATATTAGGATTCATGAATAATTAAATTCATCAGGCTTGAGTCTATCTAGACACATCGAAAGGCTAAAATCTTTGCCGAAAAGCTTGAGGTGACACAATGAATAAAATGATGACTATTTTGGACTCAAGTTAATATTGAGGAATGGTTTATTTAGTAACGACAAAATGGGTCGTTACAATTAGATACCAATTTACCATCCGTTCGTCCCCGAATGGACATTCGGTAGAGAGAAGCGTTATATTGAAATTAGAGAGACATTACTAACAGAGTTTCTTATTGCACCATATCTCACTCACTTGATATTATCAATAATTAACCTACATTCTATACTCAATCGTTCAATCAAGGCTTTTTAAAACACGAAGAGGCCGAGCCAAACATTTACGCATGAATCACTTATTCTCCTTACAACGGTCCAAGTCTCAAACTTGAGTATTATGAGTTAAAGCAAGATAAAGAGGGTTAAAAGATTCACCTTGAAGAAGACAATCACCCAAAATCACCTCTTTTTCACCCAAGGTACTTTCTCTCTTCTTACAACGGAAGAATGGGGAATGAACCCCGAAGAGCGAAATAAAAACTGAAAAACTGCATTCTTTACCGCTGCTGCGGCAATTGTCGTTGCAGTGCTAACCACCACAACGGACCCACGACGCTAATTCCCTTGATCAAACCAGTGAGCTTCGCCTAGCTCACAGATGTTTCTATTTTACAACATAAAATTGTAAGACTATCACGATAATTATCATTATCGGAGTTCTAGAGCCCTGAATTCAATTCCGAAAAGTGCTACGGGATGCTACATGAGTCTACTACTCGAATTTTAATACCAGACAAGTCACATCTAATCCACCCAACATACAGGCTCACCCTGAGACACCCGAGTAAGTTTCTAGCCAAGACTACTCCCTGAAAAATCTACATCTTGATCATATTTAAGTCACCACTCTATTTACAAGTCACATAACTTAGATACTCGCATACGCCTAATTAAGGCTACTAGATTCATTCTATAAAGCTAGCTTCAACATCTCATAACCACTATTCTTTTCACCTCAAGATCAACCACAGTTCAAGCTTACAGTTTACTACTATACATAGGTGACAACATAATCTCTCACTCATTACACAGAATTACAATTATTAACCATAGAGATCCTACAGAATTAGAGACTACAACACATTCTCCTCCACAACATCGCTAATACTCATCTAATCATCATATCTTAATCACTCAATAAGCAATATCCACCAAGTATCACCCAAGGAAAGATCAATCATGTCATTTAATAATTCACTTATATTATCCCATTTAGGACCATTCTTAATTATTCTATGGGTGTAACTACACCATTTAATTCTATATTAACACCATCATGGGGATTACTACCCTCTAAAATTATCATCTATCAGTCAATTATATAGGACGCTAATCACACAATTCAATCGCAAGACCAAGTCAACAATCAACTTATATTCTCAAGGCCTCCCTTAATACACCAATCCCCAACTAAAATTTATGCCCAGGCAATCACTAACTTCAATACTTAGAACACGACAAAACCTTCATTGTCAAGCCCAATTACGCTTCCATCACCAACACCAAGCTAAGGTATACAATGTCATTCTTATTTCTACCTTACAACATTTTTATTACAGGCTTCACTAACTCTTAACCACTTCGAGATTGATCTCTATATAATAAGCATATGAGCAAAGTCAAACAACATCACCGATTACAGGTCATTAACATCTCATTACCAATATCACATTTCAGATAAGTTATCAATCAAATTCCTTAGGTATCAACAACCTCCACTAATTTTTGCCACTTTTATTTAAAACTCATTATTTTGTCAAATCTTAAAAGTCAGTTCATACAAGGAGCTCAAAGATAATATCACTGAGCCAGTCCTCACAAGGAACTAATTAAAATTTTAAATAATAGGATTGCAAAAGAATCCAAATAAAGTCTCAATAACCGGACAATACAAGAATCCACATATAATATCAAATAACTAGACCACACA
Organism: Capsicum rhomboideum; assembly: GCA_031232105.1. Taxonomy (NCBI): domain Eukaryota; kingdom Viridiplantae; phylum Streptophyta; class Magnoliopsida; order Solanales; family Solanaceae; genus Capsicum; species Capsicum rhomboideum. The sequence continues at coordinate 57,843,705 of CP124714.1, forward strand.
AGGATCCATTCACAATATCAAGTAACTGAACCATACAATTGAATTCATTCACAATATCAATTGCAAGAGCCCGTCATTAAGGGCAACACATATCACGTCAGTCTTTTGTTCATGTCTTTTTCATTAATCTTTCCTTGACATCATGTCCTCATATCATCCTCTCAATTCTCATATCATAAATATCATCAGCATAACAATAGTATCAAGAACAAGGAAGCACCAAAGAATTTATTAATTTCACAACAACAAGATCACATAGTTCCATTACACTTTTCAACAAAAGCAACTTAGTCAATTTATTTCACCACAATTCAAACAAAAATAATTCACAACAATCATACAGTTTAACAATCCAAGTTCAGACAAATATCAAATAACATGCAACCAAATAAGTTCACTACTTTCATACATTTTCATATTATGATATTAACCCTTAGCCATTATTAACAGATACCAATTGGAATCTCCTAGATTCCAAAGCGAACTCACTAAGATACCAATTGGAATCAACTAGATTATAATTGATCTTTGTTGAGATACCAATTGGATCCAACCCACTAGTCAAAGAATAGTACGCCACGATGGAGAGAGAAAAAAAAAAAAAGAAACGACTTCTACATGCCTTATAGCCTTCCAAAGATTGGGTGTGGGGCCCTACACACCAATCTGCGGAACTCTACTTGACATTGCTCTTGTACTTGTGGGACCGGTGAACCTAATGCTCTGATACCAACTGTCACGACCCAAACAAACGGACCGTGCGGGCACCTACGCTATCCTAAGTAGCTAGGAGAACCCTTATTACCCAACCAAAAATATGCGGAAGACTTCTGTTTTTAAGAGAATACTGAATTAAATATAACAAAGTAAATTAAACACCAATAAATAAATTTTCCAAAAAAACTTCTTACAACTGTCCTTCACTACCCCAAGACCTGGTCAGACATGTACAAGAGCTACCTATTACAGAATAGATTGACAATAAAATAAATAACACAAAGACTCTAACATCTACCAGGAAGGAAGTGCAGAAGTTAGTGCTGAATATCGCCATTGATCTAGTAACTGCAAACTAACCTGCATCCAGTCTACACCCCAATAAGGGATGTAGAAGAGTAGGGTCAGTACAAACACACGTACTGGTAGACATCATCGGCCGACCAGTGTTAGTCCACATAATCATAAAATCGAATCAAAGAAAAGAAATCATGACATCTTAATAGAGTATAATTCTACTAAGGCTGTAATATCATTATAACACTTTGCCAATATAATTTACAATTTTCCAACTCTATTAATGAGATTATATTCACCACTAGCATAGTCTAGCCTCACTAATTCACACCATCCACCACAATCTAACACTAAACCATCACTATCACCCTTTTATTCACGTTGTCGTTTCCATTATCCACATCTATAGGATCAACCCAATAATCATAGATAACTCACACTAAACTCTCAGGCTAACAACCAAACACTCTCTTATAATATTAAAGAATAATAACTAGCCAATCGGATAAGCCAAGATCACACCAAGTATAAATAAAGTAAGTCGACCAACATATAGCAAGTAAGCACAGAGTTCCACTTTTCCAAGTACATGTCACACAATCAATCTCAAGGATACAATCAAACAGGGAATACAAATCAACTCACATCTCAGTAAAACACACAAGAGAACTCAAGGTTCATTAGCAAACCTTATAGATACTCTTGGAGAAAGATTAATTCAATTATTGAAACTTTGGGATTGTTTCTTTGAGATTATTCATTGGATTCATCACTTTAGATCACTTCATTATCAATTCCTTTATTATTAATATTACCATGCCGGCTCGTGGCACCCGATCCAATCACGTCTTATAGCAATACCGAAATTTAACGTCGGTCACATTGCTACTAACAATCTTTCCACTTTTCTGTTCTTAATAAATATTCATCATTCACTTTTCAACCTGTATGAAGGTATATCACAAGCCTTCTTTACTCAAGGCATTCTTTTCAATCACATTATCATTATGAATCAAGATTTTTCATTTATCAACAATAGTCTGTACACACATGCTAAGGGACTTATTTCTGCCCAACTAGTCATGACCTGCAGGGGACAATCTAAGTCCATGTACCGTACCGGCGTGATACCCGATCCTCCATAAATAAGTAATATCAACATTCATATCCGTACCGGCGTGGTACCCGATCCTCCATAATCATATTATGTATATTTTATCAACTTCATACTATCTCTCAGGATACAACACGACGTACTAAATTTATAAGTACACTCATAATCACAAGACGATTCGATCAAGTTGGATTTTTCATAATTATTCATGCAAGTACCAACAATCCAAATATCATCAATTCAAGTATGTACGAAAACCAATCAACAAACATCCAATTTAGGAGCATACACACAATTAAATTGAGTCTAAACTCTAATTAAATCATAACCTACTCAAATACCACAACTTGGGTTCTAACATCACCACCCATAACTAGCGCATTCAACCTTATCATTATTCTTTACCTCTCTCCGCATAATACAATGCACACAATGATTCAAGTCATCTATCCCTTAGGCCTCACCATTATCATGGCACAATATGCAACTTAAACCTTTATAACTCAATTAGGTTCATCACTAGAACAACTAAGAAACATCATGTCCACATACTTCATTCACAACAATCCCCTTTCGGGCACATAACACATAATATCATAAATATCACATAATCAATCAATAACATAGTTTTCGGGATTAAAGTAAAGTTCTTATGTCTTTATTCACCTCAACTCCATGTCTGCAGGCCTAGACATGCTTTCTCCCATCAATTATAAATTATGAAAATATGAAATAACACAGTCTTCTACTCATTAACCTAGCCTACCTGGACGCCAAGCTTTTTGAATCAACAAGTCATGTCAAGGATGCTCATTCCCTTTCTTCATGCTTCGGAATGATCAATCATCTAAATATCAAACAATTATAAGAGTAATCAATCAATTACTCTTTAAATAAATATCTTTGGGAATTCAAAACCCACTAATTCTACCCTAATTCCAGGTCTATATCATTCTCCAAGGTCAATTAACTATTAACTAGTTCTTTCAAACTTAACCCATCTCCATTAATGGAGTTTTTATGCTAAAGGTCTCATCTTTATGGAATTCAAGATTTCCAACTAACAAAATACATAATCTAGTTTATCAAGTTCATGTTAGAAATCATTAATTTATAATCTAGAATTAGTTCTAGATGATATTAAGAACACCCATAAGTTTTTCCCAAAAATCCACCATTAAAGGTTCTAACCCAAAATTTCACCATTGAAGGTCTTTTTAATAATTCTAGGATGTTAAAGGATTAAAAGACGAAGAAGATGATGGAAAAACTTACCTCCACGAAGGACTTTCACCCTAAACCTTGAAAAATCACCTCTCTAGGGTTGGGGAATGAAGTTTTGGAGTTTTGGACCTGAAAATCGGCTAAATATGATTTAAATACCACCAGAATTTTCGCTACAGCGAATTACCGTTTCAGCCCGGACAGTGTTCAGTAAAACGGTCATAACTTTTTATTCTAAACTCAGATTGACGAACAGTTTATTGTGTTGGAAAGAAGACTCATAGATCTTTGATTTGATGGGTATTGGGACCCCTAACTCATTATATTCTAGGAGATATGATCGTTTGAATTTGGCCCTAATAAAAACTCATATCGAAACTCTATTGGTTAAAAATGTTTTCAACTTAACTTTGTGTTAGGGATATTGTACGACCTTAATTCATATCTAAAGAACTTCCAAATTAAAGGATTGATATTAGGATTCATGAATAATTAAATTCATCAGGCTTGAGTCTATCTAGACACATCGAAAGGCTAAAATCTTTGCCGAAAAGCTTGAGGTGACACAATGAATAAAATGATGACTATTTTGGACTCAAGTTAATATTGAGGAATGGTTTATTTAGTAACGACAAAATGGGTCGTTACAAACTTTAATTATGAATTTGTGTTGTTAAAATAGTTATGTATAGTAGCTTGAATTATGAATTAGTGTTGTTAAAATAGTTAAGTATAGTAGCTTGAATTATGAATTAGCGTTGTGAAAATGGTTAAGCATAGTAACTTGAATTATGAATTAGTGTTGTTAAAATAGTTAAGTATGGTAGCTTGAATTATGAATTAGTGTTGTGTAATGGTTAAGTGTAGTAACTTGAATTATGAATTAGTGTTGTGAAAATGATTAAGTGTAGTAACTTTAATTATGAATTTGTGTTGTTAAAATAGTTATGTATAGTAACTTGAATTATGAATTAGTGTTGTAAAAATGGTTAAGTATAGTAATTTGAATTATGAATTAGTGTTGTGAAAATGGTTAAGTGTAGTAACTTTAATTATGAATTAGTGTTGTGAAAATGGTTAAATGTAGTAACTTTAATTATGAATTAGTGTTGTTAAAATATTTAAGTATAGTAGCTTGAATTATGAATTAGTGTTGTGAAAATGGTTAAGTGTAGTAACTTGAATGATGAATTAGTGTTGTGAAAATGGTTAAGTATAGTAACTTTAATTATGAATTAGTGTTGTTAAAATATTTAAGTATAGTAGCTTGAATTATGAATTAGTGTTATGAAAATTGTTAAGTATAATAACTTGAATTATGAATTAGCGTTGTGAAAATGGTTAAGTATAGTAACTTGAATTATGAATTAGTGTTGTGAAAATGGTTAAGTGTAGTAACTTGAATTATGAATTAGTGTTGTGAAAATGGTTAAATGTAGTAACTTTAATTATGAATTAGTGTTGTGAAAATGGTTAAAAGTAGTAACTTGAATTATGAATTAGCGTTGTGAAAATGATTAAGTGTAGTAACTTTAATTATGAATTTGTGTTGTTAAAATAGTTATGTATAGTAGCTTGAATTATGAATTAGTGTTGTTAAAATAGTTAAGTATAATAACTTGAATTATGAATTAGTGTTGTGAAAATGGTTAAGTGTAGTAACTTGAATTATGAATTAGTGTTGTGAAAATGGTTAAGTGTAGTAAATTGAATTATGAATTAGTGTTGTGAAAATAGTTAAGTATAGTAATTTGAATTATGAATTAGTGTTGTGAAAATGGTTAAGAGTAGTAACTTGAATTATGAATTAGTGTTGTGAAAATGATTAAGTGTAGTAACTTTAATTATGAATTTGTGTTGTTAAAATAGTTATGTATAGTAGCTTGAATTATGAATTAGTGTTGTGAAAATGGTTAAGTATAATAATTTGAATTATGAATTACTGTTGTGAAAATGGTTAAGTATAATAACTTGAATTATGAATTAGCGTTGTGAAAATGGTTAAGTATAGTGTATATATATATATATACTCTAATATTAATTCCTTTCTTATTTTGTCTTGTTTAAAGAAAAAAAAAAACTACATATATTCCACCATTTTTTTTAGCACTTTAAGCTCAACTTTTGTCACGACCCGATTTTTCGAGTCCTGATGGCGCCTACCGTAACCCACCAATAGGCAAGCCAAACCCTAGCCCGGAGCGACAAGCGACAGGCTAACGGGTGGAATCTCAGGAAACAGAGATGAAGTGGAAGTAACCATACTAATAAACATGCTAGAAATACAAAAAAAACAAAATCAAAATATATATCCATACCAAGACTGAGAAAGAAGAGAACAATATATACAGCTGAGAACCCCTCCCAAGACCTGGTGAAGTCGGTACAAGAGCCACTACTAGACATGTCAAAAAAAAAATAATACAGAAATCAAATATATACAACAAGTACTACAGTCTCGAGAACAAAAGACTATACAATAGAGATGGAGTAGGATCTGCCTCGGACGTCAGTAAGCTCACCCTGCTCCGGAGTAAGTGCTGGAAAGAGAGTCACGTCAAAACCGTCGACTAGTGCCCGGATCTGCATCGGGGAAAAAGATGCAGAAGTGCAGTATGAGTACCGGGGCAACGGGTACTCAGTAGGCATCATCGGCCGACTGAGCTCAATATAATATAAGCAAGCTAAAATGCGAGGGTGCATGCTAGGTCCGGGGTATAAATAATAAGTAAATACACTACTGCCGAGGCGTGTAGATATGCTCAGGAGATAAATAAATACGATACTAAGTAAAGAGTAAATAAATGCATAAGTAAGCACTCAAGTCAAACATAACCTATCTGGGCCCCCATAAACCCGATAGGCACACGAAAGAAAACAATAACCCAGCCTGGCCCCCATAAACCGACGGGACACACAAGAATAGTAAATGCATAGTCACCAGTGTCTCGAAGCTGTATCAGTATCCAGTAACCAGAATAACGAACAAGGGTGCACCGGGCTTGAACCGGCACCAATGGGTAATAACAAGAGGCCAGACACCGGAATCGAACCGGACATAGTGGATAATAACAATAGGCCACATATATCATAACCGCCGGAACTCAGTACCAAAACTCTCCAATCATATCATAACCAGATGCCGGACTCGAACCGGAACTCATAATAATCAGTGGCCGAACTCGAACCGGAACTCATAATAATCAGTAACCATCATGCTGAATCAGTGGCCGGAATCCACACAAATACAAGTAAACGGGGACATACCAGCCCCAAAATAAACTCGAAACATAAGTAAAGGAGCTAACCCACCACGTACTACAAGTCTGGGTATACATTGTAAGTCATGGCAAGGCGGGTCCGCATTCTAAATCAAACTAGCCGACCCGGTCAAATACGGTGCTATTAGAGACTAACAAGGCTAAACAGGTCAAAAGGGCATAAATAGGGTAATTTAATACAAATGGTATCCTAAAAGATCATCTCGGGGATTAACTAAGCCTAATAAGGTTTAAAGCTAACTACACCGACTGTGAAGAGTAGCGGGGCCCACTACGGGGTCCCGGAACCAAGTCTGGGCTAAGGTTCCCCAAACCCCTACTAACAGCGGTACAACATTAACCAACCCTATAAAAGTAATATCTGGCACACCACGAGAATAACAGGCCCAAAACACATCCGAACAAGGCCCTAAACGGCCCAAAAGGCCTAGTCATAGCAAGTCAGTGCCAATCCACAACTACCAGCCCAAACACTAGCATAATAACATGCAAATACTATAAACAAACTCAATCTAGGTATACGGTAAGCCTAGCCTACCTGGACGCCGCCAAACGCCTGCCAAAGCTTGCTAAATAGGAGTCTTTCCCTTTCGAGAGACCTCCGATTGCTGCCACGCTAGTAAAATAATAAACTACATGTCAAAACATGAATTTTGATACCCATATTGCATTAGTTCAAAAAAATATCCAAACGGTCCATGTGGGGCCCACTTGCGGAATCGAAAAACCGAAACCGTCACAGCGTCCCAAATCACCCCGTGACCAATAGTCACAACTAACACCGCTCAATTTGAGCTCAATATCTAGCTCAAATATCAACACCAATTCCAACAACCACCGTAACTAAAACTACCGTAAAAATAAGAAAACGTACCGTAGAAATGACGAGAACGAGTCCACGAACTCAAATATACCAACCCCTAACCTTGAATCTCTCTAGAAATGTTTAAAGTTGAGCTTAAAGTGCTAAAAAAATGGTGGAATATATGTAGGTTTTTTTTTTCTTTAAACAAGACAAAATAAGAAAAGGAATTAATATTAGAGTATATATATATATATATATGTACTACACGTACAAAAATAAAAAAAAAACACAAAGTCTTGAAGTCAAATACTAATTAGTGTTGCATGCACATGGCTTTATCCATTATTTTTCTCTCCGTATATATATATTCGGATACTGCATAGGCTCGTGGTAAAATAAATATAATATTTTAAATATACCATCATGAATAGAAAATTATTTTGAACAAAACTTCTATAAAATAAAAATATTATTTTAACATATTTAGATTTACTATCTCCGTTTAAAAATATAAATAAATTATAGAACTTTTATAAAGTAGTATAGATACATCATAACTAAAGAATTTTATAAATATCATAAACATTTTTGAAAGGTAATTAACTATGTCATTTTACCAAATTCTAATTTAATTTAACATTTTACAACGTGCTCGGTCTAAATAATATTCTCAAACGAACTGCCTGAGAACCGAACTGTCAGTCCCAGCAAGTCATAAATAACTTGGGGCAGTTATAGAAAAGCTCTAAACACTGAGAACGCACGAAAATGAGGAAAATGACCGGGAAGGTCATTACAATATCCATTACTAAAAGGACTTTCGTCCGCGAAAGTCAAGAATAAGCATATACCTGAAGACGTAAACAAGTAGGGATACTGGGCTCGCATGTCACGTTCAAGTTCCTAAGTAGCCTCCTCAACTGGACGGTGACGCCATTGTACCTTAACCACTGGAATTTCCCGAGAGCGTAACCGTCTGACATCTCTGGCTAAAATGGACACAGGCTCTTCAACAAATGCTAACTTCTCGTCTAACTGAACCGAGTCCCACTGAAGCACATGCGACTCATCTGGGATATATTGTCGCAGCATAGAAACATGAAATACTGGGTGGATAGCTGAAAAGGTCGGAGGTAAGGCCAGTACATATGCTACCTCCCCGATTGTCCGAAGAATCTCAAAGGGTCCAATATACCTGGGGCTAAGCTTGCCCCTCCTACCGAATCGCATCACGCCCTTCATTGGCGATACTCGTAAGAAGACCCTATCACCAACTCTGAATCTCAACGGACGACGTCTACGGTCAGCATAACTCCTCTGTCTACTCTGCGCTGTCAGCAGCCTGTCCTGAATCACCCGAACTCGATCCAAAGACTCTCGGAGCAAATCTGTGCCACGAGGACTGACCTCCGAAGTTTCGAACCAACCAACTGGAGACCGGCACCGTCTGCCATATAAAGCCTCGAACGGAGCCATCTGAATGCTGGAGTGGAACCTATTATTATAAGCGAATTCCGCCAAAGGCAAGAATTGATCCCACTGACCCCCAAAGTCTAACACACAAGCACGGAGCATATCCTCTAACACCTGAATAGTCCGCTCTGACTGCCCGTCGGTCTGAGGATGAAACGCAGTACTGAGGTCCACTTGAGTACCTAACTCCTCCTGGAAAGCCTGCCAGAAACTGGAGGTAAACTGAGACCCTCTGTCTGAGATAATAGACACCGGCACTCCGTGTAGGCGAACTACCTCCTGAATATATACACGAGCTAACTTCTCAGCACTGTAGGAAGTTCGAACAGGGATAAAGTGCGCGGACTTAGTCAACCGATCTACAACAACCCAAATACTATCAAAGCCACGAGAGGTGCGAGGTAACCTACCAACGAAATCCATCGTGATCCGCTCCCACTTCCACTCAGGAATGGGTAACGGATGAAGTAGACTACCAGGTCTCTGGTGCTCGGCCTTTACCTGCTGACAACAAAGGCATCGAGCTACAAACCCTGCTATGTCTCTCCGCATACCACTCCACCAATAGTGCTGTCTCAAATCCCGATACATCTTAGCTGTCCCAGGGTGAATAGAATATCTGGAACTGTGTGCCTCGTGCAGAATCAACTGAATCAAATCTCCAACCCTCGGGACACAAATACGATCGTCAAACCTCAGAACACCATCAGAACCCAAGGTAGCTCTCTCAGACTCACCCCTCAATACCTGATCTCGAATGCTACAGAGACCGCTATCCTCAAACTGACAACCCTGAATCTGCTCCAGCAAAGTAGATCTAGCCTCAAGACAAGCAACAATCCTCCTGGGGTCAGAAATATCCAATCGAACCATCGAGTTAGCTAAGGACTGAATGTCCAAAGCTAATGGCCGCTGAGAGACTGGAATGAAGGCTAAGCTACCCATACTCACTGTCTTCCGGCTTAAGGCGTCCGCTACCACATTCGCCTTGCCCGGATGATAGAGAATAGAGATATCATAGTCCTTCAGCAACTCAATCCACCTGCGCTGCCTCGAATTAAGATCTCTCTAAGTCATAATATGTTGAAGACTGCGGTGGTCTGTAAAGATCTCACAATGCACACCGTATAGATAATGCCTCCAAATCCGCAGTGCAAATACTACCGCTGCTAATTCCAAGTCATGAGTGGGGTAATTACGTGCGTGCACCTTCAGTTGTCTCGATGCATAAGCAATAACACGACCCCGCTGCATCAGAACACACCCCAAACCGATACCAGACGCATCACAATACACGGTGAAACCCTCGCCCTCAACTGGAAGAGTCAACACAGGGGCAGAAGTAAGTCGATCCTTGAGCTTCAGGAAGCTTGCCTCACAATCCTCGGACCACTGAAACGGAACCTCCTTCCTGGTCAGTCTGGTCATAGGAGATGCAATAGACGAGAAGCCCTCAACAAACCGTCTGTAATAACCTGCCAACCCAACAAAACTGCGAACCTCAGTAGGCGACGTGGGCCTAGCCCAACCTCGAATAGCCTCAATCTTCGCTGGGTCTACCATGATACCTTGTCTGGATACAACATGCCCCAAGAAAGCTACAGACTCAAGCCAGAACTCACACTTTGAGAATTTGGCATAAAGCCGATGATCTCTCAAAGTGTGGAGCACAGTCCTCAAATGCTGCTCGTGCTCCTCGCTACTCCTCGAATAAACCAAGATGTCGTCAATAAACACAATGACAAAGGAGTCCAAGTATGGCCTGAATACCCGATTCATCAAATCCATGAAAGCTGCAGGGGCATTAGTCAATCCAAAAGACATCACCAGGAACTCATAATGGCCGTACCGAGTCCTGAAGGCTGTCTTTGGGATGTCCTCAGCCCTAACTCTCAACTGATGATATCCAGATCTCAAATCTATCTTTGAGAACACTGCGGCACCCTGAAGCTGATCAAACAAATCGTCAATACGAGGCATCGGATACTTATTCTTTACTGTCACCTTATTTAGCTGCCTGTAATCAATACACATTCGCATAGACCCATCCTTCTTCTTTACAAAAAGAACTGGAGCACCCCAAGGCGACACACTCGGCCTAATAAAACCCTTCCCCAAAAGATCCTTAAGCTGACTACTCAGCTCCCTCAACTCAGCAGGAGCCATACGATACGGAGCCATAGAAATAGGTCGGGTGCCCGGCTCAAGGTCAATAATAAACTCTATATCACGCTCAGGAGGAAGGCTAGGTAGGTCAGTCGGGAATACATCAGGAAACTCACGAACAATAAGGACAGAGTCAAGTGACGGACTCTCAATGCTAGCATCCCGAACATAAGCAAGGAATGAATCACAACCCCTCACCATCAATCTATGAGCCCGAACATATGAAATAATCCCCGTCGGTGTACGGCTAACAGAACCCTGCCACACTACCGGGGGTACACCAGGCATGGCTAAGGTCACGGTCTTGGCAAAGCAATCCAAGACTGCATGATGAAAAGACAACCAGTCCATGCCCAGAATCACATCAAAATCTACCATGGCCAATACAATAAAATCAACCTGAGTCTCAAACTCCTGAATAGTCACCAGACATGATCTATATACCCGATCCACTACTAAAGAATCACCAACGGGGGTAGATACACATAAGGGCACAGATAATAACTCAGAACATAAACCCAACCGTGGTGCATAATAAGTAGATACATAAGAAAACGTGGATTCGGGATCAAATAATGCAGAAGCTGGCTGACGGCATACGAAAATCGTACCTGTAATCACCGCATCCGAAGCCTCAGCCTCTGGCCTAGCTGGCACGGCATACAACTGACGCTGGCTACCACTAGTCTGAGTACCAACCTGACTACCAGTCCGACCTCCCTGTGCTCCACCTCGAGAACCCTGGGGACCACCCCGACGACCCTGTGCACCACCTCTGCCTACTGGCGGTACAGATCTGATGGGCTGTGCTGTCTGAACTGAAGGCTCAATAGCCCTGCGCTGAGGACACTCACGTGCGAAATGACCGAAAACCCCACAAGTATAACATGCTCCTGGCTCCCTGCTCGGCCTAGAAGATCCAATATGACCACCTCTAGCAGATGAACTGGGTTGACCACGCCCCTGAGGCTGGCTAACAGAACCACTATAGGTGGGCTGACCCCTATCAGATATCTGCAAAGCTGATTGTACGGGCCTACTAGGCTGACCCTGTCGCTGAAAAGACTGCTGCTGCTGATGAGGGTACCTACCCTGAAACTGGAAACCACGATCTCTGAACTGCGAACCACTATGGCTCCCACTGAAACTACCCTGGACACGAGGTCTCTTATCGCTGCCCCCTTGGGCCTCGCGATCCATCTCCTCAATAGAGTATACATGCTCAATAATCTCTGCGAATGACTTCCCTGAAGTCACTAAACTCTGGGTAGCCCTGCGGAGTGGCAATCTCAGTCCCCTGACAAAACATCTAACTCTCTCGTACTCGTCAGGCAAAATAGAAGTAGCGTGCCTAGCAAGATCATGAAATCTCGCCTCATACTCGGAGACAGATAATGAACCCTGAGTCAACCTGGAGAACTCATCCCTGAGCCGCTCCCGCATAGTACGGGGCATATACTTTCCCAAGAAAATCTCGGAGAACTGGGTCCAGGTAATCGGTGGAGATCCCACTGGCCTGGAATCAAGATATCCCCTCCACCATCTCCTCGCTGCAGTATCGAACTGATATGCCACGAAATCAACACCACGAGACTGTACCAATCCCAAATTCCTAAGTCTATCCTCGCAGCTGGACAAGAACTCATATGCATCCTCACCCGGAGTACCAGCAAATCTCGGTGGAGCTAATCTCAGGAAGCGACCCAACATCTTCTGCTCCTCGGCAGACATAACTGGCTGATCTATAACTGGCTGTGGAGCTACTGGTACAAGTAGAACCTCAACTCTCGGTGCCACAGCTACAGGCTGCGCCCCAGCACCAACTCCCTGTGCGGCTAGCTGTACTCCCGCAGCAGGCGGACCTCCAACTAATTCCAACAACTGAAGCAATGTACCTCAGAGCAAAGAAGCATCAATAAATTCGGGTGGAGCCTGGGCTGCCCCCTGGCCCACCAGCTGCTGTGGCGGCGGAACATCTGGAACTATAACAGGATCGGGTGACGGATCCCTAGCACGATCTGGTCCTGGGGCTGCTACTCTGCCCTGCCTTCGACCTCTAGGTCGACCTCGACCCCTAACTGGAGCCCTCGCTGTAGGCTCGGGGTCCTGACCCTCGGGTCTCGCACCCTGCGTCCTAACCATCTGCATAAAGAGTGAACCAAATGAAAATCAGAAACCAACATAGACTTAACGCACGAACATGAGTCAAGAAAATGAGAGACTCCCCTAAGAATGCTCCGTAGCCTCCCGAAGATAGGATACAGGCGTCCCCGCACCGATCCACAGGACTCTACTAAACATTGGCCCATGTACCGACACTACCTAGACAACCTAGGCTCTGATACCAAGCTGTCACGACCCAATTTTTCGAGTCCTGATGGCGCCTACCGTAACCCACCAATAGGCAAGCCAAACCCTAGCCCGGAGAGACAAGCGACAGGCTAACGGGTGGAATCTCAGGAAACAGAGATGAAGTGGAAGTAACCATACTAATAAACATGCTAGAAATACAAAAAAAACAAAATCAAAATATATATCCATACCAAGACTGAGAAAGAAGAGAACAATATATACAGCTGAGAACCCCTCCCAAGACCTGGTGAAGTCGGTACAAGAGCCACTACTAGACATGTCAAAAAAAAAATAATACAGAAATCAAATATATACAACAAGTACTACAGTCTCGAGAACAAAAGACTATACAATAGAGATGGAGTAGGATCTGCCTCGGACGTCAGTAAGCTCACCCTGCTCCGGAGTAAGTGCTGGAAAGAGAGTCACGTCAAAACCGTCGACTAGTGCCCGGCTCTGCATCGGGGAAAAAGATGCAGAAGTGCAGTATGAGTACCGGGGCAACGGGTACTCAGTAGGCATCATCGGCCGACTGAGCTCAATATAATATAAGCAAGCTAAAATGCGAGGGTGCATGCTAGGTCCGGGGTATAAATAATAAGTAAATACACTACTGCCGAGGCGTGTAGATATGCTCAGGAGATAAATAAATACGATACTAAGTAAAGAGTAAATAAATGCATAAGTAAGCACTCAAGTCAAACATAACCTATCTGGGCCCCCATAAACCCGATAGGCACACGAAAGAAAACAATAACCCAGCCTGGCCCCCATAAACCGACGGGACACATAAGAATAGTAAATGCATAGTCACCAGTGTCTCGAAGCTGTATCAGTATCCAGTAACCAGAATAACGAACAAGGGTGCACCGGGCTTGAACCGACACCAATGGGTAATAACAAGAAGCCAGACACCGGAATCGAACCGGACATAGTGGATAATAACAATAGGCCACATATATCATAACCGCCGGAACTCAGTACCAAAACTCTCCAATCATATCATAACCAGATGCCGGACTCGAACCGGAACTCATAATAATCAGTGGCCGAACTCGAACCGGAACTCATAATAATCAGTAACCATCATGCTAAATCAGTGGCCGGAATCCACACAAATACAAGTAAACGGGGACATACCAGCCCCAAAATAAACTCGAAACATAAGTAAAGGAGCTAACCCACCACGTACTACAAGTCTGGGTATACATTGTAAGTCATGGCAAGGCGGGTCCGCATTCTAAATCAAACTAGCCGACCCGGTCAAATACGGTGCTATTAGAGACTAACAAGGCTAAACAGGTCAAAAGGGCATAAATAGGGTAATTTAATACAAATGGTATCCTAAAAGATCATCTCGGGGATTAACTAAGCCTAATAAGGTTTAAAGCTAACTACACCGACTGTGAAGAGTAGCGGGGCCCACTACGGGGTCCCGGAACCAAGTCTGGGCTAAGGTTCCCCAAACCCCTACTAACAGCGGTACAACATTAACCAACCCTATAAAAGTAATATCTGGCACACCACGAGAATAACAGGCCCGAAACACATCCGAACAAGGCCCTAAACGGCCCAAAAGGCCTAGTCATAGCAAGTCAGTGCCAATCCACAACTACCAGCCCAAACACTAGCATAATAACATGCAAATACTATAAACAAACTCAATCTAGGTATACGGTAAGCCTAGCCTACCTGGACGCCGCCAAACGCCTGCCAAAGCTTGCTAAATAGGAGTCTTTCCCTTTCGAGAGACCTCCGATTGCTGCCACGCTAGTAAAATAATAAACTACATGTCAAAACATGAATTTTGATACCCATATTGCATTAGTTCAAAAAAATATCCAAACGGTCCATGTGGGGCCCACTTGCGGAATCGAAAAACCGAAACCGTCACAGCGTCCCAAATCACCCCGTGACCAATAGTCACAACTAACACCGCTCAATTTGAGCTCAATATCTAGCTCAAATATCAACACCAATTCCAACAACCACCGTAACTAAAACTACCGTAAAAATAAGAAAACGTACCGTAGAAATGACGAGAACGAGTCCACGAACTCAAATATACCAACCCCTAACCTTGAATCTCTCTAGAAATGTTTAAAGTTGAGCTTAAAGTGCTAAAAAAATGGTGGAATATATGTAGGTTTTTTTTTTCTTTAAACAAGACAAAATAAGAAAAGGAATTAATATTAGAGTATATATATATATATATATGTACTACACGTACAAAAATAAAAAAAAACACAAAGTCTTGAAGTCAAATACTAATTAGTGTTGCATGCACATGGCTTTATCCATTATTTTTCTCTCCGTATATATATATTCGGATACTGCATAGGCTCGTGGTAAAATAAATATAATATTTTAAATATACCATCATGAATAGAAAATTATTTTGAACAAAACTTCTATAAAATAAAAATATTATTTTAACATATTTAGATTTACTATCTCCGTTTAAAAATATAAATAAATTATAGAACTTTTATAAAGTAGTATAGATACATCATAACTAAAGAATTTTATAAATATCATAAACATTTTTGAAAGGTAATTAACTATGTCATTTTACCAAATTCTAATTTAATTTAACATTTTACAACGTGCTCGGTCTAAATAATATTCTCAAACGAACTGCCCGGGAACCGAACTGTCAGTCCCAGCAAGTCATAAATAACTTGGGGCAGTTATAGAAAAGCTCTAAACACTGAGAACGCACGAAAATGAGGAAAATGACCGGGAAGGTCATTACAACTTTAAACATTTCTAGAGAGATTCAAGGTTAGGGGTTGGTATATTTGAGTTCGTGGACTCGTTCTCGTCATTTCTACGGTACGTTTTCCTATTTTTACGGTAGTTTTAGTTACGGTGGTTGTTGGAATTGGTATTGATGTTTGAGCTAGATATTGAGCTCAAATTGAGCGGTGTTAGTTGTGACTATTGGTCATGGGGTGATTTGGGACGCTGTGACGGTTTCGGTTTTTCGATTCCACAAGTGGGCCCCACATGGATCGTTTGGATATTTTTTTGAACTAATGCAATATGGGTATCAAAATTCATGTTTTGACATGTAGTTTATTATTTTGCTAGCGTGGCAGCAATCGGAGGTCTCTCGAAAGGGAAAGACTCCTATTTAGCAAGCTTTGGCAGGCGTTTGGCGGCGTCCAGGTAGGCTAGGCTTACCATATACCTAGACTGAGTTTGTTTATAGTATTTGCATATTATTATGCTAGTGTTTGGGCTGGTAGTTGTAGATTGGCATTGGCTTGCTATGATTAGGCCTTTTGGGCCGGTTAGGGCCTTGTTCGGATGTGTTTCGGGCCTGCTATCCTCGTGGTGTGCCAGATATTACTTTTATAGGGTTGGTTAATATTGTACCGCTGTTAGTAGGGGTTTGGGGAACCTTAGCCCAGACTTGGTTCCGGGATCCCATAGTGGGCCCCGTTACTCTTCACAATCGGTGTAGTTAGCTTTAAACCTTATTAGGCTTAGTTAATCCCCAAGATGATCTTTTAGGATAACATTTGTATTAAATTACCCTATTTATGCCCTTTTGACCTGTTTAGCCTTGTTAGTCTCTAATAGCACCGTATTTGACTGGGGTCGGCTAGTTTGATTTAGAATGCGGACCCGCCTTGCCATGACTTAGAATGTATACCCAGACTTGTAGTACGTGGTGGGTTAGCTCCTTTACTTATGTTTCGAGTTTATTTTGGGGCTGGTATATCCCCGTTTACTTGTATTTGTGTGGATTCTGGCACTATTATGTCACTTGGTTACTGATTATTATGAGTTCCGGTTCAAGTCCGGCCACTGATTCAGCATGATGGTTACTGATTATTATGAGTTCCGGTTCGAGTCCGGCCACTGATTATTATGAGTTCCGGTTCGAGTCCGGCATCTGGTTATGATATGATTGGAGAGTTTTGGTACTGAGTTCCGGTTCGAGTCCTGCGGTTATGATATATGTGGCCTATTGTTATTATCCACTATGTCCGGTTCGATTCCGGTGTCTGGCCTCTTGTTATTACCCATTGGTGCCGGTTCAAGCCCGGTGCACCCTTGTTGGTTATTCTGGTTACTGGATACTGATACAGCTTCGAGACACTGGTGACTATGCATTTAC
This sequence comes from Capsicum rhomboideum, assembly GCA_031232105.1. Taxonomy (NCBI): domain Eukaryota; kingdom Viridiplantae; phylum Streptophyta; class Magnoliopsida; order Solanales; family Solanaceae; genus Capsicum; species Capsicum rhomboideum. Next base: position 57,861,263 of record CP124714.1, read on the forward strand.
TATTCTTGTGTGTCCCGCCGGTTTATGGGGGCCAGGCTGGGTTATTGTTTTCTTTCGTGTGCCTATCGGGTTTATGGGGGCCCAGATAGGTTATGTTTGACTTGAGTGCTTACTTATGCATTTATTTACTCTTTACTTAGTATCGTATTTATTTATCTCCTGAGCATATCTACACGCCTCGGCAGTAGTGTATTTACTTATTATTTATACCCCGGACCTAGCATGCACCCTCGCATTTTAGCTTGCTTATATTATATTGAGCTCAGTCGGCCGATGATGCCTACTGAGTACCCGTTGCCCCGGTACTCATACTGCACTTCTGCATCTTTTTCCCCGATGCAGATCCGGACACTAGTCGACGATTTTGACGTGACTCTCTTTCCAGCACTTACTCCGGAGCAGGGTGAGCTTACTGACGTCCGAGGCAGATCCTACTCCATCTCTATTGTATAGTCTTTTGCTCTCGAGACTGTAGTACTTGTTGTATATATTTGGTTTCTGTCTTGTTTTTTTTGACATGTCTAGTAGTGGCTCTTGTACCGACTTCACCAGGTCTTGGGAGGGGTTCTCAGTTGTATATATTGTTCTCTTCCTTCTCAGTCTTGGTATGGATATATATATTTTGATTTTGTTTTTGTTTTTTTTTGTATTTCTAGCATGTGTATTAGTCTGGTTACTTCCACTTCATCTCTGTTTCCTGAGATTCCACCCGTTAGCCTGTCGCTTGTCGCTCTGGGCTAGGGTTTGGCTTGCCTATTGGTGGGTTACGGTAGGCGCCATCAGGACTCGAAAAATCGGGTCGTGACAGCTTGGTATCAGAGCCTAGGTTTCACTGGTATTGTTGGTGCATGAGCCGATGTTTAGTAGAGTCTCGCGGATCGGTACGGAGACGTTCGTATCCTATCTCCGGGAGGCTACCGAGCATGTTTAGGGTAAATCTTATTTCTTTGATTCGCCTCAGTGCGTTGGTGTCTATGTTTGTTTCTAATCTCTATTTGGTTCATTCTTTACGCAGATGGTTAGGACGCATAATACGAGAGCCGGGGGTCGAGACCCCGAGCCTGCAGCGAGGGCTCTAGTTAGGGGTCGTGGTCGACCTAGAGGTCAAAGGCAGGGCAGAGTAGCAGCCCCAGGACTAGATCGTGCTAGGGATCCGTCACCCGATCCCGTTATAGTTCCAGATGTTCCGCCGCCACAGCAGCCGGTGGGCCAGGGGGCAGCCCAGGCTCCACCCGGATTTATTGATGCTTTTTTGCTCCGAGGTACATTGCTTCAGTTGTTGGAATTAGTTGGAGGTTCGCCTACTGCGGGAGTACAGCCAGCCGCACAGGGAGTTGGTGCTGGGGCGCAGCCTGTAGCTGTGGCACCGAGAGTTGAGGTTCTACCTGTACCTGTAGCTCCACAGCCAGTTATAGATCAGCCAGTTATGTCTGCCGAGGAGCAGAAGATGTTGGGTCGCTTCCTGAGATTAGCTCCACCGAGATTTGCTGGTACTCCGGGTGAGGATGCATATGAGTTCTTGTCCAGCTGTGAGGATAGACTTAGGAATTTGGGATTGGTACAGTCTCGTGGTGTTGATTTCGTGGCATATCAGTTCGATACTGCAGCGAGGAGATGGTGGAGGGGATATCTTGATTCCAGGCCAGTGGGATCTCCACCGATTACCTGGACCCAGTTCTCCGAGATTTTCTTGGGAAAGTATATGCCCCGTACTATGCGGGAGCGACTCAGGGATGAGTTCTCCAGGTTGACTCAGGGTTCATTATCTGTCGCCGAGTATGAGGCGAGATTTCATGATCTTGCTAGGCACGCTACTTCTATTTTGCCTGATGAGTACGAGAGAGTTAGATGTTTTGTCAGGGGACTGAGATTGCCACTCCGCAGGGCTACCCAGAGTTTAGTGACTTCAGGGAAGTCATTCGCAGAGATTATTAAGCATGTATACTCTATTGAGGAGATGGATCGCGAGGCCCAAGGGGGCAGCGATAAGAGACCTCGTGTCCAGGGTAGTTTCAGTGGGAGCCATAGTGGTTCGCAGTTCAGAGGTCGTGGTTTCCAGTTTCAGGGTAGGTACCCTCATCAGCAGCAGCAGTCTTTTCAGCGACAGGGTCAGCCTAGTAGGCCTGTACAGTCAGCTTTGCAGATATCTGATAGGGGTCAGCCCACCTATAGTGGTTCTGTTAGCCAGCCTCAGGGGCGTGGTCAACCCAGTTCATCTGCTAGAGGTGGTCATATTGGATCTTCTAGGCCGAGCAGGGAGCCAGGAGCATGTTATACTTGTGGGGTTTTCGGTCATTTCGCGCGTGAGTGTCCTCAGCGCAGGGCTATTGAGCCTTCAGTTCAGACAGCACAGCCCATCAGATCTGTACCGCCAGCAGGCAGAGGTGGTGCACAGGGTCGTCGGGGTGGTCCCCAGGGTTCTCGAGGTGGAGCACAGGGAGGTCGGACTGGTAGTCAGGTTGGTACTCAGACTAGTGGTAGCCAGCGTCAGTTGTATGCCGTGCCAGCTAGGCCAGAGGCTGAGGCTTCGGATGCAGTGATTACAGGTACGATTTCCGTATGCCGTCAGCCAGCTTCTGCATTATTTGATCCCGGATCCACGTTTTCTTATGTATCTACTTATTATGCACCACGGTTGGGTTTATGTTCTGAGTTATTATCTGTGCCCTTACGTGTATCTACCCCCGTTGGTGATTCTTTAGTAGTGGATCGGGTATATAGATCATGTCTGGTGACTATTCAGGAGTTTGAGACTCAGGTTGATTTTATTGTATTGGCCATGGTAGATTTTGATGTGATTCTGGGCATGGACTGGTTGTCTTTTCATCATGCAGTCTTGGATTGCTTTGCCAAGACCGTGACCTTAGCCATGCCTGGTGTACCCCCGGTAGTGTGGCAGGGTTCTATTAGCCGCACACCGACGGGGATTATTTCATATGTTCGGGCTCGTAGATTGATGGTGAGGGGTTGTGATTCATTCCTTGCTTATGTTCGGGATGCTAGCATTGAGAGTCCGTCACTTGACTCTGTCCTTATTGTTCGTGAGTTTCCTGATGTATTCCCGACTGACCTACCTGGCCTTCCTCCTGAGCGTGATATAGAGTTTATTATTGACCTCGAGCCGGGCACCCGACCTATTTCTATGGCTCCGTATCGTATGGCTCCTGCTGAGTTGAGGGAGCTGAGTATTCAGCTTAAGGATCTTTTGGGGAAGGGTTTTATTAGGCCGAGTGTGTCGCCTTGGGGTGCTCCAGTTCTTTTTGTAAAGAAGAAGGATGGGTCTATGCGAATGTGTATTGATTACAGGCAGCTAAATAAGGTGACAGTAAAGAATAAGTATCCGATGCCTCGTATTGATGATTTGTTTGATCAGCTTCAGGGTGCCGCGGTGTTCTCAAAGATAGATTTGAGATCTGGATATCATCAGTTGAGAGTTAGGGCTGAGGACATCCCAAAAACAGCCTTCAGGACTCGGTACGGCCATTATGAGTTCCTGGTGATGTCTTTTGGATTGACTAATGCCCCTGCAGCTTTCATGGATTTGATGAATCGGGTATTCAGGCCATACTTGGACTCCTTTGTCATTGTGTTTATTGACGACATCTTAGTTTATTCGAGGAGTAGCGAGGAGCACGAGCAGCATTTGAGGACTGTGCTCCACACTTTGAGAGATCATCGGCTTTATGCCAAATTCTCAAAGTGTGAGTTCTGGCTTGAGTCCGTAGCTTTCTTGGGGCATGTTGTATCCAGACAGGGTATCATGGTAGACCCAGCGAAGATTGAGGCTATTCGAGGTTGGGCTAGGCCCACGTCGCCTACTGAGGTTCGCAGTTTTGTTGGGTTGGCAGGTTATTACAGACGGTTTGTTGAGGGCTTCTCGTCTATTGCATCTCCTATGACTAGACTGACCAGGAAGGAGGTTCCGTTTCAGTGGTCCGAGGATTGTGAGGCAAGCTTCCTGAAGCTCAAGGATCGACTTACTTCTGCCCCTGTGTTGACTCTTCCAGTTGAGGGCGAGGGTTTCACCGTGTATTGTGATGCGTCTGGTATCGGTTTGGGGTGTGTTCTGATGCAGCGGGGTCGTGTTATTGCTTATGCATCGAGACAACTGAAGGTGCACGAACGTAATTACCCCACTCATGACTTGGAATTAGCAGCGGTAGTATTTGCACTGCGGATTTGGAGGCATTATCTATACGGTGTGCATTGTGAGATCTTTACAGACCACCGCAGTCTTCAGCATATTATGACTCAGAGAGATCTTAATTCGAGGCAGCGCAGGTGGATTGAGTTGCTGAAGGACTATGATATCTCTATTCTCTATCATCCGGGCAAGGCGAATGTGGTAGCGGACGCCTTAAGCCGGAAGACAGTGAGTATGGGTAGCTTAGCCTTCATTCCAGTCTCTCAGCGGCCATTAGCTTTGGACATTCAGTCCTTAGCTAACTCGATGGTTCGATTGGATATTTCTGACCCCAGGAGGATTGTTGCTTGTGTTGAGGCTAGATCTACTTTGCTGGAGCAGATTCAGGGTTGTCAGTTTGAGGATAGCGGTCTCTGTAGCATTCGAGATCAGGTATTGAGGGGTGAGTCTGAGAGAGCTACCTTGGGTTCTGATGGTGTTCTGAGGTTTGACGGTCGTATTTGTGTCCCGAGGGTTGGAGATTAGATGGCGCCTACCGTAACCCACCAATAGGCAAGCCAAACCCTAGCCCGGAGCGACAATCGACAGGCTAACGGGTGGAATCTCAGGAAACAGAGATGAAGTGGAAGTAACCAGACTAATACACATGCTAGAAATACAAAAAAAAACAAAAACAAAATCAAAATATATATATCCATACCAAGACTGAGAAGGAAGAGAACAATATATACAACTGAGAACCCCTCCCAAGACCTGGTGAAGTCGGTACAAGAGCCACTACTAGACATGTCAAAAAAAACAAGACAGAAACCAAATATATACAACAAGTACTACAGTCTCGAGAGCAAAAGACTATACAATAGAGATGGAGTAGGATCTGCCTCGGACGTCAGTAAGCTCACCCTGCTCCGGAGTCAGTGCTGGAAAGAGAGTCACGTCAAAACCGTCGACTAGTGCCCGGATCTGCATCGGGGAAAAAGATGCAGAAGTGCAGTATGAGTACCGGGGCAACGGGTACTCAGTAGGCATCATCGGCCGACTGAGCTCAATATAATATAAGCAAGCTAAAATGCGAGGGTGCATGCTAGGTCCGGGGTATAAATAATAAGTAAATACACTACTGCCGAGGCGTGTAGATATGCTCAGGAGATAAATAAATACGATACTAAGTAAAGAGTAAATAAATGCATAAGTAAGCACTCAAGTCAAACATAACCTATCTGGGCCCCCATAAACCCGATAGGCACACGAAAGAAAACAATAACCCAGCCTGGCCCCCATAAACCGGCGGGACACACAAGAATAGTAAATGCATAGTCACCAGTGTCTCGAAGCTGTATCAGTATCCAGTAACCAGAATAACCAACAAGGGTGCACCGGGCTTGAACCGGCACCAATGGGTAATAACAAGAGGCCAGACACCGGAATCGAACCGGACATAGTGGATAATAACAATAGGCCACATATATCATAACCGCCGGACTCGAACCGGAACTCAGTACCAAAACTCTCCAATCATATCATAACCAGATGCCGGACTCGAACCGAAACTCATAATAATCAGTGGCCGGACTCGAACCGGAACTCATAATAATCAGTAACCATCATACTGAATCAGTGGCCGGACTTGAACCGGAACTCATAATAATCAGTAACCAAGTGACATAATAGTGCCAGAATCCACACAAATACAAGTAAACGGGGACATACCAGCCCCAAAATAAACTCGAAACATAAGTAAAGGAGCTAACCCACCACGTACTACAAGTCTGGGTATACATTCTAAGTCATGGCAAGGCGGGTCCGCATTCTAAATCAAACTAGCCGACCCCAGTCAAATACGGTGCTATTAGAGACTAACAAGGCTAAACAGGTCAAAAGGGCATAAATAGGGTAATTTAATACAAATGTTATCCTAAAAGATCATCTTGGGGATTAACTAAGCCTAATAAGGTTTAAAGCTAACTACACCGACTGTGAAGAGTAGCGGGGCCCACTACGGGATCTCGGAACCAAGTCTGGGCTAAGGTTCCCCAAACCCCTACTAACAGCGGTACAACATTAACCAACCCTATAAAAGTAATATCTGGCACACCACGAGGATAGCAGGCCCAAAACACATCCGAACAAGGCCCTAACCGGCCCAAAAGGCCTAATCATAGCAAGCCAATGCCAATCTACAACTACCAGCCCAAACACTAGCATAATAATATGCAAATACTATAAACAAACTCAGTCTAGGTATATGGTAAGCCTAGCCTACCTGGACGCCGCCAAACGCCTGCCAAAGCTTGCTAAATAGGAGTCTTTCCCTTTCGAGAGACCTCCGATTGCTGCCACGCTAGCAAAATAATAAACTACATGTCAAAACATGAATTTTGATACCCATATTGCATTAGTTCAAAAAAATATCCAAACGATCCATGTGGGGCCCACTTGTGGAATCGAAAAACCGAAACCGTCACAGCGTCCCAAATCACCCCATGACCAATAGTCACAACTAACACCGCTCAATTTGAGCTCAATATCTAGCTCAAACATCAATACCAATTCCAACAACCACCGTAACTAAAACTACCGTAAAAATAGGAAAACGTACCGTAGAAATGACGAGAACGAGTCCACGAACTCAAATATACCAACCCCTAACCTTGAATCTCTCTAGAAATGTTTAAAGTTGAGCTTAAAGTGCTAAAAAAAATGGTGGAATATATGTAGTTTTTTTTTTTCTTTAAACAAGACAAAATAAGAAAGGAATTAATATTAGAGTATATATATATATATACACTACACGTACAAGACCAACAAAAAAATAAGTCTTTTAGTCAAATGCCAATTAATGTTGCATGCACATGGCTTTATCCATTATTTTGCTCTCCGTATATATATATATTCGGATACTGCATAGGCTCGTGGTAAAATAAATATAATATTTTAAATATACCATCATGAATAGAAAATTATTTTGAACAAAACTTCTATAAAATAAAAATATTATTTTAACATATTTAGATTTACTATCTCCGTTTAAAATATAAATAAATTATAGAACTTTTATAAAGTAGTATAGATACATCATCACTAAAGAATTTTATAAATATCATAAATATTTTTGAAAGGTAATTAACTATGTCATTTTATCAAATTCTAATTTAATTTAACATTTTACAACGTGCTCGGTCTAAATAATATTCTCAAACGAACTGCCCGGGAACCGAACTGTCAGTCCCAGCAAGTCATAAATAACTTGGGGCAGTTATAGAAAAGCTCTAAACGCTGAGAACGCACGAAAATGAGGAAAATGACCGGGAAGGTCATTACAATATCCACTACTAAAAGGACTTTCGTCCGCGAAAGTCAAGAATAAGCATATACCTGAAGACGTAAACAAGTAGGGATACTGGGCTCGCATGTCACGTTCAAGTTCCCAAGTAGCCTCCTCAACTGGACGGTGACGCCATTGTACCTTAACCACTGGAATTTCCCGGGAGCGTAACCGTCTGACATCTCTTGCTAAAATGGACACAGGCTCCTCAACAAATGCTAACTTCTCGTCTAACTGAACCGAGTCCCACTGAAGCACATGCGACTCATCTGGGATATATTGTCGCAGCATAGAAACATGAAATACTGGGTGGATAGCTGAAAAGGTCGGAGGTAAGGCCAGTACATATGCTACCTCCCCGATTGTCCGAAGAATCTCAAAGGGTCCAATATACCTGGGGCTAAGCTTGCCCCTCCTACCGAATTGTATCACGCCCTTCATTGGCGATACTCGTAAGAAGACCCTATCACCAACTCTGAATCTCAACGGACGACGTCTACGGTCAGCATAACTCCTCTGTCTACTCTGCGCTGTCCGCAGCCTGTCCTGAATCACCCGAACTCGGTCCAAAGACTCTCGGAGCAAATCTGTGCCACGAGGACTGACTTCTGAAGTCTCAAACCATCCAACTGGAGACCGACACCGTCTACCATACAAAGCCTCAAACGGAGCCATCTGAATGCTGGAGTGGAAGCTATTATTATACGCGAATTCCGCTAAAGGCAAGAACTGATCCCACTGACCCCCAAAGTCTAACACACAAGCACGGAGCATATCCTCTAACACCTGAATAGTCCGCTCTGATTGCCCGTCGGTCTGAGGATGAAACGCAGTACTGAGGTCTACTTGAGTACCCAACTCCTCCTGGAAAGCCTGCCAGAAACTGGAGGTAAACTGAGACCCTCTGTCTGAGATAATAGACACCGGTACTCCGTGTAGGCGAACTACCTCCTGAATATATACACGAGCTAACTTCTCAGCACTGTAGGAAGTTTGAACAGGGATAAAGTGCGCGGACTTAGTCAACCGATCTACAATAACCCAAATACTATCAAAGCCACGAGAGGTGCGAGGTAACCTACCAATGAAATCCATCGTGATCCGCTCCCACTTCCACTCAGGAATGGGTAACGGCTGAAGTAGACCACCAGGTCTCTGGTGCTCGGCCTTTACCTGCTGACAACAAAGGCATCGAGCTACAAACCCTGCTATGTCTCTCCGCATACCACTCCACCAATAGTGCTGCCTCAGATCCCGATACATCTTAGCTGTCCCAGGGTGAATAGAATATTTGGAACTGTGTGCCTCGTGCAGAATCAACTGATATAAATAAATTATAGAACTTTTATAACGTAGTATAGATACATCATCACTAAAGAATTTTATAAATATCATAAATATTTTTGAAAGGTAATTAACTATGTCATTTTATCAAATTCTAATTTAATTTAACATTTTACAACGTGCTCGGTCTAAATAATATTCTCAAACGAACTGCCCGAGAACCGAACTGTCAGTCCCAGCAAGTCATAAATAACTTGGGGCAGTTATAGAAAAGCTCTAAACGCTGAGAACGCACGAAAATGAGGAAAATGACCGGGAAGGTCATTACAAGTAACTTTAATTATGAATTAGCGTTGTGAAAATGGTTAAGTGTAGTAAATTGAATTATGAATTAGTGTTGTAAAAATGGTTAAATGTAGTAACTTTAATTATGAATTTGTGTTGTTAAAATAGTTAAGTATAGTAGCTTGAATTATGAATTAGTGTTGTGAAAATGGTTAAGTATAGTAACTTGAATTATGAATTAGTGTTGTGAAAATGGTTAAGTATAGTAACTTGAATTATGAATTAGCATTGTGAAAATGGTTAAGTCTATTTAGTTGGAATGTGAATTATTGAATTGAAAATGGTTAAGTGTATTTTGTTGAAATGTTAATTATTGACTTGAAAATGTTTAAGTGTATTTAGTTGAAATGTGAATTAGTGACTTGAAAATAGTTAAATGTAGTAACTTGAATTATGAAATAGTGTTGTGAAAATGGTTAAGTATAATAACTTGAATTATGAATTATTGTTGTCAAAATGGTTATGCATAGTAACTTGAATTATGAATTAGTGTTGTTAAAATAGTTAAGTATGGTAGCTTGAATTATGAATTAGTGTTGTGTAATGGTTAAGTGTAGTAACTTGAATTATGAATTAGTGTTGTGAAAATGATTAAGTGTAGTAACTTTAATTATGAATTTGTGTTGTTAAAATAGTTATGTATAGTAACTTGAATTATGAATTAGTGTTGTAAAAATGGTTAAGTATAGTAACTTGAATTATGAATTAGTGTTGTGAAAATGATTAAGTGTAGTAACTTTAATTATGAATTTGTGTTGTTAAAATAGTTAAGTATGGTAGCTTGAATTATGAATTAGTGTTGTGTAATGGTAAAGTGTAGTAACTTGAATTATGAATTAGTGTTGTGAAAATGATTAAGTGTAGTAACTTTAATTATGAATTTGTGTTGTTAAAATAGTTATGTATAGTAACTTGAATTATGAATTAGTGTTGTAAAAATGGTTAAGTATAGTAATTTGAATTATGAATTAGTGTTGTGAAAATGGTTAAGTGTAGTAACTTGAATTATGAATTAGTGTTGTGAAAATGGTTAAATGTTGTAACTTTAATTATGAATTAGTGTTGTTAAAATATTTAATTATAGTAGCTTGAATTATGAATTAGTGTTGTGAAAATAGTTAAGTATAGTAACTTGAATTATGAATTAGTGTTGTGAAAATGGTTAAGTGTAGTAACTTGAATTATGAATTAGTGTTGTGAAAATGGTTAAATGTTGTAACTTTAATTATGAATTAGTGTTGTTAAAATATTTAATTATAGTAGCTTGAATTATGAATTAGTGTTGTGAAAATAGTTAAGTATAGTAACTTGAATTATGAATTAGTGTTGTGAAAATGGTTAAATGTAGTAACTTTAATTATGAATTAGTGTTGTGAAAATGGTTAAAAGTAGTAACTTGAATTATGAATTAGCGTTGTGAAAATGATTAAGTGTAGTAACTTTAATTATGAATTTGTGTTGTTAAAATAGTTATGTATAGTAGCTTGAATTATGAATTAGTGTTGTTAAAATAGTTAAGTATAATAACTTGAATTATGAATTAGTGTTGTGAAAATGGTTAAGTGTAAGAACTTGAATTATGAATTAGTGTTGTGAAAATGGTTAAGTGTAGTAAATTGAATTATGAATTAGTGTTGTGAAAATAGTTAAGTATAGTAACTTGAATTATGAATTAGTGTTGTGAAAATGGTTAAGAGTAGTAACTTGAATTACGAATTAGTGTTGTGTAAACGGTTAAGTATAGTAACTTGAATTATGAATTAGTGTTGTGAAAAATTGTTAAGAGTAGTAACTTGAATTATGAATTAGTGTTGTGAAAATGATTAAGTGTAGTAACTTTAATTATGAATTTGTGTTGTTAAAATAGTTATGTATAGTAGCTTGAATTATGAATTAGTGTTGTGAAAATGGTTAAGTATAATAACTTGAATTATGAATTAGCGTTGTGAAAATGGTTAAGTGTAGTAAATTGAATTATGAATTAGTGTTGTAAAAATGGTTAAATGTAGTAACTTTAATTATGAATTTGTGTTGTTAAAATAGTTAAGTATAGTAGCTTGAATTATGAATTAGTGTTGTGAAAATGGTTAAGTATAGTAACTTGAATTATGAATTAGTGTTGTGAAAATGGTTAAGTATAGTAACTTGAATTATGAATTAGCGTTGTGAAAATGGTTAAGTCTATTTAGTTGGAATGTAAATTATTGAATTGAAAATGGTTAAGTGTATTTAGTTGAAATGTTAATTATTGACTTGAAAATGTTTAAGTGTATTTAGTTGAAATGTGAATTAGTGACTTAAAAAATGGTTAAATATAGTAACTTGAATTATGAAATAGTGTTGTGAAAATGGTTAAGTATAATAACTTGAATTATGAATTATTGTTGTCAAAATGGTTATGCATAGTAACTTGAATTATGAATTAGTGTTGTTAAAATAGTTAAGTATGGTAGCTTGAATTATGAATTAGTGTTGTGTAATGGTTAAGTGTAGTAACTTGAATTATGAATTAGTGTTGTGAAAATGATTAAGTGTAGTAACTTTAATTATGAATTTGTGTTGTTAAAATAGTTATGCATAGTAACTTGAATTATGAATTAGTGTTGTAAAAATGGTTAAGTATAGTAATTTGAATTATGAATTAGTGTTGTGAAAATTGTTAAGTATAATAACTTGAATTATGAATTAGCGTTGTGAAAAATGGTTAAGTGTAGTAACTTGAATTATGAATTAGTGTTGTGTAAACGGTTAAGTATAGCAACTTGAATTATGAATTAGTGTTGTGAAAATGGTTAAGTATAATAATTTGAATTATGAATTAGTGTTGTGAAAATGGTTAAGTATAATAACTTGAATTATGAATTAGAGTTGTGAAAATGGTTAAGTCTATTTAGTTGGAATGTGAATTATTAAATTGAAAATGGTTAAGTGTAGTAACTTTAATTATGAATTTGTGTTGTTAAAATAGTTAAGTATAGTAGCTTGAATTATGAATTAGTGTTATTAAAATTGTTAAGTATAATAACTTGAATTATGAATTAGCATTGTGAAAATGGTTAAGTATAGTAACTTGATTATGAATTAGTGTTGTGAAAATGGTTAAGTGTAGTAACTTTAATTATGAATTAGTGTTGTGAAAATGGTTAAGTATAGCAACTTTAATTATGAATTAGTGTTGTTAAAATATTTAAGTATAGTAACTTGAATTATGAATTAGTGTTATGAAAATTGTTAAGTATAGTAACTTGAATTATGAATTAGCGTTGTGAAAATGGTTAAGTATAGTAACTTGAATTATGAATTAGTGTTGTTAAAATGGTTAAGTGTAGTAACTTGAATTATGAATTAGTGTTGTGAAAATGGTTAAGTGTAGTAAATTGAATTATGAATTAGTATTGTGAAAATGGTTAAGTATAGTAACTTGAATTATGAATTAGTGTTGTGAAAATGGTTAAGAGTAGTAACTTGAATTACGAATTAGTGTTGTGTAAACGGTTAAGTATAGTAACTTGAATTATGAATTAGTGTTGTTAAAATGGTTAAGAGTAGTAACTTGAATTATGAATTAGTGTTGTGAAAATGGTTAAATGTAGTAACTTTAATTATGAATTTATGTTGTTAAAATAGTTAAGTATAGTAGCTTGAATTATGAATTAGTGTTGTGAAAATGGTTAAGTATAGTAACTTGAATTATGAATTAGTGTTGTGAAAAATGGTTAAGTATAGTAACATGAATTATGAATTAGTGTTGTGAAAATGGTTAGGTATAATAACTTGAATTATGAATTAGTGTTGTGAAAATGGTCAAGTGTAGTAACTTTAATTATGAATTAGTGTTGTTAAAATAGTTAAGTATAATAGCTTGAATTATGAATTAGTGTTGTGAAAATGGTTAAGTGTAATAACTTGAATTATGAATTAGTGTTGTGAAAATAATTAAGTGTAGTAACTTGAATTATGAATTAGTGTTGTGAAAATGGTTAAATGTAGTAACTTTAATTATGAATTAGTGTTGTGAAAATGGTTAAAAGTAGTAACTTTAATTATGAATTAGCGTTGTGAAAATGATTAAGTGTAGTAACTTTAATTATGAATTTGTGTTGTTAAAATAGTTATGTATAGTAGCTTGAATTATGAATTAGTGTTGTTAAAATGGTTAAGTATAGTAATTTGAAATTATGAATTAGTGTTGTGAAAATTGTTAAGTATAATAACTTGAATTATGAATTAGCGTTGTGAAAATGGTTAAGTGTAGTAACTTGAATTATGAATTAGTGTTGTGTAAACGGTTAAGTATAGTAACTTGAATTATGAATTAGTGTTGTGAAAATGGTTAAGTATAATAACTTGAATTATGAATTAGTGTTGTGAAAATGGTTAAGTATAATAACTTGAATTATGAATTAGAGTTGTGAAAATGGTTAAGTCTATTTAGTTGGAATGTGAATTATTAAATTGAAAATGGTTAAGTGTAGTAACTTTAATTATGAATTTGTGTTGTTAAAATAGTTAAGTATAGTAGCTTGAATTATGAATTAGTGTTATTAAAATTGTTAAATATAATAACTTGAATTATGAATTAGCATTGTGAAAATGGTTAAGTATAGTAACTTGAATTATGAATTAGTGTTGTGAAAATGGTTAAGTGTAGTAACTTTAATTATGAATTAGTGTTGTGAAAATGGTTAAGTATAGCAACTTTAATTATGAATTAGTGTTGTGAAATGGTTAAGAGTAGTAACTTGAATTATGAATTAGTGTTGTGAAAATGGTTAAGTATAATAACTTGAATTATGAATTAGTGTTGTGAAAATGGTTAAGTATAATAACTTGAATTATGAATTAGCGTTGTGAAAATGGTTAAGTGTAGTAACTTGAATTATGAATTAGTGTTGTGAAAATAGTTAAGTGTAGTAACTTGAATTATGAATTAGCGTTGTGAAAATGATAAAGTGTAGTAACTTTAATTATGAATTTGTGTTGTTAAAATAGTTATGTATAGTAGCTTGAATTATGAATTAGTGTTGTTAAAATAATTAAGTATAGTAGCTTGAATTATGAATTAGTGTTGTGAAAATAGTTAAGTGTAGTAACTTGAATTATGAATTAGTGTTGTGAAAATTGTTAAGTATAGTAACTTGAATTATGAATTAGTGTTGTGTAAACGGTTAAATATAGTAACTTGAATTATAAATTAGTGTTGTGAAAAATGGTTAAGTATAATAACTTGAATTATGAATTAGTGTTGTGAAAATGGTTAAGTATAATAACTTGAATTATGAATTAGCGTTGTGAAAATGGTTAAGTATAGTAACTTGAATTATGAATTAGTGTTGTGAAAATGGTTAAGTGTAGTAACTTGAATTATGAATTAGTGTTGTGAAAATGGTTAAATGTAGTAACTTTAATTATGAATTAGTGTTGTGAAAATGTTTAAGTATAGTAGCTTGAATTATGAATTAGTGTTGTGAAAATGGTTAAGTATAGTAACTTGAATTATGAATTAGTGTTGTAAAAATGGTTAAGAGTAGTAACTTGAATTACGAATTAGTATTGTGTAAACGGTTAAGTATAGTAACTTGAACTATGAATTAGTGTTGTGAAAATGGTTAAAAGTAGTAACTTGAATTATGAATTAGTGTTGTGAAAATGATTAAGTGTAGTAACTTTAATTATGAATTTGTGTTGTTAAAATAGTTATGTATAGTAGCTTGAATTATGAATTAGTGTTGTGAAAATGGTTAAGTATAATAACTTGAATTATGAATTAGTGTTGTGAAAATGGTTAAGTATAATAACTTGAATTATGAATTAGCGTTGTGAAAATGGTTAAGTGTAGTAACTTGAATTATGAATTAGTGTTGTGAAAATAGTTAAGTGTAGTAACTTGATTATGAATTAGTGTTGTGAAAATGGTTACGTGTAGTAAATTGAATTATGAATTAGTGTTGTGAAAAATGGTTAAGTATATTAACTTGAATTATGAATTAGTGTTGTGAAAATGGTTAAGAGTAGTAACTTGAATTATGAATTAGTGTTGTGAAAATGGTTAAGAGTAGTAACTTGAATTATGAATTAGTGTTGTGAAAATGATTAAGTGTAGTAACTTTAATTATGAATTTGTGTTGTTAAAATAGTTATGTATAGTAGCTTGAATTATGAATTAGTGTTGTGAAAATGGTTAAGTATAATAACTTGAATTATGAATTAGCGTTGTGAAAATGGTTAAGTATAATAACATGAATTATGAATTAGCGTTGTGAAAATGGTTAAGTATAGTAACTTGAATTATGAATTAGTGTTGTGAAAATTGTTAAGTGTAGTAACTTTAATTATGAATTAGTGTTATGAAAATGGTTAAAAGTAGTAACTTGAATTATGAATTAGCGTTGTGAAAATAATTAAGTGTAGTAACTTTAATTATGAATTTGTGTTGTTAAAATAGTTATGTATAGTAGCTTGAATTATGAATTAGTGTTGTTAAAATAATTAAGTATAGTAGCTTGGATTATGAATTTGTGTTGCTAAAATAGTTATGTATAGTAGCTTGATTATGAATTAGTGTTGTGAAAATGGTTAAGTATAATAACTTGAATTATGAATTAGTGTTGTGAAAATGGTTAAGTATAATAACTTGAATTATGAATTAGTGTTGTGAAAATGGTTAAGTATAATAACTTGAATTATGAATTAGCGTTGTGAAAATGGTTAATTATAGTAACTTGAATTATGAATTAGTGTTGTGAAAATGGTTAAGTGTAGTAACTTGAATTATGAATTAGTGTTGTGAAAATGGTTAAATGTAGTAACTTTAATTATGAATTAGTGTTGTTAAAATATTTAAGTATAGTAGCTTGAATTATGAATTAATGTTGTGAAAATGGTTAAGTATAGTAACTTGAATTATGAATTAGTGTTGTGAAAATGGTTAAATGTAGTAACTTTAATTATGAATTTGTGTTGTTAAAATAGTTAAGTATAGTAGCTTGATTATGAATTAGTGTTGTGAAAATGGTTAAGTATAGTAACTTGAATTATGAATTAGTGTTGTGAAAATGGTTAAGTATAGTAACTTGAATTATGAATTTGTGTTGTGAAAATGGTTAAGTATAATAACTTGAATTATGAATTAGTGTTGTGAAAATGGTCAAGTGTAGTAACTTTAATTATGAATTAGTGTTGTTAAAATAGTTAAGTATAATAGCTTGAATTATGAATTAGTGTTGTGAGAATGGTTAAGTGTAATAACTTGAATTATGAATTAGTGTTGTGAAAATGATTAAGTATAGTAACTTTAATTATGAATTTGTGTTGTTAAAATAGTTATGTATAGTAACTTGAATTATGAATTAGTGTTGTGAAAATGGTTAAGTGTAGTAACTTGAATTATGAATTAGTGTTGTAAAAATGGTTAAATGTAGTAACTTTAATTATGAATTAGTGTTGTTAAAATAGTTAAGTATAATAGCTTGAATTATGAATTAGTGTTGTGAAAATGGTTAAGTGTAATAACTTGAATTATGAATTAGTGTTGTGAAAATGGTCAAGTGTAGTAACTTTAATTATGAATTAGTGTTGTTAAAATAGTTAAGTATAATAGCTTGAATTATGAATTAGTGTTGTGAAAATGGTTAAGTATAATAACTTGAATTATGAATTAGTGTTGTGAAAATGGTTAAGTATAATAACTTGAATTATGAATTAGCGTTGTGAAAATGGTTAAGTGTAGTAACTTGAATTATGAATTAGTGTTGTGAAAATAGTTAAGTGTAGTAACTTGAATTATGAATTAGTGTTGTTAAAATAATTAAGTATAGTAGCTTGAATTATGAATTAGTGTTGTGAAAATAGTTAAGTGTAGTAACTTGAATTATGAATTAGTGTTGTGAAAATTGTTAAGTATAGTAAGTTGAATTATGAATTAGTGTTGTGTAAACGGTTAAATATAGTAACTTGAATTATGAATTAGTGTTGTGAAAATGGTTAAGTATAATAACTTGAATTATGAATTAGTGTTGTGAAAATGGTTAAGTATAGTAATTTGAATTATGAATTAGTGTTGTGAAAATGGTTAAGTGTAGTAACTTGAATTATGAATTAGTGTTGTGAAAATGGTTAAATGTAGTAACTTTAATTATGAATTAGTGTTGTTAAAATATTTAAGTATAGTAGCTTGAATTATGAATTAATGTTGTGAAAATAGTTAAGTATAGTAACTTGAATTATGAATTAGTGTTGTGAAAATGGTTAAATGTAGTAACTTTAATTATGAATTTGTGTTGTTAAAATAGTTAAGTATAGTAGCTTGATTATGAATTAGTGTTGTGAAATTGTTAAGTATAGTAACTTGAATTATGAATTAGTGTTGTGAAAATGGTTAAGTATAGTAACTTGAATTATGAATTAGTGTTGTGAAAATGGTTAAGTATAATAACTTGAATTATGAATTAGTGTTGTGAAAATGGTCAAGTGTAGTAACTTTAATTATGAATTAGTGTTGTTAAAATAGTTAAGTATAATAGCTTGAATTATGAATTAGTGTTGTGAAAAATGGTTAAGTGTAGTAACTTGAATTATGAATTAGTGTTGTGAAAATGATTAAGTGTAGTAACTTGAATTATGAATTAGTGTTGTGAAAATGGTGAAGTATAGCAACTTTAATTATGAATTAGTGTTGTTAAAATATTTAAGTATAGTAGCTTGAATTATGAATTAGTGTTATGAAAATTGTTAAGTATAGTAACTTGAATTATGAATTTGCGTTGTGAAAATGGTTAAGTATAGTAACTTGAATTATGAATTAGTGATGTTAAAATGGTTAAGTGTAGTAACTTGAATTATGAATTAGTGTTGTGAAAATGGTTAAGTGTAGTAAATTGAATTATGAATTAGTATTGTGAAAATGGTTAAGTATAGTAACTTGAATTATGAATTAGTGTTGTGAAAATGGTTAAGAGTAGTAACTTGAATTACGAATTAGTGTTGTGTAAACGGTTAAGTATAGTAACTTAAATTATGAATTAGTGATGTGAAAATGGTTAAATGTAGTAACTTTAATTATGAATTAGTGTTGTGAAAATGTTTAAGTATAGTAGCTTGAATTATGAATTAGTGTTGTGAAAATGGTTAAGTATAGTAACTTGAATTATGAATTAGTGTTGTAAAAATGGTTAAGAGTAGTAACTTGAATTACGAATTAGTATTGTGTAAACGGTTAAGTATAGTAACTTGAACTATGAATTAGTGTTGTGAAAATGGTTAAAAGTAGTAACTTGAATTATGAATTAGTGTTGTGAAAATGATTAAGTGTAGTAACTTTAATTATGAATTTGTGTTGTTAAAATAGTTATGTATAGTAGCTTGAATTATGAATTAGTGTTGTGAAAATGGTTAAGTATAATAACTTGAATTATGAATTAGTGTTGTGAAAATGGTTAAGTATAATAACTTGAATTATGAATTAGCGTTGTGAAAATGGTTAAGTGTAGTAACTTGAATTATGAATTAGTGTTGTGAAAATAGTTAAGTGTAGTAACTTGATTATGAATTAGTGTTGTGAAAATGGTTACGTGTAGTAAATTGAATTATGAATTAGTGTTGTGAAAAATGGTTAAGTATATTAACTTGAATTATGAATTAGTGTTGTGAAAATGGTTAAGACTAGTAACTTGAATTATGAATTAGTGTTGTGAAAATGGTCAAGTGTAGTAACTTTAATTATGAATTAGTGTTGTTAAAATAGTTAAGTATAATAGCTTGAATTATGAATTAGTGTTGTGAAAATGGTTAAGTATAGTAACTTGAATTATGAAATAGTGGTGTGAAAATTGTTAAGTATAGTAACTTGAATTATGAATTAGTGTTGTGAAAATGGTTAAGTGTAGTAACTTGAATGATGAATTAGTGTTGTGAAAATGGTTAAGTATAGTAACTTTAATTATAAATTAGTGTTGTTAAAATATTTAAGTATAGTAGCTTGAATTATGAATTAGTGTTATAAAAATTGTTAAGTATAGTAACTTGAATTATGAATTAGCGTTGTGAAAATGGTCAAGTATAGTAACTTGAATTATGAATTAGTGTTGTGAAAATGGTTAAGTGTAGTAACTTGAATTATGAATTAGTGTTGTGAAAATGGTTAAATGTAGTAACTTTAATTATGAATTAGTGTTGTGAAAATGGTTAAGAGTAGTAACTTGATTTATGAATTAGCGTTGTGAAAATGATTAAGTGTAGTAACTTTAATTATGAATTTGTGTTGTTAAAATAGTTATGTATAGTAGCTTGAATTATGAATTAGTGTTGTTAAAATAATTAAGTATAGTAGCTTGAATTATGAATTAGTGTTGTAAAAATAGTTAAGTGTAGTAACTTGAATTGTGAATTAGTGGTGTGAAAATTGTTAAGTATAGTAACTTGAATTATGAATTAGTGTTGTGTAAACGGTTAAATATAGTAACTTGAATTATGAATTAGTGTTGTGAAAATGGTTAAGTATAATAACTTGAATTATGAATTAGTGTTGTGAAAATGGTTAAGTATAATAACTTGAATTATGAATTAGCGTTGTGAAAATGGTTAAGTATAGTAACTTGAATTACGAATTAGTGTTGTGAAAATGGTTAAGTGTAGTAACTTGAATTATGAATTAGTGTTGTAAAAATAGTTAAATGTAGTAACTTTAATTATGAATTAGTGTTGTGAAAATGTTTAAGTATAGTAGCTTGAATTATGAATTAGTGTTGTGAAAATGTTTAAGTATAGTAGCTTGAATTATGAATTAGTGTTGTGAAAATGGTTAAGTATAGTAACTTGAATTATGAATTAGTGTTGTAAAAATGGTTAAGAGTAGTAACTTGAATTACGAATTAGTATTGTGTAAACGGTTAAGTATAGTAACTTGAACTATGAATTAGTGTTGTGAAAATGGTTAAAAGTAGTAACTTGAATTATGAATTAGTGTTGTGAAAATGATTAAGTGTAGTAACTTTAATTATGAATTTGTGTTGTTAAAATAGTTATGTATAGTAGCTTGAATTATGAATTAGTGTTGTGAAAATGGTTAAGTATAATAACTTGAATTATGAATTAGTGTTGTGAAAATGGTTAAGTATAATAACTTGAATTATGAATTAGCGTTGTGAAAATGGTTAAGTGTAGTAACTTGAATTATGAATTAGTGTTGTGAAAATAGTTAAGTGTAGTAACTTGATTATGAATTAGTGTTGTGAAAATGGTTACGTGTAGTAAATTGAATTATGAATTAGTGTTGTGAAAAATGGTTAAGTATATTAACTTGAATTATGAATTAGTGTTGTGAAAATGGTTAAGACTAGTAACTTGAATTATGAATTAGTGTTGTGAAAATGGTCAAGTGTAGTAACTTTAATTATGAATTAGTGTTGTTAAAATAGTTAAGTATAATAGCTTGAATTATGAATTAGTGTTGTGAAAATGGTTAAGTATAGTAACTTGAATTATGAAATAGTGGTGTGAAAATTGTTAAGTATAGTAACTTGAATTATGAATTAGTGTTGTGAAAATGGTTAAGTGTAGTAACTTGAATGATGAATTAGTGTTGTGAAAATGGTTAAGTATAGTAACTTTAATTATAAATTAGTGTTGTTAAAATATTTAAGTATAGTAGCTTGAATTATGAATTAGTGTTATAAAAATTGTTAAGTATAGTAACTTGAATTATGAATTAGCGTTGTGAAAATGGTCAAGTATAGTAACTTGAATTATGAATTAGTGTTGTGAAAATGGTTAAGTGTAGTAACTTGAATTATGAATTAGTGTTGTGAAAATGGTTAAATGTAGTAACTTTAATTATGAATTAGTGTTGTGAAAATGGTTAAGAGTAGTAACTTGATTTATGAATTAGCGTTGTGAAAATGATTAAGTGTAGTAACTTTAATTATGAATTTGTGTTGTTAAAATAGTTATGTATAGTAGCTTGAATTATGAATTAGTGTTGTTAAAATAATTAAGTATAGTAGCTTGAATTATGAATTAGTGTTGTAAAAATAGTTAAGTGTAGTAACTTGAATTGTGAATTAGTGGTGTGAAAATTGTTAAGTATAGTAACTTGAATTATGAATTAGTGTTGTGTAAACGGTTAAATATAGTAACTTGAATTATGAATTAGTGTTGTGAAAATGGTTAAGTATAATAACTTGAATTATGAATTAGTGTTGTGAAAATGATTAAGTGTAGTAACTTGAATTATGAATTAGTGTTGTGAAAATGGTGAAGTATAGCAACTTTAATTATGAATTAGTGTTGTTAAAATATTTAAGTATAGTAGCTTGAATTATGAATTAGTGTTATGAAAATTGTTAAGTATAGTAACTTGAATTATGAATTTGCGTTGTGAAAATGGTTAAGTATAGTAACTTGAATTATGAATTAGTGTTGTTAAAATGGTTAAGTGTAGTAACTTGAATTATGAATTAGTGTTGTGAAAATGGTTAAGTGTAGTAAATTGAATTATGAATTAGTATTGTGAAAATGGTTAAGTATAGTAACTTGAATTATGAATTAGTGTTGTGAAAATGGTTAAGAGTAGTAACTTGAATTACGAATTAGTGTTGTGTAAACGGTTAAGTATAGTAACTTGAATTATGAATTAGTGTTGTTAAAATGGTTAAGAGTAGTAACTTGAATTATGAATTAGTGTTGTGAAAATGGTTAAATGTAGTAACTTTAATTATGAATTTATGTTGTTAAAATAGTTAAGTATAGTAGCTTGAATTATGAATTAGTGTTGTGAAAATGGTTAAGTATAGTAACTTGAATTATGAATTAGTGTTGTGAAAATGGTTAAGTATAGTAACATGAATTATGAATTAGTGTTGTGAAAATGGTTAGGTATAATAACTTGAATCATGAATTAGTGTTGTGAAAATGGTCAAGTGTAGTAACTTTAATTATGAATTAGTGTTGTTAAAATAGTTAAGTATAATAGCTTGAATTATGAATTAGTGTTGTGAAAATGGTTAAGTGTAATAACTTGAATTATGAATTAGTGTTGTGAAAATGATTAAGTGTAGTAACTTGAATTATGAATTAGTGTTGTTAAAATAATTAAGTATAGTAGCTTGAATTATGAATTAGTGTTGTGAAAATGGTTAAAAGTAGTAACTTTAATTATGAATTAGCGTTGTGAAAATGATTAAGTGTAGTAACTTTAATTATGAATTTGTGTTGTTAAAATAGTTATGTATAGTAGCTTGAATTATGAATTAGTGTTGTTAAAATGGTTAAGTATAGTAATTTGAATTATGAATTAGTGTTGTGAAAATTGTTAAGTATAATAACTTGAATTATCAATTAGCGTTGTGAAAATGGTTAAGTGTAGTAACTTGAATTATGAATTAGTGTTGTGTAAACGGTTAAGTATAGTAACTTGAATTATGAATTAGTGTTGTGAAAATGGTTAAGTATAATAACTTGAATTATGAATTAGTGTTGTGAAAATGGTTAAGTATAATAACTTGAATTATGAATTAGAGTTGTGAAAATGGTTAAGTCTATTTAGTTGGAATGTGAATTATTAAATTGAAAATGGTTAAGTGTAGTAACTTTAATTATGAATTTGTGTTGTTAAAATAGTTAAGTATAGTAGCTTGAATTATGAATTAGTGTTATTAAAATTGTTAAATATAATAACTTGAATTATGAATTAGCATTGTGAAAATGGTTAAGTATAGTAACTTGAATTATGAATTAGTGTTGTGAAAATGGTTAAGTGTAGTAACTTTAATTATGAATTAGTGTTGTGAAAATGGTTAAGTATAGCAACTTTAATTATGAATTAGTGTTGTGAAATGGTTAAGAGTAGTAACTTGAATTATGAATTAGTGTTGTGAAAATGGTTAAGTATAATAACTTGAATTATGAATTAGTGTTGTGAAAATGGTTAAGTATAATAACTTGAATTATGAATTAGCGTTGTGAAAATGGTTAAGTGTAGTAACTTGAATTATGAATTAGTGTTGTGAAAATAGTTAAGTGTAGTAACTTGAATTATGAATTAGCGTTGTGAAAATGATAAAGTGTAGTAACTTTAATTATGAATTTGTGTTGTTAAAATAGTTATGTATAGTAGCTTGAATTATGAATTAGTGTTGTTAAAATAATTAAGTATAGTAGCTTGAATTATGAATTAGTGTTGTGAAAATAGTTAAGTGTAGTAACTTGAATTATGAATTAGTGTTGTGAAAATTGTTAAGTATAGTAACTTGAATTATGAATTAGTGTTGTGTAAACGGTTAAATATAGTAACTTGAATTATAAATTAGTGTTGTGAAAAATGGTTAAGTATAATAACTTGAATTATGAATTAGTGTTGTGAAAATGGTTAAGTATAATAACTTGAATTATGAATTAGCGTTGTGAAAATGGTTAAGTATAGTAACTTGAATTATGAATTAGTGTTGTGAAAATGGTTAAGTGTAGTAACTTAAATTATGAATTAGTGTTGTGAAAATGGTTAAATGTAGTAACTTTAATTATGAATTAGTGTTGTGAAAATGTTTAAGTATAGTAGCTTGAATTATGAATTAGTGTTGTGAAAATGGTTAAGTATAGTAACTTGAATTATGAATTAGTGTTGTAAAAATGGTTAAGAGTAGTAACTTGAATTACGAATTAGTATTGTGTAAACGGTTAAGTATAGTAACTTGAACTATGAATTAGTGTTGTGAAAATGGTTAAAAGTAGTAACTTGAATTATGAATTAGTGTTGTGAAAATGATTAAGTGTAGTAACTTTAATTATGAATTTGTGTTGTTAAAATAGTTATGTATAGTAGCTTGAATTATGAATTAGTGTTGTGAAAATGGTTAAGTATAATAACTTGAATTATGAATTAGTGTTGTGAAAATGGTTAAGTATAATAACTTGAATTATGAATTAGCGTTGTGAAAATGGTTAAGTGTAGTAACTTGAATTATGAATTAGTGTTGTGAAAATAGTTAAGTGTAGTAACTTGATTATGAATTAGTGTTGTGAAAATGGTTACGTGTAGTAAATTGAATTATGAATTAGTGTTGTGAAAAATGGTTAAGTATATTAACTTGAATTATGAATTAGTATTGTGAAAATGGTTAAGACTAGTAACTTGAATTATGAATTAGTGTTGTGAAAATGGTCAAGTGTAGTAACTTTAATTATGAATTAGTGTTGTTAAAATAGTTAAGTATAATAGCTTGAATTATGAATTAGTGTTGTGAAAATGGTTAAGTATAGTAACTTGAATTATGAAATAGTGGTGTGAAAATTGTTAAGTATAGTAACTTGAATTATGAATTAGTGTTGTGAAAATGGTTAAGTGTAGTAACTTGAATGATGAATTAGTGTTGTGAAAATGGTTAAGTATAGTAACTTTAATTATAAATTAGTGTTGTTAAAATATTTAAGTATAGTAGCTTGAATTATGAATTAGTGTTATAAAAATTGTTAAGTATAGTAACTTGAATTATGAATTAGCGTTGTGAAAATGGTCAAGTATAGTAACTTGAATTATGAATTAGTGTTGTGAAAATGGTTAAGTGTAGTAACTTGAATTATGAATTAGTGTTGTGAAAATGGTTAAATGTAGTAACTTTAATTATGAATTAGTGTTGTGAAAATGGTTAAGAGTAGTAACTTGATTTATGAATTAGCGTTGTGAAAATGATTAAGTGTAGTAACTTTAATTATGAATTTGTGTTGTTAAAATAGTTATGTATAGTAGCTTGAATTATGAATTAGTGTTGTTAAAATAATTAAGTATAGTAGCTTGAATTATGAATTAGTGTTGTAAAAATAGTTAAGTGTAGTAACTTGAATTGTGAATTAGTGGTGTGAAAATTGTTAAGTATAGTAACTTGAATTATGAATTAGTGTTGTGTAAACGGTTAAATATAGTAACTTGAATTATGAATTAGTGTTGTGAAAATGGTTAAGTATAATAACTTGAATTATGAATTAGTGTTGTGAAAATGGTTAAGTATAATAACTTGAATTATGAATTAGCGTTGTGAAAATGGTTAAGTATAGTAACTTGAATTACGAATTAGTGTTGTGAAAATGGTTAAGTGTAGTAACTTGAATTATGAATTAGTGTTGTAAAAATAGTTAAATGTAGTAACTTTAATTATGAATTAGTGTTGTGAAAATGTTTAAGTATAGTAGCTTGAATTATGAATTAGTGTTGTGAAAATGTTTAAGTATAGTAGCTTGAATTATGAATTAGTGTTGTGAAAATGGTTAAGTATAGTAACTTGAATTATGAATTAGTGTTGTAAAAATGGTTAAGAGTAGTAACTTGAATTACGAATTAGTATTGTGTAAACGGTTAAGTATAGTAACTTGAACTATGAATTAGTGTTGTGAAAATGGTTAAAAGTAGTAACTTGAATTATGAATTAGTGTTGTGAAAATGGTGAAGTATAGCAACTTTAATTATGAATTAGTGTTGTTAAAATATTTAAGTATAGTAGCTTGAATTATGAATTAGTGTTATGAAAATTGTTAAGTATAGTAACTTGAATTATGAATTTGCGTTGTGAAAATGGTTAAGTATAGTAACTTGAATTATGAATTAGTGATGTTAAAATGGTTAAGTGTAGTAACTTGAATTATGAATTAGTGTTGTGAAAATGGTTAAGTGTAGTAAATTGAATTATGAATTAGTATTGTGAAAATGGTTAAGTATAGTAACTTGAATTATGAATTAGTGTTGTGAAAATGGTTAAGAGTAGTAACTTGAATTACGAATTAGTGTTGTGTAAACGGTTAAGTATAGTAACTTAAATTATGAATTAGTGATGTGAAAATGGTTAAATGTAGTAACTTTAATTATGAATTAGTGTTGTGAAAATGTTTAAGTATAGTAGCTTGAATTATGAATTAGTGTTGTGAAAATGGTTAAGTATAGTAACTTGAATTATGAATTAGTGTTGTAAAAATGGTTAAGAGTAGTAACTTGAATTACGAATTAGTATTGTGTAAACGGTTAAGTATAGTAACTTGAACTATGAATTAGTGTTGTGAAAATGGTTAAAAGTAGTAACTTGAATTATGAATTAGTGTTGTGAAAATGATTAAGTGTAGTAACTTTAATTATGAATTTGTGTTGTTAAAATAGTTATGTATAGTAGCTTGAATTATGAATTAGTGTTGTGAAAATGGTTAAGTATAATAACTTGAATTATGAATTAGTGTTGTGAAAATGGTTAAGTATAATAACTTGAATTATGAATTAGCGTTGTGAAAATGGTTAAGTGTAGTAACTTGAATTATGAATTAGTGTTGTGAAAATAGTTAAGTGTAGTAACTTGATTATGAATTAGTGTTGTGAAAATGGTTACGTGTAGTAAATTGAATTATGAATTAGTGTTGTGAAAAATGGTTAAGTATATTAACTTGAATTATGAATTAGTGTTGTGAAAATGGTTAAGACTAGTAACTTGAATTATGAATTAGTGTTGTGAAAATGGTCAAGTGTAGTAACTTTAATTATGAATTAGTGTTGTTAAAATAGTTAAGTATAATAGCTTGAATTATGAATTAGTGTTGTGAAAATGGTTAAGTATAGTAACTTGAATTATGAAATAGTGGTGTGAAAATTGTTAAGTATAGTAACTTGAATTATGAATTAGTGTTGTGAAAATGGTTAAGTGTAGTAACTTGAATGATGAATTAGTGTTGTGAAAATGGTTAAGTATAGTAACTTTAATTATAAATTAGTGTTGTTAAAATATTTAAGTATAGTAGCTTGAATTATGAATTAGTGTTATAAAAATTGTTAAGTATAGTAACTTGAATTATGAATTAGCGTTGTGAAAATGGTCAAGTATAGTAACTTGAATTATGAATTAGTGTTGTGAAAATGGTTAAGTGTAGTAACTTGAATTATGAATTAGTGTTGTGAAAATGGTTAAATGTAGTAACTTTAATTATGAATTAGTGTTGTGAAAATGGTTAAGAGTAGTAACTTGATTTATGAATTAGCGTTGTGAAAATGATTAAGTGTAGTAACTTTAATTATGAATTTGTGTTGTTAAAATAGTTATGTATAGTAGCTTGAATTATGAATTAGTGTTGTTAAAATAATTAAGTATAGTAGCTTGAATTATGAATTAGTGTTGTAAAAATAGTTAAGTGTAGTAACTTGAATTGTGAATTAGTGGTGTGAAAATTGTTAAGTATAGTAACTTGAATTATGAATTAGTGTTGTGTAAACGGTTAAATATAGTAACTTGAATTATGAATTAGTGTTGTGAAAATGGTTAAGTATAATAACTTGAATTATGAATTAGTGTTGTGAAAATGGTTAAGTATAATAACTTGAATTATGAATTAGCGTTGTGAAAATGGTTAAGTATAGTAACTTGAATTACGAATTAGTGTTGTGAAAATGGTTAAGTGTAGTAACTTGAATTATGAATTAGTGTTGTAAAAATAGTTAAATGTAGTAACTTTAATTATGAATTAGTGTTGTGAAAATGTTTAAGTATAGTAGCTTGAATTATGAATTAGTGTTGTGAAAATGTTTAAGTATAGTAGCTTGAATTATGAATTAGTGTTGTGAAAATGGTTAAGTATAGTAACTTGAATTATGAATTAGTGTTGTAAAAATGGTTAAGAGTAGTAACTTGAATTACGAATTAGTATTGTGTAAACGGTTAAGTATAGTAACTTGAACTATGAATTAGTGTTGTGAAAATGGTTAAAAGTAGTAACTTGAATTATGAATTAGTGTTGTGAAAATGATTAAGTGTAGTAACTTTAATTATGAATTTGTGTTGTTAAAATAGTTATGTATAGTAGCTTGAATTATGAATTAGTGTTGTGAAAATGGTTAAGTATAATAACTTGAATTATGAATTAGTGTTGTGAAAATGGTTAAGTATAATAACTTGAATTATGAATTAGCGTTGTGAAAATGGTTAAGTGTAGTAACTTGAATTATGAATTAGTGTTGTGAAAATAGTTAAGTGTAGTAACTTGATTATGAATTAGTGTTGTGAAAATGGTTACGTGTAGTAAATTGAATTATGAATTAGTGTTGTGAAAAATGGTTAAGTATATTAACTTGAATTATGAATTAGTGTTGTGAAAATGGTTAAGACTAGTAACTTGAATTATGAATTAGTGTTGTGAAAATGGTCAAGTGTAGTAACTTTAATTATGAATTAGTGTTGTTAAAATAGTTAAGTATAATAGCTTGAATTATGAATTAGTGTTGTGAAAATGGTTAAGTATAGTAACTTGAATTATGAAATAGTGGTGTGAAAATTGTTAAGTATAGTAACTTGAATTATGAATTAGTGTTGTGAAAATGGTTAAGTGTAGTAACTTGAATGATGAATTAGTGTTGTGAAAATGGTTAAGTATAGTAACTTTAATTATAAATTAGTGTTGTTAAAATATTTAAGTATAGTAGCTTGAATTATGAATTAGTGTTATAAAAATTGTTAAGTATAGTAACTTGAATTATGAATTAGCGTTGTGAAAATGGTCAAGTATAGTAACTTGAATTATGAATTAGTGTTGTGAAAATGGTTAAGTGTAGTAACTTGAATTATGAATTAGTGTTGTGAAAATGGTTAAATGTAGTAACTTTAATTATGAATTAGTGTTGTGAAAATGGTTAAGAGTAGTAACTTGATTTATGAATTAGCGTTGTGAAAATGATTAAGTGTAGTAACTTTAATTATGAATTTGTGTTGTTAAAATAGTTATGTATAGTAGCTTGAATTATGAATTAGTGTTGTTAAAATAATTAAGTATAGTAGCTTGAATTATGAATTAGTGTTGTAAAAATAGTTAAGTGTAGTAACTTGAATTGTGAATTAGTGGTGTGAAAATTGTTAAGTATAGTAACTTGAATTATGAATTAGTGTTGTGTAAACGGTTAAATATAGTAACTTGAATTATGAATTAGTGTTGTGAAAATGGTTAAGTATAATAACTTGAATTATGAATTAGTGTTGTGAAAATGATTAAGTGTAGTAACTTGAATTATGAATTAGTGTTGTGAAAATGGTGAAGTATAGCAACTTTAATTATGAATTAGTGTTGTTAAAATATTTAAGTATAGTAGCTTGAATTATGAATTAGTGTTATGAAAATTGTTAAGTATAGTAACTTGAATTATGAATTTGCGTTGTGAAAATGGTTAAGTATAGTAACTTGAATTATGAATTAGTGTTGTTAAAATGGTTAAGTGTAGTAACTTGAATTATGAATTAGTGTTGTGAAAATGGTTAAGTGTAGTAAATTGAATTATGAATTAGTATTGTGAAAATGGTTAAGTATAGTAACTTGAATTATGAATTAGTGTTGTGAAAATGGTTAAGAGTAGTAACTTGAATTACGAATTAGTGTTGTGTAAACGGTTAAGTATAGTAACTTGAATTATGAATTAGTGTTGTTAAAATGGTTAAGAGTAGTAACTTGAATTATGAATTAGTGTTGTGAAAATGGTTAAATGTAGTAACTTTAATTATGAATTTATGTTGTTAAAATAGTTAAGTATAGTAGCTTGAATTATGAATTAGTGTTGTGAAAATGGTTAAGTATAGTAACTTGAATTATGAATTAGTGTTGTGAAAATGGTTAAGTATAGTAACATGAATTATGAATTAGTGTTGTGAAAATGGTTAGGTATAATAACTTGAATCATGAATTAGTGTTGTGAAAATGGTCAAGTGTAGTAACTTTAATTATGAATTAGTGTTGTTAAAATAGTTAAGTATAATAGCTTGAATTATGAATTAGTGTTGTGAAAATGGTTAAGTGTAATAACTTGAATTATGAATTAGTGTTGTGAAAATGATTAAGTGTAGTAACTTGAATTATGAATTAGTGTTGTTAAAATAATTAAGTATAGTAGCTTGAATTATGAATTAGTGTTGTGAAAATGGTTAAAAGTAGTAACTTTAATTATGAATTAGCGTTGTGAAAATGATTAAGTGTAGTAACTTTAATTATGAATTTGTGTTGTTAAAATAGTTATGTATAGTAGCTTGAATTATGAATTAGTGTTGTTAAAATGGTTAAGTATAGTAATTTGAATTATGAATTAGTGTTGTGAAAATTGTTAAGTATAATAACTTGAATTATCAATTAGCGTTGTGAAAATGGTTAAGTGTAGTAACTTGAATTATGAATTAGTGTTGTGTAAACGGTTAAGTATAGTAACTTGAATTATGAATTAGTGTTGTGAAAATGGTTAAGTATAATAACTTGAATTATGAATTAGTGTTGTGAAAATGGTTAAGTATAATAACTTGAATTATGAATTAGAGTTGTGAAAATGGTTAAGTCTATTTAGTTGGAATGTGAATTATTAAATTGAAAATGGTTAAGTGTAGTAACTTTAATTATGAATTTGTGTTGTTAAAATAGTTAAGTATAGTAGCTTGAATTATGAATTAGTGTTATTAAAATTGTTAAATATAATAACTTGAATTATGAATTAGCATTGTGAAAATGGTTAAGTATAGTAACTTGAATTATGAATTAGTGTTGTGAAAATGGTTAAGTGTAGTAACTTTAATTATGAATTAGTGTTGTGAAAATGGTTAAGTATAGCAACTTTAATTATGAATTAGTGTTGTGAAATGGTTAAGAGTAGTAACTTGAATTATGAATTAGTGTTGTGAAAATGGTTAAGTATAATAACTTGAATTATGAATTAGTGTTGTGAAAATGGTTAAGTATAATAACTTGAATTATGAATTAGCGTTGTGAAAATGGTTAAGTGTAGTAACTTGAATTATGAATTAGTGTTGTGAAAATAGTTAAGTGTAGTAACTTGAATTATGAATTAGCGTTGTGAAAATGATAAAGTGTAGTAACTTTAATTATGAATTTGTGTTGTTAAAATAGTTATGTATAGTAGCTTGAATTATGAATTAGTGTTGTTAAAATAATTAAGTATAGTAGCTTGAATTATGAATTAGTGTTGTGAAAATAGTTAAGTGTAGTAACTTGAATTATGAATTAGTGTTGTGAAAATTGTTAAGTATAGTAACTTGAATTATGAATTAGTGTTGTGTAAACGGTTAAATATAGTAACTTGAATTATAAATTAGTGTTGTGAAAAATGGTTAAGTATAATAACTTGAATTATGAATTAGTGTTGTGAAAATGGTTAAGTATAATAACTTGAATTATGAATTAGCGTTGTGAAAATGGTTAAGTATAGTAACTTGAATTATGAATTAGTGTTGTGAAAATGGTTAAGTGTAGTAACTTAAATTATGAATTAGTGTTGTGAAAATGGTTAAATGTAGTAACTTTAATTATGAATTAGTGTTGTGAAAATGTTTAAGTATAGTAGCTTGAATTATGAATTAGTGTTGTGAAAATGGTTAAGTATAGTAACTTGAATTATGAATTAGTGTTGTAAAAATGGTTAAGAGTAGTAACTTGAATTACGAATTAGTATTGTGTAAACGGTTAAGTATAGTAACTTGAACTATGAATTAGTGTTGTGAAAATGGTTAAAAGTAGTAACTTGAATTATGAATTAGTGTTGTGAAAATGATTAAGTGTAGTAACTTTAATTATGAATTTGTGTTGTTAAAATAGTTATGTATAGTAGCTTGAATTATGAATTAGTGTTGTGAAAATGGTTAAGTATAATAACTTGAATTATGAATTAGTGTTGTGAAAATGGTTAAGTATAATAACTTGAATTATGAATTAGCGTTGTGAAAATGGTTAAGTGTAGTAACTTGAATTATGAATTAGTGTTGTGAAAATAGTTAAGTGTAGTAACTTGATTATGAATTAGTGTTGTGAAAATGGTTACGTGTAGTAAATTGAATTATGAATTAGTGTTGTGAAAAATGGTTAAGTATATTAACTTGAATTATGAATTAGTATTGTGAAAATGGTTAAGACTAGTAACTTGAATTATGAATTAGTGTTGTGAAAATGGTCAAGTGTAGTAACTTTAATTATGAATTAGTGTTGTTAAAATAGTTAAGTATAATAGCTTGAATTATGAATTAGTGTTGTGAAAATGGTTAAGTATAGTAACTTGAATTATGAAATAGTGGTGTGAAAATTGTTAAGTATAGTAACTTGAATTATGAATTAGTGTTGTGAAAATGGTTAAGTGTAGTAACTTGAATGATGAATTAGTGTTGTGAAAATGGTTAAGTATAGTAACTTTAATTATAAATTAGTGTTGTTAAAATATTTAAGTATAGTAGCTTGAATTATGAATTAGTGTTATAAAAATTGTTAAGTATAGTAACTTGAATTATGAATTAGCGTTGTGAAAATGGTCAAGTATAGTAACTTGAATTATGAATTAGTGTTGTGAAAATGGTTAAGTGTAGTAACTTGAATTATGAATTAGTGTTGTGAAAATGGTTAAATGTAGTAACTTTAATTATGAATTAGTGTTGTGAAAATGGTTAAGAGTAGTAACTTGATTTATGAATTAGCGTTGTGAAAATGATTAAGTGTAGTAACTTTAATTATGAATTTGTGTTGTTAAAATAGTTATGTATAGTAGCTTGAATTATGAATTAGTGTTGTTAAAATAATTAAGTATAGTAGCTTGAATTATGAATTAGTGTTGTAAAAATAGTTAAGTGTAGTAACTTGAATTGTGAATTAGTGGTGTGAAAATTGTTAAGTATAGTAACTTGAATTATGAATTAGTGTTGTGTAAACGGTTAAATATAGTAACTTGAATTATGAATTAGTGTTGTGAAAATGGTTAAGTATAATAACTTGAATTATGAATTAGTGTTGTGAAAATGGTTAAGTATAATAACTTGAATTATGAATTAGCGTTGTGAAAATGGTTAAGTATAGTAACTTGAATTACGAATTAGTGTTGTGAAAATGGTTAAGTGTAGTAACTTGAATTATGAATTAGTGTTGTAAAAATAGTTAAATGTAGTAACTTTAATTATGAATTAGTGTTGTGAAAATGTTTAAGTATAGTAGCTTGAATTATGAATTAGTGTTGTGAAAATGTTTAAGTATAGTAGCTTGAATTATGAATTAGTGTTGTGAAAATGGTTAAGTATAGTAACTTGAATTATGAATTAGTGTTGTAAAAATGGTTAAGAGTAGTAACTTGAATTACGAATTAGTATTGTGTAAACGGTTAAGTATAGTAACTTGAACTATGAATTAGTGTTGTGAAAATGGTTAAAAGTAGTAACTTGAATTATGAATTAGTGTTGTGAAAATGATTAAGTGTAGTAACTTTAATTATGAATTTGTGTTGTTAAAATAGTTATGTATAGTAGCTTGAATTATGAATTAGTGTTGTGAAAATGGTTAAGTATAATAACTTGAATTATGAATTAGTGTTGTGAAAATGGTTAAGTATAATAACTTGAATTATGAATTAGCGTTGTGAAAATGGTTAAGTGTAGTAACTTGAATTATGAATTAGTGTTGTGAAAATAGTTAAGTGTAGTAACTTGATTATGAATTAGTGTTGTGAAAATGGTTACGTGTAGTAAATTGAATTATGAATTAGTGTTGTGAAAAATGGTTAAGTATATTAACTTGAATTATGAATTAGTGTTGTGAAAATGGTTAAGACTAGTAACTTGAATTATGAATTAGTGTTGTGAAAATGGTCAAGTGTAGTAACTTTAATTATGAATTAGTGTTGTTAAAATAGTTAAGTATAATAGCTTGAATTATGAATTAGTGTTGTGAAAATGGTTAAGTATAGTAACTTGAATTATGAAATAGTGGTGTGAAAATTGTTAAGTATAGTAACTTGAATTATGAATTAGTGTTGTGAAAATGGTTAAGTGTAGTAACTTGAATGATGAATTAGTGTTGTGAAAATGGTTAAGTATAGTAACTTTAATTATAAATTAGTGTTGTTAAAATATTTAAGTATAGTAGCTTGAATTATGAATTAGTGTTATAAAAATTGTTAAGTATAGTAACTTGAATTATGAATTAGCGTTGTGAAAATGGTCAAGTATAGTAACTTGAATTATGAATTAGTGTTGTGAAAATGGTTAAGTGTAGTAACTTGAATTATGAATTAGTGTTGTGAAAATGGTTAAATGTAGTAACTTTAATTATGAATTAGTGTTGTGAAAATGGTTAAGAGTAGTAACTTGATTTATGAATTAGCGTTGTGAAAATGATTAAGTGTAGTAACTTTAATTATGAATTTGTGTTGTTAAAATAGTTATGTATAGTAGCTTGAATTATGAATTAGTGTTGTTAAAATAATTAAGTATAGTAGCTTGAATTATGAATTAGTGTTGTAAAAATAGTTAAGTGTAGTAACTTGAATTGTGAATTAGTGGTGTGAAAATTGTTAAGTATAGTAACTTGAATTATGAATTAGTGTTGTGTAAACGGTTAAATATAGTAACTTGAATTATGAATTAGTGTTGTGAAAATGGTTAAGTATAATAACTTGAATTATGAATTAGTGTTGTGAAAATGGTTAAGTATAATAACTTGAATTATGAATTAGCGTTGTGAAAATGGTTAAGTATAGTAACTTGAATTACGAATTAGTGTTGTGAAAATGGTTAAGTGTAGTAACTTGAATTATGAATTAGTGTTGTAAAAATAGTTAAATGTAGTAACTTTAATTATGAATTAGTGTTGTTAAAATATTTAAGTATAGTAGCTTGAATTATGAATTTGTGTTGTGAAAATGGTTAAGTGTAGTAAATTGAATTATGAATTAGTGATGTGAAAATGGTTAAGTATAGTAACTTTAATTATGAATTAGTGTTGTGAAAATGGTTAAGTGTAGTAACTTGAATTACGAATTAGTGTTGTGTAAACGGTTAAGTATAGTAACTTGAATTATGAATTAGTGTTGTGAAAATGGTTAAGAGTAGTAACTTGAATTATGAATTAGTGTTGTGAAAATGGTTAAGTATAGTAACTTGAATTATGAATTAGTGTTGTGAAAATGGTTAAGTGTAGTAAATTGAATTATGAATTAGTGTTGTGAAAATGGTTAAGTATAGTAACTTGAATTATGAATTAGTGTTGTGAAAATGGTTAAGAGTAGTAACTTGAATTACGAATTAGTGTTGTGTAAACGGTTAAGTATAGTAACTTGAATTATGAATTAGTGTTGTGAAAATGGTTAAGAGTAGTAACTTGAATTATGAATTAGTGTTGTGAAAATGGTTAAGTATAATAACTTGAATTATGAATTAGTGTTGTGAAAATGGTTAAGTATAGTAACTTGAATTATGAATTAGTGTTGTGAAAATGGTTAAGTATAGTAACTTGAATTATGAAATAGTGGTGTGAAAATTGTTAAGTATAGTAACTTGAATTATGAATTAGTGTTGTGAAAATGGTTAAGTGTAGTAACTTGAATGATGAATTAGTGTTGTGAAAATGGTTAAGTATAGTAACTTTAATTATAAATTAGTGTTGTTAAAATATTTAAGTATAGTAGCTTGAATTATGAATTAGTGTTATAAAAATTGTTAAGTATAGTAACTTGAATTATGAATTAGCGTTGTGAAATGGTTAAGTATAGTAACTTGAATTATGAATTAGTGTTGTGAAAATGGTTAAGTGTAGTAACTTGAATTATGAATTAGTGTTGTGAAAATGGTTAAATGTAGTAACTTTAATTATGAATTAGTGTTGTGAAAATGATTAAGAGTAGTAACTTGAATTATGAATTAGCGTTGTGAAAATGATTAAGTGTAGTAACTTTAATTATGAATTTGTGTTGTTAAAATAGTTATGTATAGTAGCTTGAATTATGAATTAGTGTTGTTAAAATAATTAAGTATAGTAGCTTGAATTATGAATTAGTGTTGTAAAAATAGTTAAGTGTAGTAACTTGAATTGTGAATTAGTGGTGTGAAAATTGTTAAGTATAGTAACTTGAATTATGAATTAGTGCTGTGTAAACGGTTAAATATAGTAACTTGAATTATGAATTACTGTTGTGAAAATGGTTAAGTATAATAACTTGAATTATGAATTAGTGTTGTGAAAATGGTTAAGTATAATAACTTGAATTATGAATTAGCGTTGTGAAAATGGTTAAGTATAGTAACTTGAATTATGAATTAGTGTTGTGA
The DNA here is from genome assembly GCA_031232105.1 of Capsicum rhomboideum. Lineage (NCBI taxonomy): Eukaryota > Viridiplantae > Streptophyta > Magnoliopsida > Solanales > Solanaceae > Capsicum > Capsicum rhomboideum. Next base: position 57,897,432 of record CP124714.1, read on the forward strand.
AAATGGTTAAGTGTAGTAACTTGAATTATGAATTAGTGTTGTGAAAATAGTTAAATGTAGTAACTTTAATTATGAATTAGTGTTGTTAAAATATTTAAGTATAGTAGCTTGAATTATGAATTTGTGTTGTGAAAATGGTTAAGTGTAGTAAATTGAATTATGAATTAGTGTTGTGAAAATGGTTAAGTATAGTAACTTTAATTATGAATTAGTGTTGTGAAAATGGTTAAGTGTAGTAACTTGAATTATGAATTGGTGTTGTGAAAATGGTTAAGTATAGTAACTTGAATTATGAATTAGTGTTGTGAAAATGGTTAAGTATAATAACTTGAATTATGAATTAGTGTTGTGAAAATGGTTAAGTATAGTAACTTGAATTATGAATTAGTGTTGTGAAAATGGTTAAGTGTAGTAAATTGAATTATGAATTAGTGTTGTGAAAATGGTTAAGTATAGTAACTTGAATTATGAATTAGTGTTGTGAAAATGGTTAAGAGTAGTAACTTGAATTACGAATTAGTGTTGTGTAAACGGTTAAGTATAGTAACTTGAATTATGAATTAGTGTTGTGAAAATGGTTAAGAGTAGTAACTTGAATTATGAATTAGTGTTGTGAAAATGATTAAGTGTAGTAACTTTAATTATGAATTTGTGTTGTTAAAATAGTTATGTATAGTAGCTTGAATTATGAATTAGTGTTGTGAAAATGGTTAAGTATAATAACTTAATTATGAATTAGTGTTGTGAAAATGGTTAAGTATAATAACTTGAATTATGAATTAGCGTTGTGAAAATGGTTAAGTATACTAACTTGAATTATGAATTAGTGTTGTGAAAATGGTTAAGTGTAGTAACTTTAATTATGAATTAGTGTTGTTAAAATAGTTAAGTATAATAGCTTGAATTATGAATTAGTGTTGTGAAAATGATTAAGTGTAATAACTTGAATTATGAATTAGTGTTGTGAAAATGGTCAAGTGTAGTAACTTTAATTATGAATTAGTGTTGTTAAAATAGTTAAGTATAATAGCTTGAATTATGAATTAGTGTTGTGAAAATGGTTAAGTATAGTAACTTGAATTATGAAATAGTGGTGTGAAAATTGTTAAGTATAGTAACTTGAATTATGAATTAGTGTTGTGAAAATGGTTAAGTGTAGTAACTTGAATGATGAATTAGTGTTGTGAAAATGGTTAAGTATAGTAACTTTAATTATAAATTAGTGTTGTTAAAATATTTAAGTATAGTAGCTTGAATTATGAATTAGTGTTATAAAAATTGTTAAGTATAGTAACTTGAATTATGAATTAGCGTTGTGAAAATGGTTAAGTATAGTAACTTGAATTATGAATTAGTGTTGTGAAAATGGTTAAGTGTAGTAACTTGAATTATGAATTAGTGTTGTGAAAATGGTTAAATGTAGTAACTTTAATTATGAATTAGTGTTGTGAAAATGGTTAAGAGTAGTAACTTGAATTATGAATTAGCGTTGTGAAAATGATTAAGTGTAGTAACTTTAATTATGAATTTGTGTTGTTAAAATAGTTATGTATAGTAGCTTGAATTATGAATTAGTGTTGTTAAAATAATTAAGTATAGTAGCTTGAATTATGAATTAGTGTTGTAAAAATAGTTAAGTGTAGTAACTTGAATTGTGAATTAGTGGTGTGAAATTGTTAAGTATAGTAACTTGAATTATGAATTAGTGTTGTGTAAACGGTTAAATATAGTAACTTGAATTATGAATTAGTGTTGTGAAAATGGTTAAGTATAATAACTTGAATTATGAATTAGTGTTGTGAAAATGGTTAAGTATAATAACTTGAATTATGAATTAGCGTTGTGAAAATGGTTAAGTATAGTAACTTGAATTATGAATTAGTGTTGTGAAAATGGTTAAGTGTAGTAACTTGAATTATGAATTAGTGTTGTGAAAATAGTTAAATGTAGTAACTTTAATTATGAATTAGTGTTGTTAAAATATTTAAGTATAGTAGCTTGAATTATGAATTTGTGTTGTGAAAATGGTTAAGTGTAGTAAATTGAATTATGAATTAGTGTTGTGAAAATGGTTAAGTATAGTAACTTTAATTATGAATTAGTGTTGTGAAAATGGTTAAGTGTAGTAACTTGAATTATGAATTGGTGTTGTGAAAATGGTTAAGTATAGTAACTTGAATTATGAATTAGTGTTGTGAAAATGGTTAAGTATAATAACTTGAATTATGAATTAGTGTTGTGAAAATGGTTAAGTATAGTAACTTGAATTATGAATTAGTGTTGTGAAAATGGTTAAGTGTAGTAAATTGAATTATGAATTAGTGTTGTGAAAATGGTTAAGTATAGTAACTTGAATTATGAATTAGTGTTGTGAAAATGGTTAAGAGTAGTAACTTGAATTACGAATTAGTGTTGTGTAAACGGTTAAGTATAGTAACTTGAATTATGAATTAGTGTTGTGAAAATGGTTAAGAGTAGTAACTTGAATTATGAATTAGTGTTGTGAAAATGATTAAGTGTAGTAACTTTAATTATGAATTTGTGTTGTTAAAATAGTTATGTATAGTAGCTTGAATTATGAATTAGTGTTGTGAAAATGGTTAAGTATAATAACTTGAATTATGAATTAGTGTTGTGAAAATGGTTAAGTATAATAACTTGAATTATGAATTAGTGTTGTGAAAATGGTTAAGTATAGTAACTTGAATTATGAATTAGTGTTGTGAAAATGGTTAAGTGTAGTAAATTGAATTATGAATTAGTGTTGTGAAAATGGTTAAGTATAGTAACTTGAATTATGAATTAGTGTTGTGAAAATGGTTAAGAGTAGTAACTTGAATTACGAATTAGTGTTGTGTAAACGGTTAAGTATAGTAACTTGAATTATGAATTAGTGTTGTGAAAATGGTTAAGAGTAGTAACTTGAATTATGAATTAGTGTTGTGAAAATGATTAAGTGTAGTAACTTGAATTATGAATTAGTGTTGTGTAAATGGTTAAATGTAGTAACTTTAATTATGAATTAGTGTTGTGAAAATGGTTAAGAGTAGTAACTTGAATTATGAATTAGCGTTGTGAAAATGATTAAGTGTAGTAACTTTAATTATGAATTTGTGTTGTTAAAATAGTTATGTATAGTAGCTTGAATTATGAATTAGTGTTGTTAAAATAATTAAGTATAGTAGCTTGAATTATGAATTAGTGTTGTAAAAATAGTTAAGTGTAGTAACTTGAATTGTGAATTAGTGGTGTGAAAATTGTTAAGTATAGTAACTTGAATTATGAATTAGTGTTGTGTAAACGGTTAAATATAGTAACTTGAATTATGAATTAGTGTTGTGAAAATGGTTAAGTATAATAACTTGAATTATGAATTAGTGTTGTGAAAATGGTTAAGTATAATAACTTGAATTATGAATTAGCGTTGTGAAAATGGTTAAGTATAGTAACTTGAATTATGAATTAGTGTTGTGAAAATGGTTAAGTGTAGTAACTTGAATTATGAATTAGTGTTGTGAAAATAGTTAAATGTAGTAACTTTAATTATGAATTAGTGTTGTTAAAATATTTAAGTATAGTAGCTTGAATTATGAATTTGTGTTGTGAAAATGGTTAAGTGTAGTAAATTGAATTATGAATTAGTGTTGTGAAAATGGTTAAGTATAGTAACTCTAATTATGAATTAGTGTTGTGAAAATGGTTAAGTGTAGTAACTTGAATTATGAATTGGTGTTGTGAAAATGCTTAAGTATAGTAACTTGAATTATGAATTAGTGTTGTGAAAATGGTTAAGTATAATAACTTGAATTATGAAATAGTGGTGTGAAAATTGTTAAGTATAATAACTTGAATTATGAATTAGTGTTGTGAAAATGGTTAAGTATAGTAACTTGAATTATGAATTAGTGTTGTGAAAATGGTTAAGTGTAGTAAATTGAATTATGAATTAGTGTTGTGAAAATGGTTAAGTATAGTAACTTGAATTATGAATTAGTGTTGTGAAAATGGTTAAGAGTAGTAACTTGAATTATGAATTAGTGTTGTGAAAATGGTTAAGTATAATAACTTGAATTATGAATTAGTGTTGTGAAAATGGTTAAGTATAATAACTTGAATTATGAATTAGCGTTGTGAAAATGGTTAAGTATAGTAACTTGAATTATGAATTAGTGTTGTGAAAATGGTTAAGTGTAGTAACTTGAATTATGAATTAGTGTTGTGAAAATGGTTAAGTGTAGTAACTTGAATTATGAATTGGTGTTGTGAAAATGCTTAAGTATAGTAACTTGAATTATGAATTAGTGTTGTGAAAATGGTTAAGTATAATAACTTGAATTATGAATTAGTGTTGTGAAAATGGTTAAGTATAATAACTTGAATTATGAATTAGCGTTGTGAAAATGGTTAAGTGTAGTAACTTGAATTATGAATTTGTGTTGTGAAAATGGTTAAGTGTAGTAAATTGAATTATGAATTAGTGTTGTGAAAATGGTTAAGAGTAGTAACTTGAATTATGAATTAGTGTTGTGAAAATGGTTAAATGTAGTAAATTGAATTATGAATTAGTGTTGTGAAAATGGTTAAGTATAGTAACTTGAATTATGAATTAGTGTTGTGAAAATGGTTAAGAGTAGTAACTTGAATTACGAATTAGTGTTGTGTAAACGGTTAAGTATAGTAACTTGAATTATGAATTAGTGTTGTGAAAATGGTTAAGAGTAGTAATTTGAATTATGAATTAGTGTTGTGAAAATGATTAAGTGTAGTAACTTGAATTATGAATTAGTGTTGTGTAAATGGTTAAATGTAGTAACTTTAATTATGAATTAGTGTTGTGAAAATGGTTAAGAGTAGTAACTTGAATTATGAATTTGTGTTGTTAAAATAGTTATGTATAGTAGCTTGAATTATGAATTAGTGTTGTGAAAATGGTTAAGTATAATAACTTGAAATATGAATTAGTGTTGTGAAAATGGTTAAGTATAGTAACTTGAATTATGAAATAGTGGTGTGAAAATTGTTAAGTATAGTAACTTGAATTATGAATTAGTGTTGTGAAAATGGTTAAGTGTAGTAACTTGAATGATGAATTAGTGTTGTGAAAATGGTTAAGTATAGTAACTTTAATTATAAATTAGTGTTGTTAAAATATTTAAGTATAGTAGCTTGAATTATGAATTAGTGTTATAAAAATTGTTAAGTATAGTAACTTGAATTATGAATTAGCGTTGTGAAAATGGTTAAGTATAGTAACTTGAATTATGAATTAGTGTTGTGAAAATGGTTAAGTGTAGTAACTTGAATTATGAATTAGTGTTGTGAAAATGGTTAAATGTAGTAACTTTAATTATGAATTAGTGTTGTGAAAATGGTTAAGAGTAGTAACTTGAATTATGAATTAGCGTTGTGAAAATGATTAAGTGTAGTAACTTTAATTATGAATTTGTGTTGTTAAAATAGTTATGTATAGTAGCTTGAATTATGAATTAGTGTTGTTAAAATAATTAAGTATAGTAGCTTGAATTATGAATTAGTGTTGTAAAAATAGTTAAGTGTAGTAACTTGAATTGTGAATTAGTGGTGTGAAATTGTTAAGTATAGTAACTTGAATTATGAATTAGTGTTGTGTAAACGGTTAAATATAGTAACTTGAATTATGAATTAGTGTTGTGAAAATGGTTAAGTATAATAACTTGAATTATGAATTAGTGTTGTGAAAATGGTTAAGTATAATAACTTGAATTATGAATTAGCGTTGTGAAAATGGTTAAGTATAGTAACTTGAATTATGAATTAGTGTTGTGAAAATGGTTAAGTGTAGTAACTTGAATTATGAATTAGTGTTGTGAAAATACTTAAATGTAGTAACTTTAATTATGAATTAGTGTTGTTAAAATATTTAAGTATAGTAGCTTGAATTATGAATTTGTGTTGTGAAAATGGTTAAGTGTAGTAAATTGAATTATGAATTAGTGTTGTGAAAATGGTTAAGTATAGTAACTTTAATTATGAATTAGTGTTGTGAAAATGGTTAAGTGTAGTAACTTGAATTATGAATTGGTGTTGTGAAAATGGTTAAGTATAGTAACTTGAATTATGAATTAGTGTTGTGAAAATGGTTAAGTATAATAACTTGAATTATGAATTAGTGTTGTGAAAATGGTTAAGTATAGTAACTTGAATTATGAATTAGTGTTGTGAAAATGGTTAAGTGTAGTAAATTGAATTATGAATTAGTGTTGTGAAAATGGTTAAGTATAGTAACTTGAATTATGAATTAGTGTTGTGAAAATGGTTAAGAGTAGTAACTTGAATTACGAATTAGTGTTGTGTAAACGGTTAAGTATAGTAACTTGAATTATGAATTAGTGTTGTGAAAATGGTTAAGAGTAGTAACTTGAATTATGAATTAGTGTTGTGAAAATGATTAAGTGTAGTAACTTTAATTATGAATTTGTGTTGTTAAAATAGTTATGTATAGTAGCTTGAATTATGAATTAGTGTTGTGAAAATGGTTAAGTATAATAACTTGAATTATGAATTAGTGTTGTGAAAATGGTTAAGTATAATAACTTGAATTATGAATTAGCGTTGTGAAAATGGTTAAGTATACTAACTTGAATTATGAATTAGTGTTGTGAAAATGGTTAAGTGTAGTAACTTTAATTATGAATTAGTGTTGTTAAAATAGTTAAGTATAATAGCTTGAATTATGAATTAGTGTTGTGAAAATGATTAAGTGTAATAACTTGAATTATGAATTAGTGTTGTGAAAATGGTCAAGTGTAGTAACTTTAATTATGAATTAGTGTTGTTAAAATAGTTAAGTATAATAGCTTGAATTATGAATTAGTGTTGTGAAAATGGTTAAGTATAATAACTTGAATTATGAATTAGTGTTGTGAAAATGGTTAAGTATAATAACTTGAATTATGAATTAGCGTTGTGAAAATGGTTAAGTGTAATAACTTGAATTATGAATTAGTGTTGTGAAAATAGTTATGTGTAGTAACTTGAATTATGAATTAGCGTTGTGAAAATGATAAAGTGTAGTAACTTTAATTATGAATTTGTGTTGTTAAAATAGTTATGTATAGTAGCTTGAATTATGAATTAGTGTTGTTAAAATAATTAAGTATAGTAGCTTGAATTATGAATTAGTGTTGTGAAAATAGTTAAGTGTAGTAACTTGAATTATGAATTAGTGTTGTGAAAATTGTTAAGTATAGTAAGTTGAATTATGAATTAGTGTTGTGTAAACGGTTAAATATAGTAACTTGAATTATGAATTAGTGTTGTGAAAATGGTTAAGTATAATAACTTGAATTATGAATTAGTGTTGTGAAAATGGTTAAGTATAGTAATTTGAATTATGAATTAGTGTTGTGAAAATGGTTAAGTGTAGTAACTTGAATTATGAATTAGTGTTGTGAAAATGGTTAAAAGTAGTTACTTTAATTATGAATTAGTGTTGTTAAAATATTTAAGTATAGTAGCTTGAATTATGAATTAATGTTGTGAAAATGGTTAAGTATAGTAACTTGAATTATGAATTAGTGTTGTGAAAATGGTTAAATGTAGTAACTTTAATTATGAATTTGTGTTGTTAAAATAGTTAAGTATAGTAGCTTGATTATGAATTAGTGTTGTGAAAATGGTTAAGTATAGTAACTTGAATTATGAATTAGTGTTGTGAAAATGGTTAAGTATAGTAACTTGAATTATGAATTAGTGTTGTGAAAATGGTTAAGTATAATAACTTGAATTATGAATTAGTGTTGTGAAAATGGTCAAGTGTAGTAACTTTAATTATGAATTAGTGTTGTTAAAATGGTTAAGTATAATAGCTTGAATTATGAATTAGTGTTGTGAAAAATGGTTAAGTGTAGTAACTTGAATTATGAATTAGTGTTGTGAAAATGATTAAGTGTAGTAACTTGAATTATGAATTAGTGTTGTGAAAATGATTAAGTGTAGTAACTTGAATTATGAAATAGTGTTGTGAAAATGGTTAAGTATAATAACTTGAATTATGAATTAGTGTTGTGAAAATGGTTAAGTATAGTAACTTGAATTATGAAATAGTGGTGTGAAAATTGTTAAGTATAGTAACTTGAATTATGAATTAGTGTTGTAAAAATGGTTAAGTGTAGTAACTTGAATGATGAATTAGTGTTGTGAAAATGGTTAAGTATAGTAACTTTAATTATAAATTAGTGTTGTTAAAATATTTAAGTATAGTAGCTTGAATTATGAATTAGTGTTATAAAAATTGTTAAGTATAGTAACTTGAATTATGAATTAGCGTTGTGAAAATGGTTAAGTATAGTAATTTCAATTATGAATTAGTGTTGTGAAAATGGTTAAGTATAATAACTTGAATTATGAATTAGTGTTGTGAAAATGGTTAAGTATAATAACTTGAATTATGAATTAGCGTTGTGAAAATGGTTAAGTATAGTAACTTGAATTATGAATTAGTGTTGTGAAAATGGTTAAGTGTAGTAACTTGAATTATGAATTAGTGTTGTGAAAATAGTTAAATGTAGTAACTTTAATTATGAATTAGTGTTGTTAAAATATTTAAGTATAGTAGCTTGAATTATGAATTTGTGTTGTGAAAATGGTTAAGTGTAGTAAATTGAATTATGAATTAGTGTTGTGAAAATGGTTAAGTATAGTAACTTTAATTATGAATTAGTGTTGTGAAAATGGTTAAGTGTAGTAACTTGAATTATGAATTGGTGTTGTGAAAATGGTTAAGTATAGTAACTTGAATTATGAATTAGTGTTGTGAAAATGGTTAAGTATAATAACTTGAATTATGAATTAGTGTTGTGAAAATGGTTAAGTATAGTAACTTGAATTATGAATTAGTGTTGTGAAAATGGTTAAGTGTAGTAAATTGAATTATGAATTAGTGTTGTGAAAATGGTTAAGTATAGTAACTTGAATTATGAATTAGTGTTGTGAAAATGGTTAAGAGTAGTAACTTGAATTACGAATTAGTGTTGTGTAAACGGTTAAGTATAGTAACTTGAATTATGAATTAGTGTTGTGAAAATGGTTAAGTGTAGTAAATTGAATTATGAATTAGTGTTGTGAAAATGGTTAAGTATAGTAACTTGAATTATGAATTAGTGTTGTGAAAATGGTTAAGAGTAGTAACTTGAATTACGAATTAGTGTTGTGTAAACGGTTAAGTATAGTAACTTGAATTATGAATTAGCGTTGTGAAAATGGTTAAGTATAGTAACTTGAATTATGAATTAGTGTTGTGAAAATGGTTAAGTGTAGTAACTTGAATTATGAATTAGTGTTGTGAAAATGGTTAAGTGTAGTAACTTGAATTATGAATTGGTGTTGTGAAAATGCTTAAGTATAGTAACTTGAATTATGAATTAGTGTTGTGAAAATGGTTAAGAGTAGTAACTTGAATTACGAATTAGTGTTGTGTAAACGGTTAAGTATAGTAACTTGAATTATGAATTAGTGTTGTGAAAATGGTTAAGAGTAGTAACTTGAATTATGAATTAGTGTTGTGAAAATGATTAAGTGTAGTAACTTGAATTATGAATTAGTGTTGTGTAAATGGTTAAATGTAGTAACTTTAATTATGAATTAGTGTTGTGAAAATGGTTAAGAGTAGTAACTTGAATTATGAATTAGCGTTGTGAAAATGATTAAGTGTAGTAACTTTAATTATGAATTTGTGTTGTTAAAATAGTTATGTATAGTAGCTTGAATTATGAATTAGTGTTGTTAAAATAATTAAGTATAGTAGCTTGAATTATGAATTAGTGTTGTAAAAATAGTTAAGTGTAGTAACTTGAATTGTGAATTAGTGGTGTAAAAATTGTTAAGTATAGTAACTTGAATTATGAATTAGTGTTGTGTAAACGGTTAAATATAGTAACTTGAATTATGAATTAGTGTTGTGAAAATGGTTAAGTATAATAACTTGAATTATGAATTAGTGTTGTGAAAATGGTTAAGTATAATAACTTGAATTATGAATTAGCGTTGTGAAAATGGTTAAGTATAGTAACTTGAATTATGAATTAGTGTTGTGAAAATGGTTAAGTGTAGTAACTTGAATTATGAATTAGTGTTGTGAAAATGGTTAAGTGTAGTAACTTGAATTATGAATTGGTGTTGTGAAAATGCTTAAGTATAGTAACTTGAATTATGAATTAGTGTTGTGAAAATGGTTAAGTATAATAACTTGAATTATGAATTAGTGTTGTGAAAATGGTTAAGTATAATAACTTGAATTATGAATTAGCGTTGTGAAAATGGTTAAGTGTAGTAACTTGAATTATGAATTTGTGTTGTGAAAATGGTTAAGTGTAGTAAATTGAATTATGAATTAGTGTTGTGAAAATGGTTAAGTATAGTAACTTTAATTATGAATTAGTGTTGTGAAAATGGTTAAGTGTAGTAACTTGAATTATGAATTGGTGTTGTGAAAATGGTTAAGTATAGTAACTTGAATTATGAATTAGTGTTGTGAAAATGGTTAAGTGTAGTAACTTGAATTATGAATTAGTGTTGTGAAAATGGTTAAGTATAGTAACTTGAATTATGAATTAGTGTTGTGAAAATGGTTAAATGTAGTAAATTGAATTATGAATTAGTGTTGTGAAAATGGTTAAGTATAGTAACTTGAATTATGAATTAGCGTTGTGAAAATGATTAAGTGTAGTAACTTTAATTATGAATTTGTGTTGTTAAAATAGTTATGTATAGTAGCTTGAATTATGAATTAGTGTTGTGAAAATGGTTAAGAGTAGTAATTTGAATTATGAATTAGTGTTGTGAAAATGATTAAGTGTAGTAACTTGAATTATGAATTAGTGTTGTGTAAATGGTTAAATGTAGTAACTTTAATTATGAATTAGTGTTGTGAAAATGGTTAAGAGTAGTAACTTGAATTATGAATTAGCGTTGTGAAAATGATTAAGTGTAGTAACTTTAATTATGAATTTGTGTTGTTAAAATAGTTATGTATAGTAGCTTGAATTATGAATTAGTGTTGTGAAAATAATTAAGTATAGTAGCTTGAATTATGAATTAGTGTTGTAAAAATAGTTAAGTGTAGTAACTTGAATTGTGAATTAGTGGTGTGAAAATAGTTAAGTATAGTAACTTGAATTATGAATTAGTGTTGTGTAAACGGTTAAATATAGTAACTTGAATTATGAATTAGTGTTGTGAAAATGGTTAAGTATAATAACTTGAATTATGAATTAGTGTTGTGAAAATGGTTAAGTATAATAACTTGAATTGTGAATTAGCGTTGTGAAAATGGTTAAGTATAGTAACTTGAATTATGAATTAGTGTTGTGAAAATGGTTAAGAGTAGTAACTTGAATTATGAATTAGTGTTGTGAAAATGATTAAGTGTAGTAACTTTAATTATGAATTTGTGTTGTTAAAATAGTTATGTAGAGTAGCTTGAATTATGAATTAGTGTTGTGAAAATGGTTAAGTATAATAACTTGAATTATGAATTAGTGTTGTGAAAATGGTTAAGTATAATAACTTGAATTATGAATTAGCGTTGTGAAAATGGTTAAGTATACTAACTTGAATTATGAATTAGTGTTGTGAAAATGGTTAAGTGTAGTAACTTTAATTATGAATTAGTGTTGTGAAAATGGTTAAATGTAGTAACTTTAATTATGAATTTGTGTTGTTAAAATAGTTAAGTATAGTAGCTTGAATTATGAATTAGTGTTGTGAAAATGGTTAAGAATAGTAACTTGAATTATGAATTAGTGTTGTGAAAATGGTTAAGTATAGTAACTTGAATTATGAATTAGTGTTGTGAAAATGGTTAAGTGTAGTAACTTGAATTATGAATTAGTGTTGTGAAAATGGTTAAGTGTAGTAACTTGAATTATGAATTAGTGTTGTGAAAATGGTTAAGTATAGTAACTTGAATTATGAATTAGTGTTGTGAAAATGGTTAAGTATAGTAACTTGAATTATGAATTAGTGTTGTGTAAACGGTTAAGTATAGTAACTTGAATTATGAATTAGTGTTGTGAAAATGGTTAAGAGTAGTAACTTGAATTATGAATTAGTGTTGTGAAAATGATTAAGTGTAGTAACTTTAATTATGAATTTGTGTTGTTAAAATAGTTATGTATAGTAGCTTGAATTATGAATTAGTGTTGTGAAAATGGTTAAGTATAATAACTTGAATTATGACTTAGTGTTGTGAAAAATGGTTAAGTATAATAACTTGAATTATGAATTAGCGTTGTGAAAATGGTTAAGTATAGTAACTTGAATTATGAATTAGTGTTGTGAAAATGGTTAAGTGTAGTAACTTTAATTATGAATTAGTGTTATGAAAATGGTTAAAAGTAGTAACTTGAATTATGAATTAGCTTTGTGAAAATAATTAAGTGTAGTAACTTTAATTATGAATTTGTGTTGTTAAAATAGTTATGTATAGTCGCTTGAATTATGAATTAGTATAGTTAAAAAAATTAAGTATAGTAGCTTGAATTATGAATTAGTGTTGTGAAAATAGTTAAGTATAATAACTTGAATTATGAATTAGTGGTGTGAAAATTGTTAAGTATAGTAATTTGAATTATGAATTAGTGTTGTGTAAACGGTTAAATATAGTAACTTGAATTATGAATTAGTGTTGTGAAAATGGTTAAGTATAATAACTTGAATTATGAATTAGTGTTGTGAAAATGGTTAAGTATAGTAATTTGAATTATGAATTAGTGTTGTGAAATGGTTAAGTATCGTAACTTAAATTATGAATTAGAGTTGTGAAAATGGTTAAGAGTAGTAACTTGAATTATGAATTAGTGTTGTGAAAATGATTAAGTGTAGTAACTTTAATTATGAATTTGTGTTGTTAAAATAGTTATGTAGAGTAGCTTGAATTATGAATTAGTGTTGTGAAAATGGTTAAGTATAATAACTTGAATTATGAATTAGTGTTGTGAAAATGGTTAAATATAATAACTTGAATTATGAATTAGCGTTGTGAAAATGGTTAAGTATACTAACTTGAATTATGAATTAGTGTTGTGAAAATGGTTAAGTGTAGTAACTTTAATTATGAATTAGTGTTGTGAAAATGGTTAAATGTAGTAACTTTAATTATGAATTTGTCTTGTTAAAATAGTTAAGTATAGTAGCTTGAATTATGAATTAGTGTTGTAAAATGGTTAAGTATAGTAACTTGAATTATGAATTAGTGTTGTGAAAATGGTTAAGTATAGTAACTTGAATTATGAATTAGTGTTGTGAAAATGGTTAAGTGTAGTAACTTGAATTATGAATTAGTGTTGTGAAAATGGTTAAGTGTAGTAACTTGAATTATGAATTAGTGTTGTGAAAATGGTTAAGTATAGTAACTTGAATTATGAATTAGTGTTGTGAAAATGGTTAAGTATAATAACTTGAATTATGAATTAGTGTTGTGAAAATGGTTAAATATAATAACTTGAATTATGAATTAGCGTTGTGAAAATGGTTAAGTATACTAACTTGAATTATGAATTAGTGTTGTGAAAATGGTTAAGTGTAGTAACTTTAATTATGAATTAGTGTTGTGAAAATGGTTAAATGTAGTAACTTTAATTATGAATTTGTGTTGTTAAAATAGTTAAGTATAGTAGCTTGAATTATGAATTAGTGTTGTGAAAATAGTTAAGTATAGTAACTTGAATTATGAATTAGTGTTGTGAAAATGGTTAAGTATAGTAACTTGAATTATGAATTAGTGTTGTGAAAATGGTTAAGTGTAGTAACTTGAATTATGAATTAGTGTTGTGAAAATGGTTAAGTGTAGTAACTTGAATTATGAATTAGTGTTGTGAAAAATGGTTAAGTATAGTAACTTGAATTATGAATTAGTGTTGTGAAAATGGTTAAGTATAGTAACTTGAATTATGAATTAGTGTTGTGTAAACGGTTAAGTATAGTAACTTGAATTATGAATTAGTGTTGTGAAAATGGTTAAGAGTAGTAACTTGAATTATGAATTAGTGTTGTGAAAATGATTAAGTGTAGTAACTTTAATTATGAATTTGTGTTGTTAAAATAGTTATGTATAGTAGCTTGAATTATGAATTAGTGTTGTGAAAATGGTTAAGTATAATAACTTGAATTATGAATTAGCGTTGTGAAAATGATTAAGTGTAGTAACTTTAATTATGAATTTGTGTTGTTAAAATAGTTATGTATAGTAGCTTGAATTATGAATTAGTGTTGTTAAAATAATTAAGTATAGTAGCTTGAATTATGAATTAGTGTTGTGAAAATGGTTAAGTATAATAACTTGAATTATGAATTAGTGTTGTGAAAAATGGTTAAGTATAATAACTTGAATTATGAATTAGCGTTGTGAAAATGGTTAAGTATAGTAACTTGAATTATGAATTAGTGTTGTGAAAATGGTTAAGTGTAGTAACTTTAATTATGAATTAGTGTTATGAAAATAGTTAAAAGTAGTAACTTGAATTATGAATTAGCTTTGTGAAAATAATTAAGTGTAGTAACTTTAATTATGAATTTGTGTTGTTAAAATAGTTATGTATAGTAGCTTGAATTATGAATTAGTATTGTTAAAATAATTAAGTATAGTAGCTTGAATTATGAATTAGTGTTGTGAAAATAGTTAAGTATAATAACTTGAATTATGAATTAGTGGTGTGAAAATTGTTAAGTATAGTAATTTGAATTATGAATTAGTGTTGTGTAAACGGTTAAATATAGTAACTTGAATTAGGAATTAGTGTTGTGAAAATGGTTAAGTATAATAACTTGAATTATGAATTAGTGTTGTGAAAATGGTTAAGTATAGTAATTTGAATTATGAATTAGTGTTGTGAAATGGTTAAGTATCGTAACTTAAATTATGAATTAGAGTTGTGAAAATGGTTAAGAGTAGTAACTTGAATTATGAATTAGTGTTGTGAAAATGATTAAGTGTAGTAACTTTAATTATGAATTTGTGTTGTTAAAATAGTTATGTAGAGTAGCTTGAATTATGAATTAGTGTTGTGAAAATGGTTAAGTGTAGTAACTTGAATTATGAATTAGTGTTGTGAAAATGGTTAAGTATAATAACTTGAATTATGAATTAGCGTTGTGAAAATGGTTAAGTATACTAACTTGAATTATGAATTAGTGTTGTGAAAATGGTTAAGTGTAGTAACTTTAATTATGAATTAGTGTTGTGAAAATGGTTAAATGTAGTAACTTTAATTATGAATTTGTGTTGTTAAAATAGTTAAGTATAGTAGCTTGAATTATGAATTAGTGTTGTGAAAATGGTTAAGTATAGTAACTTGAATTATGAATTAGTGTTGTGAAAATGGTTAAGTATAGTAACTTGAATTATGAATTAGTGTTGTGAAAATGGTTAAGTGTAGTAACTTGAATTATGAATTAGTGTTGTGAAAATGGTTAAGTGTAGTAACTTGAATTATGAATTAGTGTTGTGAAAATGGTTAAGTATAGTAACTTGAATTATGAATTAGTGTTGTGAAAATGGTTAAGTATAGTAACTTGAATTATGAATTAGTGTTGTGTAAACGGTTAAGTATAGTAACTTGAATTATGAATTAGTGTTGTGAAAATGGTTAAGAGTAGTAACTTGAATTATGAATTAGTGTTGTGAAAATGATTAAGTGTAGTAACTTTAATTATGAATTTGTGTTGTTAAAATAGTTATGTATAGTAGCTTGAATTATGAATTAGTGTTGTGAAAATGGTTAAGTATAATAACTTGAATTATGAATTAGCGTTGTAAAAATGATTAAGTGTAGTAACTTTAATTATGAATTTGTGTTGTTAAAATAGTTATGTATAGTAGCTTGAATTATGAATTAGTGTTGTAAAAATAGTTAAGTGTAGTAACTTGAATTGTGAATTAGTGGTGTGAAAATTGTTAAGTATAGTAACTTGAATTATGAATTAGTGTTGTGAAAATGGTTAAGTGTAGTAACTTGAATTATGAATTAGTGTTGTGTAAATGGTTAAATGTAGTAACTTTAATTATGAATTAGTGTTGTGAAAATGGTTAAGAGTAGTAACTTGAATTATGAATTAGCGTTGTGAAAATGATTAAGTGTAGTAACTTTAATTATGAATTTGTGTTGTTAAAATAGTTATGTATAGTAGCTTGAATTATGAATTAGTGTTGTTAAAATAATTAAGTATAGTAGCTTGAATTATGAATTAGTGTTGTGAAAATGGTTAAGTGTAGTAACTTGAATTATGAATTAGTGTTGTGAAAATGGTTAAGTGTAGTAACTTGAATTATGAATTAGTGTTGTGAAAATGGTTAAGTATAGTAACTTGAAATATGAATTAGTGTTGTGAAAATGGTTAAGTATAGTAACTTGAATTATGAATTAGTGTTGTGTAAACGGTTAAGTATAGTAACTTGAATTATGAATTAGTGTTGTGAAAATGATTAAGTGTAGTAACTTTAATTATGAATTTGTGTTGTTAAAATAGTTATGTATAGTAGCTTGAATTATGAATTAGTGTTGTGAAAATGGTTAAGTATAATAACTTGAATTATGAATTAGTGTTGTGAAAAATGGTTAAGTATAATAACTTGAATTATGAATTAGCGTTGTGAAAATGGTTAAGTATAGTAAGTTGAATTATGAATTAGTGTTGTGAAAATGGTTAAGTGTAGTAACTTTAATTATGAATTAGTGCTATGAAAATGGTTAAAAGTAGTAACTTGAATTATGAATTAGCTTTGTGAAAATAATTAAGTGTAGTAACTTTAATTATGAATTTGTGTTGTTAAAATAGTTATGTATAGTAGCTTGAATTATGAATTAGTATTGTTAAAATAATTAAGTATAGTAGCTTGAATTATAAATTAGTGTTGTGAAAATAGTTAAATATAATAACTTGAATTATGAATTAGTGGTGTGAAAATTGTTAAGTATAGTAATTTGAATTATGAATTAGTGTTGTGTAAACGGTTAAATATAGTAACTTGAATTTTGAATTAGTGTTGTGAAAATGGTTAAGTATAATAACTTGAATTATAAATTAGTGTTGTGAAAATGGTTAAGTATAGTAATTTGAATTATGAATTAGTGTTGTGAAATGGTTAAGTATCGTAACTTAAATTATGAATTAGAGTTGTGAAAATGGTTAAGAGTAGTAACTTGAATTATGAATTAGTGTTGTGAAAATGATTAAGTGTAGTAACTTTAATTATGAATTTGTGTTGTTAAAATAGTTATGTAGAGTAGCTTGAATTATGAATTAGTGTTGTGAAAATGGTTAAGTATAATAACTTGAATTATGAATTAGTGTTGTGAAAATGGTTAAGTATAATAACTTGAATTATGAATTAGCGTTGTGAAAATGGTTAAGTATACTAACTTGAATTATGAATTAGTGTTGTGAAAATGGTTAAGTGTAGTAACTTTAATTATGAATTAGTGTTGTGAAAATGGTTAAATGTAGTAACTTTAATTATGAATTTGTGTTGTGAAAATGGTTAAGTATAGTAACTTGAATTATGAATTAGTGTTGTGAAAATGGTTAAGTGTAGTAACTTGAATTATGAATTAGTGTTGTGAAAATGGTTAAGTGTAGTAACTTGAATTATGAATTAGTGTTGTGAAATGGTTAAGTATCGTAACTTAAATTATGAATTAGAGTTGTGAAAATGGTTAAGAGTAGTAACTTGAATTATGAATTAGTGTTGTGAAAATGATTAAGTGTAGTAACTTTAATTATGAATTTGTGTTGTTAAAATAGTTATGTAGAGTAGCTTGAATTATGAATTAGTGTTGTGAAAATGGTTAAGTATAATAACTTGAATTATGAATTAGTGTTGTGAAAATGGTTAAGTATAATAACTTGAATTATGAATTAGCGTTGTGAAAATGGTTAAGTATACTAACTTGAATTATGAATTAGTGTTGTGAAAATGGTTAAGTGTAGTAACTTTAATTATGAATTAGTGTTGTGAAAATGGTTAAATGTAGTAACTTTAATTATGAATTTGTGTTGTTAAAATAGTTAAGTATAGTAGCTTGAATTATGAATTAGTGTTGTGAAAATGGTTAAGTATAGTAACTTGAATTATGAATTAGTGTTGTGAAAATGGTTAAGTATAGTAACTTGAATTATGAATTAGT
This sequence comes from Capsicum rhomboideum, assembly GCA_031232105.1. NCBI lineage: Eukaryota > Viridiplantae > Streptophyta > Magnoliopsida > Solanales > Solanaceae > Capsicum > Capsicum rhomboideum. Next base: position 57,915,593 of record CP124714.1, read on the forward strand.
GTTGTGAAAATGGTTAAGTGTAGTAACTTGAATTATGAATTAGTGTTGTGAAAATGGTTAAGTGTAGTAACTTGAATTATGAATTAGTGTTGTGAAAATGGTTAAGTATAGTAACTTGAATTATGAATTAGTGTTGTGAAAATGGTTAAGTATAGTAACTTGAATTATGAATTAGTGTTGTGTAAACGGTTAAGTATAGTAACTTGAATTATGAATTAGTGTTGTGAAAATGGTTAAGAGTAGTAACTTGAATTATGAATTAGTGTTGTGAAAATGATTAAGTGTAGTAACTTTAATTATGAATTTGTGTTGTTAAAATAGTTATGTATAGTAGCTTGAATTATGAATTAGTGTTGTGAAAATGGTTAAGTATAATAACTTGAATTATAAATTAGTGTTGTGAAAATGGTTAAGTATAGTAACTTGAATTATGAAATAGTGGTGTGAAAATTGTTAAGTATAGTAACTTGAATTATGAATTAGTGTTGTGAAAATGGTTAAGTGTAGTAACTTGAATGATGAATTAGTGTTGTGAAAATGGTTAAGTATAGTAACTTTAATTATAAATTAGTGTTGTTAAAATATTTAAGTATAGTAGCTTGAATTATGAATTAGTGTTATAAAAATTTTTAAGTATAGTAACTTGAATTATGAATTAGCGTTGTGAAAATGGTTAAGTATAGTAACTTGAATTATGAATTTGTGTTGTTAAAATAGTTATGTATAGTAGCTTGAATTATGAATTAGTGTTGTGAAAATGGTTAAGTATAATAGCTTGAATTATGAATTAGTGTTGTGAAAATGGTTAAGAGTAGTAACTTGAATTATGAATTAGCGTTGTGAAAATGATTAAGTGTAGTAACTTTAATTATGAATTTGTGTTGTTAAAATAGTTATGTATAGTAGCTTGAATTATGAATTAGTGTTGTTAAAATAATTAAGTATAGTAACTTGAATTATGAATTAGTGTTGTAAAAATAGTTAAGTGTAGTAACTTGAATTGTGAATTAGTGGTGTGAAAATGGTTAAGTATAGTAACTTGAATTATGAATTAGTGTTGTGTAAACGGTTAAATATAGTAACTTGAATTATGAATTAGTGTTGTGAAAATGGTTAAGTATAATAACTTGAATTATGAATTAGTGTTGTGAAAATGGTTAAGTATAATAACTTGAATTATGAATTAGCGTTGTGAAAATGGTTAAGTATAGTAACTTGAATTATGAATTAGTGTTGTGAAAATGGTTAAGTGTAGTAACTTGAATTATGAATTAGTGATGTGAAAATAGTTAAATGTAGTAACTTTAATTATGAATTAGTGTTGTTAAAATATTTAAGTATAGTAGCTTGAATTATGAATTTGTGTTGTGAAAATGGTTAAGTGTAGTAAATTGAATTATGAATTAGTGTTGTGAAAATGGTTAAGTATAGTAACTTTAATTATGAATTAGTGTTGTGAAAATGGTTAAGTGTAGTAACTTGAATTATGAATTGGTGTTGTGAAAATGCTTAAGTATAGTAACTTGAATTATGAATTAGTGTTGTGAAAATGGTTAAGTATAATAACTTGAATTATGAATTAGTGTTGTGAAAATGGTTAAGTATAATAACTTGAATTATGAATTAGTGTTGTGAAAATGGTTAAGTATAGTAACTTGAATTATGAATTAGTGTTGTGAAAATGGTTAAGTGTAGTAAATTGAATTATTAATTAGTGTTGTGAAAATGGTTAAGTATAGTAACTTGAATTATGAATTAGTGTTGTGAAAATGGTTAAGAGTAGTAACTTGAATTACGAATTAGTGTTGTGTAAACGGTTAAGTATAGTAACTTGAATTATGAATTAGTGTTGTGAAAATGGTTAAGAGTAGTAACTTGAATTATGAATTAGTGTTGTGAAAATGATTAAGTGTAGTAACTTTAATTATGAATTTGTGTTGTTAAAATAGTTATGTAGAGTAGCTTGAATTATGAATTAGTGTTGTGAAAATGGTTAAGTATAATAACTTGAATTATGAATTAGTGTTGTGAAAATGGTTAAGTATAATAACTTGAATTATGAATTAGCGTTGTGAAAATGGTTAAGTATACTAACTTGAATTATGAATTAGTGTTGTGAAAATGGTTAAGTGTAGTAACTTTAATTATGAATTAGTGTTGTTAAAATGGTTAAATGTAGTAACTTTAATTATGAATTTGTGTTGTTAAAATAGTTAAGTATAGTAGCTTGAATTATGAATTAGTGTTGTGAAAATGGTTAAGTATAGTAACTTGAATTATGAATTAGTGTTGTGAAAATGGTTAAGTATAGTAACTTGAATTATGAATTAGTGTTGTGAAAATGGTTAAGTGTAGTAACTTGAATTATGAATTAGTGTTGTGAAAATGGTTAAGTGTAGTAACTTGAATTATGAATTAGTGTTGTGAAAATGGTTAAGTATAGTAACTTGAATTATGAATTAGTGTTGTGAAAATGGTTAAGTATAGTAACTTGAATTATGAATTAGTGTTGTGTAAACGGTTAAGTATAGTAACTTGAATTATGAATTAGTGTTGTGAAAATGGTTAAGAGTAGTAACTTGAATTATGAATTAGTGTTGTGAAAATGATTAAGTGTAGTAACTTTAATTATGAATTTGTGTTGTTAAAATAGTTATGTATAGTAGCTTGAATTATGAATTAGTGTTGTGAAAATGGTTAAGTATAATAGCTTGAATTATGAATTAGTGTTGTGAAAAATGGTTAAGTATAATAACTTGAATTATGAATTAGCGTTGTGAAAATGGTTAAGTATAGTAACTTGAATTATGAATTAGTGTTGTGAAAATGGTTAAGTGTAGTAACTTTAATTATGAATTAGTGTTATGAAAATGGTTAAAAGTAGTAACTTGAATTATGAATTAGCTTTGTGAAAATAATTAAGTGTAGTAACTTTAATTATGAATTTGTGTTGTTAAAATAGTTATGTATAGTAGCTTGAATTATGAATTAGCTTTGTGAAAATAATTAAGTGTAGTAACTTTAATTATGAATTTGTGTTGTTAAAATAGTTATGTATAGTAGCTTGAATTATGAATTAGTATTGTTAAAATAATTAAGTATAGTAGCTTGAATTATGAATTAGTGTTGTGAAAATAGTTAAGTATAATAACTTGAATTATGAATTAGTTGTGTGAAAATTGTTAAGTATAGTAATTTGAATTATGAATTAGTGTTGTGTAAACGGTTAAATATAGTAACTTGAATTATGAATTAGTGTTGTGAAAATGGTTAAGTATAATAACTTGAATTATGAATTAGTGTTGTGAAAATGGTTAAGTATAGTAATTTGAATTATGAATTAGTGTTGTGAAAATGGTTAAGTGTAGTAACTTGAATTATGAATTAGTGTTGTGAAAATGGTTAAATGTAGTAACTTTAATTATTAATTAGTGTTGTTAAAATATTTAAGTATAGTAGCTTGAATTATGAATTAATGTTGTGAAAATGGTTAAGTATAGTAACTTGAATTATGAATTAGTGTTGAGAAAATGGTTAAATGTAGTAACTTTAATTATGAATTTGTGTTGTTAAAATAGTTAAGTATAGTAGCTTGATTATGAATTAGTGTTGTGAAAATGGTTAAGTATAGTAACTTGAATTATGAATTAGTGTTGTGAAAATGGTTAAGTATAGTAACTTGAATTATGAATTAGTGTTGTGAAAATGGTTAAGTATAATAACTTGAATTATGAATTAGTGTTATGAAAATGGTCAAGTGTAGTAACTTTAATTATGAATTAGTGTTGTTAAAATAGTTAAGTATAATAGCTTGAATTATGAATTAGTGTTGTGAAAAATGGTTAAGTGTAATAACTTGAATTATGAATTAGTGTTGTGAAAATGATTAAGTGTAGTAACTTGAATTATGAATTAGTGTTGTGAAAATGGTTAAATGTAGTAACTTTAATTATGAATCAGTGTTGTTAAAATATTTAAGTATAGTAGCTTGAATTATGAATTAGTGTTGTGTGAAAATGATTAAGTGTAGTAACTTTAATTATGAATTTGTGTTGTTAAAATAGTTATGTAGAGTAGCTTGAATTATGAATTAGTGTTGTGAAAATGGTTAAGTATAATAACTTGAATTATGAATTAGTGTTGTGAAAATGGTTAAGTATAATAACTTGAATTATGAATTAGCGTTGTGAAAATGGTTAAGTATACTAACTTGAATTATGAATTAGTGTTGTGAAAATGGTTAAGTGTAGTAACTTTAATTATGAATTAGTGTTGTTAAAATGGTTAAATGTAGTAACTTTAATTATGAATTTGTGTTGTTAAAATAGTTAAGTATAGTAGCTTGAATTATGAATTAGTGTTGTGAAAATGGTTAAGTATAGTAACTTGAATTATGAATTAGTGTTGTGAAAATGGTTAAGTATAGTAACTTGAATTATGAATTAGTGTTGTGAAAATGGTTAAGTGTAGTAACTTGAATTATGAATTAGTGTTGTGAAAATGGTTAAGTGTAGTAACTTGAATTATGAATTAGTGTTGTGAAAATGGTTAAGTATAGTAACTTGAATTATGAATTAGTGTTGTGAAAATGGTTAAGTATAGTAACTTGAATTATGAATTAGTGTTGTGTAAACGGTTAAGTATAGTAACTTGAATTATGAATTAGTGTTGTGAAAATGGTTAAGAGTAGTAACTTGAATTATGAATTAGTGTTGTGAAAATGATTAAGTGTAGTAACTTTAATTATGAATTTGTGTTGTTAAAATAGTTATGTATAGTAGCTTGAATTATGAATTAGTGTTGTGAAAATGGTTAAGTATAATAGCTTGAATTATGAATTAGTGTTGTGAAAAATGGTTAAGTATAATAACTTGAATTATGAATTAGCGTTGTGAAAATGGTTAAGTATAGTAACTTGAATTATGAATTAGTGTTGTGAAAATGGTTAAGTGTAGTAACTTTAATTATGAATTAGTGTTATGAAAATGGTTAAAAGTAGTAACTTGAATTATGAATTAGCTTTGTGAAAATAATTAAGTGTAGTAACTTTAATTATGAATTTGTGTTGTTAAAATAGTTATGTATAGTAGCTTGAATTATGAATTAGCTTTGTGAAAATAATTAAGTGTAGTAACTTTAATTATGAATTTGTGTTGTTAAAATAGTTATGTATAGTAGCTTGAATTATGAATTAGTATTGTTAAAATAATTAAGTATAGTAGCTTGAATTATGAATTAGTGTTGTGAAAATAGTTAAGTATAATAACTTGAATTATGAATTAGTTGTGTGAAAATTGTTAAGTATAGTAATTTGAATTATGAATTAGTGTTGTGTAAACGGTTAAATATAGTAACTTGAATTATGAATTAGTGTTGTGAAAATGGTTAAGTATAATAACTTGAATTATGAATTAGTGTTGTGAAAATGGTTAAGTATAGTAATTTGAATTATGAATTAGTGTTGTGAAAATGGTTAAGTGTAGTAACTTGAATTATGAATTAGTGTTGTGAAAATGGTTAAATGTAGTAACTTTAATTATGAATTAGTGTTGTTAAAATATTTAAGTATAGTAGCTTGAATTATGAATTAATGTTGTGAAAATGGTTAAGTATAGTAACTTGAATTATGAATTAGTGTTGAGAAAATGGTTAAATGTAGTAACTTTAATTATGAATTTGTGTTGTTAAAATAGTTAAGTATAGTAGCTTGATTATGAATTAGTGTTGTGAAAATGGTTAAGTATAGTAACTTGAATTATGAATTAGTGTTGTGAAAATGGTTAAGTATAGTAACTTGAATTATGAATTAGTGTTGTGAAAATGGTTAAGTATAATAACTTGAATTATGAATTAGTGTTATGAAAATGGTCAAGTGTAGTAACTTTAATTATGAATTAGTGTTGTTAAAATAGTTAAGTATAATAGCTTGAATTATGAATTAGTGTTGTGAAAAATGGTTAAGTGTAATAACTTGAATTATGAATTAGTGTTGTGAAAATGATTAAGTGTAGTAACTTGAATTATGAATTAGTGTTGTGAAAATGGTTAAATGTAGTAACTTTAATTATGAATCAGTGTTGTTAAAATATTTAAGTATAGTAGCTTGAATTATGAATTAGTGTTGTGTGAAAATGATTAAGTGTAGTAACTTTAATTATGAATTTGTGTTGTTAAAATAGTTATGTAGAGTAGCTTGAATTATGAATTAGTGTTGTGAAAATGGTTAAGTATAATAACTTGAATTATGAATTAGTGTTGTGAAAATGGTTAAGTATAATAACTTGAATTATGAATTAGCGTTGTGAAAATGGTTAAGTATACTAACTTGAATTATGAATTAGTGTTGTGAAAATGGTTAAGTGTAGTAACTTTAATTATGAATTAGTGTTGTTAAAATGGTTAAATGTAGTAACTTTAATTATGAATTTGTGTTGTTAAAATAGTTAAGTATAGTAGCTTGAATTATGAATTAGTGTTGTGAAAATGGTTAAGTATAGTAACTTGAATTATGAATTAGTGTTGTGAAAATGGTTAAGTATAGTAACTTGAATTATGAATTAGTGTTGTGAAAATGGTTAAGTGTAGTAACTTGAATTATGAATTAGTGTTGTGAAAATGGTTAAGTGTAGTAACTTGAATTATGAATTAGTGTTGTGAAAATGGTTAAGTATAGTAACTTGAATTATGAATTAGTGTTGTGAAAATGGTTAAGTATAGTAACTTGAATTATGAATTAGTGTTGTGTAAACGGTTAAGTATAGTAACTTGAATTATGAATTAGTGTTGTGAAAATGGTTAAGAGTAGTAACTTGAATTATGAATTAGTGTTGTGAAAATGATTAAGTGTAGTAACTTTAATTATGAATTTGTGTTGTTAAAATAGTTATGTATAGTAGCTTGAATTATGAATTAGTGTTGTGAAAATGGTTAAGTATAATAGCTTGAATTATGAATTAGTGTTGTGAAAAATGGTTAAGTATAATAACTTGAATTATGAATTAGCGTTGTGAAAATGGTTAAGTATAGTAACTTGAATTATGAATTAGTGTTGTGAAAATGGTTAAGTGTAGTAACTTTAATTATGAATTAGTGTTATGAAAATGGTTAAAAGTAGTAACTTGAATTATGAATTAGCTTTGTGAAAATAATTAAGTGTAGTAACTTTAATTATGAATTTGTGTTGTTAAAATAGTTATGTATAGTAGCTTGAATTATGAATTAGCTTTGTGAAAATAATTAAGTGTAGTAACTTTAATTATGAATTTGTGTTGTTAAAATAGTTATGTATAGTAGCTTGAATTATGAATTAGTATTGTTAAAATAATTAAGTATAGTAGCTTGAATTATGAATTAGTGTTGTGAAAATAGTTAAGTATAATAACTTGAATTATGAATTAGTTGTGTGAAAATTGTTAAGTATAGTAATTTGAATTATGAATTAGTGTTGTGTAAACGGTTAAATATAGTAACTTGAATTATGAATTAGTGTTGTGAAAATGGTTAAGTATAATAACTTGAATTATGAATTAGTGTTGTGAAAATGGTTAAGTATAGTAATTTGAATTATGAATTAGTGTTGTGAAAATGGTTAAGTGTAGTAACTTGAATTATGAATTAGTGTTGTGAAAATGGTTAAATGTAGTAACTTTAATTATGAATTAGTGTTGTTAAAATATTTAAGTATAGTAGCTTGAATTATGAATTAATGTTGTGAAAATGGTTAAGTATAGTAACTTGAATTATGAATTAGTGTTGAGAAAATGGTTAAATGTAGTAACTTTAATTATGAATTTGTGTTGTTAAAATAGTTAAGTATAGTAGCTTGATTATGAATTAGTGTTGTGAAAATGGTTAAGTATAGTAACTTGAATTATGAATTAGTGTTGTGAAAATGGTTAAGTATAGTAACTTGAATTATGAATTAGTGTTGTGAAAATGGTTAAGTATAATAACTTGAATTATGAATTAGTGTTATGAAAATGGTCAAGTGTAGTAACTTTAATTATGAATTAGTGTTGTTAAAATAGTTAAGTATAATAGCTTGAATTATGAATTAGTGTTGTGAAAAATGGTTAAGTGTAATAACTTGAATTATGAATTAGTGTTGTGAAAATGATTAAGTGTAGTAACTTGAATTATGAATTAGTGTTGTGAAAATGGTTAAATGTAGTAACTTTAATTATGAATCAGTGTTGTTAAAATATTTAAGTATAGTAGCTTGAATTATGAATTAGTGTTGTGAAAATGGTTAAGTGTAGTAACTTGAATGATGAATTAGTGTTGTGAAAATGGTTAAGTATAGTAACTTTAATTATAAATTAGTGTTGTTAAAATATTTAAGTATAGTAGCTTGAATTATGAATTAGTGTTATAAAAATTGTTAAGTATAGTAACTTGAATTATGAATTAGCGTTGTGAAAATGGTTAAGTATAGTAACTTGAATTATGAATTAGTGTTGTGAAAATGGTTAAGTGTAGTAACTTGAATTATGAATTAGTGTTGTGAAAATGGTTAAATGTAGTAACTTTAATTATGAATTAGTGTTGTGAAAATGGTTAAGAGTAGTAACTTGAATTATGAATTAGCGTTGTGAAAATGATTAAGTGTAGTAACTTTAATTATGAATTTATGTTGTTAAAATAGTTATGTATAGTAGCTTGAATTATGAATTAGTGTTGTTAAAATAATTAAGTATAGTAGCTTGAATTATGAATTAGTGTTGTAAAAATAGTTAAGTGTAGTAACTTGAATTGTGAATTAGTGGTGTGAAAATTGTTAAGTATAGTAACTTGAATTATGAATTAGTGTTGTGTAAACGGTTAAATATAGTAACTTGAATTATGAATTAGTGTTGTGAAAATGGTTAAGTATAATAACTTGAATTATGAATTAGTGTTGTGAAAATGGTTAAGTATAATAACTTGAATTATGAATTAGCGTTGTGAAAATGGTTAAGTATAGTAACTTGAATTATGAATTAGTGTTGTGAAAATGGTTAAGTGTAGTAACTTGAATTATGAATTAGTGTTGTGAAAATAGTTAAATGTAGTAACTTTAATTATGAATTAGTGTTGTTAAAATATTTAAGTATAGTAGCTTGAATTATGAATTAGTATTGTGAAAATGGTTAAGTGTAGTAACTTGAATTATGAATTAGTGTTGTGAAAATTGTTAAGTATAGTAACTTTAATTATGAATTAGTGTTGTGAAAATGGTTAAGAGTAGTAACTTGAATTACGAATTAGTGTTGTGTAAACGGTTAAGTATAGTAACTTGAATTATGAATTAGTGTTGTGAAAATGGTTAAGTATAATAACTTGAATTATGAATTAGTGTTGTGAAAATGGTTAAGTATAATAACTTGAATTATGAATTAGCGTTGTGAAAATGGTTAAGTATAGTAACTTGAATTATGAATTAGTGTTGTGAAAATGGTTAAGTGTAGTAACTTTAATTATGAATTAGTGTTATGAAAATGGTTAAAAGTAGTAACTTGAATTATGAATTAGCTTTGTAAAAATAATTAAGTGTAGTAACTTTAATTATGAATTTGTGTTGATAAAATAGTTATGTATAGTAGCTTGAATTATGAATTAGTGTTGTTAAAATAATTAAGTATAGTAGCTTGAATTATGAATTAGTGTTGTGAAAATAGTTAAGTGTAGTAACTTGAATTATGAATTAGTGGTGTGAAAATTGTTAAGTATAGTAATTTGAATTATGAATTAGTGTTGTGTAAACGGTTAAATATAGTAACTTGAATTATGAATTAGTGTTGTGAAAATGGTTAAGTATAATAACTTGAATTATGAATTAGTGTTGTGAAAATGGTTAAGTATAGTAATTTGAATTATGAATTAGTGTTGTGAAAATGGTTAAGTGTAGTAACTTGAATTATGAATTAGTGTTGTGAAAATAGTTAAATGTAGTAACTTTAATTATGAATTAGTGTTGTTAAAATATTTAAGTATAGTAGCTTGAATTATGAATTAATGTTGTGAAAATGGTTAAGTATAGTAACTTGAATTATGAATTAGTGTTGTGAAAATGGTTAAATGTAGTAACTTTAATTATGAATTTGTGTTGTTAAAATAGTTAAGTATAGTAGCTTGATTATGAATTAGTGTTGTGAAAATGGTTAAGTATAGTAACTTGAATTATGAATTAGTGTTGTGAAAATGGTTAAGTATAGTAACTTGAATTATGAATTAGTGTTGTGAAAATGGTTAAGTATAATAACTTGAATTATGAATTAGTGTTGTTAAAATAGTTAAGTATAATAGCTTGAATTATGAATTAGTGTTGTGAAAAATTGTTAAGTGTAATAACTTGAATTATGAATTAGTGTTGTGAAAATGATTAAGTGTAGTAACTTGAATTATGAATTAGTGTTGTGAAAATGGTTAAATGTAGTAACTTTAATTATGAATCAGTGTTGTTAAAATATTTAAGTATAGTAGCTTGAATTATGAATTAGTGTTGTGAAAATGGTTAAGTGTAGTAGCTTGAATTATGAATTAGTGTTGTGAAAATGGTTAAGTGTAGTAACTTGAATGATGAATTAGTGTTGTGAAAATGGTTAAGTATAGTAACTTTAATTATAAATTAGTGTTGTTAAAATATTTAAGTATAGTAGCTTGAATTATGAATTAGTGTTATAAAAATTGTTAAGTATAGTAACTTGAATTATGAATTAGCGTTGTGAAAATGGTTAAGTGTAGTAACTTTAATTATGAATTAGTGTTGTGAAAATGGTTAAATGTAGTAACTTTAATTATGAATTAGTGTTGTGAAAATGGTTAAGAGTAGTAACTTGAATTATGAATTAGCGTTGTGAAAATGATTAAGTGTAGTAACTTTAATTATGAATTTGTGTTGTTAAAATAGTTATGTATAGTAGCTTGAATTATGAATTAGTGTTGTTAAAATAATTAAGTATAGTAGCTTGAATTATGAATTAGTGTTGTAAAAATAGTTAAGTGTAGTAACTTGAATTGTGAATTAGTGGTGTGAAAATTGTTAAGTATAGTAACTTGAATTATGAATTAGTGTTGTGTAAACGGTTAAATATAGTAACTTGAATTATGAATTAGTGTTGTGAAAATGGTTAAGTATAATAACTTGAATTATGAATTAGTTTTGTGAAAATGGTTAAGTATAATAACTTGAATTATGAATTAGCGTTGTGAAAATGGTTAAGTATAGTAACTTGAATTATGAATTAGTGTTGTGAAAATGGTTAAGTGTAGTAACTTGAATTATGAATTAGTGTTGTGAAAATAGTTAAATGTAGTAACTTTAATTATGAATTAGTGTTGTTAAAATATTTAAGTATAGTAGCTTGAATTATGAATTAGTATTGTGAAAATGGTTAAGTGTAGTAACTTGAATTATGAATTAGTGTTGTGAAAATTGTTAAGTATAGTAACTTTAATTATGAATTAGTGTTGTGAAAATGGTTAAGAGTAGTAACTTGAATTACGAATTAGTGTTGTGTAAACGGTTAAGTATAGTAACTTGAATTATGAATTAGTGTTGTGAAAATGGTTAAGTATAATAACTTGAATTATGAATTAGTGTTGTGAAAATGGTTAAGTATAATAACTTGAATTATGAATTAGCGTTGTGAAAATGGTTAAGTATAGTAACTTGAATTATGAATTAGTGTTGTGAAAATGGTTAAGTGTAGTAACTTTAATTATGAATTAGTGTTATGAAAATGGTTAAAAGTAGTAACTTGAATTATGAATTAGCTTTGTAAAAATAATTAAGTGTAGTAACTTTAATTATGAATTTGTGTTGATAAAATAGTTATGTATAGTAGCTTGAATTATGAATTAGTGTTGTTAAAATAATTAAGTATAGTAGCTTGAATTATGAATTAGTGTTGTGAAAATAGTTAAGTGTAGTAACTTGAATTATGAATTAGTGGTGTGAAAATTGTTAAGTATAGTAATTTGAATTATGAATTAGTGTTGTGTAAACGGTTAAATATAGTAACTTGAATTATGAATTAGTGTTGTGAAAATGGTTAAGTATAATAACTTGAATTATGAATTAGTGTTGTGAAAATGGTTAAGTATAGTAATTTGAATTATGAATTAGTGTTGTGAAAATGGTTAAGTGTAGTAACTTGAATTATGAATTAGTGTTGTGAAAATAGTTAAATGTAGTAACTTTAATTATGAATTAGTGTTGTTAAAATATTTAAGTATAGTAGCTTGAATTATGAATTAATGTTGTGAAAATGGTTAAGTATAGTAACTTGAATTATGAATTAGTGTTGTGAAAATGGTTAAATGTAGTAACTTTAATTATGAATTAGTGTTGTTAAAATAGTTAAGTATAGTAGCTTGATTATGAATTAGTGTTGTGAAAATGGTTAAGTATAGTAACTTGAATTATGAATTAGTGTTGTGAAAATGGTTAAGTATAGTAACTTGAATTATGAATTAGTGTTGTGAAAATGGTTAAGTATAATAACTTGAATTATGAATTAGTGTTGTTAAAATAGTTAAGTATAATAGCTTGAATTATGAATTAGTGTTGTGAAAAATTGTTAAGTGTAATAACTTGAATTATGAATTAGTGTTGTGAAAATGATTAAGTGTAGTAACTTGAATTATGAATTAGTGTTGTGAAAATGGTTAAATGTAGTAACTTTAATTATGAATCAGTGTTGTTAAAATATTTAAGTATAGTAGCTTGAATTATGAATTAGTGTTGTGAAAATGGTTAAGTGTAGTAGCTTGAATTATGAATTAGTGTTGTGAAAATGGTTAAGTGTAGTAACTTGAATGATGAATTAGTGTTGTGAAAATGGTTAAGTATAGTAACTTTAATTATAAATTAGTGTTGTTAAAATATTTAAGTATAGTAGCTTGAATTATGAATTAGTGTTATAAAAATTGTTAAGTATAGTAACTTGAATTATGAATTAGCGTTGTGAAAATGGTTAAGTGTAGTAACTTTAATTATGAATTAGTGTTGTGAAAATGGTTAAATGTAGTAACTTTAATTATGAATTAGTGTTGTGAAAATGGTTAAGAGTAGTAACTTGAATTATGAATTAGCGTTGTGAAAATGATTAAGTGTAGTAACTTTAATTATGAATTTGTGTTGTTAAAATAGTTATGTATAGTAGCTTGAATTATGAATTAGTGTTGTTAAAATAATTAAGTATAGTAGCTTGAATTATGAATTAGTGTTGTAAAAATAGTTAAGTGTAGTAACTTGAATTGTGAATTAGTGGTGTGAAAATTGTTAAGTATAGTAACTTGAATTATGAATTAGTGTTGTGTAAACGGTTAAATATAGTAACTTGAATTATGAATTAGTGTTGTGAAAATGGTTAAGTATAATAACTTGAATTATGAATTAGTTTTGTGAAAATGGTTAAGTATAATAACTTGAATTATGAATTAGCGTTGTGAAAATGGTTAAGTATAGTAACTTGAATTATGAATTAGTGTTGTGAAAATGGTTAAGTGTAGTAACTTGAATTATGAATTAGTGTTGTGAAAATAGTTAAATGTAGTAACTTTAATTATGAATTAGTGTTGTTAAAATATTTAAGTATAGTAGCTTGAATTATGAATTAGTGTTGTGAAAATGGTTAAGTGTAGTAAATTGAATTATGAATTAGTGTTGTGAAAATGGTTAAGTATAGTAACTTTAATTATGAATTAGTGTTGTGAAAATGGTTAAGAGTAGTAACTTGAATTACGAATTAGTGTTGTGTAAACGGTTAAGTATAGTAACTTGAATTATGAATTAGTGTTGTGAAAATGGTTAAGAGTAGTAACTTGAATTATGAATTAGTGTTGTGAAAATGATTAAGTGTAGTAACTTTAATTATGAATTTGTGTTGTTAAAATAGTTATGTATAGTAGCTTGAATTATGAATTAGTGTTGTGAAAATGGTTAAGTATAATAACTTGATTTATGAATTAGTGTTGTGAAAATGGTTAAGTATAATAACTTGAATTATGAATTAGCGTTGTGAAAATGGTTAAGTGTAGTAACTTGAATTATGAATTTGTGTTGTTAAAATAGTTATGTATAGTAGCTTGAATTATGAATTAGTGTTGTTAAAATAGTTAAGTATAGTAGCTTGAATTATGAATTAGTGTTGTGAAAAATGGTTAAGTGTAGTAAATTGAATTATGAATTAGTGTTGTGAAAATGGTTAAGTAAAGTAACTTGAATTATGAATTAATGTTGTGAAAATGGTTAAGAGTAGTAACTTGAATTACGAATTAGTGTTGTGTAAACGGTTAAGTATAGTAACTTGAATTATGAATTAGTGTTGTGAAAATGGTTAAGAGTAGTAACTTGAATTATGAATTAGTGTTGTGAAAATGATTAAGTGTAGTAACTTTAATTATGAATTTGTGTTGTTAAAATAGTTATGTATAGTAGCTTGAATTATGAATTAGTGTTGTGAAAATGGTTAAGTATAATAATTTGAATTATGAATAAGTGTTGTGAAAATGGTTAAGTATAATAACTTGAATTATGAATTAGCGTTGTGAAAATGGTTAAGTATAGTAACTTGAATTATGAATGTCACGACCCAAATGGCCATGAGTGGCACCCACTCTAATACTTCGGTGGGAGAACCATCTAATCCAAGACATTACCCAATCATTGCAGTCAATATTAAGACGGGGCTATCATAAAAACCAACTTAATATTAATAAATCCAAAACTAATCTTTAATTATTGCGGAAATCAAACGAACTACTTATTAAAATCCCCAAGACCCGAAAGTCATCGTACAAGAACTTCTAAAATAAAAACCACATCTAGAAGAAATGTCTAAAATAACAAAAGATAAAGAGTGTGTCATTGTCCGAAAGAAGGACAAGAACTAATATGATGATCCATGGCAGCCTGGAGATGAAGTTCTCACCCTTGGATCGAGATCAACTATCAAACGCTAGAGATGAGGTCGTGTCTGAGCCTCTGGAACACTTTCTGCACTCAACAAAAGAAGAGTACAGGGTAGTATCAGTACAAGCCACTATGTACTGGTAGGTATCATAGGCCAACTCAATTTAATAGCATGTATACAACATAAATCAAATAACAAGTAGACAGGCATCAACACATAACAAGTAATTCAATGAATCAGTAAGTACATCAATGACGGGCTAAACAATACCCACAAACAAGCCACATAATCAACAATAATACCATGAGTAACGACTATGTCCTTCTCAGCCTCACAATTCGAATACCATTAATTTGTTATCAGCTTATAAACCACATGATCTCTCAAAACCAACACTAATATGTACACACATGCTAAGGGACTTATTTCTGCCCAACTAGTCATGACCTGCAGGGGACAATCTAAGTCCATGTACCGTACCGGCGTGGTACCCGATCCTCCAACAATAAATAATATCAATATCCACATTCGTACCGGCGTGGTACCCGATCCTCCATAACCATATTATGTATATTTTATCAAATTCACACCACCTCTCAGGATGCAACACAATGTACTAAATTTACAAGCACACTTATACTCATAAGACAATTCGATCAAGTTTCATTTTCAGTAATTGCTCATACAAACATCAACAATCCAAATATCATCAAATTCGAGTATGTCCGAAGACCAATCAACAAGCATCCAAATTAGGAGCATACACACAATTAAATCGAGTCTAAACTCCAATTAAACCATAACCTACCTCGACCGAAAAATCCAAATGGAAGCTAATTTGCAAGGGTCTTGACCTTCCGTAAAGCTTCTGAATAGTCGTTATCTGTTTAAATATATAATCCCCATAAGAGTATGAACTAGTACGTCAAATTTCTACTAAAACGGGTCATTATTCGACCCCCAAATTAAGAATTCTTATTCTAAAAAAAATACCTACACCTAAGATTGAATTTCTATTCAATTCAATGAAATAATAATCGAGATCTGTATAACTACGACGTCTAGCAGTAGAGATGCAAATAGCTAACACAGTGGCTTGAACTTCAAGTCCTACCATATATATTGTTTTTTTTTTCTCCTAATCACTGCAATGTCATATACAATTCATGGTGTAATCATTGGTTCAATCATTAACCCCATAATTGATTTAATCATTTTCTTTTTTCTAATCCAAATGGCACCAGATACGTCCAAATATGAGGTTTACATTCCATCCCACCTAATAATGAGCATACTATTGTAGTATTGTATATATATATATATCAGTTTAACCTAAGCAAACCCAAAGTTAAAACAAGAGAATTAGTTGCTACATTACTTTCGAATCCATTGGAAATTACCAAACATGCACCCGTATAATGGTCCTTGTCAACTTCCACTCACCCTCACATCACATTATATATATATATATATTTAACACAATGAAATATATAACCTCAAAGTATCTAACCTGAACAGTTGACAATCTCTTTCGGAGTATCGATGTCGCAACTCCCGTGTTCGGCCGCCTCTCTTGCCCCAGACTTTTATGATTTTATTATTAGTGTATAGGGTAAACCCTACCCACTTAAATTCATTCTTGTATTAGCCACATAAGTAAATAAATTATGGTTTTGACCCATTAAACCACTAATTAAACTAATTATCTAAAATACCCGAGACTTCTAATAAATCCTCGAAATCTATTCGGAACCCCATAGAAATAAATTAAATATGTAAATTGACTAAAAAGTATGTTCTGAACCTATTGGAATCACTAACATACCAAATCGAGGTCGTCTTGATCGAAGGTTGACCGTGATCAAGCTTAACTTTGTTAAAACTCAAGAACTCAATTAATAACTTATATCACTTCCGAACACCTCAAAAATCGATTCTACCCATCTTCCTAAGTCATAAATCACGTATATACACTATGGAGAGAGCTAAAATGGGAAAGTTCACAAAACGACTAAAAGGGTCGTTACATCAGATACCAATTAAACAACCGTTCGTCCCCGAACGGGCAAACAAGAAATAAGAAGGGAAAACAAGGAATTACCTGAATCACCAAAAAGATGTGGATACTTTCTATGCATGTCTGCTTCGGTCTCCCAAGTGGCCTCCTCAACAGGACGATTCTTCCACTGGACCTTCACAGACGCAATCTCCTTAGTCCTCAACTTACGGACATCTCTATCAAGAATAGCAACAGGTTCCTCTTCATAAGAGAGGTTTTCATCTAACAAGACCGAATCCCAACGAATTATGTAGTTACCATCACCATGAAACTTTTTCAACATAGATACATGAAATACGGGATGCACTCCCGACAAACTCGGAGGTAATGCTAATCTATAGGCCACCGCCCCCACGCGTTGAAGAATCTCAAAAGGCCCAATATATCTAGGACTAAGCTTACCTCGCTTCCCAAAACGCATGACACCCTTCATGGGTGAAACCTTGAGCAACACTTGCTCACCCTCCATAAAGTTCATATCTCTCACTTTTCGATCCGCATACTCCTTTTGCCTGCTTTGAGCCGCTATAAGTTTCTCCTGGATGAACCTAACCTTCTCAAATGAGTCTCTCAACAGATCAGTACCCCACGGTCTCACCTCAAAGGCATCAAACCATCCAATGGGAGATCTACACCTCCTCCCATATAAAGCCTCAAATGGCGCCATGTCGATACTCGAATGGTAACTGTTATTATATGCAAACTCAGCCAAAGGTAGGAACTGATCCCAATGACCTCCAAAATCCATCACACACGCACGAAGCATGTCCTCTAATACCTGAATGGTTCTCTCGGACTGCCCATCTGTCTGAGGGTGAAAAGCTGTACTAAGGTCCAACCTAGTACCCAACTCCTCATGCAATTTCTCCCAAAAGTTAGAGGTAAATTGAGTACCCCTATCCGAGATAATAGAAATTGGGATCCCGTGCAACCGAACAATCTCCTTAAGATAAATCTTGGCTAACTTTGCTGCATTATAAGTCACCTGAACTGGAATGAAATGTGCAGACTTAGTCAGCCTATCTACAACAACCCATATAGAATCGTATTTCCCCAAAGTCTTGGGAAGACCAACAACGAAATCCATAGCTATCCTCTCCCATTTCCATTCAGGAATGGGCATCCTCTGAAGAGTACCACCAGGCTTCTGATGCTCGTACTTTATCTGCTGACAACTCTGACATTTAGCAACAAAATCAACTATGTCTCGCTTCATCCGACCCCACCAGTAATGCTGCCGCAAATCACGGTACATCTTGGTGGCACCAGGATGTATAGAGTATTTCGAACAATGAGCCTCAGTTAGAATAGTATGAATCAAATCATCAACACGGGGCACACAAACTCGCCCCTTAATCCGCAACACACCCTCACCATCAAGAATGGCCTCCTTGGCCTCACCTTGCAAAACCTTATCACGAATCTTGCTCAACTTAGCATCCTCAAATTGTTTAGCCTTGATTTGATCAAGAAATGTAGACCTTGCCTCTACACTAGCTAGTAATCCTCCTCTTTCAGAAACCTCAAGTCGTATGAATTTGTTAGCTAGAGTCTGAATCTCTCTAGCCAACGGGCGCCTGGTAGCATTCAAATAAGCCAAGCTCCCCATACTCGCTGACTTTCTGCTCAATGCATCGGCTACCACATTAGCCTTTCCTGGATGGTATAGAATGGTGATGTCATAATCTTTCAGCAACTCCATCCATCTACGTTGTCTCAAATTCAAATCCCTTTGCGTAAACACATGTTGTAAACTGCGATGATCAGTGAACACTTCACAACGAACCCCATACAAGTAATGCCTCCATATCTTAAGAGCAAAAACCACAGCTGCCAACTCCAAGTCATGAGTTGGATAATTCCTCTCATTAGGCTTCAACTGCCTCGAAGCATAAGCAATCACATTCCTTTCCTGCATCAAAACAGCACCTAAACCAGAACGTGAGGCATCACAATAAACAATAAAATCCTTACCCTCTACAGGCAAGGCAAGAATAGGAGCAGTAGTCAACAAGGTCTTGAGTTTTTGAAAGCTCTCCTCACACTCATCAGACCAAACAAAAGGTACCTCCTTCTGAGTTAACCGTGTCATATGAGTAGCAATGGAAGCAAATCCTTTCACAAACCTGCGGTAATAACTGGCTAACCCCACAAAGCTGCGAACTTCTGTCACCGAAGTGGGCCTAGCCCAATTCTTAACCGCTTTAATCTTCTGTGGGTCAACCATCACCCCTTCCTTCGAAACCACATGCCCCAGAAAGGAAACAGAAGCCAACCAAAATTCACACTTAGAAAACTTCGCATAAAGCTTCTTCTCTTTTAATAAGCCCATAACAGTTCTTAAGTGATCCTCATGTTCCTCCTTACTCTTAGAATAAATCAGAATATCATCAATAAAGACAATCACGAAAGAATCTAAGTAGGGTTTAAATATCCCATTTATCAAACTCATAAAAGCAGTCGGGGTATTAGTCAGTCCAAAAGACATCACAAGAAACTCATAGTGCCCATACCTGGTCCGAAATGCGGTCTTAGGAATATCGTCAGCGCGAATCTTAAGTTGATGATATCCAGACCTCAAATCAATCTTAGAAAAGATGGATGCACCCTGCAACTGGTCAAATAAATCATCTATACGAGGTAAAGGATACTTGTTACGAATTGTTACCTTGTTCAACTGCCTATAGTCTATACACATACGAAGGCTACCATCTTTCTTCTTTACGAACAAAACAGGAGCACCCCATGGAGAGGCACTCGGACGGATAAATCCCTTACCCAACAAATCCTGCAACTGAGCCTTTAGCTCCCTCAACTCAGCCGGAGCCATCCTGTAGGGCGGAATAGAAATAGGACGACTTCCCGGCTCTAGATCAATACAGAAATCAATGTCACGGTCTGGTGGCATGCCAGGCAAATCTGCAGGAAACACCCCTTGGAACTCACACACCACAGGAACTGACTCAATAGATGGGACCTCTGCAGTAGTG
This sequence comes from Capsicum rhomboideum, assembly GCA_031232105.1. Taxonomy (NCBI): domain Eukaryota; kingdom Viridiplantae; phylum Streptophyta; class Magnoliopsida; order Solanales; family Solanaceae; genus Capsicum; species Capsicum rhomboideum. Next base: position 57,935,539 of record CP124714.1, read on the forward strand.
TCCCGTAGATGTGCTAGGAAGGCCGAACACCCCCTCCCAATCAACCTCTTGGCACGAATAAAGGAAATAAGTTTCATTGAAGCAGGGTTGTAATCACCCTCCCACTCCAATCTATCCATCCCCGGCATAGCCACAATCACTGTCTTAGCGTGACAGTCTAATATAGCATGATACGGAGACAACCAACTCATTCCCAAAATTATGTCAAAATCTACCATGTCTAGAATCACCAGATCTGCCCAAGTTTGATACCCCATAAACATAACAGAACAAGAGTGGTAAACCCTATCAACAACAACAGAATCACCAACAGGGGTAGACACATGAACAGGAAAGTCAAATAGATCACACACCATGTCCAACCCCACAGCAAAACTGACAGATACATATGAGAAAGTAGAACCAGGGTCAAATAATACAGTAGCCATCCGGTCACAGATAAGAATAGTACCTGTAATAACAGCATCTGATGCCTCTGCCTCGGGCCTGCCTGGAAAAGCATAGAAATGGGCCCTATCACCAGTCTGAGCATCACCTCTGCCGAGCTGAGAACCACCTCGATGGGGTTGGTTACCACCCCTACCTGTCTGGTGACCACCACGCCCACCCTGTGGACGACCTCTTCCATTACCACCACCTCCCCTACCTGCTGGAGCTGGAGCTGGAGCTCTGGGAGTCTGCTGCTGGCCAGACTGACCATACTGTCTGAGATTAGGACAATACTTTCGAATGTGGCCAACCCCACCACACTCATAACATGTACGATCTAAGGTGGGTCGCTGAGCTGAAGAAGATGAAGTGAGATAACCACCAAAGTTTGAAGACGGCTGGCTAGCCCCTACTGGACCCCCAATAGATACCGGCATCGCTGACTGAATAGGGTAGGCAGGGTATCCCCGCAAACTCTGACCCCTAGAATAAGAACCACTGAAACTGCCCCCTTTGCGAGCCTTCTTTCCTGCTGCCTTGGCATAACCCTCTTGCTTTACACCCTCCACCTTTTTAACAAAATCAACCATCTCCTGAAAAGACTTACCTGAAGATGCCATCTGAAGAGCAGAAATCTGGAGACCTGTGTTCAAACCCTTCACAAAGAGACGGATCCTCTCCTCCTCAGTTTGCAGCAGCTGAGATGAATACCGAGACAATGAATGGAATTTGGCCTCATAGGCCGCAACTGACAAACTTCCCTGCTCAAGATTAGTGAACTCATCCCTTTTCCTGTCCCTCAATGTGCGAGGTACATACTTCTCTAGAAAAACTGAATAAAACTGAGTCCAAGTCAATGGAGGTGAACCTGCAGCCCTACACTCAACATAAGCTCTCCACCACATCTTGGCATCTCCCTGAAACTGAAAAGTGACCAGTTCCACACCATACCTCTCAACCACCCCCATCTTGTGAACCCTCTCATGACAATCAATAATAAACTCATAGGCATCCTCAGACTCGGTGCCACAAAAAACAGGAGGCTTCATCTTGATAAACTTACAAAATAAGTCATGCTCATCTCCAGTCATCACCGGACCTACTACCTGTCTCGGAAAAGCACCTGATCCTGACATCTGTTCCATCTGAGGAGCTACAGCAGTAGCATGCTGTAACCCCGGACGCTGAACCTCGGGTACTGCTGGCATAGTCCCGTTTCCTGCTAACCCACTCAGGAAGCTTAGAACTTGCTGAATCACTTCGGAAGACATCTGAATCGGAGTTGTACCTCTCTGGGCTGGTTCTGCCCCATCATGAATCGGAATCTCATCATCCTGCACCGGTATCGCTCCCTCCTCCTCCATCTCAGGCATATCCTCATGTGGAGGAGGAGATACTAACCTCTCCCGAGCCGGTCCTGTGGCTCGAGGCCTGCCCCTGACGGGCGCTGCTCTCCTTCCTCTACCTCGTCCTCCCCTCACTTGTCCTCTACCACGAACTGCAGCCCCAACAGCTGGTTCGGGTACCCCTGCTCTTGCTCCATTTCTTCGTGTTCTCACCATCTACGAGAATAAGAATGGAAGAAGTTAGATACCAATTTGTATCACCAGATACCAATTGAAATCAAGTAATAACACGAAGGAAAGAAAAATTTGAATTTTCCTAGTGTCCTGTAGCCTCTAGAAGAAAAGTACAGACGTCTCCGTACCGTTCCGCAAGACTCTACTAAACATGTTCTTGTACGACGAGATCGACGAACCTAGGGCTCTGATACCAACTTTGTCACGACCCAAATGGCCATGAGTGGCACCCACTCTAATACTTCGGTGGGAGAACCATCTAATCCAAGACATTACCCAATCATTGCAGTCAATATTAAGACGGGGCTATCATAAAAACCAACTTAATATTAATAAATCCAAAACTAATCTTTAATTATTGCGGAAATCAAACGAACTACTTATTAAAATCCCCAAGACCCGAAAGTCATCGTACAAGAACTTCTAAAATAAAAACCACATCTAGAAGAAATGTCTAAAATAACAAAAGATAAAGAGTGTGTCATTGTCCGAAAGAAGGACAAGAACTAATATGATGATCCATGGCAGCCTGGAGATGAAGTTCTCACCCTTGGATCGAGATCAACTATCAAACGCTAGAGATGAGGTCGTGTCTGAGCCTCTGGAACACTTTCTGCACTCAACAAAAGAAGAGTACAGGGTAGTATCAGTACAAGCCACTATGTACTGGTAGGTATCATAGGCCAACTCAATTTAATAGCATGTATACAACATAAATCAAATAACAAGTAGACAGGCATCAACACATAACAAGTAATTCAATGAATCAGTAAGTACATCAATGACGGGCTAAACAATACCCACAAACAAGCCACATAATCAACAATAATACCATGAGTAACGACTATGTCCTTCTCAGCCTCACAATTCGAATACCATTAATTTGTTATCAGCTTATAAACCACATGATCTCTCAAAACCAACACTAATATGTACACACATGCTAAGGGACTTATTTCTGCCCAACTAGTCATGACCTGCAGGGGACAATCTAAGTCCATGTACCGTACCGGCGTGGTACCCGATCCTCCAACAATAAATAATATCAATATCCACATTCGTACCGGCGTGGTACCCGATCCTCCATAACCATATTATGTATATTTTATCAAATTCACACCACCTCTCAGGATGCAACACAATGTACTAAATTTACAAGCACACTTATACTCATAAGACAATTCGATCAAGTTTCATTTTCAGTAATTGCTCATACAAACATCAACAATCCAAATATCATCAAATTCGAGTATGTCCGAAGACCAATCAACAAGCATCCAAATTAGGAGCATACACACAATTAAATCGAGTCTAAACTCCAATTAAACCATAACCTACCTCGACCGAAAAATCCAAATGGAAGCTAATTTGCAAGGGTCTTGACCTTCCGTAAAGCTTCTGAATAGTCGTTATCTGTTTAAATATATAATCCCCATAAGAGTATGAACTAGTACGTCAAATTTCTACTAAAACGGGTCATTATTCGACCCCCAAATTAAGAATTCTTATTCTAAAAAAAATACCTACACCTAAGATTGAATTTCTATTCAATTCAATGAAATAATAATCGAGATCTGTATAACTACGACGTCTAGCAGTAGAGATGCAAATAGCTAACACAGTGGCTTGAACTTCAAGTCCTACCATATATATTGTTTTTTTTTTCTCCTAATCACTGCAATGTCATATACAATTCATGGTGTAATCATTGGTTCAATCATTAACCCCATAATTGATTTAATCATTTTCTTTTTTCTAATCCAAATGGCACCAGATACGTCCAAATATGAGGTTTACATTCCATCCCACCTAATAATGAGCATACTATTGTAGTATTGTATATATATATATCAGTTTAACCTAAGCAAATCCAAAGTTAAAACAAGAGAATTAGTTGCTACATTACTTTCGAATCCATTGGAAATTACCAAACATGCACCCGTATAATGGTCCTTGTCAACTTCCACTCACCCTCACATCACATTATATATATATATATATTTAACACAATGAAATATATAACCTCAAAGTATCTAACCTGAACAGTTGACAATCTCTTTCGGAGTATCGATGTCGCAACTCCCGTGTTCGGCCGCCTCTCTTGCCCCAGACTTTTATGATTTTATTATTAGTGTATAGGGTAAACCCTACCCACTTAAATTCATTCTTGTATTGGCCACATAAGTAAATAAATTATGGTTTTGACCCATTAAACCACTAATTAAACTAATTATCTAAAATACCCGAGACTTCTAATAAATCCTCGAAATCTATTCGGAACCCCATAGAAATAAATTAAATATGTAAATTGACTAAAAAGTATGTTCTGAACCTATTGGAATCACTAACATACCAAATCGAGGTCGTCTTGATCGAAGGTTGACCGTGATCAAGCTTAACTTTATTAAAACTCAAGAACTCAATTAATAACTTATATCACTTCCGAACACCTCAAAAATCGATTCTACCCATCTCCCTAAGTCATAAATCACGTATATACACTATGGAGAGAGCTAAAATGGGAAAGTTCACAAAACGACTAAAAGGGTCGTTACAATGAATTAGTGTTGTGAAAATAAGTGTAGTAACTTTAATTCTGAATTAGTGTTGTGAAAATGGTTAAATGTAGTAACTTTAATTATGAATTTGTGTTGTTAAAATAGTTAAGTATAGTAGCTTGAATTATGAATTAGTGTTGTGAAAATGGTTAAGTATTGTAACTTGAATTATGAATTAGTGTTGTGAAAATGGTTAAGTATAGTAACTTGAATTATGAATTAGCGTTGTGAAAATGGTTAAGTCTATTTAGTTGGAATGTGAATTATTGAATTGAAAATGGTTAAGTGTATTTAGTTGAAATGTTAATTATTGACTTGAAAATGTTTAAGTGTATTTAGTTGAAATGTGAATTAGTGACTTGAAAATGGTTAAATATAGTAACTTGAATTATGAAATAGTGTTGTGAAAATGGTTAAGTATAATAACTTGAATTATGAATTAGTGTTGTGAAAAATGGTTAAGTATAGTAACTTGAATTATGAATTAGTGTTGTGAAAATAGTTAAGTATGGAGGCTTGAATTATGAATTAGTGTTGTCTAAATGGTTAAGTGTAGTAACTTGAATTATGAATTAGTGTTGTGAAAATGATTAAGTGTAGTAACTTTAATTATGAATTTGTGTTGTTAAAATAGTTATGTATAGTAACTTGAATTATGAATTAGTGTTGTAAAAATGGTTAAGTATAGTAATTTGAATTATGAATTAGTGTTGTGAAAATGGTCAAGTGTAGTAACTTTAATTATAAATTAGTGTTGTTAAAATAGTTAAGTATAATAGCTTGAATTATGAATTAGTGTTGTGAAAATGGTTAAGTGTAGTAGCTTGAATTATGAATTAGTGTTGTGAAAATGGTTAAGTGTAGTAACTTGAATGATGAATTAGTGTTGTGAAAATGGTTAAGTATAGTAACTTTAATTATGAATTAGTGTTGTTAAAATATTTAAGTATAGTAGCTTGAATTATTAATTTGTGTTATGAAAATTGTTAAGTATAGTAACTTGAATTATGAATTAGCGTTGTGAAAATGGTTAAGTATAGTAACTTGAATTATGAATTAGTGTTGTGAAAATGGTTAAGTGTAGTAACTTGAATTATGAATTAGTGTTGTGAAAATGGTTAATTGTAGTAACTTTAATTATGAATTAGTGTTGTGAAAATGGTTAAGTGTAGTAACTTGAATTATGAATTAGCGTTGTGAAAATGATTAAGTGTAGTAACTTTAATTATGAATTTGTGTTGTTAAAATAGTTATGTATAGTAGCTTGAATTATGAATTAGTGTTGTTAAAATAGTTAAGTATAGTAGCTTGAATTATGAATTAGTGTTGTGAAAATGGTTAAGTGTAGTAAATTGAATTATGAATTAGTGTTGTGAAAATGGTTAAGTATAGTAACTTGAATTATGAATTAGTGTTGTGAAAATGGTTAAGAGTAGTAACTTGAATTACGAATTAGTGTTGTGTAAACGGTTAAGTATAGTAACTTGAATTATGAATTAGTGTTGTGAAAATGGTTAAAAGTAGTAACTTGAATTATGAATTAGTGTTGTGAAAATGATTAAGTGTAGTAACTTTAATTATGAATTTGTGTTGTTAAAATAGTTATGTATAGTAGCTTGAATTATGAATTAGTGTTGTGAAAATGGTTAAGTATAATAACTTGAATTATGAATTAGTGTTGTGAAAATGGTTAAGTATAATAACTTGAATTATGAATTAGCGTTGTGAAAATGGTTAAGTATACTAACTTGAATTATGAATTAGTGTTGTGAAAATGGTTAAGTGTAGTAACTTTAATTATGAATTAGTGTTGTGAAAATGGTTAAATGTAGTAACTTTAATTATGAATTTGTGTTGTTAAAATAGTTAAGTATAGTAGCTTGAATTATGAATTAGTGTTGTGAAAATGGTTAAGTATAGTAACTTGAATTATGAATTAGTGTTGTGAAAATGGTTAAGTATAGTTACTTGAATTATGAATTAGCGTTGTGAAAATGGCTAAGTCTATTTAGTTGGAATGTGAATTATTGAATTGAAAATGGTTAAGTGTATTTAGTTGAAATGTTAATTATTGACTTGAAAATGTTTAAGTGTATTTAGTTGAAATGTGAATTAGTGACTTAAAAATGGTTAAATGTAGTAACTTGAATTATGAATTTGTGTTGTTAAAATATTTAAGTATAGTAGCTTGAATTATGAATTAGTGTTGTGAAAATGGTTAAGTATAATAACTTGAATTATGAATTAGTGTTGTGAAAATGGATAAGCATAGTAACTTGAATTATGAATTAGTTTTGGTAAAATAGTTAAGTATGGAGGCTTGAATTATGAATTAGTGTTGTGTAAATGGTTAAGTATAGTAACTTGAATTATGAATTAGTGTTGTGAAAATGATTAAGTATAATAACTTGAATTATGAATTTGTGTTGTTAAAATAGTTATGTATAGTAACTTGAATTATGAATTAGTGTTGTAAAAATGGTTAAGTATAGTAATTTGAATTATGAATTAGTGTTGTGAAAATGGTTAAGTGTAGTAACTTGAATTATGAATTAGTGTTGTGAAAATGGTTAAATGTAGTAACTTTAATTATGAATTAGTGTTGTTAAAATATTTAAGTATAGTAGCTTGAATTATGAATTAGTGTTGTAAAAATGGTTAAGTATAGTAACTTGAATTATGAATTAGTGTTGTGAAAATGGTTAAGTATAGTAACTTGAATTATGAATTAGTATTGTGAAAATGGTTAAGTATAATAACTTGAATTATGAATTAGTGTTGTGAAAATGGTCAAGTGTAGTAACTTTAATTATAAATTAGTGTTGTTAAAATAGTTAAGTATAATAGCTTGAATTATGAATTAGTGTTGTGAAAATGGTAAAGTGTAGTAACTTTAATTATAAATTAGTGTTGTTAAAATAGTTAAGTATAATAGCTTGAATTATGAATTAGTGTTGTGAAAATGGTTAAGTGTAGTAACTTGAATTATGAATTAGTGTTGTGAAAATGATTAAGTGTAGTAACTTGAATTATAAATTAGTGTTGTAAAAATGGTTAAATGTAGTAACTTTAATTATGAATTAGTGTTGTTAAAATATTTAAGTATAGTAGCTTAAATTATTAATTAGTGTTGTGAAAATGGTTAAGTATAGTAACTTGAATGATGAATTAGTGTTGTGAAAATGGTTAAGTATAGTAACTTTAATTATGAATTAGTGTTGTTAAAATATTTAAGTATAGTAGTTTGAATTATGAATTAGTGTTATGAAAATTGTTAAGTATAGTAACTTGAATTATGAATTAGCGTTGTGAAAATGGTTAAGTATATTAACTTGAATTATGAATTAGTGTTGTGATAATGGTTAAGTATAATAACTTGAATTATGAATTAGTGTTGTGAAAATGGTTAAATGTAGTAACTTTAATTATGAATTAGTGTTGTGAAAATGGTTAAGAGTATGTAATGACCTTCCCGGTCATTTCCCTCGTATCCGTGTGTTCTCAGCGTTTAGAGCTTTTCCATAACTGCCCCAAGTTATTTATGACTTGCTGGGACTGACAGTTCGGCTCCCGGGCAGTTCGTTTGAGAATATTATTTAGGCCGAGCACATTGTAAAATATTAAATTAAATTAAAATTTGGTAAAATGTTATAGGTAATTACCTTTTGAAAATATTTTTGAACTTTATAAAATTCTTTAGTTATGATATATCTATACTATTTTATAATAGTTTTATAACTTATTAATAATTAAAACGGAGATAGTGAATTTAAATATGTTAAAATAATATTTTTATTTTATAGAGGTTTTGCTAGAAATATTTTTCTATTAATTATGGTATATTCAAAATATTATATTTATTTTACCACGAACCTATGCAATACCCGAGTATATAAGTAACGGGACAAATTAAAGTCATGGACTATAAATGACACCACATTTACACGTGGTGTCTATTGAACAAAGAAGAAAGTGACTAAATGTGCAAGTCATTATTACATTACATATATATATGTGTATTCGGTGGTGGACAGAATGTAATATTTTACATTCTGTCCACTTTTTCCAATTACCTCTCACCATTATTGATTATTTAAGCTCAATCTTGAGCTATTCTGTTAATATTTGAGCTTAGAAGTATATATATTTGAGTCCGTGGACTCGCTCTCGTCATTTCTACGGTACGTTTTCTTATTTTTACGATAATTTTCATTTACACGGTGATACTGTTGGGATTGGTGTTGATGTTTGAGCTATATTTTGAGCTCAAATTGAGGAGTGTTAGTTGTGACTATTGGTCACTGCATTATTTGGGACGCTGTGACGGTTTCGATTTTGTTATTCCGCAAGCGGGCCCCACGTGGACTGTTCGGACATTTTCCGAACTAATGCAATATGGGTATCAATAGTCATGTTTTGACATGTATTTTATTATTTTGGTAGTTTGGCAGCAGTCTGAGGCCTCTCGAAAGGGAAAGGCTCCTATTTAGCTGGTTTTCTTGGCAGGTTCGCGGCAGGCGTCCAGGTAGGCTAGGTTTACCTCCCTTTGCACTTAGATTGGGCTTATGTGTGATATATGTATGCTATTGTGCTGGTAGTGTGGGCTGGAATTATAGACTTGGAGGTGGTGGTTTGCTGTGATTTAGGCCTTTTTAGGCCGGATAGGGCTATTCGGACACATTCCAGGCCCGTTATCCTTACGGTACACCACTTATGACCTATTTGGGGTCGGATAGTATTGTTGTTATGGACTACTGATTGGGGAATATTATTGTTGGACCTTAGTCCAGGCTTAGACAGACTTAGCCCAGGACTTGGTATCCGGGACCCGGTAGTGGACCCCGTTACCCTTTTGTCGACTTGTCAGAACGTTGATATTTTTGGGCTTAGTTAAGCCCTCTATGACCTGTTAGACTTGTGACGGTATTTAGTCACCCCGAATATACCCAAATTGACCTATTTAGCATTTTAGTCCCTGACAGCACCGCACTCGATCGGGATTGCTGGTCTTAGCTTAGAATTAGGACCCACCTTGTCATGAGCTACTCTAGATACCCGGACTGACTTAGATATTGCATGATAATAGACTATGGACCTAGGAGGACCCGGGGACTTACCTTGTAGCAAGTAATGGGTTAGCTCATTTACCTATACTTCAGTTTCGGCCTGGGACGAACTAGCATGTTTTCCCGTTTATCTGATATGATATGACATTTGATTCTGTTCTGGTTACTGGCTATGATAAGTTCCGGTTCGAGTTCGGCTACTAATTCAGGTATGATGATTTGGTTATTGACTATTGGGTGTTCCGGTTCGAGTCCGGCCCCGGATTGTGATACACTATGAGTTCCGGTTCGAGTCCGGCCACTGATTATTATGAGTTCCGGTTCGAGTCCGGCATCTGGTTATGATATGATTGGAGAGTTTTGGTACTGGGTACCGTGATTATGATGTTGTTGTTCTATGAGTTCCGGTTCGAGTCCGGCAGATATGATATATATGTGGCCTCTTGTTATTACCCACTACTTTCGGTTCGACTCCGGCGTCTGGCCTCTTGTTATTACCCATTGGTGCCGGGTCAAGCCCGGTGCACTCCTGTTGGTTATTGTGGTTACTGGATACTGATACAGCTTTGAGACACTGGTGACTATGCATTTACTTTTCTTGTGTGTCCCGCTGGTTTATGGGGGCCAGACTGGGTTATTGTTTTCTTCCGTGTGCCTATCGGGCTTATGGGGGCCCAGATAGGTTATGTTTGACTTGTGTGTTTACTTACGCATTTATTTACTCGTTATTATGTATCGCACTTATATTTTCCTGAGCATATCTATACGCCTCGGCAGTTACTTATGTATTTGTTACTTATACCCCGGACTTAGCATGCATCCTCGCATTTTAGCTTGCTTATATTACATTGAGCTCAGTCGGCCGATGATGCCTACTGAGTACCCATTGCCCCGGTACTCATACTGCACTTCTGCATCTTTTTCCCCGATGCAGATTCAGGCACTAGCCGACGGTATTGACGTGAACTCTTTTCTCAGCATTGACTCCGGAGCAGGGTGAGCTTCCTGATGTCTGAGGCAGATCCTACTCCATCTTCTACTGTATAGTCTTTTGCCCTCGAGACTGTTGGGTTTGATATATATTTGGTTTCTATTTTATATTTTGGGTGTGTCCAGTAGTGGCTCTTGTACTGACCTCACCAGGTCTTGGGAGGGGTTCTTGACTTTATATATTGTCCTCTTCCTTCTCAGTCTTGGCATATATACATATTCTGATTCTGTCTTTAGCGTTATAGAATGTTTATAAATATGGTTACTTTCACTTCATCTCTGTTATATGAGATTCCGCCCGTTAGCCCGTCGCTTGTCGCTCCGGGCTAGGGTTTGGCTTGCCTATTGGTGGGTTACGATAGGCGCCATCACGACTCAAGAATTGGTCGTGACAGAGTAGTAACTTGAATTATGAATTAGCGTTGTGAAAATGATTAAGTGTAGTAACTTTAATTATGAATTTGTGTTGTTAAAATAGTTATGTATAGTAGCTTGAATTATGAATTAGTGTTGTTAAAATAATTAAGTATAGTAGCTTGAATTATGAATTAGTGTTGTGAAAATAGTTAAGTGTAGTAACTTGATTTATGAATTAGTGGTGTGAAAATTGTTAAGTATAGTAATTTGAATTATGAATTAGTGTTGTGTAAACGGTTAAATATAGTAACTTGAATTATGAATTAGTGTTGTGAAAATGGTTAAGTATAATAACTTGAATTATGAATTAGTGTTGTGAAAATGGTTAAGTATAATAACTTGAATTATGAATTAGCGTTGTGAAAATGGTTAAGTATAGTAACTTGAATTATGAATTAGTGTTGTGAAAATGGTTAAGTGTAGTAACTTGAATTATGAATTAGTGTTGTGAAAAAATAGTTAAATGTGGTAACTTTAATTATGAATTAGTGTTGTTAAAATATTTAAGTATAGTAGCTTGAATTATGAATTAGTGTTGTGAAAATGGTCAAGTGTAGTAACTTTAATTATAAATTAGTGTTGTTAAAATAGTTAAGTATAATAGCTTGAATTATGAATTAGTGTTGTGAAAATGGTTAAGTGTAGTAACTTGAATTATGAATTAGTGTTGTGAAAATGATTAAGTGTAGTAACTTGAATTATAAATTAGTGTTGTAAAAATGGTTAAATGTAGTAACTTTAATTATGAATTAGTGTTGTTAAAATATTTAAGTATAGTAGCTTAAATTATTAATTAGTGTTGTGAAAATGGTTAAGTGTAGTAACTTGAATGATGAATTAGTGTTGTGAAAATGGTTAAGTATAGTAACTTTAATTATGAATTAGTGTTGTTAAAATATTTAAGTATAGTAGTTTGAATTATGAATTAGTGTTATGAAAATTGTTAAGTATAGTAACTTGAATTATGAATTAGCGTTGTGAAAATGGTTAAGTATATTAACTTGAATTATGAATTAGTGTTGTGATAATGGTTAAGTATAATAACTTGAATTATGAATTAGTGTTGTGAAAATGGTTAAATGTAGTAACTTTAATTATGAATTAGTGTTGTGAAAATGGTTAAGAGTAGTAACTTGAATTATGAATTAGCGTTGTAAAAATAATTAAGTGTAGTAACTTTAATTATGAATTTGTGTTGTTAAAATAGTTATGTATAGTAGCTTGAATTATGAATTAGTGTTGTTAAAATAATTAAGTATAGTAGCTTGAATTATGAATTAGTGTTGTGAAAATAGTTAAGTGTAGTAACTTGATTTATGAATTAGTGGTGTGAAAATTGTTAAGTATAGTAATTTGAATTATGAATTAGTGTTGTGTAAACGGTTAAATATAGTAACTTGAATTATGAATTAGTGTTGTGAAAATGGTTAAGTATAATAACTTGAATTATGAATTAGTGTTGTGAAAATGGTTAAGTATAATAACTTGAATTATAAATTAGCGTTGTGAAAATGGTTAAGTATAGTAACTTGAATTATGAATTAGTGTTGTGAAAATGGTTAAGTGTAGTAACTTGAATTATGAATTAGTGTTGTGAAAATGGTTGTCACGACCCGATTTTTTGAGTCCTGATGGCGCCTACTGTAACCCACCAATAGGCAAGCCAAACCCTAGTCCGGAGCGACAAGCGACAGGCTAACGGGTGGAATCTCAGGAAACAGTGATGAAGTGGAAGTAACCATACTAATAAACATGCTAGAAATACAAAAAAAACAAAATCAAAATATATATTCATACCAAGACTGAGAAGAAAGACGACAATATATAAAGTCGAGAACCCCTCCCAAGACCTGGTGAAGTCGGTACAAGAGCCACTACTAGACATGTCAAAAAAAATAAGACAGAAACCAAATATATACAACAAGTACTACAGTCTCGAGAGCAAAAGACTATACAATAGAGATGGAGTAGGATCTGCCTCGGACGTCAGTAAGCTCACCCTGCTCCGGAGTCAGTGCTGGAAAGAGAGTCACGTCAAAACCGTCGACTAGTACCCGGATCTGCATCGGGGAAAAAGATGCAGAAGTGCAGTATGAGTACCGGGGCAACGGGTACTCAGTAGGCATCATCGGCCAACTGAGCTCAATATAATATAAGCAAGCTAAAATGCGAGGGTGCATGCTAGGTCCGGGATATAAATAATAAGTAAATACACTACTGCCGAGGCGTGTAGATATGCTCAAGAGATAAATAAATACGATACTAAGTAAAGAGTAAATAAATGCATAAGTAAGCACTCAAGTCAAACATAACCTATCTGGGCCCCCATAAACCCGATAGGCACACGAAAGAAAACAATAACCCAGCCTGGCCCCCATAAACCGGCGGGACACACAAGAATAGTAAATGCATAGTCACCAGTGTCTCGAAGCTGTATCAGTATCCAGTAACCAGAATAACCAACAAGGGTGCACCGGGCTTGAACCGGCACCAATGGGTAATAACAAGAGGCCAGATACCGGAATCGAACCGGACATAGTGGATAATAACAATAGGCCACATATATCATAACCGCCGGACTCGAACCGGAACTCAGTACCAAAACTCTCCAATCATATCATAACCAGATGCCGAACTCGAACCGGAACTCATAATAATCAGTGGCCGGACTTGAACCGGAACTCATAATAATCAGTAACCAAGTGACATAGTAGTGCCAGAATCCACACAAATACGTAAACGGGGACATACCAGCCCCAAAATAAACTCGAAACATAAGTAAAGGAGCTAACCCACCACGTACTACAATTCTGGGTATACATTCTAAGTCATGGCAAGGCGGGTCCGCATTCTACATCAAACTAGCCGACCCCGGTCAAATACGGTGCTATTAGGGATTAACAAGGCTAAACAGGTCAAAAGGGCATAAATAGGGTAATTTAATACAAATTTTATCCTAAAAGATCATCTCGGGGATTAACTAAGCCTAATAAGGTTTAAAGCTAACTACACCGACTGTGAAGAGTAGCGGGGCCCACTACGGGGTCCCGGAACCAAGTCTGGGCTAAGGTTCCCCAAACCCCTACTAGCAGCGGTACAACATTAACCAACCCTATAAAAGTAATATCTGGCACACCACGAGGATAACAGGCCCGAAACACATCCGCACAAGGCCCTAACCGGCCCAAAAGGCCTAATCATAGCAAGCCAATGCCAATATACAACTACCAGCCCAAACACTAGCATAATAATATGCAAATACTATAAACAAACTCAGTCTAGGTATATGGTAAGCCTAGCCTACCTGGACGCCGCCAAACGCCTGCCAAAGCTTGCTAAATAGGAGTCTTTCCCTTTCGAGAGACCTCCGATTGCTGCCACGCTAGCAAAATAATAAACTACATGTCAAAACATGAATTTTGATACCCATATTGCATTAGTTCAAAAAAATATCCAAACGGTCCATGTGGGGCCCACTTGTGGAATCGAAAAATCGAAACCGTCACAGCGTCCCAAATCACCCCATGACCAATAGTCACAACTAACACCGCTCAATTTGAGCTCAATATCTAGCTCAAACATCAATACCAATTCCAACAACCACCGTAACTAAAACTACCGTAAAAATAAGAAAACGTACCGTAGAAATGACGAGAACGAGTTCACGAACTCAAATATACCAACCCCTAAACTTGAATCTCTCTAGAAATGTCTAAAGTTGAGCTTAAAGTGCTTTAAAAAAAAAAAGTGAAATATATGTATTAAGTAGTTTTAAGAAAGAACACAAAATGAGAAAAAAATAAATAAAACTAAAATATATATATACATACACTACACGTACAAGACCAACAAGAAAGTAAGGCTTTAAGTCAAAATACCAATTAATGTTAACATGCACATGGTCTTATCCATTTTTTTTGCTCTCCGTATATATATATTCGGATACTGCATAGGCTCGTGGTAAAATAAATATAATATTTTAAATATACCATTATGAATAGAAAATTATTTTGAACAAAACCTCTATAAAATAAAAATAAATATTATGTCAACAAAATTAGATTTACTATCTCCATTTAAAAATATTACTAAATTATAAACTTATTATTAAAGTAATATAGACACATCATAACTAAAGAATTTTATAAATATCATAAACATTTTTGAAAGGTAATTAACTACGTCATTTTACCCACAAATTTAATTTAATATTTTACAACGAGCTCGGTCTAAATAATATTCTCAAACGAACTGCCCGGGAACCGAACTGTCAGTCCCAGCAAGTCATAAATAACTTGGGGCAGTTATAGAAAAGCTCTAAACGCTGAGAACGCACGAAAAGAAGGTAAATGACCGGGAAGGTCATTACAATATCCACTACTAAAAGGACTTTCATCCGCGAAAGTCAAGAATAAGCATATACCTGAAGACGTAAACAAGTAGGGATACTGGGCTCGCATGTCACGTTCAAGTTCCCAAGTAGCCTCCTCAACTGGACGGTGACGCCATTGTACCTTAACCACTGGAATTTCCCGGGAGCGTAACCGTCTGACATCTCTGGCTAAAATGGACACAGGCTCCTCAACAAATGCTAACTTCTCGTCTAACTGAACCGAGTCCCACTGAAGCACATGCGACTCATCTGGGATATATTGTCGCAGCATAGAAACATGAAATACTGGGTGGATAGCTGAAAAGGTCGGAGGTAAGGCCAGTACATATGCTACCTCCCCGATTGTCCGAAGAATCTCAAAGGGTCCAATATACCTGGGGCTAAGCTTGCCCCTCCTACCGAATCGCATCACGCCCTTCATTGGCGATACTCGTAAGAAGACCCTATCACCAACTCTGAATCTCAACGGACGACGTCTACGGTCAGCATAACTCCTCTGTCTACTCTGAGCTGTCCGCAGCCTGTCCTGAATCACCCGAACTCGGTCCAAAGACTCTCGGAGCAAATCTGTGCCACGAGGACTGACTTCTGAAGTCTCAAACCATCCAACTGGAGACCGACACCGTCTACCATACAAAGCCTCAAACGGAGCCATCTGAATGCTGGAGTGGAAGCTATTATTATACGCGAATTCCGCTAAAGGCAAGAACTGATCCCACTGACCCCCAAAGTCTAACACACAAGCACGGAGCATATCCTCTAACACCTGAATAGTCCGCTCTGATTGCCCGTCGGTCTGAGGATGAAACGCAGTACTGAGGTCCACTTGAGTACCCAACTCCTCCTGGAAAGCCTGCCAGAAACTGGAGGTAAACTGAGACCCTCGGTCTGAGATAATAGACACCGGTACTCCGTGTAGGCGAACTACCTCCTGAATATATACACGAGCTAACTTCTCAGCACTGTAGGAAGTTTGAACAGGGATAAAGTGCGCGGACTTAGTCAACCGATCTACAATAACCCAAATACTATCAAAGCCACGAGAGGTGCGAGGTAACCTACCAACGAAATCCATCGTGATCCGCTCCCACTTCCACTCAGGAATGGGTAACGGCTGAAGTAGACCACCAGGTCTCTGGTGCTCGGCCTTTACCTGCTGACAACAAAGGCATTGAGCTACAAACCCTGCTATGTCTCTCCGCATACCACTCCACCAATAGTGCTGCCTCAGATCCCGATACATCTTAGCTGTCCCAGGGTGAATAGAATATCTGGAACTGTGTGCCTCGTGCAGAATCAACTGAATCAAATCTCCAACCCTCGGGACACAAATACGACCGTCAAACCTCAGAACACCATCAGAACCCAAGGTAGCTCTCTCAGACTCACCCCTCAATACCTGATCTCGAATGCTACAGAGACCGCTATCCTCAAACTGACAACCCTGAATCTGCTCCAGCAAAGTAGATCTAGCCTTAACACAAGCAACTATCCTCCTGGGGTCAGAAATATCTAATCGAACCATCGAGTTAGCTAAGGACTGAATGTCCAAAGCTAATGGCCGCTGAGAGACTGGAATGAAGGCTAAGCTACCCATACTCACTGTCTTCCGGCTTAAGGCATCCGCTACCACATTCGCCTTGCCCGGATGATAGAGAATAGAGATATCATAGTCCTTCAGCAACTCAATCCACCTGCGTTGCCTCGAATTAAGATCTCTCTGAGTCATAATATGCTGAAGACTGCGGTGGTCTGTAAAGATCTCACAATGCACACCGTATAGATAATGCCTCCAAATCCGCAGTGCAAATACTACCGCTGCTAATTCCAAGTCATGAGTGGGGTAATTACGTTCGTGCACCTTCAGCTGTCTCGATGCATAAGCAATAACACGACCCCGCTGCATCAGAACACACCCCAAACCGATACCAGACGCATCACAATACACGGTGAAACCCTCGCCCTCAACTGGAAGAGTCAACACAGGGGCAGAAGTAAGTCGATCCTTGAGCTTCAAGAAGCTTGCCTCACAATCCTCGGACCACTGAAACGGAACCTCCTTCCTGGTCAGTCTGGTCATAGGAGATGCAATAGACGAGAAGCCCTCAACAAACCGTCTGTAATAACCTGCCAACCCAACAAAACTGCGAACCTCAGTAGGCGACGTGGGCCTAGCCCAACCTCGAATAGCCTCAATCTTCGCTGGGTCTACCATGATACCCTGTCTGGATACAACATGCCCCAAGAAAGCTACAGACTCAAGCCAGAACTCACACTTTGAGAACTTGGCATAAAGCTGATGATCTCTCAAAGTGTGGAGTACAATCCTCAAATGTTGCTCGTGCTCCTCGCTACTCCTCGAATAAACTAAGATGTCGTCAATAAACACAATTACAAAGGAGTCCAAGTATGGCCTGAATACCCGATTCATCAAATCCATGAAAGCTGCAGGGGCATTAGTCAATCCAAAAGACATTACCAGGAACTCATAATGGCCGTACCGAGTCCTGAAGGCTGTCTTTGGGATGTCCTCAGCCCTAACTCTCAACTGATGATATCCAGATCTCAAATCTATCTTTGAGAACACCGCTGCACCCTGAAGCTGATCAAACAAATCGTCAATACGAGGCATAGGATACTTATTCTTCACTGTTACCTTATTCAACTGCCTGTAATCGATACACATACGCATAGATCCGTCCTTCTTCTTTACAAATAGAACTGGAGCACCCCACGGCGACACACTCGGCCTGATAAAACCCTTTCCCAAAAGATCCTCAAGCTGACTACTCAACTCTCTCAACTCAGCAGGAGCCATACGATAAGGAGCCACAGAAATAGGTCGAGTGCCCGGCTCAAGGTCAATAATAAACTCTATATCACGCTCAGGAGGTAGGCCAGGTAGGTCAGTCGGGAATACATCAAGAAACTCACGAACAACAGGGACGGAGTCAAGTGACGGACTCTCAATGCTAGCATCCCGAACATAGGCGAGGAATGAATCACAACCCCTCGCTATCAATCTACGAGCCCGAACATATGAAATAATCCTCGTCGGTGTGCGGCTAACAGAACCCTGCCACACTACCGGGGGTACACCAGGCATGGCTAAGGTCACGGTCTTGGCAAAGCAATCCAAGACTGCATGATGAAAAGACAACCAGTCCATGCCCAGAATCACATCAAAATCTACCATGGCCAATACAATAAAATCAACCTGAGTCTCAAACTCCTGAATAGTCACCAGACATGATCTATATACCCGATCCACTACTAAGGAATCACCAACGGGGGTAGATACACGTAAGGGCACAGATAATAACTCAGAACATAAACCCAACCGTGGTGCATAATAAGTAGATACATAAGAAAACGTGGATCCGGGATCAAATAATGCAGAAGCTGGCTGACGGCATACGGAAATCATACCTGTAATCACCGCATCCGAAGCCTCAGCCTCCGACCTAGCTGGCACGGCATACAACTGACGCTGGCTACCACTAGTCTGAGTACCAACCTGACCACCAGTCCGACCTCCCTGCGCTCTACCTCGAGAACCCTGGGGACCACCCCGACGACCCTGTACACTACCTCTACCTGCTGGCGGTATAGATCTGAGGGGCTGTGCTGTCTGAACTGAAGGCTCAATCGCCATGCGCTGAGAACACTCACGCGCGAAATGACCGACAACCCCACAAGTATAACATGCTCCTGGATCCCTGCTCGGCCTAGAAGGTCCGGCTGATCCGGTATGACCCCCTCTAGTCGATGAACTGGACTGACCACGTCCCTGAGGCTGTCTAACAGAACCACTATAGGCGGGCTGACCTCTATCAGATATTTGCAAAGCTGACTGTACGGGCCTACTGGGCTGACCCTGTCGCTGAAAAGACTGCTGCTGCTGATGAGGGTACCTATTCTGAAACTGGAAACCACGACCTCTGAGCTGCGAACTACTATGGCTCCCACTGAAACTACCCTGGACACGAGGTCTCTTATCGCTGCCCCCTTGGGCCTCGCGATCCATCTCCTCAATAGAGTATACATGCTCAATAATCTCTGCGAATGACTTCCCTGAAGTCACTAAACTCTGGGTAGCCCTGCGGAGTGGCAATCTCAGTCCCCTGACAAAACATCTAACTCTCTCGTACTCATCAGGCAAAATAGAAGTAGCGTGCCTAGCCAGATCATGAAACCTCGCCTCATACTCGGCGACAGATAATGAACCCTGAGTCAACCTGGAGAACTCATCCCTGAGCCGCTCCCGCATAGTACGGGGCATATACTTTCCCAAGAAAATCTCGGAGAACTGGGTCCAGGTAATCGGTGGAGATCCCACTGGCCTGGAATCAAGATATCCCCTCCACCATCTCCTCGCTGCAGTATCGAACTGATATGCCACGAAATCAACACCACGAGACTGTACCAATCCCAAATTCCTAAGTCTATCCTCGCAGCTGGACAAGAACTCATATGCATCCTCACCCGGAGTACCAGCAAATCTCGGTGGAGCTAATCTCAGGAAGCGACCCAACATCTTCTGCTCCTCGGCAGACATAACTGGCTGATCTATAACTGGCTGTAGAGCTACTGGTACAGGCAGAACCTCAACTCTCGGTGCCACAGCTACAGGCTGCGCCCCAGCACCAACTCCCTGTGCGGCTGGCTGTACTCCCGCAGCAGGCGGACCTCCAACTAATTCCAACAACTGAAGCAATGTACCTCGGAGCAAAGAAGCATCAATAAATCCGGGTGGAGCCTGGACTGCCCCCTGGCCCACCGGCTGCTGTGGCGGCGGAACATCTGGAACTATAACGGGATCGGGTGACGGATCCCTAGCACGATCTGGTCCTGGGGCTGCTACTCTGCCCTGCCTTCGACCTCTAGGTCGACCTCGACCCCTAACTGGAGCCCTCGCTGCAGGCTCGGGGTCCCGACCCCCGGCTCTCGTATTATGCGTCCTAACCATCTGCGTAAAGAATGAACCAAATAGAGATTAGAAACCAACATAGACACCAACGCACTGAGGCGAATCAAAGAAATAAGATTTACCCTAAACATGCTCGGTAGCCTCCCGAAGATAGGATACGGACGTCTCCGTACCGATCCGCGAGACTCTACTAAACATCGGCTCATGCACCAACAATACCAGTGAAACCTAGGCTCTGATACCAAGCTGTCACGACCCGATTTTTCGAGTCCTGATGGCGCCTACTGTAACCCACCAATAGGCAAGCCAAACCCTAGCCCGGAGCGACAAGCGACAGGCTAACGGGTGGAATCTCAGGAAACAGTGATGAAGTGGAAGTAACCATACTAATAAACATGCTAGAAATACAAAAAAAACAAAATCAAAATATATATTCATACCAAGACTGAGAAGAAAGACGACAATATATAAAGTCGAGAACCCCTCCCAAGACCTGGTGAAGTCGGTACAAGAGCCACTACTAGACATGTCAAAAAAAATAAGACAGAAACCAAATATATACAACAAGTACTACAGTCTCGAGAGCAAAAGACTATACAATAGAGATGGAGTAGGATCTGCCTCGGACGTCAGTAAGCTCACCCTGCTCCGGAGTCAGTGCTGGAAAGAGAGTCACGTCAAAACCGTCGACTAGTACCCGGATCTGCATCGGGGAAAAAGATGCAGAAGTGCAGTATGAGTACCGGGGCAACGGGTACTCAGTAGGCATCATCGGCCAACTGAGCTCAATATAATATAAGCAAGCTAAAATGCGAGGGTGCATGCTAGGTCCGGGATATAAATAATAAGTAAATACACTACTGCCGAGGCGTGTAGATATGCTCAAGAGATAAATAAATACGATACTAAGTAAAGAGTAAATAAATGCATAAGTAAGCACTCAAGTCAAACATAACCTATCTGGGCCCCCATAAACCCGATAGGCACACGAAAGAAAACAATAACCCAGCCTGGCCCCCATAAACCGGCGGGACACACAAGAATAGTAAATGCATAGTCACCAGTGTCTCGAAGCTGTATCAGTATCCAGTAACCAGAATAACCAACAAGGGTGCACCGGGCTTGAACCGGCACCAATGGGTAATAACAAGAGGCCAGATACCGGAATCGAACCGGACATAGTGGATAATAACAATAGGCCACATATATAATAACCGCCGGACTCGAACCGGAACTCAGTACCAAAACTCTCCAATCATATCATAACCAGATGCCGAACTCGAACCGGAACTCATAATAATCAGTGGCCGGACTTGAACCGGAACTCATAATAATCAGTAACCAAGTGACATAGTAGTGCCAGAATCCACACAAATACAAGTAAACGGGGACATACCAGCCCCAAAATAAACTCGAAACATAAGTAAAGGAGCTAACCCACCACGTACTACAATTCTGGGTATACATTCTAAGTCATGGCAAGGCGGGTCCGCATTCTACATCAAACTAGCCGACCCCGGTCAAATACGGTGCTATTAGGGATTAACAAGGCTAAACAGGTCAAAAGGGCATAAATAGGGTAATTTAATACAAATTTTATCCTAAAAGATCATCTCGGGGATTAACTAAGCCTAATAAGGTTTAAAGCTAACTACACCGACTGTGAAGAGTAGCGGGGCCCACTACGGGGTCCCGGAACCAAGTCTGGGCTAAGGTTCCCCAAACCCCTACTAGCAGCGGTACAACATTAACCAACCCTATAAAAGTAATATCTGGCACACCACGAGGATAACAGGCCCGAAACACATCCGCACAAGGCCCTAACCGGCCCAAAAGGCCTAATCATAGCAAGCCAATGCCAATATACAACTACCAGCCCAAACACTAGCATAATAATATGCAAATACTATAAACAAACTCAGTCTAGGTATATGGTAAGCCTAGCCTACCTGGACGCCGCCAAACGCCTGCCAAAGCTTGCTAAATAGGAGTCTTTCCCTTTCGAGAGACCTCCGATTGCTGCCACGCTAGCAAAATAATAAACTACATGTCAAAACATGAATTTTGATACCCATATTGCATTAGTTCAAAAAAATATCCAAACGGTCCATGTGGGGCCCACTTGTGGAATCGAAAAATCGAAACCGTCACAGCGTCCCAAATCACCCCATGACCAATAGTCACAACTAACACCGCTCAATTTGAGCTCAATATCTAGCTCAAACATCAATACCAATTCCAACAACCACCGTAACTAAAACTACCGTAAAAATAAGAAAACGTACCGTAGAAATGACGAGAACGAGTTCACGAACTCAAATATACCAACCCCTAAACTTGAATCTCTCTAGAAATGTCTAAAGTTGAGCTTAAAGTGCTTTAAAAAAAAAAAGTGAAATATATGTATTAAGTAGTTTTAAGAAAGAACACAAAATGAGAAAAAAAAAAATAAAACTAAAATATATATATACATACACTACACGTACAAGACCAACAAGAAAGTAAGGCTTTAAGTCAAAATACCAATTAATGTTAACATGCACATGGTCTTATCCATTTTTTTTGCTCTCCGTATATATATATTCGGATACTGCATAGGCTCGTGGTAAAATAAATATAATATTTTAAATATACCATTATGAATAGAAAATTATTTTGAACAAAACCTCTATAAAATAAAAATAAATATTATGTCAACAAAATTAGATTTACTATCTCCATTTAAAAATATTACTAAATTATAAACTTATTATTAAAGTAATATAGACACATCATAACTAAAGAATTTTATAAATATCATAAACATTTTTGAAAGGTAATTAACTACGTCATTTTACCCACAAATTTAATTTAATATTTTACAACGAGCTCGGTCTAAATAATATTCTCAAACGAACTGCCCGGGAACCGAACTGTCAGTCCCAGCAAGTCATAAATAACTTGGGGCAGTTATAGAAAAGCTCTAAACGCTGAGAACGCACGAAAAGGAGGTAAATGACCGGGAAGGTCATTACAATGGTTAAATGTAGTAACTTTAATTATGAATTAGTGTTGTTAAAATGGTTAAGTATAGTAACTTGAATTATGAAATAGTGTTGTGAAAATGGTTAAGTATAGTAACTTGAATTATGAATTTGTGTTGTTAAAATAGTTAAGTATAGTAGCTTGAATTATGAATTAGTGTTGTGAAAATGGTTAAATATAGTAACTTGAATTATGAAATAGTGTTGTGAAAATGGTTAAGTGTAGTAACTTGAATGATGAATTAGTGTTGTGAAAATGGTTAAGTATAATAATTTGAATTATGAATTAGCGTTGTGAAAATGGTTAAGTATAGTAACTTGAATTATGAATTAGTGTTGTGAAAATGGTTAAGTATAATAACTTGAATTATGAATTAGCGTTGTGAAAATGGTTAAGTATAGTAACTTGAATTATGAATTAGTGTTGTGAAAATGGTTAAGTGTAGTAACTTTAATTATGAATTAGTGTTTTGAAAATGGTTAAATGTAGTAACTTTAATTATGAATTTGTGTTGTTAAAGTAGTTAAGTATAGTAGCTTGAATTATGAATTAGTGTTGTGAAAATGGTTAAGTATAATAACTTGAATTATGAATTAGTGTTGTGAAAATGGTTAAGTATAGTAACTTGAATTATGAAATAGTGTTGTGAAAATGGTTAAGTATAATAACTTGAATTATGAATTAGTGTTGTGAAAATAGTTAAGTATAGTAACTTGAATTATGAAATAGTGGTGTGAAAATTGTTAAGTATAGTAACTTGAATTATGAATTAGTGTTGTGTAAACGGTTAAATATAGTAACTTGAATTATGAATTAGTGTTGTGAAAATGGTTAAGTGTAGTAACTTTAATTATGAATTTGTGTTGTTAAAATAGTTATGTATAGTAACTTGAATTATGAATTAGTGTTGTAAAAATGGTTAAGTATAGTAATTTGAATTATGAATTAGTGTTGTGAAAATGGTTAAGTGTAGTAACTTGAATTATGAATTAGTGTTGTGAAAATGGTTAAATGTAGTAACTTTAATTATGAATTAGTGTTGTTAAAATATTTAAATATAGTAGCTTGAATTATGAATTAGTGTTGTGAAAATGGTTAAGTGTAGTAACTTGAATAATGAATTAGTGTTTTGAAAATGGTTAAGTATAGTAACTTTAATTATGAATTAGTGTTGTTAAAATATTTAAGTATAGTAGCTTGAATTATGAATTAGTGTTATGAAAATTGTTAAGTATAGTAACTTGAATTATGAATTAGCGTTGTGAAAATGGTTAAGTCTATTTAGTTGGAATGTGAATTATTGAATTGAAAATGGTTAAGTGTATTAAGTTGAAATGTTAATTATTGACTTGAAAATGTTTAAGTGTATTTAGTTGAAATGTGAATTAGTGACTTGAAAATGGTTAAATGTAGTAACTTGAATTATGAAATAGTGTTGTGAAAATGGTTAAGTATAATAACTTGAATTATGAATTAGTGTTGTGAAAATGGTTAAGTATAATAACTTGAATTATGAATTAGTGTTGTGAAAATGGATAAGCATAGTAACTTGAATTATGAATTAGTTTTGGTAAAATAGTTAAGTATGGAGGCTTGAATTATGAATTAGTGTTGTGTAATGGTTAAGTATAGTAACTTGAATTATGAATTAGTGTTGTGAAAATGATTAAGTGTAGTAACTTTAATTATGAATTTGTGTTGTTAAAATAGTTATGTATAGTAACTTGAATTATGAATTAGTGTTGTAAAAATGGTTAAGTATAGTAATTTGAATTATGAATTAGTGTTGTGAAAATGGTTAAATGTAGTAACTTGAATTATGAATTAGTGTTGTGAAAATAGTTAAATGTAGTAACTTTAATTATGAATTAGTGTTGTTAAAATATTTAAGTATAGTAGCTTGAATTATGAATTAGTGTTGTAAAAATGGTTAAGTATAGTAACTTGAATTATGAATTAGTGTTGTGAAAATGGTTAAGTATAGTAACTTGAATTATGAATTAGTATTGTGAAAATGGTTAAGTATAATAACTTGAATTATGAATTAGTGTTGTGAAAATGGTCAAGTGTAGTAACTTTAATTATAAATTAGTGTTGTTAAAATAGTTAAGTATAATAGCTTGAATTATGAATTAGTGTTGTGAAAATGGTTAAGTGTAGTAACTTGAATTATGAATTAGTGTTGTGAAAATGATTAAGTGTAGTAACTTGAATTATAAATTAGTGTTGTAAAAATGGTTAAATGTAGTAACTTTAATTATGAATTAGTGTTGTTAAAATATTTAAGTATAGTAGCTTAAATTATTAATTAGTGTTGTGAAAATGGTTAAGTATAGTAACTTCAATGATGAATTAGTGTTGTGAAAATGGTTAAGTATAGTAACTTTAATTATGAATTAGTGTTGTTAAAATATTTAAGTATAGTAGTTTGAATTATGAATTAGTGTTATGAAAATTGTTAAGTATAGTAACTTGAATTATGAATTAGCGTTGTGAAAATGGTTAAGTATATTAACTTGAATTATGAATTAGTGTTGTGATAATGGTTAAGTATAATAACTTGAATTATGAATTAGTGTTGTGAAAATGGTTAAGTGTAGTAACTTGAATAATGAATTAGTGTTTTGAAAATGGTTAAGTATAGTAACTTTAATTATGAATTAGTGTTGTTAAAATATTTAAGTATAGTAGCTTGAATTATGAATTAGTGTTATGAAAATTGTTAAGTATAGTAACTTGAATTATGAATTAGCGTTGTGAAAATGGTTAAGTCTATTTAGTTGGAATGTGAATTATTGAATTGAAAATGGTTAAGTGTATTAAGTTGAAATGTTAATTATTGACTTGAAAATGTTTAAGTGTATTTAGTTGAAATGTGAATTAGTGACTTGAAAATGGTTAAATGTAGTAACTTGAATTATGAAATAGTGTTGTGAAAATGGTTAAGTATAATAACTTGAATTATGAATTAGTGTTGTGAAAATGGTTAAGTATAATGACTTGAATTATGAATTAGTGTTGTGAAAATGGATAAGCATAGTAACTTGAATTATGAATTAGTTTTGGTAAAATAGTTAAGTATGGAGGCTTGAATTATGAATTAGTGTTGTGTAAATGGTTAAGTATAGTAACTTGAATTATGAATTAGTGTTGTGAAAATGGTTAAGTATAATAACTTGAATTATGAATTAGTGTTGTGAAAATGGTCAAGTGTAGTAACTTTAATTATAAATTAGTGTTGTTAAAATAGTTAAGTATAATAGCTTGAATTATGAATTAGTGTTGTGAAAATGGTTAAGTGTAGTAACTTGAATTATGAATTAGTGTTGTGAAAATAGTTAAATGTAGTAACTTTAATTATGAATTAGTGTTGTTAAAATATTTAAGTATAGTAGCTTGAATTATGAATTAGTTTTGTAAAAATGGTTAAGTATAGTAACTTGAATTATGAATTAGTGTTGTGAAAATGGTTAAGTATAGTAACTTGAATTATGAATTAGTATTGTGAAAATGGTTAAGTATAATAACTTGAATTATGAATTAGTGTTGTGAAAATGGTCAAGTGTAGTAACTTTAATTATAAATTAGTGTTGTTAAAATAGTTAAGTATAATAGCTTGAATTATGAATTAGTGTTGTGAAAATGGTTAATTGTAGTAACTTGAATTATGAATTAGTGTTGTGAAAATGATTAAGTGTAGTAACTTGAATTATAAATTAGTGTTGTAAAAATGGTTAAATGTAGTAACTTTAATTATGAATTAGTGTTGTTAAAATATTTAAGTATAGTAGCTTAAATTATTAATTAGTGTTGTGAAAATGGTTAAGTATAGTAACTTCAATGATGAATTAGTGTTGTGAAAATGGTTAAGTATAGTAACTTTAATTATGAATTAGTGTTGTTAAAATATTTAAGTATAGTAGTTTGAATTATGAATTAGTGTTATGAAAATTGTTAAGTATAGTAACTTGAATTATGAATTAGCGTTGTGAAAATGGTTAAGTATATTAACTTGAATTATGAATTAGTGTTGTGATAATGGTTAAGTATAATAACTTGAATTATGAATTAGTGTTGTGAAAATGGTTAAATGTAGTAACTTTAATTATGAATTAGTGTTGTGAAAATGGTTAAGAGTAGTAACTTGAATTATGAATTAGCGTTGTGAAAATGATTAAGTGTAGTAACTTTAATTATGAATTTGTGTTGTTAAAATAGTTATGTATAGTAGCTTGAATTATGAATTAGTGTTGTTAAAATAATTAAGTATAGTAGCTTGAATTATGAATTAGTGTTGTGAAAATAGTTAAGTGTAGTAACTTGATTTATGAATTAGTGGTGTGAAAATTGTTAAGTATAGTAATTTGAATTATGAATTAGTGTTGTGTAAACGGTTAAATATAGTAACTTGAATTATGAATTAGTGTTGTGAAAATGGTTAAGTATAATAACTTGAATTATGAATTAGTGTTGTGAAAATGGTTAAGTATAATAACTTGAATTATGAATTAGCGTTGTGAAAATGGTTAAGTATAGTAACTCGAATTATGAATTAGTGTTGTGAAAATGGTTAAGTGTAGTAACTTGAATTATGAATTAGTGTTGTGAAAAAATAGTTAAATGTAGTAACTTTAATTATGAATTAGTGTTGTTAAAATATTTAAGTATAGTAGCTTGAATTATGAATTAGTGTTGTGAAAATGGTCAAGTGTAGTAACTTTAATTATAAATTAGTGTTGTTAAAATAGTTAAGTATAATAGCTTGAATTATGAATTAGTGTTGTGAAAATGGTTAAGTGTAGTAACTTGAATTATGAATTAGTGTTGTGAAAATGATTAAGTGTAGTAACTTGAATTATAAATTAGTGTTGTAAAAATGGTTAAATGTAGTAACTTTAATTATGAATTAGTGTTGTTAAAATATTTAAGTATAGTAGCTTAAATTATTAATTAGTGTTGTGAAAATGGTTAAGTATAGTAACTTAAATGATGAATTAGTGTTGTGAAAATGGTTAAGTATAGTAACTTTAATTATGAATTAGTGTTGTTAAAATATTTAAGTATAGTAGTTTGAATTATGAATTAGTGTTATGAAAATTGTTAAGTATAGTAACTTGAATTATGAATTAGCGTTGTGAAAATGGTTAAGTGTATTAACTTGAATTATGAATTAGTGTTGTGATAATGGTTAAGTATAATAACTTGAATTATGAAATAGTGTTGTGAAAATGGTTAAATGTAGTAACTTTAATTATGAATTAGTGTTGTGAAAATGGTTAAGAGTAGTAACTTGAATTATGAATTAGCGTTGTAAAAATGATTAAGTGTAGTAACTTTAATTATGAATTTGTGTTGTTAAAATAGTTATGTATAGTAGCTTGAATTATGAATTAGTGTTGTTAAAATAATTAAGTATAGTAGCTTGAATTATGAATTAATGTTGTGAAAATAGTTAAGTGTAGTAACTTGATTTATGAATTAGTGGTGTGAAAATTGTTAAGTATAGTAATTTGAATTATGAATTAGTGTTGTGTAAACGGTTAAATATAGTAACTTGAATTATGAATTAGTGTTGTGAAAATGGTTAAGTATAATAACTTGAATTATGAATTAGTGTTGTGAAAATGGTTAAGTATAATAACTTGAATTATAAATTAGCGTTGTGAAAATGGTTAAGTATAGTAACTTGAATTATGAATTAGTGTTGTGAAAATGGTTAAGTATAATAACTTGAATTATAAATTAGCGTTGTGAAAATGGTTAAGTATAGTAACTTGAATTATGAATTAGTGTTGTGAAAATGGTTAAGTGTAGTAACTTGAATTATGAATTAGTGTTGTGAAAATGGTTAAATGTAGTAACTTTAATTATGAATTAGTGTTGTTAAAATGGTTAAGTATAGTAACTTGAATTATGAAATAGTATTGTGAAAATGGTTAAGTATAGTAACTTGAATTATGAATTTGTGTTGTTAAAATAGTTAAGTATAGTAGCTTGAATTATGAATTAGTGTTGTGAAAATGGTTAAGTATAGTAACTTGAATTATGAAATAGTGTTGTGAAAATGGTTAAGTATAGTAAATTGAATTATGAATTAGTGTTGTTAAAATAGTTAAGTATAGTAGCTTGAATTATGAATTAGTGTTGTGAAAATGGTTAAGCATAGTAACTTGAATTATGAATTAGTGTTGTTAGAATAGTTAAGTATGGTAGCTTGAATTATGAATTAGTGTTGTGTAAATGGTTAAGTATAGTAACTTGAATTATGAATTAGTGTTGTGAAAATAATTAAGTGTAGTAACTTTAATTATGAATTTGTGTTGTTAAAATAGTTATGAATAGTAACTTGAATTATGAATTAGTGTTGTAAAAATGGTTAAGTATAGTAATTTGAATTATGAATTAGTGTTGTGAAAATGGTTAAGTGTAGTAAATTGAATTATGAATTAGTGTTGTGAAAATGGTTAAATATAGTAACTTTAATTACGAATTAGTGTTGTTAAAATATTTAAGTATAGTAGCTTGAATTATTTATTAGTGTTGTGAAAATGGTTAAGTGTAGTAACTTGAATGATGATTTAGTGTTGTGAAAATGGTTAAGTATAGTAACTTTAATTATGAATTAGTGTTGTTAAAATATTTAAGTATAGTAGCTTGAATTATGAATTAGTGTTGTGAAAATGGTTAAGTGTAGTAAATTGAATTATGAATTAGTATTGTGAAAATGGTTAAGTATAATAACTTGAATTATGAATTAGTGTTGTTAAAATGGTCAAGTGTAGTAACTTTAATTATAAATTAGTGTTGTTAAAATAGTTAAGTATAATAGCTTGAATTATGAATTAGTGTTGTGAAAATGGTTAAGTGTAGTAACTTGAATTATGAATTAGTGTTGTGAAAATGGTTAAGTATAGTAACTTCAATGATGAATTAGTGTTGTGAAAATGGTTAAGTATAGTAACTTTAATTATGAATTAGTGTTGTTAAAATATTTAAGTATAGTAGTTTGAATTATGAATTAGTGTTATGAAAATTGTTAAGTATAGTAACTTGAATTATGAATTAGCGTTGTGAAAATGGTTAAGTATATTAACTTGAATTATGAATTAGTGTTGTGATAATGGTTAAGTATAATAACTTGAATTATGAATTAGTGTTGTGAAAATGGTTAAATGTAGTAACTTTAATTATGAATTAGTGTTGTGAAAATGGTTAAGAGTAGTAACTTGAATTATGAATTAGCGTTGTGAAAATGATTAAGTGTAGTAACTTTAATTATGAATTTGTGTTGTTAAAATAGTTATGTATAGTAGCTTGAATTATGAATTAGTGTTGTTAAAATAATTAAGTATAGTAGCTTGAATTATGAATTAGTGTTGTGAAAATAGTTAAGTGTAGTAACTTGATTTATGAATTAGTGGTGTGAAAATTGTTAAGTATAGTAATTTGAATTATGAATTAGTGTTGTGTAAACGGTTAAATATAGTAACTTGAATTATGAATTAGTGTTGTGAAAATGGTTAAGTATAATAACTTGAATTATGAATTAGTGTTGTGAAAATGGTTAAGTATAATAACTTGAATTATGAATTAGCGTTGTGAAAATGGTTAAGTATAGTAACTTGAATTATGAATTAGTGTTGTGAAAATGGTTAAGTGTAGTAACTTGAATTATGAATTAGTGTTGTGAAAATAGTTAAATGTAGTAACTTTAATTATGAATTAGTGTTGTTAAAATATTTAAGTATAGTAGCTTGAATTATGAATTAGTGTTGTGAAAATGGTTAAGTGTCGTAACTTGAATGATGAATTAGTGTTGTGAAAATGGTTAAGTATAATAACTTGAATTATAAATTAGCGTTGTGAAAATGGTTAAGTATAGTAACTTGAATTATGAATTAGTGTTGTGAAAATGGTTAAGTGTAGTAACTTGAATTATGAATTAGTGTTGTGAAAATGGTTAAATGTAGTAACTTTAATTATGAATTAGTGTTGTTAAAATGGTTAAGTATAGTAACTTGAATTATGAAATAGTGTTGTGAAAATGGTTAAGTATAGTAACTTGAATTATGAATTTGTGTTGTTAAAATAGTTAAGTATAGTAGCTTGAATTATGAATTAGTGTTGTGAAAATGGTTAAATATAGTAACTTGAATTATGAAATAGTGTTGTGAAAATGGTTAAGTGTAGTAACTTGAATGATGAATTAGTGTTGTGAAAATGGTTAAGTATAATAATTTGAATTATGAATTAGCGTTGTGAAAATGGTTAAGTATAGTAACTTGAATTATGAATTAGTGTTGTCAAAATGGTTAAGTATAATAACTTGAATTATGAATTAGCGTTGTGAAAATGGTTAAGTATAGTAACTTGAATTATGAATTAGTGTTGTGAAAATGGTTAAGTGCAGTAACTTTAATTATGAATTAGTGTTTTGAAAATGGTTAAATGTAGTAACTTTAATTATGAATTTGTGTTGTTAAAGTAGTTAAGTATAGTAGCTTGAATTATGAATTAGTGTTGTGAAAATGGTTAAGTATAATAACTTGAATTATGAATTAGTGTTGTGAAAATGGTTAAGTATAGTAACTTGAATTATGAAATAGTGTTGTGAAAATGGTTAAGTATAATAACTTGAATTATGAATTAGTGTTGTGAAAATGGTTAAGTATAGTAATTTGAATTTTGAAATAGTGGTGTGAAAATTGTTAAGTATAGTAACTTGAATTATGAATTAGTGTTGTGTAAACGGTTAAATATAGTAACTTGAATTATGAATTAGTGTTGTGAAAATGGTTAAGTGTAGTAACTTTAATTATGAATTTGTGTTGTTAAAATAGTTATGTATAGTAACTTGAATTATGAATTAGTGTTGTAAAAATGGTTAAGTATAGTAATTTGAATTATGAATTAGTGTTGTGAAAATGGTTAAGTGTAGTAGTTTGAATTATGAATTAGTGTTGTGAAAATGGTTAAATGTAGTAACTTTAATTATGAATTAGTGTTGTTAAAATATTTAAATATAGTAGCTTGAATTATGAATTAGTGTTGTGAAAATGGTTAAGTGTAGTAACTTGAATAATGAATTAGTGTTTTGAAAATGGTTAAGTGTAGTAACTTGAATAATGAATTAGTGTTTTGAAAATGGTTAAGTATAGTAACTTTAATTATGAATTAGTGTTGTTAAAATATTTAAGTATAGTAGCTTGAATTATGAATTAGTGTTATGAAAATTGTTAAGTATAGTAACTTGAATTATGAATTAGCGTTGTGAAAATGGTTAAGTCTATTTAGTTGGAATGTGAATTATTGAATTGAAAATGGTTAAGTGTATTAAGTTGAAATGTTAATTATTGACTTGAAAATGTTTAAGTGTATTTAGTTGAAATGTGAATTAGTGACTTGAAAATGGTTAAATGTAGTAACTTGAATTATGAAATAGTGTTGTGAAAATGGTTAAGTATAATAACTTGAATTATGAATTAGTGTTGTGAAAATGGTTAAGCATAGTAACTTGAATTATGAATTAGTGTTGTTAGAATAGTTAAGTATGGTAGCTTGAATTATGAATTAGTGTTGTGTAAATGGTTAAGTGTAGTAACTTGAATTATGAATTAGTGTTGTGAAAAAATGATTAAGTGTAGTAACTTTAATTATGAATTTGTGTTGTTAAAATAGTTATGTATAGTAACTTGAATTATGAATTAGTGTTGTAAAAATGGTTAAGTACAGTAATTTGAATTATGAATTAGTGTTGTGAAAATGGTTAAGTGTAGTAACTTGAATTATGAATTAGTGTTGTGAAAATGGTTAAATGTAGTAACTTTAATTACGAATTAGTGTTGTTAAAATATTTAAGTATAGTAGCTTGAATTATGAATTAGTGTTGTGAAAATGGTTAAGTGTAGTAACTTGAATGATGATTTAGTGTTGTGAAAATGGTTAAGTATAGTAACTTTAATTATGAATTAGTGTTGTTAAAATATTTAAGTATAGTAGCTTGAATTATGAATTAGTGTTGTGAAAATGGTTAAGTGTAGTAAATTGAATTATGAATTAGTATTGTGAAAATGGTTAAGTATAATAACTTGAATTATGAATTAGTGTTGTGAAAATGGTCAAGTGTAGTAACTTGAATGATGAATTAGTGTTGTGAAAATGGTCAAGTATAATAATTTAAATTATGAATTAGCGTTGTGAAAATGGTTAAGTATAGTAACTTGAATTATGAATTAGTGTTGTGAAAATGGTTAAGTATAATAACTTGAATTATGAATTAGCGTTGTGAAAATGGTTAAGTATAGTAACTTGAATTATGAATTAGTGTTGTGAAAATGGTTAAGTGTAGTAACTTTAATTATGAATTAGTGTTTTGAAAATGGTTAAATGTAGTAACTTTAATTATGAATTTGTGTTGTTAAAGTAGTTAAGTATAGTAGCTTGAATTATGAATTAGTGTTGTGAAAATGGTTAAGTATAATAACTTGAATTATGAATTAGTGTTGTGAAAATGGTTAAGTATAGTAACTTGAATTATGAAATAGTGTTGTGAAAATGGTTAAGTATAATAACTTGAATTATGAATTAGTGTTGTGAAAATAGTTAAGTATAGTAACTTGAATTATGAAATAGTGGTGTGAAAATTGTTAAGTATAGTAACTTGAATTATGAATTAGTGTTGTGTAAACGGTTAAATATAGTAACTTGAATTATGAATTAGTGTTGTGAAAATGGTTAAGTGTAGTAACTTTAATTATGAATTTGTGTTGTTAAAATAGTTATGTATAGTAGCTTGAATTATGAATTAGTGTTGTTAAAATAATTAAGTATAGTAGCTTGAATTATGAATTAGTGTTGTGAAAATAGTTAAGTGTAGTAACTTGATTTATGAATTAGTGGTGTGAAAATGGTTAAGTATAATAACTTGAATTATGAATTAGTGTTGTGAAAATGGTCAAGTGTAGTAACTTTAATTATAAATTAGTGTTGTTAAAATAGTTAAGTATAATAGCTTGAATTATGAATTAGTGTTGTGAAAATGGTTAAGTGTAGTAACTTGAATTATGAATTAGTGTTGTGAAAATGATTAAGTGTAGTAACTTGAATTATAAATTAGTGTTGTAAAAATGGTTAAATGTAGTAACTTTAATTATGAATTAGTGTTGTTAAAATATTTAAGTATAGTAGCTTAAATTATTAATTAGTGTTGTGAAAATGGTTAAGTATAGTAACTTCAATGATGAATTAGTGTTGTGAAAATGGTTAAGTATAGTAACTTTAATTATGAATTAGTGTTGTTAAAATATTTAAGTATAGTAGTTTGAATTATGAATTAGTGTTATGAAAATTGTTAAGTATAGTAACTTGAATTATGAATTAGCGTTGTGAAAATGGTTAAGTATATTAACTTGAATTATGAATTAGTGTTGTGATAATGGTTAAGTATAATAACTTGAATTATGAATTAGTGTTGTGAAAATGGTTAAATGTAGTAACTTTAATTATGAATTAGTGTTGTGAAAATGGTTAAGAGTAGTAACTTGAATTATGAATTAGCGTTGTGAAAATGATTAAGTGTAGTAACTTTAATTATGAATTTGTGTTGTTAAAATAGTTATGTATAGTAGCTTGAATTATGAATTAGTGTTGTTAAAATAATTAAGTATAGTAGCTTGAATTATGAATTAGTGTTGTGAAAATAGTTAAGTGTAGTAACTTGATTTATGAATTAGTGGTGTGAAAATTGTTAAGTATAGTAATTTGAATTATGAATTAGTGTTGTGTAAACGGTTAAATATAGTAACTTGAATTATGAATTAGTGTTGTGAAAATGGTTAAGTATAATAACTTGAATTATGAATTAGTGTTGTGAAAATGGTTAAGTATAATAACTTGAATTATGAATTAGCGTTGTGAAAATGGTTAAGTATAGTAACTCGAATTATGAATTAGTGTTGTGAAAATGGTTAAGTGTAGTAACTTGAATTATGAATTAGTGTTGTGAAAAAATAGTTAAATGTAGTAACTTTAATTATGAATTAGTGTTGTTAAAATATTTAAGTATAGTAGCTTGAATTATGAATTAGTGTTGTGAAAATGGTCAAGTGTAGTAACTTTAATTATAAATTAGTGTTGTTAAAATAGTTAAGTATAATAGCTTGAATTATGAATTAGTGTTGTGAAAATGGTTAAGTGTAGTAACTTGAATTATGAATTAGTGTTGTGAAAATGATTAAGTGTAGTAACTTGAATTATAAATTAGTGTTGTAAAAATGGTTAAATGTAGTAACTTTAATTATGAATTAGTGTTGTTAAAATATTTAAGTATAGTAGCTTAAATTATTAATTAGTGTTGTGAAAATGGTTAAGTATAGTAACTTAAATGATGAATTAGTGTTGTGAAAATGGTTAAGTATAGTAACTTTAATTATGAATTAGTGTTGTTAAAATATTTAAGTATAGTAGTTTGAATTATGAATTAGTGTTATGAAAATTGTTAAGTATAGTAACTTGAATTATGAATTAGCGTTGTGAAAATGGTTAAGTGTATTAACTTGAATTATGAATTAGTGTTGTGATAATGGTTAAGTATAATAACTTGAATTATGAAATAGTGTTGTGAAAATGGTTAAATGTAGTAACTTTAATTATGAATTAGTGTTGTGAAAATGGTTAAGAGTAGTAACTTGAATTATGAATTAGCGTTGTAAAAATGATTAAGTGTAGTAACTTTAATTATGAATTTGTGTTGTTAAAATAGTTATGTATAGTAGCTTGAATTATGAATTAGTGTTGTTAAAATAATTAAGTATAGTAGCTTGAATTATGAATTAATGTTGTGAAAATAGTTAAGTGTAGTAACTTGATTTATGAATTAGTGGTGTGAAAATTGTTAAGTATAGTAATTTGAATTATGAATTAGTGTTGTGTAAACGGTTAAATATAGTAACTTGAATTATGAATTAGTGTTGTGAAAATGGTTAAGTATAATAACTTGAATTATGAATTAGTGTTGTGAAAATGGTTAAGTATAATAACTTGAATTATAAATTAGCGTTGTGAAAATGGTTAAGTATAGTAACTTGAATTATGAATTAGTGTTGTGAAAATGGTTAAGTATAATAACTTGAATTATAAATTAGCGTTGTGAAAATGGTTAAGTATAGTAACTTGAATTATGAATTAGTGTTGTGAAAATGGTTAAGTGTAGTAACTTGAATTATGAATTAGTGTTGTGAAAATGGTTAAATGTAGTAACTTTAATTATGAATTAGTGTTGTTAAAATGGTTAAGTATAGTAACTTGAATTATGAAATAGTGTTGTGAAAATGGTTAAGTATAGTAACTTGAATTATGAATTTGTGTTGTTAAAATAGTTAAGTATAGTAGCTTGAATTATGAATTAGTGTTGTGAAAATGGTTAAGTATAGTAACTTGAATTATGAAATAGTGTTGTGAAAATGGTTAAGTATAGTAAATTGAATTATGAATTAGTGTTGTTAAAATAGTTAAGTATAGTAGCTTGAATTATGAATTAGTGTTGTGAAAATGGTTAAGCATAGTAACTTGAATTATGAATTAGTGTTGTTAGAATAGTTAAGTATGGTAGCTTGAATTATGAATTAGTGTTGTGTAAATGGTTAAGTGTAGTAACTTGAATTATGAATTAGTGTTGTGAAAATAATTAAGTGTAGTAACTTTAATTATGAATTTGTGTTGTTAAAATAGTTATGAATAGTAACTTGAATTATGAATTAGTGTTGTAAAAATGGTTAAGTATAGTAATTTGAATTATGAATTAGTGTTGTGAAAATGGTTAAGTGTAGTAAATTGAATTATGAATTAGTGTTGTGAAAATGGTTAAATATAGTAACTTTAATTACGAATTAGTGTTGTTAAAATATTTAAGTATAGTAGCTTGAATTATTTATTAGTGTTGTGAAAATGGTTAAGTGTAGTAACTTGAATGATGATTTAGTGTTGTGAAAATGGTTAAGTATAGTAACTTTAATTATGAATTAGTGTTGTTAAAATATTTAAGTATAGTAGCTTGAATTATGAATTAGTGTTGTGAAAATGGTTAAGTGTAGTAAATTGAATTATGAATTAGTATTGTGAAAATGGTTAAGTATAATAACTTGAATTATGAATTAGTGTTGTTAAAATGGTCAAGTGTAGTAACTTTAATTATAAATTAGTGTTGTTAAAATAGTTAAGTATAATAGCTTGAATTATGAATTAGTGTTGTGAAAATGGTTAAGTGTAGTAACTTGAATTATGAATTAGTGTTGTGAAAATGGTTAAGTATAGTAACTTCAATGATGAATTAGTGTTGTGAAAATGGTTAAGTATAGTAACTTTAATTATGAATTAGTGTTGTTAAAATATTTAAGTATAGTAGTTTGAATTATGAATTAGTGTTATGAAAATTGTTAAGTATAGTAACTTGAATTATGAATTAGCGTTGTGAAAATGGTTAAGTATATTAACTTGAATTATGAATTAGTGTTGTGATAATGGTTAAGTATAATAACTTGAATTATGAATTAGTGTTGTGAAAATGGTTAAATGTAGTAACTTTAATTATGAATTAGTGTTGTGAAAATGGTTAAGAGTAGTAACTTGAATTATGAATTAGCGTTGTGAAAATGATTAAGTGTAGTAACTTTAATTATGAATTTGTGTTGTTAAAATAGTTATGTATAGTAGCTTGAATTATGAATTAGTGTTGTTAAAATAATTAAGTATAGTAGCTTGAATTATGAATTAGTGTTGTGAAAATAGTTAAGTGTAGTAACTTGATTTATGAATTAGTGGTGTGAAAATTGTTAAGTATAGTAATTTGAATTATGAATTAGTGTTGTGTAAACGGTTAAATATAGTAACTTGAATTATGAATTAGTGTTGTGAAAATGGTTAAGTATAATAACTTGAATTATGAATTAGTGTTGTGAAAATGGTTAAGTATAATAACTTGAATTATGAATTAGCGTTGTGAAAATGGTTAAGTATAGTAACTTGAATTATGAATTAGTGTTGTGAAAATGGTTAAGTGTAGTAACTTGAATTATGAATTAGTGTTGTGAAAATAGTTAAATGTAGTAACTTTAA
This sequence comes from Capsicum rhomboideum, assembly GCA_031232105.1. Classification (NCBI taxonomy): domain Eukaryota; kingdom Viridiplantae; phylum Streptophyta; class Magnoliopsida; order Solanales; family Solanaceae; genus Capsicum; species Capsicum rhomboideum. Next base: position 57,974,037 of record CP124714.1, read on the forward strand.
TTATGAATTAGTGTTGTTAAAATATTTAAGTATAGTAGCTTGAATTATGAATTAGTGTTGTGAAAATGGTTAAGTGTCGTAACTTGAATGATGAATTAGTGTTGTGAAAATGGTTAAGTATAATAACTTGAATTATAAATTAGCGTTGTGAAAATGGTTAAGTATAGTAACTTGAATTATGAATTAGTGTTGTGAAAATGGTTAAGTGTAGTAACTTGAATTATGAATTAGTGTTGTGAAAATGGTTAAATGTAGTAACTTTAATTATGAATTAGTGTTGTTAAAATGGTTAAGTATAGTAACTTGAATTATGAAATAGTGTTGTGAAAATGGTTAAGTATAGTAACTTGAATTATGAATTAGTGTTGTGAAAATGGTTAAGTGTAGTAACTTGAATTATGAATTAGTGTTGTGAAAATGGTTAAATGTAGTAACTTTAATTATGAATTAGTGTTGTTAAAATGGTTAAGTATAGTAACTTGAATTATGAAATAGTGTTGTGAAAATGGTTAAGTATAGTAACTTGAATTATGAATTTGTGTTGTTAAAATAGTTAAGTATAGTAGCTTGAATTATGAATTAGTGTTGTGAAAATGGTTAAATATAGTAACTTGAATTATGAAATAGTGTTGTGAAAATGGTTAAGTGTAGTAACTTGAATGATGAATTAGTGTTGTGAAAATGGTTAAGTATAATAATTTGAATTATGAATTAGCGTTGTGAAAATGGTTAAGTATAGTAACTTGAATTATGAATTAGTGTTGCCAAAATGGTTAAGTATAATAACTTGAATTATGAATTAGCGTTGTGAAAATGGTTAAGTATAGTAACTTGAATTATGAATTAGTGTTGTGAAAATGGTTAAGTGCAGTAACTTTAATTATGAATTAGTGTTTTGAAAATGGTTAAATGTAGTAACTTTAATTATGAATTTGTGTTGTTAAAGTAGTTAAGTATAGTAGCTTGAATTATGAATTAGTGTTGTGAAAATGGTTAAGTATAATAACTTGAATTATGAATTAGTGTTGTGAAAATGGTTAAGTATAGTAACTTGAATTATGAAATAGTGTTGTGAAAATGGTTAAGTATAATAACTTGAATTATGAATTAGTGTTGTGAAAATGGTTAAGTATAGTAATTTGAATTTTGAAATAGTGGTGTGAAAATTGTTAAGTATAGTAACTTGAATTATGAATTAGTGTTGTGTAAACGGTTAAATATAGTAACTTGAATTATGAATTAGTGTTGTGAAAATGGTTAAGTGTAGTAACTTTAATTATGAATTTGTGTTGTTAAAATAGTTATGTATAGTAACTTGAATTATGAATTAGTGTTGTAAAAATGGTTAAGTATAGTAATTTGAATTATGAATTAGTGTTGTGAAAATGGTTAAGTGTAGTAGTTTGAATTATGAATTAGTGTTGTGAAAATGGTTAAATGTAGTAACTTTAATTATGAATTAGTGTTGTTAAAATATTTAAATATAGTAGCTTGAATTATGAATTAGTGTTGTGAAAATGGTTAAGTGTAGTAACTTGAATAATGAATTAGTGTTTTGAAAATGGTTAAGTGTAGTAACTTGAATAATGAATTAGTGTTTTGAAAATGGTTAAGTATAGTAACTTTAATTATGAATTAGTGTTGTTAAAATATTTAAGTATAGTAGCTTGAATTATGAATTAGTGTTATGAAAATTGTTAAGTATAGTAACTTGAATTATGAATTAGCGTTGTGAAAATGGTTAAGTCTATTTAGTTGGAATGTGAATTATTGAATTGAAAATGGTTAAGTGTATTAAGTTGAAATGTTAATTATTGACTTGAAAATGTTTAAGTGTATTTAGTTGAAATGTGAATTAGTGACTTGAAAATGGTTAAATGTAGTAACTTGAATTATGAAATAGTGTTGTGAAAATGGTTAAGTATAATAACTTGAATTATGAATTAGCGTTGTGAAAATGGTTAAGTATAGTAACTTGAATTATGAATTAGTGTTGTGAAAAATGGTTAAGTGTAGTAACTTGAATTATGAATTAGTGTTGTGAAAAATGGTTAAGTGTAGTAACTTTAATTATGAATTAGTGTTGTTAAAATGGTTAAGTATAGTAACTTGAATTATGAAATAGTGTTGTGAAAATGGTTAAGTATAGTAACTTGAATTATGAATTTGTGTTGTTAAAATAGTTAAGTATAGTAGCTTGAATTATGAATTAGTGTTGTGAAAATGGTTAAATATAGTAACTTGATTTATGAAATAGTGTTGTGAAAATGGTTAAGTATAATAACTTGAATTATGAATTTGTGTTGTTAAAATAGTTAAGTATAGTAGCTTGAATTATGAATTAGTGTTGTGAAAATGGTTAAATATAGTAACTTGAATTATGAAATAGTGTTGTGAAAATGGTTAAATATAGTAACTTGAATTATGAAATAGTGTTGTGAAAATGGTTAAGTATAATAACTTGAATTATGAATTAGTGTTGTGAAAATGGTTAAGTATAATAACTTGAATTATGAATTAGCGTTGTGAAAATGGTTAAGTATAGTAACTTGAATTATGAATTAGTGTTGTGAAAATGGTTAAGTATAATAACTTGAATTATGAATTAGTGTTGTGAAAATGGTTAAGTATAATAACTTGAATTATGAATTAGTGTTGTGAAAATGGTTAAGTATAGTAACTTTAATTATGAATTAGTGTTGTTAAAATATTTAAGTATAGTAGTTTGAATTATGAATTAGTGTTATGAAAATTGTTAAGTATAGTAACTTGAATTATGAATTAGCGTTGTGAAAATGGTTATGTATATTAACTTGAATTATGAATTAGTGTTATGATAATGGTTAAGTATAATAACTTGAATTATGAATTAGTGTTGTGAAAATGGTTAAATGTAGTAACTTTAATTATGAATTAGTGTTGTGAAAATGGTTAAGAGTAGTAACTTGAATTATGAATTAGCGTTGTGAAAATGATTAAGTGTAGTAACTTTAATTATGAATTTGTGTTGTTAAAATAGTTATGTATAGTAGCTTGAATTATGAATTAGTGTTGTTAAAATAATTAAGTATAGTAGCTTGAATTATGAATTAGTGTTGTGAAAATAGTTAAGTGTAGTAACTTGATTTATGAATTAGTGGTGTGAAAATTGTTAAGTATAGTAATTTGAATTATGAATTAGTGTTGTGTAAACGGTTAAATATAGTAACTTGAATTATGAATTAGTGTTGTGAAAATGGTTAAGTATAATAACTTGAATTATGAATTAGTGTTGTGAAAATGGTTAAGTATAATAACTTGAATTATGAATTAGCGTTGTGAAAATGGTTAAGTATAGTAACTTGAATTATGAATTAGTGTTGTAAAAATGGTTAAGTGTAGTAACTTGAATTATGAATTAGTGTTGTGAAAAAATAGTTAAATGTAGTAACTTTAATTATGAATTAGTGTTGTTAAAATATTTAAGTATAGTAGCTTGAATTATGAATTAGTGTTGTGAAAATGGTTAAGTGTAGTAACTTGAATGATGAATTAGTGTTGTAAAAATGGTTAAGTATAATAACTTGAATTATGAATTAGCGTTGTGAAAATGGTTAAGTATAGTAACTTGAATTATGAATTAGTGTTGTGAAAAATGGTTAAGTGTAGTAACTTGAATTATGAATTAGTGTTGTGAAAAATGGTTAAGTGTAGTAACTTTAATTATGAATTAGTGTTGTTAAAATGGTTAAGTATAGTAACTTGAATTATGAAATAGTGTTGTAAAAATGGTTAAGTGTAGTAACTTGAATGATGAATTAGTGTTGTAAAAATGGTTAAGTATAATAACTTGAATTATGAATTAGCGTTGTGAAAATGGTTAAGTATAGTAACTTGAATTATGAATTAGTGTTGTGAAAAATGGTTAAGTGTAGTAACTTGAATTATGAATTAGTGTTGTGAAAAATGGTTAAGTGTAGTAACTTTAATTATGAATTAGTGTTGTTAAAATGGTTAAGTATAGTAACTTGAATTATGAAATAGTGTTGTGAAAATGGTTAAGTATAGTAACTTGAATTATGAATTTGTGTTGTTAAAATAGTTAAGTATAGTAGCTTGAATTATGAATTAGTGTTGTGAAAATGGTTAAATATAGTAACTTGAATTATGAAATAGTGTTGTGAAAATGGTTAAGTATAATAACTTGAATTATGAATTTGTGTTGTTAAAATAGTTAAGTATAGTAGCTTGAATTATGAATTAGTGTTGTGAAAATGGTTAAATATAGTAACTTGAATTATGAAATAGTGTTGTGAAAATGGTTAAATATAGTAACTTGATTATGAAATAGTGTTGTGAAAATGGTTAAGTATAATAACTTGAATTATGAATTAGTGTTGTGAAAATGGTTAAGTATAATAACTTGAATTATGAATTAGCGTTGTGAAAATGGTTAAGTATAGTAACTTGAATTATGAATTAGTGTTGTGAAAATGGTTAAGTATAATAACTTGAATTATGAATTAGTGTTGTGAAAATGGTTAAGTATAATAACTTGAATTATGAATTAGTGTTGTGAAAATGGTTAAGTATAGTAACTTTAATTATGAATTAGTGTTGTTAAAATATTTAAGTATAGTAGTTTGAATTATGAATTAGTGTTATGAAAATTGTTAAGTATAGTAACTTGAATTATGAATTAGCGTTGTGAAAATGGTTATGTATATTAACTTGAATTATGAATTAGTGTTATGATAATGGTTAAGTATAATAACTTGAATTATGAATTAGTGTTGTGAAAATGGTTAAATGTAGTAACTTTAATTATGAATTAGTGTTGTGAAAATGGTTAAGAGTAGTAACTTGAATTATGAATTAGCGTTGTGAAAATGATTAAGTGTAGTAACTTTAATTATGAATTTGTGTTGTTAAAATAGTTATGTATAGTAGCTTGAATTATGAATTAGTGTTGTTAAAATAATTAAGTATAGTAGCTTGAATTATGAATTAGTGTTGTGAAAATAGTTAAGTGTAGTAACTTGATTTATGAATTAGTGGTGTGAAAATTGTTAAGTATAGTAATTTGAATTATGAATTAGTGTTGTGTAAACGGTTAAATATAGTAACTTGAATTATGAATTAGTGTTGTAAAAATGGTTAAATATAGTAACTTGAATTATGAAATAGTGTTGTGAAAATGGTTAAGTATAATAACTTGAATTATGAATTAGCGTTGTGAAAATGGTTAAGTATAGTAACTTGAATTATGAATTAGTGTTGTAAAAATGGTTAAGTGTAGTAACTTGAATTATGAATTAGTGTTGTGAAAAAATAGTTAAATGTAGTAACTTTAATTATGAATTAGTGTTGTTAAAATATTTAAGTATAGTAGCTTGAATTATGAATTAGTGTTGTGAAAATGGTTAAGTGTAGTAACTTGAATGATGAATTAGTGTTGTAAAAATGGTTAAGTATAATAACTTGAATTATGAATTAGCGTTGTGAAAATGGTTAAGTATAGTAACTTGAATTATGAATTAGTGTTGTGAAAAATGGTTAAGTGTAGTAACTTGAATTATGAATTAGTGTTGTGAAAAATGGTTAAGTGTAGTAACTTTAATTATGAATTAGTGTTGTTAAAATGGTTAAGTATAGTAACTTGAATTATGAAATAGTGTTGTGAAAATGGTTAAGTATAGTAACTTGAATTATGAATTTGTGTTGTTAAAATAGTTAAGTGTAGTAACTTTAATTATGAATTAGTGTTGTTAAAATGGTTAAGTATAGTAACTTGAATTATGAAATAGTGTTGTGAAAATGGTTAAGTATAGTAACTTGAATTATGAATTAGTGTTGTGAAAATGGTTAAGTATAGTAACTTGAATTATGAAATAGTGGTGTGAAAATTGTTAAGTATAGTAACTTGAATTATGAATTAGTGTTGTGTAAACGGTTAAATATAGTAACTTGAATTATGAATTAGTGTTGTGAAAATGGTTAAGTGTAGTAACTTTAATTATGAATTTGTGTTGTTAAAATAGTTATGTATAGTAACTTGAATTATGAATTAGTGTTGTAAAAATGGTTAAGTATAGTAATTTGAATTATGAATTAGTGTTGTGAAAATGGTTAAGTGTAGTAACTTGAATTATGAATTAGTGTTGTGAAAATGGTTAAATGTAGTAACTTTAATTATGAATTAGTGTTGTTAAAATATTTAAATATAGTAGCTTGAATTATGAATTAGTGTTGTGAAAATGGTTAAGTGTAGTAACTTGAATAATGAATTAGTGTTTTGAAAATGGTTAAGTATAGTAACTTTAATTATGAATTAGTGTTGTTAAAATATTTAAGTATAGTAGCTTGAATTATGAATTAGTGTTATGAAAATTGTTAAGTATAGTAACTTGAATTATGAATTAGCGTTGTGAAAATGGTTAAGTCTATTTAGTTGGAATGTGAATTATTGAATTGAAAATGGTTAAGTGTATTAAGTTGAAATGTTAATTATTGACTTGAAAATGTTTAAGTGTATTTAGTTGAAATGTGAATTAGTGACTTGAAAATGGTTAAATGTAGTAACTTGAATTATGAAATAGTGTTGTGAAAATGGTTAAGTATAATAACTTGAATTATGAATTAGTGTTGTGAAAATGGTTAAGCATAGTAACTTAAATTATGAATTAGTGTTGTTAGAATAGTTAAGTATGGTAGCTTGAATTATGAATTAGTGTTGTGTAAATGGTTAAGTGTAGTAACTTGAATTATGAATTAGTGTTGTGAAAATGATTAAGTGTAGTAACTTTAATTATGAATTTGTGTTGTTAAAATAGTTATGTATATTAACTTGAATTATGAATTAGTGTTGTAAAAATGGTTAAGTATAGTAATTTGAATTATGAATTAGTGTTGTGAAAATGGTTAAGTGTAGTAAATTGAATTATGAATTAGTGTTGTGAAAATGGTTAAATGTAGTAACTTTAATTACGAATTAGTGTTGTTAAAATATTTAAGTATAGTAGCTTGAATTATGAATTAGTGTTGTGAAAATGGTTAAGTGTAGTAACTTGAATGATGATTTAGTGTTGTGAAAATGGTTAAGTATAGTAACTTTGATTATGAATTAGTGTTGTTAAAATATTTAAGTATAGTAGCTTGAATTATGAATTAGTGTTGTGAAAATGGTTAAGTGTAGTAACTTGAATGATGATTTAGTGTTGTGAAAATGGTTAAGTATAGTAACTTTAATTATGAATTAGTGTTGTTAAAATATTTAAGTATAGTAGCTTGAATTATGAATTAGTGTTGTGAAAATGGTTAAGTGTAGTAAATTGAATTATGAATTAGTATTGTGAAAATGGTTAAGTATAATAACTTGAATTATGAATTAGTGTTGTGAAAATGGTCAAGTGTAGTAACTTTAATTATAAATTAGTGTTGTTAAAATAGTTAAGTATAATAGCTTGAATTATGAATTAGTGTTGTGAAAATGGTTAAGTGTAGTAACTTGAATTATGAATTAGCTTTGTGAAAATGATTAAGTGTAGTAACTTGAATTATAAATTAGTGTTGTAAAAATGGTTAAATGTAGTAACTTTAATTATGAATTAGTGTTGTTAAAATATTTAAGTATAGTAGCTTAAATTATTAATTAGTGTTGTGAAAATGGTTAAGTGTAGTAACTTGAATGATGAATTAGTGTTGTGAAAATGGTTAAGTATAGTAACTTTAATTATGAATTAGTGTTGCTAAAATATTTAAGTATAGTAGTTTGAATTATGAATTAGTGTTATGAAAATTGTTAAGTATAGTAACTTGAATTATGAATTAGCGTTGTGAAAATGGTTATGTATATTAACTTGAATTATGAATTAGTGTTATGATAATGGTTAAGTATAATAACTTGAATTATGAATTAGTGTTGTGAAAATGGTTAAATGTAGTAACTTTAATTATGAATTAGTGTTGTGAAAATGATTAAGAGTAGTAACTTGAATTATGAATTAGCGTTGTGAAAATTATTAAGTGTAGTAACTTTAATTATGAATTTGTGTTGTTAAAATAGTTATGTATAGTAGCTTGAATTATGAATTAGTGTTGTTAAAATAATTAAGTATAGTAGCTTGAATTATGAATTAGTGTTGTGAAAATAGTTAAGTGTAGTAACTTGATTTATGAATTAGTGGTGTGAAATTTGTTAAGTATAGTAATTTGAATTATGAATTAGTGTTGTGTAAACGGTTAAATATAGTAACTTGAATTATGAATTAGTGTTGTGAAAATGGTTAAGTATAATAACTTGAATTATGAATTAGTGTTGTGAAAATGGTTAAGTATAATAACTTGAATTATGAATTAGCGTTGTGAAAATGGTTAAGTATAGTAACTTGAATTATGAATTAGTGTTGTAAAAATGGTTAAGTGTAGTAACTTGAATTATGAATTAGTGTTGTGAAAAAATAGTTAAATGTAGTAACTTTAATTATGAATTAGTGTTGTTAAAATATTTAAGTATAGTAGCTTGAATTATGAATTAGTGTTGTGAAAATGGTTAAGTGTAGTAACTTGAATGATGAATTAGTGTTGTAAAAATGGTTAAGTATAATAACTTGAATTATGAATTAGCGTTGTGAAAATGGTTAAGTATAGTAACTTGAATTATGAATTAGTGTTGTGAAAAATGGTTAAGTGTAGTAACTTGAATTATGAATTAGTGTTGTGAAAAATGGTTAAGTGTAGTAACTTTAATTATGAATTAGTGTTGTTAAAATGGTTAAGTATAGTAACTTGAATTATGAAATAGTGTTGTGAAAATGGTTAAGTATATAGTAACTTGAATTATGAATTTGTGTTGTTAAAATAGTTAAGTATAGTAGCTTGAATTATGAATTAGTGTTGTGAAAATGGTTAAATATAGTAACTTGAATTATGAAATAGTGTTGTGAAAATGATTAAGTATAATAACTTGAATTATGAATTTGTGTTGTTAAAATAGTTAAGTATAGTAGCTTGAATTATGAATTAGTGTTGTGAAAATGGTTAAATATAGTAACTTGAATTATGAAATAGTGTTGTGAAAATGGTTAAATATAGTAACTTGAATTATGAAATAGTGTTGTGAAAATGGTTAAGTATAATAACTTGAATTATGAATTAGTGTTGTGAAAATGGTTAAGTATAGTAACTTGAATTATGAATTAGCGTTGTGAAAATGGTTAAGTATAGTAACTTGAATTATGAATTAGTGTTGTGAAAATGGTTAAGTATAATAACTTGAATTATGAATTAGTGTTGTGAAAATGGTTAAGTATAATAAGTTGAATTATGAATTAGTGTTGTGAAAATGGTTAAGTATAGTAACTTTAATTATGAATTAGTGTTGTTAAAATATTTAAGTATAGTAGTTTGAATTATGAATTAGTGTTATGAAAATTGTTAAGTATAGTAACTTGAATTATGAATTAGCGTTGTGAAAATGGTTATGTATATTAACTTGAATTATGAATTAGTGTTATGATAATGGTTAAGTATAATAACTTGAATTATGAATTAGTGTTGTGAAAATGGTTAAATGTAGTAACTTTAATTATGAATTAGTGTTGTGAAAATGGTTAAGAGTAGTAACTTGAATTATGAATTAGCGTTGTGAAAATGATTAAGTGTAGTAACTTTAATTATGAATTTGTGTTGTTAAAATAGTTATGTATAGTAGCTTGAATTATGAATTAGTGTTGTTAAAATAATTAAGTATAGTAGCTTGAATTATGAATTAGTGTTGTGAAAATAGTTAAGTGTAGTAACTTGATTTATGAATTAGTGGTGTGAAAATTGTTAAGTATAGTAATTTGAATTATGAATTAGTGTTGTGTAAACGGTTAAATATAGTAACTTGAATTATGAATTAGTGTTGTGAAAATGGTTAAGTATAATAACTTGAATTATGAATTAGTGTTGTGAAAATGGTTAAGTATAATAACTTGAATTATGAATTAGCGTTGTGAAATGGTTAAGTATAGTAACTTGAATTATGAATTAGTGTTGTAAAAATGGTTAAGTGTAGTAAGTTGAATTATGAATTAGTGTTGTGAAAAAATAGTTAAATGTAGTAACTTTAATTATGAATTAGTGTTGTTAAAATATTTAAGTATAGTAGCTTGAATTATGAATTAGTGTTGTGAAAATGGTTAAGTGTAGTAACTTGAATGATGAATTAGTGTTGTAAAAATGGTTAAGTATAATAACTTGAATTATGAATTAGCGTTGTGAAAATGGTTAAGTATAGTAACTTGAATTATGAATTAGTGTTGTGAAAAATGGTTAAGTGTAGTAACTTGAATTATGAATTAGTGTTGTGAAAAATGGTTAAGTGTAGTAACTTTAATTATGAATTAGTGTTGTTAAAATGGTTAAGTATAGTAACTTGAATTATGAAATAGTGTTGTGAAAATGGTTAAGTATAGTAACTTGAATTATGAATTTGTGTTGTTAAAATAGTTAAGTGTAGTAACTTTAATTATGAATTAGTGTTGTTAAAATGGTTAAGTATAGTAACTTGAATTATGAAATAGTGTTGTGAAAATGGTTAAGTATAGTAACTTGAATTATGAATTTGTGTTGTTAAAATAGTTAAGTATAGTAGCTTGAATTATGAATTAGTGTTGTGAAAATGGTTAAATATAGTAACTTGAATTATGAAATAGTGTTGTGAAAATGGTTAAGTATAATAACTTGAATTATGAATTAGTGTTGTGAAAATGGTTAAGTATAATAACTTGAATTATGAATTAGCGTTGTGAAAATGGTTAAGTATAGTAACTTGAATTATGAATTAGTGTTGTGAAAATGGTTAAGTGTAGTAACTTGAATTATGAATTAGTGTTGTGAAAATAGTTAAATGTAGTAACTTTAATTATGAATTAGTGTTGTTAAAATATTTAAGTATAGTAGCTTGAATTATGAATTAGTGTTGTGAAAATGGTTAAGTGTCGTAACTTGAATGATGAATTAGTGTTGTGAAAATGGTTAAGTATAATAACTTGAATTATAAATTAGCGTTGTGAAAATGGTTAAGTATAGTAACTTGAATTATGAATTAGTGTTGTGAAAATGGTTAAGTGTAGTAACTTGAATTATGAATTAGTGTTGTGAAAATGGTTAAATGTAGTAACTTTAATTATGAATTAATGTTGTTAAAATGGTTAAGTATAGTAACTTGAATTATGAAATAGTGTTGTGAAAAATGGTTAAGTATAGTAACTTGAATTATGAATTTGTGTTGTTAAAATAGTTAAGTATAGTAGCTTGAATTATGAATTAGTGTTGTGAAAATGGTTAAATATAGTAACTTGAATTATGAAATAGTGTTGTGAAAATGGTTAAGTGTAGTAACTTGAATGATGAATTAGTGTTGTGAAAATGGTTAGGTATAATAATTTGAATTATGAATTAGCGTTGTGAAAATGGTTAAGTATAGTAACTTGAATTATGAATTAGTGTTGTGAAAATGGTTAAGTATAATAACTTGAATTATGAATTAGCGTTGTGAAAATGGTTAAGTATAGTAACTTGAATTATGAATTAGTGTTGTGAAAATGGTTAAGTGTAGTAACTTTAATTATGAATTAGTGTTTTGAAAATGGTTAAATGTAGTAACTTTAATTATGAATTTGTGTTGTTAAAGTAGTTAAGTATAGTAGCTTGAATTATGAATTAGTGTTGTGAAAATGGTTAAGTATAATAACTTGAATTATGAATTAGTGTTGTGAAAATGGTTAAGTATAGTAACTTGAATTATGAAATAGTGTTGTGAAAATGGTTAAGTATAATAACTTGAATTATGAATTAGTGTTGTGAAAATGGTTAAGTATAGTAACTTGAATTATGAAATAGTGGTGTGAAAATTGTTAAGTATAGTAACTTGAATTATGAATTAGTGTTGTGTAAACGGTTAAATATAGTAACTTGAATTATGAATTAGTGTTGTGAAAATGGTTAAGTGTAGTAACTTTAATTATGAATTTGTGTTGTTAAAATAGTTATGTATAGTAACTTGAATTATGAATTAGTGTTGTAAAAATGGTTAAGTATAGTAATTTGAATTATGAATTAGTGTTGTGAAAATGGTTAAGTGTAGTAACTTGAATTATGAATTAGTGTTGTGAAAATGGTTAAATGTAGTAACTTTAATTATGAATTAGTGTTGTTAAAATATTTAAATATAGTAGCTTGAATTATGAATTAGTGTTGTGAAAATGGTTAAGTGTAGTAACTTGAATAATGAATTAGTGTTTTGAAAATGGTTAAGTATAGTAACTTTAATTATGAATTAGTGTTGTTAAAATATTTAAGTATAGTAGCTTGAATTATGAATTAGTGTTATGAAAATTGTTAAGTATAGTAACTTGAATTATGAATTAGCGTTGTGAAAATGGTTAAGTCTATTTAGTTGGAATGTGAATTATTGAATTGAAAATGGTTAAGTGTATTAAGTTGAAATGTTAATTATTGACTTGAAAATGTTTAAGTGTATTTAGTTGAAATGTGAATTAGTGACTTGAAAATGGTTAAATGTAGTAACTTGAATTATGAAATAGTGTTGTGAAAATGGTTAAGTATAATAACTTGAATTATGAATTAGTGTTGTGAAAATGGTTAAGCATAGTAACTTGAATTATGAATTAGTGTTGTTAGAATAGTTAAGTATGGTAGCTTGAATTATGAATTAGTGTTGTGTAAATGGTTAAGTGTAGTAACTTGAATTATGAATTAGTGTTGTGAAAATGATTAAGTGTAGTAACTTTAATTATGAATTTGTGTTGTTAAAATAGTTATGTATAGTAACTTGAATTATGAATTAGTGTTGTAAAAATGGTTAAGTATAGTAATTTGAATTATGAATTAGTGTTGTGAAAATGGTTAAGTGTAGTAAATTGAATTATGAATTAGTGTTGTGAAAATGGTTAAATGTAGTAACTTTAATTACGAATTAGTGTTGTTAAAATATTTAAGTATAGTAGCTTGAATTATGAATTAGTGTTGTGAAAATGGTTAAGTGTAGTAACTTGAATGATGATTTAGTGTTGTGAAAATGGTTAAGTATAGTAACTTTAATTATGAATTAGTGTTGTTAAAATATTTAAGTATAGTAGCTTGAATTATGAATTAGTGTTGTGAAAATGGTTAAGTGTAGTAAATTGAATTATGAATTAGTATTGTGAAAATGGTTAAGTATAATAACTTGAATTATGAATTAGTGTTGTGAAAATGGTCAAGTGTAGTAACTTTAATTATAAATTAGTGTTGTTAAAATAGTTAAGTATAATAGCTTGAATTATGAATTAGTGTTGTGAAAATGGTTAAGTGTAGTAACTTGAATTATGAATTAGTGTTGTGAAAATGATTAAGTGTAGTAACTTGAATTATAAATTAGTGTTGTAAAAATGGTTAAATGTAGTAACTTTAATTATGAATTAGTGTTGTTAAAATATTTAAGTATAGTAGCTTAAATTATTAATTAGTGTTGTGAAAATGGTTAAGTGTAGTAACTTGAATGATGAATTAGTGTTGTGAAAATGGTTAAGTATAGTAACTTTAATTATGAATTAGTGTTGTTAAAATATTTAAGTATAGTAGTTTGAATTATGAATTAGTGTTATGAAAATTGTTAAGTATAGTAACTTGAATTATGAATTAGCGTTGTGAAAATGGTTAAGTATATTAACTTGAATTATGAATTAGTGTTGTGATAATGGTTAAGTATAATAACTTGAATTATGAATTAGTGTTGTGAAAATGGTTAAATGTAGTAACTTTAATTATGAATTAGTGTTGTGAAAATGGTTAAGAGTAGTAACTTGAATTATGAATTAGCGTTGTGAAAATGATTAAGTGTAGTAACTTTAATTATGAATTTGTGTTGTTAAAATAGTTATGTATAGTAGCTTGAATTATGAATTAGTGTTGTTAAAATAATTAAGTATAGTAGCTTGAATTATGAATTAGTGTTGTGAAAATAGTTAAGTGTAGTAACTTGATTTATGAATTAGTGGTGTGAAAATTGTTAAGTATAGTAATTTGAATTATGAATTAGTGTTGTGTAAACGGTTAAATATAGCAACTTGAATTATGAATTAGTGTTGTTAAAATGGTTAAGTATAATAACTTGAATTATGAATTAGTGTTGTGAAAATGGTTAAGTATAATAACTTGAATTATGAATTAGCGTTGTGAAAATGGTTAAGTATAGTAACTTGAATTATGAATTAGTGTTGTGAAAATGGTTAAATGTAGTAACTTTAATTATGAATTAGTGTTGTTAAAATGGTTAAGTATAGTAACTTGAATTATGAAATAGTGTTGTGAAAATGGTTAAGTATAGTAACTTGAATTATGAATTTGTGTTGTTAAAATAGTTAAGTATAGTAGCTTGAATTATGAATTAGTGTTGTGAAAATGGTTAAATATAGTAACTTGAATTATGAAATAGTGTTGTGAAAATGGTTAAGTATAATAACTTGAATTATGAATTAGCGTTGTGAAAATGGTTAAGTATAGTAACTTGAATTATGAATTAGTGTTGTGAAAAAATAGTTAAATGTAGTAACTTTAATTATGAATTAGTGTTGTGAAAATATTTAAGTATAGTAGCTTGAATTATGAATTAGTGTTGTGAAAATGGTTAAGTGTAGTAACTTGAATGATGAATTAGTGTTGTGAAAATGGTTAAGTATAATAACTTGAATTATGAATTAGCGTTGTGAAAATGGTTAAGTATAGTAACTTGAATTATGAATTAGTGTTGTGAAAAATGGTTAAGTGTAGTAACTTGAATTATGAATTAGTGTTGTGAAAATGGTTAAATGTAGTAACTTTAATTATGAATTAGTGTTGTTAAAATGGTTAAGTATAGTAACTTGAATTATGAAATAGTGTTGTGAAAATGGTTAAGTATAGTAACTTGAATTATGAATTTGTGTTGTTAAAATAGTTAAGTATAGTAGCTTGAATTATGAATTAGTGTTGTGAAAATGGTTAAATATAGTAACTTGAATTATGAAATAGTGTTGTGAAAATGGTTAAGTATAATAACTTGAATTATGAATTAGTGTTGTGAAAATGGTTAAGTATAATAACTTGAATTATGAATTAGCGTTGTGAAAATGGTTAAGTATAGTAACTTGAATTATGAATTAGTGTTGTGAAAATGGTTAAGTGTAGTAACTTGAATTATGAATTAGTGTTGTGAAAATAGTTAAATGTAGTAACTTTAATTATGAATTAGTGTTGTTAAAATATTTAAGTATAGTAGCTTGAATTATGAATTAGTGTTGTGAAAATGGTTAAGTGTCGTAACTTGAATGATGAATTAGTGTTGTGAAAATGGTTAAGTATAATAACTTGAATTATAAATTAGCGTTGTGAAAATGGTTAAGTATAGTAACTTGAATTATGAATTAGTGTTGTGAAAATGGTTAAGTGTAGTAACTTGAATTATGAATTAGTGTTGTGAAAATGGTTAAATGTAGTAACTTTAATTATGAATTAGTGTTGTTAAAATGGTTAAGTATAGTAACTTGAATTATGAAATAGTGTTGTGAAAATGGTTAAGTATAGTAACTTGAATTATGAATTTGTGTTGTTAAAATAGTTAAGTATAGTAGCTTGAATTATGAATTAGTGTTGTGAAAATGGTTAAATATAGTAACTTGAATTATGAAATAGTGTTGTGAAAATGGTTAAGTGTAGTAACTTGAATGATGAATTAGTGTTGTGAAAATGGTTAAGTATAATAATTTGAATTATGAATTAGCGTTGTGAAAATGGTTAAGTATAGTAACTTGAATTATGAATTAGTGTTGTGAAAATGGTTAAGTATAATAACTTGAATTATGAATTAGCGTTGTGAAAATGGTTAAGTATAGTAACTTGAATTATGAATTAGTGTTGTGAAAATGGTTAAGTGTAGTAACTTTAATTATGAATTAGTGTTTTGAAAATGGTTAAATGTAGTAACTTTAATTATGAATTTGTGTTGTTAAAGTAGTTAAGTATAGTAACTTGAATTATGAATTAGTGTTGTGAAAATGGTTAAGTATAATAACTTGAATTATGAATTAGTGTTGTGAAAATGGTTAAGTATAGTAACTTGAATTATGAAATAGTGTTGTGAAAATGGTTAAGTATAATAACTTGAATTATGAATTAGTGTTGTGAAAATGGTTAAGTATAGTAACTTGAATTATGAAATAGTGGTGTGAAAATTGTTAAGTATAGTAACTTGAATTATGAATTAGTGTTGTGTAAACGGTTAAATATAGTAACTTGAATTATGAATTAGTGTTGTGAAAATGGTTAAGTGTAGTAACTTTAATTATGAATTTGTGTTGTTAAAATAGTTATGTATAGTAACTTGAATTATGAATTAGTGTTGTAAAAATGGTTAAGTATAGTAATTTGAATTATGAATTAGTGTTGTGAAAATGGTTAAGTGTAGTAACTTGAATTATGAATTAGTGTTGTGAAAATGGTTAAATGTAGTAACTTTAATTATGAATTAGTGTTGTTAAAATATTTAAATATAGTAGCTTGAATTATGAATTAGTGTTGTGAAAATGGTTAAGTGTAGTAACTTGAATAATGAATTAGTGTTTTGAAAATGGTTAAGTATAGTAACTTTAATTATGAATTAGTGTTGTTAAAATATTTAAGTATAGTAGCTTGAATTATGAATTAGTGTTATGAAAATTGTTAAGTATAGTAATTTGAATTATGAATTAGCGTTGTGAAAATGGTTAAGTCTATTTAGTTGGAATGTGAATTATTGAATTGAAAATGGTTAAGTGTATTAAGTTGAAATGTTAATTATTGACTTGAAAATGTTTAAGTGTATTTAGTTGAAATGTGAATTAGTGACTTGAAAATGGTTAAATGTAGTAACTTGAATTATGAAATAGTGTTGTGAAAATGGTTAAGTATAATAACTTGAATTATGAATTAGTGTTGTGAAAATGGTTAAGCATAGTAACTTGAATTATGAATTAGTGTTGTTAGAATAGTTAAGTATGGTAGCTTGAATTATGAATTAGTGTTGTGTAAATGGTTAAGTGTAGTAACTTGAATTATGAATTAGTGTTGTGAAAATGATTAAGTGTAGTAACTTTAATTATGAATTTATGTTGTTAAAATAGTTATGTATAGTAACTTGAATTATGAATTAGTGTTGTAAAAATGGTTAAGTATAGTAATTTGAATTATGAATTAGTGTTGTGAAAATGGTTAAGTGTAGTAACTTGAATTATGAATTAGTGTTGTGAAAATGGTTAAATGTAGTAACTTTAATTATGAATTAGTGTTGTTAAAATATTTAAATATAGTAGCTTGAATTATGAATTAGTGTTGTGAAAATGGTTAAGTGTAGTAACTTGAATAATGAATTAGTGTTTTGAAAATGGTTAAGTATAGTAACTTTAATTATGAATTAGTGTTGTTAAAATATTTAAGTATAGTAGCTTGAATTATGAATTAGTGTTATGAAAATTGTTAAGTATAGTAATTTGAATTATGAATTAGCGTTGTGAAAATGGTTAAGTCTATTTAGTTGGAATGTGAATTATTGAATTGAAAATGGTTAAGTGTATTAAGTTGAAATGTTAATTATTGACTTGAAAATGTTTAAGTGTATTTAGTTGAAATGTGAATTAGTGACTTGAAAATGGTTAAATATAGTAACTTGAATTATGAAATAGTGTTGTGAAAATGGTTAAGTATAATAACTTGAATTATGAATTAGTGTTGTGAAAATGGTTAAGCATAGTAACTTGAATTATGAATTAGTGTTGTTAGAATAGTTAAGTATGGTAGCTTGAATTATGAATTAGTGTTGTGTAAATGGTTAAGTGTAGTAACTTGAATTATGAATTAGTGTTGTGAAAATGATTAAGTGTAGTAACTTTAATTATGAATTTGTGTTGTTAAAATAGTTATGTATAGTAACTTGAATTATGAATTAGTGTTGTAAAAATGGTTAAGTATAGTAATTTGAATTATGAATTAGTGTTGTGAAAATGGTTAAGTGTAGTAAATTGAATTATGAATTAGTGTTGTGAAAATGGTTAAATGTAGTAACTTTAATTACGAATTAGTGTTGTTAAAATATTTAAGTATAGTAGCTTGAATTATGAATTAGTGTTGTGAAAATGGTTAAGTGTAGTAACTTGAATGATGATTTAGTGTTGTGAAAATGGTTAAGTATAGTAACTTTAATTATGAATTAGTGTTGTTAAAATATTTAAGTATAGTAGCTTGAATTATGAATTAGTGTTGTGAAAATGGTTAAGTGTAGTAAATTGAATTATGAATTAGTATTGTGAAAATGGTTAAGTATAATAACTTGAATTATGAATTAGTGTTGTGAAAATGGTCAAGTGTAGTAACTTTAATTATAAATTAGTGTTGTTAAAATAGTTAAGTATAATAGCTTGAATTATGAATTAGTGTTGTGAAAATGGTTAAGTGTAGTAACTTGAATTATGAATTAGTGTTGTGAAAATGATTAAGTGTAGTAACTTGAATTATAAATTAGTGTTGTAAAAATGGTTAAATGTAGTAACTTTAATTATGAATTAGTGTTGTTAAAATATTTAAGTATAGTAGCTTAAATTATTAATTAGTGTTGTGAAAATGGTTAAGTGTAGTAACTTGAATGATGAATTAGTGTTGTGAAAATGGTTAAGTATAGTAACTTTAATTATGAATTAGTGTTGTTAAAATATTTAAGTATAGTAGTTTGAATTATGAATTAGTGTTATGAAAATTGTTAAGTATAGTAACTTGAATTATGAATTAGCGTTGTGAAAATGGTTAAGTATATTAACTTGAATTATGAATTAGTGTTGTGATAATGGTTAAGTATAATAACTTGAATTATGAATTAGTGTTGTGAAAATGGTTAAATGTAGTAACTTTAATTATGAATTAGTGTTGTGAAAATGGTTAAGAGTAGTAACTTGAATTATGAATTAGCGTTGTGAAAATGATTAAGTGTAGTAACTTTAATTATGAATTTGTGTTGTTAAAATAGTTATGTATAGTAGCTTGAATTATGAATTAGTGTTGTTAAAATAATTAAGTATAGTAGCTTGAATTATGAATTAGTGTTGTGAAAATAGTTAAGTGTAGTAACTTGATTTATGAATTAGTGGTGTGAAAATTGTTAAGTATAGTAATTTGAATTATGAATTAGTGTTGTGTAAACGGTTAAATATAGTAACTTGAATTATGAATTAGTGTTGTTAAAATGGTTAAGTATAATAACTTGAATTATGAATTAGTGTTGTGAAAATGGTTAAGTATAATAACTTGAATTATGAATTAGCGTTGTGAAAATGGTTAAGTATAGTAACTTGAATTATGAATTAGTGTTGTAAAAATGGTTAAGTGTAGTAACTTGAATTATGAATTAGTGTTGTGAAAAAATAGTTAAATGTAGTAACTTTAATTATGAATTAGTGTTGTTAAAATATTTAAGTATAGTAGCTTGAATTATGAATTAGTGTTGTGAAAATGGTTAAGTGTAGTAACTTGAATGATGAATTAGTGTTGTGAAAATGGTTAAGTATAATAACTTGAATTATGAATTAGCGTTGTGAAAATGGTTAAGTATAGTAACTTGAATTATGAATTAGTGTTGTGAAAAATGGTTAAGTGTAGTAACTTGAATTATGAATTAGTGTTGTGAAAATGGTTAAATGTAGTAACTTTAATTATGAATTAGTGTTGTTAAAATGGTTAAGTATAGTAACTTGAATTATGAAATAGTGTTGTGAAAATGGTTAAGTATAGTAACTTGAATTATGAATTTGTGTTGTTAAAATAGTTAAGTATAGTAGCTTGAATTATGAATTAGTGTTGTGAAAATGGTTAAATATAGTAACTTGAATTATGAAATAGTGTTGTGAAAATGGTTAAGTATAATAACTTGAATTATGAATTAGTGTTGTGAAAATGGTTAAGTATAATAACTTGAATTATGAATTAGCGTTGTGAAAATGGTTAAGTATAGTAACTTGAATTATGAATTAGTGTTGTGAAAATGGTTAAGTGTAGTAACTTGAATTATGAATTAGTGTTGTGAAAATAGTTAAATGTAGTAACTTTAATTATGAATTAGTGTTGTTAAAATATTTAAGTATAGTAGCTTGAATTATGAATTAGTGTTGTGAAAATGGTTAAGTGTCGTAACTTGAATGATGAATTAGTGTTGTGAAAATGGTTAAGTATAATAACTTGAATTATAAATTAGCGTTGTGAAAATGGTTAAGTATAGTAACTTGAATTATGAATTAGTGTTGTGAAAATGGTTAAGTGTAGTAACTTGAATTATGAATTAGTGTTGTGAAAATGGTTAAATGTAGTAACTTTAATTATGAATTAATGTTGTTAAAATGGTTAAGTATAGTAACTTGAATTATGAAATAGTGTTGTGAAAAATGGTTAAGTATAGTAACTTGAATTATGAATTTGTGTTGTTAAAATAGTTAAGTATAGTAGCTTGAATTATGAATTAGTGTTGTGAAAATGGTTAAATATAGTAACTTGAATTATGAAATAGTGTTGTGAAAATGGTTAAGTGTAGTAACTTGAATGATGAATTAGTGTTGTGAAAATGGTTAGGTATAATAATTTGAATTATGAATTAGTGTTGTGAAAATGGTTAAGTGTAGTAACTTTAATTATGAATTAGTGTTTTGAAAATGGTTAAATGTAGTAACTTTAATTATGAATTTGTGTTGTTAAAGTAGTTAAGTATAGTAACTTGAATTATGAATTAGTGTTGTGAAAATGGTTAAGTATAATAACTTGAATTATGAATTAGTGTTGTGAAAATGGTTAAGTATAGTAACTTGAATTATGAAATAGTGTTGTGAAAATGGTTAAGTATAATAACTTGAATTATGAATTAGTGTTGTGAAAATGGTTAAGTATAGTAACTTGAATTATGAAATAGTGGTGTGAAAATTGTTAAGTATAGTAACTTGAATTATGAATTAGTGTTGTGTAAACGGTTAAATATAGTAACTTGAATTATGAATTAGTGTTGTGAAAATGGTTAAGTGTAGTAACTTTAATTATGAATTTGTGTTGTTAAAATAGTTATGTATAGTAACTTGAATTATGAATTAGTGTTGTAAAAATGGTTAAGTATAGTAATTTGAATTATGAATTAGTGTTGTGAAAATGGTTAAGTGTAGTAACTTGAATTATGAATTAGTGTTGTGAAAATGGTTAAATGTAGTAACTTTAATTATGAATTAGTGTTGTTAAAATATTTAAATATAGTAGCTTGAATTATGAATTAGTGTTGTGAAAATGGTTAAGTGTAGTAACTTGAATAATGAATTAGTGTTTTGAAAATGGTTAAGTATAGTAACTTTAATTATGAATTAGTGTTGTTAAAATATTTAAGTATAGTAGCTTGAATTATGAATTAGTGTTATGAAAATTGTTAAGTATAGTAATTTGAATTATGAATTAGCGTTGTGAAAATGGTTAAGTCTATTTAGTTGGAATGTGAATTATTGAATTGAAAATGGTTAAGTGTATTAAGTTGAAATGTTAATTATTGACTTGAAAATGTTTAAGTGTATTTAGTTGAAATGTGAATTAGTGACTTGAAAATGGTTAAATGTAGTAACTTGAATTATGAAATAGTGTTGTGAAAATGGTTAAGTATAATAACTTGAATTATGAATTAGTGTTGTGAAAATGGTTAAGCATAGTAACTTGAATTATGAATTAGTGTTGTTAGAATAGTTAAGTATGGTAGCTTGAATTATGAATTAGTGTTGTGTAAATGGTTAAGTGTAGTAACTTGAATTATGAATTAGTGTTGTGAAAATGATTAAGTGTAGTAACTTTAATTATGAATTTATGTTGTTAAAATAGTTATGTATAGTAACTTGAATTATGAATTAGTGTTGTAAAAATGGTTAAGTATAGTAATTTGAATTATGAATTAGTGTTGTGAAAATGGTTAAGTGTAGTAACTTGAATTATGAATTAGTGTTGTGAAAATGGTTAAATGTAGTAACTTTAATTATGAATTAGTGTTGTTAAAATATTTAAATATAGTAGCTTGAATTATGAATTAGTGTTGTGAAAATGGTTAAGTGTAGTAACTTGAATAATGAATTAGTGTTTTGAAAATGGTTAAGTATAGTAACTTTAATTATGAATTAGTGTTGTTAAAATATTTAAGTATAGTAGCTTGAATTATGAATTAGTGTTATGAAAATTGTTAAGTATAGTAATTTGAATTATGAATTAGCGTTGTGAAAATGGTTAAGTCTATTTAGTTGGAATGTGAATTATTGAATTGAAAATGGTTAAGTGTATTAAGTTGAAATGTTAATTATTGACTTGAAAATGTTTAAGTGTATTTAGTTGAAATGTGAATTAGTGACTTGAAAATGGTTAAATGTAGTAACTTGAATTATGAAATAGTGTTGTGAAAATGGTTAAGTATAATAACTTGAATTATGAATTAGTGTTGTGAAAATGGTTAAGCATAGTAACTTGAATTATGAATTAGTGTTGTTAGAATAGTTAAGTATGGTAGCTTGAATTATGAATTAGTGTTGTGTAAATGGTTAAGTGTAGTAACTTGAATTATGAATTAGTGTTGTGAAAATGATTAAGTGTAGTAACTTTAATTATGAATTTATGTTGTTAAAATAGTTATGTATAGTAACTTGAATTATGAATTAGTGTTGTAAAAATGGTTAAGTATAGTAATTTGAATTATGAATTAGTGTTGTGAAAATGGTTAAGTGTAGTAAATTGAATTATGAATTAGTGTTGTGAAAATGGTTAAATGTAGTAACTTTAATTACGAATTAGTGTTGTTAAAATATTTAAGTATAGTAGCTTGAATTATAAATTAGTGTTGTGAAAATGGTTACGTGTAGTAACTTGAATGATGATTTAGTGTTGTGAAAATGGTTAAGTATAGTAACTTTAATTATGAATTAGTGTTGTTAAAATATTTAAGTATAGTAGCTTGAATTATGAATTAGTGTTGTGAAAATGGTTAAGTGTAGTAAATTGAATTATGAATTAGTATTGTGAAAATGGTTAAGTATAATAACTTGAATTATGAATTAGTGTTGTGAAAATGGTCAAGTGTAGTAACTTTAATTATAAATTAGTGTTGTTAAAATAGTTAAGTATAATAGCTTGAATTATGAATTAGTGTTGTGAAAATGGTTAAGTGTAGTAACTTGAATTATGAATTAGTGTTGTGAAAATGATTAAGTGTAGTAACTTGAATTATAAATTAGTGTTGTAAAAATGGTTAAATGTAGTAACTTTAATTATGAATTAGTGTTGTTAAAATATTTAAGTATAGTAGCTTAAATTATTAATTAGTGTTGTGAAAATGGTTAAGTGTAGTAACTTGAATGATGAATTAGTGTTGTGAAAATGGTTAAGTATAGTAACTTTAATTATGAATTAGTGTTGTTAAAATATTTAAGTATAGTAGTTTGAATTATGAATTAGTGTTATGAAAATTGTTAAGTATAGTAACTTGAATTATGAATTAGCGTTGTGAAAATGGTTAAGTATATTAACTTGAATTATGAATTAGTGTTGTGATAATGGTTAAGTATAATAACTTGAATTATGAATTAGTGTTGTGAAAATGGTTAAATGTAGTAACTTTAATTATGAATTAGTGTTGTGAAAATGGTTAAGAGTAGTAACTTGAATTATGAATTAGCGTTGTGAAAATGATTAAGTGTAGTAACTTTAATTATGAATTTGTGTTGTTAAAATAGTTATGTATAGTAGCTTGAATTATGAATTAGTGTTGTTAAAATAATTAAGTATAGTAGCTTGAATTATGAATTAGTGTTGTGAAAATAGTTAAGTGTAGTAACTTGATTTATGAATTAGTGGTGTGAAAATTGTTAAGTATAGTAATCTTAATTATGAATTAGTGTTGTTAAAATGGTTAAGTATAGTAACTTGAATTATGAAATAGTGTTGTGAAAATGGTTAAGTATAGTAACTTGAATTATGAATTTGTGTTGTTAAAATAGTTAAGTATAGTAGCTTGAATTATGAATTAGTGTTGTGAAAATGGTTAAATATAGTAACTTGAATTATGAAATAGTGTTGTGAAAATGGTTAAGTGTAGTAACTTGAATGATGAATTAGTGTTGTGAAAATGGTTAAGTATAATAATTTGAATTATGAATTAGCGTTGTGAAAATGGTTAAGTATAGTAACTTGATTTATGAATTAGTGGTGTGAAAATTGTTAAGTATAGTAATTTGAATTATGAATTAGTGTTGTGTAAACGGTTAAATATAGTAACTTGAATTATGAATTAGTGTTGTGAAAATGGTTAAGTATAATAACTTGAATTATGAATTAGCGTTGTGAAAATGGTTAAGTATAGTAACTTGAATTATGAATTAGTGTTGTGAAAATGGTTAAATGTAGTAACTTTAATTATGAATTAGTGTTGTTAAAATGGTTAAGTATAGTAACTTGAATTATGAAATAGTGTTGTGAAAATGGTTAAGTATAGTAACTTGAATTATGAATTTGTGTTGTTAAAATAGTTAAGTATAGTAGCTTGAATTATGAATTAGTGTTGTGAAAATGGTTAAATATAGTAACTTGAATTATGAAATAGTGTTGTGAAAATGGTTAAGTATAATAACTTGAATTATGAATTAGTGTTGTGAAAATGGTTAAGTATAATAACTTGAATTATGAATTAGCGTTGTGAAAATGGTTAAGTATAGTAACTTGAATTATGAATTAGTGTTGTGAAAATGGTTAAGTGTAGTAACTTGAATTATGAATTAGTGTTGTGAAAATAGTTAAATGTAGTAACTTTAATTATGAATTAGTGTTGTTAAAATATTTAAGTATAGTAGCTTGAATTATGAATTAGTGTTGTGAAAATGGTTAAGTGTCGTAACTTGAATGATGAATTAGTGTTGTGAAAATGGTTAAGTATAATAACTTGAATTATAAATTAGCGTTGTGAAAATGGTTAAGTATAGTAACTTGAATTATGAATTAGTGTTGTGAAAATGGTTAAGTGTAGTAACTTGAATTATGAATTAGTGTTGTGAAAATGGTTAAATGTAGTAACTTTAATTATGAATTAGTGTTGTTAAAATGGTTAAGTATAGTAACTTGAATTATGAAATAGTGTTGTGAAAATGGTTAAGTATAGTAACTTGAATTATGAATTTGTGTTGTTAAAATAGTTAAGTATAGTAGCTTGAATTATGAATTAGTGTTGTGAAAATGGTTAAATATAGTAACTTGAATTATGAAATAGTGTTGTGAAAATGGTTAAGTGTAGTAACTTGAATGATGAATTAGTGTTGTGAAAATGGTTAAGTATAATAATTTGAATTATGAATTAGCGTTGTGAAAATGGTTAAGTATAGTAACTTGATTTATGAATTAGTGGTGTGAAAATTGTTAAGTATAGTAATTTGAATTATGAATTAGTGTTGTGTAAACGGTTAAATATAGTAACTTGAATTATGAATTAGTGTTGTGAAAATGGTTAAGTATAATAACTTGAATTATGAATTAGTGTTGTGAAAATGGTTAAGTATAATAACTTGAATTATGAATTAGCGTTGTGAAAATGGTTAAGTATAGTAACTTGAATTATGAATTAGTGTTGTAAAAATGGTTAAGTGTAGTAACTTGAATTATGAATTAGTGTTGTGAAAAAATAGTTAAATGTAGTAACTTTAATTATGAATTAGTGTTGTTAAAATATTTAAGTATAGTAGCTTGAATTATGAATTAGTGTTGTGAAAATGGTTAAGTGTAGTAACTTGAATGATGAATTAGTGTTGTGAAAATGGTTAAGTATAATAACTTGAATTATGAATTAGCGTTGTGAAAATGGTTAAGTATAGTAACTTGAATTATGAATTAGTGTTGTGAAAAATGGTTAAGTGTAGTAACTTGAATTATGAATTAGTGTTGTGAAAATGGTTAAATGTAGTAACTTTAATTATGAATTAGTGTTTTTAAAATGGTTAAGTATAGTAACTTGAATTATGAAATAGTGTTGTGAAAATGGTTAAGTATAGTAACTTGAATTATGAATTTGTGTTGTTAAAATAGTTAAGTATAGTAGCTTGAATTATGAATTAGTGTTGTGAAAATGGTTAAATATAGTAACTTGAATTATGAAATAGTGTTGTGAAAATGGTTAAGTATAATAACTTGAATTATGAATTAGTGTTGTGAAAATGGTTAAGTATAATAACTTGAATTATGAATTAGTGTTGTGAAAATGGTTAAGTATAGTAACTTGAATTATGAATTAGTGTTGTGAAAATGGTTAAGTATAATAACTTGAATTATGAATTAGTGTTGTGAAAATGGTTAAGTGTAGTAACTTGAATTATGAATTAGTGTTGTGAAAATGGTTAAATGTAGTAACTTTAATTATGAATTAGTGTTGTGAAAATGGTTATGTATAGTAACTTGAATTATGAATTAGTGTTGTAAAAATGGTTAAGTATAGTAATTTGAATTATGAATTAGTGTTGTGAAAATGGTTAAGTGTAGTAACTTGAATTATGAATTAGTGTTGTGAAAATGGTTAAATGTAGTAACTTTAATTATGAATTAGTGTTGTGAAAATGGTTAAGTATAGTAACTTGAATTATGAATTAGTGTTGTGAAAATGGTTAAGAGTAGTAACTTGAATTACGAATTAGTGTTGTGTAAACGGTTAAGTATAGTAACTTGAATTATGAATTAGTGTTGTGAAAATGGTTAAGAGTAGTAACTTGAATTATGAATTAGTGTTGTGAAAATGATTAAGTGTAGTAACTTTAATTATGAATTTGTGTTGTTAAAATAGTTATGTATAACAACTTGAATTATGAATTAGTGTTGTGAAAATGGTTAAGTATAATAACTTGAATTATGAATTAGCGTTGTGAAAATGGTTAAGTATAGTAACTTGAATTATGAATTAGTGTTGTGAAAATGGTTAAGTGTAGTAACTTGAATTATGAATTAGTGTTGTGAAAAAATAGTTAAATGTAGTAACTTTAATTATGAATTAGTGTTGTTAAAATATTTAAGTATAGTAGCTTGAATTATGAATTAGTGTTGTGAAAATGGTTAAGTGTAGTAACTTGAATTATGAATTAGCGTTGTGAAAATGATTACGTGTAGTAACTTTAATTATGAATTTGTGTTGTTAAAATAGTTATGTATAGTAGCTTGAATTATGAATTAGTGTTGTTAAAATAATTAAGTATAGTAGCTTGAATTATGAATTAGTGTTGTGAAAATAGTTAAGTGTAGTAACTTGAATTATGAATTAGTGTTGTGAAAATTGTTAAGTATAGTAACTTGAATTATGAATTAGTGTTGTGTAAACGGTTTGTCACGACCCAAACAAACGGACCGTGCGGGCACCTATGCTATCCTAAGTAGCTAGGAGAACCCTTATTACCCAACCAAAAATATGCGGAAGACTTCTGTTTTTAAGAGAATACTGAATTAAATATAACAAAGTAAATTAAACACCAATAAATAAACTTTTAAAAAAAAACTTCTTACAACTGTCCTTCACTACCCCAAGACCTGGTCAGACATGTACAAGAGCTACCTATTACAGAATAGACTGACAATAAAATAAATAACACAAAGACTCTAACATCTGCCAGGAAGGAAGTGCAGAAGTTAGTGCTGAATATCGTCATTGATCTAGTAACTGCAAACTAACCTGCATCCAGTCTACACCCCAATAAGGGATGTAGAAGAGTAGGGTCAGTACAAACACACGTACTGGTAGGCATCATCGGCCGACCAGTGTTAGTCCACATAATCATAAAATAGAATCAAAGAAAAGAAATCATGACATCTTAATAGAGTATAATTCTACTAAGGCTGTAATTATCATTATAACACTTTGCCAATATAATTTACAATTTTCCAACTCTATTAATGAGATTATATTCACCACTAGCATAGTCTAGCCTCACTAATTCACACCATCCACCACAATCTAACACTAAACCATCACTATCACCCTTTTATTCACGTTGCCGTTTCCATTATCCACATCTATAGGATCAACCCAATAATCATAGATAACTCACACTAAACTCTCGGGCTAACAACCAAACACTCTCTTATAATATTAAGGAATAATAACTAGCCAATCGGATAAGCCAAGATTACACCAATTATAAATAAAGTAAGTCGACCAACATATAGCAAGTAAGCACAGAGTTTCACTTTTCCAAGTACATGTCACACAATCAATCTCAAGGATACAATCAAACAGGGAATACAAATCAACTCACATCTCAGTAAAACACACAAGAGAACTCAAGTTTCATTAGCAAACCTTATAGATACTCTTAGAGAAGGATTAATTCAATTATTGAAACTTTGGGATCGTTTCTTTGAGATTATTCATTGGATTCATCACTTTAGATCACTTCATTATCAATTCCTTTATTATTAATATTACCATGCCGGCTCGTGGCACCCGATCCAATCACATCTTACAGCAATATCGAAATTTAACGTCGGCCACATTGCTACTAACAATCTTTCCACTTTTCTGTTCTTAATAAATATTCATCATTCACTTTTCAACCTGTATGAAGGTATATCACGAGCCTTCTTGTCACGACCCAAACAAACGGACCGTGCGGGCACCTACGCTATCCTAAGTAGCTAGGAGAACCCTTATTACCCAACCAAAAATATGCGGAAAACTTCTGTTTTTAAGAGAATACTGAATTAAATATAACAAAGTAAATTAAACACCAATAAATAAATTTTTCAAAAAAACTTCTTACAACTGTCCTTCACTACCCCAAGACCTGGTCAGACATGTACAAGAGCTACCTATTACAGAATAGATTGACAATAAAATAAATAACACAAAGACTCTAACATCTGCCAGGAAGGAAGTGCAGAAGTTAGTGCTGAATATCGCCATTGATCTAGTAACTGCAAACTAACCTGCATCCAGTCTACACCCCAATAAGGGATGTAGAAGAGTAGGGTCAGTACAAACACACGTACTGGTAGGCATCATCGACCGACCAGTGTTAGTCCACATAATCATAAAATAGAATCAAAGAAAAGAAATCATGACATCTTAATAGAGTATAATTCTACTAAGGCTGTAATATCATTATAACACTTTGCCAATATAATTTACAATTTTCCAACTCTATTAATGAGATTATATTCACCACTAGCATAGTCTAGCCTCACTAATTCACACCATCCACCACAATCTAACACTAAACCATCACTATCACCCTTTTATTCACGTTGCCGTTTCCATTATCCACATCTATAGGATCAACCCAATAATCATAGATAACTCACACTAAACTCTCGGGCTAACAACCAAACACTCTCTTATAATATTAAAGAATAATAACTAGCCAATCGGATAAGCCAAGATCACACCAAGTATAACTAAAGTAAGTCGACCAACATATAGCAAGTAAGCACAGAGTTTCACTTTTCCAAGTACATGTCACACAATCAATCTCAAGGATACAATCAAACAGGGAATACAAATCAACTCACATCTCAGTAAAACACACAAGAGAACTCAAGGTTCATTAGCAAACCTTATAGATACTCTTGGAGAAAGATTAATTCAATTATTGAAACTTTGGGATTGTTTCTTTGAGATTATTCATTGGATTCATCACTTTAGATCACTTCATTATCAATTCCTTTATTATTAATATTACCATGCCGGCTCGTGGCACCCGATCCAATCACGTCTTATAGCAATACTGAAATTTAACGTCGGCCACATTGCTACTAACAATCTTTCCACTTTTCTGTTCTTAATAAATATTCATCATTCACTTTTCAACCTGTATGAAGGTATATCACAAGCCTTCTTTACTCAAGGCATTCTTTTCAATCACATTATCATTATGAATCAAGATTTTTCATTTATCAACAATAGTCTGTACACACATGCTAAGGGACTTATTTCTGCCCAACTAGTCATGACCTGCAGGGGACAATCTAAGTCCATGTACCGTACCGGCGTGGTACCCGATCCTCCATAAATAAGTAATATCAACATCCATATCCGTACCGGCGTGGTACCCGATCCTCCATAATCATATTATGTATATTTTATCAACTTCATACTATCTCTCAGGATACAACACGACGTACTAAATTTACAAGTACACTCATAATCACAAGACGATTCGATCAAGTTGGATTTTTCATAATTATTCATGCAAGTATCAACAATCCAAATATCATCAATTCAAGTATGTACGAAAACCAATCAACAAGCATCCAATTTAGGAGCATACACACAATTAAATTGAGTCTAAACTCTAATTAAATCATAACCTACTCAAATACCACAACTTGGGTTCTAACATCACCACCCATAACTAGCGCATTCAACCTTATCATTATTCTTTACCTCTCTCCGCATAATACAATGCACACAATGATTCAAGTCATCTATCCCTTAGGCCTCACCATTATCATGGCACAATATGCAACTTAAACCTTTATAACTCAATTAGGTTCATCACTAGAACAACTAAGAAACATCATGTCCACATACTTCATTCACAACAATCCCCTTTCGGGCACATAACACATAATATCATAAATATCACATAATCAATCAATAACATAGTTTTCGGGATTAAAGTAAAGTTCTTATGTCTTTATTCACCTCAACTCCATGTCTGCAGGCCTAGACATGCTTTCTCCCATCAATTATAAATTATGAAAATATGAAATAACACAGTCTTCTACTCATTAACCTAGCCTACCTGGACGCCAAGCTTTTTGAATCAACAAGTCATGTCAAGGATGCTCATTCCCTTTCTTCATGCTTCGGAATGATCAATCATCTAAATATCAAACAATTATAAGAG
This sequence comes from Capsicum rhomboideum, assembly GCA_031232105.1. Lineage (NCBI taxonomy): Eukaryota > Viridiplantae > Streptophyta > Magnoliopsida > Solanales > Solanaceae > Capsicum > Capsicum rhomboideum. The sequence goes on from CP124714.1 coordinate 58,004,984, forward strand.
TAATTAATCAATTACTCTTTAAATAAATATCTTTGGAAATTCAAAACCCACTAATTCTACCCTAATTCCAGGTTTATATCATTCTCCAAGGTCAATTAACTATTAACTAGTTCTTTCAAACTTAACCCATCTCCATTAATGGAGTTTTTATGCTAAAGGTCTCATCTTTATGGAATTCAAGATTTCCAACCAACAAAATACATAATCTAGTTTACCAAGTTCATACTAGAAATCATTAATTTATAATCTAGAATTAGTTCTAGGTGATATTAAGAACACCCATAAGTTTTTCCCAAAAATCCACCATTAAAGGCTCTAACCCAAAATTTCACCATTGAAGGTCTTTCTAAGGATTCTAAGATGTTAATGGATTAAAAGACAAAGAAGATGATGGAAAAACTTACCTCAATGAAGAAATTTCACTCTAAACCTTGGGAAATCACCTCTCTAGGGTTGGGGAATGAAGTTTTGGAGTTTTGGACCTGAAAATCGGCTAAATATGATTTAAATACCACCAGAATTTTCGCTACAGCGAATTTCCGTTTCAGCCCGGACAGTGTTCAGTAAAATGGTCATAACTTTTTATTCTAAACTCGGATTGACGAACGGTTTATTGCGTTGGAAAGAAGACTCATAGATCTTTGATTTGGTGGGTATTGGGACCCCTAACTCCTTATATTCTAGGAGATATGATCGTTTGAATTTGGCCCTAACAGAAACCCATATCGAAACTCTATTGGTTAAAAAATATTTTCAACTTAACTTTGTGCTAGGATATTGTACGACCTTAATTAATATCTAAAGAACTTCCAAATTAAAGGATTGATATTAGTATTCATGAATAATTAAATTCTTCAGGCTTAAGTCTATCTAGACACATCGAAAGGCTAAAATCTTCGCCGAAAAGCTTGAGGTCACACAATGAACAAAATGATAGCTATTTTGGACTCAAGTTAATATTGAGGAATGGATAATTTAGTAACGACAAAATGGGTCGTTACAATTAGATACCAATTTACCATCCGTTCGTCCCCGAACGGGCATTCGGTGGAGAGAAGCGCGATATAGAAATTAGAGAGACATTACTAACAGAGTTTCTTATTGTACCATATCCCACTCACTTGATATCATTAATAATTAACCTACATTCTATACTCAATCGTTCTATCAAGGCTTTTCAAAACATGAAGAGGCCGAGCCAAACATTTACGCACGAATCACTTATTCTACTTACAACGGTCCACGTCTCAAACTTGAGTGTTATGAGTCAAATCAAGATAAAGAGGGTTCATAAATATATATATAAAAGATTCACCTTGAAGACGACAATCATCCAAAATCACCTCTTTTTCACCCTAGGTTTGTTCTCTCTTCTTACAACGGAAGAATGGGGAATGAACTCCGAAACTGAAAAACTGCATTCTTTACCACTGCTGCGGTGCGATTGTCGTTGCAGTGCTAACTGCCACAGAAGACCCACGACGCTAATTCCCTTGACCAAACCAGTGAGCTCTGCCTAGCTCACAGATGCTTCTATTTTACAACACAAAATCAATATTTGGACATAGAATTACAAGACTATCACGATAATTATCATTATCGGAGTTCTAGAGCCCCGAATTCAATTTTGAAAAGTGCTATGGGATGCTACATGAGTCTACTACTCGAATTTCAATACCCGACAAGTCACATCTAATCCACCCAACATACAGGCTCACCCTGAGACACCCGAGTAAGTTTCTAGCCAAGACTACCCCCTGAAAAATCTACATCTTGCTCATATTTAAGTCACTACTCCATTTACAAGTCACATAACTTAGATACTCGCATGCGCCTAATCAAGACTACTAGATTCATTCTATAAAGATAGCTTCAACATCTCGCAATCACTATTCTTTTCACCTCAAGATCACCCACGGTTCAAGCTAGCAGTTTACTACTATACATAGGTGACAAGACAACCTCTCACTCATTACACAGACTTACAACTATTAGCCATAGAGATCCTACAGAATTAGAGACTACAACACATTCTCCTCCAAAACATCGCTAATACTCATCTAATCATCATATCTTAATCACTCAATAAGCAATATCCACCAAGTAACACCCACGGAAAGATCAATCATGTCATTTAATAATTCACTTATATTATCCCATTTAGGACCATTCTTAATTATTCTATGGGTATAACTACACCATTTAATTCTGTATTAACACCATCATGGGGATTACTACCCTCTAAAATTATCATCTATCAGTCAATTATATAGGACGCTAATCACACAATTCAATCGCAAGACCAAGTCAACAATCAACTTATATTCTCAAGGCCTCCCTTAATACACCAATCCCCAACTAAAATTTATGCCCAGGCAATCGCTAACTTCAATACTTAGAACACGACAAAACCTTCATTGTCAAGCCCAATGACCCTTCCATCACCAACACCAAGCTAAGGTATACAATGTCATTCTTATTTCAACCTTACAACATTTTTATTACAGGCTTCACTAACTCTTAACCACTTCGAGATTGATCTCTATATAATAAGCATATGAGCAAAGTCAAACAACATCATCGATTACAGGTCATTAACAACCTCATTACTAATATCACATTTCAGATAAGTTATCAATCAAATTCCTTAGGTATCAACAACCTCCACTAGTTTTTGTCACTTTTATTTAAAACTTATTATTTTGTCAAATCTTAAAAGTCAGTTCATACAAGGAGCTCAAAGATAATATCACTGAGCCAGTCCTCACAAGGAACTAATTAAAATTTTAAATAATAGGATTGCAAAAGAATCCAAATAAAGTCTCAATAATCGGACAGTACAAGAATCCACATATAATATCAAATAACTAGACCATACAAGGATCCATTCACAATATCAAGTAACTGAACCATACAATTGAATTCATTCACAATATCAATTGCAAGAGCCCGTCATTAAGGGCAACACATATCACCTCAGTCTTTTGTTCATGTCTTTTTCATTAATCTTCCCTTGACATCATGTCCTCATATCATCCTCTCAATTCTCATATCATAAATATCATCAGCATAACAATAGTATCAAGAACAAGGAAGCACCAAAGAATTTATTAATTTCACAACAACAAGATCACATAGTTCCATTACACTTTTCAACAAAAGCAACTTAGTCAATTTATTTCACCACAATTCAAACAAAAATAATTCACAACAATCATACAGTTTAACAATCCAAGTTCAGCCAAATATCAAACAACAGGCAACCAAATAAGTTCACTACTTTCATACATTTTCATATTATGATATTAACTCTTAGCCATTATTAATAGATACCAATTGGAATCTCCTAGATTCCAAAGCGAACTTACTAAGATACCAATTGGAATCAACTACATTCTAATTGATCTTTGTTGAGATACCAATTGGAATCGTCTAGATACCAATTGGATCCAACCCAGTAGTCAAAGAATATTACGCCACGATGAAGAGGAAGAAAAAGGAAACGACTTCTACATGCCTTATAGCCTTCCAAAGATTGGGTGTGGGGCCCTACACACCAATCTGCGGAACTCTACTTGACATTGCTCTTGTACTTGTGGGACCGGTTAACCTAATGCTCTGATACCAACTGTCACGACCCAAACAAATGAACCGTGCGGGCACCTACGCTATCCTAAGTAGCTAGGAGAACCCTTATTACCCAACCAAAAATATGCGGAAAACTTCTGTTTTTAAGAGAATACTGAATTAAATATAACAAAGTAAATTAAACACCAATAAATAAATTTTTCAAAAAAACTTCTTACAACTGTCCTTCACTACCCCAAGACCTGGTCAGACATGTACAAGAGCTACCTATTACAGAATAGATTGACAATAAAATAAATAACACAAAGACTCTAACCTCTGCCAGGAAGGAAGTGCAGAAGTTAGTGCTGAATATCGCCATTGATCTAGTAACTGCAAACTAACCTGCATCCAGTCTACACCCCAATAAGGGATGTAGAAGAGTAGGGTCAGTACAAACACACGTACTGGTAGGCATCATCGACCGACCAGTGTTAGTCCACATAATCATAAAATAGAATCAAAGAAAAGAAATCATGACATCTTAATAGAGTATAATTCTACTAAGGCTGTAATATCATTATAACACTTTGCCAATATAATTTACAATTTTCCAACTCTATTAATGAGATTATATTCACCACTAGCATAGTCTAGCCTCACTAATTCACACCATCCACCACAATCTAACACTAAACCATCACTATCACCCTTTTATTCACGTTGCCGTTTCCATTATCCACATCTATAGGATCAACCCAATAATCATAGATAACTCACACTAAACTCTCGGGCTAACAACCAAACACTCTCTTATAATATTAAAGAATAATAACTAGCCAATCGGATAAGCCAAGATCACACCAAGTATAACTAAAGTAAGTCGACCAACATATAGCAAGTAAGCACAGAGTTTCACTTTTCCAAGTACATGTCACACAATCAATCTCAAGGATACAATCAAACAGGGAATACAAATCAACTCACATCTCAGTAAAACACACAAGAGAACTCAAGGTTCATTAGCAAACCTTATAGATACTCTTGGAGAAAGATTAATTCAATTATTGAAACTTTGGGATTGTTTCTTTGAGATTATTCATTGGATTCATCACTTTAGATCACTTCATTATCAATTCCTTTATTATTAATATTACCATGCCGGCTCGTGGCACCCGATCCAATCACGTCTTATAGCAATACTGAAATTTAACGTCGGCCACATTGCTACTAACAATCTTTCCACTTTTCTGTTCTTAATAAATATTCATCATTCACTTTTCAACCTGTATGAAGGTATATCACAAGCCTTCTTTACTCAAGGCATTCTTTTCAATCACATTATCATTATGAATCAAGATTTTTCATTTATCAACAATAGTCTGTACACACATGCTAAGGGACTTATTTCTGCCCAACTAGTCATGACCTGCAGGGGACAATCTAAGTCCATGTACCGTACCGGCGTGGTACCCGATCCTCCATAAATAAGTAATATCAACATCCATATCCGTACCGGCGTGGTACCCGATCCTCCATAATCATATTATGTATATTTTATCAACTTCATACTATCTCTCAGGATACAACACGACGTACTAAATTTACAAGTACACTCATAATCACAAGACGATTCGATCAAGTTGGATTTTTCATAATTATTCATGCAAGTATCAACAATCCAAATATCATCAATTCAAGTATGTACGAAAACCAATCAACAAGCATCCAATTTAGGAGCATACACACAATTAAATTGAGTCTAAACTCTAATTAAATCATAACCTACTCAAATACCACAACTTGGGTTCTAACATCACCACCCATAACTAGCGCATTCAACCTTATCATTATTCTTTACCTCTCTCCGCATAATACAATGCACACAATGATTCAAGTCATCTATCCCTTAGGCCTCACCATTATCATGGCACAATATGCAACTTAAACCTTTATAACTCAATTAGGTTCATCACTAGAACAACTAAGAAACATCATGTCCACATACTTCATTCACAACAATCCCCTTTCGGGCACATAACACATAATATCATAAATATCACATAATCAATCAATAACATAGTTTTCGGGATTAAAGTAAAGTTCTTATGTCTTTATTCACCTCAACTCCATGTCTGCAGGCCTAGACATGCTTTCTCCCATCAATTATAAATTATGAAAATATGAAATAACACAGTCTTCTACTCATTAACCTAGCCTACCTGGACGCCAAGCTTTTTGAATCAACAAGTCATGTCAAGGATGCTCATTCCCTTTCTTCATGCTTCGGAATGATCAATCATCTAAATATCAAACAATTATAAGAGTAATTAATCAATTACTCTTTAAATAAATATCTTTGGAAATTCAAAACCCACTAATTCTACCCTAATTCCAGGTTTATATCATTCTCCAAGGTCAATTAACTATTAACTAGTTCTTTCAAACTTAACCCATCTCCATTAATGGAGTTTTTATGCTAAAGGTCTCATCTTTATGGAATTCAAGATTTCCAACCAACAAAATACATAATCTAGTTTACCAAGTTCATACTAGAAATCATTAATTTATAATCTAGAATTAGTTCTAGGTGATATTAAGAACACCCATAAGTTTTTCCCAAAAATCCACCATTAAAGGCTCTAACCCAAAATTTCACCATTGAAGGTCTTTCTAAGGATTCTAAGATGTTAATGGATTAAAAGACAAAGAAGATGATGGAAAAACTTACCTCAATGAAGAAATTTCACTCTAAACCTTGGGAAATCACCTCTCTAGGGTTGGGGAATGAAGTTTTGGAGTTTTGGACCTGAAAATCGGCTAAATATGATTTAAATACCACCAGAATTTTCGCTACAGCGAATTTCCGTTTCAGCCCGGACAGTGTTCAGTAAAATGGTCATAACTTTTTATTCTAAACTCGGATTGACGAACGGTTTATTGCGTTGGAAAGAAGACTCATAGATCTTTGATTTGGTGGGTATTGGGACCCCTAACTCCTTATATTCTAGGAGATATGATCGTTTGAATTTGGCCCTAACAGAAACCCATATCGAAACTCTATTGGTTAAAAAATATTTTCAACTTAACTTTGTGCTAGGATATTGTACGACCTTAATTAATATCTAAAGAACTTCCAAATTAAAGGATTGATATTAGTATTCATGAATAATTAAATTCTTCAGGCTTAAGTCTATCTAGACACATCGAAAGGCTAAAATCTTCGCCGAAAAGCTTGAGGTCACACAATGAACAAAATGATAGCTATTTTGGACTCAAGTTAATATTGAGGAATGGATAATTTAGTAACGACAAAATGGGTCGTTACACTTCTTTACTCAAGACATTCTTTTCAATCACATTATCATTATGAATCAAGATTTTTCATTTATCAACAATAGTCTGTACACACATGCTAAGGGACTTATTTCTGCCCAACTAGTCATGACCTGCAGGGGACAATCTAAGTCCATGTACCGTACCGGCGTGGTACCCGATCCTCCATAAATAAGTAATATCAACATCCATATCTGTACCGGCGTGGTACCCGATCCTCCATAACCATATTATGTATATTTTATCAACTTCATACTATCTGTCAGGATACAACACGACGTACTAAATTTACAAGTACACTTATAATCATAAGGCAATTCGATCAAGTTCGATTTTTCATAATTATTCATGCAAGAATCAACAATCCAAATATCATCAATTAAAGTATGTCCGAAGACCAATCAACAAGCATCCAATTTAGGAGCATACACACAATTAAATTAAGTCTAAACTCCAATTAAGCCATAACCTACTTTAATTATGAATTAGTGTTGTGAAAATGGTTAAATGTAGTAACTTTAATTATGAATTAGTGTTGTGAAAATGGTTATGTATAGTAACTTGAATTATGAATTAGTGTTGTAAAAATGGTTAAGTATAGTAATTTGAATTATGAATTAGTGTTGTGAAAATGGTTAAGTGTAGTAACTTGAATTATGAATTAGTGTTGTGAAAATGGTTAAATGTAGTAACTTTAATTATGAATTAGTGTTGTGAAAATGGTTAAGTATAGTAACTTGAATTATGAATTAGTGTTGTGAAAATGGTTAAGAATAGTAACTTGAATTACGAATTAGTGTTGTGTAAACGGTTAAGTATAGTAACTTGAATTATGAATTAGTGTTGTGAAAATGGTTAAGAGTAGTAACTTGAATTATGAATTAGTGTTGTGAAAATGATTAAGTGTAGTAACTTTAATTATGAATTTGTGCTGTTAAAATAGTTATGTATAGTAGCTTGAATTATGAATTAGTGTTGTGAAAATGGTTAAGTATAATAACTTGAATTATGAATTAGTGTTGTGAAAATGGTTAAGTATAATAACTTGAATTATGAATTAGCGTTGTGAAAATGGTTAAGTATACTAACTTGAATTATGAATTAGTGTTGTGAAAATGGTTAAGTGTAGTAACTTTAATTATGAATTAGTGTTGTGAAAATGGTTAAATGTAGTAACTTTAATTATGAATTTGTGTTGTTAAAATAGTTAAGTATAGTAGCTTGAATTATGAATTAGTGTTGTGAAAATGGTTAAGTATAGTAACTTGAATTATGAATTAGTGTTGTGAAAATGGTTAAGTCTAGTAACTTGAATTATGAATTAGCGTTGTGAAAATGGTTAAGTCTATTTAGTTGGAATGTGAATTATTGAATTGAAAATGGTTAAGTGTATTTAGTTGAAATGTTAATTATTGACTTGAAAATGTTTAAGTGTATTTAGTTGAAATGTGAATTAGTGACTTAAAAATGGTTAAATGTAGTAACTTGAATTATGAAATAGTGTTGTGAAAATGGTTAAGTATAATAACTTGAATTATGAATTAGTGTTGTGAAAATGGATAAGCATAGTAACTTGAATTATGAATTTGTGTTGTTAAAATAGTTAAGTATGGAGGCTTGAATTATGAATTAGTGTTGTGTAAATGGTTAAGTGTAGTAACTTGAATTATGAATTAGTGTTGTGAAAATGATTAAGTGTAGTAACTTTAATTATGAATTTGTGTTGTTAAAATAGTTATGTATAGTAACTTGAATTATGAATTAGTGTTGTAAAAATGGTTAAGTATAGTAATTTGAATTATGAATTAGTGTTGTGAAAATGGTTAAGTGTAGTAACTTGAATTATGAATTAGTGTTGTGAAAATGGTTAAATGTAGTAACTTTAATTATGAATTAGTGTTGTTAAAATATTTAAGTATAGTAGCTTGAATTATGAATTAGTGTTGTGAAAATGGTTAAGTATAGTAACTTGAATTATGAATTAGTGTTGTGAAAATGGTTAAATGTAGTAACTTTAATTATGAATTTGTGTTGTTAAAATAGTTAAGTATAGTAGCTTGAATTATGAATTAGTGTTGTGAAAATTGTTAAGTATAGTAACTTGAATTATGAATTAGTGTTGTGTAAACGGTTAAGTATAGTAACTTGAATTATGAAATAGTGTTGTGAAAATGGTTAAGTATAGTAACTTGAATTATGAATTAGCGTTGTGAAAATGGTTAAGTCTATTTAGTTGGAATGTGAATTATTGAATTGAAAATGGTTAAGTGTATTTAGTTGAAATGTTAATTATTGACTTGAAAATGTTTCAGTGTATTTAGTTGAAATGTGAATTAGTGACTTGAAAATGGTTAAATGTAGTAACTTGAATTATGAAATAGTGTTGTGAAAATGGTTAAGTATAATAACTTGAATTATGAATTAGTGTTGTGAAAATGGTTAAGCATAGTAACTTGAATTATGAATTAGTGTTGTTAAAATAGTTAAGTATGGTAGCTTGAATTATGAATTAGTGTTGTGTAAATGGTTAAGTGTAGTAACTTGAATTATGAATTAGTGTTGTGAAAATGATTAAGTGTAGTAACTTTAATTATGAATTTGTGTTGTTAAAATAGTTATGTATAGTAACTTGAATTATGAATTAGTGTTGTAAAAATGGTTAAGTATAGTAATTTGAATTATGAATTAGTGTTGTGAAAATGGTTAAGTGTAGTAACTTGAATTATGAATTAGTGTTGTGAAAATGGTTAAATGTAGTAACTTTAATTACGAATTAGTGTTGTTAAAATATTTAAGTATAGTAGCTTGAATTATGAATTAGTGTTGTGAAAATGGTTAAGTGTAGAAACTTGAATGATGATTTAGTGTTGTGAAAATGGTTAAGTATAGTAACTTTAATTATGAATTAGTGTTGTTAAAATATTTAAGTATAGTAGCTTGAATTATGAATTAGTGTTGTGAAAATGGTTAAGTGTAGTAAATTGAATTATGAATTAGTATTGTGAAAATGGTTAAATGTAGTAACTTTAATTACGAATTAGTGTTGTTAAAATATTTAAGTATAGTAGCTTGAATTATGAATTAGTGTTGTGAAAATGGTTAAGTGTAGAAACTTGAATGATGATTTAGTGTTGTGAAAATGGTTAAGTATAGTAACTTTAATTATGAATTAGTGTTGTTAAAATATTTAAGTATAGTAGCTTGAATTATGAATTAGTGTTGTGAAAATGGTTAAGTGTAGTAAATTGAATTATGAATTAGTGTTGTGAAAATGGTTAAGTGTAGTAACTTGAATTATGAATTAGTGTTGTGAAAATGGTTAAATGTAGTAACTTTAATTATGAATTAGTGTTGTGAAAATGGTTAAGAGTAGTAACTTGAATTATGAATTAGCGTTGTGAAAAATGATTATGTGTAGTAACTTTAATTATGAATTTGTGTTGTTAAAATAGTTATGTATAGTAGCTTGAATTATGAATTAGTGTTGTTAAAATAGTTATGTATAGTAACTTGAATTATGAATTAGCGTTGTGAAAAATGATTATGTGTAGTAACTTTAATTATGAATTAGTGTTGTTAAAATAGTTATGTATAGTAGCTTGAATTATGAATTAGTGTTGTGAAAATAGTTAAGTGTAGTAACATGAATTATGAATTAGCGTTGTTAAAATGGTTAAGTATAGTAACTTGAATTATGAATTAGTGTTGTGAAAAATGGTTAAGTGTAGTAACTTGAATTATGAATTAGTGTTGTGAAAATGGTTAAATGTAGTAACTTTAATTATGAATTGGTGTTGTTAAAATGGTTAAGTATAGTAACTTGAATTATGAAATAGTGTTGTTAAAATGGTTAAGTATAGTAACTTGAATTATGAATTTGTGTTGTTAAAATAGTTAAGTATAGTAACTTGAATTATGAAATAGTGTTGTGAAAATGGTTAAGTATAATAACTTGAATTATGAATTAGTGTTGTGAAAATGGTTAAGTATAATAACTTGAATTATGAATTAGTGTTGTGAAAATGGTTAAGTATAATAACTTGAATTATGAATTAGCGTTGTGAAAATGGTTAAGTATAGTAACTTGAATTATGAATTAGTGTTGTGAAAATGGTTAAGTGTAGTAACTTGAATTATGAATTAGTGTTGTGAAAATAGTTAAATGTAGTAACTTTAATTATGAATTAGTGTTGTTAAAATATTTAAGTCTAGTAGCTTGAATTATGAATTAGTGTTGTGAAAATGGTTAAGTGTCGTAACTTGAATGATGAATTAGTGTTGTGAAAATGGTTAAGTATAATAACTTGAATTATAAATTAGCGTTGTGAAAATGGTTAAGTATAGTAACTTGAATTATGAATTAGTGTTGTGAAAATGGTTAAGTGTAGTAACTTGAATTATGAATTAGTGTTGTGAAAATGGTTAAGTGTAGTAACTTGAATTATGAATTAGTGTTGTGAAAATGGTTAAATGTAGTAACTTTAATTATGAATTAGTGTTGTGAAAATGGTTAAGAGTAGTAACTTGAATTATGAATTAGCGTTGTGAAAAATGATTATGTGTAGTAACTTTAATTATGAATTTGTGTTGTTAAAATAGTTATGTATAGTAGCTTGAATTATGAATTAGTGTTGTTAAAATAGTTATGTATAGTAACTTGAATTATGAATTAGCGTTGTGAAAAATGATTATGTGTAGTAACTTTAATTATGAATTAGTGTTGTTAAAATAGTTATGTATAGTAGCTTGAATTATGAATTAGTGTTGTGAAAATAGTTAAGTGTAGTAACATGAATTATGAATTAGCGTTGTTAAAATGGTTAAGTATAGTAACTTGAATTATGAATTAGTGTTGTGAAAAATGGTTAAGTGTAGTAACTTGAATTATGAATTAGTGTTGTGAAAATGGTTAAATGTAGTAACTTTAATTATGAATTGGTGTTGTTAAAATGGTTAAGTATAGTAACTTGAATTATGAAATAGTGTTGTTAAAATGGTTAAGTATAGTAACTTGAATTATGAATTTGTGTTGTTAAAATAGTTAAGTATAGTAACTTGAATTATGAAATAGTGTTGTGAAAATGGTTAAGTATAATAACTTGAATTATGAATTAGTGTTGTGAAAATGGTTAAGTATAATAACTTGAATTATGAATTAGTGTTGTGAAAATGGTTAAGTATAATAACTTGAATTATGAATTAGCGTTGTGAAAATGGTTAAGTATAGTAACTTGAATTATGAATTAGTGTTGTGAAAATGGTTAAGTGTAGTAACTTGAATTATGAATTAGTGTTGTGAAAATAGTTAAATGTAGTAACTTTAATTATGAATTAGTGTTGTTAAAATATTTAAGTCTAGTAGCTTGAATTATGAATTAGTGTTGTGAAAATGGTTAAGTGTCGTAACTTGAATGATGAATTAGTGTTGTGAAAATGGTTAAGTATAATAACTTGAATTATAAATTAGCGTTGTGAAAATGGTTAAGTATAGTAACTTGAATTATGAATTAGTGTTGTGAAAATGGTTAAGTGTAGTAACTTGAATTATGAATTAGTGTTGTGAAAATGGTTAAATGTAGTAACTTCAATTATGAATTAGTGTTGTTAAAATGGTTAAGTATAGTAACTTGAATTATGAAATAGTGTTGTGAAAATGGTTAAGTATAGTAACTTGAATTATGAATTTGTGTTGTTAAAATAGTTAAGTATAGTAGCTTGAATTATGAATTAGTGTTGTGAAAATGGTTAAATATAGTAACTTGAATTATGAAATAGTGTTGTGAAAATGGTTAAGTGTAGTAACTTGAATGATGAATTAGTGTTGTGAAAATGGTTAAGTATAATAACTTGAATTATGAATTAGCGTTGTGAAAATGGTTAAGTATAGTAACTTTATTATGAATTAGTGTTGTGAAAATGGTTAAGTGTAGTAACTTTAATTATGAATTAGTGTTGTGAAAATAGTTAAATGTAGTAACTTTAATTATGAATTAGTGTTGTTAAAATATTTAAGTATAGTAGCTTGAATTATGAATTAGTGTTGTGAAAATGGTTAAGTGTCGTAACTTGAATGATGAATTAGTGTTGTGAAAATGGTTAAGTATAATAACTTGAATTATAAATTAGCGTTGTGAAAATGGTTAAGTATAGTAACTTGAATTATGAATTAGTGTTGTGAAAATGGTTAAGTGTAGTAACTTGAATTATGAATTAGTGTTGTGAAAATGGTTAAATGTAGTAACTTCAATTATGAATTAGTGTTGTTAAAATGGTTAAGTATAGTAACTTGAATTATGAAATAGTGTTGTGAAAATGGTTAAGTATAGTAACTTGAATTATGAATTTGTGTTGTTAAAATAGTTAAGTATAGTAGCTTGAATTATGAATTAGTGTTGTGAAAATGGTTAAGTATAGTAACTTGAATTATGAATTAGTGTTGTGAAAATGGTTAAGTATAGTAACTTGAATTATGAATTAGCGTTGTGAAAATGGTTAAGTCTATTTAGTTGGAATGTGAATTATTGAATTGAAAATGGTTAAGTGTATTTTGTTGAAATGTTAATTATTGACTTGAAAATGTTTAAGTGTATTTAGTTGAAATGTGAATTAGTGACTTAAAAATGGTTAAATGTAGTAACTTGAATTATGAAATAGTGTTGTGAAAATGGTTAAGTATAATAACTTGAATTATGAATTAGTGTTGTGAAAATGGATAAGCATAGTAACTTGAATTATGAATTTGTGTTGTTAAAATAGTTAAGTATGGAGGCTTGAATTATGAATTAGTGTTGTGTAAATGGTTAAGTGTAGTAACTTGAATTATGAATTAGTGTTGTGAAAATGATTAAGTGTAGTAACTTTAATTATGAATTTGTGTTGTTAAAATAGTTATGTATAGTAACTTGAATTATGAATTAGTGTTGTAAAAATGGTTAAGTATAGTAATTTGAATTATGAATTAGTGTTGTGAAAATGGTTAAGTGTAGTAACTTGAATTATGAATTAGTGTTGTGAAAATGGTTAAATGTAGTAACTTTAATTATGAATTAGTGTTGTTAAAATATTTAAGTATAGTAGCTTGAATTATGAATTAGTGTTGTGAAAATGGTTAAGTATAGTAACTTGAATTATAAATTAGTGTTGTGAAAATGGTTAAATGTAGTAACTTTAATTATGAATTTGTGTTGTGAAAATGGTTAAGTATAGTAGCTTGAATTATGAATTAGTGTTGTGAAAATTGTTAAATATAGTAACTTGAATTATGAATTAGTGTTGTGTAAACGGTTAAGTATAGTAACTTGAATTATGAAATAGTGTTGTGAAAATGGTTAAGTATAGTAACTTGAATTATGAATTAGCGTTGTGAAAATGGTTAAGTCTATTTAGTTGGAATGTGAATTATTGAATTGAAAATGGTTAAGTGTATTTAGTTGAAATGTTAATTATTGACTTGAAAATGTTTAAGTGTATTTAGTTGAAATGTGAATTAGTGACTTGAAAATGGTTAAATGTAGTAACTTGAATTATGAAATAGTGTTGTGAAAATGGTTAAGTATAATAACTTGAATTATGAATTAGTGTTGTGAAAATGGTTAAGCATAGTAACTTGAATTATGAATTAGTGTTGTTAAAATAGTTAAGTATGGTAGCTTGAATTATGAATTAGTGTTGTGTAAATAGTTAAGTGTAGTAACTTGAATTATGAATTAGTGTTGTGAAAATGATTAAGTGTAGTAACTTTAATTATGAATTTGTGTTGTTAAAATAGTTATGTATAGTAACTTGAATTATGAATTAGTGTTGTGAAAATGGTTAAGTATAGTAACTTGAATTATGAATTAGTGTTGTGAAAAATGGTTAAGTGTAGTAACTTGAATTATGAATTAGTGTTGTGAAAATGGTTAAATGTAGTAACTTTAATTATGAATTGGTGTTGTTAAAATGGTTAAGTATAGTAACTTGAATTATGAAATAGTGTTGTTAAAATGGTTAAGTATAGTAACTTGAATTATGAATTTGTGTTGTTAAAATAGTTAAGTATAGTAACTTGAATTATGAAATAGTGTTGTGAAAATGGTTAAGTATAATAACTTGAATTATGAATTAGTGTTGTGAAAATGGTTAAGTATAATAACTTGAATTATGAATTAGTGTTGTGAAAATGGTTAAGTATAATAACTTGAATTATGAATTAGCGTTGTGAAAATGGTTAAGTATAGTAACTTGAATTATGAATTAGTGTTGTGAAAATGGTTAAGTGTAGTAACTTGAATTATGAATTAGTGTTGTGAAAATAGTTAAATGTAGTAACTTTAATTATGAATTAGTGTTGTTAAAATATTTAAGTCTAGTAGCTTGAATTATGAATTAGTGTTGTGAAAATGGTTAAGTGTCGTAACTTGAATGATGAATTAGTGTTGTGAAAATGGTTAAGTATAATAACTTGAATTATAAATTAGCGTTGTGAAAATGGTTAAGTATAGTAACTTGAATTATGAATTAGTGTTGTGAAAATGGTTAAGTGTAGTAACTTGAATTATGAATTAGTGTTGTGAAAATGGTTAAGTGTAGTAACTTGAATTATGAATTAGTGTTGTGAAAATGGTTAAATGTAGTAACTTTAATTATGAATTAGTGTTGTGAAAATGGTTAAGAGTAGTAACTTGAATTATGAATTAGCGTTGTGAAAAATGATTATGTGTAGTAACTTTAATTATGAATTTGTGTTGTTAAAATAGTTATGTATAGTAGCTTGAATTATGAATTAGTGTTGTTAAAATAGTTATGTATAGTAACTTGAATTATGAATTAGCGTTGTGAAAAATGATTATGTGTAGTAACTTTAATTATGAATTAGTGTTGTTAAAATAGTTATGTATAGTAGCTTGAATTATGAATTAGTGTTGTGAAAATAGTTAAGTGTAGTAACATGAATTATGAATTAGCGTTGTTAAAATGGTTAAGTATAGTAACTTGAATTATGAATTAGTGTTGTGAAAAATGGTTAAGTGTAGTAACTTGAATTATGAATTAGTGTTGTGAAAATGGTTAAATGTAGTAACTTTAATTATGAATTGGTGTTGTTAAAATGGTTAAGTATAGTAACTTGAATTATGAAATAGTGTTGTTAAAATGGTTAAGTATAGTAACTTGAATTATGAATTTGTGTTGTTAAAATAGTTAAGTATAGTAACTTGAATTATGAAATAGTGTTGTGAAAATGGTTAAGTATAATAACTTGAATTATGAATTAGTGTTGTGAAAATGGTTAAGTATAATAACTTGAATTATGAATTAGTGTTGTGAAAATGGTTAAGTATAATAACTTGAATTATGAATTAGCGTTGTGAAAATGGTTAAGTATAGTAACTTGAATTATGAATTAGTGTTGTGAAAATGGTTAAGTGTAGTAACTTGAATTATGAATTAGTGTTGTGAAAATAGTTAAATGTAGTAACTTTAATTATGAATTAGTGTTGTTAAAATATTTAAGTCTAGTAGCTTGAATTATGAATTAGTGTTGTGAAAATGGTTAAGTGTCGTAACTTGAATGATGAATTAGTGTTGTGAAAATGGTTAAGTATAATAACTTGAATTATAAATTAGCGTTGTGAAAATGGTTAAGTATAGTAACTTGAATTATGAATTAGTGTTGTGAAAATGGTTAAGTGTAGTAACTTGAATTATGAATTAGTGTTGTGAAAATGGTTAAATGTAGTAACTTCAATTATGAATTAGTGTTGTTAAAATGGTTAAGTATAGTAACTTGAATTATGAAATAGTGTTGTGAAAATGGTTAAGTATAGTAACTTGAATTATGAATTTGTGTTGTTAAAATAGTTAAGTATAGTAGCTTGAATTATGAATTAGTGTTGTGAAAATGGTTAAATATAGTAACTTGAATTATGAAATAGTGTTGTGAAAATGGTTAAGTGTAGTAACTTGAATGATGAATTAGTGTTGTGAAAATGGTTAAGTATAATAACTTGAATTATGAATTAGCGTTGTGAAAATGGTTAAGTATAGTAACTTTATTATGAATTAGTGTTGTGAAAATGGTTAAGTGTAGTAACTTTAATTATGAATTAGTGTTGTGAAAATAGTTAAATGTAGTAACTTTAATTATGAATTAGTGTTGTTAAAATATTTAAGTATAGTAGCTTGAATTATGAATTAGTGTTGTGAAAATGGTTAAGTGTCGTAACTTGAATGATGAATTAGTGTTGTGAAAATGGTTAAGTATAATAACTTGAATTATAAATTAGCGTTGTGAAAATGGTTAAGTATAGTAACTTGAATTATGAATTAGTGTTGTGAAAATGGTTAAGTGTAGTAACTTGAATTATGAATTAGTGTTGTGAAAATGGTTAAATGTAGTAACTTCAATTATGAATTAGTGTTGTTAAAATGGTTAAGTATAGTAACTTGAATTATGAAATAGTGTTGTGAAAATGGTTAAGTATAGTAACTTGAATTATGAATTTGTGTTGTTAAAATAGTTAAGTATAGTAGCTTGAATTATGAATTAGTGTTGTGAAAATGGTTAAGTATAGTAACTTGAATTATGAATTAGTGTTGTGAAAATGGTTAAGTATAGTAACTTGAATTATGAATTAGCGTTGTGAAAATGGTTAAGTCTATTTAGTTGGAATGTGAATTATTGAATTGAAAATGGTTAAGTGTATTTTGTTGAAATGTTAATTATTGACTTGAAAATGTTTAAGTGTATTTAGTTGAAATGTGAATTAGTGACTTAAAAATGGTTAAATGTAGTAACTTGAATTATGAAATAGTGTTGTGAAAATGGTTAAGTATAATAACTTGAATTATGAATTAGTGTTGTGAAAATGGATAAGCATAGTAACTTGAATTATGAATTTGTGTTGTTAAAATAGTTAAGTATGGAGGCTTGAATTATGAATTAGTGTTGTGTAAATGGTTAAGTGTAGTAACTTGAATTATGAATTAGTGTTGTGAAAATGATTAAGTGTAGTAACTTTAATTATGAATTTGTGTTGTTAAAATAGTTATGTATAGTAACTTGAATTATGAATTAGTGTTGTAAAAATGGTTAAGTATAGTAATTTGAATTATGAATTAGTGTTGTGAAAATGGTTAAGTGTAGTAACTTGAATTATGAATTAGTGTTGTGAAAATGGTTAAATGTAGTAACTTTAATTATGAATTAGTGTTGTTAAAATATTTAAGTATAGTAGCTTGAATTATGAATTAGTGTTGTGAAAATGGTTAAGTATAGTAACTTGAATTATAAATTAGTGTTGTGAAAATGGTTAAATGTAGTAACTTTAATTATGAATTTGTGTTGTGAAAATGGTTAAGTATAGTAGCTTGAATTATGAATTAGTGTTGTGAAAATTGTTAAATATAGTAACTTGAATTATGAATTAGTGTTGTGTAAACGGTTAAGTATAGTAACTTGAATTATGAAATAGTGTTGTGAAAATGGTTAAGTATAGTAACTTGAATTATGAATTAGCGTTGTGAAAATGGTTAAGTCTATTTAGTTGGAATGTGAATTATTGAATTGAAAATGGTTAAGTGTATTTAGTTGAAATGTTAATTATTGACTTGAAAATGTTTAAGTGTATTTAGTTGAAATGTGAATTAGTGACTTGAAAATGGTTAAATGTAGTAACTTGAATTATGAAATAGTGTTGTGAAAATGGTTAAGTATAATAACTTGAATTATGAATTAGTGTTGTGAAAATGGTTAAGCATAGTAACTTGAATTATGAATTAGTGTTGTTAAAATAGTTAAGTATGGTAGCTTGAATTATGAATTAGTGTTGTGTAAATAGTTAAGTGTAGTAACTTGAATTATGAATTAGTGTTGTGAAAATGATTAAGTGTAGTAACTTTAATTATGAATTTGTGTTGTTAAAATAGTTATGTATAGTAACTTGAATTATGAATTAGTGTTGTAAAAATGGTTAAGTATAGTAATTTGAATTATGAATTAGTGTTGTGAAAATGGTTAAGTGTAGTAACTTGAATTATGAATTAGTGTTGTGAAAATGGTTAAATGTAGTAACTTTAATTACGAATTAGTGTTGTTAAAATATTTAAGTATAGTAGCTTGAATTATGAATTAGTGTTGTGAAAATGGTTAAGTGTAGAAACTTGAATGATGATTTAGTGTTGTGAAAATGGTTAAGTATAGTAACTTTAATTATGAATTAGTGTTGTTAAAATATTTAAGTATAGTAGCTTGAATTATGAATTAGTGTTGTGAAAATGGTTAAGTGTAGTAAATTGAATTATGAATTAGTGTTGTGAAAATGGTTAAGTGTAGTAACTTGAATTATGAATTAGTGTTGTGAAAATGGTTAAATGTAGTAACTTTAATTATGAATTAGTGTTGTGAAAATGGTTAAGAGTAGTAACTTGAATTATGAATTAGCGTTGTGAAAAATGATTATGTGTAGTAACTTTAATTATGAATTTGTGTTGTTAAAATAGTTATGTATAGTAGCTTGAATTATGAATTAGTGTTGTTAAAATAGTTATGTATAGTAACTTGAATTATGAATTAGCGTTGTGAAAAATGATTATGTGTAGTAACTTTAATTATGAATTAGTGTTGTTAAAATAGTTATGTATAGTAGCTTGAATTATGAATTAGTGTTGTGAAAATAGTTAAGTGTAGTAACATGAATTATGAATTAGCGTTGTTAAAATGGTTAAGTATAGTAACTTGAATTATGAATTAGTGTTGTGAAAAATGGTTAAGTGTAGTAACTTGAATTATGAATTAGTGTTGTGAAAATGGTTAAATGTAGTAACTTTAATTATGAATTGGTGTTGTTAAAATGGTTAAGTATAGTAACTTGAATTATGAAATAGTGTTGTTAAAATGGTTAAGTATAGTAACTTGAATTATGAATTTGTGTTGTTAAAATAGTTAAGTATAGTAACTTGAATTATGAAATAGTGTTGTGAAAATGGTTAAGTATAATAACTTGAATTATGAATTAGTGTTGTGAAAATGGTTAAGTATAATAACTTGAATTATGAATTAGTGTTGTGAAAATGGTTAAGTATAATAACTTGAATTATGAATTAGCGTTGTGAAAATGGTTAAGTATAGTAACTTGAATTATGAATTAGTGTTGTGAAAATGGTTAAGTGTAGTAACTTCATTTATGAATTAGTGTTGTGAAAATAGTTAAATGTAGTAACTTTAATTATGAATTAGTGTTGTTAAAATATTTAAGTATAGTAGCTTGAATTATGAATTAGTGTTGTGAAAATGGTTAAGTGTCGTAACTTGAATGATGAATTAGTGTTGTGAAAATGGTTAAGTATAATAACTTGAATTATAAATTAGCGTTGTGAAAATGGTTAAGTATAGTAACTTGAATTATGAATTAGTGTTGTGAAAATGGTTAAGTGTAGTAACTTGAATTATGAATTAGTGTTGTGAAAATGGTTAAATGTAGTAACTTCAATTATGAATTAGTGTTGTTAAAATGGTTAAGTATAGTAACTTGAATTATGAAATAGTGTTGTGAAAATGGTTAAGTATAGTAACTTGAATTATGAATTTGTGTTGTTAAAATAGTTAAGTATAGTAGCTTGAATTATGAATTAGTGTTGTGAAAATGGTTAAATATAGTAACTTGAATTATGAAATAGTGTTGTGAAAATGGTTAAGTGTAGTAACTTGAATGATGAATTAGTGTTGTGAAAATGGTTAAGTATAATAACTTGAATTATGAATTAGCGTTGTGAAAATGGTTAAGTATAGTAACTTGAATTATGAATTAGTGTTGTGAAAATGGTTAAGTATAATAACTTGAATTATGAATTAGCGTTGTGAAAATGGTTAAGTATAGTAACTTGAATTATGAATTAGTGTTGTGAAAATGGTTAAGTGTAGTAACTTTAATTATGAATTAGTGTTGTGAAAATGGTTAAATGTAGTAACTTTAATTATGAATTTGTGTTGTTAAAGTAGTTAAGTATAGTAGCTTGAATTATGAATTAGTGTTGTGAAAATGGTTAAATATAGTAACTTGAATTATGAAATAGTGTTGTGAAAATGGTTAAGTATAATAACTTGAATTATGAATTAGTGTTGTCAAAATGGTTAAGTATAGTAACTTGAATTATGAAATAGTGGTGTGAAAATTGTTAAGTATAGTAACTTGAATTATGAATTAGTGTTGTGTAAACGGTTAAATATAGTAACTTGAATTATGAATTAGTGTTGTGAAAATGGTTAAGTATAGTAACTTGAATTATGAATTAGTATTGTGAAAATGGTTAAGTATAATAACTTGAATTATGAATTAGTGTTGTGAAAATGGTCAAGTGTAGTAACTTTAATTATAAATTAGTGTTGTTAAAATAGTTAAGTATAATAGCTTGAATTATGAATTAGTGTTGTGAATATGGTTAAGTGTAGTAACTTGAATTATGAATTAGTGTTGTGAAAAAATGATTAAGTGTAGTAACTTGAATTATAAATTAGTGTTGTAAAAATGGTTAAATGTAATAACTTTAATTATGAATTAGTGTTGTTAAAATATTTAAGTATAGTAGCTTAAATTATTAATTAGTGTTGTGAAAATGGTTAAGTGTAGTAACTTGAATGATGAATTAGTGTTGTGAAAATGGTTAAGTATAGTAACTTTAATTATGAATTAGTGTTGTTAAAATATTTAAGTATAGTAGTTTGAATTATGAATTAGTGTTATGAAAATTGTTAAGTATAGTAACTTGAATTATGAATTAGCGTTGTGAAAATGGTTAAGTATATTAACTTGAATTATGAATTAGTGTTGTGATAATGGTTAAGTATAATAACTTGAATTATGAATTAGTGTTGTGAAAATGGTTAAATGTAGTAACTTTAATTATGAATTAGTGTTGTGAAAATGGTTAAGAGTAGTAACTTGAATTATGAATTAGCGTTGTGAAAATGATTAAGTGTAGTAACTTTAATTATGAATTTGTGTTGTTAAAATAGTTATGTATAGTAGCTTGAATTATGAATTAGTGTTGTGAAAATAATTAAGTATAGTAGCTTGAATTATGAATTAGTGTTGTGAAAATAGTTAAGTGTAGTAACTTGATTTATGAATTAGTGTTGTGAAAATGGTTAAGTATAATAACTTGAATTATGAATTAGTGTTGTGAAAATGGTTAAGTGTAGTAACTTGAATTATGAATTAGTGTTGTGAAAATGGTTAAATGTAGTAACTTTAATTATGAATTAGTGTTGTGAAAATGGTTATGTATAGTAACTTGAATTATGAATTAGTGTTGTAAAAATGGTTAAGTATAGTAATTTGAATTATGAATTAGTGTTGTGAAAATGGTTAAGTGTAGTAACTTGAATTATGAATTAGTGTTGTGAAAATGGTTAAATGTAGTAACTTTAATTATGAATTAGTGTTGTGAAAATGGTTAAGTATAGTAACTTGAATTATGAATTAGTGTTGTGAAAATGGTTAAGTGTAGTAACTTGAATTATAAATTAGTGTTGTGTAAACGGTTAAGTATAGTAACTTGAATTATGAATTAGTGTTGTGAAAATGGTTAAGAGTAGTAACTTGAATTATGAATTAGTGTTGTGAAAATGATTAAGTGTAGTAACTTTAATTATGAATTTGTGCTGTTAAAATAGTTATGTATAGTAGCTTGAATTATGAATTAGTGTTGTGAAAATGGTTAAGTATAATAACTTGAATTATGAATTAGTGTTGTGAAAATGGTTAAGTATAATAACTTGAATTATGAATTAGCGTTGTGAAAATGGTTAAGTATACTAACTTGAATTATGAATTAGTGTTGTGAAAATGGTTAAGTGTAGTAACTTTAATTATGAATTAGTGTTGTGAAAATGGTTAAATGTAGTAACTTTAATTATGAATTTGTGTTGTTAAAATAGTTAAGTATAGTAGCTTGAATTATGAATTAGTGTTGTGAAAATGGTTAAGTATAGTAACTTGAATTATGAATTAGTGTTGTGAAAATGGTTAAGTATAGTAACTTGAATTATGAATTAGCGTTGTGAAAATGGTTAAGTCTATTTAGTTGGAATGTGAATTATTGAATTGAAAATGGTTAAGTGTATTTAGTTGAAATGTTAATTATTGACTTGAAAATGTTTAAGTGTATTTAGTTGAAATGTGAATTAGTGACTTAAAAATGGTTAAATGTAGTAACTTGAATTATGAAATAGTGTTGTGAAAATGGTTAAGTATAATAACTTGAATTATGAATTAGTGTTGTGAAAATGGATAAGCATAGTAACTTGAATTATGAATTTGTGTTGTTAAAATAGTTAAGTATGGAGGCTTGAATTATGAATTAGTGTTGTGTAAATGGTTAAGTGTAGTAACTTGAATTATGAATTAGTGTTGTGAAAATGATTAAGTGTAGTAACTTTAATTATGAATTTGTGTTGTTAAAATAGTTATGTATAGTAACTTGAATTATGAATTAGTGTTGTAAAAATGGTTAAGTATAGTAATTTGAATTATGAATTAGTGTTGTGAAAATGGTTAAGTGTAGTAACTTGAATTATGAATTAGTGTTGTGAAAATGGTTAAATGTAGTAACTTTAATTATGAATTAGTGTTGTTAAAATATTTAAGTATAGTAGCTTGAATTATGAATTAGTGTTGTGAAAATGGTTAAGTATAGTAACTTGAATTATGAATTAGTGTTGTGAAAATGGTTAAATGTAGTAACTTTAATTATGAATTTGTGTTGTTAAAATAGTTAAGTATAGTAGCTTGAATTATGAATTAGTGTTGTGAAAATTGTTAAGTATAGTAACTTGAATTATGAATTAGTGTTGTGTAAACGGTTAAGTATAGTAACTTGAATTATGAAATAGTGTTGTGAAAATGGTTAAGTATAGTAACTTGAATTATGAATTAGCGTTGTGAAAATGGTTAAGTCTATTTAGTTGGAATGTGAATTATTGAATTGAAAATGGTTAAGTGTATTTAGTTGAAATGTTAATTATTGACTTGAAAATGTTTCAGTGTATTTAGTTGAAATGTGAATTAGTGACTTGAAAATGGTTAAATGTAGTAACTTGAATTATGAAATAGTGTTGTGAAAATGGTTAAGTATAATAACTTGAATTATGAATTAGTGTTGTGAAAATGGTTAAGCATAGTAACTTGAATTATGAATTAGTGTTGTTAAAATAGTTAAGTATGGTAGCTTGAATTATAAATTAGTGTTGTGTAATGGTTAAGTGTAGTAACTTGAATTATGAATTAGTGTTGTGAAAATGATTAAGTGTAGTAACTTTAATTATGAATTTGTGTTGTTAAAATAGTTATGTATAGTAACTTGAATTATGAATTAGTGTTGTAAAAATGGTTAAGTATAGTAATTTGAATTATGAATTAGTGTTGTGAAAATGGTTAAGTGTAGTAACTTGAATTATGAATTAGTGTTGTGAAAATGGTTAAATGTAGTAACTTTAATTACGAATTAGTGTTGTTAAAATATTTAAGTATAGTAGCTTGAATTATGAATTAGTGTTGTGAAAATGGTTAAGTGTAGAAACTTGAATGATGATTTAGTGTTGTGAAAATGGTTAAGTATAGTAACTTTAATTATGAATTAGTGTTGTTAAAATATTTAAGTATAGTAGCTTGAATTATGAATTAGTGTTGTGAAAATGGTTAAGTGTAGTAAATTGAATTATGAATTAGTGTTGTGAAAATGGTTAATTGTAGTAACTTGAATTATGAATTAGTGTTGTGAAAATGGTTAAATGTAGTAACTTTAATTATGAATTAGTGTTGTGAAAATGGTTAAGAGTAGTAACTTGAATTATGAATTAGCGTTGTGAAAAATGATTATGTGTAGTAACTTTAATTATGAATTTGTGTTGTTAAAATAGTTATGTATAGTAGCTTGAATTATGAATTAGTGTTGTTAAAATAATTAAGTATAGTAGCTTGAATTATGAATTAGTGTTGTGAAAATAGTTAAGTGTAGTAACTTGAATTATGAATTAGCGTTGTGAAAATGGTTAAGTATAGCAACTTGAATTATGAATTAGTGTTGTGAAAAATGGTTAAGTGTAGTAACTTGAATTATGAATTAGTGTTGTGAAAATGGTTAAATGTAGTAACTTTAATTATGAATTAGTGTTGTTAAAATGGTTAAGTATAGTAACTTGAATTATGAAATAGTGTTGTTAAAATGGTTAAGTATAGTAACTTGAATTATGAATTTGTGTTGTTAAAATAGTTAAGTATAGTAGCTTGAATTATGAATTAGTGTTGTGAAAATGGTTAAATATAGTAACTTGAATTATGAAATAGTGTTGTGAAAATGGTTAAGTATAATAACTTGAATTATGAATTAGTGTTATGAAAATGGTTAAGTATAATAACTTGAATTATGAATTAGCGTTGTAAAAATGGTTAAGTATAGTAACTTGAATTATGAATTAGTGTTGTGAAAATGGTTAAGTGTAGTAACTTTAATTATGAATTAGTGTTGTGAAAATAGTTAAATGTAGTAACTTTAATTATGAATTAGTGTTGTTAAAATATTTAAGTATAGTAGCTTGAATTATGAATTAGTGTTGTGAAAATGGTTAAGTGTCGTAACTTGAATGATGAATTAGTGTTGTGAAAATGGTTAAGTATAATAACTTGAATTATAAATTAGCGTTGTGAAAATGGTTAAGTATAGTAACTTGAATTATGAATTAGTGTTGTGAAAATGGTTAAGTGTAGTAACTTGAATTATGAATTAGTGTTGTGAAAATGGTTAAATGTAGTAACTTCAATTATGAATTAGTGTTGTTAAAATTGTTAAGTATAGTAACTTGAATTATGAAATAGTGTTGTGAAAATGGTTAAGTATAGTAACTTGAATTATGAATTTGTGTTGTTAAAATAGTTAAGTATAGTAGCTTGAATTATGAATTAGTGTTGTGAAAATGGTTAAGTATAGTAACTTGAATTATGAATTAGTGTTGTGAAAATGGTTAAGTATAGTAACTTGAATTATGAATTAGCGTTGTGAAAATGGTTAAGTCTATTTAGTTGGAATGTGAATTATTGAATTGAAAATGGTTAAGTGTATTTTGTTGAAATGTTAATTATTGACTTGAAAATGTTTAAGTGTATTTAGTTGAAATGTGAATTAGTGACTTAAAAATGGTTAAATGTAGTAACTTGAATTATGAAATAGTGTTGTGAAAATGGTTAAGTATAATAACTTGAATTATGAATTAGTGTTGTGAAAATGGATAAGCATAGTAACTTGAATTATGAATTTGTGTTGTTAAAATAGTTAAGTATGGAGGCTTGAATTATGAATTAGTGTTGTGTAAATGGTTAAGTGTAGTAACTTGAATTATGAATTAGTGTTGTGAAAATGATTAAGTGTAGTAACTTTAATTATGAATTTGTGTTGTTAAAATAGTTATGTATAGTAACTTGAATTATGAATTAGTGTTGTAAAAATGGTTAAGTATAGTATTTTGAATTATGAATTAGTGTTGTGAAAATGGTTAAGTGTAGTAACTTGAATTATGAATTAGTGTTGTGAAAATGGTTAAATGTAGTAACTTTAATTATGAATTAGTGTTGTTAAAATATTTAAGTATAGTAGCTTGAATTATGAATTAGTGTTGTGAAAATGGTTAAATATAGTAACTTGAATTATGAATTAGTGTTGTGAAAATGGTTAAATGTAGTAACTTTAATTATGAATTTGTGTTGTGAAAATGGTTAAGTATAGTAGCTTGAATTATGAATTAGTGTTGTGAAAATTGTTAAATATAGTAACTTGAATTATGAATTAGTGTTGTGTAACGGTTAAGTATAGTAACTTGAATTATGAAATAGTGTTGTGAAAATGGTTAAGTATAGTAACTTGAATTATGAATTAGCGTTGTGAAAATGGTTAAGTCTATTTAGTTGGAATGTGAATTATTGAATTGAAAATGGTTAAGTGTATTTAGTTGAAATGTTAATTATTGACTTGAAAATGTTTAAGTGTATTTAGTTGAAATGTGAATTAGTGACTTGAAAATGGTTAAATGTAGTAACTTGAATTATGAAATAGTGTTGTGAAAATAGTTAAGTATAATAACTTGAATTATGAATTAGTGTTGTGAAAATGGTTAAGCATAGTAACTTGAATTATGAATTAGTGTTGTTAAAATAGTTAAGTATGGTAGCTTGAATTATGAATTAGTGTTGTGTAAATGGTTAAGTGTAGTAACTTGAATTATGAATTAGTGTTGTGAAAATGATTAAGTGTAGTAACTTTAATTATGAATTTGTGTTGTTAAAATAGTTATGTATAGTAACTTGAATTATGAATTAGTGTTGTAAAAATGGTTAAGTATAGTAATTTGAATTATGAATTAGTGTTGTGAAAATGGTTAAGTGTAGTAACTTGAATTATGAATTAGTGTTGTGAAAATGGTTAAATGTAGTAACTTTAATTACGAATTAGTGTTGTTAAAATATTTAAGTATAGTAGCTTGAATTATGAATTAGTGTTGTGAAAATGGTTAAGTGTAGAAACTTGAATGATGATTTAGTGTTGTGAAAATGGTTAAGTATAGTAACTTTAATTATGAATTAGTGTTGTTAAAATATTTAAGTATAGTAGCTTGAATTATGAATTAGTGTTGTGAAAATGGTTAAGTGTAGTAAATTGAATTATGAATTAGTGTTGTGAAAATGGTTAAGTGTAGTAACTTGAATTATGAATTAGTGTTGTGAAAATGGTTAAATGTAGTAACTTTAATTATGAATTAGTGTTGTGAAAATGGTTAAGAGTAGTAACTTGAATTATGAATTAGCGTTGTGAAAAATGATTATGTGTAGTAACTTTAATTATGAATTTGTGTTGTTAAAATAGTTATGTATAGTAGCTTGAATTATGAATTAGTGTTGTTAAAATAGTTATGTATAGTAACTTGAATTATGAATTAGCGTTGTGAAAAATGATTATGTGTAGTAACTTTAATTATGAATTAGTGTTGTTAAAATAGTTATGTATAGTAGCTTGAATTATGAATTAGTGTTGTGAAAATAGTTAAGTGTAGTAACATGAATTATGAATTAGCGTTGTTAAAATGGTTAAGTATAGTAACTTGAATTATGAATTAGTGTTGTGAAAAATGGTTAAGTGTAGTAACTTGAATTATGAATTAGTGTTGTGAAAATGGTTAAATGTAGTAACTTTAATTATGAATTGGTGTTGTTAAAATGGTTAAGTATAGTAACTTGAATTATGAAATAGTGTTGTTAAAATGGTTAAGTATAGTAACTTGAATTATGAATTTGTGTTGTTAAAATAGTTAAGTATAGTAACTTGAATTATGAAATAGTGTTGTGAAAATGGTTAAGTATAATAACTTGAATTATGAATTAGTGTTGTGAAAATGGTTAAGTATAATAACTTGAATTATGAATTAGTGTTGTGAAAATGGTTAAGTATAATAACTTGAATTATGAATTAGCGTTGTGAAAATGGTTAAGTATAGTAACTTGAATTATGAATTAGTGTTGTGAAAATGGTTAAGTGTAGTAACTTGAATTATGAATTAGTGTTGTGAAAATAGTTAAATGTAGTAACTTTAATTATGAATTAGTGTTGTTAAAATATTTAAGTATAGTAGCTTGAATTATGAATTAGTGTTGTGAAAATGGTTAAGTGTCGTAACTTGAATGATGAATTAGTGTTGTGAAAATGGTTAAGTATAATAACTTGAATTATAAATTAGCGTTGTGAAAATGGTTAAGTATAGTAACTTGAATTATGAATTAGTGTTGTGAAAATGGTTAAGTGTAGTAACTTGAATTATGAATTAGTGTTGTGAAAATGGTTAAATGTAGTAACTTCAATTATGAATTAGTGTTGTTAAAATGGTTAAGTATAGTAACTTGAATTATGAAATAGTGTTGTGAAAATGGTTAAGTATAGTAACTTGAATTAAGAATTTGTGTTGTTAAAATAGTTAAGTATAGTAGCTTGAATTATGAATTAGTGTTGTGAAAATGGTTAAATATAGTAACTTGAATTATGAAATAGTGTTGTGAAAATGGTTAAGTGTAGTAACTTGAATGATGAATTAGTGTTGTGAAAATGGTTAAGTATAATAACTTGAATTATGAATTAGCGTTGTGAAAATGGTTAAGTATAGTAACTTGAATTATGAATTAGTGTTGTGAAAATGGTTAAGTATAATAACTTGAATTATGAATTAGCGTTGTGAAAATGGTTAAGTATAGTAACTTGAATTATGAATTAGTGTTGTGAAAATGGTTAAGTGTAGTAACTTTAATTATGAATTAGTGTTGTGAAAATGGTTAAATGTAGTAACTTTAATTATGAATTTGTGTTGTTAAAGTAGTTAAGTATAGTAGCTTGAATTATGAATTAGTGTTGTGAAAATGGTTAAATATAGTAACTTGAATTATGAAATAGTGTTGTGAAAATGGTTAAGTATAATAACTTGAATTATGAATTAGTGTTGTGAAAATGGTTAAGTATAGTAACTTGAATTATGAAATAGTGGTGTGAAAATTGTTAAGTATAGTAACTTGAATTATGAATTAGTGTTGTGTAAACGGTTAAATATAGTAACTTGAATTATGAATTAGTGTTGTGAAAATGGTTAAGTATAGTAACTTGAATTATGAATTAGTATTGTGAAAATGGTTAAGTATAATAACTTGAATTATGAATTAGTGTTGTGAAAATGGTCAAGTGTAGTAACTTTAATTATAAATTAGTGTTGTTAAAATAGTTAAGTATAATAGCTTGAATTATGAATTAGTGTTGTGAAAATGGTTAAGTGTAGTAACTTGAATTATGAATTAGTGTTGTGAAAATGATTAAGTGTAGTAACTTGAATTATAAATTAGTGTTGTAAAAATGGTTAAATGTAATAACTTTAATTATGAATTAGTGTTGTTAAAATATTTAAGTATAGTAGCTTAAATTATTAATTAGTGTTGTGAAAATGGTTAAGTGTAGTAACTTGAATGATGAATTAGTGTTGTGAAAATGGTTAAGTATAGTAACTTTAATTATGAATTAGTGTTGTTAAAATATTTAAGTATAGTAGTTTGAATTATGAATTAGTGTTATGAAAATTGTTAAGTATAGTAACTTGAATTATGAATTAGCGTTGTGAAAATGGTTAAGTATATTAACTTGAATTATGAATTAGTGTTGTGATAATGGTTAAGTATAATAACTTGAATTATGAATTAGTGTTGTGAAAATGGTTAAATGTAGTAACTTTAATTATGAATTAGTGTTGTGAAAATGGTTAAGAGTAGTAACTTGAATTATGAATTAGCGTTGTGAAAATGATTAAGTGTAGTAACTTTAATTATGAATTTGTGTTGTTAAAATAGTTATGTATAGTAGCTTGAATTATGAATTAGTGTTGTGAAAATAATTAAGTATAGTAGCTTGAATTATGAATTAGTGTTGTGAAAATAGTTAAGTGTAGTAACTTGATTTATGAATTAGTGGTGTGAAAATTGTTAAGTATAGTAATTTGAATTATGAATTAGTGTTGTGTAAACGGTTAAATATAGTAACTTGAATTATGAATTAGTGTTGTGAAAATGGTTAAGTATAATAACTTGAATTATGAATTAGTGTTGTGAAAATGGTTAAGTATAATAACTTGAATTATGAATTAGCGTTGTGAAAATGGTTAAGTATAGTAACTTGAATTATGAATTAGTGTTGTGAAAATGGTTAAGTGTAGTAACTTGAATTATGAATTAGTGTTGTGAAAAAATAGTTAAATGTAGTAACTTTAATTATGAATTAGTGTTGTTAAAATATTTAAGTATAGTAGCTTGAATTATGAATTAGTGTTGTGAAAATGGTTAAGTGTAGTAACTTGAATGATGAATTAGTGTTGTGAAAATGGTTAAGTATAATAACTTGAATTATGAATTAGCGTTGTGAAAATGGTTAAGTATAGTAACTTGAATTATGAATTAGTGTTGTGAAAAATGGTTAAGTGTAGTAACTTGAATTATGAATTAGTGTTGTGAAAATGGTTAAATGTAGTAACTTTAATTATGAATTAGTGTTGTTAAAATGGTTAAGTATAGTAACTTGAATTATGAAATAGTGTTGTGAAAATGGTTAAGTATAGTAACTTGAATTATGAATTTGTGTTGTTAAAATAGTTAAGTATAGTAGCTTGAGTTTTATGAATTACTGTTGTGAAAATGGTTAAGTATAGTAACTTGAATTATGAATTAGTGTTGTGAAAATGGTTAAGTATAGTAACTTGAATTATGAATTAGCGTTGTGAAAATGGTTAAGTCTATTTAGTTGGAATGTGAATTATTGAATTGAAAATGGTTAAGTGTATTTAGTTGAAATGTTAATTATTGACTTGAAAATGTTTTAGTGTATTTAGTTGAAATGTGAATTAGTGACTTAAAAATGGTTAAATGTAGTAACTTGAATTATGAAATAGTGTTGTGAAAATGGTTAAGTATAATAACTTGAATTATGAATTAGTGTTGTGAAAATGGTTAAGCATAGTAACTTGAATTATGAATTAGTGTTGTTAAAATAGTTAAGTATGGTAGCTTGAATTATGAATTAGTGTTGTGTAAATGGTTAAGTGTAGTAACTTGAATTATGAATTAGTGTTGTGAAAATGATTAAGTGTAGTAACTTTAATTATGAATTTGTGTTGTTAAAATAGTTATGTATAGTAACTTGAATTATGAATTAGTGTTGTAAAAATGGTTAAGTATAGTAATTTGAATTATGAATTAGTGTTGTGAAAATGGTTAAGTGTAGTAACTTGAATTATGAATTAGTGTTGTGAAAATGGTTAAATGTAGTAACTTTAATTACGAATTAGTGTTGTTAAAATATTTAAGTATAGTAGCTTGAATTATGAATTAGTGTTGTGAAAATGGTTAAGTGTAGAAACTTGAATGATGATTTAGTGTTGTGAAAATGGTTAAGTATAGTAACTTTAATTATGAATTAGTGTTGTTAAAATATTTAAGTATAGTAGCTTGAATTATGAATTAGTGTTGTGAAAATGGTTAAGTGTAGTAAATTGAATTATGAATTAGTGTTGTGAAAATGGTTAAGTGTAGTAACTTGAATTATGAATTAGTGTTGTGAAAATGGTTAAATGTAGTAACTTTAATTATGAATTAGTGTTGTGAAAATGGTTAAGAGTAGTAACTTGAATTATGAATTAGCGTTGTGAAAAATGATTATGTGTAGTAACTTTAATTATGAATTTGTGTTGTTAAAATAGTTATGTATAGTAGTTTGAATTATGAATTAGTGTTGTTAAAATAGTTATGTATAGTAACTTGAATTATGAATTAGCGTTGTGAAAAATGATTATGTGTAGTAACTTTAATTATGAATTAGTGTTGTTAAAATAGTTATGTATAGTAGCTTGAATTATGAATTAGTGTTGTGAAAATAGTTAAGTGTAGTAACATGAATTATGAATTAGCGTTGTTAAAATGGTTAAGTATAGTAACTTGAATTATGAATTAGTGTTGTGAAAAATGGTTAAGTGTAGTAACTTGAATTATGAATTAGTGTTGTGAAAATGGTTAAATGTAGTAACTTTAATTATGAATTGGTGTTGTTAAAATGGTTAAGTATAGTAACTTGAATTATGAAATAGTGTTGTTAAAATGGTTAAGTATAGTAACTTGAATTATGAATTTGTGTTGTTAAAATAGTTAAGTATAGTAACTTGAATTATGAAATAGTGTTGTGAAAATGGTTAAGTATAATAACTTGAATTATGAATTAGTGTTGTGAAAATGGTTAAGTATAATAACTTGAATTATGAATTAGTGTTGTGAAAATGGTTAAGTATAATAACTTGAATTATGAATTAGCGTTGTGAAAATGGTTAAGTATAGTAACTTGAATTATGAATTAGTGTTGTGAAAATGGTTAAGTGTAGTAACTTGAATTATGAATTAGTGTTGTGAAAATAGTTAAATGTAGTAACTTTAATTATGAATTAGTGTTGTTAAAATATTTAAGTATAGTAGCTTGAATTATGAATTAGTGTTGTGAAAATGGTTAAGTGTCGTAACTTGAATGATGAATTAGTGTTGTGAAAATTGTTAAGTATAATAACTTGAATTATAAATTAGCGTTGTGAAAATGGTTAAGTATAGTAACTTGAATTATGAATTAGTGTTGTGAAAATGGTTAAGTGTAGTAACTTGAATTATGAATTAGTGTTGTGAAAATGGTTAAATGTAGTAACTTCAATTATGAATTAGTGTTGTTAAAATGGTTAAGTATAGTAACTTGAATTATGAAATAGTGTTGTGAAAATGGTTAAGTATAGTAACTTGAATTATGAATTTGTGTTGTTAAAATAGTTAAGTATAGTAGCTTGAATTATGAATTAGTGTTGTGAAAATGGTTAAATATAGTAACTTGAATTATGAAATAGTGTTGTGAAAATGGTTAAGTGTAGTAACTTGAATGATGAATTAGTGTTGTGAAAATGGTTAAGTATAATAACTTGAATTATGAATTAGCGTTGTGAAAATGGTTAAGTATAGTAACTTGAATTATGAATTAGTGTTGTGAAAATGGTTAAGTATAATAACTTGAATTATGAATTAGCGTTGTGAAAATGGTTAAGTATAGTAACTTGAATTATGAATTAGTGTTGTGAAAATGGTTAAGTGTAGTAACTTTAATTATGAATTAGTGTTGTGAAAATGGTTAAATGTAGTAACTTTAATTATGAATTTGTGTTGTTAAAGTAGTTAAGTATAGTAGCTTGAATTATGAATTAGTGTTGTGAAAATGGTTAAATATAGTAACTTGAATTATGAAATAGTGTTGTGAAAATGGTTAAGTATAATAACTTGAATTATGAATTAGTGTTGTGAAAATGGTTAAGTATAGTAACTTGAATTATGAAATAGTGGTGTGAAAATTGTTAAGTATAGTAACTTGAATTATGAATTAGTGTTGTGTAAACGGTTAAATATAGTAACTTGAATTATGAATTAGTGTTGTGAAAATGGTTAAGTATAGTAACTTGAATTATGAATTAGTATTGTGAAAATGGTTAAGTATAATATCTTGAATTATGAATTAGTGTTGTGAAAATGGTCAAGTGTAGTAACTTTAATTATAAATTAGTGTTGTTAAAATAGTTAAGTATAATAGCTTGAATTATGAATTAGTGTTGTGAAAATGGTTAAGTGTAGTAACTTGAATTATGAATTAGTGTTGTGAAAATGATTAAGTGTAGTAACTTGAATTATAAATTAGTGTTGTAAAAATGGTTAAATGTAATAACTTTAATTATGAATTAGTGTTGTTAAAATATTTAAGTATAGTAGCTTAAATTATTAATTAGTGTTGTGAAAATGGTTAAGTGTAGTAACTTGAATGATGAATTAGTGTTGTGAAAATGGTTAAGTATAGTAACTTTAATTATGAATTAGTGTTGTTAAAATATTTAAGTATAGTAGTTTGAATTATGAATTAGTGTTATGAAAATTGTTAAGTATAGTAACTTGAATTATGAATTAGCGTTGTGAAAATGGTTAAGTATATTAACTTGAATTATGAATTAGTGTTGTGATAATGGTTAAGTATAATAACTTGAATTATGAATTAGTGTTGTGAAAATGGTTAAATGTAGTAACTTTAATTATGAATTAGTGTTGTGAAAATGGTTAAGAGTAGTAACTTGAATTATGAATTAGCGTTGTGAAAATGATTAAGTGTAGTAACTTTAATTATGAATTTGTGTTGTTAAAATAGTTATGTATAGTAGCTTGAATTATGAATTAGTGTTGTGAAAATAATTAAGTATAGTAGCTTGAATTATGAATTAGTGTTGTGAAAATAGTTAAGTGTAGTAACTTGATTTATGAATTAGTGGTGTGAAAATTGTTAAGTATAGTAATTTGAATTATGAATTAGTGTTGTGTAAACGGTTAAATATAGTAACTTGAATTATGAATTAGTGTTGTGAAAATGGTTAAGTATAATAACTTGAATTATGAATTAGTGTTGTGAAAATGGTTAAGTATAATAACTTGAATTATGAATTAGCGTTGTGAAAATGGTTAAGTATAGTAACTTGAATTATGAATTAGTGTTGTGAAAATGGTTAAGTGTAGTAACTTGAATTATGAATTAGTGTTGTGAAAAAATAGTTAAATGTAGTAACTTTAATTATGAATTAGTGTTGTTAAAATATTTAAGTATAGTAGCTTGAATTATGAATTAGTGTTGTGAAAATGGTTAAGTGTAGTAACTTGAATGATGAATTAGTGTTGTGAAAATGGTTAAGTATAATAACTTGAATTATGAATTAGCGTTGTGAAAATGGTTAAGTATAGTAACTTGAATTATGAATTAGTGTTGTGAAAAATGGTTAAGTGTAGTAACTTGATTATGAATTAGTGTTGTGAAAATGGTTAAATGTAGTAACTTTAATTATGAATTAGTGTTGTTAAAATGGTTAAGTATAGTAACTTGAATTATGAAATAGTGTTGTGAAAATGGTTAAGTATAGTAACTTGAATTATGAATTTGTGTTGTTAAAATAGTTAAGTATAGTAGCTTGAATTATGAATTACTGTTGTGAAAATGGTTAAGTATAGTAACTTGAATTATGAATTAGTGTTGTGAAAATGGTTAAGTATAGTAACTTGAATTATGAATTAGCGTTGTGAAAATGGTTAAGTCTATTTAGTTGGAATGTGAATTATTGAATTGAAAATGGTTAAGTGTATTTAGTTGAAATGTTAATTATTGACTTGAAAATGTTTAAGTGTATTTAGTTGAAATGTGAATTAGTGACTTAAAAATGGTTAAATGTAGTAACTTGAATTATGAAATAGTGTTGTGAAAATGGTTAAGTATAATAACTTAATTATGAATTAGTGTTGTGAAAATGGATAAGCATAGTAACTTGAATTATGAATTTGTGTTGTTAAAATAGTTAAGTATGGAGGCTTGAATTATGAATTAGTGTTGTGTAAATGGTTAAGTGTAGTAACTTGAATTATGAATTAGTGTTGTGAAAATGGTTAAGTATAGTAACTTTAATTATGAATTTGTGTTGTTAAAATATTTAAGTATAGTAGCTTGAATTATGAATTAGTGTTGTGAAAATGGTTAAGTGTAGTAAATTGAATTATGAATTAGTGTTGTGAAAATGGTTAAGTGTAGTAACTTGAATTATGAATTAGTGTTGTGAAAATGGTTAAATGTAGTAACTTTAATTATGAATTAGTGTTGTGAAAATGGTTAAGAGTAGTAACTTGAATTATGAATTAGCGTTGTGAAAAATGATTATGTGTAGTAACTTTAATTATGAATTTGTGTTGTTAAAATAGTTATGTATAGTAGCTTGAATTATGAATTAGTGTTGTTAAAATAATTAAGTATAGTAGCTTGAATTATGAATTAGTGTTGTGAAAAATAGTTAAGTGTAGTAACATGAATTATGAATTAGCGTTGTTAAAATGGTTAAGTATAGTAACTTGAATTATGAATTAGTGTTGTGAAAAATGGTTAAGTGTAGTAACTTGAATTATGAATTAGTGTTGTGAAAATGGTTAAATATAGTAACTTTAATTATGAATTGGTGTTGTTAAAATGGTTAAGTATAGTAACTTGAATTATGAAATAGTGTTGTTAAAATGGTTAAGTATAGTAACTTGAATTATGAATTTGTGTTGTTAAAATAGTTAAGTATAGTAACTTGAATTATGAAATAGTGTTGTGAAAATGGTTAAGTATAATAACTTGAATTATGAATTAGTGTTGTGAAAATGGTTAAGTATAATAACTTGAATTATGAATTAGTGTTGTGAAAATGGTTAAGTATAATAACTTGAATTATGAATTAGCGTTGTGAAAATGGTTAAGTATAGTAACTTGAATTATGAATTAGTGTTGTGAAAATGGTTAAGTGTAGTAACTTGAATTATGAATTAGTGTTGTGAAAATAGTTAAATGTAGTAACTTTAATTATGAATTAGTGTTGTTAAAATATTTAAGTATAGTAGCTTGAATTATGAATTAGTGTTGTGAAAATGGTTAAGTGTCGTAACTTGAATGATGAATTAGTGTTGTGAAAATGGTTAAGTATAATAACTTGAATTATAAATTAGCGTTGTGAAAATGGTTAAGTATAGTAACTTGAATTATGAATTAGTGTTGTGAAAATGGTTAAGTGTAGTAACTTGAATTATGAATTAGTGTTGTGAAAATGGTTAAATGTAGTAACTTCAATTATGAATTAGTGTTGTTAAAATGGTTAAGTATAGTAACTTGAATTATGAAATAGTGTTGTGAAAATGGTTAAGTATAGTAACTTGAATTATGAATTTGTGTTGTTAAAATAGTTAAGTATAGTAGCTTGAATTATGAATTAGTGTTGTGAAAATGGTTAAATATAGTAACTTGAATTATGAAATAGTGTTGTGAAAATGGTTAAGTGTAGTAACTTGAATGATGAATTAGTGTTGTGAAAATGGTTAAGTATAATAACTTCAATTATGAATTAGCGTTGTGAAAATGGTTAAATATAGTAACTTGAATTATGAATTAGTGTTGTGAAAATGGTTAAGTATAATAACTTGAATTATGAATTAGCGTTGTGAAAATGGTTAAGTATAGTAACTTGAATTATGAATTAGTGTTGTGAAAATGGTTAAGTGTAGTAACTTTAATTATGAATTAGTGTTGTGAAAATGGTTAAATGTAGTAACTTTAATTATGAATTTGTGTTGTTAAAGTAGTTAAGTATAGTAGTTTGAATTATGAATTAGTGTTGTGAAAATGGTTAAATATAGTAACTTGAATTATGAAATAGTGTTGTGAAAATGGTTAAGTATAATAACTTGAATTATCAATTAGTGTTGTGAAAATGGTTAAGTATAGTAACTTGAATTATGAAATAGTGGTGTGAAAATTGTTAAGTATAGTAACTTGAATTATGAATTAGTGTTGTGTAAACGGTTAAATATAGTAACTTGAATTATGAATTAGTGTTGTGAAAATGGTTAAGTATAGTAACTTGAATTATGAATTAGTATTGTGAAAATGGTTAAGTATAATAACTTGAATTATGAATTAGTGTTGTGAAAATGGTCAAGTGTAGTAACTTTAATTATAAATTAGTGTTGTTAAAATAGTTAAGTATAATAGCTTGAATTATGAATTAGTGTTGTGAAAATGGTTAAGTGTAGTAACTTGAATTATGAATTAGTGTTGTGAAAATGATTAAGTGTAGTAACTTGAATTATAAATTAGTGTTGTAAAAATGGTTAAATGTAATATTTTAATTATGAATTAGTGTTGTTAAAATATTTAAGTATAGTAGCTTAAATTATTAATTAGTGTTGTGAAAATGGTTAAGTGTAGTAACTTGAATGATGAATTAGTGTTGTGAAAATGGTTAAGTATAGTAACTTTAATTATGAATTAGTGTTGTTAAAATATTTAAGTATAGTAGTTTGAATTATGAATTAGTGTTATGAAAATTGTTAAGTATAGTAACTTGAATTATGAATTAGCGTTGTGAAAATGGTTAAGTATATTAACTTGAATTATGAATTAGTGTTGTGATAATGGTTAAGTATAATAACTTGAATTATGAATTAGTGTTGTGAAAATGGTTAAATGTAGTAACTTTAATTATGAATTAGTGTTGTGAAAATGGTTAAGAGTAGTAACTTGAATTATGAATTAGTGTTGTGAAAATGGTTAAGTATAATAACTTGAATTATGAATTAGTGTTGTGAAAATGGTTAAGTATAATAACTTGAATTATGAATTAGCGTTGTGAAAATGGTTAAGTATAGTAACTTGAATTATGAATTAGTGTTGTGAAAATGGTTAAGTGTAGTAACTTGAATTATGAATTAGTGTTGTGAAAAAATAGTTAAATGTAGTAACTTTAATTATGAATTAGTGTTGTTAAAATATTTAAGTATAGTAGCTTGAATTATGAATTAGTGTTGTGAAAATGGTTAAGTGTAGTAACTTGAATGATGAATTAGTGTTGTGAAAATGGTTAAGTATAATAACTTGAATTATGAATTAGCGTTGTGAAAATGGTTAAGTATAGTAACTTGAATTATGAATTAGTGTTGTGAAAAATGGTTAAGTGTAGTAACTTGAATTATGAATTAGCGTTGTGAAAATGGTTAAGTATAGTAACTTGAATTATGAATTAGTGTTGTGAAAATGGTTAAGTGTAGTAACTTGAATTATGAATTAGTGTTGTGAAAAAATAGTTAAATGTAGTAACTTTAATTATGAATTAGTGTTGTTAAAATATTTAAGTATAGTAGCTTGAATTATGAATTAGTGTTGTGAAAATGGTTAAGTGTAGTAACTTGAATGATGAATTAGTGTTGTGAAAATGGTTAAGTATAATAACTTGAATTATGAATTAGCGTTGTGAAAATGGTTAAGTATAGTAACTTGAATTATGAATTAGTGTTGTGAAAAATGGTTAAGTGTAGTAACTTGAATTATGAATTAGTGTTGTGAAAATGGTTAAATGTAGTAACTTTAATTATGAATTAGTGTTGTTAAAATGGTTAAGTATAGTAACTTGAATTATGAAATAGTGTTGTGAAAATGGTTAAGTATAGTAACTTGAATTATGAATTTGTGTTGTTCAAATAGTTAAGTATAGTAGCTTGAATTATGAATTACTGTTGTGAAAATGGTTAAGTATAGTAACTTGAATTATGAATTAGTGTTGTGAAAATGGTTAAGTATAGTAACTTGAATTATGAATTAGCGTTGTGAAAATGGTTAAGTCTATTTAGTTGGAATGTGAATTATTGAATTGAAAATGGTTAAGTGTATTTAGTTGAAATGTGAATTAGTGACTTAAAAATGGTTAAATGTAGTAACTTGAATTATGAAATAGTGTTGTGAAAATGGTTAAGTATAATAACTTGAATTATGAATTAGTGTTGTGAAAATGGATAAGCATAGTAACTTGAATTATGAATTTGTGTTGTTAAAATAGTTAAGTATGGAGGCTTGAATTATGAATTAGTGTTGTGTAAATGGTTAAGTGTAGTAACTTGAATTATGAATTAGTGTTGTGAAAATGATTAAGTGTAGTAACTTTAATTATGAATTTGTGTTGTTAAAATAGTTATGTATAGTAACTTGAATTATGAATTAGTGTTGTAAAAATGGTTAAGTATAGTAATTTAAATTATGAATTAGTGTTGTGAAAATGGTTAAGTGTAGTAACTTGAATTATGAATTAGTGTTGTGAAAATGGTTAAATGTAGTAACTTTAATTATGAATTAGTGTTGTTAAAATATTTAAGTATAGTAGCTTGAATTATGAATTAGTGTTGTGAAAATGGTTAAGTATAGTAACTTGAATTATGAATTAGTGTTGTGAAAATGGTTAAGTGTAGTAACTTGAATTATGAATTTGTGTTGTTAAAATAGTGAAGTATAGTAGCTTGAATTATGAATTAGTGTTGTGAAAATTGTTAAGTATAGTAACTTGAATTATGAATTAGTGTTGTGTAAACGGTTAAGTATAGTAACTTGAATTATGAAATAGTGTTGTGAAAATGGTTAAGTATAGTAACTTGAATTATGAATTAGCGTTGTGAAAATGGTTAAGTCTATTTAGTTGGAATGTGAATTATTGAATTGAAAATGGTTAAGTGTATTTAGTTGAAATGTTAATTATTGACTTGAAAATGTTTCAGTGTATTTAGTTGAAATGTGAATTAGTGACTTGAAAATGGTTAAATGTAGTAACTTGAATTATGAAATAGTGTTGTGAAAATGGTTAAGTATAATAACTTGAATTATGAATTAGTGTTGTGAAAATGGTTAAGCATAGTAACTTGAATTATGAATTAGTGTTGTTAAAATAGTTAAGTATGGTAGCTTGAATTATGAATTAGTGTTGTGTAAATGGTTAAGTGTAGTAACTTGAATTATGAATTAGTGTTGTGAAAATGGTTAAGTATAATAACTTGAATTATGAATTAGCGTTGTGAAAATGGTTAAGTATAGTAACTTGAATTATGAATTAGTGTTGTGAAAATGGTTAAGTGTAGTAACTTGAATTATGAATTAGTGTTGTGAAAAAATAGTTAAATGTAGTAACTTTAATTATGAATTAGTGTTGTTAAAATATTTAAGTATAGTAGCTTGAATTATGAATTAGTGTTGTGAAAATGGTTAAGTGTAGTAACTTGAATGATGAATTAGTGTTGTGAAAATGGTTAAGTATAATAACTTGAATTATGAATTAGCGTTGTGAAAATGGTTAAGTATAGTAACTTGAATTATGAATTAGTGTTGTGAAAAATGGTTAAGTGTAGTAACTTGAATTATGAATTAGTGTTGTGAAAATGGTTAAATGTAGTAACTTTAATTATGAATTAGTGTTGTTAAAATGGTTAAGTATAGTAACTTGAATTATGAAATAGTGTTGTGAAAATGGTTAAGTATAGTAACTTGAATTATGAATTTGTGTTGTTAAAATAGTTAAGTATAGTAGCTTGAATTATGAATTACTGTTGTGAAAATGGTTAAGTATAGTAACTTGAATTATGAATTAGTGTTGTGAAAATGGTTAAGTATAGTAACTTGAATTATGAATTAGTGTTGTGAAAATGGTTAAGTATAGTAACTTGAATTATGAATTAGCGTTGTGAAAATGGTTAAGTCTATTTAGTTGGAATGTGAATTATTGAATTGAAAATGGTTAAGTGTATTTAGTTGAAATGTGAATTAGTGACTTAAAAATGGTTAAATGTAGTAACTTGAATTATGAAATAGTGTTGTGAAAATGGTTAAGTATAATAACTTGAATTATGAATTAGTGTTGTGAAAATGGATAAGCATAGTAACTTGAATTATGAATTTGTGTTGTTAAAATAGTTAAGTATGGAGGCTTGAATTATGAATTAGTGTTGTGTAAATGGTTAAGTGTAGTAACTTGAATTATGAATTAGTGTTGTGAAAATGATTAAGTGTAGTAACTTTAATTATGAATTTGTGTTGTTAAAATAGTTATGTATAGTAACTTGAATTATGAATTAGTGTTGTAAAAATGGTTAAGTATAGTAATTTAAATTATGAATTAGTGTTGTGAAAATGGTTAAGTGTAGTAACTTGAATTATGAATTAGTGTTGTGAAAATGGTTAAATGTAGTAACTTTAATTATGAATTAGTGTTGTTAAAATATTTAAGTATAGTAGCTTGAATTATGAATTAGTGTTGTGAAAATGGTTAAGTATAGTAACTTGAATTATGAATTAGTGTTGTGAAAATGGTTAAATGTAGTAACTTTAATTATGAATTTGTGTTGTTAAAATAGTGAAGTATAGTAGCTTGAATTATGAATTAGTGTTGTGAAAATTGTTAAGTATAGTAACTTGAATTATGAATTAGTGTTGTGTAAACGGTTAAGTATAGTAACTTGAATTATGAAATAGTGTTGTGAAAATGGTTAAGTATAGTAACTTGAATTATGAATTAGCGTTGTGAAAATGGTTAAGTCTATTTAGTTGGAATGTGAATTATTGAATTGAAAATGGTTAAGTGTATTTAGTTGAAATGTTAATTATTGACTTGAAAATGTTTCAGTGTATTTAGTTGAAATGTGAATTAGTGACTTGAAAATGGTTAAATGTAGTAACTTGAATTATGAAATAGTGTTGTGAAAATGGTTAAGTATAATAACTTGAATTATGAATTAGTGTTGTGAAAATGGTTAAGCATAGTAACTTGAATTATGAATTAGTGTTGTTAAAATAGTTAAGTATGGTAGCTTGAATTATGAATTAGTGTTGTGTAAATGGTTAAGTGTAGTAACTTGAATTATGAATTAGTGTTGTGAAAATGGTTAAGTATAATAACTTGAATTATGAATTAGCGTTGTGAAAATGGTTAAGTATAGTAACTTGAATTATGAATTAGTGTTGTGAAAATGGTTAAGTGTAGTAACTTGAATTATGAATTAGTGTTGTGAAAAAATAGTTAAATGTAGTAACTTTAATTATGAATTAGTGTTGTTAAAATATTTAAGTATAGTAGCTTGAATTATGAATTAGTGTTGTGAAAATGGTTAAGTGTAGTAACTTGAATGATGAATTAGTGTTGTGAAAATGGTTAAGTATAATAACTTGAATTATGAATTAGCGTTGTGAAAATGGTTAAGTATAGTAACTTGAATTATGAATTAGTGTTGTGAAAAATGGTTAAGTGTAGTAACTTGAATTATGAATTAGTGTTGTGAAAATGGTTAAATGTAGTAACTTTAATTATGAATTAGTGTTGTTAAAATGGTTAAGTATAGTAACTTGAATTATGAAATAGTGTTGTGAAAATGGTTAAGTATAGTAACTTGAATTATGAATTTGTGTTGTTAAAATAGTTAAGTATAGTAGCTTGAATTATGAATTAGTGTTGTGAAAATGGTTAAGTATAGTAACTTGAAATATGAATTAGTGTTGTGAAAATGGTTAAGTATAGTAACTTGAATTATGAATTAGCGTTGTGAAAATGGTTAAGTCTATTTAGTTGGAATGTGAATTATTGAATTGAAAATGGTTAAGTGTATTTAGTTGAAATGTTAATTATTGACTTGAAAATGTTTAAGTGTA
This sequence comes from Capsicum rhomboideum, assembly GCA_031232105.1. NCBI lineage: Eukaryota > Viridiplantae > Streptophyta > Magnoliopsida > Solanales > Solanaceae > Capsicum > Capsicum rhomboideum. Next base: position 58,048,562 of record CP124714.1, read on the forward strand.
TTTAGTTGAAATGTGAATTAGTGACTTAAAAATGGTTAAATGTAGTAACTTGAATTATGAAATAGTGTTGTGAAAATGGTTAAGTATAATAACTTGAATTATGAATTAGTGTTGTGAAAATGGATAAGCATAGTAACTTGAATTATGAATTTGTGTTGTTAAAATAGTTAAGTATGGAGGCTTGAATTATGAATTAGTGTTGTGTAAATGGTTAAGTGTAGTAACTTGAATTATGAATTAGTGTTGTGAAAATGATTAAGTGTAGTAACTTTAATTATGAATTTGTGTTGTTAAAATAGTTATGTATAGTAACTTGAATTATGAATTAGTGTTGTAAAAATGGTTAAGTATAGTAATTTGAATTATGAATTAGTGTTGTGAAAATGGTTAAGTGTAGTAACTTGAATTATGAATTAGTGTTGTGAAAATGGTTAAATGTAGTAACTTTAATTATGAATTAGTGTTGTTAAAATATTTAAGTATAGTAGCTTGAATTATGAATTAGTGTTGTGAAAATGGTTAAGTATAGTAACTTGAATTATGAATTAGTGTTGTGAAAATGGTTAAATGTAGTAACTTTAATTATGAATTTGTGTTGTTAAAATAGTTAAGTATAGTAGCTTGAATTAAGAATTAGTGTTGTGAAAATTGTTAAGTATAGTAACTTGAATTATGAATTAGTGTTGTGTAAACGGTTAAGTATAGTAACTTGAATTATGAAATAGTGTTGTGAAAATGGTTAAGTATAGTAACTTGAATTATGAATTAGCGTTGTGAAAATGGTTAAGTCTATTTAGTTGGAATGTGAATTATTGAATTGAAAATGGTTAAGTGTATTTAGTTGAAATGTTAATTATTGACTTGAAAATGTTTAAGTGTATTTAGTTGAAATGTGAATTAGTGACTTGAAAATGGTTAAATGTAGTAACTTGAATTATGAAATAGTGTTGTGAAAATGGTTAAGTATAATAACTTGAATTATGAATTAGTGTTGTGAAAATGGTTAAGCATAGTAACTTGAATTATGAATTAGTGTTGTTAAAATAGTTAAGTATGGTAGCTTGAATTATGAATTAGTGTTGTGTAAATGGTTAAGTGTAGTAACTTGAATTATGAATTAGTGTTGTGAAAATGATTAAGTGTAGTAACTTTAATTATTAATTTGTGTTGTTAAAATAGTTATGTATAGTAACTTGAATTATGAATTAGTGTTGTAAAAATGGTTAAGTATAGTAATTTGAATTATGAATTAGTGTTGTGAAAATGGTTAAGTGTAGTAACTTGAATTATGAATTAGTGTTGTGAAAATGGTTAAATGTAGTAACTTTAATTACGAATTAGTGTTGTTAAAATATTTAAGTATAGTAGCTTGAATTATGAATTAGTGTTGTGAAAATGGTTAAGTGTAGAAACTTGAATGATGATTTAGTGTTGTGAACATGGTTAAGTATAGTAACTTTAATTATGAATTAGTGTTGTTAAAATATTTAAGTATAGTAGCTTGAATTATGAATTAGTGTTGTGAAAATGGTTAAGTGTAGTAAATTGAATTATGAATTAGTGTTGTGAAAATGGTTAAGTGTAGTAACTTGAATTATGAATTAGTGTTGTGAAAATAGTTAAATGTAGTAACTTTAATTATGAATTAGTGTTGTGAAAATGGTTAAGAGTAGTAACTTGAATTATGAATTAGCGTTGTGAAAAATGATTATGTGTAGTAACTTTAATTATGAATTTGTGTTGTTAAAATAGTTATGTATAGTAGCTTGAATTATGAATTAGTGTTGTTAAAATAATTAAGTATAGTAGCTTGAATTATGAATTAGTGTTGTGAAAATAGTTAAGTGTAGTAACTTGATTTATGAATTAGTGGTGTGAAAATTGTTAAGTATAGTAATTTGAATTATGAATTAGTGTTGTGTAAACGGTTAAATATAGTAACTTGAATTATGAATTAGTGTTGTGAAAATGGTTAAGTATAATAACTTGAATTATGAATTAGTGTTGTGAAAATGGTTAAGTATAATAACTTGAATTATGAATTAGCGTTGTGAAAATGGTTAAGTATAGTAACTTGAATTATGAATTAGTGTTGTGAAAATGGTTAAGTGTTGTAACTTGAATTATGAATTAGTGTTGTGAAAAAATAGTTA